>CM077671.1:482158953-484558953 GCA_039707655.1 Elymus sibiricus
GCGCATACCACGGTGGGGTCTTCGACTGGGGTGAAGTCGTAACAAGGTAGCCGTAGGGGAACCTGTGGCTAGAATGAATCCTTCGCGATGGAAATGCCCTCGCCTACTTGACTAAACTAAGGACCTCAATGGTATAAACATGTAGATTTTCTATTTTTCCATTTTCCTTCCTGTTTATCAATCACCAATCAAGACAAACCGGGCACTACGGTGAGACGTGAAAACACCCGATCCCATTCCGACATCGATATATATGTGGAGTCGTCTTGCGCCATATGTACTGAAATTGTTCGGGAGACATGGTCAAAGCCCGGAGAAAGAGCAAGAAAACTAAAGAAAGCGTTAGCGCATTGGACTCAAAATCCAAATTGTGCTAGCTGACAAAGAAAAAATAGAATATAACAGAGAAATATTGGTTCTGGCTGGCAGTGGGCATAGGACTAAAAATCCTCTTTCGCCGGGCCTTTTGGACTCGAAATCCAAACGGAGAGAGTGGTTCAAATCCACCTCAGAACGAACAATGAAAAAGGCGTCGAGCGGGTGCAAGCTCGAGGAGCTAGGAAGGATGGAAGAAAGCTTGACCGTTTTTTCACTGAACTACTCGAACTTTTTGTTAGAAAAAGCAGAAATAGCTCAGTTCGAGAGAGGGTTGAGCTTCATCGGTTAGTGTGCACCAAAGGATGAGGTTTCTTTCCCGTCCTACAAATTGAAACCGTTCTAGCTTGATACTGCGATATCGTTAAATCATCCAACGGAGCATGGAAACCATTTTGGTGGCCTCCAGTAGTTTTCTATGGAACCATACCACTATGGTCATCTATATGATTAGACCGTGCCGCTTCACTAGACTTTCCTGAACCATCCATTTGATCCCCACGGTTGTGACACCACTTTCTAAACAAAAGTTTCCAAAATCCAATGCGGAACCAAGCAGTAAGAGAAATTCATCATGGTAATTATTAGTCAAAAACCAAAGTGGAACGGAGAGAACGAAGAGTCGGTTACAATGAAAAAATTGTTGAGGAATCATGTTGAAAGCACAACATTCTGTGTCATAAATATCGTATATAGAGATTTATCATGTATCGACGCTTTTGATTCAATTATGAAAGTACGCTGTACTGGACTTGCACCCCTAGTTACGCAGAAATGCAAGCACATAAGTGGATGACCGGACCTTACCAACATACTCAAAAAAGTATTCTATACTGGGGTCTATGCACTGTTTCCAGTCTAGCTGTGTCAAATCGGGTGTGAAGTGTCCTTCTAGGTTCTGGCTGGTAGAGCAGAGGACTGAAAATCCTCTTTCGTTTCACGCATGGGACTCTAAATCCCAATTGCGCTAGCTCCGTGGTTCGATTCCACAACAGAACGAACAATGAATGAATGTGGGCGGTCAACTAGGTAAGCCTGTGCCTAGGAAAGAAAGGACTAGGGAGGGATTGAGAGAATCTTTCACAGTGGAAAATGAAAAAAAAGCATATCGTTCTTAGAAATTGTGGAATTTGACTCACTTAGAGCTATGGTTTAGCATCAAGAGGGAAGTTTTGTAAAAGCAACAGGAAGAATTGCTCAGATACTCGTGAGCGTATATAACTTGGGTCGTGTTATAAATGCTCTGGCTAAACTTATTGATGGGAGAGGCGAAATTGTAGCTTCGGAATCTCGCTTAATTGAATCTCGTGCTCCGGGTAGAATTTCCAGGCGTTCTGTATATGAACCCCTTCAAACATTTAGAATTGCTATCGATTCGATGATCCCTATAGGGCGCGGTCAGCGAGAGTTCATTATTGGGGACAGACAGACTGGCAAAACAGCAGTAGCCACAGATACAATTCGAAAGAAAAAAGGGCAAGATGTAAGAAGAACGAGAGCGAGCCTTCACGAATGAAAATGCAAGTGAAAGAGAATTGTAAAAATTTCCTAAAAGCGGTGGTTATTTTCTTTATGGATCGGGTAGATCCATATGTTCTGAGGGGGAGACGAGGTGTAGGGCAGTCTAGTCAGCGCATCTGTTTTGGGTACAGAGGGCCATAGGTTCGAATCCTGTCACCTTGATGTGGTATTCACACAATGGGACCGAAGTGCAAAGCCCCGTAGCCTATCCGTGGTCGGGAAGGCAGGCGAAAAGCGCGCACAAAAGAAAAAGAAAGCTAAAAAGCTTATTTTGCAATCCATTATCTTTGGTATTCTTCTATATTTAGATCATATTATATAGCTATTTCACAGGTTTTATTTACATACCTCAGTCATGTTATTTGTCTAGCCTTCAATCAGAATAGCCTCTCCACCGGTTCCGAAGATTCTTTCGGCATCAATGTGCTTTTGGAATCTTCCTATGAAACAAATAACATTCTGGAACAGTTTAGGACAGAACATGCCTTAGTAGAAAGCGAGCTTTTTTCGCGTATAGCCACCTCGAAGCCCAATTAGCGCACGGGCTGCCCCCTCAATTCAACCCTGACGAGTACGCAAACTTGGTCAGGGAGCATTTAGACGGTGCAATTAGTATTGACCACTACCGCCAAGTCCATAATTCACAAATTGATGAAGTCCACATAATGGAGCTCAAAAGTCGATTACCAAATCTACTATTTTAGCATCTTGAAACCGCACATAAGAAATATTATGAATGAATCACCTTACAATAACATACGAGAGACAGCTTTCTATTTTGTCGAACAACAAGTCGAACCCAATGAACAATTCCATTCAAAGGAATGTTCTAGAGTTTTTTCCACTATATTCGCGATATTTAACAAAATGGAATAAATTCTTCACGATTTCTAGAGTTCCGGGATTACTTCACTGATATCGATTTTTGCCTAAGCACGGCCTCTAGGTTAGTTCAAAGTGTAATACAACGAACTATCGATACATCGAAAACGAGTCAAAATGGATACATAAAATGGAGACATCGTGGATTACCCAAATTGGGACGACGATAGGACATTTCACTTTCTTTCGCAATATTTCTGATCATGACTCAACCACTAGGAAAGGGGATTGCTTACTCTCAGCCACATTTTCGCTTATGCTTAGTCAAGTGAGGATTCCATTCGAAGTAACGTAACAGGAGCACCATCTTCAAAATTTCTCGGGATCCGGAGTTTTTCGATAAAAGGTGCCATCCTTCAATATCATGATTGGGTCAACAGGCCAGATCATAAGTGAAATAGTTTCATCGGGTCGACCAGGTCAAGCCCGATCATGAGTGAATAGAAAATCGAAAACGTACATAGATGTTCCAGCGGAAATACTTTGTTTAATTCTACCACTTATACTAGGAGTAGCCTTTTTAGTGCTAGCTGAACGTAAAGTAATGGCTTTTGTGCAACGTCGAAAGGGTCCTGATGTAGTGGGATCGTTCGGATTGTTACAACCTCTAGCAGATGGTTTGAAATTGATTATAAAAGAACCTATTTCACCAAGTAGTGCTAATTTCTCCCTTTTTAGATTGGCTCCAGTGGCTACATTTATGTTAAGTCTGGTCGCTTGGGCCGTTGTACCTTTTGATTATGGTATGGTATTGTCAGATCCGAACATAGGGCTACTTTATTTGTTTGCCATATCTTCGCTAGGTGTTTAAGGAATAATTATAGCAGGTTAGTCTAGTAAGACGGGGGGCGGCCGTTCGGTCGCCTATGATATACGGACCAATTGGTCAAAAATGAGTTTGTGCCGCAGGTGTTGAACGATCTACTCTAGACAGGTGTGGGCTTACAGGGCTAGGGCTCATAAACCCTTTCTTTCATTCATCAAGGGGTCGGTCACTTTTCCGGGCCGAGATCGAGAAGTGGAAGTCATAAAAAAGAGATGTTTCTCTTCGCACCTCATATCAAGAGGAAAGGTAGCTTGTCAAGCTGGTCTCACTATTGGAAATTCTAGCTTTCTTTTTTTTTCACCGGCTCTTCTTCTTTGTCAACGCTACTAAGGACCTGACGGTTCGCCTACTTGATGGATGAAAGAACATGAGAAAGGGTCCTAAAATAAAAGGCTAGAAAGTCTACTACAGTACATTCAAAGTCAGCGGCTGAGTTTGCCTAGCCTTGCCTACTCATTTTTGTAGGCGAGCGAGTTAGCGAAGAGGCTTAGGGATAAGAGAGTGTCGATGCGTACGTAGCCTTCATTCTACTATGCTACACAAAGTCACTTAGCTCGACGTTAATTAAGAGAGTAAAGGAGGAATACCCTACATAGAAGAACCACAGTTCGCTTACAAAGGTATAACCTTTAGCTCCCCGAGGCTAAGCTGCTTTGCACCACTGATAGTTAATTAAGATTCCATTTCAAAGGCACTACATTGTTTCGCAAGCCTTTGTCATTGTCAGTCAACTAAGGTTGGCCCTCGGCCCCCTGCGAATCTGTAAATCAGAGAGCATGCCGCAAAAAAAGGATGGTCCCCTATGCAATTCATTCTTTCCGGAACGCAAAGAATTAAAGTACCTGACTCCCCATCATGGTGAACCTCTCCTTGTGATCGGGATGAGGTAGATGCCTCCCAGCCGGGGGGCGGATCGAATTGGAGTTTCCTTAGGTAGCCACCGACCTACAGTTCTCCTTAAACTTCTGTGCTTGGTGGAAAAGAAGCGAACAAAGGTACACTCGCTTGCTGTCTTGTTCTCTGCCGCGGACTGGGATCGCTCGCCAGCTAGGCCCTCTAGAAAAAAGTTGGAGCAACATTGTATGAGAACATATTACCCATCTTCGGGGACAAGGGGCGGAACGACCTCTCGATCTACTTACTGCAGCCCAGGACGGGCGTCGTCGTCTAGGCGTGCCTTCTTGTTTTCATCTCCCCTACGCCTAGGACGTTGTCTGGGCCAAGAGCCATAGTTAGTTGCTGTTTCCATTTGGTTCTTCTTTCTCGTTGTTGATACCGGCAAGACCCAGCCAGATGATGATGTCTGCTGGTTGGTAGTGAGAGGACTGTTAGTACCCGCAAAAAAGGGCGCTGGTGAAAAAAATAATCATTTGATTTAGTTTCTTGCTCTCCCTTAGCAGCGGGAAAGGAGTCTATCTATCTGCCTAGCTTTGGTAGATTCCCCCCAACGCAATTCAAAAACGGAAATTCCATGAATCCCTGAGGTGGATAAGTCCGACGACTCAGCAGCAGTGCGGAATTGAGTTTCTGGTCCGGTGGATCTGATCTATAGTTAGGGGGCAATACATACCAAAAGGTTCGAAAAAGGAAGGCGCAGTATATAACCAACCCACCCATAGCCGGTCTAACTGCTGAGAGAGAAAAGTGCTTTTCTTTCCCTAATTAAGAGTCCTCGAGTACACACAGCTATTGCGGATCCTTTGCGAGATCGGGATTTTTGATTCATAATTTAGAATCAATCCATGTTAGGTCAACATCGAGACAGAGCATCTCAGTTGGCTCTGTCAAGGAAGTGAAACAGGCATTCCTAGGTTGAGGTTACCATAGGATTGACCCTCAGTCAGGCCTCCGATTCCAAGGAGTTGATTCAGCAAGTTCCCCGCGCTACCCCGCGGGAAGTCTAATCGGATCAATCGGTGGTTCCGTAATGAGTAGTCGAATACACATTGAGGGGGCCTTGTCTCCTCCTTCCCGCCCACACCTTCATTCTTTTCCTCCTCTGATCTTAGAAAGCATACTAAACTTCACTCCAATCTTTCTCCATTAGCAACAAGAGCAGCTCTATCTATCGGCCCTTGATGAGTAAGCTTAGCTATACCGCTTAGGTTGCAAAGCAGCAAGCTCCCTTCTAATGCGTTATTGATTGGAGCCTTCTCGCTTAGTAAGCCGCCTTCGGCCCTTCCTCCTTCTTACTCTGTTTGGTATTCGCTCGCGGGTTTGTTTCCAGGTTCTTTCGTTCTTGGTTGGCTATCTCTACTGTTGTTTGTAGATCGTGCGTCCTGCGTATTGATCCGGCAGCGAGACCCGCCCTGGTTGTAAAGCGAAGCAAGCCGACCTTCCTTTCATTCGTTGCTTTGTCTTCGGTTTGTTTTTAAACTCGACCTTATATCGGGATTGTGGTGACGAACCTTACTCTCCTTGGTCAAGTTGTTGACCCGTCTGTCCAATAAGTTTACTAAGTGAATGGGAATCCTATAGTTTGACCACCCTGGGAAGAGTAGTCAGAGGCAATTCGCTAATATGGAGCTGTTTATATCGGCTTTCTTTCCTAACTAACAGGAAAAGAGAGACATGCGAGTTCGACTCTCGTTCTATCCATGTTCAGCAGTCCCTTTCCATCTTGGTACTGTTGATGGTAGTACCGCTCAACTACGAGATGCTTGAAAGTCGATGTATCAATAATGTTCCCAAGAGTAGCATCGAGCCTCGAAACGGCAAGCCATGCTTCAAGCTAAGTCAGTATGGATCTAATTGATTGCTAAACTGAAGGAACGATCTCTGTCATAGATTCTCATTCTGAAGCAGGTGCCTAGCTCTGGAAGGATGGACGGGATCATACCTATTTGAATTGAAGAACATTCTGTAACACTTGTTTTTGAGTGGGGAAGGAAAATAAGCACACAAGCGAACAACCATCTAACCGTCAGTCTGAACTCCCAGGATCAGTCCATCAGTAAGAAAAAGCTTCCGTTTCCGTCATTCAACAGTGGAATGGAATAGTTCGATGGTATTGATCGTCCAACTATTGATTGGAATGTCTATCGTGATAAACCGTGTAATTCTATAAGCTAAGCAGATGAGGCAACAAAGAACCTAACTGTCCTCTCTGATTGACTTCATCAGAAGATTCCTATGGTCTGGTTTACCTTTCTTCTTTCCTTGCAACCTTGGATCGATATGGTTCATTCTTGGGCTATGCTCTTTCAACGATTGACAGAAGAGGGGGATGGGCAAGGATGATCAGACTGCTTGGTTCGGTTCATCAGAGGTATTAAAAAAACCTTCTTTTTGGTCTTTTCTTTCTTGCCGCCACATTAATAGGTGCCGCTGCAATGAGAGCGTAAGTTGCGGAGTTTTTTCTGGATTCTTTTTTTTTGGTGCGCTCTTCCTTTTTTTGGATAGAAAGAAGGGTTCAGTGGGAGGGCAAGGGGTAGTTAAGTTTTAGGTTGGCTCTTGTTTTTTACAGACTTTCTTTTCGGTGTAATTTAATAAAGAAGTAGCAATTGTTCATTTCATTTCATTTTTTTGCATTGGTAGTTCTTTTTCATTTGAAAGGGCAAAGGGGGGAAGGGAAAGGATTGACCCTCAGGGATCATATTACTCAAGAAGACTGGGGGAAAATAGCAGGATTGGAAAAGTTCGAAGAGACTGAGGAAGACAAATCCATTGTCGAATCCTGCAGAGTGATAACATCGAGTAGTGGGGGCTGGCTTCCACCCCTGAGAGATCTTGATTTACCAGAAATCCCGCCGAGTCCTAGTGGGCCTAGATTCCGCGATAAGTTCCGAGAAATGGAGGAAATGATGCATTCAAAGTTCGCAGAATTGCAAGAAAGACAAAATCCTTGAAAGAAAAACCAAACAAGACCAGATGTTCCCTATTGTTATCGGGAACGAGACTAAATGTTCGGCCTTAATGAGATGGACCTTGATTCCTCTCCGGCCAGGAAAAGATGCGGCTCCTCTTTGTTCTACTACCTTCATCCTCGGGTGAAGCCGGTTGGCTCACCAAACAAGATATATACTGTGAAATCATTGGTAACCATGCCTAACGGTCGGTCATCTAAGCTATCGGCCAAGGCAAGTGAGAGCTGTACAAGAGTTGGGGGCATATCTTTAGCTCGAGCAGCATCCGCTCCCGAAATGTGAGTTAAGCTTTAAAAAAAGAAGAAGAGCTATGAGTGGAATAGCTTCTTCTATTCCTTGTTGGCCTCCAGCTCCTTCTGTCCCTCAATCCTCTTCTCTGCCTTTTTTTTACTATTATGCGTGACATGCCCCCTGTTCGTATCTTAATAGGGCAACCTTCTCTTGCAAACAATCCCTTCGTCGCTAACACCGGTAATGCCCCATCCCTTTAATACTACCTTCGAGGAATTTCTCTCGCGTCTCTGTAGTGATAAGAGCGCATTCTCTAACAGCTTTGAAGCCGAGGCAGCCATCCTCTTGCCAATCCTAAACAAAAGAAAGAAAAGCCCTACCCACCTTCATTGGTTGAGTAAGGGGCATTTACCTATCAGTCCTAGTCCTAAGGCGCAATCGGAGCACTAAGGCCAATTACAACTTTACTCCGTAAATTAGACCTCATTCTCCTAGTCCTATTCCTGATTGTTATTTCGGATTCTGTGCCTGGGTGGTATCTTCTTACTATTGATTCAACCTCTTCGAGCAAACGTTGTCACTTCCTTTATTTGAAAAAAGGGGTCTAGAACAACAGTGATCTGATACCTTCTTCCCTTGGTCTGGGTAGGTAGGTTATGTAGGCTACAACTGTTCATAGGTTGTTCGATCGCAAAAGGCCAAATAATCGATTACTAGTATGCCGGATATTGCTAGGAGGCCCTTCCCCCTATGTTTGACTCATCGTAGATGGGTTCACACCTGTTGATTCCGGTCAAAGAAAAAAGCTTTTTCACGGCATCCGTCCCATCACACCAATCTACGCCAAGATAAAGAATGCTGGGTTGCTAGGAACAAACCCTGTGATTCAAGGTCTTGCCTAGAATTGCCCTAAGAAAAATGCACCCCATTAATTGATCCCTCTTTAGGGTAGTATAAGTACATCCTCGACTATAGCACGAGTAGAGTCGAGTTCTCGTACTAACCTAAGAGCAGATATGCCGAAATATTTCCACGTTCAAGCAGCTAATCAGTAAACGACTTCTCCGTAACAGTTTGAAGATTGGCTCGCAACGCAAGTAGCGGCAAGAAAGGAGAGCAAGACTTCCTTTTCTAAAAGAAGAAAGAACTAGACTTCTATAAGAAGATTTTTATAATCGTAGATCGTGGAATATTCATCTATCTTATTAGGTAACTACTTTAGCTGCTCTCGAAACTGAACCATCGTGAATAGAACTAGCGCTTAAGGAAGAGTAGGACCTGTTAGCAAGTCATATTCAATCACCTGGTCTTCTCCTTCCTAGCTTTTAGATTTTATGATTAACTCTTGGATTTTCATACACTTAGCCGTGTACGTATCTTGGCTAAACTCGAACCTATAGTTGATCCATCCATACTCGGTAAAGAATCAAAAAGGTACTTGAAGACGACTTTGAATGTGAGGAGGTTTTCTTTTTATCCCCCCTAACCTTATTTTATGTCTTCTTCGTTCTCAGTCCCTATGGTCCATTGTAGGATGATTTTCCTAAGGCCTTGAATTCATTGGCAAGGTGATCAGGGTCCTCTCCCTGGTCCTATCGAACCAGTGACTTCTCTCCTGGGATTGAATATGTTTTCCCTTTCCCTGATGGTTCCGCATTCCTATGTGGGTAGGATTCGCCAGGGATGAGCGGCTTATTTAGCCTATGCGAAGCGCGAAGCATAAGAGAAGAGTGTAGCGAAGCGAGTGTAATACTTGTAGCGAATATAAGTAGTGTCAAAGCCTACACTGGCTTAGCTCTGCAGATGTTTTCAGGACGAAGACGGTGATACGATACCACTCGCCAGTGATGATAAGATTCACTCATAGCATAGGTGGAAGATCCATCCAATTTTTTTATAGATTTATTTGTTCAAAGAAAAGACCCCTAAAAATCATTCAGGGAACCTACTCTTGGTATCCTTTACCACATTCACTTTCCATATTCCCTTTCTTTAGTTCAGACGCTATCGTACCTCAGGGAAAATCCAAATTTCTATCAACGATTCCCACCCAACTCTGGAATGACTCTCCCCTCTCTCCCTTAACATATCGAAGGCCTCTTATCCGTCAACCGCATATTAATAGCTCAGACTTCCGAGCCTTGCTGGATGATGCAGAAGGGCCAACATCAGAGGATCAATTGAATAACCAACTCTCCCGCCCCGCTGCCGCTACTGCTCGAAAGCCTTTGGATCCCCTACAGGACTGTCATGAGCCCCTACAAGGAGTCAAAATAAAGCCGAAACTAGATACAGGAAGTGCTGACCCGGATTAATTGAGTGCGAGCCCTTTTATCTTGAGCTGATTCTCCTTATTTTAGAGCTGTGGCGAAGGTAAATTGAGCTCTGGCCTGTGGGGAAGGAAAAGGCTCTGACGAAGCTCCAGGGATTACAGGAAGGTTTAGGCCTTGTGAGCAGCTCCAAACGGTCAGAAAAGAAGATGGTCTTGCCCTTACTTCGGCTTGAGGAGTCGTTTTCTCGCTATCTTCTTCGTCTGGATTAGCCTTTTAGTAGCCTAGTAGGTTGTTTGAGTTTCAGGATAGGAAGAGGTGCTTTCTAAAACAGCCGTTACCGCTATGTTTTTTTTCAATAAGTTCTTTTAGAGCATCGTGCCCCACCGTCTGAATAAAGTGTGCGCCTAAGGTGTCATGTGTTTAAGAATATGATATGTGAAAAGACAGTCCCTTGTATCTTCTGTTAGTGAACTGATTGATCCAGTTTCAGAAAAGTGGGATGAAGATCTCCTTAGATCAATTTTTATTCATGTGGATGTGACTAGAATATTACAGATTCCGTTGAATATCCAAGCATTTGATGACTTCATAACCTGGCAGCCAAACAGAACGGGTGTGTTCTCTGTCCGAACAGCCTACATGTTACAGTGGAATCATACTTTTGGGACGCATGCAAATACGAATTTGGGCCCAGGTGGATCTGCCCCATTGGCAGTGTGGAGTACTCTCTGGAAGCTAAACATTCCACGTAAAGTTCAGATTTATTGTTGGCGGACTCTGCATGGAATTATACCTCTTAAGTCTATACTCATGAATAGGCATGTAGGCACTGATGGAGCCTGCCCGATCTGCCACCAAGGACCTGAGGATCTTCGCCACCTCCTATTCACGTGCACACATGCAAGGGAGATGTGGCAGCGTTTGAGAATGATGGACACAATTAACCATGCAATTGCAGTTGATCGTTCGGGCTCGGCTATTTTGGAGTTCTTGCTCACTCTAACGGACAGTCCATGCCCTCTTGATCCTAGTCTGAATTTTAAACAGGTTGTGGCCCTTTCGTGCTGGTATCTTTGGTGGATCAGACGCCGCATAACTCATAATGAAGCAGTCCCTCCAATGGTAAGATGGCCTATGTCGGTATTATCAATTGCTAGTAATTACCAAAAGGCCTTCTCGAAATCTACAGGGGATCAACAACACAAGTGGTGTAGGCCGGACCCAAAGTTTGTGAAAGTTAAGGTGGATGCAGCTTTTCATGAGGATGAAGGAGTGGGTGCAACTGCTGCGGTTATTAGAGATGAAAAAGGTAATTTTCTAGCAGCCCAATGCAAGCTAATACCATATGCTGCAGATTTTGTGACAACTGAAGCATTGGCAATGAGGGATGGGCTCGAATTGGCAAATTCTCTAGGCTTCAATCGGGTGGAAGCAGAGTCTGACTCGTTACAAGTGGTAAACTATTGCACAGGAGAGTCTAGATGGTGGGATTCAGCAGCAGCTATTTTTGCAGAGTGTGTGGACACAACTACTTCTATAGGAAAGGTCATCTTTAAACATTGTTTTCGATCTACGAATCAAGCAGCGCATGTGCTAGCTAGCCATAGTTATTGTAATAAAGTTTCTCATAGTTGGTTGAACGAGCCTCCTGACTTCTTGGTCAGTAAGTTTGTTGACGATGTAACGATTACCTGATACCAATAAAGCTAGCCATGATGGCCTTTCCACAAAAAAAAAGTAGCCACACATGCCATGTATGGAATGGTGTATGATGTGGAGCCAATGCGAACCGGCTCTATATCACATATTTTTAACAACAGAAATGTCGGTAGATCAGCTGAACAAACAAAACTGAGTGCGAAAAGGCTTGTTCCTAAACAAAACTAGTACAAATCAAAATATAATAACAAGATAACAACTCCCAGCTTCAGGGACTCTTGACACCTAAAAAACCAATACTCCAAATACATTTAGAACAGAGAAAACAAAAGTAACGTAGCTATCAAACATTCCATCTTGAAAGCTGTACTTGGGACGTAAATGGTAAATAAGTGGCAGCCACAAGTCCCGTTTATCTAGCCTTTCTAGCTACATAGTTATTTTTCCTCCAATTTTTTTTGAACTACTAGATAATTAGTGGGTTTAACGGGATTAAATGGGACCCAGTTCCTATCCCTTTTTTTTCAAAAGGAGGAAAGGCGCCCCCGGCCTCTGCATCAATCGATGCATACAGCCATATTATTAAATAAGTACCAGAACAAAGTCTTAGGTCCGTAAAGTGCTTACAATCTGAGCCATAAAACAAGCTGTAAGGAAATTAAATGACTGCCACATCCGGCGAAACTAAAAGGGTACGATGCTTATACACCTAGCCTATTAGTACCTCGCCATCCAAACCGACTGAAGATAGCCCGTGCAACCGTCTCCCACCGGTTGCACCCAATATCCATAAGCTCCCTGGAGTCCGCATGATTGAGTAACGACCACGTACGGATCCAAGCAGTGGCTCTTTATATGACCTGCAAAAAATGGTTAAAGTTCTTGCCATTAAATATCATATCGTTTCTAGTGTTCCATATAGCCCAACTTAAAGCACTTATTCCAATCCGAATATGATTCGCTAGTATGACGTCTACTCCGTTGAGCCACGTCCCAAATAGCATATTAATGTTCGTTGGTGGGTTAATATTGAAAGCTATATGAACAGTGCGCCATAAGATTTTTGCTAGTGGACAATCCAAAAAGAGGCGACTTATTGTTTCATTTTGATCACAATAGCAAAATTTGGGACTGCCTACCCAACTTCGTTTTATCAGATTATCTTTGGTTAGTACCACTCCCTTGTTTACAAACCACATGAAAATTTTAATTCTAAGTGGAACTTTAATCTTCCAAATATGCAAAGACCTCGAAAGGGGTCCAGAGTTAATTAAGTCCATGTACATCGACTTCACTGAGAAAGAGCCACTCGTGGCTAATTTCCAGTGAATTTGATCTGGCTGATCAGAGAGTTGAACATCCATCAACCGTCTGACCAGATGCAGCCAGGAATTCCAGCGTTCTCCCACTAGAGATCGCCTGAATTGGACATTGAGAGGAACCGACTGTAATACTGTGGCAACGTAATCTTTCTTACGTTGTGCAATATTATATAGGGTAGGATATTGTAAAGCTAGTGGTGTTTCCCCAAGCCATGTGTCCTCCCAGAATCTGGTCGTGGTACCATTACCAACTAAAAAATTCATCCGCTGGAAGAAGGTTATTTTTATCTTCAGTAGCCCCGTCCAAAAAGGCGAGTCATTAGGTCTAGCCGTAACCTGAGCTAGCGTCTTGGACTGTAAATACTTATTTCTCAAAAAATTTATCCACATTCCTTTGGTCTCCATAGATAACATGTAAAGCCATTTGCTAAGTAGGCATCTATTCTTCACTTCTAAATTCTCAACACCTAACCCCTCTTGGTCTTTAGGTCTGCATATTATATCCCACCTTGTTAATCTATATTTCTTCTTAGCCTCATCACATTACCAGAAGAACCGAGATCGATAGAAATCTAGTCTTTTCCGTACTCCTATAGGTACTTCAAAGAAAGATAAAAGGAACATCGGCAGACTTGATAACACCGAGTTTATCAATACTAGCCGACCTCCATAAGACATAAGCTTGCCCTTCCAGCATCCTAGTCTTTTTTTGAATCTATCTTCGATGCATTTCCACTCCCTATTCATCAATCGTCTATGATGAATAGGAATCCCCAGGTAACTAAACGGCAGTGATCCCATTTCACATCCGAAAAGTTGCCTGTAAGCGTCTTGTTCTTCTTTCGCTCTTCCAAAACAAAACAATTCGCTTTTGTTAAAATTTATCTTTAGTCCAGACAATTGTTCAAATAGTCCAAGCACGAGCTTCATATTTCTAGCTTTTGCTATATCGTGTTCAATAAATATGATTGTGTCATCTGCGTATTGTAGTATGGACACTCCCCCCTCTACCAGGTGTGGGACTAGCCCTCCTACTTAGCCATTCTCTTTAGCACGACCTATAAGGACCACCAACATATCCGCAACTATGTTGAACAATATGGGAGACATGGAATCTCCTTGTCTCAGTCCTTTATGTGTCTGAAAATAATGACCTATGTCATCATTAACTTTAATCCCAACACTACCTTTCTGAATGAAGGCATCCACCCACTAGTGCAGAATCGGCCTATAGTGCCGATTCGTAAGGGCCTTTAGTGCCGGTTCTCCAACCGGCACTAAAGGGTGGGGACTAAAGCCCCCCCCCCCCCGCCCTTTAGTGCCGGTTCAACACGGCCCGGCACTAAAGGCCCACCACGTGGCACCTGCCGGCGCCGTGGGCTAGGGGACCTTTAGTCCCGGTTGGTAATACCAACCGGGACTAAAAGTATTTAATTCTTTTAATTTTGGTTTATTTTTCCTTTTAATCCTTCAGGGGTTTATGAATTAATTATGGTTTATTTTTCCTTTTAATTTTGTGTTTTCCATTTAATTATTTTTCATTTCAAACATATATTACGCTACTACATACTGTACACGTTGTGCATATATATATAAATAGAATTTCTCGTAGAACCGATCATATATATATCATCGAATTTCTCGTACGACGACCATTCACATACATATATATATACAATTTGGTATATACAATTTCTCCTACAGTTTGCGGATCATTACATATATGCAGGCATTACTTTTTCTTGATCTTGTAATGGTATTCTCCTTTGGGATCTATGACCTGGTCGACCAGAAATCCAGCTATTTCCTCTTGAATTGCTCGTACGCGAGCCGTTGGTAGGAGCTGGCCCCGCATCTCGTTCAACTATAATCAGGAGGTCAAGATGAATATATTAGTTGTGTGTATATATATTAGCTAGATCATGATAAAAAAATTATGGATAGTGTTCTGGCAAACGTCGTACCGAAAGATTTCTTTCGTTTCTGCTCCTTTCATACGTGATCATGTGAATGTTCTCGCAAACGTAGTATGCGCATAAAGCATTCCCCTGCTCCTGCTTCATGCACTTTACGAGAATAAAATCCAATCAGGTAATAATTAATCAAGCATGATAATGGTATTGAAACTAGAATTAAAGAGATGCACGGACGTAGCTAGAATCAGGTATACCTTGGGTCGCACCCATGTCAGCTTTTTTTCCCAGTCGCTTGGGACCTGTTTGACGAACTTGGCCCAAGCACTGCCCGCCGGCAAAGAAAATGAATAAAGGAGTTATTAACTAGTTGATATCAGGAAATGAAGTAAAGAGGCCGACATAGTGCGATAATGATTGAAATTACCTGTCGACCATGCGTATTCGGATGGATCCTTATATAGTGAGTCCAGTACTTCAACTTTTCCCTTGTCAACTTCAATGATTAACAAGATCCAGTGGTAACTGCATGCGCACACGTTTTGTATAAATAAGCGGGCACGTGCATAACTCATCAACTACACTTATTAACATCTAGTAATTAAGCAAAAAATAGAATTTGTAGTACAAGATATAGTAACACTCACCCGAAGTTGTAAGGAAGTAGTATTTCTGGTTGGGTGTTTAGTTGCTTCAAAAACTCTAGCAGGGATTTCTCTGTGTCTTTTCTCGAATATTGATCTTCCCATATCGCCTGATTAACCGTATTTGGGTCAATGAACCCAATGCCATAGCGTCCAGCTTTTTTCATTTCATACATCTTCATTCTGCATAATACCACAGAAAAGAATATAGTGAGGATAATTACAGGTAATGAACGAGAGCACAGCTAGCTAGCTAGAGACTTAAATTACAGAAAGAAATCACTTACAGACAATAGCAACTGACGATAGATTTGTCGAGTGCGTCTTGATTGAATAACTGTAACAACTCTGAATAATGAATCCACACATCTTTTTTATGGAAGTAATGCTTTCTCTTGACTTTCACCATGAGGGACTCTTCATTGGTATTTGCTGTTTTTTGCATGTACCACGTATGCAAATCGTACATTCTCATTGGTAGAAGCTTGACATCGTCAGGCTTGACCAGAGGTTTGCCGCGGACATATTACCATTTTACTTCCTCCTCTGTAATCCCGGGGATTTCCTCAAGGCCTAGGAGTTGTTCAACAGTGACACCGGCCTCTTTAGCCTGCCTTCTAAGATCGTCGGTTATTACCAGCCGATCGGCGGTACTCACAGTTGTTTGTACAATGAGCGGGGGGGGTCGATTGCACTGCCTGTTCTCCCAGCTGGGGAACAGTTTTCCCGCTTTTTTTGCCAACTGCTTGGCTCGAGCTCGAGCTCGACTCCTTTTGCCCTGCTAAATATGACTTCTTGATAGACCGCACATAGTCGGAGTCCTTCTCATTGTCAGCCGGTCGAGCCATATCAATAAAGTGTTGTGAGACATGCTCAGGTACTTTCTCCTTTGGCGGCGCGGGCGGTTTCGATGCAAAATGGGCCTTCAATTGGGCATCACATGCGTCGTCGAGTTCCTCCTGAGTCAGGTGGTAAGACAACTTCGGAAGAGGCTTGAGATCTGGACCATATTTGAATTTCTTGCCTGTTGTACCGCTAGCCGTCGCAGCTGTGGCCTATCTCTTCCGTTGTTGCTTAGGCTGACGTCGTGCCGGACTTGGAGGAGGAGTCGGCTGATGCGGTGCCGGCAGACTTGGAGGAGGAGGAGTTGGCTGACGCCGTGCCGGACTTGGAGGAGGAGTCGGCTGACGCTGTGCCGGACTTGGAGGAGGAGGAGTCGGCTGACGCAGCGGCAGACTTGGAGGAGGAGGAGTCGACTGACGCGGCGGCGGACTTGGAGGAGGAGGAGTCGGTGGCCTTGGGAAGACGATGCAATCCTTTTTCCATAGAATGATACGATGTATGGCCTCTCCCAGTGTTCTCTCCTCGTCACCTCCAAGAATGTCAAGTTGTAGCTCGTGATATCCTGACATCACTTCATCAACCCCGACACGAGCATAGCCAGCTGGAATGGGATTGCAATGGAAGGTTGCTTCAGGGGGATTTGCTAAAGCATAGCCGTCCGCCACCTTCATGGATAAGTTCTTCACTTTCATGTGTAGCTCACAGTTAGTCCTGTCTTTGATATAATCCACAGGGTAGCTAGCTAGCAATGCATTATCGATATCGGCCGGGGCGGAACCCACGCTGCCTCTCGGCATAGATGGGACGGTGCTATCCAATGCTGGATCGATCTGCTCATGTTGCCGCTGAGACGCCCTTTCCTGGCTGAGTGAGTCGATCTGCTCCTGCTGCCGCCTGACAAATCATTCCAACTCCAGGTGCTTTGATTCTAGGCCTTCAAGGCGGAGTGCTTCCTCCTTCTTCTTCTTCTCCTCCTACATCTTCTTTCTCGCACGGCTTCTATAGTCGTCGTTCCAATCCGCAAACCCCTCAAACCACGGAACAACGCCTTTGCCTCGTGTTCTTCCCGGGTGTTCACGATTCTTCAGGGCGCGCGTAAGCTCGTCGTTCTCTCTATTGGGCGTGAACACCCCCGTTCGAGCTTCTTCTATTGCAATAAGTATTTCGTCTGTCGCTTCTTTAAGACTTGCCTTCACCATAACCAGCCCTGTCTCTGGGTCCAACTTCCCCCCATGCGCATAAAACCATGTCCTGCACCTGGAGGGCCATGTCAATGTAACTGGATTGACCCCTGCACTAATCATCCCCACTTAGGCAGGGCCACCTGGTAGCCACCTGGCCCCATGTGATGGTGCCACTTCTTTTTCGCAGCATTAATCTTGTTTTTTCTCGACCGTTCCTTAGCTTCTTCCGATTCCTTGAACTTCACGAAAGCGTCCCAGTGATCTTTTTCCTTCACCAGTGCTCCCGTGAATTCTGGAGTCTTCTTTCCGGATTTGACGTACTTAGCCCATGTATTTTTCTTGAAGGTGTTGAATGCGATCGCCCTCTTTTTAAGAGCATAGTTTCTGACTTTCTGCAGATCTGCATCTGTCAAATTATCTGGTAGGGTGAAATGTTCCATGAGCGTAGTCCAAAGCACATATTTTGCTCTTTCGTCGACAAAAGTAACTCGGCCTGCTCGATCTCCCTTTGCTGGCTTTTTCCATTCTTGAACGGAGATCGGGATTTGGTCCCTGACAATAACTCCGCATTGATTCTTGAACTTGGTCGCATTTTTCGTAGGTCCAAGCGGTTTGCCATTTGATGTTTTGATGGAATCGATGTTGAACTTTATGCCTTTATCCAACTTTTTGGCCGGACCTCGAACTACCCTGTCGCTTGTAGAAGATTTGCTCGATCCGGAGGCCTAAAAGAAGAAAGATAGATTCGTTAATACATACAAATCAATTAAGACATGTAATGATCACCGGATGGCTTATATAATAAATATACCTCGCCGGTCTTTGTTATTTGAAGAACATTTTCTTCGTCAACATCGTTGTCGTCGCCTTCATCTATTCGTTCGTCTTCATCAAATATCATACAACCCTCACCGGAATTGTTCAGATATTGCGAGCCGTCATCATCTTCAGGTTCATGCTCGGGGCTCGTGGAGCGTATGAGGTCGAACAGAGCCTCTTCTCCTTCTCTGCCGGTATTGTCCATAGCTTTTATTTAACTAATCCAGAAGAAAGATAAAACAATTTAGTATTCAAATTAGAATGCATGCAATCAATAAGGAAAAACTGAATCATAGTACATAATATGCATCTCGAATAATTCATTTAATATGCATCATCGAATATAATCTCGAATAAATCGTCTCGAATATTATCGAATACAATCTCGAATACATCTCGAGTATTATCACTAGCTAATCAGATCGAATATTATCGAAGAATCTAGTTCACTCGCGGTTCCTAAGGCGCGGGCGGTGGACACCCAAAGAGAAGGAACCATCACAGGATCATAGCTCGGGTGAGATCCCTGAAGAACCTGCCAGGTTTTGGAGAACCTGACGTCCAACGCATCCATGTAGCGACGGACGTGCTCGTCCTCCTCCCTGACACGGCGACGTACCACCTCCGGCGGGGCCGGCTGCCTCCGCACCGAAAGTGGCCCACGTGAACGCCACCAAAGAAGCTCCGGGTCGACGACGGGACCCGGGGCCGGGTTCCTCACCAAGCTGCGCGCCCCTGAAGGTAGCACCTCCCAGTGCCAGCCCGGCGGAGCCCAGTCCCGAACGTTGCCCCTCTGAAGCATGACGTCGTCGCGAACGAGTCGACGACGAGGATGCGGACCGGGCATCGTTGAATCCGAGAAAAAATTCTTATGAAAAAAAATTCCTATATATGCAATGTCATTTTATTAGGAAATTTTGAGCAAAATATCATCTTTTCAATTATAATGTCCCATTCCTAGGTTATAACTACACTAATAATATTCCTTTCTCAATAAAAAATTCCGAAAAAATTCTCAATTATAATTTCCTATGCAACATTTTAGTATGCAAATTTTTTCTGTAATATGATATACAACATTATATACTTCTAAGCAACATTTTAATAGGTTAGGGACATTATATACTTCTAATTAAGCAAAAAAATCTAATTAAGCATATATACTAATTAAACACTAATTATAGAAAAACAACATTATATAAAAAACAGAAAAACAACATTACATAAAGAAACACTAATTAAGCATATATACTAATTAAGCATATAAAAAAATAGAACATATGTGTGTGTGTGTGTGCGGGATCGACGGGAGGGGGCGGCGCCCATGGCAGCAGGGCTCACAAGGGGGCGACGGCGCGCAAGGTCGAGGAGGGGCGGCGACGGCGACGGCGAGGTGCAGGGGCGGTGACGGCGACGGCGACGGCGGCGTCGAGGTGCGCGGACGGACGGCGACGGCTAGGTACACGGCGCGGCGGCCACGACGTCGAGGTGCGGCAGCGAGGACGGACGGCGGCGTCGAGGTGCGGCCGCGCGGACGGATGGCGGCGTTGAGGTGCGGCGGGGCGCGGACGGACGAACGACGGCGACGACGAGGGGCAAGGGTAGGGGCGCGCGGCGGCGATCTCCTCTGTTCAGTGGTCGAAGAGACGAAGAAGCAGAGGGAAAATGAAAAAATTTCAACTGCTGCTTATATAGGAGGACCTTTAGTCGCGGTTGGTGGCTCCAACCGCGACTAAAGACCCCCCTTTAGTCGCGGTTGGAGCCACCAACCGCGACTAAAGGTGAATTTCACCAGCCGAAGCGGCGGGAAGCGAAACCCTTTAGTCGCGGTTGGTGGCTCCAACCGCGACTAAAGGGGGGTCTTTAGTTGCGGTTGGAGCCACCAACCGCGACTAAAGACCTGTTCCTGGCACGGCGCACTGCGGTGGAAGTTTAGTCCCACCTCGCTAGTCGAGGGGCGCCTCGACCAGTTTATAAGCCCCGGCGCGGGCACTGCATTGAGCTCCTCTCTAATGCAGGCCTTCTGGGCCTACCTCTGCTGCGATTCCCTGTGGGCCTATTGGGCCTTGCGGGCCTGCGTCCTGGCCCAACTACAGGTTGGGTTCTAGTCGTATGCAGGCCGTTGTGGCCCAGTAGGCGGGATTTTTTTAATTTATTTATTTTTCATTTTTTTTGTTTTCTGCTTTAATTTTTTTTATTTCTGAGTTGTTTTTTTCTTTATTTAGAGTTTCTTTGTGAATCCTTTTGCTTTAGGTAAAAAAAATATAAACTTTCTGTTAGTGCCAGTAGTTTTCAAATTTGAATAGTTTAAATTTGAATTATTTGAAATTTGTGTGAATCACTAGTTTGTGAATAACTTTACTTTAAAAATAGATTTTTCAGTGATTATTTTTTCTTCTGTTTAATTTTATTGTGTTTTATCATTATATTCAATTTGGTAATACTTAGGTTATGTAAAAAATGAAATGTCTTTGTAACAGACGAGTTTTCGTCTGAAACCCTGATACTTCGAAAGAGATTGTCCATTTTGTACACGAAGTGCATCCAGTTTTTGCCGTAACCCTCTCAACTTTTTAGCACATGCTATGTGGGTGAAATGATGATACCATGCCAACTTTCAACCTTTTCAGAGTGCATTTGTAGTGCTTATCAATTTCAGGGTCATTTAGCTCAAAAAAATCAGTAAATGCATGAAAAATAGCAAATGAAGTCAGAAATGGTTGAAAATTGATGGCATGGCTTCGAATGGTGCATACTGAATGCACAAAAAGTCTGGAGTTGAAATAAGTTAAAAAAATGAAATGCCTTTGTAACAGACGAGTTTTCGTCTGAAGCCCTGATACTTCGAAAGAGATTGTCCATTTTGTACACGAAGTGCATCCAGTTTTTGCCGTAACCCTCTCAACTTTTTAGCACATGCTATGTGGGTGAAATGATGATACCATGCCAACTTTCAACCTTTTCAGAGTGCATTTGTAGTGCTTATCAATTTCAGGGTCATTTAGCTCAAAAAAATCAGTAAATGCATGAAAAATAGCAAATGAAGTCAGAAATGGTTGAAAATTGATGGCGTGGCTTTGAATGGTGCATACTGAACGCACAAAAAGCCTGGAGTTGAAATAAGTTTAAAAAATGAAATGCCTTTGTAACAGACGAGTTTTTGTCTGAAACCCTGATACTTCGAAAGAGATTGTCCATTTTGTACACGAAGTGCATCCAGTTTTTGCCGTAACCCTCTCAACTTTTTAGCACAAGCTATGTGGGTGAAATGATGATACCATGCCAACTTTCAACCTTTTCAGAGTTCATTGTAGTGCTTTTCAATTTCAGGGTCATTTAGCTCAAAAAAATCAGTAAATGCATGAAAAATAGCAAATCAAGTCAGAAAGGGTTGAAAATTGATGGCGTGGCTTCGAATGGTGCATACTGAACGCACAAAAAGTCTGGAGTTGAAATAAGTTTACAAAAATGAAATGCCTTTGTAATAGATGAGTTTTCTTTCGTTGACGTTCTATAATGAATTTGCTATACTTTTTGTTTTTATATAATTATTATTTTTGCATATCTTTATAACCTTGGGCGGTGAAGGTCGTACCAATAAGGAAGAAGCACACGGATCGTGTGTTTCTTTCAAGCGCTTGAGAGCTGTTGGATCAGCACTATAACGACTAGTCCCGGTTTGTGCTAGCAACCGGGACTAAAGAGGCACACAACCCTATATATAGCCCACCTCTCGGACATGTTCGACACTTAGTGTGTGTACTCATTCGGATTCAAATCATTCAGATTCCCTGCATACGGTCCAACGGTGCATTTCATATTTCCACCGTTGGGCTGTATGCTGGGGAAACCATGTGTTTTGTTGATCTATCTAGAAATCCTTTAGTTCATTGACCGAATACAAATCATTCGGATTCCCTGCATACTGTCCGACGGTGCATTTCATATGCGGGCACTCACGAGCCACCGTCGGGCTGTATGCAGGGGAAACCGTGTGTTTTGTTGATCTATCTAGAAATCCTTTAGTTCATCGACCGAATACAAATCATTCGGATTCCCTGCATACGGTCCGACGGTGCATTTCATATGCGGGCACTCACGAGCCACCGTCGGGCTGTATGCAGGGGAAACCGTGTGTTTTGTTGATCTATCTAGAAATCCTTTCATTTTCCGACGGTATATTTCATTTTTCCAACTCCATTTTTACAAAGACACTTAGAAAGAAACAAAAGACAAATAGAAAGGATGATGCTCAATTGGCGGTGAAGCCGGCCACATCCCAGAGTGGGATCTTTGGGTATAAAACTTTTTCTTCGCGTGTGTCCCTTTGCGTCGTAACCATGGACAATCTTCATCATTTAACTTGATGCTCGGGTCAACATTCACTCTGAAGGGAGCAATTTCATGAAACTTTTCATAATCTTCTGACATGTCTGTCTTGTCCTCCACTCCCACGATGTTTCTTTTCCCTGAAAGAACTATGTGGCGCTTTGGCTCATCGTATGATGTATTCGCTTCCTTATCTTTTCTTTTTCTCGGCTTGGTAGACATGTCCTTCACATAGAAAACCTGTGCCACATCTTTGGCTAGGACGAATGGTTTGTCTGCGTACCCAAGATTGTTGAGATCCACTGTTGTCATTCCGTACTACGGGTCTTCCTTTACCCCGCCTCCTGTCAGATTGACCCATTTGCACCGAAACAAAGGGACCTTCAAACCAAGTCCATAGTCAAGTTCCCGTATCTCCTCTATGTAACCATAATATGTGTCCTTTGGCCCATTGATGTTTGCTGCATCAAAGCGGACACCACTGTTTTGGTTGGTACTCTTTTTATCTTGGGCGATCGTGTAAAATGTATTCCCATTTATCTCGTACCCTTTGAAAGTCAATATAGTCGAAGATGGTAACTTGGACAGCAAGTACAGGTCATCTTCAACAGTGTCGTCATGCCTGAGACGTGTCTGCAACCAACCGGCGAAAGTCACCGTTTGTTCATGTGTAATCCAGTCGTCAGACTGCTCCGGGTGTTTGGAGCATAGAATATTCTTGTGTTGCTCGATATACGGAGCCACCAAGGTGGAACTTTGTAGAACTGTGTAGTGTGCTTGCGCCAAAGAATGCCCGTCCCGGCATATTAGTGAATTCTTTCCTAGCGTGCCTTTTCCACCCAGTCTGCCCTCATGCCGCGATTCAGGAACACCAATCGGTTTAATGTCAGGAATAAAGTCAACACAAAACGCAATGACCTCCTCTGTTTCATGGCCCTTGGAGATGCTTCCTTCTGGCCTAGCACGATTATGAACATATTTCTTTAAGACTCCCATGAACCTCTCAAAGGGGAACATATTGTGTAGAAATACAGGACCCAGAATGGCGATCTCCTCGACTAGGTGAACTAGGACGTGCGTCATGATATTGAAGAAGGATGGTGGGAACACCAACTCGAAACTGACAAGACATTGCACCAAATCATTCTCTAACCTTGGTAGGATTTCTGGATCGATTACCTTCTGAGAGATTGCATTCAGAAATGCACATAGCTTCACAATGCCTAATCGAACGTTTTCCGGTAGAAGCCCCCTCAATGCAACCGGAAGCACTTGCGTCATAATCACGTGGCAGTCATGAGACTTTAGGTTCTGGAACTTTTTCTCTGCCTTATTTATTATTCCCTTTATATTCGACGAGAAGCCAGACGGGACCTTCATACTGAGCAGGCATTCGAAGAAGATTTCCTTCTCTTCTTTGGTAAGAGCGTAGCTGGCATGACCCTGAAACTGCTTTGGATCCATGCCGTCTTCTCCGTGCATACGTTGCTGGCCCTCCCGTGCCTCCGGTGTATCTTTTGTCTTCCCATACACGCCCAAGAAGCCTAGCTGGTTCACGCAAAGATTCTTCGTCACGTGCATCACGTCGATTGCAGAGCGGACCTCGAGGTCTTTCCAATAGGGTAGGTCCCAAAATATAGATTTCTTCTTCCACATGGGTGCGCGTCCGTCAGCATCATTCGGAACAGATTGTGCGCTAGGACCCTTTCCAAAGATTACTTTTAAATCCTTGACCATATCAAGTATATCATCACCAGTACGGTGGCGAGGCTTCTTCCGGTGATCTGCCTCACCTTTGAAATGCTTGCCTTTCTTTCTTACGGGATGCCTGCTCTGAAGAAATCGACGATGCCCCAGGTACACATTCTTCTTACATTTATCCAAATATATACTGTTGGTATCATCTAAACAGTGCATGCATGCGTGGTATCCCTTGTTTGTATGTCCTGAAAGGTTACTGAGAGCAGGCCAATCATTGATGGTTACAAACAACAACGCATGTAGGTCAAATTATTCCTGTTCTTTCGCATCCCACGCACGTACACCTTTTCCATTCCACAGCTGTAAAAGTTCTTCAACTAATGGCCTTAGGTACACATCAATGTTGTTGCCGGGTTGCTTGGGGCCTTGGATGAGCACTGGCATCATAATGAACTTCCGCTTCATGCACAACCAAGGAGGAAGGTTATAGATACATAGAGTCACAGGCCATGTGCTATGATTGCTGTTCTGCTCCCCAAAAGGATTAATGCCATCTGCACTTAAACCAAACCATACGTTCCTTGCGTCCTTTGCAAAGTCCTTCCACTTTCTCTCGATTTTTCTCCATTGCGATCCGTTAGCGGGTACTCTCAACTTCCCGTCTTTCTTACGGTCTTCGTTGTGCCATCGCATCAACTTGGCATGCTCTTTGTTTTGGAACAAACGTTTCAACCGTGGTATTATAGGAGCATACCACATCACCTTGGCAGGAATCTTCTTCCTGGGGCGCTCGCCCTCAACATCACCAGGGTCATCGTGGCCGATCTTATAGCGCAATGCACAGCATACCGGGCATGCATTTAAATCCTCGTACTCACCGCGGTAGAGGATGCAGTCATTAGGGCATGCATGTATCTTCTGCACCTCTAATCCTAGAGGGCAGACGGCCTTCTTTGCTTCGTACGTACTGTCGCGCAATTCGTTGTCCTTTGGTAGCTTATTCTTCATTATTTTCAGCAACTTTTCAAATGCCTTGTCAGGTACACCATTCTCTGCCTTCCATTGCAGCAATTCCAGTGTGGTACCTAGCTTTTTCTTGTCATCTTCGCAATTTGGGTACAACAATTTCTCGTGATCCTCTAACATGCGCTGCAACTTCAGCTTCTCCTTTTCACTTGCGCAGTTTCTCTTTGCATCGGCAATGGCCCGACCAAGATCATCTGCGGGCTCATCTGATGCCTCTTCTTTAGCTCCTTCCCGCATTGCCGGCTCAGCTTCTTCCCCCATTGTTGTACCATTGTATTCATGGAACCCATGGCCAGGATAGCTGTCGTCATCCTCTTCTTCTTCATTCTCTTCCATTAGGACCCCTCTTTCTCCGTGCTTGGTCCAACAGTTATAGCCGGACATGAAACCGGACTCAAACAGGTGGACGTGAATGGTTCTTGAGTTAGAGTAATTTCGATCATTCTTATAGCCAGCACATGGACAATACATAAAACCATCCGCCCGCTTGTTTGCCTCAGCCGCAACCAGAAAAGTATTCACGCCATTAATGAACTGGGGAGAGCATCGGTCATCGTACATCCATTGCCGGCTCATCTTCATTACACAACACCGAAAAGACCAAATTAATACAAGTTCATACATAAAGTTCATACACACTTGTTCTCATAAAACAACATACAAACTCTCTAGCTAAAGCATTTAAATGCAACAACAAATGCGATCAAGATCGCAACTAAGGTAACAATTGATCCAACAGCATAGTGATACCAAGCCTCACTATCAATGGCATATTTTTTAAATTTTCTAATCTTCAAGCGCATTGCATCCATCTTGATCTTGTGATCATCGACGACATCGGCAACATACAACTCCAGTTTCATCTTCTCTTCTTCAACTCTTTTCAATTTTTCTTTCAAATACTCCTTTTCTTTTTCAACTAAATTTAACTTCTTGACAAGAATATCTATGTCGGTTGGAATTTCCGGTTCACATACCTCCTAGATAAAAATATCTATGTCAACTTGATGGGCATAATTGTCATAAACACGAAATGCAAGAAATAGTTATAAAAGAGAGTATATACCACATCCGAATCATAAACCGGACGAGGGACGACAGGGACGGATATGAAAACCATGCCACTATGTATAACAAACAACCATATAGGTAAGAAAACTATACAAGTAACTAACTAAATCTTACAAACATGATTTTTTTTTATAAAAAAAGGATAAGAACAAGAGGCTCACCAAGGTGGTGCCGGTGACGGGACGGTGCGGGCGATCGACGGTGGTTAGGACGGGGACGGGAAGGAACTAAGTAAACCACACCTACATATGCAAAGTAAGAAGTTAATTTGAGCTCAAATTGCATATAAATCAAATAAACTACCACATATAAATACTCCCAAACTAAAACCCACAAATCACTATACTTATAGAGCATTGCAAGAGCTAATCCAGCAATGAGAGATGAAAGGACAAAGTTGCTAACCTTTGTGAACACTTGGATGGATGGGGTGCCTCCAAATCTTGACAAATTTTGGCAAAAATGGAGGATGAGCTCGGGGAAGAGAGGAAGAACCAGAGGAGAGGAAAGGGGAAGAACAGAGAGCTCGGGCTGGCCGAAGGGTTCATATAGGGGACCTTTAGTCCCGGTTCGAGAGACAAACCGGGACTAAAGGTTAGCCTATAGTCCCGGTTCGTGGCACGAACCGGGACTAAAGGTTATCGTGGGGCCCCAGGCTGACACCAGCCTGCCACCACCCCTTTAGTCTCGGTTCGTGTTACGAACCGGGACTAAAGGTCCGGAATGAACCGGCACTAATGAAGCCCGTCACGAACCGCGACTAATGGTCACATTAGTGCCGGTTCAAAACCAGACCGGGACTAATGATGTGGACAAAAGGTCTGTTTTCTACTAGTGACCTGATCCCTCCAGGATTCGTTAAACCCCTTCATTCGCAAAGCTTGTTGGAGGAATGGCCATTTGAACTTATCATACGCCTTCTCGAAATCCACCTTAAAGATAACCCCATCAAGTTTCTTTGTATGGATTTCATGCAACATTTCATGCAGGACAACAACCCCTTCCAGGATGTGTCTTCCAGGCATGAAAGCTGTCTGGGTGGGTTGGACTACCGAATGCGCTATCTGCGTCAACCTATTCGTGCCAACCTTTGTAAAGATTTTAACGCTGACATTGAGCAGACATATTGGCTGGAACTGCTCAATGCGAATAGCCTCCACCTTCTTTGGCAACATCATTATTGTTCCAAAGTTAAGGTGGAACAACTGTAACTGCCCATTGAACAAGTCATGGAACAAAGGCAAAAGATCACCCTTTATGATACGCCTACATTTTTTATAGAATTCCGCCGGAAACCCATCCGGTCCCGGTGCCTTATTTTGTTTCATTTGTGCTATTGCGTCAGACACCTCTTTTTCTGTGAACGGAGCGGGCAATACCTCATTCTCATCTGGACTAAGCTGAGGAATATCGCCCGTTGTGCTTTCATCAGAGAAACATAATTCTCTTAGGGTGCACCAAAAAGTTTCTTATAATACTCAGATATGTACAGTTTTAGGTTCTCATGTCCTACAATTGTACCCTCATCATGTTCAAGTTGAAATATTCTCTTCTTCCTATGCTTGACATTCGCAATCATGTGAAAGAATTGTGTGTTATCATCCCCCTGGACCACCTTCGTCACCTTTGCCCGAAGGGCCCATTTCATCCCCTCCTCTCTTAGAAGGGTTTGTAATTTCTTTTCAGCTTCAATCTTAATATTCCTATCAGACATATTAAGAATTGTGGATTATGCTTTGACATCTAACTCATTAATGAGCTGAATAAGCCTCTCTTTTTCTACTTTGTAAATGCCACTTTGGTTCTTGGCCCAGCCTCTCAAGAACTGGCGCAAGTGCCTAATTTTGTTTTGCCATCTATCCATACTAGATATTCCCCCAGATTCTCTTGCCCACTCTATAGCAATGAGATCCATAAATCCATCTCTCTCGAACCAACTTAATTCGAAAGAGAAAATATTTTGGTTACCCACATGAGTCGCTTCTCCAGAATCGACCAGTAATGGAGTGTGATCTGAAATGGCCCTTTGCAAGGCGTGTACTGTGACCAGCGGGAATTTCTGTTCCCATTCAACGCTAGTCAGAGCCCGATCCAATTTCTCATATGTTGGTACCGATAATGAATTAGCCCATGTGAATTGTCTACCGGTGAGTTCAATTTCCTTCAAATCGAGACTCTCAATAATCGTGTTGAACATGAATGACCATCTTCCATCGAAATTGTCATTATTTTTTTCATCTTGTCTCCTAATTATATTGAAGTCTCCCCCAATCAAAATGGGTAGCCTTTCATCCCAGCAAATTCTCACCAAATCCGAGAGGAAATCAGGTTTAAGCTTAGGTTGCGCCGCCCCATATACGGCCACCAAAGCCCACCTGAAACCATCAACTTTCGATCTTACACGAAATTTGACAGAAAACTCACCGTAAACCACATTCAACACCTCTAGTGTTTCACACTTAACCCCAAGTAAGATCCCTCCAGATCTACCCCTTGGTGGTAAGCAACGCCAATCAAAGTCAACCCTACCTGAAATGGTATTGAGGAATTGTGGCGTGAAATTGTCTCTACCGGTCTCTTGCAAAGCCATACAATCAAGCTTCTGTTCTAAATATGTTTCTCTAAGGAATCTTCTTTTGCCAAGTCCGCTAGACCTCTGCTGTTCCAAAAGATTCCTTTCATATTTCATCATGGAATTTTTTCGTTTGCTTAACCCTCGCACTCCTCAGCACCGCTGAGATGGGATAAACCTACCTCTTCCAAGGTCTCTTAGGTTTATCCTGCATCCCCTAGGATTCCTCGTGACTAAAAGCTCCAAGAGAAAGACTATCGGGCATCGGAGGAGCCATATACCCCTCCGATCCCTCTTCTTCCTCATCCCTCTCCACTCCCTCTGCCATCCCTAGTTGTACTAATTAAACCAACAATAATTAGTATAGATCGAAGGGAGTAATAAAATGAAGTTGTTGTCGCTATGCGCTCCATGGCCGCCTCAAACTGCATGCCACCGGATGAATCCCACCCCAGAGCAATCTCGCTGCGGGGAATCCGTATTACTTCTGTCTCCTTTGTATATTTCAGAGATAGACTTTCACTATCATATCAACAAAAACTCCTCTCTTCTTTGAATTGCATGGATGAATGTTACTTAGGCCCGGGAGGAAAATAAGAAGACATAATCATAAAACAAGGCGTCATGGGAATAATACCAGCAACACGCGTAGGAAAGCAGAACACGCGTCATTGTAGAGAAAGCCATCTGCTGCAATAGTATTTGTCCACCTTTTCGTAATTAAAAGCATCGATAATTTATTGAGAGCCATACTATCCTTTCACAAGCATAATGTAAATTTGGTTGCATGCCATTCAAAAGTAGAAGATGTTAAATATAAATTAAAAAGTTGTTGCACTGTGTAATAGTACATCATACTGGTGTATATCGATTTTGTCAATCACAGGATGTTTGTGCCGGCTCGTTCTCTCGAAAGTGCTCATAGGGATAGGGTATGCGCGGATTTTCATAGGGGTTAGCGCATCTGCGTATATGCGGGCATCTATGTTTGTACCATGTTAAACAAAAAAAAAGGTAAGACTGACATACCATTACCCCAGCTTGAAACTCTTCCTTCACCTTCCACTCGGGTGACGGACCTCCTGTTTCATTATATGTGCAATCTTCTCCTTTGTTCCTACAAACACAGAGAAGAAATGGTGACGATCATAGTTAACCCCAAGCATATGATATAACAATGTGTTCACTACTATATATGCACGATTAGTACATACCAATGCTGGTGAGAGCAGCATGTCAAGATATGACATATAATGCTGCGAGGGCCTTGTGCAAGGCCGTTTATTATGCTGCACTGATCCATAGCTAGTGACCAGGTGCGACGACCGATGCTGTATTGTGCAAAGCGGTGCTTTTGTGGACGGAAGTACACGATAGTATTGGCCTTGATCATAGGAAATGCCCTGGAAGAAACACACATACTCCTTGGTCCCATGATGATAGCGTTTTCTCCGATGTTTGATACCGGAATGAATTTTCCCAAGGCTAGGTCAGCAAGCCTATAAACTGTTATATGGGATAGCCGAGCATCGTCGTGTGCAACCACTAAGATCTCCGAGCCATACTCTACTAGGTGGCAAGCCTCTAGGGGTTTCTCTATCGGGCTTGTGAAGATCAACTTTGGTGGGTCTTGATAGTTAAATACGTCCATCTCAAATATCCGTGGTGCGCCATTCCTATCAGCGAATAGGCAGGAACCGCGTATATCTTTCCGTGTAATGGCAGCGGTCCATTGATATATGACCCTGGGCATGCCCAACTTAAAATCGTCCATTGCGTATCTAGGGAGGTAGCAACAGCCGCATAAAAATACAAATTGAAGGTAAGCAAAATAGTGACAGCTCCTATAACGAAGGAAGCACAGGTAGAGATGTATCTCATCATCTTGATTTCGAGCGGCCAAGCTCCTCCCTCGGGCTTTTGTGAGGCCAGGGTGGTGAGCCGTGGAAGCTCAACGATGTCACCGGTGAAAGGGTGCAGGAGACGGACCGCTGTGTCTTCGTCCCTCTGGAGGAGGAGTAGGCTGTCGACTGAATCAAGGATACAATGGTTGGCAAAAAGGGGGAGGCGGACGCGGACAAAGACACCTGAGTCTAGGTTGTAATGCTTTGGTTTCTGTGAGGCTTCAGGAGTGATTAATGTTGGTGCTTTGGATAGGAAGGTGCCGTATCAGGAGAAGCACATTGTGCAGCAGGCGTCGATCCTGGGGAACATGGAGACATTTGGTTTGCTGCCGAGGGGAGGCGCTGAGGATGCAACAAAGGAAATTGCGGTGAAGAATGCTCCGGCAGTTGTTGAATTTGGTGCTGGGAGGGGTTACTTGACTCAGATGTTGGCATACTGTTATGAGATCAAGAATATCTACTTGGTCGGGAGACGAGCGTACAAGCTCAAGGTCAGCTTATGTGCACAAACAACCTCGTTTTGGGGATTAGCTTACAACTTTACATTATGTTCATTGATGATCCCTGTTAGTAGAAGGTGATGATCTTTCATACCAGCAACCTGGGGCACGAGTTCACAGTTTCAGGTATGCGTTCACAGAAGTCGACGGTGATTACTAATTAGCCAGATCTAACCAGGCCTCCCATCCGCCTCCCCTCCCCCCCTCCCCCGTCCAGATCCCTCCTGATCCCCTCCACCTCCTCTCCCCTCCGTCTACCTTCCCGCCGTCACCGGATCCCGGCTGGGCAAAGCCCGTGCGGGGGGATGATGGCGGCGGCGGGGCGTCCCTCCTTCGCGGCTTGGAGGCATGGCTGTGACGGTGGATCTTGAGCGGGCGCCTCGGGACGACGTGTGTGTGGCCATGGCGCTGGCCATGCAGCGATGTGACCTCCTCTACCTTTGGCTGTCTTCAACGTCGGTCCAAAGGGATCTGGTAGGTGGGGGTTGCCTCGCGGTGACTTCTAGGCGGCGAATCAAGTTGAGGAGGCTAGCTGCTGAAGTGGGTGAGGATGCCACCATCGTCGGCGGCGCCCGTGGGTGTTGTTTTCCTCGTTGGAGGCGATGGTGGGGGCGTCTCTCGCTCCATTGTTTCCGGGGGAAACCTCAGATCTGGAGGAGGCTACCATTGACAGCGGCGCCCGTGGACGTCGTAGCCCTCGTTGGAGGCGTTGATGGGCCTCCTGGATCGGATGATGGCGACGTGTTCGTCGTCACCCCCGTGGGGGCATCATCTTTGGAGACATTCATCGGCTGAACGAACATGTGGACAGCTTGGTGGTTGGGCGTCGGTAGGTGGTGGAGCGGTGCTTCATCCTACACATCGACTGTGGCGGATCTCGGCGGCGTGGTGCAGTGGAGACTCGGTGGCCGATGGGTGGCGATGGACTTGTGCAGGAGGATGCCGCTGTCTGGTGTCATGGTGGCGTCGATGGTAGAGAGGCTTGGCAAGGTCGATGCGTCAGTATCTGATCTGAGGATGGATCGATGGATGAAGGAGGTAACGGCCCTTGCAGCATGCGCATGTGGTGCCCATTGAAAGTGCGCCGGACCGGTGTGTAACCCAGTTCAGGTATTGTGGCTTGGATGGGGCATCCGGCATTAGATGTTAGGTGTTGATGTGATGTCTGTTTGGTATTAGGCTCGGACATTCGACAACCATTCATCATGGGGATAGGAGTAGCGACCGATGTTGCGAAGATGGTGGCTTCAGGCTTACTGATGTATTACCTTGTAAGGGCTTTGTTGTGAATAATTAATAAAATGGCTGCATATGCATCGGCCAGATAGAGAGGCCGGGGGTACATCCTCCTTTTCAAAAAAAAAATGATCCATGTTAGTTAGTCCATTTTTGATGAATGCAACTTAATTTTCGTGTTGAACTTGCAACCATAGAGCTTATTTTTCTTCTTAGTTAGCTCATCAAGATTCAATATCTAGCGGATTTGACATTGTTAATTTGAAGGCACTCAAACTTGAATGTAATGGTTGATCTTTGGTGCCATAGTTGTACTGTAAACTCTCTCTAAATTCAATAATATGAACTGTCAGTGTTTACAATAGCAATAATCATTAACTCAATCAGGCATTAAAAGCTAAAACACCTTGACTTGTGTAACAAACTAGTAATGCATGTAATGAAATAGGTTGTTTGTAGTGATTATGATGATGTTTCAAAGCACCATCCTTTCTGAAGCAGTTTATACTGAATATAAGACCATCTCAAATTGCTTGGAGTAAATTTTGAAGCATTCTGGCATGCTGCTAGATATAACAAATATGATGTTCACAAAACAAACAAAAAAATTCTGGCAGTCAAACAACTTGTTCTGTTAAACCTAATTTCATCAGGACTATTCCTCTTTTGGAGCAGTTCAGGATTAGTTATTTCACTTCCTCGTAAACTGTTGTTGTCCTGTTCTTCCTTTTCTCTCTAATTTGTAGGCTGATCGAAGTTTAAGGCAAAATGAGGGTGTTAAATTGGAGCGTTTGAGGATAGATAGTAAGATTTCTTTTCTTTCTTTATTGCACAGTTGACTGGGGCATTTCGATAGCTTGCGAGCGCCTTTGGGTTGTTGGAAATCACACCGCTTGCCGTCCGTCGGATCAACGTCGATCGTTGATGCAACTAGCAAGAACGATCACGTGCATTACTAGCTACGCAGGCAACCAGGCAGGTGGATGTTTTGCACGCGAGGCTAGCTTACCAAGCAAACTAAACTCCGGCGAGTCTAATCGATCTGTAGAAAATACACGGCAAACACCACGCACGAGATAATCTTTTTTCCCCTCTGTCGTAGCTTCCCTCGGATTTTCTCCTTTATTTATAATAGCTGAATTACAACGACTCAAACTCAACCACGTCCGAATACTTGCTGACTTAGACTACCAACAGGTATAGCACCTGGACTCTGTCTAACTTGACACCTACGTTTGGAATACCTAACATGGGTGCTGAGTATTTTACCTGTGCTTTTGCTCATGTATTTGCGCCCTGTGCATTTGCTCATGTATTTGTGTGCTGCAGTTGTACATTTGCAAACCAAAGTTGTCATACCCTAATGTTTTCTATCTCGATATAAATGCAGTTGAGGATTTAAACCTGTATGGAGTACAAGCGTTCAGCGGAAGTCAGTATCTAGCAATCGGAAAACATCTATGTGGGCCTGCAACAGGTGGTTCCTTTCATTAGTAAACTACTAGCAAAAGAGCCCGTGCGTTGCAACGGGAGAACAAAATCCTCGTATGCACCAAGCGACTAATTCGTGTTGCCACTTCTATCTTCCATGTTCTCCTTTCGATCTTACCAAGGTTTGCGTTTAATATGGCACTGTCCTTTAATTTCGCCCCTTCTCTTTCGTTTCTCCATCAGAATTTTCACCTTCCGATCTTACCGAGGTTTGTGGTTTATGCCACTCGCCTTTAATTTCCCCCTTCAAATTTTTATACGTTGTACATTTGACTACCTAGGAAGATCCTGCTAGGGATACACCTCAGGAGTTGAAACATACCTTCCACATATTTGATAACTTCAAATTCGATAATGACTGTTCGGCCTCAATGAACATGTATGTCTAAGTTTAGTAGTAACGAAAATGTACCGAATTAAACCATGCAAGTCACACACCATATATAACAGTGATATTTCTAAGGGCATCAAGCAAATTACTTTGTTAACCAGAGTATAACCACATAGGAAAATATATAAAATCACGAAGATGCACACTATTACAATAATTCTGTTGTGATGAAATTAATAAGAAATAATGATTGTGCAATTGGGAGGAGATGAGAAAGATAACAACAGTTTGATATTGTGTGTTGCACATTTGACTACCTAGGAAGATATCCCTTTGAACTGCCTTAAAAATATCAACCTTAATTAGTGTGCCTAACTTTCAGGTTAGTGTGTGGTTACAAATATTCCAACTACGTAACTGACCCTGAGTATGATACTCTTTGACTTTTGCACTATAGACTAATTAATGGTACAATAATCTTTGAATGAAGGAAAAGTATATAACTCCTCAATACAAAAAGATTAGATAAACACTATTAATTTACCATGTTAGCACTTACAAAACCTACCCTGTATTGCTTGCTGCTGGCAGTAACGAATATGGACATGCCTGCCGCTCCACTCGTAATATTAGCTGACAGGAGCTTCTATCAGGTAGTCTAGGCAATGCAAGAGAAAAAATTAAAACACAATGGAAGGCATATAACGGCTATTAGTTGGACATCATCACATGCCAATACGTCTCCACCAAGTAGATTGGATTTCTACATCCTGCCGCCAGATCGGTTAAGGGGTGATGATGATTCCAGATATTTTTCTTAATTTCTCTATTCAAAGTAATTGTAATCTGGAGCACAGATTTACTCGTTTTCACAAAACTGACTAAAAGATCAGTCCTAGCTTTTTGTTCATTTACTGACTGAAGTGTAGCATCTATGAATATTTCAGACATGAATCAAACAGGGAGAAAAAGAACTTATTTGTTTATGGATTTGAATCAAACAGGAAGCAAACAGAGAATTAAACACAGACTGGCAAACATTGGACTAATATAAAGTATAGGTAACACCTAATATAAAATACAAGCAATGCCCAGCTTACAGAGATTGGACACCTAGATTAAACAGAAAAAAGTGCAGACAACTTTAGTACACGCCCAGGTTACAAAGACTGATTTTGATTTGTTAAAAAAGGGCAAATCTCCAAGCAATATTGAACAACATTGGGCTAATATGAGTACATGTTAATAGATGTGAAGCATTTGGTTAATGTAACCTGACTAATGGTCCCTTTAATTTTTTTTTACTTAATTAGCTTGATCAGCTGATAGAACACCTTCTTTTTGTTTTTCATGATTGCAGAAGCTTAATACTTGAGCTATCTAGAAAAAACACTAAAACTACTCGTGAACCCAGTGAATCTCTATCAAGATACAAGTTAACGGAACCTGACTACTGGTCCCTTTTATTTTTGTTACTTGATTAGCTTGAGCACTTGACATGACACCTTCTTTTTGTTTTTCATGAATTGCAGAAGCTTAATTGTTTGAGCTATATAGAACAAAACATAAAACTACTTGAGAATCCAGTGCATCTCTATCAAGATAAATCATATGTAGGTGTTGACATCTATGATCGTTTCCCTATTCATACTCTGAATTTTTGCAACTCCACCCGAAAAGGACATGGAGTCAGGAAAAAGGCTACAATCTTCTGATGGATATTCAATCCCATGGTTAGACTGTGGATACATTAGGGTCAAAGCGCCACAGGATAATTAGTTGCTAATTAAATATGGCCTGAACCTCAATTGACATGCTTATTATTCAAGTTTAAGGACCAACCACATCATACTGTTAAGCTTGCAAAATGGTCTTACATTACGGGGTGGAGGGAGTACATGTGTAAATTTTATGAAAGCTAGAAACTCAAAGTCTTTTACACCCTATTGGTCTAGATCCGAAGAATTATGAGCCACTCTTACCTTAGCTACATTTCTACAACTACCATCAGGGATGCCAGCCAACAAAGAAGCTTCTCAAATATTATTTTGAATCACTGAACCTATCTAACTAAATATGAATCTGCTTTAAGACTTGAGTCAAACAGGGAGCAATCAGAATGTTGTTCATGAACTTATTTGGTCATGGATTTGAATCAAACAGAGAAGTGATCTACATTTCAACATACAATGCATAAGTGTAGACTGTTAGGACTTCTCATACATTTTTTGTTAAAAAATAGTATGTTGGGACATAGCAAGTTGAAATCATCCGACATACAAAAAGTCAGTTAGGATCAAAGGCATACTACTTTTTTATGAGGTTCATATTAAAGCATCTATCTAGAATCCCACTCCAAAGAATTGTGTAGAGCCAAAGGATGTCCGAGCGAAGAACCTCATATGTGCTAATTAATGTTGACAAACCTATATCCATACTAATAACCTTTCCGGACAGTACTAAAAAAATATTAGGAAATTGCCCCGTTGAATGATGGAAAACAAAAATGGAAGATAATAGGTTGTTCATATGCACCTGATCTCTCCACCAAAACCAAATGTGCTCCATCCTCGTCAGCTTCAAGTTCTGTTGTAGTACCGATTCCTCTGCACAAGGACCTGATAGTGCTACGACATCCATCTAGTGACTGATTTGTGATCAAGGCAGTGGTGTTACGAGTCTTACGATGCCATTGATGAGCCTGGCGAACAATATGCATGTGAGTCTTCATGATTTGCTTTTAATCTTCGGTGCATTGTAGTTTCTTCTGAAGATCTAATATCTCGAAACAGGCTTTCGCCCCGCTTTATAGATAAAGCATAAGTCCATACATCCGAGTACCAACCGTAACCAGAAAAGAAGACTGCTGGGGCCACAGCACAAATGCGCCCAAAAAAGAGAAAAGAAACAGAAAAGGCCACCTGGGGCAAGCTAAGAGACTGACGAACGATCGGCGAGCCGGCGCGCGGTGGCCACCAAAGCATCTAGGAGAAGTCCAAGCCGGTCACGGTCCCTCGATCTAGCGAGCTGATGCCAGTGCTGCAGGAAAGCAAGGAATTTGAAGAACGAGTCAGAAGCACGCCGCGGGAAGACCTGCTCAATCACCATCTTATTGCGAGTAGTCCAAAGGGTCCACGTCATAGCCGCGAATATGAACCAGAACAGACGGCGCTTACGGCCACCTTGAGTAGCCCTAGCATGCATAAACTCTGCAAGGTCATGAGCCTCCCACTCTGGCCCTAAGGCCTCACGAACAAAGCACCACATAGCCTGAGCGGCAACGCAAGAGAACATAATATGCATTCCCGTTTCCGGTACGAGGCAAAGGGGGCAGAGACCATTGCCCGGACCATGGCGTTTAAGCACCTCGGTCCCCGATGGTAAATGATCACGCAGAAGCTGCCACACGAAAATCTTGATCTTAAGGGGCATCGGCGCCTTCCACAGTGGGGATAGCCACTGGAGAACCGGCACCCGACATAACGCCTGGTAGGCTGAGCTAATAGAGAATTCTCCCGAAGGAGAGAGACTCCAAGACACGGTGTCGGGATCCTGGGACAAAGGACGAGGGACTACTTCCCTCAAGTTTGCCCATTCCCGCACCTCCTCCGGCCCGAAGGAGCGATGAAACGCAATGACCCACCCCTCCTCCATAGCAGCCGCAGAGACAAGCACATTCGGATCCTCACAAATAGCAAATAGCCTCGGAAACCGAGTACGGAGCGGTTCCCCCTCTAGCCAGGGGTCCAACCAAAACTGAGTACCAAACCCATTGCCAACTGAGAACCGAACACCCAGCCTAATCTCATCCTTAATGGCCTGGATAGACTTCCAGAACTGGGACCCAGCCGAGTGAGAGCAAGCCAAGAGGGGATGACCCTGCAAGTATTTGGCCTCAACCAGCTGAAGCCAAAGACCACCATCACCCCTCAGAATCCTCCAAACCCATCGCAACATGAGGGCAACGTTCATGCGACGAGAGGCCGGGATGCCTAAACCACCTCGATCCTTGGGTAAGCAGATGTCGGCCCATTTCACCATGTGGTATTTAGGCCGGCCATCCACCGCCTGCCAGAAGAACCTAGCCAGCTCCTTGTCAAAGGAGCTATGCACACCTTCCGGAAGGATGTACATCCCCATCATATATGTGGGGAGGCTAGCGAGGTTAGAACTAATCAGAACAGTTTTGCTCCCTTTAGAAGTGCACCGACCACACCAGGGCTCCGCACGGGACGCTACTCGTCCCACTAGCGGATCATAGCCACTCACTAAGATCCTGGACTCTACCAACGGCATCCCCAAGTAGGAAATGTGGAAGGACGCCAGCCTACAATTGAGGTTGTCTGAAATCCTTTGATGCTCAAGCTCCGAGTATCCAAGGATCACAACCTCGCTCTTGTCAAAGTTAATCTTAAGTCCAGACATTTCCTCAAAGCAGAGCAAAAGGAACTTAAGATTAACAATGTCCAAGTCAGACCCCTCCACCATGATCATGGTATCATCCGCATACTGAAGGTGGGTGACACCCCCACCAGGGATGAGATGACTAACCACCCCTTTAAGGTGGCCGGCCCGCTGGGCCTTATCTAGGATGCCCGCTAGGGCATCAACGGCAAGGTTAAAAAGCAGGGGGGAAACAGGGTCCCCCTGCTTCACCCCTCTGGAAGCCTGGAAGAAGGGACCAACCTCGCCGTTAATGTTGATAGCAGTGTTTCCAGATCTAACCATCTGCATGATCCAAGAACACCACCTCTCATCAAATCCTCGACGCTGCATAACCAACCTCAGAAAGGACCAATCCAGCCGGTCATATGCCTTCTGGAAATCCAATTTAAGGAAGACCCCCTTATGTCCCCTCGACGCCACCTCGTGGACAATCTCGTGGAGGGCCAAGATCCCATCATGGATCCGCCGACCCTTCAGGAACGCGGTTTGGAGGGGATGGGCAATCCTCCCCGCCACGGGGGATAAGCGGGTGGCGCAGACCTTCGCAAAAATACGCTCCAACACGTTGATCACCGTGATGGGGCGAAATTGCCTAATATCCGTCGCCCCAACTACTTTCGGGATCAGAGATATAACACCATAATTAATCCTCGCCATGTCCAAAGTACCAATATAGAACTCATGGAACATGGGCATAATAACCGGCCGCAAAACCTCCCAGAACTTCTAAAAGAAGACTACCGGAAGGCCATCCGGACCCGGGGCAGAGCACGCCTTCATAGAGGCAATAGCTAGCCGCACCTCCTCTGGCGAGAAAGGGAGAGTAAGTTCCGCATTCTCCGCGGCGGTAACACGATCCTCAGGTGGCCAAAAATCCTCGCAAAGGGAGACACCTCCACCAGGCTCGGCTGAGAATAACTCCTTATAGAAGGAGTAAATATGGGAGCGGATGTCCTCTGGGTTCTCCAGAAGAGCATCCCCTTCCCAGAGGCAAGGGATGGCACACTTCCTTCTGCGACCATTGGCTATCGCCTGGAAGTAGGCAGTGTTTGCATCCCCATTAAGGAGCCAGTTCTGACCCCCCCCGACGCTGCCAAAATAGCTCCTTGCCCTTGTATATATCCATGAGCGAGGCCTCAAGGGAGTATCGCCTGGTCCAGTCCTCAGGGGAAAGACCTGGACCATCAGCCAGCCCGTCTAGCCCCTTAATCTGATCTAGCAGGGCCACTTTATGGGCCCTCAGATCAGCACCCAGGTTCGCCCCCCAGCCCCGCATGAACTGTCTAGCCAATTTGGCGCAATGGTGCCAGATATCCACCGCACAGTAAACACGGGGTGGGGCCGCCGCCGCCTCAAGCCAACAAGCACGAACAACTCAACGAAACCCGGCTGCTCCAGCCAAAACGCTTCAAAATGGAAATGACGAGGTCTAGGAGGGGCTCCATCCCTAGACGAGAAAAGCAAGGGGACATGATCGGAGCCAATCCTAGTGACAGCCTTCAGCGAGCACAGCGGAAACATGAGTTCCCACTGTGCCGACACAAAGACCCGATCCAGGACGCTACGGATGGGGTCCGCCTGTTTATTCATCCACGTGAACCTAGCCCCTACACGGGCTATCTCACGCAGCGCCAGATCCGCAATGCAGTCATTGAATAGACGCATGCGGACACGATCAACATTAGGTGAGCTCTTATCCGAGGCCCACCTAATGAGGTTGAAGTCACCCGTCACCACCACCGGGGTGGAGCATCGCTCCACCTTATTCTTCAGCTCGACTAAGAAGTCCGTGGACCGCCCATGGTCAGCAGGGCCATAGACGAAGATCACCTCCCAGCTGAGGTGAACTCGTTGATCCGTGATGGACATGCTAAGGAAGAACTCTCCCCGGTCCATGTCCTCAACCGAGAAAGCATCCTCCCGAACCCCAAGCAAAATGCCCCAGATTGCCCGGATGCAGGTAGCCACTGCCAGGCAAACTGGTGCCTGGAGAGCCCCTGAAGCTCGTGCATGCCAAAGTCCTAACGAATCGTCTCCTGAAGCCCCACAATGTCAATCTCTTCTTGCCGCAAATACTCGACGAGCTGGCGCCGCCGGCCAGGACGGCCGAAGCCCCGAATGTTCCAACATAGGAGCTTCATATTGGAACCTCGGGGGGAGTCCTAGGCCCCTTAGGCGGGGCCGAACTAGCCCGCCCGGCAATCGCGGGTCGGGGGGAAGACGTCTCCGGCCGGCCCTGCCGCCCTCGTTTACGGGGGGCAGCGGAGGCCACAGGTCCCCTGGAGGACGACCTGGAACTAGACCCACACACCTCTATCCGGTGCTCAGTGGGGTTGAGACGCGTGGGGGACCTTCCCCTCAGAACCCTCACCGGTGGAGGGACTTCCAAGAGGGTGCCAGCCACCGTCTCCAGGGGGGCGCCACACCGGCCTCGGCCTCTCTATGGCCGAGGTCAGTACGGGCCGGGTTGTTGAGCTCCCCACGCTCCTTCCGAGCGCGGGCATCAGCCAACGCCCCATCAAGCCTCTCCTTGGCGCAGATCGCCAAAATCTGTTCAAGGATAGGCCCCTTCTCACCACGGAACACAATGCCACTATCGGACGCCACCTCAGCCAGATGGGAGAACGGGACGGCACCTAGAACAGAAAAATGAGAACCAGAGCAGGAAGGATCAGGGGGAGTGGGATGAGTACCTGGGGATAGGTCGCAAGCAGCTGCCCGCAAGGCAGCCTTCTCCGGGATCGTCGGAACGCGGCCGTCCAGAAGGATCCGGGACTGGCTGAGCCGAGCACTCTGTCGGGTGGCCACTGACGGAGAAGGCCCGCCCCGCACTTTGGACCCAGCCGTGGTAGGGGACACCACGGACAAATCCAGGCTCAGAGATGGCACCAAGGCCGGGGACCCCAAGGCTGACGGAGGTGGGGAGCCCGGCGAACGTGAGTAGCAGACCACCCCCGGGGAGCGTGGGGAGTAAGGTGGGCGAACGTCCATCCCCACACTCAGGGAGTCCTCCTCCTCGACCACCAAGTCGGTCTCAGGGGACACCCCGGTGGGAGCCAGCTCCAGCGTAGCGGTCCCACCACCAGGCGCCGCAAGCGAGGACGCCCCCGCCGGGAAGGATGCCCCACCTCCAGTGGCGACCGGGCCACGCCGGCCATCAGAGGGAGCCTGGGGGTCATCATTGTACTCCTCCTCCGACGAGCTCTCCTCGAACGGGTTGCCACCCTCGCCCCCACCCCGCCCAAGTTCAACCGGGGGCGGAGGAGGGGGCCCACCCAGCTGACCCTCCGGCATCGGGGCCTCGAGCTCGTAGGTGAGACGCTTGCCCTTGGTGCCAAAGTAGAAGATCAAGGACAAGCCATCCACCTCAGCCGGAGCCGGACATAGGATCTCGATGCGGGCAGGGCCGTCCCCCTCAAAAGAGGCCAGGTCAGCAGTAATCAGCTTACCAACCGGCTCGGAGATCGCCTTGATGATGTGCTGGAGCTTGCCGCCCCGGGGGGGCAACTTGCCCCCCCGAGGCAGCTCGTAGACAAGGACCCACACCTGGGCCAGGGGAGGGATGGGTCGGGCTCAGACACCGCCTGACGGATGGAGATCAGGAACTTGTTGAGCGGGCACCTGATGATGTCGTGGGAACACACACGAAGGAGCTCAGCCGACGGAAAGGGGACCGAGAAGACAAGAGGCGACGTCTCGGTCACCTCCCAGGAGAAGGCGGAATCACGGAAGTCCCCAATGTATGCAGTGAGCTCCGCCCGGATGTGGTCGACAGAGATCGCCAAATCAGCCAGCAGGGTTTGGTCAGGAGCAAGGGAGACTGTCGCCATGTGGGGTCTAGCGGGCTCCTCGTCAATCGCCGCGTCCACGTAGTAGAAGCTCCCCCTTCTGTCCCATAGACCAGGTAGGCAAGAGTCGTGGGACATCGGGGAGGTGCCTCGCACTCCGAGCGGAAGTGACCCGCACAGCCACAGTTGATGCACATCGTCTCCTCACGAGTCCTGGGGCGACCAGCACGAGGGGCGGGATCCACCGGAGCCACCTGCTCCAGCGCACCCACCGGAGTGGAACTGTCGGTCACCCCCAGGGCCTTCTTCTTCTTGTGCTTCTTCTTCTTCTTGGTCTGAACCGTGGCACCCTGAGCATCAAGGGGCCGACGCGGGGAAGCAGGCCGCCCAGAACGGGAACCCTCCCGGCGCCACTCGGGAACGTCGTCGCGAGAGGGGCACCGGTCCTCCCTACGCACAGGCTCAGAGGCGCGATCACCACGGGCGTCATCCGCACGGCGCTCACCCCGCTCGGAAGAGCCACCACGCGGGACGTACGCATCCCCACGCCCCGAGCCGCGACGGCGCCAATCCCCCTCCGAAGCACGCGGCGCAGCAGCTCGAGGAGCGGCCGGACGGAGAGCTGGAGCATCCCGGTCCCGGGCAGCCGGGGGAGGACTGGACTCGAGCACAGAACGAAGGGCATCCTCACGCGCCAAGTCGTCAGAACGCCGGCGCTCGGTCTCGCGGCGCCGGAGGTCTCCCAGAGAGCCAGGGAGCGGCAGGCGGGGGTCCCTGGCCGAGTCACGAGGAGGAGGCAGCCACCGAAGGGACGTCCCCGCATAGGTCGACGGCGAGCGGCCGGAGCGGCCCGACTCCCCCACCTCGTGGCGAGCAGAATCAGCCGGCAGAGGCCGTTTGGGCCGCGGCAGGCCGTCGTCCGCCTCGCGCGCCATCAGGACGTCGAGGTAGGACCGGGGCGCCGGAGGGCTCGCCGGAGGAGAGGGGAGTACAGGCGGCGGCGCGAGCAGCAGGGAAGAGGCGAGCGCGGGCGGCGGCGCACGGGACAAGCGAAGGAGACGAGCAGAACGGCCAAGTCGCTGCACCTCAGCCCTAGTAGCAGGCACACCCAACCGCGGATCAGATCCACCACGTTGGATCCAAATCCAACGCTTAGGATCCGCTGGGGCGAGTAACCAGGCCCGATTCACCCGGTCCATTGATTCCTTGGCCCGAGAAGCCGCCTCAGCCACCTCACGGGCCGATAGCCCAGCCAGCCCCGACGTCCGCGGCCCACGCGCCCTAAGGCTGGCCCACGCACCCCTCGTGTCGTCGTTTTCTCACAGGGGGTGCCCCGAGACGGCAGATGCCATGGGATGGCTTAAGAGGTGAGAGCAAGGCTGCCGTGGAAGATCCGGGACGGGTATGCGGATAGCACGCGGTGGTTTACCCAGGTTCGGGGCTCTCCGGAGAGATAATACCCCTACTCCTGCATGTCTGTATATATGTGGTATATCTGGTACATGGTTGCTCCTGGAGATGTGTCTGAGGAGGAAGAGGGAGCTGCCTGCTCCTTTCCATGGTCTCATGTGTATGCATGCGTGAGCATGGGGAGAGGGACAGGATGAGAGGAGGCCTCCCGTGAGTGTGTGTGTGGCTGCCTCTTGGAGGCTCCCCTGGTGCCTCTTATATAGGGAGGCCCAGGGGACAAGGGGTGGCCCACCAGCCAGCTATCTACTATTGGAGATGACAAGTGATGCAGGCTACAGTGCGCCACTGTTGGAGCGCAGTGAAGTGACAGGTGACGGGTGCACAGCGGGGCACTATTCGCCAATAGTGCCCTACTGTAGCGGGGTGGCAGGCTCTGCAGTCCGTCAGCTACAGTGTCGTCAGCTCGTGTCCGACGGGACGCCTGGAGCTGACTTCATTGGGCCGCAGCCGGCAGCCGGCCGGGGGGAGCCGGCCAGGAGGAGCCGGACTGGAGGAGCCGGACAGGAGGAGCCGGACAGGAGCAGCCGGACAGGAGGAGTCGGACTGGAGGAGCCGGACAGGAGCAGCCGGACTGGAGGAGCCGGACAGGAGGAGCCGGACTGGAGGAGCCGGACAGGAGGAGCCGGCCAGGAGGAGCCGGACAGAAGCAGCCGGACAGGAGCAGCCGGACAGGAGCAGCCGGACAGGAGGAGTCGGACTGGAGGAGCCGGACAGGAGCAGCCGGACTGGAGAAGCCGGACAGGAGGAGCCGGACTGGAGGAGCCGGACAGGAGGAGCCGGCCAGGAGGAGCCGGACAGAAGGAGCCGGACTGGAGGAGCCGGACAGGAGGAGCCGGCCAGGAGGAGCCGGACAGAAGGAGCCGGACAGGAGCAGCCGGACAGGAGCAGCCGGACAGGAGCAGCCGGACAGGAGGAGCCAGACAGGAGGAGCCGGACTGGAGGAGCCGGACAAGAGCAGCCGGACTGGAGAACCCGGACAGGAGGAGCCGGACTGGAGGAGCCGGACAGGAGGAGCCAGCCAGGAGGAGCCAGCCGGGAGGAGCCAGCCGGCCGGGCCGCAGCTTTGTCTTCTGTCTTCACTTCTTCGTTTGTCTCGTTTATTCGCGTGGCTTGGCATACCGGGGGTGGCTCCCCCGATGTTTTAAAATGTTGAGTCGTCTCCTTGAGCCTACCCGGGGGTAATCCCCCCGACAGTAGCCTCCGAGCCTCCGGACGACTTGGAGAGTCGGGCGGAGGCTCTTTGCCGTCGGAGTTGCAGAAGTTGTCGTTGTCCTTCGATCGCGGGCTAAGGACGGCGCAGCTTGCTTCCAGCGGGGGCGCGCCAGCGCACCCGCTGGGTGTAGCCTCCGAGCCTCCGGGCGACTCGAAGAGTCGGGCGGAGGGTCTTTGCTGTTGCTGAAGTGGACGGTGGCGTCGACGACGCCGGGCGCGGACGCGGAGTCCGCCTACTGAAGGGTGCGAGGCGCGGCCGGGGGCGAATGCGGAGTCCACCGGCTGGCGGTTTCCAGCGGGGGCGCACCAGCGCACCCGCTGGGTGTAGCCTCCGAGCCTCCGGGCGACTCGAAGAGTCGGGCGGAGGGTCTTTGCTGTTGCTGAAGCAGACGGCGGCATCGAGGACGTCGAGCGCGGACGCGGGGTCCACCAATTGATGGGCGCGGAGCCCAGCCAGAGGCGGACACAGGGTCCGTCGGCTGATGAGCGCGAGGCGCTGCCGAGGGCGGACGCGGGGTCCTCCGGCGGATGAGCGTGAGGCGCTGCCGAGGGTGGACGCGGGGTCCGCCGGCCGATGAGCGCGAGGCGCTGCCGAGGGCGGACGCGGGGTCCTCCGGCGGATGAGCGCGAGGCGCTGCCGAGGGTGGACGCGGGGTCCGCCGGCCGATGAGCGCGAGGCGCTGCCGAGGGCGGACGCGGGGTCCTCCGGCGGATGAGCGCGAGGCGCTGCCGAGGGTGGACGCGGGGTCCGCCGGCCGATGAGCGCGAGGCGCTGCCGAGGGCGGACGCGGGGTCCGCCGGCCGATGAGCGCGAGGCGCTGCCGAGGGCGGACGCGGGGTCCGCTGGCCGATGAGCGCGAGGCGCTGCCGAGGGCGGACGCGGGGTCCGCCGGCTGATGGGCGCGGGGCCCTGCCAGGAGTAGCCACCGAGCCTCCGAGCGAGGAGGTTCCTCACGGAAATGATCGTGCAAAAGACAAGTTTAGTCGATGCAGATATATCAAATATTTGATTTTGGTAGTGGAAGTTTATGCAGAGGGTGCCGACTCGGTTTCGTCCGAGCCCCCTTCAATCTTTTTCATGTGCTCTCCGCTCTTTGGCTTTTGCTCTTGTCAGCCGGACAGCCGGGAGCCGGTTTGTGGCTGAGGCGAAGAGTGGGCCGCGGAGTGGAGCGTACAGTACTCGGACTCTGGGAGCAGACTCGACCGAGCAGATACCCATAAATGAAATGACCGGATTGCCCAAGCCGTTATCTCCAGGGCGTTTTTCGCGTGGGGGGGCCTCCAGCTTGTGCTCTTGCTAGCCGGACAGTCACGGTGCGATCTGTAGCTGAGACAAAGAGTGGGCCTTCGGTACCGTGCACGCTACTAAACCGTCTCGTGGAACGAACGAATGGGGCCAAGCGGCCAGCCCCGGGCCGAGACTAGCTGGCGCCGGGGTAAACAGTAAAGTTGCTGAAGTAAATGCGGAGATAGCCCCCGAGGGACGCTCGGGGTATCCGCTGTTTGTGCGTGGCACGAGGGTATGTGGGTGGAGAGCTCACATTGCTTTTTGGTGCCGGCGAGGCGGTTTTTGTCGATGTCGGCCAGCGCGGCTTGCAGCCGACGTGGTCCGACTGATGTGCGCGAGGCGCCGCCGGGTGCGGACTTGGAGTCCGCCGGCTGGTATGCGCGGGGCACTGCCGAGGGCGGACGCGGGGTCCGCCGGCCGTTGCGCGCGAGGTGCTGCAGAGGGCGGACGCGGGGTCCGCCGACCGTTGCGCGCGAGGCGCTGCCGAGGGCGGACGAGGGGTCCGCTGGCTGTTGCGCGCGAGGCGCTGCCGAGGGCGGACGCGGGGTCCGCCGGCAGTTGAGCGCGAGGCGCTGCCGAGGGCGGACGCGGGGTCCGCCGGCTAGTGGGCGCGAGGCGCTGTCGAGGGCGGACGCGGGGTCCGCCGGCTAGTGGGCGCGAGGCGCTGCCGAGGGCGGACGCGGGGTCCGCCGGCTGTTGCGCGCGAGGCGCTGCCGAGAGTGGCTTCCAAGCCTCCGAGCGAGGGGGTTCATTAGTTTTTTATGCCGGCGAGGCGGTTGTTGTCGTAGACAGCCGGCGCGACTTGGCGCTCGCGGAGCGCCGCGGCGCACCCGCTGGGGTGACCTTCGAGCCTCCGGGTGCTCGAAGGGGTCCCGGCCGGTCGGACCCGACCGACCAGGCATCGAGGCGGACGGACAGTCGGGCGGCTCTCCAGCCGGGTGACGCGGACAGGCAGGCCGGGTCGTGTCTGGCCGTCCGAGTGGCGAAGCAGGCGGACCGGCAGGCGGACGTCATTTTTTTTTACCGTGGGGCAGCCGGCCCACTCTCTATTTATTCTTTCTCAGGCCGGGTGACGCGGACAGGCAGGCCGGGTCGTGTCTGGCTGTCCGAGTGGCGAAGCAGGCGGACCAGCAGGCGGACGTCATTTTTTTTTTACCGTGGGGCAGCCGGCTCACTCTCTATTTATTCTTTCTCATGCATCCGGCCAAAACAGGTGGCAGAGGCGGCAGGGAGCCCGCGCGAGCGGACGCCAGAGGCAGCTGGCTGGTGCGGCGAGTCGGCGGGCGAGGCCCGGCCGCGGCGGTGCGGGCGGGGAGCCGGCGCACGCGCGGGCCGACGCGCGGGGGCTGAGCAGCAGCCGGCACACCGGGGCGAGGCGCGGGCAGCCGGAGGCCCGGGAAGTGCGGCCGCCTGGGCGGACCACGGCGCAGGGACGGCCAGTCGTCGGCGTGGCGCGGGGCCGGAGCCGGACGCGACAGACGGGCGCGGAGGAGCGGGGACGCGAGGTGGAGGGGTCCGGCCGGCGGAGGGAGCCGGCTGGCGGCGACGTCGGCGTGGGCGCGCGGAAAGGGCGACGCAGGCGCGCGGGTGGAGCCGGCTGCGGTCGAGCCGGCCGTGAGACAGCGCAGACGGACCCGGCGCGGGGCGGAGCAGCCGTCTGGCGGCGAAGCAACCAAAGCCGGCGTGAGGCGGAGCAGGCGGGGTCGCCGCGGGGCAGAGGAGGTCGCCCGGAGCCGGCACGGGGCGCGTGGAAGCCGGCGCGGGGCGGCGCAGCCGGCCAGCCGCGGGCGCGAGGTGCAGCCGGGCTGGCGTGGAGGCCCGGAGCCGGACGGGCGCGACGAAGACGGCGTCGGAGTCGAGCCACAGCAGCGCGAAGGGGGCGGCGGCGCGGCCGGCTGGGGGCGCGGAACCGGCGAGTGCGGAGCACCCGGCCGCGGGCGGAGGCGGAGCCGGCGGGGCGCGGCCAGGCCGGAGCCGGAGGGGCTCAGAGCCGGCCGGGCGTGGCCAGGCCGGAGCCGGAGGAAGCGCACGGGGCGGCCGACGCGGGGTTGAGCAGGCGCGGTGCTCGGGTTGTGCTTGGCGAGAAATCGCAGCTCCGTGGCCGCGCGGCGGAGCGGGTCCACCGGCGCCGACCGCGACTCGAGCTCCCCACGAGCGAGGAGAGGGAGCCGTCGGACGCCTCAGCAGCGCCGGAGAGCAGCAGGCGGTGGATGCCTTGCGGCACCGGGTTGCCCCGTCCGAGCACTATCTGTCTTGTGTCTGGCTATTATCTGGGACGTGGATGGGAGGTGTTGTGGCCCCAATGGCGAGCGGTGGGCACGGACGACGCTGAACAAGGACGAGACCAGGTCAGGGTGGCGATGCAGCAGCGGCCGCCGCAGCAGATGGTGGCGGGCGAAGCGGAGGCGCAGGCGACGGGTGCCGCGGGCGCACGGCCGGAGCGACCGTGGGGACGCACGGACGACTGGGCCGGAGCGAAACGCAGCACGAGGGTGCGTGGGAGGAGGAAGGGAGCCGAGGGCGGCCGTCGTGGCGCCGGCGACCGCGCGTTCCCGCGGTTAAAGGCGGAGCAGAGACGAGGTGGAGCGGCGCGGCCAGACGGAGTCGCCGGCCGGAGCGACCGCGAAGCCCGCACGGCCGGCCGGCCTCACGTGCACGCACGAACCAAGCTAGCTAGCTAAGCCAGCTCGCAGGCAGCTGAATCCATTGGCCCTGCTAGCTAGCTAGCTGGGAACGGGTGCGCGCGCGCACAGGGACAGATGTGGTCAGCGAATCCGCGCGTGGAGGCGTGGCCGAGGCGACGGCGGTGCCGGGGACCCGGGAGGCGGCCGGGGGCGGGGCAGCGCGCGAGGACGACGAGGTCATGCCCGGGCAGAGCAACGCAGGAGCCGTGATGGACGGCCGGCGTCGCAGCGAAGATGACGAAGATGGCGAGGCCGACGACGAAGGTGCGCCGCCTCGCGCGGCCGCCCCGGGGGCGAGTTGACGTCGAGCCCTCGGGCGCGGCCGGAGAGACGGCGGCGACGTCGCGGCGGAGATGACGAAGATGGTCCCGCCCGGACTGCGATTCCAACAGCAGCGGGCCCCACGGTGGGCGCCAACTGTCGTCGTTTTCTCACAGGGGTGCCCCGAGACGGCAGATGCCATGGAATGGCTTAAGAGGTGAGAGCAAGGCTGCCGTGGAAGATTCGGGACGGGTATGCGGATAGCACGCGGTGGTTTACCTAGGTTCGGGGCTCTCCGGAGAGATAATACCTCTACTCCTGCATGTCTGTATATATGTGGTATATCTGGTACATGGTTGCTCCTGGAGCTGTGTCTGAGGAGGAAGAGGGAGCTGCCTGCTCCTTTCCATGGTCTCATGTGTATGCATGCGTGAGCATGGGGAGAGGGAGAGGATGAGAGGAGGCCTTCCGTGAGTGTGTGTGTGGCTGCCTCTTGGAGGCTCCCCTGGTGCCTCTTATATAGGGAGGCCCAGGGGACAAGGGGTGGCCCACCAGCCAGCTATCTACTATTGGAGATGACAAGTGATGCAGGCTACAGTGCGCCACTGTTGTAGCGCAGTGAAGTGACAGGTGACGGGTGCACAGCGGGGCACTATTCGCCAATAGTGCCCTACTGTAGCGGGGTGGCAGGCTCTGCAGTCCGTCAGCTACAGTGTCGTCAGCTCGTGTCCGACGGGACACCTGGAGCTGACTTCATCGGGCCGCAGCCGGCAGCCGGCCGGGGGAGCCAGCCAGGAGGAGCCGGACAGGAGCAGCCGGACAGGAGGAGTCGGACTGGAGGAGCTGGACATGAGCAGCCGGACAGGAGCAGCCGGATTGGAGGAGTCGGACTGGAGGAGCCGGACAGGAGCAGCCGGACAGGAGCAGCCGGATTGGAGGAGTCGGACAGGAGGAGCCGGACAGGAGGAGCCGGCCAGGAGCAGCCGGACAGGAGCAGTCGGACAGGAGCAGCCGGACTGGAGCAGCCGGACTGGAGGAGCCGGACAAGAAGAGCCGGACTGGAAGAGCCGGACAAGAGGAGCCGGACTGGAGGAGCCGGACAGAAGGAGCCAGCCGGAGGAGCCAGCCAGGGGAGCCAGCCGGCCGGGCCGTAGCTTTGTCTTCTGTCTTCACTTCTTCGTTTGTCTCGTTGATTTGCGGGGCTTGGCATACCGGGGGTGGCTCCCCGATGTTTTAAAATGTTGAGTCGTCTCCTTGAGCCTACCCGGGGGTAATCCCCCCGACACCTCGGCCCACCTGCTGCGCTGGCCCTAGTCGGCCCACGCAGGAGTGCCGCCCTAGCCGGACCCGACCAGAGGGGATCCGCCACGGCAGGGCGCGCCGCCGCCGGCGGCAGCAGCGACGCGGCAACCACCCCAGCCACTAGCCCGGCCACGGCCAAGCACCGCGGCTCAGCCACGGCCAGGGCCAGACCGGAGGGGGGCGCCGTCCCACCAGCCGCCGGGGCGGGGGACGCAGCGAGGCGGGGAACCACGGGAGCCAGAGCAGCCTCCGCACAGGGCCGCAGCGAGGCCGGCGACCGCCCAGGGTGGCACCGTCAAGCAGCCGGCCGTCCACGCCGGCGCCCAGCCCGGGTCGCCACCAGGAAGTCACCCAGCTGCGGCGGGGCGCGCTTCACCGGCCGCTTCACAACGCCACCATCAGCCTCCTCCAGAACAATACATAATACAACAATTAAGGGTTCTATAATCTCATCTCTACCACGTACTTAAGGGGAGGCGGCGGAGTAGCACTCGACAGGCAGAGCGGTCGACGGCGGTGTGGTTGCACGCAAAATCATAGTCAGAACTTTGCATTTGAAGGTACAAGATCAGAGGAACAATTTTTGTCTTAATATCAAAAGTACCAAATGCCTACAACTGAAAATCACATCCTGAAACTGAGCATTTTATCGAGAATCAACAAAAAAAACTTAAAGACAACAATTTCAGAACAAGTGAGCGATGATCCGATTTCAACGCAAAATACTCATGAAGAAATAAAATGGGTGGACAGTGATTTGATTTCTAAGCATAAAACTGATTATGTTTATGCCTCACATTAAGCACATAATGTATGCCTATTTGGAGCCTGAAACATCTAGCAACTAAAACTACTCCCCAAAGGCAATCTACAAGTTGAATCTTAAGATGTAACAAATAAAGCTACAGACTGCAATTTAGATGCACAAATTTAGCTTACCCAATTCAGTTTAGAGAATACACACACCCAATTCTGGAAATAATAACGCGAAGCCGGATTGTACAAAGCCATACACATGTGAATCTGTGATCCTCTGCTGCATCAAGCATCAACCATCCCACACAACCAGACTCTCCACCCGCGCTCAAGCATGGCCACTGGCGCCTGGGAAGGCTGGGTAGGGAGAGGAGGCCCTCATCCACAAGAAAGCTGAAGTGGAGAAGAAGGAGCGCACTGCAATTAGATCCAAATCATAGTCGGGTATCGCGCGCGAGGACGGCGCCGCCCACGGCCTGCAGCCCTGAAGCAACATCTGGACAGACCGCATCGTCCCGCTACAGCCGTCGTCGCTGGCTCCAGGAAAACACTTCCTGCACGTCGCCCGTCAAACCACCGCCCGGCCCCGGCGCCACCAGCAACGGCTCGAAGCCGTGTTAGGAATAAACCGTATGTACGGATATGCGTCGCGTGTGAGCGTGCGTGCGTTCGTGGCAGTGGTGTGTGTGCGTGCGTGTCGCCGAGTCAATACTCAGGATCCGGTCGTAGTTTGTTATAAGCAGCCGCGGCATATGCGTCCGATGCGCGTCGTGGGGCGGCTAGGAGAGCGGATCGTGGGCGCCAGAGTAGGGGGAGGTGGACTGCATGTGTACGTGCATTGGCCAGGTATAAAGCACCCCGATCTGAGTTTGTTAGGCAACTGGTGAGTCCAGAGAAACAGAAAACAGTTGGACGTTCGGCGTCCGGTGGCGTACGTCGCCAGAAAAGAGATCGAGTGCTCCTGTACTTCGTCTACCTCTGTTCGTTTGAGAGAGAGCCAGTCGGTTAGACCCAACAATTGGTATCAGAGCTTTGTTGCAATCCTTTCCGCAGTGATGTCGCTCGTCCCGTACGTCGGCGGATCAGGGAGCTCGCTGTCCACGCCGTGCCCAGTGCTCACCGGTGACAACTACACCATGTGGGCGATCAAGGTGGAGGCCAACCTCGACGCGGCCGGGCTCTGGGAGGCGGTGGTTCTGGCGGAGGACGCGGCGGCGGCGGTGATCGCCAAGAAGGACAAGCCGGCGAGGGTGTACTTGCTCGGGGCGCTCTCCGAGGAGATTCTGCTGCAGGTCTCGTCGAAAAAGATGACGGCGGAGCTATGGGCGAGCTTGAAGACGAGGTTCGTCGGTGCGGACCGGGTTCGGGCGGCGCGGCTGGCCACTCTCCGTGGCGAGTTCGAGCGGCTTCGCATGGCGGAGTCGGAGACGCTGGATGCGTTCGCCGGCAAGATCGGCGGGATGGCGGCGCGCTACGCGGGGCTCGGGTCGACACTGGACGACGCCGAGATGGTGAAGAAGCTGCTGGACTCGGTGCCGGACCGGCTGTACGCGGCGGTCGCCGGGATCGAGCAGTTCTGTGACGTCAGCACGATGGCGTTCGAGGAGGCGCTCGGGCGGCTCAAAACCTTCGAGGAAAGGTCGAGGCGGCGTGCGCAGGCTGGCGGAGAGCGGGCGGACGAGCAGCTCATGCTCACGGCAGCACAGTGGGAGGCGCGGAAACGTCAGCGCGGTGGCGTGCACGACCACAAAGACGATGGCAGCAGCAGCGTGGTCTCGGGCGCGAGGAGGCGGAGCGGGAAGTGCTACAATTGTGGTGTTCGTGGCCACTTTTCCCGCGACTGCCAGAAGCCGAAGAAGGCGGAGGAGGAGAAGGCGCTCCTCGCCGACATCGACGACGAGCCGGCCCTTCTGTAGGTCACGGTTTAGGGGGAGATTGTTAGGAATAAACCGTATGTACGGATATGCGTCGCGTGTGTGCGTGCGTGCGTTTGTGACAGTGGTGTGTGTGCGTGCGTGTTGCCGAGTCAATACTCAGGATCCGGTCGTAGTTTGTTATAAGCAGCCGCGGCCTATGCGTCCGATGCGCGTCGTGGGGCGGCTAGGAGAGCGGATCGTGGGCGCCAGAGTAGGGGGAGGCGGGCTGCATGTGTACGTGCACTGGCCAGGTATAAAGCACCCCGATCTGAGTTTGTTAGGCAACTGTTGAGTCCAGAGAAACAGAAAACAGTTGGACGTTCGGCGTCCGGTGGCGTACGTCGCCAGAAAAGAGATCGAGTGCTCCTGTACTTCGTCTATCTCTGTTCGTTTGAGAGAGAGCCAGTCTAGGGTTAGACCCAACAAGCCGTGCTACCACGCCTGAGCCCCGGCGAGGCGGCCTCCATCCTCCCAAGCGAGCAGGCCGGCCGCTGCCCTCGCCAAGCCCTCGCCGGACCGCCACCGTCCGGCGTCCTCCTGCGCCTCCTCGACCCCGCCTCCTCGCGCACGGGTGCCGCCGCCTCGGCCTCTCCTCGCCGGCGACAAGCCCCCGCCAGAGCTCCGAGCTGCCTCACCTCCTCTCCGGAAGCCGCCGCCACCGGGAATGGATTACCCAACGCCAGCCGCGACGCCTCGCCCCATTCCTTGGCTCGGGCGGCGCGTACACCGGCCTCCTTGGCTCCTGCGGCGTGGACGACGGCGCCAAGCGACGGCACGTGGCGGCGCATGCCCGTGGGTGGACGACGGGAATGGATAAGCCGTCGTGGTGCCTGGTGGTGAACCAGTTAAATTAAGCGGCCAGGCGCTTTTATGTAAAAAATGAAACGTTTTTTAACTTAAAATAGGACTGCGGGTTGAATTCTCGAAAATAGAAGGACATTTTTGCAAAATAGCCGACGACGTACGACCAGAAGCTATCGGTGCTTTATTAATAGGTAGAGATTTAATGTTTCACGTATGGGTATACTGATACAGAAATGCGTGAGGCTAGCTGAATGTTTCTTTTTTTTAGAAAAGGAGGATAGACCCCCGGCTTCTGCATCTGGACGATGCATGCAGCCATTTTATTAATTATTCACAAAGACCATACAAAGTAATACATCTGTCAGTCTGAAGCCACCATCTAGGCAACACTTGTTGCTACTCCTATCCCCTTGATGAAGGTGTGTCGATTATCCGGGGCCTAATACCAAACAGACGTCACACCAAAACCTAACATCCATAGCCGGATGCCCCAGCCCAGCCACATACCGGGACTGGGTCCCATACCGGTCCGGCGCACTCTTAGAGGCTGCCACCGCCATCTTTCACCGGTCCATCTCTAGAGTATGAACAGACGCATCGACCTTGCCTAGCTTGTCGTCGACGCCACCACGGCGCCAGACAACTCCACCATCCTGCACGTATCCATCCACACGCGCCCGTCGCCGAACCTCCACAGCGCGATGCCACTGGGATCCGCCATCGGCCTTGCGGTGAATGTGACACCGCTCCTCCGCTTGTCCCGTCCAACCAGCATTTGCTCCAAAACGATGCCCCCAGGAGGGACAACGGCATCGAAGGTGCCATCATCGTCCGATCCAGTAGATCCAGATCTAGGGTTTCCCCCGGAGCATAATCGTCTGAGTGGGGTTCCACGACCAGCAACAACGATGCCTCGAGAAGGGAACGACGTCGTAGACGCCGCCATCGTCCGCCATGACCGAAGTCGGCACGATTTTCACCGGAAGTCGCATCACTCCGAACTCGCAACTGGATGGAACCGAACGGAGCCTCGCCGCGGAGACGAGGGCCGGCGTTGGCATGCCGGCAGGGAGCCTCCAACCGCCCCACACCAGTCCTCCTCGCGCCACCGGCCGGCCAAGGCCAAACCGAGATGGATCTGGACAGGACGCCAGATCCACGGCCATCGAAGCCAACCATCTGCTTGCAGTCGCCACACTGCCGGCCATGGAGGCACCAATCACCGCCGCCATAGCAGGGGCGCCGCCCTGACTGCCGCCCGCGTCGTCTGCAACCAGGTGGATCCAGATCGGGCCAATCCCGATCCAGATCGGTAGCGGTGCAGGCACGCCCCACCATTGCGAGGAACTCTAGGCCGCCGTCCACCCGCGCCCCGCCGCCACCTGGGCACTGAGCGCCGCCGTCCTCGACGCGCCCCATGCCGGCACGCCGCCCTGCCGCAAGGAATCCACCCCGTCGCAGCACCCCCGAGCAAGGAGGAAAAAAGGGCCCCGCCGCCGCCGACGCGAGCCAGGCGTTGCCCGGCCACGCCTTCTGGCGGCGGCGAGGGAGGAATGCGGGGGAGAGGGTGACCGGCGGGCGCGACGGGGGAACCCTCCCTGTCGCCTACGGGTGGGACGAGGGAGGGGTTACGAGCTGAATGTTTCTAAGAAATCTTTTATTTCCTCCACAGATATGACCATAATGTGTTGTCTTCATGAACAACACAATCGTACAGAAGAGAAAGGCCAGAACAAACATCATCTCCGTGGCCTTAGTTTAGCCACTTGCTGCCACCATCTTGCCAAGCCTTGCAGCAAATTCTCTTTGGGATATATCATGCCACTTACCGCTTAGTTGCATGTATAATGCTAACAAAGTCTGCTATGTATTCATACTTTGGAAGGTATATTAAAGCTGTTTGAATTGCTTTGAAGAGAATCATTTCTTTTGTGATTGCAGATAAAGCTTTCCTCTCAGGGCTAGGGATTGAGGCGGAAGAGTTCCATGCCATGACATGGTTTAGCAGTTGGGCTGTGGATGGCGATAACAGCTCCCAGGAATCTTTGGAGGCTGAAGACTTGTCTTCTGAAGTTCGGTAAGGAATCACAAAACCAAGTGTCAGCTAAGCCTGTTTTCTCGAAAAGTATCAGCTAAGCCTGTTTTCTCCAAAAGTGTCAGCTAAGCCTTAACTCTGCTATACATTCGTATAACTGTAGAAAACCTTGTGTTAGAATCTTGTTAGGATCTTTATTGTCACCCTTTGCATCATGTTTTTTCGAAAAGGAGGATGACCCCCGGCCTCTGCATCTGGACGATGCATGCAGCCATTTTATTTATTATTCACAAAGACCTTACAAAGCATTACATCAGTAAGTCTGAAGCCACCATCTTGACAACATCTGTCGCTACTTCTATCCAGTTGATGAAGGGGTGCCGATAGTCCGAGCCGAATACCAAATAGACCTCACACCAAAGTCTAACATCTAAAGCCGGAGGCCCCCACCAAGCCGCTTGTCAGGTCTGGGGCACACACCGGCACGACACACTCTCAGAGTCCACCGCCGCCTTCTTCCACCGATCCATCTTCAGAGTAGGTACTGACGCATCGACCATGCCAGGTCTGTCGTCGACGCCACCATGATGCCAGACAACACCGCCTTCCTACGCACGTCCATCAAGACGCATCCGACACCGAGACTCTGCTGCACCATGCCGTCGGGACCCGCCGTCATCAACGCGGTGGATGCCACGTTGCACCACCTCCAGATCCAGATCGCCTCCAACGCCAATCGAACGGTGTCCACCAGCCACATAACTCCCAAGGCGGCGCCTTCAAAAAGGGAACGACGCCAAAGACCCCGTCGCCGCCCACCGTAGTTAGGGCTTTCACCCGGGAAAAAGAGAGTGGTGGAGGTATAAAGCAGATCCGACGAACGTCTCCATGGAGAGGAAACGACGCCCTCGGGCGTCGCCGACTAGGGCCGGCTAAAGATTTCTCCTGATCTGAATCCCACCTCCAGCTTCATCTGCATCGAGGAACAACAAGCCACACAACGTGACCCAGATCCGTACGGAGAAAAGCACACCGAACATGGGGAGGAGGAGACCAGATCCACCGGCCCCCGGCCGCCGCCGGCTTTGTCCCTTCCTAGCTGGATCCACCGCAAGCAGACCAAGCCTATCAGGGTCGCCGGCCACCACCGCGCCGCACACCAGGCCCCCATTCACGGATGTCTGCAGCGGCCGTACGCCGCAACACCACATGACACCACCGGGATCTGTCGCCCCAGATCCAGGGGACGCCGCGAGGAGCCGCCCCGCCGCCGCCGTCGGCCACACGAGCTTCGCCCGGCAGCATCCTCCGGCGGCGGCGCAAGGCAGGCGGAGTTTTGCGCGGCGCTAGGCAAGAAGGAGAGACGCCTCCGAGTCGCCCTGGGCGAGAGCGACGCGGGGGTAGTTACGCCTCGTATCTCCACCCCCTTTGCATCATGTACGGCTAGCAAAAGTCTAAAATCGAGCAACATTGCGGGAGCTCATTGTCATTCATTTCTGACATGGAATCATTGAACAAATGTCAGGTAAGCCTAAGTCTGCCCTACTTTGCTGATTGCGAAATATCTAGGTCTTCATCACCGTTACATCTTGACTAGCAAAAGTTTAAATTCGATAACATTGCAAAGATTCCGGATCATTCATTCTGGAACACTGGAACCTTGGCACAATATGAAAGCTTGCTATGTTTCTAACACCGCGTTTTGTTGGACAGGAACAGAGAAACCGAGATGCCCGATCCGGAGACCATTGGAGTCGAGAGAATCATCCGCGCGGTATACCGGGCGTGGAGAGAAGCGCTCTGGGATTCATGTGCAAGGATATCATCGACACTGGGAGTCTGCTCTGGCTTAGATCCACGGGTTTGGATGCGTACCTTGTAAGGTACGTTCCATCAGATGTCTCGCCGGAGAACCATTTGCTCATGGCCAAGTGCAGGTCTTGATTGGGATAAAACAAACTGTATCTCAACTCCGGGAAGTTTTGTATAAAACAAACTGTATCTCAACTCCAGAATACCTACACTTGGGGTCCAACATCTATATTTGTAAACACCTCCTTGACCATGAATGGAATGGTGTATGACGTGGAGCCATGCGAACCTGCTCTAGCTCACATATTTTTAACAACAGAAATGTTGCTAGATCAGCTGAACGAACAAAACTGAGCGCGAAAAGGCTTGTTCCTAGACAAAACTAGTACAAATCAAAATATAATAATATAACAACTCCCAGCTTCAGGGACTCTGACACCCAAAAGAAAACACCAATACTCTAATACATTTATAGCAGAGAAAACAAAAGTAAAGTAGCTATCAAACATTCCATCTTGAAAGTTACTAAACCAACGATAATCAGTATAGACCGAAGGGAGTAATAAAATGAAGTTGTTGTCGCTATGCGCTCCATGGCCGCCTCAAACTGCATGCCACCGGATGAATCCCATATCAGAGAAATCTCGCTGCGGGGAATCCGTAAAACTTCTGTCTCCTTTGTATATTTCAGAGACAGACTTTCGCGTTCATATCAACAAAAACTCCTCTCTTCTTTGAATTACAGATGAATGTTACTTAGGCCTGGGAGGAAAATAAGAAGACATAAGCACAAAATAAGGCGTCATGGGAATAATACCAGCAACACGCGTAGGAAAGCAGAACAGGCGTCATCGTACAGGAAGCCAGCTGCTGCAGTAGTATTCTACAACACTGATTTGTCCACCTTTTCGTAATTAAAAGCATCGATTATTTATAGAGAGCCATACTCTATCCTTTCAGAAGCTTAAGGTTAATTTGGTTGCATACAATGCGAAAGTAGAAGATGTTAAATTTAAATTAAAAAATGTTGCACTGTGTAATAGTACATCATACTGGTGTATATCTACTTTGTCAATCATAAGATGTTTGTATCGGCTCGTTCTCTCGAAAATGCTTATACGGATAGGGTATGCGCGCGTACGTTCATAGGGATTAGCGCATGTGTGTATATGCGGTCATCTATGTTTGTAGTTGTACCGTGTTAAACAAAAAAAAAGAGGTAAGACTGACATACCATTACCCCAGCTCGAAACTCTTCCTTCCCCTTCCACTCGGGTGATCGACCTCCTATTTTAGTATATGTGTAATCTTCTCCTTTGTTCCTACAAACACGAAGAAGAAACAAAGACCATTGTTAACCCCAAGTATATAATATAACAATGTGTTCACTACTATATATGCACGATTAGTACGTACCAATGCTGGTGAGAGCAGCATGTCAAGATATGACATATAATGCTGCGAGGGCCTTGTGCAAGGCCGTTTATGCTGCACTGATCCATAGCTAGTGACCAGGTGCGACGACCGATGTTGTATTGCGCAAAGCGGTGCTTTTGTGGACGAAAGTACACGATAGTATTGGCCTTGATCATAGGAAATGCCCTGGAAGAAACACACATACTCCTTGGTCCCATGAAGATTGCGTTTTCTCCGATGTTTGTTACCGGAATGAATTTTCCCAAGACTAGGTCAGCAAGCCTATAAACCGTCATATGGGATAGCTGAACATCGTCGTGTGCAACCACTAAGATCTCCGAGCCATACTCTACTAGGTGGCAAGCCTCTAGGGGTTTCTCTATCGGGCCTGTGAAGATCAACTTTGGTGGGTCTTGATAGTTGCATACGTCCATCTCAAATATCCGTGGTGCACCATTTCTATCAGCTATATAGGCAGGAACCGCGTATATCTTTCCGTGTAATGGCAGCGGTCCATTGATATATGACCCTGGGCATGTCCAACTTAAGATCGTCCATTGCGTATCTAGGGAGGTAGCAACAGCCGCATAAAAATACAAATTGAAGGTAAGCATAACAGTGACAGCTCCTGCAACGAAGGAAGCACAGGTAGAGATGTATCTCATCGTCTTGATTTCGAGCGGCCAAGCTCCTCCCTCGGGCTTCTGAGAGGCCAAGGTGGTTAGCTGTGGAAGCTCAACGATGTCACCGGTGAAAGGGTGAAGGAGACGGACCGCTGTGTCTTCGTCCCTCTGGAGGAGGAGTAGGCCGTCGACTGAATCAAGGATACAATGGTTGGTAAACAGCGGGAGGTGGACGCAGACAAAGGCACCTGAGTCTAGGTTGAAGAAGCGGACGTAGTCACCCAGCTCGGGGTGTCCAGGATAAAGGCCACGGCCCTCGGGAAACATCGTCCAGCGACGCGGGTGGAAACGTGGATCGACGACGCCACGGCCATGCGGGCAGAGAGTCTCTGATCGCCATTGGGCACAAACAGCGCGGAAACGGACGTAATCCAGTAAGTCGCCGGCCAGCAAGCGCCATGCGACCAGCCGAACCAAATCTCCTTGCAGCGATCCCCAGCAAACCGTAGGGCTCCGGGTTATCGGCGGCAGCGAGGGAGATACGCATCTTTGTTTTCCAGATGAGATGGTGGCATGCATCTTGCGGTCAGCTATCGCCGATCTGATCTTCCAAGAGGCTGGTTTGTAAGCAAAATCGTTTAAAGCGACCACGGAATCGACCCCGGCTCGTGAGTTTCGGGAGCCAATGCATATCTAGTCGCCTCTGTATATATAATGGTTCATACAAATTCCAAACTAATCGTTACAATTTTTTTTGGGGGGGAAAACTAATCGTTACAATAACAAAACAAATCGTTATATTAGAGGATTCCCGAGAGAATCTGATTCGCGGTATATATATCTGACGTCCGTCGGACTCCTCCCGTGTTGCAGCGGGTCGATCAAAATAGTGAAACTCTTTATTTTTTTCCTGTGTCCATAGTTTTAAAAACCGGATTAGACTGGACCAGCGATCCAACCCGGAAAATCAGAACCGAGGTCTCATCCGTTTTTTTACGGGTGCCGGACTTCAGAAAAAAAACTATATACCATACTCTTTTTTTTAGAAAATGTACACCCCATAGGCATACATTACTTGTATTCATAAAAGTGACGATACGTGAGGTAAACCCGATACAAGCAATAAAAAGCAATGAAGAAACAAGCGGTTGTACTGCTGCATACCGTCTTTCCCGCAACTATCTAGCACCCATGATTTTCGCCGTCGCCGAAGAAGAAAAGCACGAGAAGCTGGTCCACGTCTTGACGCTGAAGAAACTCCTAGCCATGAGGCATTAATGAGACTCGACAAACCTAGAAAACCTAAGACTACTAGATGCCTGACTGAGAAACCGTGGCTCCCCTCCCCCTCATGGCGCCAAGATGACGGCCGGAGAGGAAGGGGAGCGGCAGAGTCACCCGCTGGCGCCCTGTATCTGGAGCGCTGCCGCCTCCGCTTTGGTTTGGCGAGAGGAGCGGTTTACCATACGCTGGTATAGGATGAAAAAATATTGGAGAGGGACGGCGTGTGACCGATTGTCCAGTAATCCTACTCCTACGAAGGGTGCTACATAGGCTTACTTATACTTCCATAAAAACCCCATCCCCCTCCCGATTTTAACCGGGGGGTGCCCCAGCTGCTAATCCTGGCCCAATTAACAATCTCCACATCAACTTTTACGTAAAATCCGAACGTAAGATTACGTATGTGTAGCATTGCTCCCGATTTGTCCTCGGTCATCACCATCCTCTCCTTGAAAGCACAGTCGAGCTCTCAGTAGTCAACGCTTGGCCGTCCTCAAACGTGCAATCGTTGATCTCTTGCTTTAACGTCTTTTGTCCTTGTCCATGAATGCTTCGGTAGCCGTCAGCTTGTGGATGTTCTGCAGAGCAGCTGGGGCACATCCCGGTTAAAATGGGGAAGGGGGTGGTGGTGTGGTTATGGAAGGTTAAGTAAGCCTATGTAGAACCTTTCGTAGGAGTAGGATTATTGGACAATCGGTCACACGCCGGCCCCCTCTAAACCGGTCACACGCCATCCCTCTACAACCAGACCCCTCATACCCCCCTCGAACGTCTGGGCAGGCCGCACGGTCACTGACCGGTCATGAAATTTCGACCCAACCGGGCCTCTCAAACCGGCCTCAAATGCCCGGGCTGACCGACACCCCTCATATCCAACCCAAATATGGAACGGGTATGGAGGATCCCGTGCACGCCCGCCGCGTCGGCCTGACGGCGTGGATCCACGCGGAATCGCCCGGAAACCTGGCGGTCTGAAGGATGCCTCCTCCGTCGCTGCAGTGTGAACGCCGCGTGGCGCCACATCGGCGGGCCGCGTAATCCTAGCCCGGATATTTAAGCCGACCGCCGGCACCCAAACCCTACCCTCCACATTTTCTTCCCCCCGTCCACCGCAGCCGTCAGCCATGCCCTCACGCCGCCGTCACTACACGATCCAGCACCGGCTGTGGCTCCTTGAGCTGGTCCAGCTCCGGAGGGTCGTGGCGCTACCTCTGGATCCGGTGGAGGATTTCGAGGACGAGGAGGAGGTGGAGGAGGAAGAGGAGGAGGAGCAGGAGCCGGCGGAGGAGGCGCCAACGCTGGATGTGGGGAAGGAGAAGCAGGAGCCGGCGGAGGAGGAGGACGTGGATTTGCGGGTGGAGCAGCATGCCATCCTGATCTCCTTCCGCTCGGAGTCGGCGGCAGAGGTTAGGCGTCTTCGTCGGCAGCAGATGGAGGTGACGCGGGCTATGGTGGACGCGGCTCAGGCTGCGGCCGACGACGATGAAGAGTACGATAATACGTAGTATGTACGATTTTTTTGCATGACTTTGTATGGATGTAGGGGATAAAATATGAGAGAGTTGGATGTGGACGAGCAGATTTGAGGGCTGACACGTCAGTGCCCGCAGACGCACCCGAACGCGTCCGCGGGCATTTGAGGGCCCGAATTTGCAAACCGTAGTTGTAGATGCTCTTAGCTGTTTTTTTTTGCTGAAGTCTGACACACCGTAAAAAACCGGATGAGACCTCGGTTCTGATTTGTCCGGATTGGATCGCTGCACCGGTCTAATCCGGTTTTAAAATTATGGACGCAGGAAAAAATAAAGAGTTTCACTATTTTGATCGACACGCTGCAAAGGGAGCAGTCTGACGGACGTCAGATATACCTAGTTCAAGTTCTCATCTCCCGCGAATCAGATTCCACTAGTAGAAAACTGACCTTTCATCCGGAGCACTAGTCCCGGCCGGATTTGGGCCCGGGACTAATGTGAGCATTAGTATCGGTTCCAACAGCTAGGAGTGGACGGGGGCACGACCAGAATTAGTCCCGGTTCAAATGGGACATCTAGTCCCAGTATGTGATACCAACCGGGACTAAAGGGGTTGCGGCAGGCTGGGGACCTTGAGAGCCCCTTTAGTCCCGGTTGGTATCACCCACCGGGACTAAAGATAGACCTTTAGTCTCGGTTGGTGTCACCAACCGGGACTAAATTCTTCCCTATATAAAGCTACTTCGTTCAGCCTGAGTCTAAGCTTTCTCTCCTCTCTGTTTCCTTCCCCAAGCTCGTGTTCATCCTCCATTTTTGCCAAGATTTGTCAAGATTGGCGGCATCCCATCTATCCAAGGGTTGTAAAAGGTTAGCAACTTCATCCTTTCATCTCTCATTGCTAGTTTAGCTCGTTTCATGCTCTATAAGTATAGTGATTTGTGGGTTTTAGTTTGGGACTAAGTATGTGGAAGTTTATTTGATTTATATGCAATTTGAGCTCAAATTAACTTCTTAGTTTGCAAATCCCTTCCCCGTCCTCACCGCCGTCGATCGCCCGCGCCGTCTCGTCGCCGGCACCACCTTGGTGAGCCTCTTGTTCTTATCCTTTTTGTAAACAAACTTATTTGTATGATTTAGATAGTTACTTGTATAATTTTCTTACTTGTATGATTGTTTGTTATATATAGTGCCATGGTTTTGACATCCGTCCCCGTCGGCCCTCGTACGGTTTATGATTCGGATGTGGTATATTATCTTTTATAACTATTTTTTTCATTTCTTGTTTATGACATTATGCCCATCAAGTTGACATAGATATTTTTATCTAGGAGGTATGTGAACCGGAAATTGCAACTGACCCTCTTGTCGAGAAGTTAAACTTAGTTGAAAAAGGAAATGATTATTTGAAAGAAAAATTGAAAATAATTGATGAAGAGAATATGAAATTGGAGTTGTATGTTGCCGATGTCGTCAATGATCACAAGATCAAGATGGATGCAATGCGCTTGAAGATTAGAAAGATTAGAAACAATGCCCTTAATAAAGAGGCTTGGTATCATTATGCTGTTGGATCAATTATTACCTTAGTTGCGATTTTGATCGCATTTGTTGTTGCATTTAAATGCTTTAGACAGTTGTATATTGTTTTATGAGAAGTATGTATGAACTTTATGTATATATTTTTGCAGTAATAACATTTGGTCACTAGTCTACTTTAGTTTTAATGTCATGAACTTGTATTAATTTAGTCACTTGGATGTTGTGTAATGAAGATGAGCCGACAATGGATGTACGATGACCGACTCTCTCCCGAGTTCATTAATGCCCTGCGTAATTTTATGCGTGCGGATGGGGCAAACAAGCGGAATGGTTTTATGTGTTGTCCATGTGGTGTCTGTAAGAATAATAAGGATTACTCTACCTCAAAAATCCTTCATAGACACCTGCTTCAGTCCGGTGTCTTGTCCGCTATAACTGTTGGACCAAGCACGGAGAAAGAGGGGTTATAATGAAAGACAATGAAGAAGAAGAGGATGATGACAACTATCCTAGGTTCCCTGAATACGATGGTACTACAATGGGGGAAGCTGAAGAAGAGGCATCAGATGAGCCTGCTGATGATCTTGGTCGGGCCATTGTTGATGCACAAAGAAACCGCAAAAGTGAAAAGGAGAGGTTGAAGTTGGAGCGCATGTTAGAGGATCACAAAAAATTGTTGTACCCAAATTGCGAAGATGAGAAGAAAAAGCTGGGTACCACACTGGAATTGTTGCAATGGAAGGCAGAGAATGGTGTATCCGACAAGGGATTTGAAAAGTTGCTGATAATGATAAAGAAGATGCTTCAAAAGGATAACGAATTGCCCGCCAGTACGTACGAAGCAAAGAAGATTATCTGCCCTCTAGGGTTAGAGGTACAGAAGATACATGCATGCCCTAATGTCTGCATCCTCTACCGCGGCGAGGAGTACGAGAATTTAAATGCATGCCCGGTATGCGGTGCATTGCGGTATAAGATCAGACGAGATGACCCTGGTGATGTTGAGGGCGAGCGCCCCAGGAAGAGGGTTCCCGCCAAGGTGATGTGGTATGCTCCTATAATACCACGGTTGAAACGTTTGTTCCAAAACAAAGAGCATGCCAAGTTGTTGTGATGGCACAAAGAAGACCGTAAGAAAGACGCGATGTTGACAGTACCCGTTGATGGGTCGCAATGGAGAAAAATCGAGAGAGAGTTCCCGAACTTTGCAGATGACGCAAGGAACTTATGGTTTTCTCTAAGTACATATGGCATGAATCCTTTTGGGGAGCAGAGCTGCAGTCATAGCACCTGGCCTGTGACTCTATGTATCTACAACCTTCCTCCTTGGTTGTGCATGAAGCGGAAGTTCATTATGATGCCAGTGCTCATCCAAGGCCCTAAGCAACCCAACAACGACATTGATGTGTACCTAAGGCCATTAGTTGAAGAACTTTTACAGTTGTGGGATAAAAAAGGTGTACGTGTGTGGGATGAGCACAAACATGAAAAATTTGACCTACGAGCATTGCTGTTTGTAATCATCAATGATTGGCCTGCTCTTAGTAACCTCTTAGGACAGACAAACAAGGGATACAATGCATGCACACACTATTTAGATGAGACTGAAAGTATATATTTGGATAGATGTAAGAAGAATGTGTACCAGGGACATCGTCGATTTCTTCCGATCAGGCATCTCTTAAGAAAGAAAGGCAAGCATTTCAAAGGTGAGGCGGATCGCCGGAAGAAGCCTGGCCGCCGTACTGGTTATGATATATTTGATATGGTCAAGGATTTAAAAGTAATCTTTGGAAAGGGTCCTGGCAAACAATCTGTTCCGAATGACGCTAACGGACACGAACCCATGTGGAAGAAGAAATCTATATTTTGGGAGCTACCCTATTGGAAAGTCCTAGAGGTCCGCTCGGCAATCAACGTGATGCACGTGACGAAGAATCTTTGCGTGAAACTGCTCGGATTCTTGGGCGTGTATGGGAAGACAAAAGATACACTAGAGGCACGGCAGGACCAACAACGTATGAACGAAAAAGGCGGCATGCATCCAAAGCAGTATCAAGGTTCTGCCACCTACGCTCTTGCCAAAGAAGATAATGAAATCTTTTTTGAATGGCTGAGCAGTATGAAGGTCCCATCTGGCTTTTCGTCGAATATAAAGGGAATAATAAATATGACACAGAATAAATTCCAAAACCTAAAGTGTCATGACTGCCACGTGATTATGAAGCAATTAGTTCCGGTTGCATTGAGGGGGATTCTACGGGAAAATGTTCGAGTATCCATTGTAAAGCTATGTGCATTCCTCAATGCAATTTCTCAGAAGGTAATCAATCCAGAAATCCTACCAAGGTTACAGAACGATTTGGTCCAATGTCTTGCCAGTTTCGATTTGGTGTTCCCACCATCCTTCTTCAATATTATGACGCACGTCCTAGTTTAGCTAGTCGAAGAGATTACCATTCTGGGCCCTGTATTTCTACACAATATGTTCCCCTTTGAGAGGTTCATGGGAGTCTTAATGAAATATGTTCATAACCGTGCTAGGCCAGAAGGAAGCATGTCCAAGGACTATGGAACAGAGGAGGTTATTGATTTTTGTGTTGACTTTATTCCTGACCTTAAGCCGATTGGTGTTCATCAATCACGGCATGAGGAGAGACTGAGTAGAAAAGGCACGCTAGGAAAGAAAGTAGTAATAAGTATGGACGGGCATTCTTTCACTCAAGCACACTACACAGGTCTACAAAATTCCACCTTGGAGGCTCCGTATATCGAGGAACACATGGATATTGTACGCTCCAAGAATCCGGAGCAGTCTGACTCCTTGATTAAACATACACACATGGTGACTTTCGGTGGTTGGTTGCAAACACATCTCATCAATAACACCATTGTTGCTGATCAGCTGTACTTGTTGGCCAAGTCACCATCTTCGACTATATTGACTTTCCAAGGGTACGAGATAAATGAGAATACGTTTTACACGATCGCCCAACATAAAAAGAGCACCAACCAAAACAGCGGCGTCCGATTTGATGCAACAAACAACAATTGGAAAAAGGGCACATATTATGGTTACATAGAGGAGATATGGGAACTTGACTATCGACCTTCTTTTAAGGTCCCTTTGTTTCGGTGCAAATGGGTCAATCTGACAAGAGGCGGGGTAAAGGTTGACCCGTAGTACGGAATGAGAACACTGGATCTAAAAAATCTTGGGTACATAGATGAACTATTCGTCCTAGCCAATGATGTGGCTCAGGTTTTCTATGTGAAGGACATGTTTACCAAACCGAGAAAAAGAAAGATAAGGAAGCGAATACATCATACGATGAGCCAAAGCACCACATAGTTCTTTCAGGAAAAAGAAACATCGTGGGTGTGGAGGACAAGACAAACATGTCGGAAGATTATAATATGTTTGATGAAATTCCTCCCTTCACAGTGAACACTGACCCAAGCATCCTGTTAAATGATGAAGATTCTCCATGGTTACGGCGCAATCATAAGCAAGGGACATACGCGAAGAAAACGTTTTATACCCCAAGATCCCACTCTGGGATGTGACCGGCTTCACCGTCATCACTTTCTCTCTAGTGAGTTTCCGGACTTATAGCTGGAAAGTCCCACTTCAGACAAACCGGAGGGAATCTTTGTAAGAGTTAGGGTATATATGTGTTTTGGGTGTAACACCGTCATCACTTTCTCTCTAGTGAGTTTTCGAAATCTTTGTAACAATTTCACATCTTATTTGCTGGAAAGTCCCACTATGGAATCTTTGTAACAATTTGACATCTTATTTGCTCCATTTGGCTTAACAGAACTGAAGATAAGAATTTTTAAAGTTTAAAATAATGTCTTCAATTACTGTATTTAATTAATAAGTGCAAAATTAATTATGCAACTTCTTGTCAAAATGATACTAGTTGATAGAAATATTCAATATGAATCCACAGAAATCTGAATCAACTCATTTGGTTTAGTTTTCAAATTGTTATGCATTTTACAAGAATTAACTTCAATCTGTAAAATTGAATCTGTCAAATAATTTCTTCAAAATGAAAATAAATTAAAGAAACTACATGAAAAGCAACACCCTAAACAATATAAGTTTCTGTCGTAATAAAATATAATAGCAAAGAAATCACTAAAATCAAATAAAATTAACAGAAAAAAACTAAAAAACTATGTTAACAGAAAGTATTTTCTATAGAGTTTAATAACAAATAAAATGTATGGAAAAGCATTAATAAAACTCCACTTATGACCTAAACAAGTTTTGCTTCAGAACTACAAAAACAAAATAGTAAAAATTATTGTAACAACAAATAAAAGTGGCTCCTATTGACTAACAAAAACATAAAACAATTTGTCAAAAAATTACAAAGGAAAATACTAAGAAATAAAGAAAATACTTTTCTTTTTTAATAAAACTTCCTAAACAAATCAGATTAATCTGATCTAAACAGAAATAAAACATAAACTAAAATAAATTTTATTGTTCCTCTCGATAAACAAATCAATAAGAGAACAGTATCAAAAAGAATTAACTAAAATCTAGTTTTTAAATAAAAGTTATGAGCAAAATAGAGTTTAAATCAAATCTGTTTGAATTTAAATTTAAACTACGCAAAATTGAAAACTACTTGAACTAACGGGAACTTTATAAATTTTGTGACCTAATGGAAAAAGAATATCCTAAAACCAATAAATATTCTAAAAGCTATTAAATTTCTAAAAACAAAACTAAATGTGTAATGTCTTCAATTAATTGAAAGACACCTTTAGTCCCGGTTGCAACCACTAGCCGGGACTAAAGGTCACCTCCCGCGTGGAATTTTGGCCGCCGAAAAGACACATTTAGTCCCGGTTCGTGGCTGGAGTCGGGACTAAAGATCAGCTCCCGCGCGGAATTTTGGCCGCCGAAAAGACACCTTTAGTCCCGGTTCATGGCTGAAGCCTGGACTAAAGGACCTTTAGTCCCGGTTCGTGGCTGGAGCCGAGACTAAAGGTCGCGGGTATATAAACTCCCGTGTCTTGGTGTCCCGGTGCCAGCCATCGCCTGGGAGATAGATCGAGCCCTTCGCCCGCACCCCCGGTGCCGCTGTCCTCGCCGCGCGCTCGACTCCGCCGTCCCCAGCCCGAGCCCTTCGCCCGCACCTCTGGTGTCGCCGTCCTCGCCGCGCAGCCGGTCGCTCGCCGTCATCCGTAGCCCGTTAGGTATACCCTCCTCCTCTCTCTCTCCAGTCTCATCCCGCCACACGCCGCTACTCTGCTCCCGTGGCGGGGCTCTGCTGCCACTGTTGTTCGCCGGTGGTGGCTGCTGTCGGCTGTCGCTGCTCTGCTCCGGTTGCTCGCCGGTGGTGCTGCTCCGCTCTGGTTGCTCACCGGTGGTGCTGCTTTGCTCCGGTTGCTCGCTGCAAAAAGGCATTTTAGATGGATACGTAGATAGATGGATTTTAGATGGATGTAGATAGATGGATTTTAGATGGATTTTTGCAGACATATGGATGTAGATAGATGGATTTTAGATGTATTTTAGATGGATGTAGATAGATGGATGTAGATAGATGGATTTGTGCACACATATGGATTTTAGATGGATTTATGCAGACATGTGCATGTTAAGTAGAATATAAATAGCATTACTCATGCATGTTCAGGGAAATAATTAGTGGGATGATGATGTGACATGTGTGAGGAGGTGGCATGCGTGTATGCCGACGATGCGGGCGAGCTCCAGCTTCGCGTAGAACCCATCGGTGTCAGCTCCGTCGCGTGTAGCGCGATTCCGGTGAAGTCCGGCCATTGCCGTCGCTTGATTGGTCACCGGCACGCGCCGGCCGCTCAAACCGACCCATGGGTCACCGACAGGTGGACCCCACTGACATGCGATCCCAGACGCTAATTAAACACCGGATTAGATAAGTACTAATTAAACTAGGTTCTGTGCTACTTATATGTGGGATCTAATTTGATGTGATGATCTAATTTGTTTTATCTTTCTTCTAGATTATTTAAGCTGTGGACGATAGAGGCAGATACCATGCAGAGGACATCTTCGACATCATACGCTCCTCCCAAAACCAAGAGAATGAACAAGATGATGGCTCACAATTTCTGAACGACTACAGTGAGGGACTTGAGCAAGAACCAAGAGATGAAGGGCAAACAAACAATGATGGCGAAGAAAATGTTAGACAATTAACAAAGTCCAGCGAGGTATATATATATTAAGCTCTGGTGATCATTAGATGTATTAATTGATTTGTATATATATATTAACGAATCTTTCTTCTTTTAGCCCTCCAGATCGAGCCAATCTCCTAGAAGGGTACGAGGCCGGGCCAAAAAGTTGGCCGATGACATAAAGTTCAACATCGATGAAGTCGCAGAAGATGGCGAACCGATTGCTCCTGAACAGAATGCCAGTAAATTTATAAATCAATGCGGAGTTATTGTTAGGGACAACATCCCGAGCACCATTCGAGAATGGAATAAGCCAAAGGTAGATCGAGGAGTTAGTTATGTCGGCGAAAAGATCGAAAATTTTGCTTTGGGATACGCACATGTCACATTTCAACCTACCAAAGGGTCCCACAGATGGCCATCGGTTGAAAGTCAAGCAGTTTGCTCTTAAGAAGATGGCCACACAATTCCAGAGCTGGAAGAAAAGTTATACATCGACTACATCAAGGCAAAAAAGAAGACTCCATAATTGACCGGAGCACTAGAGAAGATAAAATATCACTGGGACGCATTTGTGAAGTACAAGGACTTGATTGAAGCTCTGGAAAGGTCGAGAAAAAATAAGATAAATGCCAAGAAAAAGAAGTATCACCATGTTCTGGGGACATGTGGCTACATGACAGGCGTGCCTAAGTGGGAAGCATCTAAGGCCAAGATGCTTTCAGAAGGGTTCATTCCAGCTACAACGGATTGGCCCCAGAGGTCCAAGAATTGGTTTTATGTGCATGGGGGAAAGTTGGACCCTGCCACAGGGTAGAATATTGTAAAGGCAGATCTTAAAACAGCCTCGGACGATTTACTTCAAGCAATAGAAGATGCTAGAAAGGGGTTGTTCTAGCCTGAGAGAGAGAACGGCGATCTTACACGCGCCCTCAAGAATCCTGAACACGGAGGATGAACACGAGGAAAAGGCATTGTTCTGTGGGTTCAGGGGTTTTCGGAGTGGAACGACACTTATAGAAGCCATCAGAGAAAAAAGAAGTAGATGCAGAACGGCTTCAGAAGATAGAAACAAAGAACGAGGAGTTGGAACGCATGTTTGTAGCGACCCGACCTGAAACGGTCAAGTTTCTGGTGTTTCCGTACCATCCCAAGATCATGCTGGTACACACGCAATACCTCAATGTATATATCTTAGGGAAATCACACAGCTTTATTAATCGAATCTCATATAGAGTCTTTATTACAATAAATTTGGCCGAAGGCCAACTCATGAGATAAAACTAAATGCGGAAGACGTAGACGCCAGCGATTCCATCCGACTCCAAGGGCATATCACCGAGCGTAGAGCGTGTCCTCACTCCCGGTCAGAAACGTACTCTGCAACATGACATGTTGCAGCCGTGTAGGTCAGCATATTGAATATGCCGGCAAGTAAAAAAAGAGAGGGGTGAAAATATCAACTATACTACAAGCATATAAGGCATGTGGGGCTGTAAGTTTAAATTTAGCGTAAAGCAAATTTTTCCTACAACAAGAGAGGGGCAAAAGCAAAATTATTACTACATTGTTGGTTGTTTAATGAGAAGGTTCCACCAACCATTTCTCATACCCAAGTTAACAATAATACCCACATCATTAAGTTTATTTGTGTTGAGAGTTCCAAATAGTTTCAGTTCCTTTGGTACAAATTGTCCGTAACCGTGGACACGGCTAATCGATTAGGTTTGGTACTCTGCAGAGTTTTGCACACATTCCCCACAAGATTCGATCGCCTCCGTTGAAGTCCTCGCACTGCATGGTGTTTGAGAACCGGATGATCAAAAGCTGGTCTTTCAAAGGGTTCCTCTGAGCCACTGCCAATGCCCTTCCAATCCTACTGTTCTTCTACATCTCATAGCACCATCTGTCCAGAGTCGCCACGATGTCCAGCTAAGCCAGAGCCCATAATGGCTTGTGGCTGTGCAGGTAAGCCTCGGGTCTTGATGTATCCATCCGTCTCTTCGTGCCTGGGTGGAACTTTCCGCGTGAATACTGGAACTTCTCCAGCAACACCTAGGCTACCACTGCGTCCTCCAGGGCGCCGTTCAACCGTCTTCCACCTAGAGGTGTATTGCATCATGAGGTCTTGAAAAGTTCTTGAAGTCTTGAAGTCTTGATCATGAATTAATTCTCACAACTCTCATGATAAACACTTAACCAACCCCGTCTACTAAAAGCATAGCAAAAATAAAAATAACATTTCCCAGGCCAAAGTGACAAGAGTTTATGGGCTGCTTACCACATGATACTACTCAAGAGCCAAATTTCTAAGTACCTACTATGCATGCAATGGTGGAAGGGTTGAACTAAATGCAATAAAAATCATAGGTAAAAACATGATCAATGTGAACTTGCCTTGCTGACGATCTTCAATCTCGAGTGACTCTAAGTAGCAAGCTTCGCACTCCGGATGATCTAACAAAACAAAAAATTTACACAATAAGCATAAACATACCACAACTTACAATAACAGCAAGTAGAACTAATAACACTAAAGCAATCATTAACACAAAAAAAGAAAAGAAAACAATAGCAACAAAGGATCTATTCAAAAGTTCATGGCAAAGCTTTTACTGAAGTAACACAAACTACAAATAGTTTTCAGCAACTAATGAAGTCTTAACAGAAAAGAAAAACTAAGTTTTATCAACATAACAGAAAGTATTTCATCTAAAATATTCTATGCAAAAAAGAATTGCTTCAAAACCTATTATGAAACACTAGATATGGTGACAACAATGTTTCCTACTAAAACAAAGATCAAAACAAAATAAAATAAAATTTAATTAACAACAAATAAAAACTCTATTTTCTGGTCAACAGAAACTAATTAGAAAATAACAGCAAGTTAAAAGAAAACAAAAAAAAATTAACTAAATCAAAAGAAAAAGAAAATAACCTAAAAAGAATGAAAACAGAAACTGTTTTGCATAAAACCCTAATAAAAATTATATTAAAAAATCCCAAATTGGACAGGGTGATAAAACTAACTAATATTAACCTGCAGCAAAAAGTTTCATTCAAAAATATATTTTTAAACTCAAGTTATTCAGATTCTAGTGATTTGAGAAAGTTCAAATGAATCCTAATTTAAATAGATCAAATTTGAAATCTAAAAGCACAGGCAGAGAGTTCATAATTTTTGTGAGCTACTGCAACAAGAATCACTCAAAAACAATAAACAAACTAAACGATATTCAAATTTTAAAAACAAAACTCTCCCTGTCTAGAAGTTTAGAAAACAGAGAAAAAGAAAAACCTATATAACGAACAGGCGACGTGTCAAGTTGTGATTGGACGAGGTGTGCGCATGCGGGCGCTAACGAGCGAGCGCTCGTCTTTTAATGCGTACCGGTTCGTTTTATAAACGTTCTAATCCACATAGTTGATCGAGATCCGACGGTCAGGGAGGGAGAGAAGCTCACAGGGGCGGGGGTCGCCAGCGAAGTTGACGGTGGCCGAAGTGGGGAGGTCGTCGGGGTGGGGCTCCGATGGTCGTAGGCGGCGTCTGAGGGGTCCGGGAGATGGCGGCGGTCGTCCGGCGTAGGTTGGCGGCGTCGGCGTCGGCAGAGGGGATCGATGGTGAGCGTAATGAGTTTCGGGGCTTCGGTGGTAATGCGTAGCTCCGGCGAGGTCTAGCAGCGGCGGTGGTGCGTGGCTGGTGGTCTTCTAGGGCGGAACGGGTGCGGAGGCATGGGCTTATATAGCCGCGAGGTTGAGGGGCTCAAATGGAAGGGGGGGCTCGTGGATCGGCTCGGATCCGGCGAGATGGCGACGAGGAAGGAAAGAGAGGGAGAGAAGGAAAGAGATGAGCGACGGGTGGCGAGGTCGGACGGTGGGCCCGATGCGCCAGTGAGAGAAGGGGAGCGCGGGTGAGATCGGGCGGCCGATCCGAAAATATTTCGGATCTGGCGAGACAGCTGTGGGCCGAAACCTTCCAAACGGGCCGCACAGTAGTTTTTCCTATTAAAGCGATTTTTCCTTTTTTTCAAAAACAGGAAACAAAACAATAAAAAGTAAAATGAAGATAAAGTGAAATATAGAAGTTTTATATACCAAAATGATCAGAAAAATAAATGCAATAAGATGAACATTTTTCCACGTCCAAAATAAATACTTTTAAAAATCTATTTATCAGAAAATGCCTAAATTGGTTTTATTTCTTTTTGCAAATATTTTTCAAATAACCCCCTTGGTTTTATGGTTCAAATATTTCACAAAATACCCCTGGTATGGAGGGTCATGTTCCTCCTCTCACTTTTCATATTTTTCAGAGGTTTGCAAAAATTGAAAAGCTGATGCAAAGGAAATTGAAATGGCTTTCAACAATTCAAACCAGAAACTCCAACTATTCATTTCACTCGCAATTCAATTGCAAACAATATGATGTGATGCATAGCTGTATTTCATAACATTCCAAAATAGAATTTTGGGATGTTACAATGTTAAAGCGGCAACATGAGCAACTGGGCACAAAGAACGAGGAGTTGGAACGCATGTTAAAGCGGCAGCAGGAGCAACTAGACACAATTTGCCAGCAAAGGGCATCTTCGCGGCACGAGCAAGCAGATCCAGCATTGGATAGTACTGTCCCATCTATGCGGAAAAGCAGCGAGTGTTCCACGGGGGTCCAGGCCGATGATGCACTGCTGGCTCGCTACCCTGTGGATGATATCAAATAGAGGACAAATTGTGAGCTACACCAGAAAATGAAGAACATATCCATGAAGGTGGTGGTCGGCGTTGGTTTACCGAATGCACCTGAAGAAACCATCCATGGCAGTCCGATTCCAGCTAGCTATGCTCGTGTCGGGGTGGATGAAGTTCTGCCGGGATAGGACTCACTAGAGCTTGACAATCTAGGAGGTGAAGGGGAGGAGACACTGGGAGAAGTCATACATGGTGTCATTGTATAGAGAAAGGAATGCATCGTGTTTCCAAACTTGGCGCCAAGGCCACCGACTCCTCCGAGTAGAAATACACCTATAAGTCCACCCCACATCGAGAGGGAGCGCAGCGCGAGTCCATATCGATCTCCGCCGCGTCAGTCGACTCCACCCCCTATGTCCCAGCAGTGCCAAAAGCGGAAGACCACCGCTCCGTCGACTAGTCCTATTCGGAAGAAAGGCAAAAAGAAGAAAGCCAACGACGAGCCTCTTGCCAAAAATAAGTTAGCTTACGATATGACTGATGAGGAAACCAAAAGGGTCATGGTTTTCGAAGTGAAGTCCCATTTCGCACTGAAATCGCCCCCGCCGCCAAAGGAGATAATACCTATGAAAAACGTAGAGCACTTTGTGAAGTTTCTTGAGCGACCCCCAGCACATGTGGAGAATAGGCCATCAGACTATGAGTGCTCTATTAGGAAGTCATATAAGGAACAAATGCAGTAGTCGAGACGTACAAGTAGTAATAAAAGCGAGAAAACAGTTACCCCAGCTCGGAGAATAGGTAATGCAATCGACCCCTGCTACTTCTTGAGCTTGCGTTGGTTTTACCTTGAAGAGGAAAGGGTGATGCAACAAAGTAGATAAGTATTTCCCTCAGTTGTTGAGAACCAAGGTATCAATCCAGTAGGAGGTACAAGCAAGGCCCCAATCTATGCACCTGCACAAACAATCAAACATTTGCACCCAACGCTATAAAGGGGTTGTCAATCCCTTCACGGTTACTTGCAAGGATGAGATCTGAAAGAGATAGATATAAAAGATTACTAAAACAAAAACTAAAATAAAAGTAAATAAATTGCAGCAAAGTATTTTTGGTATTTTTGGTTTATAGATCTGAAAATATAATATGGAAAATAGACCCGGGGGCCAAAGGTTTCACTAGAGGCTTCTCTCTTGAAGGAAAATAATACGGTGGGTGAACAAATTACTGTCGAGCAATTGATAGAAAAGCGCATAGTTATGGCGATATCCAAGGCAATGATTATGCATATAGGCATCACATCCGTATCAAGTAGACGGAAACGATTCTTCATCTACTACTATTACTCCACACATCGACCGACTCCTGCCTGCATATATAGTATTAAGTTCATGAAGAACAGAGTAACGCATTAAGTAAGATGACATGATGTAGAGGGATAAACTCAAGCAATATGATGAAAACCCCATCATTTTATCCTTGATGGCAACAACACAAATACGTGCCTCGCTACCCCTACTTTGTCACTGGGTGAGGACACCGCAAGATTGAACCCAAAACTAAGCACTTCTCCCATTGCAAGAATTACCAATCTAGTTGGCCAAACCAAACCAATAACTCGAAGAGACTTGCAAAGATATGAAATCATGCATATAAGAATTCAGAGAAGATTCAAATACTATTCATAGATAATCTGATCATAAATCCACAATTCATCGGATCTCGACTAACACACCGCAAAAGAGTATTACATCGGATAGATCTCCATGAAGATCATGGAGAACATGGTATTGAAGATCATAGAGAGAGAAGAAGCCATCTAGCTACTAGCTATGGACCCGAAGGTCTGAGGTGAACTACTCATGCATCATCAGAAGGGCAATGGTGTTGATGTAGATGCCCTCCGTGATCGAATCCCCCTCCGGGAGATTACCGGAAAAGTCCCCAAGATGGGATCTCACGGGAATAGAGGCTTGCGGCAGAAGAAAAGTATTTTCGTGGCTCTCTTTGGTATTGGGGGAATATTTCTGAATTTATAGGCAAAGAGTTAGGGTTGGAGGAGCTACGGGGGGCCCACAAGCCAGGGGGGCGCCCCCCCAGCGGCGCGCCCTGGTGGCTTGTGGCCTACCCGTAGGTCTTCTGGCCTCTTCTCGAAGCCTCCTGGGTTCCTTCTGCTCCAAGAAAAATCAGCGTAGAATTTTATTCCGTTTGGACTCCGTTGGATATTCCTTTTCTGCAATACCCAAAAACAAGGAAAAAACAGAAACTGGCACTGGGCACTAGGTTAATAGGTTAGTCCCAAAAATAATATAAAATAGCATATCAATGCATATAAAACATCCAAAACAGATAATATAATAGCATGGAACAATAAAAAATTATAGATACGTTGGAGACGTATTAGCATCCCCAAGCTTAATTCTTGCTCGTCCTCAAGTAGGTAAATGATAAAAATAAATTTTTTGATGTGGAATGCTACCTAACATATTTATCCATGTAATATTCTTTACTGTGGCATGAATGTTCAGATCCATAAGAATCAAAAGAAAAGTTTAATGTTGAAATAAAAACAATAATACTTCAAGCATACTAACAAAGCAATCGTGTCTTTTCAAAATAACATGGCCAAAGAAAGTTATTCCTACAAAATCATATGGTCTGGCTATGCTCCGTCTTCCCCACACAAAGTATTTAAATCATGCACAACCCCGGTGACAAGTCAATCAATTGTTTCACACTTTTTATGTTCTCAAACCTTTTCAACTTTCACGCAATACATGAGCGTGAGCCATGGATATAGCACTATAGATGGAATAGAATATGGTGGAGGTTGTGAGGAAAAGGTGAAGATAGTCTCACATCAACTAGGCGTATCAACGGGCTATGGAGATGCCCATCAATAGATATCAATGTGAGTGAGTAGGGATTGCCATGCAACGGATGCACTAGAACTATAAGTGTATGAAAGCTCAAAAAGAAACTAAGTGGGTGTGCATCCAACTCGCTTGCTCACGAAGACCTAGGGCAATTTGAGGAAGCCCATCATTGGAATATACAAGCCAAGTTATATAATGAAAAATTCCCACTAGTATATGAAAGTGACAAAATAGGAGACTCTCTATCATGAAGATCATGGTGCTACTTTGAAGCACAAGTGTGGAAAAAAGGATAGTAGCATTGTCCCTTCTGTCTTTTCTCTCACATTTTTTTTCTTTTTCTGGTGGGCATCTTTGGCCTTTATTTATTTGGGCTTCATTGGCCTCTTTTATTATTTCTAAAGTCCGGAGACTCATCCCAACTTGTGAGGGAATCATAGCTTCCATCATCCTTTCCTCTCATGGGACAATGCTCTAATAATGATGATCATCACACTTTTATTTACTTACGACTCAAGAATTACAACTCGATACTTAGAACAAAATATGACTCTATATGAATACCTCCGGCGGTGTACCGGGATGTGCAACGATCTAGCATAGCAAATGACATAAAAAACGGACAAGCCATGAAAACATCATGCTAGCTATCTTACGATCATGCAAAGCAATATGACAATGATGGTGCGTGTCATAATAAACGGAACGGTGGAAGTTGCATGGCAATATATCTCAGAATGGCTATGGAAATGCCATAATAGGTAGGCATGGTGGCTGTTTTGAGGAAGGGAATATGGTGGGTTTAATGCACCGGCGAAAGTTGCGCGGTACTAGAGAGGCTAGCAAAGGTGGAAGGGTGAGAGTGCGTATAATCCATGGACTCACATTAGTCATAAAGAACTCACATACTTATTGCAAAAGTCTGTTAGTTATCGAAGCAAAGTATTATACGCATGCTCCTAGGGGAGAGGTTGGTAGGAGTTAACCATCGCGCGCTCCCGACCCTCACACAAGGGATGACAATCAATAAACAAATCATGCTCCGACTTCGTTACATAACGGTTCACCATACGTGCATGCTACGGGAATCACAAACTTTTAACACAAGTATTTCTACCAATCCACAATTACTCACTAGCATGACTCTAATATCACCATCTTTATATCTCAAAACTATATGCGAGGAATCAAAGTTCTCATAGTATTCAATGCACTTTATATGAAAGTTTTTATTATATCCCTCTTGGATGCCCACTATATTAGGACTAAATTCATAACCTAAACCAATTACCATGTTGTTTAAAGACACTCAAAATAATATAAGTGAGGTATGAGAGTTCAATTATTTCTATAAAATAAAACACCACCGTGCTCTAAAAAGATATAAGTGAAGCACTAGAGCAAAATTGCCTAGCTCAAAAGATATAAGTGAAGCACATAGAGTATTCTAATAAATTCACGATTTATGCGTGTCCCTCTCAAAAGATGTGTGCAGCAAGGATGATTGTGGCAAACTAAAAAGCAAAGACACATATCATACAAGACGCTCCAAGCAAAACACATATCATGTGGTGAATAAAAATATAGCCTCAAGTAAATTTACCGATGGATTGAAGACGAAAGAGGGGATGCCTTCCGGGGCATCCCCGAGCTTAGACTCTTTGGTATCCTTGAATATTCCTTGGGGTGCCTTGGGCATTAGCAAGCTTAGGCTCTTTCCACTCCTTATTCCATAGTCCATCAAATCTTTGCCCAAAACTTGAAAACTTCACAACACAAAACTCAACAGAAAACTCGTGAGATCCGTTAGTATAAGAAAAATAAATCACCACTTTAGGTACTGTTGTGAACTCATTATTTATTTATATTGGTGTAATATCTACTTTATTCCAACTTCTCCATGGTTCATACCCCCCGATACAACCCATAGATACATGAAAATAAGCAAACAACACAAAGAAAACAGAATCTGTCAAAAACAGAACAGTCTGTAGCAATCTGTAAACTTCGAATACTTATGTAACTCAAAAAATTCTGAAAAATTAGGAAAATCTGGGAAATTTGTATATCAATCTTGTGTAAAAATTTCAGACTCATTCGACGCTCTGGTGAATTTATAAAATTCCTAGACTGAGCGCAAAAGTTTCTGTTTTTCAGCAAGATCAAATCAACAATCACCGTAGACCATCCCAAAGGTCTTACTTGGCTCAAACACTAATTAAAACACTAAAACACAATTACTATAGAGGTAATAATGTGTAATTTATTCAAGAACAGAAACTAAAACAAAAACATAAAAATAAAATTGGGTTGCCTCCCAACAAGCGCTATTGTTTTTCGCCCCTAGCTAGGCATGATGATTTCAATGATGCTCACATAAAAAGTAGTAATTGAAATATGCAAAAGAGCATCATGAATCTCATAAAAAACACATTTAATTCTAACACACTTCCTATGCATAGGGATTTTGTGAGCAAACAATTTATGGGAACAAGAATCAACTAGCATAGGAAGGCAAAACAAGCATAACTTCAAAACTTTAAACACATAGAGAGGAAACTTGATATTATTGCAATTCCTACAAGCATATGTTTCCCCCTCATAATGAATTTCAGTAGCATCATGAAGTAATTCAACAATATAACTATCACATAAATCATTCTTTTCATATTTCACAAGCATATAATTTTCATTACTCTCCACATAAGCAAATTCCTTATCATCAATGGTAGTGGGAGCAAACTCAACAAAATAACTATCATGAGACACTTGATTGACATAACCACATTGCAAATTAAAATCATGATGATAAGTTTCATGGTTATCATTACTCATTATAGCATACATGTCATCACCATCACCATAAATAAGAGGCATGCAATCATCATAATAAATTTTCTCATCAAAACTGGGGGGACAAAAAGTATCATCTTCATCAAACATAGCATCCCCAAGCTTGTGGCTTTGCATATCATAAGCATCATGGATATTTAGAGAATTCATACTAGCAACATTGCAATCATGCTCATCATTCAAGGGACTATCATGAATCACCTAATAAATTTCTTCTTTCAACACTTCATCAAAATTTCCAGATTCATGATTTTCAAACAAAACTTCATAGAGATAATCAAGTGCACTCAACTCACTAGCAATTGGTTCATCATAATTTGGCCTTTTGAAAAGATTAGCAAGTGGATGAGGATCCATATCAATAGATTTTTAGCAAGCGAAGATGCAAGCAAATAGAAGGCACATGGCAACACAAGCAAACAAAAAGAGATCCGGCGGGAAAAAGGCGAATAAAACAGCAAATCTTTTTGGTTTTTTCTGAAAATCGTTTTAGAAGTGGGGGAGAGGAAAACGAGAGGCAAATGGGAAATAATGTAAATGCAAGAGATGAGTTTGTGATGGGTACTTGGTAGGCTTGATGTAGACCTCCCCGGTAACGGCGCCAGAAATTGGCAAGTTGATGGGAGAGTTCTTGTCTTGACTTGCTATTTATCCTCCCCGGCAACGGCGCCAGAAATCCTTCTTGCTACTTCTTGAGCTTGCGTTGGTTTTCCCTTGAAGAGGAAAGGGTGATGCAGCAAAGTAGATAAGTATTTCCCTCAGTTGTTGAGAACCAAGGTATCAATCCAGTAGGAGGTACAAGCAAGGCCCCAATCTATGCACCTGCACAAACAATCAAACACTTGCACCCAATGCTATAAAGGGGTTGTCAATCCCTTCACGGTTACTTGCAAGGATGAGATCTGAAAGAGATAGATATAAAAGATTACTAAAACGAAAACTAAAATAAAAGGAAATAAATTGCAGCAAAGTATTTTTGGTATTTTTGGTTTATAGATCTAAAAATATAATATGGAAAATAGACCCGGGGGCCATAGGTTTCACTAGAGGCTTCTCTCTTGAAGGAAAATAATACGGTGGGTGAACAAATTACTGTCGAGCAATTGATAGAAAAGCGCATAGTTATGACGATATCCAAGGCAATGATTATGCATATAGGCATCACGTCCGTATCAAGTAGACCGAAACGATTCTGCATCTACTACTATTACTCCACACATCGACCGACTCCTGCCTGCATCTAGAGTATTAAGTTCATGAAGAACAGAGTAACGCATTAAGTAAGATGACATGATGTAGAGGGATAAACTCAAGCAATATGATGAAAACCCCATCTTTTTATCCTTGATGGCAACAATACAAATATGTGCCTCGCTACCCCTACTTTGTCACTGGGTGAGGACACCGCAAGATTGAACCCAAAACGAAGCACTTCTCCCATTGCAAGAATTACCAATCTAGTTGGCCAAACCAAACCAATAACTCGAAGAGACTTGCAAATATATGAAATCATGCATATAAGAATTCAGAGAAGATTCAAATAATATTCATAGATAATTTGATCATAAATCCACAATTCATCGGATCTCGACAAACACACCGCAAAAGAGTATTACATCAGATAGATCTCCATGAAGATCATGGAGAACATGATATTGAAGATCATAGAGAGAGAAGAAACCATCTATCTACTAGCTATGGACCCGAAGGTCTAAGGTGAACTACTCACGCATCATCGGAAGGGCAATGGTGTTGATGTAGATGCCCTCCGTGATCGAATCCCCCTCCGGCAGATTACCGGAAAAGGCCCCAAGATGGGATCTCACGGGAATAGAGGCTTGCGGCGGCGGAAAAGTATTTTTGTGGCTCTCTTTGGTATTGGGGGAATATTCCTGAATTTATAGGCGAAGATTTAGGGTTGGAGGAGCTATGGGGAGGCCCACAATCCAGGGGGGCGCCCCCCCAGGGGCACGCCCTGGTGGCTTGTGGCCTACCCGTAGGTCTTCTGGCCTCTTCTCGAAGCCTCCTGGGTTCCTTCTGGTCCAAGAAAAATCAGCGTAGAATTTTATTCCGTTTGGACTCCGTTGGATATTCCTTTTCTGCAATACTCAAAAACAAGGAAAAAACAGAAACTGGCACTGGGCACTAGGTTAATAGGTTAGTCCCAAAAATAATATAAAATAGCATATTAATGCATATAAAACATCCAAAACAGATAATATAATAGCATGGAACAATAAAAAATTATAGATACGTTGGAGACGTATCAACCCCCCCTCCCCCCGTTCTAGGTGATTACCGATAAGGTAACCGAGGACGCTGCTAGAAACATGGGTATCAGTGTTGATCAACTCCTAGGCACCAAGGAAATCGCCGTGACTGATGTAGCATGGCAATATGTCCCCGGGAAAACTCTGGTCAGACCTGAGCAGGTCCAAAATCTATCAACACAAATGCGAAGATTGCATGAGTGGTACATGGAAGAAGTAAAGAACGGGCGAGTGATGCTCATGGTGAAAGTCAAGGAACAACATTACTTTTATGAAAACGAGCTATTCATTGAGTTACCAGAAATTTTCCAGTTACACAATCAAGACTCACTCGACAAATCTATCGTCAGTTGCTATTGTCTGTAAGTGATTTCTTTCTGTAATTTAAGTCTCTAGCTCAGCTCGTTCATTGCCTATAATTATCCTCACTATATTATGCAGAATGAAGATTCTCGAATGCAAAAGAGATGAAATCTATGGCATTGGGTTCGTTGACCCATATATCGTTAACGAAAAAATGATACAAGACCACCCCAAAGACTCAGAGGATAACTTGCTAAGGTTTTTAAAGTCACAAACTACCAGAACAGAAATACTATTACCTTACAACTTCAAGTGGGTGTTACTGTCTTGTGCTACAAATTCTATTTTGCTTACTCGATGTTAAGTGTAGTTGATGAGTTATGCATGCTTGCTTATATAAACGTGCGCAGGTACAACTGGATCCTGGTAATCATTAAAGTTGACGCTGGAATTGTTGAAACCCTGGATTCACTAGGTAAAGACCCTCGAGAATACTCCAGCGTGGTTTTGATGCTCGACAGGTAATTTCAATAATTATCGCACTATATCGGCCTCTTTCGTTCATTTCCTGATATCAAGTAATTAATAACTCCTTTATTCATTTTCTTTGCCAGGCAGGGTTTGGAAACGGTTCATCAATGAACTTGTCGGTGAATGGAAACCGGAGCTGCATTGGCGACAGACCAAGGTAATTAAGTAGTACTAGCTAGGTCCGCGCATCTCTTTAATTATAGTTTCAATACCATTATCATGCTTGATTATTATCTGATTGAATTCTATTCTTGCAAAGTGCACGAGACAGAAACAAGGGACTAATTTATGTGCATACTACGTTTGCGAGAACATTCGCATGGCGACCGAATAGCGCAGAGATGTAAGACAACTATAGATACGTAAATACTATTCACAATTTTTTTATGATGATCTAATATATATACACACAACTAATATATTCATATTGACCTCCTTCTTTAAAGATTGAAAACATGCGGGAGAAGCTCCTACCAGAGAACCGCCTACGAGCAATTCAAGAGGAAATTGCGGGATTTTTGCTTACGGAGATCATATCTAAAAGCGAAGAATACCATTACCGCTAATGACTGCATGTAATGATCTCCAAATTGTAGGAGAAATTGTATATACCAAATTGTATATATATATGTATGGTCGTACGAGAAATTATATTATATATGCATCAATGTGTGCAGTATGTAGTAACGTAAAATATATTTAAAATGAAAAAGAATTAAATGAAAAACACAAAATGAAAAGAAAAAATAAACCATAAACCCTAAACCCCAACATAAAAAAAACACAAAGTCCCTAGTCCAGGTTGGTGTCATCAACCGGGACTAAAGGTCCTGTAACCCGAGCGTACGCTCGCCGTCACGTGGAGGGACTTTAGTTTCGGGTTGTGGCCAACCATGACTAAAAGGATGGGGGCATTTTGTCCCTATTTCGTAGTCCCGGTTGATGACCCGGAACTAAAGGCCATTGCCAACTGGGACTAAAGCCCCGTTTTCCACTAGTGTTCTGACAGGAATCCTCTAATATAACGATTACTTTTGTTATTGTAACGATTAGTTTGGAATTTGGCTAAACCCTTATATCTACAGAGGCGACTAGATATGCGTTGGCTCCCGAAACTCACGAGCCGGCGTCGATTCCGAGGTCGCTTTTGCCGATTTTGCTTACAAACCAGCCTCTTGCAAGATCAGATCGGCGATAGCTAACGGCAAGATGCATGCCACCATCTCAAGAAAACAAAGATGCGTATCTCCCTCGCTGCCGCAGGCAACCTGGATCCCTACGGTTTGCTGGGAATCGATGCAAGGAGATTTGGTTCGGCTGGTCGCGTCACGCCGGCGATTTACTGGATTACGTCCGTTTCCGCGTTGTTTGTGCGCAATGGCGATCGGAGATTCTCTCCCCGCATGGTCGTAGCGTCGTTGATCCACGTTTCCACCCGCGTCGCTGGACGATGTTCCCCGAGGGCCGTGGCCTTTATCCTGGTCACCCCGAGCTGGGCGACTACATCCGCTTCCTCAACCTAGACTCAGGTGTCTTTGTGCGCGTCCGCCTCCCGCTTTTTGCCAACCACTGTATTCTTGATTCAGTCGATGGCTTACTCCTCCTCCAGAGGGACGAAGACACCGCGGTCTGTCTCCTGCACCCTTTCACTGGTGACATGGTTGAGCTTCCACGGCTCACCACCCTGGCCTCACAGAGGCCTGAGGGAGTAGCCTGGCCGCTCGAAATCAAGACGATGAGATACATCTCTACTTGTGCTTCCTTCGTTGCAGGAGCTGTCACTGTTTTGCTTACCTTCGATTTGTATTTTTATGCGGCTGTTGCTACCTCCCTAGATACGCAATGGACGATTTTAAGTTGGCATGCCCAGGGTCATATATCAATGGGCCACTGCCATTACACGGAAAGATATACGCGGTTCCTGCCTATTCTGCTGATAGGAATGGTGCACCAGGGATATTTGAGATGGACGTATGCGAAAGTGCTTTTCTGATCATGAGCTCATGTGAGCTCCGGTGAACAGTAAAATCGAAAAAAATAGTAAAACATTTCAAAAAAATCAGATTTTTTTTTGAGAAACATTGATGTTTTTCCCACATGCGTGCAAATTTGCATCACCATATGACTTTCGTGGAAAATGCAGCAAAAAAAACAAAATCGATGCTCCAAAATGCTACAAAAAACAGACTTTTTGGAACATCGTTTTTGTTTTTTTTGCCACATTTTCCACGAATGTCATCTAGTGATGAAATTTTGCAAGCATGTGGGAAAAACATCAATGTTTCTCATAAAAACAATTCAGATTTCTTTGAATTTTTTACTATTTTTTTCGATTTTACTGTTCACCCGAGCTCACATGAGCTCGGGATCAGGACAGCTGCGTCCTGGACGTATGCCACTATGAAGACCCACCAAAGTTGATCTTCACAGGCCCGATAGAGAAACCCCTTGAGGCTTGCCACCTAGTAGAGTATGGCTCGGAGATCTTAGTGGTTGCACACGACGATGCTCAGCTATCCCATATAACGGTTTATAGGCTTGCTGACCTTGTCTTGGGAAAATTCATTCCGGTAACAAACATCGGAGAAAACACTATCTTCATGGGACCAAGGAGTATCTGTGTTTCTTCCAGGGCATTTCCTATGACCAAGGCCAATACTATCGTGTACTTCCGTCCACAAAACCACCACTTTGCGCAATACAACATCGGTCGTCGCACCTGGTCACTAGCTATGGATCAGTGCAGCATAAACGGCCTTGCACAAGGCCCTCGCAGCATTATATGTCATATCTTGACATGCTGCTCTCAGCAACATTGGTATGTACTAATGGAGTAGTAAACACATTGTTATATATCTTATACTTGGGGTTAAATATTATCGTCACCATTTCTTCTCCGTGTTTATAGGAACAAAGGAGAAGATTACACATATAATGAAACAGGAGGTCCATCACCCACTACAGGAAAATCCCGTTTTCCCGTGTGTTAACCTATAAGTCGTGAGCTATTTTTCGGGGACTCGGCTTATATTCATATAAGCCGAGTGTGAACGTGATAGCACCCGGCAAATAAAATGCTCTCGGTTTATAGCATCATGTAAGCCGAGTGGTCCCGAAATGCCCTCGGCTTACATGGGGCACACGCCTTCTACGCGAAAAGGCACTCGGCTTATAGCGCATGCTCGGCAAACACATCTGCCACGTGTCTATAGCGGAGGGGGTTGACGGTGTCGTCACGGAGCATCCTATAAGCCGTGTGTCCTTTGAGAGCACTCGGCTTACATGTCATATAAGCCGTGTGCACTGCCAGAGCACTCGGCTTACATGTCATATAAGCCGTGTGCCTAGTGAACGCACTCAGCTTACATTTTCTTCGATTTTTTGCAAGCCTATTTTTTTAATGCAAAAATTGTTTTAAAATGACTTCCCTTCTTTCTCATCCATTTTCTCCCAACTAGTTTTCATTTGTCTTATTTTTTATGCCCTCAATTTCTCTATCTCTCTCTGTATCCACTTTAATATTTTGATGGTCTTGTACTCTTCCAAAACCCTAGTGTACCCATATTACGATCACATGCAAAATGACAAGTTGTTGCGACCCTTATTCATGCTATTATATTTATTCCTTAGTTGGCGGGTAAGTCCAAATGTATGTACCCCTAGCTTTTTGGCAAAAGAAGAACTTGCATCACAAACACGACATTACCACAAAAAGGTCCAGCGTTTAGGGTTTGGCATGTCCAGAAAGGTTTAGCGGCCGAAAACACACTTGTCTCACAAACGCGACAATCCCATAGGAAGGTTATGCACCTACAGTGTTGGTGCCGCACTTAGCGCCGCCGGAAGGGAATCTTGTGAAGGCATGTGATCAAACAAGGCCCCGCATATCTCCATGAGCTACCTTAACACAAACCAAGAGGAATTCACCTCGATCAAACCCCTTTCGAGTCCGGTCAAAGACGTAGATCGCGGAGGACTACGGACTGGGGAATCTCCGGAACTGCCCATCCCTCGTCTGCAAAAGGGAGACGCATGTCGCTAATACATCACATAGGATTTTCCATGCCGCTTCTGGACATGATTTCATGTGTCGCCTTGCAGATCTGCAATTTCTGACGCTGAAACCCTAGAAATGCAATAAATGTCTCAAATATTATAGGCGGGTCAAAAATGCGGGGGCCTGACACGTCTCATTCGATGGCCTCCTTTGAGAGCATGAAAAGTTTCGAGGCCAACGGAGCAGCAGGACCAGCACTTCCTTTACAAACCCGACACCTTCCCTCTCGATACCGAGAGACTACCTCGGAGATGGTGCAGTTCACAAGCGGCCTCATGTGAGGCCTATTCAAAATGCGCCCAACCTTTTACCACACCCTACAGGGCCATGTGATGACGCCGTGCCAGATCCCGTGGATTTCCGGCATCATACGATTTTTCGTGGATTCAAACGGTTGGACGAGTCATGCCGTCGAAGTAATTTCGCCCCCTGATGGCCGGAACTGCCCTCCCTCGTCTGCAAAAGGGAGACGCATGTCGCTAATACATCACATAGGATTTTCCATGCCGTTTCTGGGCATGATTTCATCTGTCTCCTTGCAGATCTGCAATTTCCGGCGCTGAAACCCTAGAAATGCAATAAATGTCTCAAATATTGCAGGCGGGTCAGAAAAATACGGGGGGCTGACATGTCTCATTCGATGGCCTCCTTTGAGAGCATGAAAAGTTTCGAGGCCAACGGAGCAGCAGGACCAGCACTTCCTTCACAAACCCGACACCTTCCCTAGCCCCTCTCTTCCACCCATGGACGGGGCGGGAGAGATGGCCACGGGCGCTGCAGCTGCCCTCCCTCTTCTGGCGACCAAGGCCAGAGGCCGACCGCACCCACCGGCGCCTGCTGCCACTCTAGCAGCGCAATGGAGGCCGGCCCTCTCCTCTCTGCAGGGCGTGGCACATGATGGACCTTGCTGCTAAGGTGTCCCTCCATGGCGCTGCTTCTCGATGCGCGACCGAGGTCGCCTGCCTCCTTCTCGTGCGCCGGCCACTGCTTCCTCTGTCCGCTGCTCTGACCACGCCATGGATCTTGTCAAGGTGCACCCGTCTCTCCTCCCCTCGCCTCTCTCTCCATTCGATTTGGCAGATCCAGTTTCCTCACGCACCCCAGCTAGCGATTGCTGCTGCTTCTACTACCTTGATTAGGTTGCACTGGATTTGTTTAGGTTGGACTACCAATCGATAGATGCGTCCATGCGTAGTGCAGTGCAAGATTGCCTCGCTTGACTTTCTTCAAAAAACTGAAAATGAACTTTCTGAATTCTAACACATGCCACTCGATTTGTTTTGATTCTAGGTCAAAGTGCAAAGCAGGGTCGGTCAGCGGCGAGGTGTTCGTCCGCATCGGCCCAAGATCGTGTCCAAGAGAAGCACGCCGGCCCAAGGATGTACGCCTCTGAAAGACAAGTTCAGCGTGTGAGCTTTGTACAAGCCAAGACAAGGCTTTGTAAGGTTTCTTTTTCTCATGTGCAGACACTTCACTTGTGCATTTATTCTCAGTAAACACAGCTGGCTTCCTCTGTTCCAGGTCTGGGATGCGCCCTTTTGGTCCAGAGGTTGAAAGGCAAGTTCATCAAGAAGGCCCAGCTCATGTTCATCATCAGCAGCTCAGGTTCGTCGCGCTCCTCCCTGTCTGCTCACTTACTCAACTGTAAAGGTACTGTTTGTCCTGCCCAGTTACTCATCATGGTGGAACTAATCGATAAAATAGGACACACCACATTAGTCAGTTAGTTTATTGTTTGAATAAATCGAAACGACAATCTTTTTCGATAAATTACAGCATTATGCGCAATTTTCGTTGTCCTGTTTCTGAATGAATCTGGTTCATGGTTAAACATCCACACATTAATCTATCCAACGTGGTGCAGGGGACCTGTCGCAGTGCTTCTGCACCGCAGCCGAGCTCAAGTTCACGTTCCACTTCGAGAGCATCCTTGACACCAGCGGTAAGAACTACGCCAGGCCCAACAAGAACTGCAACCTCACGTCATGGGTCGACGGTTGCGAGCCTGACTGGTGGTGCACCGCGGATCAACCATGGTGGTGCTATTGTCGACATCGGCTATGAAACCGGCACTGTGAGCTCCTCCAGCTCCTTCTCTTCCTTGCCTCTGTTGCTCTGATCTCCTTCACTAGTTGTGCTTTTTTTATCTAGTCTGGGGCATGTTTAGACTGCATTTGTATGCTTCCTTAAATGTTGTGAATATCAGTTTATTCACCGCAATGGTGTTTGTGCAGTGCTTGTGTTCTGCTTAGTAGCAGATCATTAGTTTGGCATGTGTTCCTTGTGTCTGCACATGCCATACTTGATCTGATTACCCCGCACCATCAAACCATCTCCTTTAGCCACCAGCTGCTGCAAATGCCAACTATTATAAATCACCATTCACTTGTCGAATTAATTAATGCCTTCCTTGTTCTAGTATATAGTATACACTAGTGTTCTATGATGGATAAATGAGCCAGCCTGCCCTGTTGTGATGTGAAAATTTCCTCAATTTCATTTATGTACGTATGGATGGATGCAGACCAAGTCGTCATTGGTTGTCTGCCAAGCTTCTTTTACTAGTAAAAGCAAGGCCCGTTTTATGTATGTACACTTGTTATGTTGAATACTGGAATCTGATGCATTAGTTCATTCTGAAATATGTGATACCTTTCTTTGATTGATGATGTGCGTGTATTAGATGCTCTAATAATTCAGTGTAGCAGTGCATGTTCGAAATACCCCCTTTATGTGCATATTGTTAATAGATACTCATGCGTATGGCTATGAAGTGAAAGCTTTGTTTGAAATTGCACTGGATGCGTCCGTGTCTTACCATCATGCTTAAGCATCTTACCATCATGCTTAAAGCATCTTACCATTTTACCGTTTCATGCTTAAGCATCTAACCATCTTATCGTCTCATGCTTGAAGTGTCCTCAGTCAGGAGAAGGCTCCAATAACTTTGTGGATGGTGGATCTACACCTGCCCAAGCAAGCCCAGTGACACGCACTGTGGCTCAAGATGCTTCGACCTCCACGCCACAATGATCACTCGAAGTAGTTGTTTATGCTTGTGCATTGTTGATGCTTGTGTCTTGTCGTTGGTTGTGCCTCTCAACTCACAACTTGTGCATTGCTGATGGTAGAGCCCACAAGTGTTGATCCTTATATTATTCATACTTCTTAGCTTCAATTTGAAACTTATATGTTGATGCTTGTTGACTCTTGTGCCTTATCGATCATTTGCAATTTAACTTTGGAAACTCATGCGTGTGGTAATAAACTTATAGGTTTGCATCGCGGATGCCGTCGACGGTGGGCATACATGCTGCGGTGGAAGCTCATTGCATATTTTAGGTTGAACTCATGCTTGGTGTGAACTTGAAACTCATGATTTCGTTTGTGAACTCTTGTTGCATATGACTTCGAACTCATGATCCTTTAGTTTGTGAATTCTTGTTGCATATGTACGCATGCTTTTGTGAAACTATATTGGATATGTATGCGTGTGTGGACTTTGAACTCATCGTCGGTTTGTTATGGTTGTGAACTTGTAATATATTGTTGTTGTGATCTTTGTTATATATATATATATATATATATATATATATATATATATATATATATGTAATATATATATGTTGTTGCTGCTCCCTGAAAAAATCTATATATATGTTGTTGCTGCTCCCTAGAAAAAAAATTAAATGCAAATGGCGACCTGTAAGCCGTGTCTCCCAGGGAGTGACACCCGGCTTATAGGTCAGCTGGGGCTTTAAGCTGTGTGTCCCAGGTTGTGGCACCCGGCTTATAGGTCAGCTGGGGCTATAAGCCGTGTGTCCTAGGAGAGGCACCCTGCTTATAGGGCATCTATGGCATAGCCGTTTTAAATGTTAGCCAAGGGAAGGAACTCGGCTTATATATAAACCGTATAAACCGTGGGACTGAGCTCGGCCCTCAGTTTATATATAAACCGTGCGCGCAACATTGGCCTTCGGTTTATATATAACCCGTGTGACCGAACTTGGCCCTCAGTTTATATATAAACCGTGCGACCGTTGGCACTCGGCTTATGTAAACGGTGACGTGGCATGCCGTTAGCGTCAGGATGCCGTCATGTATAAACCGTGTGTTCGTTGGCACTCGGCTTACAAGGAGTTCCTCGGCTTATATGTAAGCCGAGTGTTTTCGTTGTTGCACTCGGCTTACAACTGGTAGGCTGGTCCTTAGTAAGCCGTGTGGTATAAACCGGGGAAAACACTCGGCTTATATATAAACCGAGTGTAAACGGGTATAAGCCTAGTGTTTTGGGCACTCAGCTTATAATTTTTTTCCTGTAGTGACCCGAGTGGAAGGTGAAGGAAGAGTTTCGGAAAAAGAAGGATAACCCTAACAGAGCTGGGTCCACCACGCTAGGTAAGCGCTGATGGGCGATTGTGAAAGCGATCGCGAGGCGATTATCTTCCTTCGCTAGGGTTAGGTTTTTCTGGATGGGGGTGGCGTGACTCCGGTGGTGTTCAGGGACGGCGACGGCGCCTACCTCGACAGATCGGTGCAGTTCCTTCCCCTCGGAGCGGTGCTATGGGGGAGGGAGCGCAGGGCATGAAGGCAGTGACTTCGGCGGACAAGGCTACCCCGGCGGCGGCGGTGACCCCGGGAAAATCTGCAAACGGTGGATCTGACGAGTTGATATGATCTGTAATTCAAAGAAGAGAGGAGTTTTTGTTGATATGATCGCGAAAGTCTGCCTCTGAAATATACAAAGGAGACAGAAGTTTTACGGATTTCCCGCAGCGAGATTTCTCTGGGGTGGGATTCATCCGGTGGCATGCAGTTTGAGGCGGCAATGGAGCGCATAGCGACAACACCTTCATTTTATTACTCCCTTCGGTCTATACTGATTATCGTTGGTTTAGTAACTGTCAAGATGGAATGTTTGATAGCTACTTTACTTTTGTTTTCTCTGCTATAAATGTATTTAGAGTATTGGTGTTTTCTTTTGGGTGTCAGAGTCCCTGACGCTGGGAGTTGTTATCTTGTTATATTTTGATTTGTACTAGTTTTGTCTAGGAACAAGCCTTTTCGCGCTCAGTTTTGTTCGTTCAGCTGATCTAGCAACATTTCTGTTGTTAAAAATATGTGAGCTAGAGCAGGTTCGCATGTCTCCACGTCATACACCATTCCATTCATGACATGTGTGGCTACCGAAAGGCTCTCATTCTGGAACTCGAGTCCATGCCCGCTCTGCCCATGCCCGCTCCTGCGACTCGAGTTCCCCACCTACCACCGTCGCCGCCGCCGCCACCACCACCCCCACCACCGCCGCTGACGCCCTCGGCCGCCGCCAAACAGCACGCAGCTACTCGTCGGGGCCAGGATGTCGAGCCACCCTGTCTCCACCGGAGTCAGAGATCGGGGAGGCTTTCGGATGCCGCTCCCGCACATCTACCAAGCCTTCCCGGAGATGTTGCGGCCGATCCATTCGATTCCGGCAGAGACCTTGAGGGAGACGCGGGAGAGGTGCTGGCGGGAGCGGGCGATGCGGATCCGCGACGATGCCCTCTCGTGGTCGCTGTGCGTCCGCGAGTGCAGGGAGGCGGATGCGCTGGTGGAACCGGGATCGGATCCGCTCTCCCATGCGCAGCGATTTGCTCAGGTCTGCCGAGACCAAGCCAACCGAGAACTGCTGAACCTGGCATGGAGGATCTTCTTCGAGGGAACCGCGGAGGAGAAGCGCAGGATGCCGCATCCGTCGAGGCCGCCGAAGGAGTTCATCAACTGGGCGCGACGAGAGGCGAGGGCAGAGGATCCGACCCGTGCGGAGAGATGGAGGTGCATCGTGGGTTTCATGCCCACCGGGGTCCCTCTAGAGCCTCTCCCTGTGGATCCACTGCCGTTCCTGTCCCTGACACCAGCCTCGGACTGATCAACGGTCGACCTCGCAGGCCGGATCTGGAACCGCCATGGACAGGTAACAGAGGTGAGGTCCCGATTCCTTTCCAATCTAAATTAAGAGCTAAAAAAACATCTCAGTTGTTGGTCGATGGAGCTGGGTTATCCCACAAAGAACCGTGCGATTTAGCTAGAGTAATGTCTGATAAGTTGAGCTTATGCTCTGTTCCGCCAGAATTCTCACCGCCGGCGAGCAATTCCCCATCAGGTTCGCCCATCGCTTTTCGAAAAGAGGCGATTGTCCAGACCTGCAAGCCCATCGAGAGAACACCCGTAGTGGGCCTGGGCCCTTTGATCAGGCCGTTACCTTCCATCAAGTGTAAGATATCAGGCCGTTATCGGCCCGAAAAGCCGACCCCGCACTGCGATGATATTGAGACAGTCACTAGGGTTTTTGGCCAGCTCTGGTCCATTCCCTCTCCCCGCCGTCGTCCCACCCCCCGCAAACCCTCGACTTCCACCATTGCCTGGATTCGCAAAGATCTAATCAAATCTGGCAGTTTCTCCCCGTCAGATCTATTTCCTGTTGCCAGAGTTCGACCGTGGGATCCTATCCCTGTTAACCTGAGAATTGTCCGGGAGGGGATCGTCCCTGGATCAAGGTCCTTTGCAGAAGTTGTGGCCATGGCTGACAAGCCTCAACACCAGGGTGCGGGCAAGCAACGGGCGCCAGCCCCTCGAAAGGCCGCGGGGGCACGACAGCAAGCGGGATCTGGTGGGCGACCCCCTGCGGCCTGTGAAGCTGGGGGAACAGGTGTCCCTAAACCTGTTCCACGCCAACCAGTTGGCCCGAGTGGTCGACCTCCCGCAACAACGACGCCGGCGGCTGCTACTCCTCCACCAGCACCGCCTGTCCAAATCCTAGATGAAAGCTACAAGGATATGGTCTGCTTTACATGTGGAGGTCCGGGGCATTATGTTGGTAATTGCATTGAGAACAAAAACTGCTTTATCTGTGGATTAGAGGGACACAATGTCAATAATTGTGCAGCTTGGACTCATCCCCATCCAGTGGCTACTTTCTTTGGGAGCTCTGCCTTGGGTTTGGGGTTCTATCACATTGATGCCCCTGTGGGTAGAGAGGCAAACTGGCTCAATTTTAGAAACTATGGAGAAGTGCAGATTGTCAAAGGGAAGATTAATCAGGAGGAGCTCCGCAAAAACCTTTCTGTCTTTTTTTGTAAAAGTAAACAGTGGCCTTGGCAGATCAGAGCCCTTTCCAAAAAATCTTTTCTGATCAGGTTTCCCCCTTGGAAGAATGTGGATGAACTCATTGAGTTCCCTGCTTTTGATCTCCCTATCAGTGGTGTTTTTGTTTCTGTTGAGACGTGGACAGGGGCAGTTGACCCTTTCAATGAACTGACTGAAGCCTGGGTAGAGATTCTGGGGTTGTCCTCAAAGTGGTGTACCTAGAAAGTTTTCTCCCAAATTGCTTCATGTTTTGGGATCTTGGTGGATGTTGACTGGAATGGCATGATGAAGAGCTTTTATGAGAAAGTCAGGATCAAGATTGCGTGCAGGAATCCAGCAAAGATACCTTTTGAGAGATTGATGGAAATGAGGAAAAAGTTGTACATTTTGGAATTCATTGTGGAAGGGTTTGAACAGATTGGTGCGGATGATCCAAATGATGATGATGGGCCTACTGACATTAAGGTTGATGAGGATGGTAAAGAGATGGATGATGCCGATAGGGATATCTTGAAAGAAAGTGAAGAGGAATTTGATGAGCTGGACACTACAGGAATCAGGAACTTTGCCGTCTGCCATGGCTGACGGCACAGGCATGCCTCACGGACGGCAAAGACCTTTGTCGTCAGCCAGCAGACGGCAACACATCCGGCTGAACAAGCTATGGTAAAGGGCACTTTGCCGTCTGCTGGCAGACGGCAAAGACCAGCAGACGGCAAAGATGCAAAGGTCTTTGCCGTCTGCCTGCAGACGACAAAGATGCAAAGGTCTTTGTCGTCTGCCAGCAGACGGCAAAGGGCCTGGACGGCACACGTGGCAGCTTAGGTCCGTTAAGGGGTTAACGGCGTGCTTTGCCGTCTGCTAGCAGACGGCAAATATGCAAAGGTCTTTGCCGTCTGCCAGCAGACGGCAAAGCAACCATATAGGCCAGACCAGTGCCCCCCCAGGTTGCACAGGTAGCTGCCACGTGGCAGCTTTGCCGTCTGCTGGCTGATGGCAAAGGTCTTTGCCATCTGCCAGCAGACGGCAAAGAGCCTGTATAGCCCCTGTTTTTTCTGTTTTTTCTTAAATTCATTCAATTTCATAGAATTTCACAGATATATATATATATATATACAAATTTGAAAATACTTTCAACAAGCATACCAACACATATCCAACAACAAGTTTCCAACAACAAGTTTCCAACAACATATCCAACAACATATCCAACAACAAGTTTCCAACAACATATCCAACAACAAGTTTCCAACAACAAAGTTCATCATACGAAATCAAAACAAAAAGGAAGCACAAGGAGAAGAGTAGACTCCATCAACGCAAGCTTCCTCATCTAAAGCAAATCTGCAAATTGGGAAAGAAGAAAGTTAGAAGAAGAAGAAGAAGAAGAAGACTAGCTAGAAGAAGAAGAAGAAAAAGAAGAAACAGAAGAAGAAGAAGAAGAAGAAGAAGAAGAATTTTTCTTAAGAAAAATTCTTCTTCTTCTTCTTCTAACTAAGGTAGGTAAAAATGCCATTTTTTAGCTAAGCTAGGTAAAAATGCTAAGTGTACGTCATTTTAGAGCTAAGCTAGGTAAATAGGTCATTTTGGAGCTTAGTAAGGTTATTATGTCATTTTGGAGGAAAATAAGCTAAGTCGATGTCATTTTGGAGCTAAACCAAGGTTATCATGCCATTTTTTACCTAAGTATGCTAAGTCTGTCATAAATGAACAGAAGAAGCTAAGTATAGGTCATTTTTGAGCTAACCTAGGTAGTTATGCCATTTTTGAGCTAACTAAGCATATTTATTCATTTTGGAGGACAAAATGGCAAGTGTAGGTCATTTTAGTGGTATCCTAGTTAAAATCGGTCATTTTGGAGGTAGGTAAGGTTATTTTGTCATTTTGGAGGAAAATAAGCTAAGTCTATGTCATTTTGGAGCTAAACCAAGGTTATCATGCCATTTTTTACCTAAGTATGCTAAGTATGTCATAAATGAACTAAAGAAGCTAAGTATAGGTCATTTTGGAGCTATCCTAGGTAGTTATGCCATTTTTTAGCTAACTAAGCAGATTAAGTCATTTAGGAGGAAAAAATGCTAAGTATAGGGCATTTTATAGCTACCCTAGGTAAAGTATCTCAGTTTGGTGCTAAGTAAGGTTATTATGTCATTTTCGAGGAAAATAAGCTAAGTATAGGTCATTTTGGAGCTAAACCAAGGTTATTATGCCATTTTTTACCTAAGTGAGCTAATTATGTCATAAATGAACTAGCTAAGCTAAGTATAGATCATTATTGAGCTATCCTAGGTAGTTATGCCATTTTTTAGCTAACTAAGCATATCAAGTCATTTAGGAGGAAAAAATGCTAAGTATAGGTCATTTTATAGCTATCCTAGGTAAAATATGTCATTTTGGAGCTAAGTAACGTTATTATGTCATTTTCGAGGAAAATAAGCTAAGTATAGGTCATTTTGGAGCTAAATAGGTCATTTCTTAAGCTAAGTATGCATTTGTTAAGCAAAACACTTGGGAAAACTTACCATCATCACGGAGGTGAAGGACCGGTCGGGTTTGCACCAGTGTGAGACGAGGAAGGACCGGTCGGGGTTGCGGCAGACGCAAAAGGATCGGTCGATGCTTGTTGGGAGGCATGCTGCACCAAAGATCATTTGCAATGTCTCGTTAGCATGATGCAACTCAAATGTGAATACTAGTAACTAATGACCATTCAAATGAAACTCACCGTGGGCGCTATACCAATCTGGGGCATCGGAGGAGGGGTCTGACCGTTGTTCTGGCACACGGTCTGCACATTTTGTTTTCACGAGTCAGTCATATTAGTTAGTGATGAAACGAACATTACGTGCATGATTTGGCTAATATGCAGGAGAAACTTACCACGAGGAGCTCGTATAGGGCCCGGTGAGATGCGTCGTTCCGGTTCCTCTCCTCCTCCACCAGCCTAGCCATCCTCTCCTCCATGTCCCTCTCCCTCTCCGACGCCTGCCTGTTTGCCTCCGCCAGAAGCTCCTGGGCCCTAGCCTCGATTGCGAGCTCCATTGGCCGTGGACGAGGCCTTATCTCAGGATCGGAGCTCGTCTGGTGCTTCTTGATCTCCGGGAGAGTTCTAGGACAAGGTATCAGTCCATCCCCAATGGCTATCGAGCCATGGGGCCTCCCGCCACCAGATATCATCACGAGCTCTGGATCAAAAGGACTCTGGCTCAGGTTGAAGTCCTCCCCTTTCCTCGTCTTCCCCTCATCTCTGTACCTCACGAGCTTGTTGTGGGAGGAGATGTTACTGAAGCTCTGTGGATGATCGAGGTCATCCTCAGAGAATGCCTTGGCCTTCTTGTACGGGGCAGTATGGGCCATGGCATAGAGGTCGAACAGCAGTGGCACCTCCTTCTTGTTGTGTCGTGCCTAAAAGAGAGGAACAAAATATTAGTTAAGGGCTCAAGCTAGCATGAAGAATGAAATTGCATGAATCATGAAGCAAACCACATACCCAGTGATCCCCGAACTCAAACAGGTTGGAGCTCCCTTGATGGTGTGGCACACCTTTCATTTGGGCACGCTTATCCTTGGCCTTTTTGTGGACGGCTAGCCATTGGGGAGAGCACCACTCATCCACCAACGCCTCCCAACAGTCCATCCTATCCGCACACCATCTCGGAGGCACCTAAGTTAGACAAGAGAAATTTCAGCGCTACGCCTACGAATCAAATCAAGGAAACTAATTACAAGGCCTTAAGAATAGGTAATTACCTTCATGTACTTCTCCTTACTCAGAAACATGGCGCGTCACTTCTTCTTGGCCCTCTAAATGTTAGTCGAGGCGTAGTAGTCTCGAATAGCCTGCACCCGAGTCTCGTGCCGTAAGTTCTGAAATAGGCGCTTGCACTCGGCTACGAGAACAATAGCCGCGTCCGCCTTGTGTTCCTCAAGACACCTGTAGAAGGTCTGCAATCAAACAAGACAACACTGATTAGTACAATCACTAGGTGCTGTTGATTTTTAATTCTGTAAAGGAGAAATTACCCAAAACCGCCGGATCACAATGTCGGCCACCGTCTCGCACAAGACACCGTCGACCCTCTCCTCCGGCGGGGCCGGGGCAGCCACGTACAGCTCCTAGCTCAGGGCTAGCTGTGGAACCTCACCCTCACCGGGCAACGTGACCCACCCCGGGAAGTGGTGCCGGCAAAGCACACCAAGGACCTGGTTGGGCCTGCGGTCACCAGGGGCATGTTTCCAACCCCTGCAGTATGACAAGGCCAACACATTAGATATTAATTTGAAGAAACATGAAGGCAAAAGGTTAAAAAAGAGTAAATGCACTTACTTCTCCCCATTAGGCACAATCAACCACCTCTGATCGCGGGTCGCCGGCACGGGCGGGAGCTTTGTACCACCATGCTGGTAGACCTTCTTGCCCTCCTCAACCAGCTCGCCCTCGCTATAGCTATCCTCAGAAAAGCTGTCCTCGCCACCATCAGCATGGCCACTAGCCTCCGGAGTCACGTGGGACGAAGACTTTGGGACCGGAGTCTCCTGGGACGAAGACTCTGGGCCTGGAGTCTCCTGGGACGAAGGTTCGGCGACCCGAGGCTCGTCGGCCCGAGGCTCGTGGACCGGAGTCCGAGACGGGTCCAAGTCAGACGGGTCCACCTGAGACGGAGCACTCCTGTGGTCGGGAGAATCGGCTGGGGGTGGCGGCGAGGAAGGCGCAGCAGCCTTCCTACCTCTCATGCCGCCACGTCCACCTCTAGCACCCCTCTTCGTCTTCCCCCGACCTCTCCCGGCCGAAGAAGAAGCGCCCGCCGGTGTCTGCGTACTGTCTACCAGCGCTCTCTGGAGGTCCTGGTGTGGAATAATAGCACCCCTCCCAGCACGCGCCGAGGAAGGAGGCTCGGAGCGCTCTCGACCAGCACCCACCATCTGTCAACACCTGCAATGACAAAGAGTAAACGAAATTAGTACAACATAAAAAAATTGAATTCCTAATAACATGAACTAATTAATAATATATATGTACATAATAATAATTGAATACCTGACATTACTAATATTAATCTTCATCGTCTATATATGCCCCGGGATCAATAAATGCATAATCATCATCACTATCAGTAATGACGTGCTCATCAGCATCATCAATAAATGCATCAACATGTGGAAGGCCTCCTTTATGTAATCGGTCAAGCATTGACAGGTCATCCGCAGCAGTAACCTCTTCTTCTTCCGTCTCTTCTTGTTCCGACTCAGGGGTGAAGTCGGATTCACTGTCGCTGTCTACCTCAATGTTCTGAGGTGAAGTAGAGCGGTTCTTGAAACGTTTTTTGGAAACACGTGTTTCTTGGAAGAATTCTCCTTCATATGTGTCTGGGTTAATGTGAGGTTCATAATCATCTTCATTGAGGGGAGGTGGTCTAAAATGTTGCGGCACATCATAAACGACATCCCAACCATTCAGATTTGGATCAGTTTGGCAGGCCCACGGTAGATAGAAAACTTGGGTCGCTTGTTGAGCCGTAATATAGACATCGGGAACATCTAAATGGGTGCTTTGTTTGATTTCGACTAGCCCTATATGTTCATGAGTCCTTCTAGTCTCCTTCGGCTGGAACCAATAACATTTGAAGACTACGACGTTTGGTGGGTTTTCACCAAAGAATGTAAGTTCATAAATTGCTTCAACTCTTCCATAATACTCGACCCCTCCTTCGCCGACAGCGGAGACACAACAATTTGTAGACTTTCGGTCGGCCATAGATAGCTCTTTGCCAAAAGTACGAAAGCGATACCCGTTGATGTCGTATTTTTCAAATGAACGGACCTTATAGTCAAAACCATTAGCGACTTGTCTCAATTCGGAGTCCATAGACTCTGCATTAGCCTACAAGTTTAATACGAAAGGATTGTTTCATTAGCCGCAAACTAGACGAAGAAATGAAATGGTCTAATGGAAATTACCGTTTGTTTGAACCAAGAGATGAAACCGGGATAGCCGCCTCCATGCTTTGCCAGAAGCTCATACTCTTCGATGGAATCCTTTTGGATCACCGCTCCATCCGAGAATTTGGCGACGTATCGACTGTATCACATATCCGGGAATAAGAGCATTTCAAAGGAATTAGAAGTTGCGAAACAATGTACCGAGAACTTACTCGATGTACGGCTGCACTTCTGTTAGGTTGTTGAAGATATACAACGAAATGGTCCGCCATTCTTCGACATCCAACGCTATTGCTTTCGAAGCACCGGCTGGTGCGAGCTTCCCTTTGAATAGGCTGAGGTTGGATCGACCTTTTTCACGGTCGCCATCATTGTACCGAGGCTTCGGATTATGCAAATGACGATTCTTGGCTTTGTAGTGTGCTGTCACGAAGTTTGCTGCCTCCTCAGTAATGAATGCCTCGGCCATCGATGCTTCAATTCTACGTTTATTTTTACATTTTGCTCGAAGCGTCTTCTGCATCCTCTCAGTTGCGAAGCACCAACGATTTTGCTCGGGCCCCCCCAATCTTGCCTCGGTCGGGAGATGCATAATCAAATGTTGCATTGGATTAAAGAATCCCGGTGGAAAGATCTTTTCTAACTTGCAGATCAACTCCGGCGCCAACTCTTCCAGTTCGTCTAGCACGTCAGGCGATAGTTCTTTCGCACAAAGAGCACGGAAGAAATAGCTCAGCTCTACCAGTACTAGCCATTCATCCTCAGGGATAAAGCCACGCAACATCACCGGCATTACCCACTCAAGCCATATGTGCCAATCATGACTCTTCAGACCAAATATTTTCAATTTGTCAAGACTCGCTCCCCACTTTAGATTCGTTGCATACCCATCGGGGAACATCAACTGCATTTTCACCCACAAGATCATTTCCCTCATAGCTGGCCTTCCAAGATTGAACCATGCCTTTGGCTTCCTCCAGTTCTTCTTTCCTTTCGGCTGTCGCATGTTTTGTAACGGTCTATCACATAGAGCCTCCTGATCGACTCTAGCCTTAGTATTATCCTTCGACTTCCCCTCTATGCCGAACAATGTACCAAAAAGGGCCTCGGCGATATTCTTTTCAGTGTGCATCACGTCGATGTTGTGTGGGCAAAGGAGGTCTTTAAAGTAAGGCAGATCCCACAAGCATATCTTGTGAGTCCAGGCGTGTTCCGAATTATACCCTTTGAAATATCCTGGACGTTGTGGATCAGGATCGAGAGCATTTATCTGATCAAGGGTCTATTGGCCTGTCAATGCAGGTGGTGCAGAGTTTTTGACAACTCTACCTTTCATGAAATTTTTCTTGTCTTTTCTGAACTTATGGCCAGGATCCAGGAACTGTCTATGCAAGTCGAAGCAAGAATACTTGCGACCCGCCTGCAGCCAACGGAACTGAAGAGCTGCCTTGCATGTGGGGCACAGGAACCTTCCATGCACACACCAGCCAACGAATAGCGCATACGCCGGCAAGTCATGCGTCGAGTACATGTACCACACATGCATTTTGAAGTCTTGTTTTGTAGCGGCGTCATATGTCTTGATCCCATTATCCCAAGCTTCTTGCAATTCATCCTTAAGCGGCTGCATGTACACATTCATATTCTTCCCCGGATAGTTGGGCCCTGGAATTATCAACATCAAGAAAATGTTCTTTCTTTTCATAATCTCTCCGGGGGGGAGATTGAGTGGAATGACAAATACAGGCCAGCAACTGTATTGGGTTGCCATCATAGCAAACACTTGGAACCCATCTGTGCTGATGGCGACTCGAGGATGCCTTGGATCTGCCGCTTTGTCCTTATGTAATGCATCGAAGTGCTTCCATGCAAAAGCGTCTGAAGTGTGTCCCAACATGGGATTCCCATCTGCATCTAGTTCGGTTCTTTTGCCCAATTTATGCCACGTCATCTGTCTGGCCGTCTCTTCGACCATGAAAAGATGTTGAAGTTTTGGTATGATTGGCATATACCGAAGAACATTAACTGGGATTTTGGTCTGACTCTTCTCACCCATACCGTTGTCTACCACAACATACCTGGAAGACTTGCAAATGGGACAATAGTTGAAGCCCGCATACTCAAGCCTAAATAAGGCACATCCATTCTCACAGGCATCTATCTTCTCATAGGGCATCTTAAGCGCACGTAGGATTTTGTCCGACTGGTACAGGTTTGCTGGCAATACATGGCCTTTGGGTAGAAAGCGTCCAAATATCGTCATCATCGCGTCGTAGCATTCTCTGCCCAGGTTGAACTGAGCCTTCAGAGCCATTACTTGCGCGATGGCATCTAGCTGACAAAGCTCAGTGTGCTCGTGGAGAGGACGTTTTGAAGGCTCCAACATTTCATAGAAGGACTTTGCAGATTCCTCCATCTCATCGTCCGAATCCCGAGCATCATCAAAGTCTTGCACCATGTCTTCGATCCCGGTACCATGCTCGTCGGTGCGACAACGAACCACCTCAGCTCTGGCACGTTTGGCAGACTCACCATGAAATGTCCAGACCGTATAATTAGGCGTAAAACCCCACTTCTGCAGGTGTTTGATCATTTCAAACTCTGACCTCTTATGATAGTTGTCGCAATCGACACAGGGGCACCAGGTTGTTTTCTGTCCATTTGCAAATGCGGCTCTCAAAAAACCCTTGGTTTTTGTTATCCATTCATGGGTCATGTCTTTCTGACTAGTGTGACCGGTGTACATCCACGCACGATCACTCATCTTGCCTAGCTACTGGACACACAAGAAATATATACATAATTCAGCAAACCATATTCATCAGTTAATAGAGTTTGTCAGTTTTATTACGTCCATGCAACCTAGACGCTAGTAGGTAAAGATAGGTCCTAATCCCACCCGAGTATGTGTAGATTGGGTTCGTTTTCCCATGCTCTGCTCCAGATCCGACGCAAAATTTTGGCAGCACCTCCTCGCTGTTCTCCTGATACACGTCACGGCAATAAGCAGAGAGGATGTGTACCCGGAGAACAACAGGGAGGCACTGACGAAATTCTGCATCGGATCCGGAGCAGAGCATATGGGAAAACGAACCCAATCTACACATACTCGGGCTGTCCATGGATAACGTTGGACAATTCGAAAGAATCATGGTTATAAATATGCAAATGCATGCATATTTATAGATGTAACCCTTTCGAACGGGAGACGCATAGTGGTCACGCATACTGATGATTGACACCTATAGCTAGCAAGTTTCATCGGCACGAAGACCGGAACAGAGCAAATGAAGGGGGGAGGAGGAGATGTCATTTGTGCTCACCCACGAACGCAGGGGCGGAGCTCGTCGAACGCACGGGGAGGTCGTCGAACACCAGACCCTCGCAGCGACGAAACAACTGCACATTTAAATCCACCCGATCAACACAAATATATATGATGTTTTTCATAACAAAATCGGAAAATATATGACCTAACTCATAATTCACAAATATATGACCCCCGTCGGCCTCTGGAAGGCCGAAGAGCACCTTTTCGGTCAACAGGACGCCGAAGAGGTGTCGGGGGTAGGGGGTGTCGGGGGTGCCGTGTCTGGGTGTCGTGGTGTCGGGGTGTCGTGGTGTCGGGGTGTCGGGGTGTCGAGTCGGGGTAGGGGTGTCGTGTCGGGGTCGGGGTGTCGGGGTGTCAGGGGTGTCGTGTCTGGGTGTCGTGGTGTCGGGGTGTGGTGTTGGGCTGTCGGGGTGTCGGGGTGTCGGGGTGTCGGGGTGTCGTGGTGTCGGGGTGTCGGGGTGTCGTGTCGGGGTCGGGGTGTCGTGTCGGGGTCGGGGTGTTGGGGTGTCAGGGGTGTCGTGTCTGGGTGTCGTGGTATCGGAGTGTGGTGTCGGGCTGTCGGGGTGTCGTGGTGTCGGGGTGTCGGGTCGGGGTCGGGGTGTCGTGTCGGGGTCGGGGTGTCGGGCTGTCAGGGGTGTCGTGTCTGGGTGTCGTGGTGTCGGGGTGTCATGTCGGGGTCGGGGTGTCGGGGTGTCAGGGGTGTCGTGTCTGGGTGTCGTGGTGTCGGAGTGTGGTGTCGGGCTGTCGGGGTGTCGTGGTGTCGGGGTGTCGGGTCGGGGTCGGGGTGTCGTGTCGGGGTCGGGGTGTCGGGGTGTCAGGGGCGTCATGTCTGGGTGTCGTGGTGTCGTGGTGTCGGGGTGTGGTGTCGGGCTGTCAAGGTGTCGGGGTGTCGGGTCGGGGTCGGGGTGTCGGGTCGGTGTTGGGGTGTCGGGTCGGGGTGTCGTTTTCTTCTTCTTCCTCTTCTTCTTTTTTTCCTCTTTTTTCCTTTTCTTCTTCTTCCTCTTCTTCCTCTTCTTCCTTTTCTTCCTCTTCTTCTTCTTCTTCTTCTTCTTCTTCTTCTTCTTCTTCTTCTTCTTCTTCTTCTTCTTCTCCTCCTCCTCCTCCTCCTCCTCTCCTCTTTCTTCTTCTTCTTCTTCTTCTTCTTTTTTCTTCTCCTCCTCTTCTTTTCCTTTTTCTTCTTCTTCTTCTTCTTCTTCTTTTCTTCTCCTCTTCTTCTTCTTCTGTCTTCTTTTCCTTTTTCCTCTTCTTCTTCTCCTTCTCCTTCTTTTCCTTCTTCTTCCTTATATTCTTCTTCTTTCTTCTTCTCCTCCTCTCCTCTTTTTTTCTTCTCCTTCTTCTTTTTTCCTTTTTTCCTTCTTTTTTTCTTCTTTTTTTTCTTCTAGATTTTTTCTTTTCTAACCTAATAAACTAAACTCTAACCCTAACCAAACCTAACCTAATACCTAATAATCTAAACCTAAACTAAAAACAAAAAAACAGAAAAAAGAGGAGAGGGGAAGAGCTCACCAGAGGGGGGCGGGGCAGGGGGGCATCTGGGAGGGTTGGGGGAGCGTCGGGGAGGGGCGGGGGAGCGTCGGGGAGGGGCGGGGGAGCGCCGGGGAGGGCCGGGGGAGCACTGGGGCGGCGGTGGCGGCCGGGCGGCGGGGACAGGGGCGCTCGGGCGCCTGGGAGCGGCGGGTGGCAGGGGCGGAGGGGGGCCGCAGGGCACCGGCCGGGGCGGTGGGCCGGTGGGGCGGCGGGCGCGGGCGACGGGCGGCGGTGGCGATGGGGCCGCAGGGCTCCGGGGCGGTGGGGCGCAGGGGGGCCGGGGCGCGGCGGCGGGGGCGACGGGGCCGAGGTGGAGCCGGGGGGCGGCGGTGGCGCCGGGGCGGTGGGCCGGTGGGGCGGCGGGGTGGTGGGGCGACGGGGCGGCGGCGCGTGTGCGGTGGGCGGCGGGGAGGAGAGGGAGAGAAACAGAGAGAGAGAGGCGGGGTGGGGCGCGGCCGTTAGTTAAGTCAAACCTTTGCCGTCTGTCCCGCCTTTGCCGTCTGCCTTTTTCCTCTTTGCCGTCTGCTAGCAGACGACAAAGAGGGGGGCCGTTAGGTTTTTTTGTAAGTAGCTCGTTAGTGGGCCCACCTCCCTCTTTGCCGTCCGCTAGCTGACAGCAAACCTCCTTTGCCGTCTGCTAGCAGACGGCAAAGAAGCGGCTGATGGCAAATATTATCTTTGCCGTCAGCTAGTTCTTTGTCGTCTGTTTTCTGGAAACGGATGGCAAAGAGCTTCTTTGCCATCTGCCAGCTGACGGCAAAGAACTGGCAGACAGCAAATTAGCTGATTCCAGTAGTGGGACCTTGCCAACAAGGCTGGCACTTCTAACTCTGCAAACTCCTCCAAACTGACAGAAACACTATCTTTCCACCCTGCTCCATTGTTGGCTACTTGTTCCTCACCAGTAATTGGTTCTAAAGGATTACATCTAGAGGTGGGTTCTGTTAATGAGGAAGTTAAAACTATCCCATACAACCTGGCTGTGCAAACTCTGTCTTGTGACACATTTCACAATGAGGTGGGCTCTGGGACTAAAACATATAGCAATAACATGAAATCCCCAGCCTCTGCCCAAAAGATCTACTGCTCTGATCTGCTACTTGACCTTGATGGAGTAAGCTCTAATTCTGAAGATGAGGATGGAAATGGGACCTCTGATGTGGAGATGGCTACCTTTGATGTACCTATGGCTCATGGTTTGAAGATGCTGGCTCTTAACAAATGCAATAATTCAATGACCCCAGCCCCTGAGGTGTCTGACAACAACAAAAATACTCACACTCAGTGGGGACCAGTGATATCTCAAAGGCCCAGCACCAGGATGCAGAAAAGGCAAAAATGTCATTGAGAAGGCTGCTGCTTACAAGATGAAGATGAACCTGGAAATTCCTCCTACTTTCAAAAGTAAGTCATTTACCTCTGAGTCTTGTAATACTTTGGAAAATTATGCTTCTGCTGTGAATTTGAAGATTGGGCATAGTGAAGAAGAAAAGAATAGTATTGTTAACAATATCATCAAATGTGAAACTGAAAAATGTCTACTTTTTGCTAGTTAGAATCCTGAAGTTGCTCTTCCTAAAGATCTAGATGTAGACTTTTCTGATCTAGAGGGAGTTTGTACTCCAGAAAACTCAAACAGCACTGTTTCACACATGCCAGGGGTCACTGCTGGTTCATGTGGGAACTCTGGTGCTGTTCAGAAAGCTGGGCTATGTAGCCTATCACACCCTTTCAAAATATCATGATAGGTCTCTTCTGGAATATTAGAGGTGTGAGCCAAAAAGGGAAACTACAGTGCCTGTCTAATATCATTAGCAAAAATAAACCAGATTTTGTTGGTTTTCAAGAGACAAAAAAAGAGAAGTTTGAGGATTCTTTCTTCAGTTCTATTGCTAGTTCTATTCCCTATGCTTGGCACTGCCTACCTCCTATTGGGACTGCAGGTGGTATCCTAGTTGGGATCAATAGAAAACATTATGGACACTATTGGTGTCATTAGTAAAAAATATTGTTTAGTTATTACTTTAAAAAATAAGAATGACCAGTTAATTTGGCACCTGGTTGTTGTTTATGGCACATCTTATGCTGTCGATAAGGTTGATTTTTTAGCTGAGCTTCATGAGGTTATGGAAGGTCTCTCCCACCCAGTTTTGTTTGGGGGTGATTTCAACCTAGTGAGAGAGGCCAAAGACAAATCATCTGGGGTAGTTAATACCTCTTGGACTTTCCTTTTTAATGATTGGATCAATAAATGGGGGCTCATGGAGACTAAAATTGCAAATAGGGTTTTTACATGGAGTAACAATCAGGATAATCCTATCTTTGCAGTGATTGATAGAGTTTTCTCTTCTACCGACTGGGATAGCCATTTCGCACTCACTACCCTATGTGCACTACCCCGAGTGGGGAGTGATCATGCACCCCTACTTCTGGATACTGGCAATAGAAGCACTGTTATAGATAAACCTTTTAGGTTTGAAAAATGGTGGCTGGGTCAACCAGACTTCTCAGCTTTGGTAGAGAGAACTTGGTCCACCCCTTCTCCTTACAGTACAGCCATAGATACTTGGCAATTCTAAACCAAGCTTTTAAGGAAGAAAATAAAAGGGTGGAGTATTAATATAGAAGCTGCTATGAAGAAAAAGAAAAAATATCTGCTACAAGAATTTGATATACTAGATGTGTTTTCTGAGCAAAACAGAGTGTCTGATGAGGATATCCTCAGAATGAAAGAGATTAGGGCAGAGTTAGATGATATTTGGAGGAAAGAAGAAACTGCCATGTGGCAAAGATCTAGAGATAGAAAAAATTTAGAAGGGGACAGGAATACCTCATATTTTCATGCTGTAGCTAACCAGCGCAGGAGGAAGAATTTTCTTTCGGTGCTCGAAGGTCCAAATGGTCCTGTCCATTCTACTAATGAAATGTTGGGGGTGGCTACAGATTTTTATAAAAATCTGTTTGGCCATGAAGACAAACCCAACATACACCTTGATGATCATTTTTGGTCAGAGGAAGAGAAAGTCACACATGAGGAGAATATTGAACTAGAAAAACCCTTTTCAGAGGAGGAAATCAAGGATGCCATTATGGGATCCTATGCGTGTGGTGCCCCTGGGCCCGATGGGCTATCTTTCCTCTTCTATCAGAAGTTCTGGGATCTGATTAAACAGGACTTTATGGCCCTGGTTAAAGATTTTGAAAACGGGACTCTAGACTTACAATGACTAAACTATTCTATTGTCACCCTAATTCCTAAAGAACCAGATGCTAGACACATGAAAAAATTTAGAACGATTTGCTTGAGTAATGTCTCGATCAAGATTTTCAGTAAGGCAATGACCAACAGAAAGTGTTGTCAAACTGCTTTTGCCTTGTCAAACTGCTTTTGTCCGTGGGCGGTTCATCTTAGAAAGTGTTGTCACGGCTCATGAAGCGATACACGCAGTTCATAAGTCTGGAAAAGCTGGGGTTGTCCTCAAACTAGATTATGAAAAAGCTTACGATAGGGTTAATTGGGATTTCCTATTAGAGATGCTGACTTCTAGAGGTTTTGGGAGTAAATGGATCAAATGGATTTTTTCCATTCTGAAACAAAGCTCCTTTGCTGTAAAAATTAACGACACTATAGGCCCATATTTTGTGGGTGGCAAGGGTCTTAAACAGGGTGATCCATCGTCTCCTATGTTGTTCAATTTGGTGGCGGATGTATTTTCATGCATGCTAGCCAAAGCAACTAGGGAGAAAATTATTACTGGGATACTTCCGGAGGTGATCCCTAATAGCTTAATTAGTTTACAATACGCGGATGACACGATCCTATTCCTAGACCCAAATCCAGAATGTGCGAAAAACCTGAAATGGCTATTAGCTTGTTTTGAGAACCTTTCTGGTATGAGGATCAATTATGATAAATGTGAATTGGGTGTAATTAATTTGGGAGAAGAAGAGATTAAGACTCTCTCCCAAATTTTCTGCTGCAAGATTGGGGGTTTCCCCTTGAAATATTTGGGAGTACCACTCCATTTTCTAAAACTTAGGAGGGAGGATCTCCAACCTATCATTGACAAAATTATTAAGAGAATTTTTGGATGGAGAGGCATATTACTTAGCTATGAGTCCAAATTAATTTTACTACAGACTTGCATGCAAGCATTCCTATGTATTTAATGTCTGTGATTAAGTTTCCGAAATGGGCAATTAAAGCCATCACTTCCCAACTGTCTCATTTCTTCTGGGGTAATATGGGTGACATCCACAAATACCATCTTGCCAACTGGGGTTTAGTTTCCTAGAAGAAAGCCTTTGCCAGACTGGGGGTAACTAACCTGAGGGAATTTAATATGGCCTTGCTGGCTACTTGGTCCAAAAGGTATATGCAGGGGGCAGAGAAAATGTGGGTGACCTTGATTGACCACAAATATAACACTTCAAGGCCTAATTTCCTATGGGCTAAAGAAGGTGTGGGGTCGCCGTTCTGGAAAGGGGTTACCTGGGCTTTCGCTGGGGCCCGCCCTTTCTATAGATGGATCTTAGGTAATGGTAGACACATCAGTTTCTGGCACGATATTTGGGTGGGAGGAACCACCCTAAAAACTAAATTCTGGGACATTTTTGACATTTGTCAGCAAAAAAATGTTTCTGCTACACAGGTATGAGATGTTGTAGAGCTTAGGCTTAATTTTAACAGATGCATGGACGAGATGCTTATGGGTATGTGGCGTGAGCTTTTGCTGGCTGTTACTGACTACATACCAAATAATGAAGAGGATAAACCTATTTGGATGCTAGAACATAATGGTATATACTCTGTGAGGTCCTTTTACAACACTATGATTGGTGTAAAACACCTTCTTTGAAGCCTCGCGATGCTGCCGGAATCCCGCGGCCGCCTGCTCCGTACTTATGCCACATTCATTGTAGATCTGTAACTTGTTTGAATCAGAGTAACGGCCACCTGTTCTTCCTCTAGTTCTTTTAGGGCTAGAATATTTTTCTTTTTCTTCGTCCGTAGATCTTGGATCCGTAGCTATAGTTGCGGAAGTTGTTTCTCAACACTTAGTCATTTCCTCAATCTGCGTGGATAAACTTGACCCGCCAAAAATGCTACCGGCTCACTTTGTCTCGCCACAAGTATCTTCGGCGGCTCACAGTTTTTACTAACCCGCCCAATGTTATCACCATTTATAGCTGTAGCAATCTTGGTCAAAATGTAATTTTAAGCCGCCGAATATTCATGCCTTCCCGCAGCTTCCTAAGCCGCCACCATGTCGAAGACTCCATCCACCTGCAATTGGGTTAAGTCTGGAGTGACCGAAGAGTCTCTCAAGGAATTCTTCACCATGGGGGTTCTGCCGGCTCAGGACGTTATCCATTGGCGGGTTCCAGGAAATGAAACCATCCCTAAACCCAAAGACGGGGAGGTCGTTATCTTTACAGATCACCCTCTTCGGGGCTTTTCCCCACCCGGATCAAAATTCTTCCGGGACGTCTTACACGCGTTCAATCTGCACCCCCAAGACATCGGCCCAAATTCTGTGACCAACATGTGCCAATTCCAAACCTTCTACGAAGCCTACCTTCAGGAAGAGCCGTCGGTTGACCTTTTCAAGGAATACTTTTACATCAACCGCCAGACGGAAATGGCAGACGGGTTAAGCCTTGAGCTTGGGGGTGTTACTCTTCAGAGGCGGAGAGACATACTCTTCCCAGCGGCGACTCTGCCAAGTCACCCCAAGGAGTGGAACAAGACTTGGTTTTATTGCCAAGACACTTCACCAGAGGGAGAGAATCCGCTGCCGGGTTACCGTCCTTACCGGCTTAGCACAGATACAGAGCTTCCAGACTGAATGTCAGCCGCCGGGCATGTTCAGTATGCCACCACCTTCTCGAAGGTCAGGGCCCTGCTGGCCAACGGACTGACGGGTGTCGATCTGACCCGCTGCTGGGTCTCCTGGAGGATTCTGCCGCTAAGCCGCCATGGTGCTTTAATGTGCCAGTACACCGGCAGACTGGATGACCCTCAACGCTTCACCCGGACCCCTCTGAAGGACCAGGATCTTAACACCATCGTCAAGTCTCTGCTGGGTGAAACATTAGCCGCCTGCAGCAAGACTAGCCTACACCCCTTCTCTGCACTTAACCCGGCTCCGGATGTAAGTTGTTTCATCCTAGCCTCTATCCATTCTTTTGCTGTTGTACTTTATATACTTATTAAACCTTTCTCTGCCAATATGATTTGTCCTATATAGGCCAGCTCTTCCTTCTGGAAGAAGCTGTTGCCGCCGACTCTCAAGAAGAAGAGCTAAGTCCCAAAGGCCTCAAAGCCTAAGGCGTCGACCCGCAAGAGGAATCAATCAGCAGAAGAGCTATTTGATTTAGACGACTCAGAGGTAGAACTTGACTCCCTTGGCCTTCTCTTTATGCAACTTATTGACGGCGATCACTCACAGGAAGAAACTGAAACAAGCCATGCCGACGTTGCCGAGGTAACCATTGTCTCCTCTGACTCGGATCTTTCACCAATAAAGAGAGTACGGCGAGCTGTACGGAAGGTAAAGAGTTCCCGTCCTTTTGCTTACTTGAGTCATAACTTTATTTTGAAGAAACAGCAAGACAATAGCAGACGTCAGACCCGGAGCACTGGCTCTGGAGACCTCTTATCCGGCTTACCAAATGAGCCGGCCCCTCGGAAACAACGCACCGAGGTACTTCCTTGCCTTAAATTCGCTTTGTCTGTGCATTATTCTTGCAGCTTATTGACTGTTACATAATGCTAAATTTTTCCAGGACTCGCCTCCTTCTTTTGGCGATTCAACCGCCTCAAAGCTGGCCCCTCTCATTATTAACCCAGGGTAAGTATTTCTATATCCCAAAATGTGCTTTGATGTCTTATACCTTATCCTGACATTTCCAACATTGTCCTTGTTCACAGGGCTCAAGCCAAACGAAGGAAAGGGGCCGGGTCATCCTCGACCCCTGATGTCCAAGACCCGGAGATCCCAACGCCCAATATTCCTGACTCTCATATTGAGCCTTCTGAGGCTGCCAAAGACGCCCCTGAAGAGGTTCCACCACAGGCTGAGTCGGCTGCCATGGATATTGAGGCTCCTGAAGTCCATGCAGACTCTGCTCCTAAGCCGCCCAGCCCCCGGCCGTCAACTGAAAACATGGCTTCTCATGAAGAAGTCATTGTTACCAGGGCGGCTTACAAACCTCCCACTCCTTCACGTGCACTATCCAAGCATATGAAGGTCGATGAAGCGGCTCCTTCCCAGGAAGAGAAGACTCCAGCTGATCTCTCCAATTTGGATAAACTTACTGCTGATGAATTACATTCCGGCTATCTGAGCCGTCTGTTTGCCAGCCGAGACATGGAGGGCAGCCTGGTTACCAAGATGAAGGCAAAATATGAGGTACTTTACCTCCCTTTGCCTCTTCATATATATATATATTTATGTAGCCCCCAAGGGCCGGTTGACCTCTCAAAAGGTCAGCCGGGTCTTGTAGTAATTCAGCAACTTTTTGAATAATCCTCAACATGTGAAACATGTAATGAAAGCCAAGTGTAGCCCCCAAGGGCCGGGTTATTACCTAAGTAATGAGCCGGCACTCAGTAATGGAATGTGAATCAATTGTAGCCCCCAAGGGCCGGGTCAGTACCTAAGTAATGAGCCGGCACTCAAACATAGAGTAAGCGCCGATCGTAGCCCCCAAGGGCTGGGTCATTACCTAAGTAATGAGCCGGCACTCAAACATAGAGTAAGCGCCGATCGTAGCCCCCAAGGGCCGGGTCATTACCTAAGTAATGAGCGGGTTCTATAAAAAGAACTGAGATACATTAGCCCCCAAGTGTCAAGTAAATTGCTTGCAATTTGCTTGAGACTTGAAATCATTGCACCAAACTTTGACAGAAACTGTGTGAGCCGGACTAGCGGCTTAAAACTGATAATTTTTCTCTGTTATAACTCGTTCTATGCAGGAATCTGTGAACGCCGCTGAGCAGATCATGACCGACCTGAAGAAGAGCCTAGCACAACAACAGACAGGCCGAGCAGAAACTGAAGAAAAGTGGCGGCTCTGCTCCATAGAACTTGAAAAGATCAAGACAGAGTTTGAGACTTTCAAATAGACTGCTGAGTCAAGCCAAGCCACCCTGGTCAAGCGCGCTGAGGACGCAGAAGTCCGGCTCAAAGTGGTGACTAATGAACTGAACACTCTGAAGGGCCACGTCACCCGTATGATTGGAGCTGTGTTTGGTAAGCACTTTTATCCGTCAACTATATACAAACGCTGCTTAATATTCCTCCTCGGCGGCTTACAATTTTTTTGACTTGCTTGTAGGTGAACGGAGCCGTCAATTGCCTAGCAACAGCCTGCTGAAGCTCAAGGCCTTATACTCTTTAACAGAACAACTGTATGCCGGGTCTCTAATCACCATCAAAGCCGTCATGTCTGAAAGGGGCATCCCAAAGTTTATGAAGGGCGTGCTGGAGACCATGTCAACTATCCCAATGCAACTGCAGGAATTAAAGAGATCAGCCGCCCGCAAGGGCGCAATTGCTGCTTTGAGCCGGTCACTGGCTTACGCCCCGGAGCTTAACCCGGAAGAGATGATGGATGGATTCCCTCAACTGAAGGACGATGGCTCGCAATTTACACAAGAAGACTATACCCGCTGTCATAAGGCGTCTCGAGTCCTGGCAAGCCGGCTGGCCACAGAAGCTGATCTATCAGTCTACTAGGCGGCTTACACCGAAGACAACAAGCGGGTTCGGGGCCCTACTTTTGAGGCGAAGAGCTTGATTCCTCAACGCCGTAAGCACCTCTTCGCTCCTTATGTTGACCCGTCTCCAATCATGCATGATGAAGCTATGTTTGAAGCTTTGACCAATTGCAATTGGGATGTGGACAATCTCCAGATCGAAGAAATCGAAGACCCGACGCAGGACGACCCGGCGGCGAGTTAAAAATTGTTCATCCTGTAACCCGGCCTTTACCTGAGTCGCCGGGTTAAAATTTGTTGAAAGACTTGAAGTCTGCAATGTTTGGGGCTTTTGAATAGCCTTGTAATAGTTGTAGAAAACTCTTAACTGCATGTTCTTGCGCCTTTGACGTCATGCTTAAAAGCCCTGCTGGCGACTCAGCAAACTCATCTTTTGATATATGATCACTTTAATTGTATTGACTCGCCGGGCGGGTTATACTCCATGGACCAAGCCGGAAATTTTCCAAAACTTAAAATCTTATCAGAAGAGCACCTGCAAGAACAAGCAACTATATGTCTCATCCTATAAGCCAGCTTTAAAGGCACGGCAGGACAAGATAACTTGTTTTTATGAAAATATTTTGTTTCCGAAGAAACTAGGCGGAAAGCCTAAAAACTTGTAAACCGGGCCTCACGTGACATAAATCCGTCGTTTAAACCTTAGCAAGATCACGGTCTTTAAAAGATTGACATTGCTAAGAGTACAACAGGCCACATATCTGTGGCACCCCGACTCAGAGAACCGGATTACCAGTGTTTCTAGCCCAGAGATCATGTCCTCTGGAAACGCACAACAACTTGGAACATAACTGAACTTACTTTATTGATAGATTTCGGATACAAGTTCATATTTTACAATGCTAGCGAGGCCAAAGGCACACTCGGTGCTATGACAGTATCTACATTATTTATGGAACATAGCAGGGCCTCGGAACTACTAAGTACTTCTACGGCGTAGCGGATCATAGCGGCAACTCCATCCACAGGGACACTGCTGTGGACACATCCTAGTTAGCATAGCACGAACCATCAGGACCTCCATCCTCGGCTTCTCCTGCATCTGGCATGATACGCCAGGTGAGTACTTTGAATGTACTCGCAAGCTCACGACAACCAAGTAATGCAGCAAACAATAGCATGGCAATCAACATGTTAACTATTTAAGCAATTCACTTACTATACCAGTTACCAACTTACTCTCATCCGGGTTGTCCCACAACCCTCGGAATACTCATAGCCATCGAGTACTTCCGAATCATACGAAGAGTTCTTTCATCATTACTAACATAGTGACGGTTGGCCACCTATTGAGGTCTGGACGGGCTGTCCAATTCCGTGGACGCGGCTATTTGAATAGATTTTTCACTCTGCAGAGGTTGCGCACTTTACCCACACCATGAACACCTGGCTTCGTGATCCCATTCGGGTGGACCAGTGTTGCTTCAACGAAACCTGCCTGACCCGTGACTCTTCCATCGTACCACCGGCATTCATCCTCCCCCGGAGTCCTGCCCTGGGTGGCCCTATGTCCTCATGACACCTGCCACCGTCGTGGCCAAACTAAACTGTCCCAAACGGGGATGCCGGCACAATACTCAACTGGCTCATAGGGTTATCACCGCCTACCTGATCAGGGTAGCACGCGCGCATAACCCTCCCTCTTTGGAGGTACCGGTGAAAGAGCACACGATCAGACCCAGTCAAGGCCGTCCCATACCGGCAAATGTGGTTGCACGGTTAAGCCCGGACAGGTGACTCAAGATCAACCACTAGTTTTATTTCAAATATAGTGGTTCATCACAATAGGCAACTAAGTATTTAAATTAAATACTATGAATTAACCGATAGCAAATAAGCAAGCATAATGCATGAAAATATGCAATGCTACGTAAATGCTACATAAAATGGGTATCATGGCTTGCCTTGCTCTGTTGGGTTGTTCAAACACTCCTGGTCTTCAAAACCACAAGGATCTCCTTCCGCAGCATGACGGGAGATGGCCGGATGGCGTCGTTCCCTTCCTTTCCGGCGGCGGTGGCGTTCGGGTGGTCGTCGGAGAAGGCGAATCCGGCGATGGATTGCTTGGGCAGAAGGTTGAGGAGCACCAGGGGAATGCCCTGAGCTCGAGGGTGAGGTTAATTGGGGCTGAGGTGGAACGGAGGTGGCTAGTGGCGAGGTGGCTACAGACGGCGGAGCTCTGGTGAGATTCGAGGCCAGAGGGCCTCTCAGCCGTGGCTCGCTCCTCGGGAGGCTGATTGGAGGTGGAGGAGGAGAGGTGAGGAGCTCGGAGGGGCTGGGCGCAGCCTTAAATAGGCGGGAGGCGAAGGCGACCGAGCTCTCTGGAACGGCCGGAGCTGTGGCCACGTCGCCGGGACAAGGACGGCTAGCTGGCTGTTCGGGAGCGGCGACGAGACGGAAGAGGGCAGACGCATTGAATGGCGAAGCGACAGCTCGCGAGGAAGACGACGGCTAGCTCGCCCACTGTGGCCGCACGGGCACCACAGTGCCCGAGCGTCGTGGCGGCCGCCGAGGGCGATTTCGGCGAGGGAGAAGGGTCTGGAGGGTCCAGGTGGAGGGCAACGACGACGTCAGCACGCGAGGACAAGGTACGGCTACGCGGTCGTCGGCCTCCGAGGAGACCCGAGCCTGCCGGCGCCCAGAGCGCGGTTTTGGCAGGCTGGCTACGCGGTCACCATGTGCACGGGCACACGCGGCGCGAGCTGGCCTGCCGAGCCGTGTCTGGAGTGTTGTCCTTCCACTCTGGAACCTCCTCGTGGCACTGGCTTGCCCAGTAAGCCACTGAGATGAGAGGTAGCTTCACCAACAGTTTTTTGACAGTAACTTGGGGAAGTTCTGGAGAGGAAATGAGATAGGGATAGGGCCAATGGAGATGTCTAGTGTCATCTAGGTTGGAAGGACTACAGACTGGCAAAGTTTGAGAAAGTTTGAAAAAGATTTGAACATAGTTCCTTTGAAAACTGCAAATCTGGACCAGAAGCTAAATGAGCTTGTGGCATTCACATAGATGATCTGCTGAGGATGAAAATTGGTGGAAGGAAGTCATTTGGTGGTGCACACATGCCATAAAAATTTTAGAGCAAATGTGCACCTCTAGCTAGTACTTCCTTCACAAAGGTTTGGAACAGGCAGAAACTTGCCAGAGTTTTGCTGATGAAAATTTGTACTGGACCAGATTATATTTTTGGATATTGTGGCTAGGTAGGATCCCTAGGAGCTTGGGGAATTAATTGAGAATTTTCTGAGATAGGAAAATAGGGGTTGCTTCACAAAGGACCAATTCTGGTCAGAGAAGAAATAATTATTCTGGCCAATATTTTATATTGGACAATTGAATATTTTTGGAGATTATGGAATCATATGATGATGGGAAGGTGTGGGAAAAGTTTGGGGATTTATTGATCATCCAAACTATAGGTTGCTTCACAACCCATAGGGGTGACATAAATTCCCAAATAAAGAAAAGGGTTTATTGAAAAAGATTTAATATTAGAAATTGATCCAGGAGAGATGTAGAAGGGTTTTGGCAAGATGAGGATGGCTTTGGGTTACTTGGGAAAAGATTCAAAGAATCATAGGTCCAAATCAACTGGAAAGGTTTGAAAATCATCCAAATTTGCAAATAAAACCCAAATGATTTCGAAAAGAAAACGTTGCCAAAATCAGTGTGTCACAATATCGGAGGGGGTACGTTAGACAAGACGAGTTTGTCCTCGCTCACTGTAAGCCGGCTCTCTCATGACAAAAGCCGCCGTTTAAACCTTGACAAGTTCAGTGTCTTCGTGCGAGAATAACTTAGAAAAGTTCAGGGTCTCTTATCAAGAATAACTGTCAAGAGTTCGGCGGGTCACATGGCGGAGTAGCAAGTTGCAAACAGGCAGGTTTAACTCGGATATGGCGGAAAGCCGGGTCAAGAGGGTAAATAAGCTAAACCCATAGGGTTGGAAGCCCCCAAGTGACCAAAGTAAGGATCAACTCCTTTGTAATATCAACCTGGCCAAGAGGATTTAAAAGCCCCCAAGTGACCTGGTTAAGGATCAACTCCTTTGTAATAGAAAGCCTGGCCAAGAGGGTTTAAAAGCCCCCAGACCTGATGAAAGGATCAACTCGTTTGCATGACACTCAGTGTGGAGAAAAATGGCAGAGGCCCCTAATCATGGGGATGCCAACTTTATTATATCATAAAAGATGGTTTATACAATGACAGGGATATGTACATTGATGAGAGCCGGCCGGCGGCTTAAGTATAGTATGGCCGAAGGTGAGCAATATTCCATGGCCTCTTGGTCTCCTCACCAGAAGTACGAGACTTGTCACTTTCCCGTATATCCATGAGGTAATAAGAGCCATTGTTGAGATTTCTGCTGATCACAAACGGCCCTTCCCAGGGAGGTGACAACTTATGTATATCTGACTGGTCTTGAATCAGCCGGAGCACTAAGTCGCCTTCTTGGAACGTCCGGGTCTTGACCCTGCGGCTATGATAGCGACGCAAGTCTTGTTGATAAATCGCTGACTGAGCAGCTGCAAGATCACACGCTTCGTCCAAGGCATCCAAAGCATCCTGACGTGCCGCCTCATTATCGGTTTCCACGTAAGCCGCCACTCTGGGCGAGTCATGACGGATATCACTAGGAAGGACAGCTTCTGCGCCATAAACCATGAAGAAAGGCATGTAGCATGTAGATCTGTTGGGGGTGGTTCTTATACTCCAAAGAACAGACGGCAACACCTCCACCCAACAACCCGGCGTGCGCTCCAAAGGGACCATAAGCCGGGGTTTGATACCTCTCAAAATTTCCTGGTTAGCACGCTCAGCTTGACCATTAGACTGTGGGTGAGCTACCAAAGATACATCAAGACGGATATGCTCCTCATCACAGAACTCCTTCATAGCCCCCTTTGATAGATTTGTACCATTATCAGTGATAATACTATGCGGGTAGCCAAAATGAAAGATCAATTTTTTGACAAACTGAACTGCTGTGGCCGCGTCACACTTGCTGACCGGCTTAGCCTCCACCCACTTAGTAAACTTGTCAACCGCCACCAAGAGGTGGGTCTTCTTGTCTTTAGACCTCTTGAAAGGTCCAACCATATCAAGCCCCCAGACCGCAAACGGCCAGGTGATTGGAATCATCCGTAGTTCTTGAGCCGGCACATGGGCACGTCGCCCAAATTTTTGACACCAGTCACACTGCGTCGATGTAACTCGACGTTGACAATAGTCATAGACTTAGACCGCCTTGTGATCTGCCGTGCCAGAGTTTCGTCTTGAGGTAACTCGCCGTGAGTTAGGTACGTCAGATAAGGCAACGTCCAGTCAGGTATCGCGCGAAGAGCCGCCACCAATTGCTCCTCCGGGTCAGGTATAGCCAAGTCCTCCTCCGACGGTAACTTGACTGACGGGTGATGCAACACGTCCAAGAACACATTAGGCGGCACCGGCTTATGCTGAGACCCCAGTCTTGATAAAGCGTCAATATGATCCACCTGATAGCCTTTGAAGTGACCAGCAATAACATCAACCGCCTGACGATAAGCCGCCATGCGAGGGTCCTTAGAATCCCAGGTGCCAGAGACTTGCTGAGCCACTAGGTCTGAGTCACCAAGACATCTGACCCGGCTCAAGTTCATCTCCTTAGCAACCCGGAGCCCATGAAGCAAAGCCTCGTACTCCGCTGCATTGTTAGTACAAGGAAACATTAGCCTTAAAATATAACAGAACTTGTCACCTCGTGGGGAAGTTAAAACAACTCCAACCCCCGAGCCTTCCAGTTGCCTGGATCCATCGAAATGAATTGTCCAATAAGTATTGTCCGGCTTCTCCTCAGGAATTTGACATTCTGTCCAATCATTGATGAAATCTATCAGGGCTTGAGACTTAATAGCTGTCCGGGGCACATATTTTAGATTGAGAGGCCCAAGCTCAATTACCCACTTAGCAATTCTTCCAGTGGCTTCTCTATTTTGAATTATATCTCCCAAAGGAGCAGAACTGACCACTGTGATCGGGTGACCAAGGAAATAATGCTTCAGCTTGCGATTGGCCATGAACACCCCAAGCACCAGTTTTTGCCAATGAGGGTATATTTGCTTAGACTCCGTCAGGACCTTACTGACATAATAAACCGGCCGCTGAACTGGATACTCCTTACCCGCCTCCTTGCGCTCCACAACAACCGCAGCACTAACGGCCTTGTTATTAGCCGCCACATATAAGAGCAGAGGTTCTTTTTCCATGGGAGCGGCCAGAACAGGCGGCTCAGCCAACTGCCTTTTGAGCGCCTCAAACGCCTCCTTCGCTGCATCACTCCAGACGAAATTGTCTGTCTTCTTCATCATCTGATACAGAGGAATAGCCTTCTCACCCAGGCGGCTTATAAACCGGCTTAATGCAGTGATACGACCCGCCAGGCGCTGAACATCGTTGATGCACGCCGGCTCAGACAAGGAAGTAATAGCTTTTATCTTGTCCGGGTTAGCTTCAATGCCACGCTCAGAGACTAAGAATCCCAAGAGCTTGCCTGCAGGCACCCCAAAAACACACTTTGTCGGGTTAAGCATCATCTTGTAAACCCGCAAATTGTCAAAGGTTTCCTTCAAATCAGTCAGCAGAGTTTCCTTCTTCCTTGACTTAACCACAATATCATCCACATAAGCATGAACATTGAGCCCAATTTGACCATGAAGACAGTTCTGCACACAACGCTGGTAAGTCGCCTGGGCACTCTTGAGCCCAAAAGGCATAGATACATAGCAGAAAGCACCAAAAGGCGTAATAAAAGCCGTCTTCTCTTGGTCCTTAACTGCCATCTGGATCCGATGATAACCTGAATAAGCATCCAGGAAACACAGACTCTCACAACCCGCCGTCGCATCTATGATTTGATCAATACGGGGGAGAGAAAACGGGTCTATTGGACACGCCTTGTTAAGATCCGTGTAATCCACGCACATATGCCACATGTCGTTCTTCTTTAGTACCAACACCGGGTTAGCAAGCCACTCCGGGTGAAAAACTTCAACGATGAACCCTGCTGCCAAGAGCTGGGCCACCTCTTCCCCAATATCCTTGCGCCTCTCCTCATTAAACCAATGGAGGAACTGCTTGACCGGCTTAAATTTAGGATCCACATTAAGGTGGTGCTCAGCGAATTCTCTCGGTACACCCGACATGTCAGAAGGTTTCCATGCAAAGATGTCCCGATTCTCACGAATGAATTCGATGAGCGCGCTTTCCTATTTGGGATCCATATTGCCCCAATAGTGAACTGCTGTGATGAGTCGCCCGGCGTAAAGTCCACCATCTTGGTATCTTCTGCCACAAACTTGAGGGGCGGCTCAGATTCCGTGTTAGGTTTCTTCAATGGAGTCATATCTACCGGGTCAACATTTTCTTTATAAAACTTGAGCTCCGCCTCAGCGCAACTTGACTCGGAGTAGGCTGCATCACCTTCCTCACACTCGAGAGTCGTCTTCCGATCACCATGCACAGTGATCGTCCCATTTAACCCGGGCATCTTGAGCTGTAAGTAAACATAGCAAGGCCTAGCCATGAATTTGGCGTAAGCCGATCGACCGAACAGAGCGTGGTAGGGGCTCTTGATTTTGACCACCTCAAACCACAAAGACTCCACCCTGTAATTGAATTCATCGCCAAAAGCTACCTCCAAGGAAATCTTTCCCACTGGATAAGTCGACTTTCCGGGTACCACACCATGAAAAACTGTTGAAGAGGGCTTAAGATCCTTGTCAAGCAAATTCATCCGGCGGAAAGTGTCATAGTACAGGATGTTGATGCTGCTGCCACCATCCATAAGCACTTTAGTGAACACGTATCCTCCCACTTGGGGGGAAATTACCAAAGCCAACTGCCCCGGGTTATCAACACGCGGCGGGTGATCCTCCCTGCTCCAAGTTATGTCATACTCAGACCACTTTAATAATTGCGGGAGAGCCGGCATGACTGCATTAACCGCCCGCTTGCGCACCTTCCGGTCTCGCTTGTCGAGGCTGGTTGTGAAAACATGGTACTGCCCTCCATTAAGCTGCTTGGGGTTACTCTGATACCCGGACTGGTTATTTTGTTGCTGACCTCCACCGCCAGACTGTTGATGATTACCTCCATGGTTTCCTTGGCCTTGATGGCCAGAGCCTGAGCCGCCCGGACCAAAGCCAGACCCGGAAGGACCGGATCCTGACCCGCCGGACGGTCCACCGCCGCTGCCTTGTTGCTGGTTAGCGTTGTGGTTTCGATACTCACGCATAATCCAACAATCCCTCCAAGCATGAGTAGACGGTTGATCCGGAAGGCTATGTTTCGGGCAAGGAGCATTCAGTATCGCCTCCATGTCAGCCGGCTTCCGCTTAAATGGCGGCTTGCCGTTCCCCTTGCCACGGTTATTCCCAGTATTGGTGTTGGCCACAAGATCTGACCCGCCGTCCTGGTGTTTCCGCTTTCTGCCATTGCCATTGTTGTTGTTTCCTCCCCCGTTCTGCGATTGACCCTTGCCATTGTTATTCTTTTTACCCTTGGCCGACTTCTCATCGTCAGAGCCAGGGTCCTTTGTGTTATCAGAGTCTGCATACTTGGTGAGAGCCGCCATGAGTTCCCCCATGTCTTGGCATGAGCGTTTGAGCCGGCCAAGCTTTTGCTTCAAGGGCGTAAAGTGGCAATTCTTCTCCAGAATCAAAACCGCTTGAGCTGCAGTAATGTTATCAGAAGAGTGGATGATGGTTGAGACCCGCCAGACCCAGTGATGAGCTGACTCGTCCTCACGCTGCACGCAATGATCCAGATCCACAATGGTCATGGGCTGCTTGCATGTTCCCTGAAAGTTCTTGATAAACTTCGCCTTTAACTCGGCCCAGGAATTAATGGTGTTAGGTGACAAACCCTTCAACCACGTCATCATGATGAAATACTTAGCACATACCGCATCACTAACATCCAACATCTCCATGGCTAGCTCATAGCTTTCAATCCAAGCTTCTGGAGGCAGGTCAGCGGTATAATTGGGCACCTTGCGAGGACCTTTGAAGTCTTTTGGCCGACGCTCATTACGCAAAGCCGGCGCTAAGCACGGCACTCCCACAGCCCTGGATGTTACTCCGGCTCCTACCGAAACGGTAGGTGCGACCGTGGGTTCTTGATAAGCCGCCGTAGCTGCCAGAGCCGCCGCCTCTCGCTGTGCTCTTGCCCGATCCACCAGCGCCTGAGCATCCAGAGCCGCCCGATCATCTCGCGGCGGGTTTCGACGTCGGTCACTACTGGAAACCGCCGGTGACTCATAACGCTGGCTGTAGCTGCGGCTGGGGATGGGGATTGAATGCACGCGGCTCCGGCTGTAAGTATATTTCTCCTGCTGGGCCACAGCCGTCTGCAGGTATCCAATAGCGTTCCGCACCTCCTCTTCAAAAGGCGCCTCGTCGAGGATGGGAATTGTACCAAGCCTGGTTGCCGCCGCCACCATGTTCTCCGCCGGGTTAGAATAATGACCCGGCGGCGTCGGAAAAAGCTGTGGTGGGGTCTGGTTCTGGCGGGCCGGGTCTGGCTGCTGACGCTGAACCACCGCCCGGCTTCCAGGTACTTCAGTCGTCCGGGTTACGGTCAGAGGCACGTTCCGTCCTGTCCCTGGCGTGTTAAAAAGATTTCTGGCTTCATATTGATCCGGCAGACGGGATTGATGCCTCATCCGATGAACCGCCGCTACGGACTGCTGCTCTAGCTCAAGGCGAAAAGCATCTGCCCTAAGGTGCTCCGCCTCAGCATCCATCTGAGCTTTTAGCGCATTGATTTCCTGTTGGACTCCGGCCATCTGGTTCTTCAACCTCGTGATCTCCGTGTTACGGGCCGCTTGGTTTTCAGCAGTGACCTCGGTTTCCATCAGAGTTGTGAGCTCGTTCATCAGATCCAGAAGTACTTGAGCCGGCGGCCTGCCAGCCCCAGACCCGGTTGCACCGGTGGCTGTACTACTAGGGGTCGGCGCTGAACCCGCCATGAAGACAGCAGCGCGGTTCGGCGGCTCATAGTCCTCCGGCTCATGGTACTCAGGCTCGGGGTAATCCTCGACGTAGCCCCCAAGCCCGCCGTTGTGAAGCTGATAGATTGATTCCGTCTCTCCGCTCGAGGATCCATCCTATGAGCAGATGAGAGTTTCCTCCCTCGACATGGAACCTTCAAGCTCCATGCCTTGGGTAAAGCCAACGAAGACATGCTTCCTGCCCGGGTTAACACGGGCGGGTTGCACACGCCGGGCCGGCTCGACGAGGTAGGTGCAGATGTCCGGCCCGGGTTTAGATCCGCCGATCTTGCCGATGAAGACGTGAATTCCTCTGAAGGGGACCTGGTACCCGTACTCAATTGAGTCGGCCTCGGGGCCCCAGCCGGCGTCGTCGATGTAGAGCTTGCCGCGGCAACTCTTGGTCATCCTGCCAACGGCGTATCCCTCGATCCCTGGGAGAGAACCCTTCGAGAACTCCACACCACTGAGCGCTAGCCCCACGGTGGGCGCCAACTGTCGTGGTTTTGTCACGGCAGATGTCCTCGTGAAAGGACTTAGGTTCGAGGCCATCGCTAAGGTGAGCTCGAAGGGGTTGATCTGAATCGAGAGACAAGAGTTACCCAGGTTCGGCCCCTCGGAAAGAGGTAAAAGCCTACGTCCTGCTTTGTGTTGTATTGATTGGGTATCGATTACAAGGGAGCGAGTTCGCTTGACCTAGCTATCGATCAGTTGTTTCATGGCCTAAGCCGCCCGGGTAACCCGCCCTTATATACACGGGTCGAGGCCCTGAGCTTACAAGAGTCCGGGCCGGGTTACACTTGATAACCGACCTCGCCTCTAACTATACATGCCTTATCTAACAAGTCGCCCCCGGCGGCTCAAGCCCACCGGGTCACATCCTGTCTTCTGGCTCTGGGCCTCCTGGCCCATTGGATAAACTTTACTCCTAATCTTGTCATAAGCCGCCAACCGCATGACCCGGCCCCACCTGGGCGGGTCGCACCCTGGGGTTATATCCCCAACAATACCCTTTTACCATGACACATTTATTACAGAAAAAAATGCAGTTCTAAAAATGACTTAAACTCAAGTTTCAGTTACAAAATGATAATAGCATTTGGTTGCACATAAACTGAGTTCACAATCATTTGGTAAATTCAGGTGTTGTCGAATGCCAACATAAACACTCTGCTATTTATATTCACTTTGATTACAGTAGAAATTGAACCATATTGATCTTGGGGTAGAAATTTCTACCCCTGGACCATAGCAGCTGTAATTTTATACACTATGACTTCATACACTGAGATCAATATGCACCAGGAGCCAATGATTTTTCAGTTTTAACTTTCTGCAATTTTTAGTTAGAACTTTCTATACTAAAGCACTTAATTTTCAGTTTAAACTGAATTACTGTAGATAAAGATCAGTGTATTTGTCACCACTGATTATGCATTGAACTGAATTTCTAGTTCACTACATTTGTCAATAGTAAAGATTTAAACATGTCATGTTGATCCTCATCTTCCGGTGGAGTAAGGAAATTCAGGTGTAGGAGATCTTACACTGATTTCAACATGTTTAACACAAGTAAAGTACAGTCAACAACAGAAAAATTCAGAATTAGGAGATCAGTAAAGTACAGTCCACTCGTTACTCCAAGCTGAAAAATATGTCTACCTCACTTGTTCCTGGCGGAAATTGACGCAGATCAACAACAGCGCCACGAATTGAAGCAGCAGCAGCAACACACCAATAGCAACAACACGCAATTTTGCATATTAGTAGAAATAGCAGCAGTAGATCAGCAGAAATAGCAGCAGCTTGCCGGTGGCCTGGGTGTCATTAGCGGACCCACTGAAAATTTGCCTTCTTACCTACGATTTGAGCAGATCAGGAGCTTGTCGGTGGCGTCCTGACGACCTGAAACGGGCGATTTGCAGGGTGGCCTGGGAGTCATCAGCAGGATGGTGTAACCTCCCTTGGCAATCTAGTCCTGGGCGGCCTTGAGGTGGGCAATGAACGGGTTGAGCAGGCAGCTTGACACACATCCAGAAATCACAACAAGATGCAAACATCAGCCATTTGGGCAGATCGAGACCCACTCTGTCTCTGGCGCAGGCGAGATCTCGAGGTAGCAGGTAGGTGGGATGGATGGAAGAGAGGTGTGACCGACCTTACGGAAGTCACCGGTGACGTGCGCGGCGACGTCCTCCCCGAGCGAGTGCTTGAAGCGGTCGTGGTAGGCCTGCTTCGCGGCGAAGAGCTGCACGGGGGTGCGCGCGTAGGCGATCTCCGACCTTGGCGCAGAACCACACGGAGGCTGCCTCCGCTCCCGGTCGCTCAAAGCCCTTGACGACGACGCGGATCAGGACGCCACGGACATCTCCTGACAGATCCCGATCTGGGGCCTGGGTTACGAGAAGAGGTGAGGGGAAGGGGAAAGGGAGAGGGGAAGGGGAGGGGGAGGTGGTTGGGGGCGGTGGCGTTGGTGGAGAGGGGCGGCGCCGAGCAAGCGGTGGGTGGGGGCGAGGTCGCCAGTGGTGCCGGGGATGGGGAGGAGGTGGTGGCGGCGAGGAGATGGGGACGAGGGAGGAGGAGTGCGATGTGAGGACCTAGGGTTTGGGTAGTTGGCTGCGGGTGGGGGTTTTCCTTTTTTATTTTTCTTCTTCTTTTCTATAGATAAATGGCTGGATGAATGTTGGATGGAGAGATGGATGGATGGATGGGCGCCATGTCATCGATCCGTGTGACAACTAATTCCACCAATGAGAATAGAGCACATGTAATTGTGTTTTTCCTTCTGTTTTTCTTCTAATTTTTCACATGAAAAAAAAATCAAAAAATGATCTTTTATTGTACAAGGGGTGCATATTGTAATGGCAAACAATGTTTTCAAAGGGAGGTCTCATTTTCTTTGCATGAAAATTTCGTTTTTCATTTTTTGAGTGTCCAAATGAGTTTTTTTGTGAAGGACCTACCAAATATTTGTTGCAAAATTAGACCAAATCAATTTTATAAAATATTAGGCCATATTTAATGTGAATTGACCAAATTGTTGTGTGCCAACATGTTTTGATCCACCTCTCGTGAAAAAGACAAATTTCTGCCGATTCAGTAGGAACCGGGTCAAATTTGAACTGCAGCTGCCTCATAGGTTGCTTTTTATTATTTGCACAAATCATTTCTAGGTACATAAGTATCTATTTAATCATAGAAACACCAAAAGTTTTCCAAGATTCAACCACTAGTTGGGAACAGTCATGCCCGCCGTTTTGACCTCATTTTGAAACGGGCATGAAAAAATCAAAAAAATCAAAAAATGGAAAACCTTCGCATTGTGTCATTATATGTAACCAAGTTACCAGGAAAGATAATAAACTTGTAATACGGTAATTATTTTGAAAAAGTGTTCTCAAAAATGAGCTATCATGTGTGAAGATTCATGGCTTTCAAGCCAAATGATCAATCTTATGGCCACGTTCATGGCATAGTTTGCTCAAATGATTTCATATTGTGCACAAGGCTGCATATTGGAATGACAAACAATGTTGCCTAAGGATTTTTTTCATTCTCTTTGGACGGAAAATTCATTTTCCATTTTTCGAGTGCCCAAAATGAGTTTTTTTGTGAAGGACCTACCATATATTTGTTGCAAAATTGGACCGAATCATTTTTATAAAATATTAGGTCATATTTAATGTAAAATTGACTAAATGGTTGGGTGTCAAAAGCTTTGAGCCACCTCTCGTGAAAAAGACAAATTTCCCCCGATTTAGTACGAACCGAGTTAAATTTTAACTGTAGCTGCCTCATAGATTGCTTTTTATTTTTTGAAAAAATCATTTCTAGGTACAAAAGTATCTATTTAATTATAGAAACACCAACAGTTTTTTAATATTCAACCCCTAGCTAGGAACGGCCATGTCCGCCGTTTTGACCGCATTTTGAAATGGGCATGCAAAATTCAAAAAAAATAAAAAAAATGTAAAACCTTCGCATTGTGTCATTTTATGTGACCAAGTTACCAGGAAAAATAATAAACTTGTAATACGGTAATTATTTTAAAAAAGTGTTCTAAAATATGAGCTATCATGTGTGAAGATTCATGGCTTTCAAGCCAAATGATCAATCTTATTGCCACATTCATGGCATAGTTTGTTCAAATGATCTCATATTGTGCAAAAAGGTGCATATTGTAATGGCAAACAATGTTGCCTAAGGAAGTTTTCATTTTCTTTGGACAAAAAATTCATTTTCCATTTTTCGAGTGCCCAAAATGAGTTTTTTTGTGAATGACCTACCATATATTTATTGCAAAATTGGACCAAATCATTTTTCTAAAATATTAGTCCACATTTAATGTATAATTGACAAAATGGTTGGGTGTTAGAAGTTTTGATCCACCTCTCGTGAAAAAGACAAATCTCCGACGATTCAGTAGGAAGCGGGTCAAATTTGAACTGCAGCTGCCTTATAGTTTGCTCTTTATTTTTCCAAAAATCTTTTGTAGGTACATAAGTATCCATTTAATCAGAGATACACGGTGTGGTGGCGAGACGTCGAGGTTTGGATGGTGTCCGAGGGCCCCAACTCCAGAGCACGTAAACCGGTATGCCAGCCGCGTGGTCACCGAGTGACCGTGGCGTCGCCACATGTTCTGGGCGTCCTAGGTCTGGTGAGTTGGTCACTCCCCCGATAGGTGTTAGTAAGAATAATACAACAAAATAATCTCACGAGGAGACTGAACTAAGCTCAAACATGAATGATCAGCAAAGTGTTTGATTAGCGGTGGGTGAAATTCACATGACCAATGGGCCTGGGTTTTGGCTGAGGATGATCATCTACTAAGGAGACTATCTTGGAAAAATTTCAGCTCAAATGAAGGATCCTAGGTGGCATTTGCTTTGCAAAGTACCACATTGTTTAAAAATATGGATGTTGAAGCTGCGCTCAAATGGATGAATGTATTGAGCTGAAATTTGGTGTAGCATGGTAATTTGGGCATAAAAGAGCACTGTAAAAATTTGATATCATTTGGACATGCCAAAGTGACACTTCCTTCACAATGCTCTTCTCTGGACAGAAACTTAGGAAAATTATTGAGAGGAATTGGCTAAATGAAATGAGCTCAAATTTGGTGGAGGTAAGTTATGCAGGTAGGAACATTCCCTGGTAAATTGTCAAAAATAATTAAGCAATATAAAATATATTTGCTTCACAAACTAAAAATATGACCAGAAATATGGATGTTAAAGCTGGGCTCAAATGATTACATGGATTTAGCTGAAATTTGGTGGAGCATGGTAATTTGGGCGTATAAAAGTACTGTGAAAATTTTATAACAGTTGGACATGACAAAGTGGCACTTCCTTCACAATGCTCTTCTCTGGACAGAAACTTAGGAAAATTATTGAAAGAAATTGGCTAAATGAAATGAGCTCAAATTTTGTGGAGAGTTATGATTTGAGCATATGGAAGATTTGATAAAATATCAGAGAATTGTGAGAAACCTAGATAGTACTTCCTTCACACAGCTTCTCTCTGGATACAAACTTTGTAAATTTACTGAGAAAGATTTACTATGCAAATGGAGCTGAATATTGTCATGTGGCAATGATTTGAGTATGTAAGAGTGCCCAAAAATTTTGAGGGCAATATGAGGGGTCTAGGTTGCACTTGCTTTGCAATGTGCTAATCTGGCTAGAAAATAGAAATTGAATCTGGGCTCGCATAGATTATTGGATTGAGCTGTAATTTGGTGGAGGAAGACAACTTGGTCATATGAAGGTACTGTACAAATTTCATACCATTTGAATAAATAAAAGTGGTACTTCCTACACAATGCTCTCCACTGAACAGACAATTGGGAAATATATTGAGGAACATTGGCTAGACTAAAATCAGATAAAATTTGGTATAGAGAGGTTCTATGGGCAGGGTCATCTCGTGGTAAATTTTCAGAAATTATAAAGCAATATAAAATATAGCCGCTTCACAAACTGAAAATATTACCAAAAACAAAGATTGGATGGTGAGCTCACATGGATTATTAGATGGGGATCAAATTTTGTAGAGAGATATGATTTTGGCATACAGAATATGTGGTAAAAATTCAGCTCATTAGGAGATGCCTATCTTGTACTTACTTCACAAAGCTTCTAGATGAACAAAAAAATTGGAAATTTCCCGAGGAAGATTTAATAAACAAATGGATCTGAATTTTGTCATGAGGCAATGATTTGGATAGAAAAGAGTGCCCAAAATTTTTTAGGGCAATCCAAAATATCGAAATAACACTTCCTTCATAAAGTGTTGTTCTGAACAAAATAGGAAAATGAATATTCCTGAATTATTTTTGAACTAGGCAAGGAAGGGTTTTGACATATTTGAGGAATATATGATCCAAACTATTTATGAGAATTTTTTGGGAATCTTTGGAATGACAGAAATGTAGGCTTGTTCACAACCTAGAAAATTGACACATGTACATGACACATAGGCAAAACTGATGAGGTGGCGCCTAGTCATAGCAGTGCACCACAATTTACAAGGCTATGACCATCTATATTGGTCGTGATCAGCTAGAAATAAGGCAGTGGACCAGTGTTGTCTGCTTTACGACCATTTCGTGTAAGGAAATTACGACCTTTCTGACCAAATTGGTCGTTATGGTTTAGGGTTTGGAGCCCCCCGAACAGCTTACGACCAATTGGTTTCAAATGGTCGTAGATTTACAACCATTTCTTCCAGGGTCAGTGCCAGAAGGTCACAAGTTGACATATTTCTTGTAGTGGTATCATATTGTTAGGGTATCTCAGGCACCGTCGACGTCGAGGGACCCTATATCCTATTAATAGGGTATCTCAGGCACCGTCGACGTCGAGGGACCCTATATCCTATTAATAGGGTATCTCAGGCACCGTCGACGTCGAGGGACCCTAGATCCTATTAATAGAGTATCTTAGGCACCGTTGACGTCGAGGGACCCTACATCTATTAATAGGGTATCTCAGGCACCGTCGACGTCGAGGGACCCTATATCCTATTAATAGGGTATCTTAGGCACCGTCGATGTCGAGGGACCCTATATCCTATTAAATGGCAGCCTCTTTCATCATTATTATCAATGGATAAACATCAAAATTGGAGCCACATCACAGCCCAAATTAACAGCCCAAATTAACAGCCCAAATTAACAAACCAAATTCAAACAGCCACATCACATAAGCATCAAAGTAACCATCAAGTCCAACACAAGCAGATTCCACATTAACTGCCCAAATTCAAGCAGGTTTCATGAAAAGTCTCATGACAAACAAATTAAAGTAGGTTTCCACATCACAGCCCAACACAAGTGGTAGCCAAAATAAAGATGTTTTGAACATCATCAGCTCAACACAAGCAACATACAGTTTTGATCACAGCCCAACACAAATTAACACAACTTCACTTGCTCCCCTTAGAATAGTTGAACCACTCAAACATCTTGTAGGATGGCTTCCTCACTCTTCCACTACCTGCAGCTCTTGGGGGCATGAACTTGTTTTTTCCTCTTGGCCCAGCAACAGTAGAGGAACTTGGACCAGCACTGGCAGTAGAAGTAGCAGTCCCTGTTGATGCCATTGTTGTTTTAGCTTTCTTTGTTTCTATTATTGCAACCAGATTATAAAATGTTATATCATCCACATTTAGGCTTCTTTAAAGATTGTCTCTGTCATGGAAATGGAATCTGACTTCCCACACTTCATCATTCAATCTATAAATAAAATAGTACTAAGTTTCAGTAAACAAGTAAATAAAACAGTAAAAGTTCAGTTAAAATATTCAGTTAACAAGTCATTAAAAAAATCAGTACAAAGTTTCAGTAAATAATTCAGTAAAAAGTTTAGTAAACAAGTAAATAAAATAGTAAAAGTTCATTTAATAATTCAGTAAATACTTTCATTTAACAATTCAGTAAAAGGTTTCAATTAAAGTTTCAGTTAAAAGTTTCAGTATAAAGTTTCAGTTCAAAGTTTTAGTATAAAAGTTTTGATCCCTCTGCATACTAACACTTCAGTTTCATCTGACCACATAAAAAACCTAGAAAAATAATCCTACAACACTATAATTACATATACTTAGAACCCTTACCCTAGAACCCTAACCATAGAAACCAAATCGGGGTAGGGAAAGAAATGACTTACGAGACACCGCCGAAGGACGATGCTTAGTGCTGGCTCCCCTCTGGATCTTCCTTCACGGCCATGGTGAACGCCCTCGCCGCCGCATATTCAAGAAAGTACGGTGGGGACGGCGGATGCAGAGGAGGAGCCTGAGATGGTTTCGAACTACCGTAGACCTCCAATGGATCTGTAGGAGCACCGCCGCCATCGGATGCATCACCAGCACCAACGCCGCCGCCATCGTCACCGCCACTCGACGTGGCCATCGCCGGCGGCGAGCAGGGCGAGAGAGAAGAGGGGCGTGAGGGCGAACTGTCTGACCTGGCGCGACCGGCACGGGGTCTTGACTTGGTTTGTCCTAACGGCGCTGTGACGCCAGCCGTTACGCCACGTCAGCGATTTCCGGTCCCACCTATCGGAAAAGAGGTCAAATGAGCCTAAACGGCCGATCAGTGTTTTTTGCAACGAGTTAAGAGATTTTCCGATGTTTTCTGCAACGGATTAACGACTTGGTAGTTTCCTGCAAACCTAGCCACAAATGTGGTGGTTTTCTGCAATTGAGTCCACCGTGGCACGGGAGGGAGGTTGGTGTAGTTCCCTGAGGAGTTGTCGTAGCCAGACGGACTCGGCGATAGCGTGGGCATGCAACCGCCCTGTACTCGGCCTCGGCGCTGGAGCGGGAGACCACGTGAGCAAGTTGGGACCAAGGAACATGTAGTAACCCAAGGTGGACTTCCACGTGTCACCCGGCCCAGTCGGCGTCACAGTACGGGGCGAGATCAGGGGTGGAGGAGCGATGAATCTGTAACCTGAGAGAGGTGGTGCCACGGAGATACGAAAGGATCCGCTTCTCGATAGACCCGATTATTTGTCAGCCGGGTCGGGTTCGGGCTGGGCTTGGCAAAGTCCGAAGAAAAAATCCCAAGCCCGAGCCCGGCCGGGCCCAAAGTATATGAACAATGACATTTTTTAATTAAATTAAACATATTCATGATACGTCTCCAATGTATCGATAATTTATGAAGTATTCATGTCATATTTGCCTATGTTTTTACTATGGTTTTATGATTTATTGGGACTAACCTATTAATGGTTGCAAAATTGCACAAGTTCTTGTTTCACACTTTGATGTGTAGGAATTAATTGGAAATTGTCGAAAAAACGCAAAAGGAGCCTTGTTAGAGGAGGACTCTGACTTTCCGGAAATCTTTCCATGAAAAGTTTTTAGAGATCATCATTTTGACCCCCGACGATGGCGTCAAATGGAAACAGTTAAAACTAGGAAAGTGTGGAGAATTTTATGGTAATGATTTTGGACTACAAATTCGTCCAAAACGGAGTTCGGATGCGATCTGGAGACCCGTTTTACTGAAGGAAAATATCTGATTACGGGATTACGAGAATTCATGACGTGATTGAGTCCAACTCTTACCATATCTGAAGTATTCGGCCAAGCGACGACTTTGAGGACTCATGAGGGCTGTGAGGAGCCCCTAGGAAGGTTTTAGAGGTGCCCAAAAGCCATTGGATCAAGGGTCCATCCATCGGAGGGCCATAGAGCACCACAGAGGTACATATAAGGACAGGAAAACCCTAATTTCGGGAGACCCACCTAGAGCCACGAATTTGCCTCTCCCTTGGCAACCGCGAAGAAGGTAAGAGGGTCCTCCATTGCAGCACCAAGACCAAGAAAGAAGGGGGGGGGGCAAGGGGCTGCCGCCCGTCGCCACCGCCGCCACCCGTCGCCAGCGCCGTGGCCGCCATCGCCTCCATCTCTTCGGGGCTGCACCTCTCCATCAACAACTCTCTCTTTCTCACCATGATAATGTGTGAGTAATCCACCTTGGGGCTGAGGGTTTGTACAGGTACCTATGTGTTTAATCTATCTCTCTCTCGTGTTCTTGATATGAAACGATCTTGATGTATCACTGGCTTTGTTAATATAGTTGGATCATATGGTGTTTTCCCCTCTCTATCTTGTTGTAATGAATTGAGTTTTCCCTTTGAGATTTTGTTATTATCGGATTGAATACTTTTATGGATTTGAGAGCACTTGATGTATGTCTTGCATGCGGATACCCATAGTGACATTGGGGTATTCAAGTGATTCACTTGATATATGTTTTGGTACTCAACTTGCGGATTCCCGAAGTGATATTGGGGTAATCTATGCATAGGGGTTGATACACGTTCTTGTCCTACTTTCTCCGGTAGAAATCTTGGGGCACTCTTTGAGGATCTTTGTGTTGGATTGAGTATTATGAATCTGAAATTGTTTGATGTGTATCGTATAATTAACTCATGGATACTTTTGGTGACATTGGAGTATCTAGGTGACATTAGAGTTGGTTGATGCGTATCATATGGTGTTATTATAGTACTAACTCTTAGATAGATCGAACGGAAAGGATAACTTGATGTTATCTTAGTACGAACTCTTGAATAGATCGATCGGAAAAGATAACTTTAAGGTGGTTTCGTACCCTACATACAATTTCTTCTTATGTTCTCCGCTAGATAAGAACTTTGGAGTGATTCTTCGTTGCACATTGAGGGATGGTTATGTGATCCAATTATATTAGCATTCTTGATAGATTGCACTAGCGAAAGTACGGACCCTAGGCCTTGTTTTCAAGCATTGCAATACCGTTTGTGCTCACTTTTGTTACTTGTTACCTTGCTGTTTTTATATTTTCAGATTACAAAAAACCTATATCTACCATCCATATTGCACTTGTATCACCATCTCTTCGCCGAACTAGTGCACCTATACAATTTGCCATTGTATTGGGTGTGTTGGGGACACAAGAGATTTCTTGTATTTGATGTTTGAGAGAGACCATCTTCATCCTACACCTCCCATGAATTGATAAACCTTAGGTCATCCACTTGAGGAAAAATTGCTACTGTCCTACAAAACTCGGCGCTTGGAGGCCCAACAAAGTCTACAAGAATAAAGTTGCGTAGTAGACATCAAGCTCTTTTCTGGCGCCGTTGCCGGGGAGGTGAGTTCTTGAAGGTATATCTTTAGATCTTGCAATTAAATCGTTTGGTTTCTTGTTTTTCACTAGTTTGGTTTTATAAAAGAAAACTACAAAAAATGGAGTTTAGGTTGCATCATTTGTGTCGTCTTTATAATGTCTTTCGTGAAAATAAGGATTCAGAAAATTGTGCTCAATTGGTAGAGGAAGAAATTATGAAAATACTTAATGAGAATTCCTTGAATGATGAGCATGATAGCAATATTGTTAGCATGAATTTTCTGAATATCCATGATGCTAATGATATGCAAGCTTGGGGATGTTATGTTTGATGAAGATAATATTTTTAGTGCCCCAAGTTTTGATGAGCAAAAGTATTATGATGATGGTATGCCTCCTATCTATGATGATTATGATGATGACATGTATGCTATAAAGAGTGATAGTAACCATGAAACTTGTCATCATGATTTTAATATTGAATGTGGTTATGTCAATCAAGTGTCTCATGATAGTTATTTTGTTGAGTTTGCTCCCACTATAATGAATGAGAAGGCATATGCTGATGTGGAGAGTAATAAATTTTCTATGCTTGAAGATCATGAAAAAAATGCTTTATGTGATACTTATTGTGAAATTCCTTCATGAGTCTACTGAAAATTATTATGAGGGAGGAACATATGCTTGTAGGAATTGCAATAATATCAAGTTTCCTCTCTATGTGTTCAAAGTTTTGAAGTTGCACTTGTTTTGCCTTCCTATGCTAGATGATTTTTGTTCCCATAAATTGTTTTCTCACAAAATCCCTATGCATAGGAAGTGGGTTAGACTTAAATGAGCTTGTCATGAGATTCATGATGCTCTCTTACATGTTTCAAATACTATTCCTATGTGAGCCTCATTGAAATCATCATGCCTAGCTAAAAGGCATTAGAGAAAAGCGCTTGTTGGGAGACAACCCAACATTTATACTTTATGTTTTGATGTGTTCACATGATTCATCTACTGTAGTAATAATGTTTTGTGCCTTTTATTTCAATAAAGTGCCAAGTAAAGCCTTTGGGATGACTCACAAGATGAGTAGAATTGATGCTGAACCAAAACAGAAACTTTTGACTCCAGTACAAGAATTTTTCATGTTTTACTGGAGCGTGATAATGATCTGAAATTTCTACACAGTATTTATATACAAATTATTCAGGTTGTCCTAATTTTTCAGAATTGTTAGAGACAGGTAAGTATGGTTATACTACAGATCTTCACAGACTGTTCTGTTTCTGACAGATTCTGTTTTGCATGCATAGTTTGCTTGTTTAAGTGTTTCCATAGCTTATATTTTGTAGTATAAATTATGGGAATGGTAGAATACTGTAAGTATCATGTGGGAACAATTATGAATCTTGTCTTGACAGTACCTAAGTGAATGATCTATCTTTATTATACTAACCCATCTCGCGAAGTTCCGTTAAATTTTGTGTGATTGAAGTTTTCAAGTTTTGGGTGAGACACCAATATGAGAAGAATAAGGAGTGACAAGAACCTAAGCTTGGGGATACCCAAGGCATCCCAAGGTAATATCCAAGGAATACTCAAGCGCCTAAGCTTCGGGATGCCCCGGAAGGCATCCCCTCTTTCGTCTTCAACACTATTGGTATATCTTACTTAGAGCTATATTTTTATTCGTCACATAATATGTGCTTTTCTTGGATTATCATTATATTTTGTTATTTTCTGTAAGGTGTTATTTATAATCTTGTTTTTCAATAAAAAGTTCCAAGAATTACCTTAGGATGCTTGCATTGCATGTTTTGATGTGTGCTGTGTAAAAGCAGAAACTTTTGTTGTAGTGTTTGAATTTTCATATTTCACTGGAACGTGGAAAGTTTGTGAAATTTTTACAAAGTGTTTTCATATAAATTCTTTAGCATGTCCTAAATTTTCCTAATTGTTTGAGTTACATAAGTACACTATTTTCATAAATTGCTACAGACTATTCTATTTGGACAGATTGCTGTCATAGTTTTGTTATCTACTTATCCTATAGTTTCGATAGCCTATATTGGTAGATATAAATTGTGGAAACGATAGTAAACAGTAGATGTTGTTTGAAAATTATTTTGCAACTTGTCTTGGTAGTACATGAAGTGTTGATTTGTTCTTATGTGTACTAACCTATCTCACTAGTTCTTTTTGAGTTTTGTGTGGATGAAGTTTTTGAGAATAGGTGAAACCATGATATGAGAGGATTGAACGAGATACAAAAGCCCAAGCTTGGGGATGCCCAAGGCACCCCAAATAAATATTTCAAGAAGTCTCAAGCATCTAAGCTTGGGGATGCTACGCATCCCACCTCTCTTCATCAACAATTATCGGTTAGCCTATGTTGAGCCTAAATTTTTATTCGTTCACATGATGCATGCTATTCTTGGAGTGCTATTTTTCTTTTGCTTGCTGTTTAATAAAATACTCAGATCTGAAAATATTTATTGAGAGAGAGCCCACACATAGCTACTTTATTGTTTGACTACTCATTGATCTTCACTTATATCTTTTGAGAGTTGTTTAATCTTTACTCTTGTGCTTCACTTATATCCTATGAGTAAATTGTGAATGAATTGAATATCATAAATCTGAAATTATCAATGAGCTTTATGCTTAGTAGTAGCTTCACGTCTTGTTTATAAAGTAAAATCTATTGAAGTTTGACAATCACAATATTGGTCATACAAGCAATCCATGAATGATTAGTATAAGGAAGAGAACTTTCACATACAAATATATTATCTTGGACATCCTCTATGATTGTCAATACCCATTAATTATTTTCAAACTTGAGAAAATTAGTTGAAGTTGGGCAAGGAAGACAACGTAATGAGTTATGGTTGTGTATGTTTGCATAGAAGTTATATTGTTATGGATCCTCCAACATGTGGTGTTTGCTAAGGATCTTTTGCTAGACAAAAATTCGTACTAAGTAGAGATACTCCTGTGCATCCAAAAACCCTTAAACCCAGTTTCTTGCCATGAGAGTCCACTATATCTACCTATATGCTTTATTACCCTGCCGTTCCAAGTAAATTTGCATGTGCCACCTCTAAAATTTCAAATGAGCATCTGTTTTGTGTGCCATGACCGCTCATGGAGCGATAGGGGGCGGTCAGTATCTTCCATGTTAAGCGGGTTATTCTCATGATGAGTGTTTATTCACTCGTCCTTCCACGAGAGGGGCGGTAATAGGGATTCCCAGTCCCGAAATCATAAAAAAATTGCAAATAATTAAACATAACTCCCCCAGGAATGTTGTTGCTATGAACAGTACCCGTGGATTCGGCTAGTCGTGGAGTGTGTTTGTTGGTGGAGGGGGAGTAAACCTTTACTTTTACCTCTTGGGAACCGCCGCTAATGTGTTTAACATGGAAGATATTGGTAACTCTTGGTCGTAATGTTGACAGGAAGGGTGTGTCTCCCAAAATTATATTCATCTCTGTTTTAAACTATGAGCTCTGGCACATATGCAAATCTCTGCTTCCCTCTGCGAAGGACCAATCTATTTACTTTCATGTTATTTACTATTCATGTTGAGTCAACTTCTTATTCCAATCTCAATCTATTAGTTAGCAAGCATCACGTGGTAGGGAAAGATCCAAACACATATATCCAGTCAAATATATTTGATCACGATTCATTATTGTTGACAATTATCTTTATGATAAGTATGTTGGGAGGCGAAACTTTAAGCCCCTATCTTTCTCTGTGTTCGATGGATGTTGTTTGTTCTAAAAATATGCTTTGAGTACTAGCAATCATAGAAGACAATATGATGATTGAGTATGTGGAGCTCTTACTTAGACTTTGTTGAAAATAAGTTGAATTGCAATTGTTTGGTGACTAAGAACATAGGTCATTAAGTTTCAAGAGAATTCATTGTTTGAACCATGACATGTGAATTGATTGCTACTCTATCGTGATGATTTTTATGAGAAAAAGTTGCTGGTTATGATGCTAGAAAAATTGATTCAAATTATCATTGATCAAACTTGTATACTATGGTAGCATTCACACTTCATAAATTATTTATTTAATCATTTACCTACTCGAGGACGAGTAGGAATTAAGCTTGGAGATGCTGATACGTCTCCAACGTATTGATAATTTATGAAGTATTCATGTCATATTTGCCTATGTTTTTACTATGGTTTTATGATTTATTGGGACTAACCTATTAATGGTTGCAAAATTGCACAAGTTCTTGTTTGTCACTTTGATGTGTAGGAATTAATTAGAAATTGCCAAAAAACGCAAAAGGAGCCTTGTTGGAGGAGGACTCTGACTTTCCTGAAATCTGTCCACGAATAATTTTTAGAGATCATCAGTTTGACCCCCGAAGATGGCGTCAAATGGAAATAGTTAAAACTAGGAAAGTGTGGGGAATTTTATGGCAATGATTCTGGACTACAAATTCGTCCAAAATGGATTTGGGATGCGATCTGGAGACCCGTTTTACCGAAGGAAAATATCTGATTACGGGATTACGAGAATTGATGACGTGATTGAGTCCAACTCTTACCATATCTGATGTATTCGGCCAAGCCACAACTTTGGGACTCCTGAGGGCTGTGTGGAGCTCCTAGGAAGGTTCTAGAGGTGCCCAAGAGGCATTGGATCAAGCGTCCATCCATCGGAGGGCCATAGAGCACCACAGAGGCACATATAAGGAGAGGAAAACCCTAATTTCGGTAGACCCACTTAGAGCCACGAATTTGCCTCTCCCTTGGCAGCCGCCAAGAAGGGGAGAAGCTCCTCCATTGCACCACCAAGACCAAGAAAGAAGGGGGGGCAAGGGGCTGCCGCCCGTCGCCACCGCCACCACCCTTCGCCGGCGTCGTGGCCGCCATCGCCTCCATCTCTTTGGGGCTGCACCTCTCCAACAACTCTCTCTTTCTCACCATGATAATGTGTGAGTAATCCACCTTGGGGTTGATGGTTTGTACCGGTAGCTATGTGTTTAATCTCTCTCTCTCGTGTTCTTGAGATGACATGATCTTGATGTATCACGGGCTTTGTTAATATAGTTGGATCATATGGTGTTTCCCTTCTCTATCTTGTTGTGATGAATAGAGTTTTTCCTTTGAGATTTTGTTATTATCGGATTGAATACTTTTATGGATTTGAGAGCACTTGATGTATGTATTGCATGCGGATACCCGTAGTGACATTGGGGTATTCAAGTGATTCACTTGATATATGTTTTGGTACTCAACTTGCGGATTTCCCGAGGTGACATTGGGGTAATCTATGCATAGGGGTTGATACACGTTCTTGTCCTACTTTCTCCGGTAGAAATCTTGGGGCACTCTTTGAGGTTCTTTATGTTGGATTGAGTGTTATGAATCTGAAATTGTTTGATGTGTATCGTATAATTAACTCATGGATACTTGTGGTGACATTGGAGTATCTAGGTGACATTAGAGTTGGTTGATGCGTATGATATGTTGTTATTCTAGTACGAACTCTTAGATAGATGGAACGGAAAGGATAACTTGATGTTATCTTAGTACGAACTCTTGAATAGATCGATCGGAAAAGATAACTTTAAGGTGGTTTCGTACCCTACAAACAATTTCTTCTTATGTTCTCGCTAGATAAGAACTTTGGAGTGATTCTTCGTTGCACATTGAGGGATTGTTATGTGATCCAATTATATTAGCATTGTTGAGAGATTGCACTAGCGAAAGTACGGACCCTCGGCCTTGTTTTCAAGCATTGAAATACCGTTTGTGCTCACTTTTGTTACTTGTTACCTTGCTGTTTTTATATTTTCAGATTACAAAAACCTATATCTACAATCCATATTGCACTTGTATCACCATCTCTTCGCCGAACTAGTGCACCTATACAATTGGCCATTGTATTGGGTGTGTTGGGGACACAAGAGATTTCTTGTATTTGATTGCAGGGTTGTTTGAGAGAGACCATCTTCATCCTACACCTCCCACGGATTCATAAACTTTAGGTCATCCACTTGAGGGAAAATTGCTACTGTCCTACAAAACTCTGCGCTTGGAGGCCCAACAAAGTCTGCAAGAATAAAGTTGCGTAGTAGACATCAATTCACGATATTATATTAATTTATTATACCTATATTTTGAATAAATAATGCGTATATGTAAATTTTGGGCTTTATTTTAGCTTTCGGGCAAGAAAGTGGAGCACAAACCCGGCCCGAATTTCGGGCCTTCGGGCCGAATTATCCATGAACATGTTTACCTCAGGAGCTGGAAGTGGCAGTCACGGGTAGCGTGCATGAAGAGGCAATACTGCTGGACTGCATAGGAGAGGTCCGGACGCATCAGTGTAAGGTAATGTAAAGCACCCGCTAGACTGCGGTAGAGGGACGGATCGTGAAAGAGAGGACCAGTGTCGGTTGAGAGTTTGGCGAGGGTGTCGGGAGATAGGCTTACAATTAAGCATGCCCGCACGATCGAGGATCTCAAGCGCGTTCTGCTCCTGGGAGAGAAAGAGCCCACGCGGGGTGGCGGTGACGTTGACCCAAGGAAGTGATGGAGCTCGCCGAGGTCAGACATCGAGAACTCACGATGGAGGGACTAAATGATGGACTCGAGCACGGTGGTGGAGTTAGCCGTGAGAATAATATCGTTGACATAGAGGAGAAGATAGGCGAGGTGGTGGCCACGACAGAGGATAAAGAGTGACGAATCCGAGCGAGAGGCCGTGAAGCCAAGGGTGCACAGATACGTCGTGAAGCGTGTGAACCATGCGCGCGGATCCTGCTTGAGGTCGTACGAAGAACGGTTGAGGCGGCAGACGTGCGACAGCGAGGCAGAGTCAACGAAACCAGGCGGCTGCTGACTGTACACCGTCTCGGCGAGGTGCCCATGAAGGAAGTCATTCCTGGCGTCGAGCTGGTGCATGGGCCATGACTTGCCGGCGGCGATGTTCAACACGGTGCGGATGGCCGTCGGCTTGACGATGGGACTGAAGGTCTACCCGTAGTTGACACCGGCCTACTGCGTGGAGCACCGAAGCACCTATGGAGCTTTGTACCTTTCGAGCGAGCCGTCTGCATGCAACTTCTGCCGAAAAATTCACTTCCCCATGAAAACATTGGTACCTGCAGTATGAGAAACTAAACTCCAAGTATTATTCTGCATCAGTGCATCATATTCTTCGAGCATAGCAGCGTGCCAGTTTGGATCCTTAAGGGCCATGCGGTAGGAAGAGGGGATGAGACTTATTGTGTAAGTAGAGGCATGGAGGGAAATAAGTCGCTTGGGTTGGGCAAAGCCACGTTTGGCTCGGGTCTACATGTGGTGCAAGTTTTCTAGAGATGGGATTGGCACAGCGCACGGCGGCAAGATGGGAACAGGTGGCGAGCCGGGTGGTGGGCCGAGGCGAAGTGGGGAAGCGGCGGGCGGGGAACGCGCTCCACTCGGGCTGGACGCGCGAGGGGTGGCCAAATTTTGTTTCTGACCCTTTTCATTAACTTTAGCTAGATCTGACGTCGGTTCATTTTTTTTAAGATCTGATCCTTTTGCTACCATCAGGGGATGTGCGTTAGGGTTACGTAGCCTACGGCCAGGGTCTTCAGCGATACGCTAAAGGGAGCAGTCGTTTACTTAACGGCCCTGGCGTTGACCTGGCACAAACCTACTGTCATGGTCTGCGGTGGTAGGCCGTGATAACCTACCGTCGAGGTTTTCGGCGGTAGGGTGCACACATTTCCAGTTCTGGGTGCTGGCACCTGGATTCGCAGAATTTCTGCGGTAGGTTTACACACCCTACCGCCATGGACCTTGGCGGTAGGGTGTGATCATAGTGCATTTTTGCACACAACTTGTATTTTGCCGGTTCATTTTTTTGCCATAGCAATATTGTAGACTTAAAAACATAAAATATGTAGATCAACACAATATAACATGCATCACACCTCGATACGAATAATAGTTCAACTAGGAAACATAGCACACATCCAAATAGTAGCAAATAGTTTCACATAGCAAATTGTTCAACAAATACCAAATCGTTTCACAAAGCCAACATAAATAGTTTACCTAGTTTAACGGCAACAACTTCACTTGCTCCTTCCCCACTTGGAGGTACGGTCCTCGTTGTTCTTTGAACGGGTCTCGCCTGTCTTCTTCTTGCACTGAGGAGGACGCGCTCTCTGAAACGGGGATGGACTTGCCCACACTAGTAGAAAACCGAACATTAGTTCCGGTTCATAAGGGCTTTTAGTCCCGGTTGGGCAACCGGGACACATGAATCGGGACTAAAGGCCCCCCTTTTTAGTCCCTGTTGTGTTACGAACCGGGACTAAAGGGGCTCGATGTGGCCGCTCTGGAGCGCTCAGGCAGGAGGACCTTTAGTCCCGGTTGGTAACACCAACCGGGACTAAAGTCGCCACGTGTCAGGCGCTGCCAAGCGCCGGGGTTTAGGGTTTTGGAGGGGCCGGGTTTAATTTTTTGTTTCCCTTTTCTTTTTGTGTTTACCATTCAATTCTTTTTCATTTAGGGTTTTCATTTTTATTTTATGTTTTCCATTCAACTCGACGCTACTACATATAGCAGTGAAGGAACCATTACACAACATCGTCATGAATATAGAGAAGTGACCTCTTTCTCCATGCTTGGTCAAACAACAAGTTTTTGTATATATACTCGGCGCTACTACATATAATACACATTCATGCATATATACAATATAATATCTCTTAAGATCCCTAATATCTAATTACCAATTCCCTACCAATTCCCGATGGTATTCTCCGGTTTTAGATATGACCTCTTTAAGTAAGAATCCCACCAATTCCTCTTGAATTGCTCATACGCGATCCTTTGGTAGGAGATTGTCCCGCATCCGTTTGATCTAATTTAAAGAATGGGGTCAATATATATGAATGAAACTCAACACACACTAATACTATACCACTAAGACACACCCTAGCACACACTAACACACACTAGCTAATAGTAACACTAGCTAACACACTAACTCACTAATAGTACCACTAGCCACAAAATTGTGATACCTAATTAATAGTACCACACCTACACATGTGCAAACTAAGAAGTTAATTTAGTCCTGGTTGCTAAACTTTTAGAACACTTGGATAGTTGGTGCACCGCCAAATCTAGACAAATCTTGCGGAAAATGGAGCTTGGAGGAATAACAGAAGAGAAGAAGGGATTGTGTGGCTCGGGCACGATGACATATATGCAGGAAACCTTTAGTCCTGATTAGTCCCGGTTAGTGTACATCGACACATGCATTGTATTGATGATAGATGAAAGGATAAAGTTGCTAACCTCGATCGAGGAGGAAAGAAAGAGGAGAAAGCTTAAGTGTGGCTCGAGCACCTCATATCATGTTTGTTTTGAGTGAACTCAAGTGGAATCATGCACTCAGGCATTTCATCGAGCACCTCTTGTGCATAGGAAGGGAAAACAAACTAGCACACACCTCCCACCTTCTATGAGGAAAAAATAGAGGAGAGGGCGGGCAGAGGCGAGGATATATATAGGCAAATTTTTAGTCCCGGTTGGGATCTAAAACCAGGACTGAAGATAGACCTTTAGTCTTGGTTTCAGACACCAACCGGGACTAAAGGGCATCGCGCCTGCTGCAACCCCTTTAGTCCCGGTTGGTGTCTAAAACCGGGACTAAATGTCCCATGCGAACCGGGATTGATGCCTGCCGAGCCCCGTCCGGCGTCCTAGCCGCTCGAATCAGAACTAATGCTCACATTAGTCCCGGTTCGTAACGCGACCGGGACTATTGCTCTGATTTGGCTAGAACGAAAGCCCTGTTTTCTACTAGTGCTAATCCCTCTTCGGCACATTCCTCTTTCCAGATGGGTTGCCTGAGTTGGTGGAGGTCCGTCATTGTCGTCGTACTCCTCCTCCTCATCGCCATGTTCCTCTTCTTCCTCCTGTTCTTCTTCTTCTTGCTCCTCGTCGTCTTATTCATCTTCACCTTCCTCCTCATCGTCCTCCTCCTCCTCCTCAACCACACTAGACGACGAGGCAGCATGGCTCGATGAAGCGAGGCTATGCATCAGTGCTGCAGAAGCATAAGCATAGCTAGCGCAACCAAGCAGGCCCACCAGCGTGCGGCATTTGTTAACGAACTTCTGCAATAAGGATGAAACAAGAACATAATATGGATCAAGTTTATGGCTACAAACAACATGAACATAAGAAAGAATGTAAGTCTAGGGCTCGGTGTTACCTTCACTGTTACCCTCAACTTCTTCTCACTATCTCGAGTCCCGGGGATAGAACCTAGCGCATCCAAGCCTTCAAAAATGCTTTTGCTCATCTCTGAAGATTGCAAAAGAATAAATGATTCACACTCACTAAAGTATATTTCATCCAACCGCCGGCTGAAAACAGATAAACAAAACTTACCATTATGTTCATGAGGGATGCATACTCCCTAAATCCGCCTTCTATCTCTCTGATGCTGTCATGGTAGGCTTCATTCTCAAAGCCGTCATCGTACAGTGCTTTGGCATCTGCTGTCGTCCACTGGGGCCTCAGGTGCAAACGATGCTTGATGCCATCATCATACCACCGCATGTGATCCTGGTAGTCATCCCAGTCGATCACTTTCCTCTCCACATCCTTGCGAGTTTTCCACTCGTTCCATTCCTTCACGTATTGGTCAAGTGGCTCTCCCCAGTCTATGATCAATAGATTCTTCTGCCTGCTCATACTGCAAGGCATAAGAAAGAATATAAAACATCATAAGAAAAATGTCAAACATCAAAACGAAAACACGGAAATAGAGAGCAATGCACTCACAAGTATAGGTCGGAGCCACCGGTGTCGATGCGACCGCCCGGTGGGGTACGTTCTGCCTTACCAAATTGTGCGGCAACGCGATGTGGCAAGTGGTACTCGACGGCATAAACACAAATCATGGGCGTGATGCACCGCCAGAGAAGCCTGCCATGCCTGCACATCACGTTCAGCTCGAACCCCCACTCGCGTTCATCATACGGCCGCCAATTAACCTAGTATAAAAGGTTGGTAAGCTCACGTGAAAGTGCCGTCAAAAATATTCATAATCTAGTTCATATACCTAGAAATCCGTCAAAGCATGAAGCTCGTTGGTGAAGACCTTGTACAAAGCCTTGGATGTGCCCGTGTACACAACTACCACGTCCCAAGCATACGCGACGGTCAGGTATCGAGCTTCGTCGTCATCTTCGCCATTGTCAGTCCATTCCCGCCGTGTCAGTTTCTCCGGACGCCCCATCGAGATTCGCTCCCACATCCAAATGGAGAGGGCCCAGGCACATCCACACATACCAGATTTTTCTTCCGTCCTCTGGTTACGTCGTCAAGCTACAAAACATGTATTGATGATCAGATGACATAATATAAAGCAGCACAGGTCAATAAAAATAGTGAGATATTCTCTTACCGAACAACATAGGTAGGCAAGGCTGGCGGACCCCCAATTGTACCCAGCATTCCAGTCCTTTAGGAACTCGAGATAAATCCATAGAGCATTGTCCCCTGAGCAGTCTGGAAACACGACCTCTGTGAGAAGATACCACATGTAGGCCATCGCATACTGCTTCACTGTTCGGGATTGGTATCTTCCGGGCATTTGCTCCAGTGCTTCAGGAGCCAGGGCAGCGGTACGCTGGATGTCCGGTTACCCTTAGCGGAGGAGGGGGGGCAGTCGCCGATGAGGGTGCTAACCCTATCCTGCCAGTTCTTCATCTCCACTCGTCCAGTGAGAGCACAACCCTAGATCTGTAGGGCCATAATCATCCCCAATCCTGGAGGGCCACCGTCATCTCCCCACATGGAACATGTAAACAGTGTGCCTCTGGCCGCCACCGGTCGATCAAAGCTGTGAGAGTTGAGTGGACGAGCATCGGCGGGTTATGCTTGAACTGCAAGACGAAACCCAATAGTCGGGCTCTCTCGTAGTACAACGCGTAGCGCTCGTCGTACTGCATCTTAACGGTTGTCCCGTGATCCCTCAGCCACGATGGAGGGAGCATCTGTCAAAATGAAGACCCAAATAATTAGTAACTTATTTTCATCAATTTGAAAGATTTGGTTCAAAAAACATGGTAATTACCACTCCATTCTTGATGAAACGGGCACGATGACCCTTGTCGAACGCAAGATCGAGCATGGTATACTTAGTGCCGATGTTGTCCGAAAGTGGTGGCCTCCTACATAAAATTGCATAAAGGTAAGCATAAGCATAATTAAAATAGCATAAGCATAATTCAACAAACATTTGTGTTATTCATTCATTTGTAGACATCATTCATAAGCATGATTCATTCATTCATTTTGCATAAGATTTTTTTAACATTATTCATTCATTTCTTCAATTTGTAAAAAATAAGTAAATAAATACAATCTTTCTCCAACATCCACTATATGAATATTTCTTCAATATGGTTGATTCATATCACAAACATTCATCACATCAAAACAATCCTAGGAGTTCATTCCTTCAATATGCATCATATCAATATTTTTTTACATGAACTAAGGTTCATCATGTAGTTCATCATGAAAATACATAAAATCTCTCCAAGAAGTAAATACAAGTTCATATTCAATCCCACATAACATCTGGAATAAAACTAAAACAAACTGGATAAAAAAATTAAAATCTAGTTCAAAAATAGGGTGGGCTTGAAGTAAATAATGCATCGAATCAGAAGCTATTTGATAAAAACTAATTGGAGGGATCGGAGGAGCTTACTTTTCTCGTTTCGGAGCCATCTCGATCCGCAAAAATGGTGAAGAAACGAAAGAGATCCAAGGGGGGGAGTGGAGGGGATGAGAGAGGGCCAAGAACATCAGTTCTTGCGGTGGGTGGGGAGGAGATGGGGAGGGCGAACCGGCACCCTGGCCTTATAAGTGCCCAGACCCTACTGCCGGACCCGGTCGTGGTAGGATTTCATACCCTACCACCAGACCCAGTGACGGCGGGGTCGAGCGGAGCTCACGGCAACCCTCGGTTTGCTGCTGACGTGGATTAGTCAGCTACCGCCAGGGACCCTGGCGGTAGGCTATCCACTCCTACCACCGAGCTCTGTGGCGGTAAGAAAAAGGGTCAGATCTCAACATTTCTTTGAACCAGGGTCAGATCTGGCTAAACTTACCGAAAAGGGTCAAAACACAAAATTTAGCCGCGAGGGGTATGGGGATTGGACTCAGGTGGTTGGGGCGTGGAGCACGAGGCGGGCGTACCCTAAGGGTGGGGAGCTGCATGCTCAGGTGGGCTCACAGGCGAAGGTGGGGTGGGCACAGCATGCTGGCAATTTGTGGGCGCGGGTGAGGTGGGGGATCCAAGCGGTGGGGATCCTGGAGGGGATAAGGTACGAGGCCGGTACGACATTGGTGGCGCCCAGTATTCTGGAGGGATCCGGTGCACCGGATATTCTATGGCAGCATGGGGCAGGGAAGGAGGTGGGGTTTCGACGGGGAGGTTAGTAAATTGGAGTTCACCGAAGGTGACGTGATGGGAGGTGAAGACATTGCGTGTCTCCAAATCTAAGCACCGGTACCCTTTATGTTCCAAGGGTTAGCCGAGAAACACACAACGGGAGGATCTAGGGGGGAGTTTGTGGGGGCTGGTGGCGCTAGTGTACAAGAAACAAAGGCAACCAAAAACTCGCATGTGATCGTATGTGGGGTGTTGGCCGAGGAGGCGGAAGAATGGTGTCTCAAAAGTGACGGAGGAGTAGGGATGCCGGTTAAGTATGTAGGTGGCGGTGTGAAAAGCTTCTACCCAGAACGGTGGTGGCATTTGGGCGTGGATGAGGATAACGCAGAGAATGTCATTTGTGGTGCGTATAAGGCGTTCGGCTTTATCGTTTTGTGATGAGGTGTGAGGGCAAGACAGGCGGAAAGAGGAGCCCTAGCGAGAAAAGAGCTCACACAAGGGGGTGGTGAGGAGCTCATGCTAGTAGAAAATAGGGCTTTGGTTTTGGCCAGAACAAAGCAACAGTCCCGGTCATGCTATCGAACCAGAGACATTGAACTGGCCCGAACGGGCAAGGACTTGGTTCTTCGGGCATGGGGGAACTTTGCACCCAGAAACAAGGAAGTGTGTTTACACGAAAGCTCAACTTGAAACACCCGTCAAACAGATTCAGGAAGCAATCAAGGCCGTGCGGGAAGGCAGGTTCCATCCCGACAGAGAGAAGGACGAGCGGTCACGCGCCCTCGGGAATCCTAAACACCCTGGACAAACACGAGGCACATCAAGCTCCGTTCCGTGGGTGCATTGGTTTCCCGACAGCACTGGTTATAGAAGCCGAGGATGAAGAAGAAAGAGGAAGCAAACCGGCTGCAGAAGGTAGAAGAAAGATTAGCGTTGCAGGAAAAGAAACTAGAGACACTTACTAGTGAGCGAGCTACCGGTCCACCATCTAAGCAGCATGAAGATCCTTCATTTGATACTGCCCACGAAGCTACCCCACCATCTCAGCGAAAAAGCAGTGTGGCTTCCACGGAGCTCGTCCGGCCTGATATCACGGCTCCTCGCTACCCCGTGGATGATATCACGGAGAGGGAACATTGTGAGCTAATGGCGAAATGCATGAACCTAACCTTGAAGGTGGCGGTCGACTATGTCTTACCTCCTGGACCTAATGGAACTTTTCATTGCAATCCGATTCCAGATGGCTAAGCTGTTGTCGGGGTGGAAAAAGTTACCAACGGATTCGAGGGGCTAGACCTTGAGTACCCTACAGGTGAAGGGGAGACTCGTCTGGTAGATGCCGTAAGGACTACCATTCTATGGAGAAAGGAAAACATCGTCCTTCCACAATGGACGCCGTGTCAACATACTCAACCAGAGGAGGCCCCTCAGCAGACTCCTCACAGTCCAGCTCTATCTCCGCTGCCTCAGTCGTCTCCGCCGCGTCATCACACTCTGTCGCCTGACCTGTCTCCGCCGTGTCAGTGGACTCCGTCGAAGGAGGCCCTTCAGCAGAATCCTCTGTCGCCTCAGTTGTCTCCGCCGCGTCAGCGGACTCTGCCTCCTCCGCTGCGTCAGCAAAGGCGGAAGAGACCCGTCGCCGCTCCAGCGGCTAGCAGTACAACAACAAAGAAATCCAGAGCAGGTCCAAGCGTCAAGAAGGCTCCTGCCAAGTTACCATACGACATGACTGAGGAGGAAAACAACGAGATCGTGGCAGTCGATGTGAAACGCCAGCTTGCACCGAAACGTCCATATCCAAAGGAGAAAATAGATCTGGTAAAAGCGAAGCGCTGTCTGGATGCCCTTAAGCGACCACCACCGCCTCCGCCGCTATCACACTATGACCGCTGTATTGTAAAGACATTTGATGAAGTGAACCGGTCGGGATGTAGCAGTGCTGCAAGAAGTGGGAAAACAATTCCCCAGCTCTGCGAACAGGAAGAAAAATCATGCCCCCCGCTCAAGGTGTTTCCCGATATCGCTAATGATCCGGCGGTAGCAGCCGCTCATCTTGGTTACACTCTTGGTGATTACTTAGGCGATGAGGTGCAGTTTGAAATGGCTGAGGTAGCCTTTAGATACGAGCACGGGAAGCCTCTAGACAGACCTGAGCAGCTCCCGCATCTATCAACAATGATGCGAAAATTGCATGACTGGTACTTGATGAAAGTGCGTTATATCGACTAGAGGGGGGTGAATAGGCGATTTTTACAAATTCATCACTTGAGGAAATACTAGTCGAGGAATTTGCTAAGTGACGAACTACTCGCAACGGAATAAGTACTCAAGTGCATGCGGAACATAGCAGTAGCATAGTCGTCATGATCAAATGAAACATACACAGAGCATGAGTAGCGTGAACAAGATAAGCAGGCTGAAGATAACGCGATTGAAGAATTTGAGGTGAGGAAATTGAGAAAGTCTTCAGTCAAATTCTTCAAACAGTAACGATCAATTTCATCAACAGGTACATGAGGAAATGAAAGAGTTGAGGAAATAGAACCAGGTAGCTCGATGAAGACAATGATTTGATAACCCAGTTCCAACTGCTGTGACAGTCGTACGTCTGGTTTGGAGCGGCCTAGTATTTAAACTAGAGGACACACAGTCCCAGGACACACAGTCCTTACCGTATTCTCCTTGAGCTAAGGTCACATAGTCCTCGCCCAACACTCGTGGTAAGTCTTCAGGGTAGACTTCCAAAACCATCACAAACTGGTCACCCGGCAATCCATAATTTACTGCTGGATGCTCTAGACCACGGTCACCCGGCGATCCCCAATTGACTGCAGGATGCACTAGACCATGACGCCTAACCGTCTGGAAGATACACAGTCTTCAAAGGTAAAAAGCATCGGCTCCACACAGGAACAATTTCTTCAGTGATGCTCAATCACTATGGGTTTTAGTTGTTTGGGGTTTTTCCTCACTGATGATTTTCACTCAAAGTCCTCGAGGAATGGGATGCTCTCAAATGACAAGTGTCAAGTTCTCTCTCAGAGCAGCCAACCAGCTAGTGGTTGTGGGGGGTGGCTATTTATAGCCAGGGTGCAACCCGACAAGATAAGACATAAATGCCCCCCAATGATATGACCGTTAGGTGGATAAAATATCTGGACAGCTGGCGCAAAGCACAGCAACTGTCAGAATTTGAACTGTCAAATTCCTCAGGGCTTATCATTTTCCTCACTTGCAGGCAATTCGCACTAGCGAAATCCTAACTCCTCAGTCAGACCAATTTCCTCAGAGACCAGAAGAACATCTTCTCTGTCACTGAAGAACTTGACTGAACTGCAAGAGGTTTCCAAAGGCTTCACTCGAAGGATTGGGTTATGTTGAGGCTTTTGAGTTGAGCATCAGTTGGAAATTTTTCCTTAGTATTACCTCGACCCCCTTTAATAGTACGGTGTTTCCTATGACTCAAAGAAAGGAAATGAAACTACGAAAACAAAAGTCTTCACGCTTCATAGTTCTCATTCATATCTTCAAGGTCACACCATCTTCTTCATTTTCAAAGTTTTCAGGGAATACCAAAGTCTTCACCAAAGTCTTCACCAAAGTCTTCAGTTGAAGACATTCATTTTTAGGGGTCGATATTCTTTGAATATACCAAACTCCTCATCGACTTATAGAACCTGTGTACACTCACAAACATATTAGTCTCTTAACCTATAAGTCTTCAATACACCAAAATCACTAAGGGGCACTAGATGCACTTCAATTTCCCCCTTTTTGGTGATTGGTGACAAATAGGTTAAGTTTTCAATGGGGATAAACATATGAAGTGTAAGTACTGATTTTGAGGAATTTGATTGCAAGATATAGAGGAACTCCCCCTGAAGATGTGCATATTTGAGGAATTTGCTTTGGACTGCAAATGCACATGGCAGGATAAAATCTTGGAGATCTCCCCATATATCTTGTAATCCATACACGCATTTCATATATATTATGAGGAAATTGAAATGCATGATGGAAAATGGGGTCTGAGGAAATTTAGCATGCGTGCATTAAGATACTTGAGGAAATAAGCATGCAGAAAGCAGTTCAAAAGTATCAGACCACCATCGGACTTAAGTTTACAACTCAATCAACAAAAGCTTCAGAAGAGCGAGAGTTGCAACTTAAACAAAAACAGCCCATATAAAGAGACCCGCTTGAAGACTAACTCAAATTTCTCCCCCTTTGTCATCAAGTGACCAAAAGGGATGAAATTGAGGACTAACGCCCCTGAAGAATTTCATCTTGAAGGTGGTGGAGGAGCGCCAGGGTTGTCGGGGTCGGTTGGTGGAGCAGGGCCTGCAGCAGTGTCGTCAATGTCCTTAGCTTCATCCGTCGCACGCGATGAAGAAAATGAGCTTGTCACCAGCTGAGGAACTTGAACATTCTTCTACTTCTTCTTGGGAGGAATCGACCAATCAAAGTCCCGCTGAAAATCCATCTCCGCAAGTTCTTCAGGAGTATAAAGATGTTCAAGGGTAGCCCAAGTGCGGTCGAAGACTTCATGCAGATAGTAACGATTTTTCCTCACCACATTGTGAGTGACTGTTATGTTCCGAAGAAGTGCACCAAACTGCCATTTGACCCACTTGTGATTGCGATCCACCTTTTGGTGAAGACTGAGGAGAAGCTCACGATCAGTCATCACCCTTGGAGCAGCTTCTTGAGGTCTTTGAGCGGTTGCCCTGCCAACAGAGTCTTGAGAAGCAGTGTCATCATTGGTTGAGTAGGAGGCAACAGTGCGAAATTGACCATTTAATGGTCGAGATCCTTCATCAATAACAGTTTTGCCTTTCCCATCCATTGAAGAAAATGTGTCCTTGAGGACTTCAATTGGTGGCAGAAAACTGAAATGATTTTGAAAGTCAGCTTCATAAGGCATTGAGGATCTCGCCCTGATGAACTTCATGATCCATGGAGCATAAGGCTTCAGTTCAAAAGGTGACAGTGCAATGTTGGCCAATGTCCTCAAGAAGAAGTCATGAAGATTTATGGGAATGCCATGAATTATGTTGAAGAGCAGATTCTTCATTACTCCAACCACCTCTTCTTCTTCATTGTTGTGGCCTTTGATGGGGCTGAGGGTTTTGGTCATAATTCGATAGACAGTGCGCGGCACATACAGTAAATCCTGCACCAGAAATGTTGTTCTGGGTGCTTGACCAGGCTTCAAAGGCTTCATAAGAACTTGGAGGTGATTGGGAAGCTCAGGTTCATCATATAGGCATCTGGCTTCAGCTGAGGGAATACTGACAGGGACGACCCGAAGCAATTCAGAGGCAGGTGTAGTAAAGTGAGTGGTGCCTGTCATCCAGTCAAGTATCCAAGTGCTGATGTCTTGTGCTTCACCAGAGATGTGAAGAGTGGCGTAGAATTGAAGAATGAGTTCCTCATTCCAATCATAGATGTCAACGCAGAAGGGCAGTAATCCAGCATCATGAAGAACTCTGAGTACTGGATCAAAGCATGGGATATTTTCCATATCAGCATGAGGAATTGAATAATGTTGGAAAACCTTGTCCTTCTGGAATAGCACAGCTGCATAGAAATTAGCCTGAGTAAGCGTCCAGAATCTCTTATGACGTGATCTTTGAGAGTCATAAGGATTTGCTCCTATGAAGAAGTGATGCTCATCGTAGAAGTTTTCTTTGATGAATTTGGGCCGCTTCTTGAAAGGCATAGCTGGCTTTGGTTGAAGATTTGGCTTGAAGCGCCCATGAATCTCCTTTGGCATAACAACAATGATGTCAGTTTGAGGAACAGTCGGAGCAGATTCTTCAGCAATCTTGGTTGGAGCAGTTTCCTCATTCACAGTTAATTCAGCAGAGGCAGCATGAGTCTCTTGCGGCTCTGACTCAGTTGGAATTTCTTCATTCGTAGCTGGAGACTGAGGAATTTTGGTGATTGGAGTGGTAAGAGGAGAGTTTGGATGTTCAGATTCCCAATAGTCATCATTGATAACAGGTGTAGTGTTACCAATGTCCACCTCCTCTTCCATTTCTTCAGTACCACCCTCTTCGGTAGGCAATTAAGGCTGGGGAGATGCAAGTACTGGAGTTGGAGCATTTTCTTCCATTTGAATTTCTTCATCAACCGGCTCAGAAGCAGTAGATTGATGTTCTTCAGGTTTGTCATTTGGGATTTCATAATCCTCACCAAATGGAACCAGATCATATGCTGGGACAGTAGAAAGTGGAGTTGCGTCGATTGGCTCAGTTGAAGAGCTTGGCAGTGTCTTCACTTTCTTAGGAGCTAAGGACTCTGCAGATGCTGAGGCCTTCCTTTTCTTAGCGTCTGTTGCAGACGGAATATCCAGCTTAGTCAATTTCTTCACCTTTGAGGATTTTGTCGGTGAGAGTTGAGGTGAAGGAACTTTAGTTTCTTCAGGCACGACTGTTGTAGTCACCCTGGCAGTTTCCTCAGGCACAGCAGTTTTTTCGGCTGTCCTGTCAGTTTCTTCAGGTTGTGGAGTAGAGGAGCTGGACAGAGGGTTTGAGAGGTGAGCACGTGCTATAGCCCGAGTGTTGTGATCTTTGATGACTTTGTCAGCCATCTTGATGAATCTGCCCTTGGCACCTTTCCAATCTGAGAGGTGGCTGTTGTACTTTTCACTGAGGCTTTTGATATCTCTTTGGACAGAGATGAGTTGATCAGGCGTCAGGTTGAGGACATTGTCCTTCATGAACTTCTCTTTCTTCTGTTTAGCAATCTTGGTTATCCTAATCTTCTCATGCTTCCATTTTTCTTCACCAATGAAAGCAGCTCGAACATGACTTGGGCTCGGAGGGAGCTTCAAATCATCGATAGGCGTGTTTGGGTCCTGGTGCCACAAGTCGATGAAGTCTAGCACAATCTTCGGATCAAGTAGCAGAGGAATTGAAGTGCCCTTGGCTTGGGCCAATCTTTCTTGCTTATTCCTCACAATTGCAGCTAATTCTTCATCATCTGCATTATCATCCTCAGATTCTGAGGGAATATGAAAAACCACTCTCTTCTCATGAGGACTTGGACGTTTTCCTCGGCCAGCTGTGGCTTTCCTTTTCAGCAGAGTGGGACTGCTTGAGGAATTTGCTGATGTCCCTGAGGCAATTGAGAACCCTGCTGTCCTTTGACATGTAGCAAGGTGCACTGGCATTGAGGACTTGACTGCCGCAGCAGAAGATTGTGCAGCCACTAAAGGAGCCTCTGAAGATTTTGCCTGAGGCATTTGCTGTGAGGAACTGGGGACAAAAGTCATTGGGGTTGAGGATTTCAACTTGACGGCCGATTTCTTGGCCATAGCCTTCTTAGGTGCAGAAGCACTGGTAGACACCTTGGCTAAGGCAGCAGCAGCAGCAGAGTCTTCATTGAACTTCTTCACTGCCTCTTTGGCTTGCCTAGCCAAATTTGCCTGTCGCCTTTCCCATTCATGCGGAAAGTCCTCACCAGTTTTGAGGCTTGTTGGATCAGCATGTTGTCCTACTGCCAAAGGTGCTCTTTTGCATGGAGGCTTGATCGCAAATTTCTTCATGTACTTGGGGGTAACATAGTGATATTCTCGCCATTCCTTCATCCATCTTCTCTCAATCCTCTGAATGCGAACTTTGCGCTGTTGTTTGGTCTCTTTGCCATGAGTTTCTTCGTCAGGGGTACAGTATTCCTCATAGATATCATCAGGAATCTCAAAAGCAGTTTGTACTTCAGGTCTCTTCCCTCCTTTCTGAGGTCTTTTGCCATCAGCCATTTTCTTCGGCTGAGGATTTTGCACTTTTGAGGATTCTGAAGAGGTGTGTAATCTTTCTTCAAGAAATGCTGCAAATGAGTTAAGTTGATGAGAACCTAGAGATTCATCAGCTGACATTTTGTACATGTGAATAGAGTGTAGGTGCGAAGAATTTGAAGAGGTCATATGCGTTCTCAGAAGTTTTTTTTGCAAAAAGTATCAAGTTTGAGGAATTTGACCATAGATGCCTTGAAGAATTTCACTAAGTGTTCTTGACTTAGGTTCCAGAGTTGTGCAGATTTGACGATCCACACAATTGAGGAATCTTGAAGAAAATCATAACTTAGCGAAATAGATCAAGAGAGGGAGATTGTTTATTGGTTGGTGTTTAAGAGATGGATTGCTTGAAGAATAAACACCTTTTGAAGTTTTTGTGAGAATCATCAAGATCAAAAATGCGGTAAAATAATATTTTATTTACCGTAAGCGAAGAACACGACGAACAGAGAAGTGAAGAGAAGAAGTTCGTCAGTCTAGATCTCCCACGCCCTAGCTTGGCAGAGGGAGACAGCTACAGCGGCGGCGGGGTGAAGATTTCCGTGGCCGATGCGAGTACGACGACGGCGAGGTCGAGGCAGTGAAGCTCTTCCTCTCCGGCGACGATGAGGTTAGCGACGGCGCTAGGTCTGGATCTCGGGAGAGAAGGGAGTGAGGAGTAACCCGAGCAAGTGGAAGGGAGGGGGTATTTATAGCAGAAGTAAAAACCAACTGGCCCGAAGATTTTGGACCAGTATGCCCCTGACCCTTGCCATCCACGCGACATGTGTCACCCACGTACTGTGTAGTGTAGATAGTGGGGTCGTGGGTTATCCAGTCGTGGGAATCGGAACGGTTTGAGCGGAAATTGCCAAAAATTTGAGATTGAATGTTTTAAAGTTTTCGTTCGCAAATTCTTCAGCTGTCAAGGATACATTGAAGACTTTGAACGGGTCTCAAAGTAGAACGCATATGAGGAATTTGTGAACAGACTGGGTTGAGTTTAGCATAGAGGGGGAAAGGGTCCGATCACATTCAATTAGAAGAAAATCAACTTGAAGAAATAGCTATAAGTGAATGCTGTTGAGGACATTGAAAAACTCAATATATGTATATATATAGTTAATGAAGAAAAACTCATGTGAGGAACATCAGTTGAAAAGTTTGAAGAATTTGAAGTTTTGAGGAATTTGCAAATTTGAAGAATTTGACAATGTTTGAAGAATTTGCAAGATGATGAAAAACTCAAACTTGAAGAATTTCAACTGTTGTTGGTGGCGTTACCCACCGTATAAGAATGATGATTTCAGACACCGCGTACAATTGTCGTAGGGTTCTGAGAATCAAATTCTTCATTAATTTCTTCACACTTAGAGTGTTAGTCTTCATTGATTGAAGAAAAACGTTACTTCGTGTGTTGCACATCAAAGTCATCAATTTTGCATAAGTGTTAGGATGTGTCTCCTTTCAAAGAACATTCGAAGATTCTAAGATATTTAGCTCACACCGCAACTTGCAAAATCTCTTCTCAGCCAAGGGCTTTGTGAAGATATTAGCCAGTTGTTCTTCAGTCTTCACGTGGTCGAGGAAGATATCGCCCTTCATCACATGGTCACGAAGAAAATGATGACGAATCTGGATGTGCTTGGTCTTGGAGTGCTGAACTGGGTTGTGAGCAATCTTGATGGCACTCTCATTATCGCAGTAGAGAGGGACATTCTTCACGTTAATGCCGTAGTCCTTGAGGGTTTGCTTCATCCATAGCAATTGAGCACAGCAAGAACCAGCAGCAATGTACTCAGCTTCAGCAGTAGATAGTGACACACAGTTCTGCTTCTTCGAGGACCAACAGACTAAGGCTCGTCCGAGGAAATGACAAGTGCCTGACGTTGACTTGCGGTCCACATGATCACCAGCATAATCAGAATCAGAATATCCAATGAGGTCAAGACCTGAGCCCTTGGGGTACCATAATCCTAGTGTTGGAGTGTGAGCTAGATATCGAAGAATATGTTTCACAGCCTTATGGTGTGATTCCTTCGGTTTTGCTTGAAATCGGGCACACATGCAAACACTAAGCATAATATCTGGCCTAGATGCACACAAGTACAATAAAGAACCAATCATGGAACGGTATACCTTCTGATCGAAATCTTTACCATTTTCGTTAGAGCAGAGTTGAGCTGATGTGGGCATAGGAATCTTGGCGCCTTTGCAATCCTGCATGCCGAATTTCTTTAGGACATCCTTGAGGTATTTCTCTTGAGATATGAAGATGCCATTGCGTTTTGACGAATTTGAAGCCCTAAGAAGAATTTGAGCTCTCCCATCATAGACATTTGATATTCTTCACTCATCATATAGGCAAATTCGTCATTGTAACGTTTGTTAGTACATCCAAAGATAATATCGTCCACATATATTTGGCACACAAATAATTCATCATCATATGACTTTGTGAAAAGAGTTGGGTCAAGTGAACCGGGCTTGAAGCCTTTCTTCATGAGGAATTCCTTCAATGTGTCATACCACGCCCGAGGGGCTTGCTTGAGGCCATAGAGAGCCTTGTTGAGTCTGAAGACTTTGTCAGGAAATTTAGAATCTTCAAAACCTGGGGGTTGAGCAACATATACTTCTTCCTCAAGCTTACCATTGAGGAATGCACTTTTCACATCCATTTGATATAAGATGATATTGTGATGGTTAGCATAAGTAAGCAATATGCGAATAGCTTCAAGTCTAGCAACAGGTGCAAAAATTTCATCAAAGTCAATTCCTTCAACTTGTGTGTAGCCCTGTGCCACAAGACGAGCCTTATTCCTCACTACCTGACCAAGTTCATCTTGTTTGTTGCGGTAGATCCACTTGGTGCCTATGACATTGTGCTTGCGAGGATCTGGGCGTTTGACAAGTTCCCACACGTTGTTGAGCTTGAATTGATGCAATTCCTTTTGCATGGCTTGAATCCACTCAGGTTCCAAGAATGCTTCATCAACTTTGGTGGGCTCTGTGATAGAGACAAAAGCAAAGTGCATTTACCCTTCTATCTTAACCAAAAATTGTATTGACTTGATGAAAAACATACAAACCGCTCACTCTTGCAATTTGTTGCAAAGTTATGTCCAATGAAATGCAATTTGTCACGTTTTTTAAAGTAGGGATATTATTTCGCTCAGACAAATGTGACTGAATAGACCAACCCCAACCACATCAACCCACATCCCACGTAATCTCATGTCAATGATAGACTCATGAAAACGATTGTACCAAAATAAAATACTGCTTCTAGAAACTTCCTACAGGATCTAGCGCCAAAAACCTCACTATGCCTCCCTCCCCCCCCCCCCCCCCGCCAGCGTCGCTCACCCGCCGCCCCTCCTCCAGCTACCAATATCACCCAACTCTCGGGCGTCCCCTCCACGATCGTGAGGGTGTTGCCACCCCAGTGTCGGCTCCCTTGAACTCCTCCCTCTCCCCATGATGAATCTCAACGGCCACGTCTCTATGTTAATTGGCCGTTGCTATGGGGATACATATTCTAATAGTTGAACATCGATCATATCTTATATATAATATGTCAAGGGCAATGTTTACTAAATTTTCATGTTGACTTTGTTACTACGATATGTTCTTCTTTCCGAAAAAACTTCAAGCCTTGTAATATGCACAACATCAAGTAAAATATTTCACATGCATAAACAAACTGAAATCATCTAGGAGAGGAGGACAAACATCTGGAAGTGCACTACCTTGTCCTTCTTAAACCATCTGGATGACAGTAAAAGCCGTCTAGGAGAGTAGGACAAACATCTGGAAGTGCACTACCTTGTCTTTCTTAAACCATCTGGATGACAGTATGATCAAAAATACGTTTGTTGCGGACCTCCCAGAGCTGCACCGCGCATGCCACAAAGTTATGTGCCAATGAGGGTCATTAGGCCTGGCAGTGTACATAACATAAAGAATTGAAACCAGGAAATCAAAGATAAGGAGAGTAGGAGACCCAAATCTGTCCAAAGATCATGTGCCAGCTTGCATCACAAGATGATATGGTTATTAATTAACTCAATCACTCAACCGAGTTGCGGAGGGACAACAATCGCAGAAAGAGTCCCGAATATTACTCGATTGCTTCCTGATCGTGCAAAAGTGTGTTCAGTCTTCATCTGAAAAAGCAAGCCAAAGGAACACATGATGGTGTCAAAGAGCACCAAGTGCATTTAGCAGGAGACCAAAGAACACATGATGTAGAACATGCGCATGAGAAGAGCAGTCCGCTTGACCTCAAAAAACATTGACACGGGAGAAATAAGTGTTTCTTTTTCATAAGAACTAACTAAACAAAGAGAAGATACAGTTTAATAATGTAGCACGTGATGTAATCATATAGCAGTACACTGCATCAAGAAAGTGGTAAAAGAAAACAGTACATGAGTTCGATTCTTACCACAAAATTGGACCTGAAGCCGGTGAATAAAATCGAGCACGGTAGTAGGAGAATTATTGCTTGACCTAAGGAAGCGGCATCGACGACGACATGCAAGGAAATCTTCTTATCGCCCACGCATCGACGATTCTCAGTCAAACCAAATCGGGGCTCCGCGTCCTAGGCGCTCGATTCGTTAGTTAAATCTCCGAAGAGCAGGAACGTGAGGTGCAACATCATCATCGTCACGTGCACAACAATCCTAGGCTAAAGGGACCGCGAAGAGGCCGTTGCCTTGGGAACGGAACGGACATGGGAGGGGCAGGGTCGCGAGGAAGTGGGGAGGGGAAGGGAGCTCACCACGGTCGGGATCTTGGGAGGCCGCAGCGATGGGGGTAAGCGCGTCAGCGTCGTAGTAGTTGCTATCTGATAGCCATCGCAGTCGATGGCGGGGTGAGGGTGGGCGGCGGGCCAACCCTAGCGCGCCTTTGGGTCGGGGACGTGCGTACGTGCTGTGTGCGTAGCGAGAGAGAGGGGTGTGCAGGCTGGGCTCCAGCCTCTTCGGTTCAACAAAAATAATCAAGACGGGTGAAAAATAAATCGGCGAGGAGAAGAGAAGGAGAAAAATCGGTGCGGGGATTATCGAGCGAGGGGTGGAGAGCGAACGAACCACAACTTAGAGACTGCTCTTTAGGAGTACATATTAATAGAGATTTGATTGTCATTTAATTTTGAATCCTAACTTTCCTAACACATTGATTATCATTTAATAATAGAGATTTGATTGTTAGAAAGATCCATGTGTTAGGAAAGTTAGGATTCAAAATTGATTGCCACATAATTGGCTATTCATTATTTGGTAACGTATTATTGGTTCCTGCCATTTGTAACATGGCTGATTAGGAAAACTTGAATAAGATTAGGAAATTTTTGTGACGAAATTAAACCAGTTGAAAAAACCAATGTAAAGGAGTGGTGGTGGGAGGTGAGACGAAAAAAAACCGGTTAAAAAAAAACCAGGAAGCTATTCTACCAACTGAGCAATTAGGAGTAGATATATATATATATATATATATATATATATATATATATATATATATATATATATATATATATATATATATATATATATATATTGACCCCCTTCTTTAAATTAGATCTGGCAGAAGCGGGACGAACTCCTACCAACTGATCACATACGAGCAATTCAAGAGGAATTGGCGGGATTCTTGGTTGAGCATGTCATACCTACAGACGGAGAATACCATCGGGATTTGCAATGTGATTTTGGTAATTAGATATTAGGGATCGTAAGAGATGTTATATTGTATATATGCATGAACGTGTACTATATGTAGTAGCGTCAAATAGATATACGAAAACTTGTTGTTCGACCAAGCACGGAGAAAGAGAGGTCGCTTCTCTCTATATATTAATCATGACGATGTTGTGTAATGGTTCCTTCATTGCTATATGTAGTAGCTAGCGTGGAGTTGAATGAAAAGCATAAAACAAAAATGAAACCCCTAAATGTAAAAGAATTGAATGGTAAACACAAAAAGAAAAGGGGAAATACAATATGAAACCACTAAACCCTCCAAAACCCCTAAACCCCTCCTTTCAAAAAAAAAAAAAGCAGCGCCTGGCTGACGCGTGGCTGCCTTCTAATCCCGGTTGGTGCTACCAACCGGGACTAGAGGTCCTCCTGCCTGGGCGCCCACAGCAGCCACATGGAGCCCCTTTAGTCCCGGTTCGTAACCCAACTGGGACTAAAAGTGTGAGCCTTTAGTCCCGGTTGCAGAACCGGGACTAAAGGCCCTTTGATGCCCTGTCTACTAGTGTCGCCGCCGTTGTCGCATTGCATACATTGAATTGTGACGTGGAATTGGGTGATGACGTACGCGTAAAAACGGTGAATGGTGTCGGCGGTGTCGTATTTGTGGCGTAGGGGGAACGTCCAAGAGTAGTGGGTGTAATCATTGAGAATAACGATATATTATTGGAACCACTGAAGCTACAAATCGGAGACGTCCACAAGTTCTCCACAAGTCACAATGTATTAACTGAAAAGATGAAGTGGTAAAAAAGTTTGATGTAGAAAAGGCAGCCGGGGCTGCTTGCCTAATTTGCATGCGGCACAAACAGAATTATTGGGCATGTCATTATTACATGAAGGAAGCAAATCACGAGCCAGAGAGGAAACAATTTTATTGCTAGGGTATCCCAATCTTTGATGCCAGAGATCACCGACGATGGAGAAGACTGGTTGAACGGTGGCGTTGGTGAAGAAGGGGTAGAGATCTCCGTGACTATTGGACCTCATGATTATCTTGCGGGTAGAGATCTCCATGACTATTGGACCTCTCTTTATTCTGGGATATGAATTGTCACTGTTTACAATATGTTGAAAAATTGTTATGTTCAGCAATAATCATTAACGGAATCAGGAATTAATAGCTAAAACACCTCGAATTGTGCACCAAACTATATAAGAAAACTACTGATGCATGTAATCATATAGGTTGTTTAATAGTGATTACTGACTATGTTTTAAAACACTATGCTTTCTGAATATAAGACCATCTCGAATTGATTGCAGTTAATTTAAAGCATTGCTGGCACGCTCCTAGATATTATAAATATGATATTTACAAAACATTTTTTTGTTCTGGCAGGCAAACAACTTGTTATGTTAAATCTAATTTCGTGAGGATTATTCCTGTTTTTTTGGAGCAATTCAGGATTAGTTCTTTCACTTTCTCGTTGACTGTTGTTGTGTCTCTTTATTTTCTCCATAATTCGGTAGGTTTGTGGCTCTGTTTTGCAAATAGCAAGTATGTAAAACAACAGGATTACTATAGTCCTCTTCATTTTTGCATCCATTCCAGTAGAGCATAACTGTCTTCAAAAACTGTAAATGAAATTATATAGGTTCTCCTTTGTACTATTATCTACATCATGTCTCTATCAGAATGTAGTTGGCAAAAAAAATTGATTGGTTTGAAGATCCTGTTATTCTTCATCCACTTCAGATGAGTTGTTTACCCTGGATTAGAATGTTTGCATGTTCTACCACGGCCTTAATTAGTAGGTACTGTAGCTAAAGAGCAGTTACCTGAGTTACTAAATCTATTTGATTCAGTATTTTATTTAGCGACGGTGTTTCAATAAGCTAAGGTTTCAAGATCTAGGGTGCAAAAAACTTTAGCAGGTAATTGCAAAGGTGATCTAAAGTCAAGCCTCTCCTATAAGTATGTAGTATAATTGCAGAACAGTAATATATTGCATGCGTATTGTTCAATAAACATATCGTAAATGCATTTGAGGTATATATACCTCTCAATCCCTGGTTCAGCAAGAAGCGCTGTTGCCTTAGATAGATCGCACACCCTTGATATTGTCTTGACATGCCGTACCCCTAAGGAGCACTCTGAGTAGACCTGAAGCTTGTGCTTTCGTGGTGTTCAGAGCCTTAAGTGATTTCTTATATGAGTCCTCTCTACTCTTCACCCACCAAGAGGCCCGCCTTGGATTAGGCTTCCAGCCCTCCAAAATCCCACATGAAAGTGTTCCCCATCTAACCAACAGTTCATGGGGGCGCGCAAGGAAGCAATCGCCGTTCCAATTATTCCGTATACATGTGTCTACCTCAGTAAACCTTTGGCCCTCACATAATATAAGCACGTATCTTGTCAAGGCAATCTTCATGGAATAAAAATTACTCACACCATGCTTGTACCGAGAAAGAGTCCACAAACTATGCTGGGCATTCAGAAAGTTTAGATTCAAATTTGTCAGGTTCCTCCTTTCACCGTTTAAGCCACTATAACTTCCATTAAACCCGAGGTCAATGGAACCGGGGAAAAACTTAGTATATTCTTCCAAAGAATGTGTTGCTTCTCTGGTTTGGTATGCACACACATAATAGTTGTCGCTACGCATTATAAATTTCGCCCACTCAGTTGCATCTGAAACATTAACATGAATCCAGGCTGGTGGTTCAAGAGGTAGAGTTTGTCTCTGAAGAACTTTCTGCCTTGTTCTTATAAACTCATACTTTGAGAGACTGGTGCCGAACATATAAAGGTCATGAGACCATACGACGTACCCCTGGGGATCTAATTTGAGTTCCACATTTATAATAGTCGGTCCTCTGTCATCCAAAAAAACGAAGTACACGTTGGTTGTCAAAAAATACTCACATTATATAATCTATTTTTTATATATAAAAAGTAATTGACGAGTTTACCAAAAAAAGATAAATAAGCTAGGAAACTCCACAATCAAAAACATCCAACCATCTATTTGACGGATTAGATAATACTCCCTCCGTCGCATAACATAAGAGTGTTTTTGATATCAGCGAAGTGTCAAAAATGCTGTTATATTATGAGAAGGAGGGAGTAATATCTATCTATCTATTATCTATTGTATATACTAAAAGCAATATACGGATCAGAGAAATTGGCTAGAAATCCTACAAAAATCAGACTAACCATATATTTGGCGGACCCAAGATTCAAAGGAAAACATGACCGTTTGATCTACGTAACAGTACCCCACATATCACGTTTCACATCTGATACATCAAGTGCTAACCTGGCCCGAATCATATACTATATATAAGAACAAAAGATAATAGTGTCATGTTTAGATGCAACTTGCACCGAAGCTAAAAGAAAAGATGTGCACATGAAGGGTTAACCTGTTCCGGTTTATATACTACTCCCTCCGTTCACAAATATAAGATGTCTAAATATTTTACTATGAACTATATACGGACTGAAATAAATGAACAAACACACTAAAACGTGTTTGTATACACTCGATTCACAAAAAAGTTAAAACATCTTATATTTATGAATGGAGGGAGTATATAAAGAGAAAGGAAAAGAGAGCCATGTTTATATTTAATGTGCACAAGAGTTAAAAATCAGAACCATCTGGCCACCTATTTGCTGGACCCATTATTTAATGGAAAACATGACCGTTTGATCTACATAACAGTACCCAACAGATCAAGGTTTCACTGACACGTCAAGTGCTAACCTGACCCTATACTCTTGGTAGCCTAAACTTTCTTGATACTAAGCCTAAAATGGCTAACCAACGAGTATTAAGCAACATTACTTTGGACAATGAATATATGAATAAGTTTTGCAATAAAAAGTTATTAAACATGGAAATTTGTTCTTATAGGAACTCCAAATTAAGTATATGAATATTTAGAATTAAATTTTATGAATATACTCCGATGGAAATTCTTAATATCTAACATCGAAATAAACTACTCCCTCCATTCTCTTATAGAAGGCCACAAACTCATATTACAGGTACCAAGGCAAAATTTATTGACCGCTTGGAAAGTCAAGTTTTCTTTTCGTTAACCGGAATCATTAATACGCCGCATGCATGCAACGAATGAATGAGATTGAAATAGCTAGTGTCATTATGAATACATGCATGCAAGTATGAAACAAGTTGCTAGTGTGAGGAAACATCATTAATGTTTACCTCGATTACTGTTGGTGGCCTTATATAGATGCAAAATGTATTTTTCATAGTGGCCTTGTATAAGGGAATGGAGGGAGTATATATTTTTGAGTGAATTTCACTTTTTACTCTGTAATTGTACATTGATATGAGGTCTTCCTCAATATATAATCACCTTGCAGGTGGTACGGTGATATGAGGTCTCTCTCAATATATAATCAGCTTGCTACGTGGTTCCTTTATTCTATGGAGACTTAGGCTTGGACAACAATAACGGTAGAGATGGCCCATCAGAAATCCTGGAGCTTGGTTGATATTATTTTGCCCCAAATAATATTGTTTCACATTGCCTTTTTCACTGCTGTTATTTTCTTTTACGTGGGCTTTACATTCATCTAATATCCACACTTTATTGGCTAATGACCTGATATAGCTAAGAAGATTGGCTATGGTAGGTCAGGCCAACTCCAACGTGTGACCCCAAATAGTCCGGCCCCATCCATTTGAAGGAAAACGGACATAAAAACGCGGCCCAACACGCGGGGGCAAATTTGGGCCGCATTTCCGTCGAGATGGACAGCGCGCGGACGCGCGCCCTTGTCCTCCCCTGGCCCGCCCGTCGGTGGCACATACGCCCCATTTCTCTTCCACTGCCCCTCCCTCCGCCCCTCGCCATTGCCGCCACCGCCCGCCGATGCCCATTTCCCCGGCCGCCTTCCTCGCTTTCTTGCCAGGTCGCCCAAACCACGACCATGCCATGCCATAGCTGGCCCACGCAAGCGTTTCGGAGGAGTTTCTGTCGGTGTTTGTGGCTCTTCCAGTGCAGAGAAAATCTACGGCCACCGACGACGCCCATCGGCCTCAACACCTTCCAGCAGGCGTTGCGTAGCTGCAGGGAGTGGCCGCCAACGCTAACCTTGCCTGCTGCCTGTGAGGGGAGCTCGAGGTGCTCTTCCCGTCCGCATCTCCACCATGACTGCAAGGTGTTTGACACTTTGCTGACAAGGTACCATGGATAGTGGGGATGAGTATTTTGTTACAAAACATCATTTGTTCATCGGATGATTCGTCCTCGGACGACGAAGACCTTGTGATGGCTGCATTGGTCATCAATGACCACATTGCTAGGCAGCAGCCTCGGGACATGGGATCAAATCCGGGTCATGATCCGGCCTTGAACCGTAGTAGGGAGAGCGTCCACATCTTTATCTATGCCGATTACTTTGAGAATACTGCGCTCTACAAGCCACATCAATTCCTCCGCCGCTTCCCTATGGCGAGACATGTTTTCAATCGTATTCGGGAGGGAGTGGTAGCATATGACCCATAATTGAGTGTAAAGCGGATGCCCTTGGCAAGCTTTGCTTCTCCTTTTATTAGAGATGCTTCGCATGCTTGTGTATGGAATTCCAGGCGATCTTTGTGGATGAATACGTGCGTATGAGCGAGTCCACATGCCTTCTATCAATGTACAATTTTGGCAAGGCTCTGGTGCCAGTGTTTGGCCCTAAGTACCCGAGAGAGCAAGTTGTCGCTGATACAGAGAGGTTAGTATGCACTAGTGCATACAATCTAGTGCACCTTGGAGTTGGCCTCAATGATCAAACTGCTCCAACCTTTGGTGTAGGTACCATCTCACCCTTTTCTGATTTTAGTTATTTGCTAAAAAAATAATTCCGACTTAAGGCCAGCTCCACTCCTATCATCGTGGTGAAACTGTCGTAGCTCTAGAAAAACTCTCTCCTTGCCCCCCCCCCCCCCCCCCCCCCGTCGCTCCCGTGAGCGGTGGCTAGGCAAGCCCGCATCAGCCATCCCCCTTCTCTCCCTAACATTCTCCTCCCTTGCTAATGTCGTATGGTGGCTGCAATGCGGGATGTGACATCATGGCGAGGGTGAGGTGCTGTCGTGGGTCATGATGGCGGCGAGGCGTGCGGCCAGGCCGATGGCTCAGGCGGGCAATGGTGACGTAGTGGCTGCATGATGGGTCATGGGTGTGTGGCAGGGCCCACGCTGCCCTCTTCATTGCATCCTATCCTTGAAAGGCTTGTGGCTTGCGGGATGGCTTCAACGGCCGACGGCGAGGCTGTCGGTGGCAGTGTGCGTCCGACTGGAGGTGGTTGGGGCTTCTCCGGTCGAGGCAGCAATGCAGTTGAGCCCTTGCTTGGATCTGCACGCGCCAAATCTGGCAGATGCAGTGGATGCTCCTCTGATGAAGCTGGCTGGTCTTGGCCAGTGGGGAGTTCCTCCTTGTGTTGTTCTTGGTTGTTCCCTGATGCACATGTTGACGCTCAGCCGCTCTATGTTGTCGACGACCACCCCTAGGCATTGCAGATTGGCTACAAGGCTTGGTCGTCATCTTTCTCTATGTGTATTGACGCGGGCTCAGGTGAAAGGTTGGAGAAAGTACTTTTATCCTCTGGCAGGTGGTCATGCGCTCTTGTGGCGGCGAGGAGGTTGGTCAGGTGGTGATAGGTGGTCTCATGTGTTGCCGACGCGGTCGTGGTAGCTTTGGGGGCAGCAGGGGTGCAAGTGATGGTGGCACCTTCGGTAGAGCCGACTACTGTTGGCTGGTGGTGAGGGATGGAAAATGTGGCCTTTGTCCATGCTTTGTGCTTGCTTGTTCCCTCGCGCATGTGTGGACGCTCGTTCGCTCGATGTTGTCGGCAATCGGCTCTGGGCATTTGCCGAGGGGCTGCAAGGCTCGTTGGTGAGCTTTCTATGTTCATATCGACACGGGCTCGGGTGGAAGGCTGGAGAAACTTCTTTACTCCTCCGATAGGCGGTAACCATGTAATCTTGTGGTGGTGAGGAGGTTGGTCTGGGTGGTCGCATGGGTCATCGACGCGGTTGCGGTGTCTTTGGCGGCAATGGGGAGCGGGTTGCATGGGTCGGTCTGGATGGATCCTCCCTTCTCCTTGTTCCGGGGTGGCGACACGGGCTGTTCACACAACGGAGATGTCCAAGACATGGGGATCACGCTCGGGAAGACCGGATTGTGACCCGAGACAGGTTGGAGCTCTTGCTCCGGGTAGGCGATGGTGGGCTTAGGGTCGGGTGGTTCCCGCGCATGATGAGGTCCCTCTCCTCGCTGGTTAGATGATCGATGGTGGTGGTTGGGACTCGGCTATTCTGTCAAGTAGATCGGCATCGATGACCATGAAAATGGTTTCGTGCTAGCATGCTAGCGACGTTCGTCGATAGTCATGGGGTTGTGCCTTCCCCCGTCCATCAGGACTGGCCAGAGACGTAGGCATGGGTCACTCCTATCATGGATGAGTCGGCCCAGACTGCATGGCTAATGTCGGGCTGGGAGTGAAAGGAGACGCCATTTAGTCATCCTAACATGGTGGATGCACCGTGATGTGGGCGGTTGGTCGTGTCTCGGACATGGATACCGGGACGGCGGCCTCGAATGGCGGTCTGCGAGGTTGGCTCGCTAGAGGGCACCATGGGTCCATGGTGGTGGCGGTGGCATTTCCTCTTGATCGTGTGGGCGGCTGGGTGGTGGGCCATGGGTGGGTGTGTCACTCCATGCATTGCCGTCTTTATTGTGTCAGGTCCTTGGAAGGGTGGCTTGTGGGGTGACTTCAACGGGCGCCAGTGGGGCTAGCGGAGATGTGGTGCGTCGGGCTGGAGGTGGTTGTGGCAGCTGCATTTGAGGCCGCGATGTAGCTAGACCATTGGCTGGATTTGGAAGCGCCAGATCAGGCAGATGCGTCGCATGCTCCTGCGATAGAGTTGACTGTTGTTGGGCGGTGATGAGGGATGGCCAATAGGGAGTTGATCTGTGCTTTGTGCTTGGTTGTTCCCTCGCGCACGTGTCGACTCTCGTTCGCCGATGTTGTCAGCGACCGGCCCTGGGCATTTGCAAAGTGGCTACAAGGTTCGGTGGTGAGCTTTCTATGTCCATATTGACAATGGCTCGGGTGGAAGGCTGTACAAGCTTCTTTTCTCCTTTGGTAGGTGGTGACCATGTAATCCTGTGCTGGCGAGGAGGTCGCTATGTGTGGTTGTAGGTGGTCGCATGGGTCACCGACGCGGTCGCGGCCAGTCTGGCGGCGGTTTTCATGCGGTGGCGAGGAGCGGGTGGTGGTGGATCCTCCCTTCATCTTGGTCCGACACGGCGACGCAGGTTGTTTGTGTGCAGAGGTGGCCAGGACGTGGGGATCATGCTCGGGCGGACTAGATTGTGGCCCGAGACGGGTCAGAGCTCTCGGTCCTGGTAGGCGATGGTGGGATTGGAGCCAGGTGGTTTCCGCGGGCAATGAGGTATCTTTCCTCGCTGGTGCGGTGGTCGGTGGTGGTGGTCGGGCCTCCGCTATTCTGTCAGGGCAGATCGATGGTGATGACCGTGAAAATGGCAACGTGCTAGTGTGCTATCGATGATCGTCGATAGTCATGGGGTTGTGCCTCCCCACGTCCACTAGGATTAGACGGGAGACGCATGTGTGTGTGCCTCCCATCGTGGAGGAGTTGACCTAGACTCCATGGCTGATGTTGGGTTGGGAGTTAAAGCATACGCCATTTACTCCTCCTAGCGTGGTGGCTTTCCCTCTTGATTGTGTGGGCGGCTGCGTAGTGGATCATGGATGTGTGTCGGTGCCCATGCTGCCCTCTTCATTGCGTTGGGTCCATGGAAGGGTTGCGGTTTGTGGGGTGGCTTCAACGGGCGACGGCGGGGCTGGCTGTGACGGTGTGCGTCCGGCTAGAGGTGGTGGTGGTTGTTGTGGTTGAGGCCCCGGTGTAGCTGGGGTCTTGGATGCGGCGAATGCTCCTCTCACGGAACTGGCTGCTTTTGGTCGGTGGTGAGCGATGGCCAACAGGGACTTTCTCCGCGCTTTGTGCTTGGTTGTTCCCTCGCGTGCGTATTGACGCTCGTTTGCTCGATGTCGTCGTCGGCAACCGAACCTAGGCATTTGCAAAGTGGCCCGATGACCCGGCCCGAGCCCGGTCCGAAAAACCCAAACCCGGTTGGGCTGGCTTGACCTTCGGGCCGGGCTCGGGCCTTGATTTTCCTGAAATATAAATCAGGACGGGCTCGGGCTTCCATTTTAGCCCTAAAATAGTCCGGCCCGGCCCAAACAATATGTATTGGTAGAAATCTGGAGGAACGTGAGCGAATTCCCTTTAACCAGCCGCCATGTAAATTCCCCTCTCTCAACCATTCCCCCCGGTTACCCTTGCCCCCCAGGCCCCTGCACTCCCTCCCCAGTCCCCACCTACTCTCCTCATAGCACAACCCGGCAATCCGACCCATGGGTCCGGCCTACCATGGGCACCCGAACCCGAATGGGTAGGGTATGGGCCTTCATCTTCGCCCGTGGGTAAGACCCATGGGTAATACGATTAATTGTGGGTTAGGGTATGAGCATAGGTTCATATTCGTGGGTCGCCCAATGGGTCACCCGATTAACTGACATGTAGGCCCATGTGTAGTTAGATCCCAGCCAACAGAGCCAGTCCACCAATGGATGCGTTTATGCTTGTTTCTCACTGTAACGCAGAAGTCGGAGCTGCGTGTGGTGGGGCCCTTGCGGCAACGATGACTCTTTAATGGTGGTTTCTAGCAAGCGGTGCTCTCTGGAGGTTGCGCTGGACTAGGTCGATACGAGGCTTGCAACTCTCTCCTGCGAGGCGCATCAACAAAATCTGAGCTGCCTGTCCTCGACATCTGCGGCCGATTGTTTGGCTATGGCCGATGAGGTCCTTAGGTGTCGTTCGTTCAGAGGGGTCCTGACAGGTCGTCCGCGGCGAAGTCGAGGTTGCCTACTCGGGGAGAGGTGATGATGATAACACTGTAGGCATCATTGATGGTGTCCTCCTTGACGGTGTGTGGTCTTGTGGGTGCCAGGTCAGCCGTTGTGAACTTTTATGTGGGCACGGTTTTCACCCAGATTTCCGTTAATTAACCAGTCAATTCTATTCTATCTTTTCTAATGAATCGGACCCTAAAGAACCGCGTTTCAAAAAACTTCTTCAACCGTTCGGTCCATGTAGGTGCAATAAGCTAGAATGCGCCACCGGTGTCTCCACCCAAACGCAGCAGCAACGCAGCAAATATAGTCCCACCTCGGTTAGCTAGCATGGCTGTGAGCACACAAAGTCTACAAATTCGCAAGGGACGTTCAGTTATTTGTATGTACTTGCTGGTACCTACCCTCCCGGGTCACGGCATTGCTCGGAATCATCTACTGTTAAAATATATTGTGCCTTGACCCGACGGGTCTGGTTATGGTCTACCTGATCGAACCCGACCCGACTGCCAGGAGCCTTCTTCGATGCAGTAGCGGCGGCGCTGCCAATCCGTCCTCCCGTCGCTTGCTAGTTGGCGACCTCATCTACATGAACATGAGTGCTTCCCGTAATTGCTATTTCCCCTGGTTGCTAGCTTCTGTGTGTGTGTGTGTGGATAAGGGGATGTGCTAGATACATATACGTGAATGAAGTTGATTGGATCTGATGCGCTATTAGCATGTGTACGTGTGGCCATTTAGGCTGCTGTGTACGTGTGGATCTAATGTAGAGAACAATTGCAATTGAAAGGATATGCTTGTTCGTATGTACTCCATCCACAGGAGTATGTCTGAGGAATTGCTAGGCTGCAATTTACGAGAGTAAATCCATCTTTCGATTTTTTGTTCCGTAAATCTCTACAGTTTGCGTCTATGAGCATATGATTTCGGGCTTTTAGCTGGGCCGGGCTCGGGCTTTCCCATGACATAATTTCCTTAACTGGGTCCGGTCAGGCTTTTGTAAGCCTGGCCTGAAACCCAGCCCGGCCCGACGTATTCCCAGGTTTACAGGCTACTCTACTAGTGTTATACAATAGACACCTTCAAGCAAGAAAAATACTTACGCAGGTTGGCTTGGGTTTATAGCAGCTTCGACTGGCTGTATAGCCGAGAACAGACCAACTAGTATGATGATGAGGATGATAAATTTTGAAACATTAAACCGAAATTTCTGCCACCTGAAAGTTTTGAAACATTAATTAGCAAAGGAAGGCAATGGAACCATTTGATAAATTTTGTGGTGAAATACGATATAATCTTCTAGGAATGGGTACAAACATGTACCCTTCATCTGCTTTGCTGGGGCAGAACAAGGACGAGCCCATAGTTTCCTTCCCAATAGCTAGCTGGTCACCTATGATAAAAATGTGCATAATCAGATCGACGTACAAACAATTTGTTGAAATTTTGAAATTATAAAACAAGTTCACGTTGGCTGCATCCACGGAAGAGATAAGCATGGTGCCACTCTCGCCCCTGCGTTGGGCAGAGGCAAACAAATTTGAACTTATGTTTCTGTCAAGGAGATTGAAGAAGGTTGAATCTAGCCCTGTTGTAGAATATTTCTCATTTCCTAACTTAACAGAAATCTTTCAGGTTCACACTTTCAATTTGCATTTGGAAAATGGCTACACTATCTCTTACCTAAATTCTGCATGTATGTTTCCAACTGAAATGGACACTGAAAATGATAAGTATGCATTTTTACTATCTGGCATGAGTAGAAGTTATGAGTTGCTACTACAGACAAGTATAAGGGTCGTATTATGGACTATATTGTACTTTCCATTGTTTCCATGGGCAATATGCATGTAGCCATGGCAAAGAGGCCCACTGGATGTTTCAGAATTTACTTCTCTAAAACTGCATTTCTTTTGTAATCAATGGAGAGACTTAGAGGCAATATGTTGCTAAAACATTGACTGGGTGTAATGTGTGTAGTTATGCATGGCTGGGTGAGGGCCGAATTAGGCCTCCTGGGACTTTGAATTCTCTAAAAGATTAGGCTTTGCAAAAAAAAAAAAAAGTACTCAGGTACAGTACATCCTAAGTAGTGCTCTTTCAGACATACCCTGCTGTGGTTATGTTTTGGTCACTAAGTTCAGATGATTATTTAACTTCTTCAAGCATGTATGACCCTTTGACATTTATCTATCTAGCCAGATGTTTTCGTAATGAGATGTATTTGCAAGGTTACTTCTCTGTTTCTTTTCTGTTGTTGGCGACCTACAGTGTACATAATTTAATTCTGACAGAAAGATTGTTGCCAGTGGAAAAAATAACTCTGTCGAGCAGTGGGCATTGTCAAGGCAACAACATTAGTTTTCTGAATCTGATTGAATGGTAGACGGGTGCTAATCGGATGGAGAACCTCCTCTAACCAACTAGACTTACGAACAATCAATAAATATCAAATTGTTCCAAATCGACAGCTGTTCTTTTATTCAAATACAGATTTAGGAATTTCACACATTTACAATTCATGAAAAACGATGCATGATTTTCTACAAAATCACTTAGTGTATTTTTGGATCATCAGGTTATCCTAGACCTCTTTGGGGACAACATCACCAATTGTTTTGCATACTGCAATGCAATTTAAAAAAAAAAAATCAGTTGCTTATGATTCTTATTTTATCTGTGTTCACCCATGTGATAAGCTGCCAGAAATCTTAACAGTATGTGCCTAACGAGGTGGATTTTGTTTTATGCACTTTGCAAAATCTACGTACTCTGCTACTGATTGACAAAACAGTGTTCAACCTTCTATTGGTCCACCTAAGAAGCTGAACTGAGATTGGAAACAACTTCCAGTTTCTAGATGAGGACTTCTCCAGGCATCCAACCATTTTGGTGTGGTGTCACTAAGCTGCCGATCTAAGATAGCTGGACTGTGGAGTCTATATATGCTACAAGAGTATGAGCTCCTTCAATACATTTTGGGAAAGGCAGAAAATACCTGAGAGGGGAAATAGAGGAATGGTTCGTGCTATCAACTGCTCGCGCCAGGCTGCCGATGGCCCGTGCTGGTGTGGGCGTGCGGCACAGGCTTGGCTGCGACGACGCCCTGGCCGGCTGGACGCCGGAGCTGCAGGCAGCGCTGCTATCTGGGATGTGCCGCCCCAGCGACCCAGCTCCATCTTTCCCTGCCTCCTCTGTTTTGTCTTTCTGAACCTAGCGAGTTACCCCCGCCTCCCCTGTTTTGTCGAGCAACATAGCGCTGTCCGGGCGGCTTGTACCGAGCCCAGGTGCAGTAGGTGAGGAGCGAGATAAGCATGACTCTTCGGTTATTGTTTTCTTTTTCTTTTGACATGAAAGGAGCTTTATTTTCAAGTGGGGGCTCCGGCAACCATAAGCCGGCGCGGGAAGTTTTTTTTTATATAAACCCGTGAACTATTTACCAATTGGGCAAACTTTTCCTAAAAATTGATGAATATTTTAGAAAATTGATGAACTTTTTTAAAAAGCAATTAACTTTTTTCAAATATTTATGAATTTTCTTATAAATTTTGTGAAGTTTTTTCTAAAATTTTTATGAAGTTTTTCCGAATTTGTGAACTGTTTCCAAAATAGATGATGTTTTTTATAACTTTCTTTCAGATTAATGAACTTTCTTCAAATCCAGTGAACTTTTTGATTTTTTTGTGAACTTCCTTGAATTCCAATTTATATATTTTTATATATCTAAAAGTCAACAGTCAACAAGTTATAAGTCAGCTTGTAATTAAACTCCCTCGTCTTAATGAGCATTCTTTGAAAAAAAATGTACAGTACGAAATAGGGAACAAAGAAAACAACCTCATGAGTGAACAATGTGTTTTCAAACAGATCCTTCTCGCCCTATCCGAACACCGTCCATTGCACATGTTCTATATTTGAACATTATTAAAATAACCCCAACTTTTGCAACCAAGTGGGCATCCAATGATAGGCATCCATGCCTGATTTGAATGACTTTCAATGTTATATGCAAGTTGCTACACGTCAGGACATTTATCGACATATTTTATGAAGAAAACTTTAGAAAATGCAAAACTTGACGAAAAATCAAACAACTTGGCATGGTGCCTTGAATTGGTCGTACAAGACGATGACAATAATTGGGGTCATTGAAGTGATGTCGAGAAAAAAGGTGCTCCCAACCAGACACTTCTCGCCTATCCGAACACCCTGCGTTGAACATGGTCTAGTTTTGGACATTCTTAAAATGAACCCAATTTTTGCAGGAAGGTGGGCATGCCCATGGTAGAAATCAATGTAAAGTTTGAACGATTTCCTACACCGTATACAAGTTGCGACACGTCCGGCCATTTATCGTCCCTTTTCACCCAAAAAAAACACAGAAAATACAAAAATTGTCCAAAACCTCAAACAACTTGCCATGGTACATCGAATTGATCATACAAGGCCATGGAAAAAATCCATGAAAATTTAAAAATCCGTGATCTATTGTCAAAATCCTGTGAGCTTTTTTTTGAATTCCTAAATATTTTTTAAACAATCGGTGAACTGTTTTTGAGTTCATGTTCATGAATGTTTTTTGTGAAACTCCGTGAACTTTTTGAAAAGTGTTGAACTTTTTTTACAATTTTATAAAATGGTCTGGAATTTCAGAAATGTTCCAATTTTCAAAAAAAAATATTCAGAAATTTGAGAAAGGTTTGCGTTTCAAAAAAGTTGATATTTCACTAGAAAAAGTACGTGTTTGCAATTTGTTTCACCATCAATTGTTGGGAATTTCTTAACAATTTTGAAAAAAGTGTTAAGCCTATAAAATTTTCATACACAATTAAAAATTCCAAATTTGTTGACAAATTTCAAGAAATGGTTAGGATATAGGAATATGTTCGTGTTGATTGATAATGACGGAAATTCCAACTAACAGAAGCATTAAAATTAGGAAAAATTGCATGCTTACGGATGCACCCGTCTGTCCTAGTCTAACACACTCCTCTCAATTGGTGTTTTTTTGAACTATGGATAAATGTCCCTTCGTGCAGCAGCTTGGCAAGGACATATGCGGCATCCATGCGAGGTTTGAACAACTTCTGACAGCATTTGCATGTTGCGACACATCCGGCCATTTATCAGTCTTTTTTAACCGAACTCCAGAAAATACAAAATTTGTCAAAAATCGAAACAACTTGGCATGGTACCTTAAATTCGTCATACAAGCCACTGGGGAAAAGGCTCATTTAAAGGATGTTCGAAAATAATGGGCTCTCACACAGAGTCTTCTGGCCTACAAGGACGCCCTACATGAATATGGTGCTTTTTTCTACGCAAATACAAACAATATTTAGGAAAGTTACAAAAAATTGGTTTCAAATTTTTGTTCATATTTTCATATTTTTAAACTCCAAATTTTTTAGTGTTTTCTCAAAAATGTTCCACAATATTCATGTTCAAAATCTTATATGCTACATTTAAAAATAGATATCTAGGCAATTTTTAAAGACACAAACACTATTTGAAATTTGTGTATAATCATTTAAAGTGCAAATATTTGTATTTTATGAAAAAAAAAGGCGAACATTTTTGAAAATTTGGACATTGTTTTATAAGCGCGAGCATTTTTTGGAAAGAAAAGAGAAACAAAAAGGAAAACAAAAAAATAAAAAGAAACAAACAATTAATTATAAAAAGAAAAAGTGGGAAAAGACCGGTTTGTTACAGTAAACCGGTCGCCAAGTGATAGTTGTAGTAGTCTTTGTTTTTGTAGTTAGACATTGAAGTTTATCTGCTCATGTACCTAGCAACAAGCGGTCAACAGTGTGAGTTACATGGTTCGATCCCTCACACTGTTATTTCTTTTTTTCATATTTTTTTTGCTGTTTTTGTGTTCGGTAATAGTCTGACATAGTCGAATGGCCTCCTGTGTGTGGTGCCGTCTATATGACTCTACTCGCCGAACGGCGAACCCTATTTGCCACCTCTGAGCATCAAACCATCGCAGCTTCGCGGAAGCGAAACGAGCGACCGACACAACACGGGCTGACCCACTTCGAGCGAGCAACCGGTTTTTGGAACATTTTAGAAGTTCCCTGAGCTTTTTACTGTTTTGTTTTCTTTTCATTTTTTCCAGTTTTCTTCATGTTTTTTTTTCTGCATACTACTTCTTCTTTTTCATTTGTTTTTAACCTTATTATGTTCATTTTCCAAGAAATATTCATGTTAAAAAACAATTCATCGTATTGAAGAAAAATGTTCACCGCGTATAAGTACATGTTCATTATGTATAGCTTTTTCTTCAGCATGCATTTCAAAAAGCACATCATACATTTTAAAAAATCTTCTGTGTGTATTTGTATAAAGTTCACCGTATACGTGTGTATTTAAATTTCATTTTAAAAATTATTCAGATTTCGAACTTTGTTCACAGATGTAAAGATTGTTCATATTTAAAAAAATAATATTTGTTTTTTTAACGATTTCGAAACATTGTTCGCATTTTCAAGAAATTTTGTTCATACTTGTTTCGAAGAAATATTTAAGAAGTAAAAAAAGAAACAAAACTGCCTCTTTATTTAGTACTTGAAGTTTAGCGTTGCCTTTAAGCCATCCACAGTCTGTAGCTTGGCTGGCTAGCATGATCCATCATACATATAAAATACGTATTTTTTGTCAAAGGTCTATATTGTCCTTTATACGCTTTGTGAGGAGTGTGTATCGAAGCGGGGTCAGACACAAAAGCTCCCTCTCCCTCATGAGATCCTATATCTCCTTGACCAAATGACCCAAATGTGATCTATCCATCTGCCCACGGTTCAAATTCTTCACCAAAGACGCACAATAAGATTGAATAATTAGCGGTAACTGTGCATGCTGTAGCACCAACTTTAGGTCCTCCTAGGCAGCAATACACTCAGTTTCTAATGCATCCGTGCATTATGGAATAAACCAACATGCTAATGCAATATGAAGTTAATGAATTCGGGGTGTGATACCTTGGGGCCTTTAGCCATGGAGCAACTTACAATTCCTTTATTTGGTGAGTGAAATAAATCATAGGAGTTGGAGGATATAAGTGCCAGTCCAGCAACACCTTCATCTTGTCTATAGTCGGAGTCATAGTGATAGTTTCTATCGGATTGGTTGTCGGAGTCGGAGCCGGATACCCATTCACCAATGTGAGCTTGAGGTCTTCTTCTTGTGTAGCTCTTGGTGTACTTGTCTTTCCTCTCCGAATCCTTGCTTCTCCAGGAAGATCTTTGTTCATATCGATCTTCTCTACTCCTTCTCTCTCTTTGAGGTGTCTCGTCTCTTCTACTCCTTCTTCTTGGTAACTCATCTCTTTTCTTGAAGGGAGCCATGCAATCTTTAGAGAAGTGTCCAGGTCTTCCACAATTGTAATAATTTCGGTCACGACTAGAAGAACGGTTCTCATTGTATCTTGAGTTGGAGCTTCTTTCCTTGCCTCTATTCTTGTAGAACTTGTTGAATTTCTTGACCACAAGGCTTATTTCTTCATTGGAAACAAGATTGTCATTTGATGTTGTGGGAGCATCACTTGTGGCTTTGTAAGCACTGTTTGACTTGTTGTGGAGATCCTCTTTGTTCTTGAGTGACATTTCATGGGCAACAATCCTTCCAATGACTTCCGTAGGCTTGAGATCTTTGTAATTTGACATCATTTGGATTAGTGTGTACATGGTGTCATACTTTTCATCCAAGGCTCTAAGGATCTTCTTTATGATGAATTTTTCGGTCATCTCTTCACTTCCTAAGTCGGCAATCTCATTGGTGATGAGAGCAAGCCTAGAGTGCATTTTCATGACTCCTTCACCATCGTTTATCTTTAACTTGTCAAGTTGACTTTGAAGCACATCCAACTTAGATTCCCTAACAGACTTGGTTCCTTCGTGCATATACACCAAAGTATCCCTAATTTCCTTGGCATTTTCAAGGCGAGTTATCTTGTTGAATTCCTCAGGGCATCAGCAGTTGAATAGGATGTCGCCTGCTTGAGCATTGTATTGCATTATCTTCAATTCTTCAGCAGTCGCTTCATGATTCGGTTCTTTTCCATGTCCAAAGAATTCACCTTCCAAGCTAACACGAACAACAACCCAAACGACGCGGTTATGACCAAGAATATGCATTTTCCTGTTATGCTTCCAACTAGAAAAGTTTGTACCATCGAAAAATGGACCTCTACGATGCTAGTTCCCCTAACTAGACGCCATACTCTCCTAGGTTGTGAAACCAATGCAATGGTCCCTGATACCACTTATAGGATCGAAAGTATGTCAAGAGGGCGGGGGGTTGATTAGACTACTTGACCAATTAAAACTTAAAATTTTCCCAATTTTAGTTGTAGATAGTTTTTAGCAATTATATCAAGTCAAGTAACACCCTACACATGCAAGTCTAAGAGTTGAGCATTGGAAAATAGAGACATTGCCTATGAAAGTAAAGGAGGGGTCGGAGAAATCAAACGCAATGAATATGTTGTATTGATGATGAACTCCTAGCTCTTGTGCTTCAAAAGATAGTGTCCACAACCCTCAATCACTCTCTCACATAATGCTTGCAGAAGAGGATGATTGGGTTGAAAGAAACTTGATCTCAACACATGAGTAGGTGGTTCTCTGTAACAGCCCGAGACCGAAGCTCCACAAGATTCCCTTTTATTTTGTTGTCATCGTGTGATTCATTTGTTTGTCGCATTCATCATCGCGTCATTCTCATCATCGGCATTGCATCGGCACTCGGTTGTCGTCATTTTTCAAAACTCGCATCCGTTATTAGTCGTCGGTTCTCTCCGTTCGTGCCGTCGACTGTACGAGGCCAACCACACACGCACGCGCCCACGGCATCGATAAAACATTGGTTTTAAAGTGCGTAAAAAATATTCTCATATTGGGTCAAAATTTGGCGTGCGGTCTTGTTATATTGTAGGTAGACCGCCTCCCAAATTTCGTCGCAATCGGAGGGCGTTTGATACCCCAACGGTAGACCGTAACGACGTTGTCATCGGTTTAATTATCAGACATTTTTTCGTAGTTTAAAAACTTCGTTGCCGGGCCGCAAACCTCCTTCTCATCCCCACCTATCCTCTCTAACACGGCCCACCTAGCCCACCTACACCACCCCCGCGTCCGAAGCCGTCCGGTCGAGATCGAACGGCTCGAACCGGGCTAAAAAACCCTAAGCCTAGCCCTTCCCTGCTATAAATAGACACCCCCACGTCCATTTAGGAAACCCTAGCCCTATGCATCGAATTCCATGCGCGCCCAACCACCAGCCGCCACCCATGCCGCTGTCTTCCTCCTCCAAAGCCCGGGTCAGTCCACGCATGCCCCGTCGCCCGCTAACCGCAGCTCCTCCCGCTTGGCCTCCGCATCTCCCCGGCCGACCCCGCCGCCTCGCCTGTTGGTTCCCGCCGACAGCTTGCCGGAGCATGGCGCCGCACCGGCAACCCCGACCAAGCAAGCTCCCCTCGCCGCGCTCTGCTCCTCCTCCTCTCTCTAACCTCCCTCCCTCTCTCTCCATGCTCAGGAGCCGCCATTGCCAAGGAGTTCGCATCTGTTGCCGTTCTTTAATGGATCTGATGGGTCTCGCAAGATCCATCCATCCTCGCCCCACCGGGACGGATCTAGGCCCTGCAGCTCGCCAGGAGATGCCCTAGCGCCGCCACCTCTGCTCGTACGTGAGCACGAGGGAACGACGCCCAGCGCCTGATCCAGCGCTCGTGGGTCGGCCTCCCCGCGCCAAGGCCCAGCGCCAAGGGCCGACCCCAGCCCAGCTTCCTCTGCCCCCGACTGGCCCATGAGGCCCACGGTGAGCCCCCAGCCCAGTTACCCCGTCGATTTGATAGAGTTACCCATCTGTTAAAGTTACCCAATGATCACTGTTGAAAACGACTAAGTCTGGAAAACTGCAGGTTTTAAAGAGCATTATTGCATCTTGTTTGACTTGTATTCTCGCAAACCGTGCATCGCATGCAGAAGTGTAAAATATGAAAAATGTTCTGCTTGATGTGCTCTACATGATGGTGCCTTGTGCATTAATTATAGGATTCATGTAAGTGCTTAAATCTCTGTTGCAATAGGACATCTCTTCATAGTCTGTAAAATAACCGTTTGCTGTTAACGATAAGTTCAGTTTTGCGAGCATCATATTAAGCAATCCATGATCATTTTGAATTTGTGGATCTGTCATAATTTGTAGTATGCAATGTATACTTGTTGTTAGAGTGTTTCCCATGCCATGGAATTCTCGTGTAGCTGTAGTTTTTATCATGTGTACATGCTATAAAAATGCTACTGTTTGAGGGTCCAAAATATTTGTAAGTCTGAAATTGTTATTTTGTTGCTATCTTTGCATGTCATTTGCTATTGTTCTATAGGCTCTTTTGTAGTGCCACAATGGAGTGTCTTGTTAACCATGTCATGCTCTATCTTGCTGTTCCATTAGTTCACATTTATAGGGATTGCATCATATTTATTTTTGTTGTTCAACATGCCATTCCGTTAAAGAACTGCTGTCTTGCACCCTGTTATTTTCACCAAGTCTGAGAGTCTGTTTATTTCAGAATGCCATATTGTGTTGATGTTTGCCATGATTCTGTGCATAATTAGAGCTTGGCATAATGTAATGAATTATAGTGTATCATGTCCTCTACCTTGATGTTAAATTTCATGCCATTATATGACTTGTAGCATATAGTTTTAGTGTTGTCAATATGCCATCGGGTTAACACTGTTTGTGAAAAACTGTTATTTTCACTAAGTCCCTAATGCCATGTTTTGTTGCCGTTTTGTGAGCTTCCTACCATGTGATCCATGACTCTTTTGAGTATGATATATTAAGATGAAATGAAGTGTGTGTTATATGCTACTTCCCCATGTTAGTTTGGGCGTTTTAGAATCTTGTAGCTTGTTGTTTTCGTGTGTGCAATATGCTATGTTGCTATTTTGGGCAGATTTTAAATAAAACTTGCGTTGCTTGTTATTGTTGAACCGTAGCTCCATTTTGCACATGCCATGTATGAAACTTACCTAGAATTTCAGGTAGTTCCATATTATCAGGATGCATCCATGTTTTGAGATATTTGTGGGTTTTGTTTGCATGCATTTTGCATTGATTTCATATTCATCTTGTGTTTGTCATATCTTTTAGGCCGTAGCTTCGTTGCAAATGATCTATATATGTAAATCGACTAGAATGACAAGTCGAATCACATTGTGCATTTTATTTCCCTGGTTAATAAATATAAAATATGGTTAGTTCAGATCTAGACCAAATTCATAATTTGCATATGAGACCGTTTCGGAAATACTATATGATGTTTCCGACCTCATTTAAACTTGCCTAAATATCTAGTTTACTTATGCTTCACCTCTTGCCATGGCACACCATATAATATTGTTGAGTTCCTAATTGAGATTGAACTAACTAATTCAAACGTGGAGTTTTGCATATTGAGCTTCACTTAATGTGTCGGAGTTGATTGTTGTGCTTTGCCATGTCATGCACACCATGCATCATCCTTGATTGCGCATCATGCCATGTTTATGTTGTGGTGTTTACCGTGTCATTTGTTTGTTTCCGGGTTGCTTCTTCTCGATAGATTTCTGAAAGCGTTCGGAGCGTGAGGATTTGTTCGTCTACGTTGGTTCATCTTCTTCATGGACTCGATCTTCTTCCAAGCGGGATCTCAGGCAAGATGAACATTTTCCTGGATACCATTACTATCATTGCCATGCTAGTTGTCTCACTTTTATCGTTATGTTTCGCTACCTACCACTTGTATGTGAAGCCTCCCAACATTGCCATGAAAAGCCTCTAACCCCCTCCACATCCCAGCAAACCTTTGTTTGGCCATGTTACCGCTTGCTCAGCCCTTCTTATAGCCTTTCTTATAGCGTTGCTAGTCACAATATTGTTGCTATTTAATTTAATGCACATATATACTTGGTAAAAGGTGGAAGGCTTGGCCTTTTACTCGGTGTTTTGTTCCACTTTTGCGGCCCTAGTTACTTGTGTATTGTCGTGGTTTTGACACGGCAGATGTCCTCCTACAAGGACTTAGGTGTGAGGCCATCGCCGCTAGGTGGTGACTCAAAGGGGTTGAACGGGAAAGAGAGTGGATTTACCCAGGTTCGGCCCCTACAATGGAGGTAATAGCCTACGTCCAGCTTTGCGTGTATTGATGAGTAGAACTCGATTACAAGGGTGCGGAATCTCTGACCTAGCTATTGAGAGATTGTAACTTAAGTCTTTCGGCCCTAGGGGCTTGCCTTTATATATAAATCAAGACCTAGGGTCTACAATAGAGTCTGGGACATACCATGACTCGTATTCCACTATGTTTCTACCTTACTATACTCCTTGCGCAAGACAATGAGTCGGCAGCTTCTGCCCCGTGGGCCTTGAGCTGCCGTGTTCTGGAGTTGGGCCGCCAAGCGACTTAAGAGGCTGTCACCTCGTCCGTCTTGTCTACATGTCATGGCCCATCTCAATGCTTTCCACATGAGCTGTCAAGGTGTCAACCCAACCCAATAAGGCTGGTTACATCGCGGGGCTATATCCCTGACATTAGGCCCCAGATTGATTTGAATTTATTCATGTCAATTTCTCTCCCTATGGCGGCTTATTATAGTGCCGGCTTGTAATGCTTCCACACTTTATCATTTCCTTGTGTACTCGTTCCTTAATGATGTCATCCTCGCTGACCGTTGTCCTTCAAAACCATCATAGCGCATCCCTTCGAAAACCACGCCAAATCTGGGCAGGCGCGAAAAACGAGGCGCCTTCCTAGCCGCAACTTTACTGCGACCGTTCCGTTCTCCTCGGTACCGTTTCTTTTTTCTTATAAATAAGTCCACTAGACCCCTCAGTCACTCCTATCGTCTTCTTCCTTCTGCTCCGCCGCTAGCCGAGCTCCGTCAGCGCCCCCGAAGCAGCCTGAGGTCCTAGACTTCCTCGCCGACGTTTTCGAGCCTCCCCGCGGCCGTCACAGCGAGCGCGATCCTCCTTGCCTCCGCTTCAACGCAACTAGTACGCATCTTCTTCACTTAGGGTTTGATACCTCCGGTGTTCATGTAGTGTTCATCGTGTTCATCCAAAACATAGTTCATAGATCCGCGTACTCGATACTCATTGTCGCGTAGCTTTAGTACGATCTCCGCCTTATTTTCCTCACAAACGGATCTAAAACGAGCCACCGAAGTTATCCTTTGAATGCCGTAGTTTCGGCCTTTCCGTCGGCTAGAACACATATTTCGTTATTTTTCCTCACATAATTAGATCCATCCGTAAGAAACACTTTTGTAGAAACTTGTTTGTGACCCATCACCTTTGCTAAGTGTCGTGGAAACGTGCCTTCGACCCCCTTTATTTTGCCGGCTTAAAATAATATGGGCGTCTTATAATTCGCACCGGCTTTTTTCCTTGTTACTCTTGTAGTCATTGCTCAACCCGCCATGGCTCCAAAGAATTCCAAGGTTTGTGAATGGGCCAAGTCCAGAGAGTCCAAGCTCACTTTGAAAGACCAAGGTTTGTTGCCGGCTCGAAAGACTATAGAGTGGAGGGCCCCCAAGGAAGAGCCGTTCCCACAGCCACGGCAAGGGGAGGTCGTGGTCTTTACTGATCACCTCCGTAGAGGCTTCCGTCCTCCCGGCTCAAAGTTCTTCAAGGACCTTCTACACTTCTTCAAGCTCCGGCCTCAAGATATTTGGCCAAATTCTATGACCAACATTTGCCAGTTTCAAGTGTTATGCGAAGTCTACATTCAGGTTGAGCCGTCTTTAACCCTTTTTAGGGAGTTCTTTTATCTTAACCGTCAGACTAAGGTGAAGAACGGTGCTGCTTGCGAGCTTTGTGGCGTCTCAATTCAGAAAAGGAAGAAAGTCGGCTTCCCGGAGTCGAAGCTGGCGAGTCACCCGAAGGGGTGGAATAAGACCTGGTTTTACTGTAAAAACACCGCACCTAAAGGAGAAAATCCCTTGCCGGGTTTCAGATTGGAAAGACTTAGTGGTAAAGAAGATTTCCCAGGCTGGCCAACGGACGAAAAGAGGGCTCCACAGGCTCCTCTTCACACCAAGCTAAGAGCTCTGACTGCTCGTGGCCTGACAGGGATAGATCTGATTCGTTGCTGGCTGCAATGGCAAATCCAACCCGTCAGCTTGAGGGGCGGCTTGATGTGCGACTATTCGGGCGCCTCAAACGATCCTCAACGCTTCTCTAGCAAGAATCTTACTAATGACGCTCTTAGAAAAGAAACCAAAAGTTTCTTCTCCGACTCAAGGGAGCAATGTAGCGTCACCGGCCCGGGTCCGTTCTATCTTCTCAACCCGCCACCTCAGGTACTGCTTGCCTTCATTAAATTTTTCTTTAATATTACCTTTGACTCGCCATTATTCGTCATGTACTTTGTGTATTTGCAAGCAGATTCTATCTTTTGGAAGGTGACTCCCCAAACTCCTGCCCCCTCGGCGGGTAGAAAAAGCACCCCAGTCTCTGTGTCGTCTTCAGAGGAAGAATCTAAGGTAGAACTCGACTCTCTCGGCCGCCTGTTTATCGAGCTTGCTGACACAGCCTCTTATCAGGATGACTCGGAGTCTAGCCAAGCCGGCGAAACCGAGGTAACTCCAACTTCTTCCAATTCTTTAGAAATGTTTGTCCCTCGAAAGCCAAGACAAGCCATCCGGAAAGTTAAGTTATCTCATCCAGAGGCTCATTTGGCTCCTAATTTTCCTTTGAAGAAGGTGCACTTTACCGGCTCATCTAAGCGCAAAGCCCAGGATGATATAGGCAATGTGGACGCTAGTTTGTCTCATACGCCTCCGGCTCACAAACCACGCCTTGAGGTGCCCCACAGTCCAACTGATTCTCGTCCCAAGGCCGGTTTATTTAAACAACCTATCAGTCCTTCAAATTCCCTTTATCAGGCTTCTCCTTCATCATCAGGCGGCTCAAGTACATCACAACTTCCCCCTTTGATCGTCAATCGTGGGTAGGTTTCTATTTTTTCAATGTTGCTTTTATGCCTTTCATCTTTTAACTTGTCTTGTCATGACCTTTGTCTCACTGATTTTCTTTTTACAGGGCAAAGGCTGTTGTGTCCAAACGGGCTGGCTGATCATCCTCTGGGATGGTAAGCCAAGAAACGCTAGTCCCTCCGCCAGGGAAAACAGCTTCAATGGTCAACCCTTCTGTTGAAAAAGAACCAGATATGGCGGTAGAACCAACGGTTGCCGCCGAGACCTCTGAAGCAAATGACCCAGCAGTTATTTCTGGGTTTGAGTCATCCACTCCTTTGCCCGAGCCGACCCATGCAGATGTTTTATTTGTTAAGGAGAGCTTTCAGGATCCAACCGCTTCCACCTCCTTGGCCAAAATTGTGAACAAGGATGAGCCAGCGGACTTAGACAGAGGGAAATCCAAGATGAAATTTCCAGAATTGTCTATGCTGAGTATTGAAGATTTGTATCAGCAATACCTAACCCGGCTATCTGAAGGCCGGGAAATCGAGAAGAACATGATAAACGCCATGAAGGAGAAATATGAGGTAATCTTCTCGCTTTACCATTTTGTGTATTATCATTAGCTTCCAAAGACCAACTTACAATGATAAGCTGGTTTTATAAGATCACTAGGACCCATGAGTGCTGCCCCCAAGGGCCGGCTCATCTTCTCAAGATGAGTCGGGTCTTTAATATTGTAAGAAGTTCAACCTGTAGCCCCCAAGGGCCGGCTCATCTTCTTGAGATGAGTCGAGTCTTTAATAATGTAAGAAGTTCGACCTGTAGCCCCCAAGGGCCGGCTCATCTTCTTGAGATGAGTCGGGTCTTTAATATTGTAAGAAGTTCGACCTCTAGCCCCCAAGGGCCGACTCATCTTCTTGAGATGAGTTGGGTCTTTTCTACATTTCGTAGTTGTGAAAGAACTGATATGCATTAGCCCCCAAGTGTCAAGGATATTGCTTGCAATCTTCTTGGGACTTGTAAACAAAAACAAACCGTCCTATAGTGATACGGCCTTATCAATATGCATGTTGCTAATCCTTCTTGTGTATCTCACAGATATGTTGAAGATGCTGAGTCGGTCGCTGTGAAACTGCAAAAACGACTCAAGAAAGAAAGGAAATTGAAAGTTGAAGCCGAGTCCATGGCGGCTCATTTTGAGAATTCTGCACGTCAGGCGGCTGAACGTCTTGAACAAGCCGTCAAGTTGTTTGAGGCGGAGAAAGCCATCTTAACCAAGCGTGCTGAAAAGGCCGAGAAGAAACTCGAACCTTTCGAGGAGAGATACAACACTCTTTTGAAGCATATCAATGAGATGTTGACAGCAATCTTTCGTGTGTGCCCCGTTTTCCCTCTGCTAATATGCCGACTCATAACTGTGCGGCGGCTTATTGTTCCTCCTTGTCACCTTTGTTTATAGGTCGTAAAGATCACAACCTTGTCACCTTTGTTCACTGGCTCTGTCTACTCAATCATGGTGGTGAAAAATCTGAAATACCCGCCAAGAAATCTCAAGGACATGCTGAAGCAGCTATCAACTGTGCCACAATGGGTAATTGAGACCCGGAAATCGGCGGCTCGAGGTGGGGCTAACTTAGCTCTTGCCCGAGCAAAAGCTTATTTGCCTGAGCATGACGTGGAGCTTCTGAGAGGCGGCTTCCCGGAGTTCAAACTTGACGGCTCCACGTTCACCCATTCCGACTATGCAAAGTGCATCACAGAGACTCGGCCGTTGGCATCTTTGATAGCTGAGGAGATGGATCTCTCGAAGTATTACCCGGCTTAAATTGCTGACAACGAGCGTGTCAACGCGCCTAAGGACGAGCCGTCTGATCTAGTCCCCCCTCGACGTAAGAGAAACTTTGCTCCTGATGTTGATGCATCGTCTTTTGTTGAAGAGGCACAAAACTTTCAATCCCTAATCTTGATCCGATGGCAATAGAGGGGCCAGCAGGTTGACGATGATGAGCCGACAGAATCAGAGACAGAGACGGCCGATGACAAGTCATGAAGACGTCTCCAAAGCTCGATGAACCACTCCTAGGCGATCCCCCTTTGAGTAGATTGAAGATTTTGCATGGCTCCTATTGCGAGTCTGTAATAGGGCTAGCTTTTGAAAACTTCAGAATTGTTTCTGTCGTGCCATCGTACACGTTAGCTCCCTTTGTTGGTGCAGAACTTGTCTGTCTAGCTTCTACTAACATTCTGATGCCGTGTTATTACCTGTTTTCGCCCTTTTTCCTTGTTTCATATGATGTACCGTTTATCTTCTTGATTAAGGAATAAGACGGCATCATAACTTGGCTTCCGAGCCTCAGCTATTGAATTCTCTTTCGATGATATTGAAAATGAGCCCTTTTTGGACGCTGGTCATAATATGAACCTAATCGCGTAACCCGGCCATTAAATATGAGCCGGTAACAATGATAAACTTGTACCTAAAAATCATGGTTACACAAATACTCTTTTTAAGCCAGCTCCATGAGACTCGGAAAAAATGGGGATCGGCTTTCGAGGCTCAAGTCCTGCTTCTGTATGCCGGCTCTCGCATGACTCAAGCTAGTGTTTTAACCTTTAAAAGTTTAGGGTCCTAAAAGGATTAACTTTTTAAGAGTACACGGGGTCATCTGATCGGAGTCGCATCAAGCATACAGGCATGTTTAACCATATTAGTGCCATTTTTGCCGGGTCAAGAGGGTGAGAAAGCTAAATTCGATGAGTTGGAAGCCCCCAAGTGACCTATGTTTCAAACAATAAAGGCTCAAGCTCAATTGATAGGCTGAAACGACAGACACCCCGAGTTACGGGGGTGCCAGCTTTATTATATCTGAACATAAAGGAGTATATACAAAATATTGTAAAGAGGGGAAATTACAAAAAGGTTGAGCCTGTGGCTCCTAAGTGTAATAAGGCCGTAGTTGTGCAATATTCCAAGGCCGGGTTGTTTCCTCCTCAGAGGTGTATGATCCCTCTCATAAGTCGATCAAGTAATATGAACCATTGTTGAGATTTCCACTGATGACTAAAGGTCCCTCCCAAGGCGAGGAGAGCTTGTGCATCCCCGTTTGGTTTTGAATTAGTCGGAGTACTAAGTCGCCTTCTTGAAAGGTACGGCTCCAGACTCTACGGCTATGATAGCGTCGTAGATCCTGTTGGTATATGGCCGATCTGGCTGCCGCCAAGTCACGCGCTTCTTCCAAGGCGTCCAATGAATCCTGTCATGCTAACTCATTATCCGCCTCAATATAAGCAGTAACACTCGTCGAGTCATGACGTATGTCACTTCGTAGAACCGTTTCGGCTCCATAGACCAAGAAAAAAGGAGTGTACCCAGTGGACCTATTCGGTGTTGTTTGAATACTCCATAGCACTGAAGGGAGTTCTTCAACCCAACAACCCAGTGTGCGTTCAAGAGGCACCATAAGCCGGGGTTTGATTCCTTTCAGGATCTCCTGGTTGGCTCTTTCGGCTTTCCCATTGGACTGTGGGTGCGCAACTGCCGCCAGGTCAAGCCGGATGTGCTCCCGTTGGCAAAATTGTTCCATGGCTCCCTTGGACAGATTGGTACCATTGTCAGTAATGATGCTGTGGGGGTAGCCAAAACGAAAAATTAACTTCTTCACGAATTTGACCACAGTTTCTGCATCACAACTGCTAACCATCTCTGCTTCGACCCACTTGGTAAACTTATCAACCGCCACCAATAAGTGGGTTTTATTGTTGGAGGATAGTTTAAACAGGCCAACCATGTCTAGCCCCCAAACCGCGAACGGCCAGGTAATCGGGATCATGTGCAATTCTTGATCCGGTACATGGGCCTGTCGACCAAACCTTTGACAACCATCGCACTTGCGCACAATTTCCTGAGCGTCGGCATGAGCTGTCAGCCAGTAAAAGCCATGCCTAAAAGCTTTGGCAAGTAATGACCGTGAGCCGGCATGATGTCCACAGTGGTCAGCATGAATCTCATTAAGGATTTCCTGGCCTTCTTCAGGAGAAACACATCATCGGAAAACACCAATGCTGGTCCGACGGTGTAACTCGCCATTGATGATGGTCATAGATTTGGACCACCGGATGATCTGTCTAGCGTCGATTTCTTCCTCTGGGAGTTCTCCTCGAGTCAGGTAGGCCAAGTATGGCACGGTCCAATCGGGGGTGGCATGCAGATCCGCCACCAAATGTGCCTCTGGGTCAGGAACGGCTATGTCTTCTTCAGATGGCAATTTAACTGATGGACTGTGAAGGATGTCCAAGAACACGTTAGGCGGCACTGGCTTCCTCTGCGAGACAAGTCTAGACAAAGCATCAGCCGCCTCATTAAGTCGGCAGTCTATATGATCAACTTGATAACCTTGGAAATGACCTGCCACATCGGAGACTGCTCGGCGGTAAGCCGCCATCAGGGGGTCCTTAGAATCCCATGTCCCTGAAACTTGCTGAGCCACCAAATCTGAGTCGCCTAAACATCTGACCCGGCTAAGGTTCATCTCCTTAGCTATCCTGAGCCCATGTAAAAGGGCCTCGTACTCAACAGCATTGTTAGTGCATGGGAACATGAGTCGTAAGACATAACAAAATTTGTCACCTTTTGGGGAGGACAATATAACTCCAGCCCTCGAGCCCTCCAGCTGCCTAGACCCGTCAAAGTGTATAGTCCAGTACGTGTTATCTGGCCTGTCTTATGGGATTTGTAACTCCGTCTAGTCGTTGATGAAATATACCAATTCCTGTGACTTGATGGCGGTTCGAGGTGCGTATTTCAAGTGGTGATCACCAAGCTCAATGGCCCACTTAGCAATCCTCCCCGTGGCCTCGTGGTTCTATATAATGTCACCGAGAGGCGCCGAACTGACCACGGTGATTGGGTGCTCCTGAAAATAATGTTTTAACTTCAGGCTTCCCATGAAGATCCCGAAGACTAAATTTTGCCAATGTGGAAACCGCTATTTGGACAAAGTTAAAACTTCGCTGACAAAATAGACCGGATGCTGGACCGGATATTCCTTCTCTTCCTTCTTCCACTCAACCACGACTGCAACACTTACCACCTTAGAATTGACAGCAATGTACAAGAGCATAGGCTCTTTCTTGGTGGGGGCTGCCAGGATAGGCGGGTTAATGAGTTGTTGCTTGAGCACTTCAAACGCTTCGTTAGCAGCATCCGCCCACTTAAAGTCGCCTAATTTCTTCAGCAACTGATAAAAAGGAATCGCCTTCTCACCCAATCGGCTTATAAACCGGCTTAAAGCCGCGATACGGCCAGCGAGGCGCTGAACTTGATTTACATTTGCCGGCTCAGACAGAGAAGTTACCGCTTTGATCTTGTCGGGGTTAGCCTCAATCCCCCGCTCAGAGACTAGGAAACCCAATAGCTTGCCTGCAGGAACACCAAAGACGCATTTCGTTGGGCACTAGTAGAAATCAGGGCTTTGATCCGGGCCAGATCAGATCATTAGTCCCTGTTCTGTTACGAACCGGGACCAATGGTTGCATCGGTCCTGGTTCAAGCGGCCAGGGCACCGGCCGAGCCTCGGCAGGAACCAGTCCCGGTTTGTCTGACCCCTTTAGTCCCGGTTCCAGACACGAACCGGGACTAAAGGGCCTCGCTCCTGGCCCAGCCCCTTTAGTCCCGGTGCTAGCCACCAACCGGGACTAAAGAGACACCATTAGTCCCGGTGCTAGCCACCAACCGGGACTTAAGAGTTGCCTATATATATGCTCGCCCCTGCCCACTCACTCCTCTGTTTTTTGGCCGGCCAGCATGTGGGAGGTGTGCTGCTCACTGTTCTCACCTCCTATGCACATGAGGTGTTCGATGAAATGCCGCAGCCACACTTAAGCTTTGTCCTCTCCAAGCTCGACCTCCAAGCTACATTTTCCCCAAGATTTGTTTAGGTTTGGCGTTGCACCAACTACACAAGTGTTCTAAAAGGTTAACGACTTCATCGTTTCATCTCTCACTGCTAGTTTAGCTCATTTCAAATGCTCTAGAAGTAGAGTGTGGTTTGTGGGTTTTAGTGGAGGAGTGTATGTGGGATTTCTTTTGATTTAGACGCACAATTAGAGCTGAAATTAACTTCTTAGAGTCTGCACATGTGTAGGGTGTCGTTCCCGTCCCCGTCCTCACCGTCGTCGATCGCCCACGCCGATCTCGTCGCCGGCACCACCGTGGTGAGCCTCTTGTTGTTATCTTCTTTTTAAAAGAAAAAAATTCTTACTTGTATGATTTACATAGATACTTTTATTAATTTGGCCACTTCTCTATTCATGATGTTCTGTAATGGTTTTTGATACACTTAATTATATATTGCACGCAGATGAACCGGCAATGGATGTACGGTGACCGACGCACCTCCGAGTACATTGAGGGCCTGCATAAATTTCTCGAAGTGGCTAAGGCAAACAAGCAGGATGGTTTTATTTAATTTCCATGTACTGTCTGTGAGAATACGAAGGATTACCCTAACTTGAAAACCCTTCACCCCCACCTGCTTGAGAAGGGTTTCATGCCACACTATAATGTTTGGACCAAGCATGGAGAAAGAGGGGTTATGATGGAAGACAACGAAGAAGAAGAGGATGATGACAGCTATTCTATGTTCCCTGAATACGGTGATACTGCAGCGGGGGAAGCTAAAGATCAAGAGTCACCAGACGATGTACCCGATGATGATCTTGGCCAGGTCATTGTTGATCCATAGAGAGAATGCGAAAGTGAAAGGGAGAAGTTGAAGTTCGATCGCATGTTAGAGGATCACAAAAAAAGGGTTGTACCCAAATTGCGAAGATGACAACACAAAGCTCGGTACCACACTGGAATTGCTGCAATGGAAGGCAGACAATGGTGTATCTGACAAGGGATTTTGTTCGCTATTGAAAATAATGAAGAACAAGCTTCCAAAGGATAACGAATTGCCCGACAGTACGTACGAAGCAAAGAAGGTTCTCTGCCCTCTAGGATTGGAGCTGCAAAAGATACATGCATGTCCTAATGACTGCATCCTCTACCGTGGTGAGTACGAGGAATTGAATGCATGCCCGATATGTAGTGCATTGTGGTATAAGATCAGAGCAGATGACCCTGGTGATGTTGAGGGCGAGCGTCCCAGGAAGAGGGTTCCTGCCAAGGTGATGTGGTATGCTCCTATAATACCACGGTTGAAACATCTGTTCAGAAACAAAGAGCATGTCAAGTTGTTGCGATGGCACAAAGAAGACCATAAGAAAGATGGGAAGTTGAGATCACCCGCTGACGGCTCGCAGTTGAGAAAAATCGAGAGAAAGTGGGGGGACTTTGGAGGTGACGCAAGGAACGTATGGTTTGGTTTAAGTGCAGATGGCATTAATCCTTTTGGGGAGCAGAGAAGCAAGCATAGCACATGGCCCGTGACTCTATGTATCTATAACCTTCCTCCTTGGTTGTGCATGAAACGGAAGTTCATTATGATGCCAGTGCTCATCCAAGGCCCTAAGCAACCCGGCAACGACATTGATGTGTACCTAAGGCCATTAGTCGAAGAGCTTTTACAACTTTGGAATGGAAAAGGTGTACGTGTGTGGGATGAGCATAAACAAGAGGAATTTGACCCGCGAGCGTTGCTGTTTGTAACCATCAATGATTGTCCTGCTCTTAGTAACCTTTCAAGACAGAAAAACAAGGGATACAACGCATGCACGCACTGTTTAGATGATACCCAAAGTATATATTTGGACAAATGCAAGAAGAATGTGTACCTGGGACATCGTCGATTTCTTCCGACCAAGCATGCCTTAAGAAAGAAAGGCAAACATTTCAAAGTTGAGGCAGATCACCAGAAGAAGCCCGTCCTCCATACTGGTGATGATAAACTTGATATGGCAAGGATTTACAAGTAATCTTTGGAAAGGGTCCTGGCGGACAATCTGTTCTGAATGACGCTGAGGGACACACACCCATGAGGAAGAAGAAATCTATATTTTGGGACCTACCCTATTGGAAAGACCTAGAGGTCCGCTCTGCAATCGACGTGATGCACGTGACGAAGAATGTTTGCATGAACGTGCTAGGCTTCTTGGGCGTGTATGGGAAGACAAAAGATACACCGGAGGCACGGGAGGACCAGCAACGTGTGAAGAAAAAAGATGGCATGCATCCAAAGCAGTATCAAGGTCATGCCAGCTACCCTCTAACCAAAGCGGAGAAGGAAATCTTCTTTGAATGCTTGCTCAGTATCAAGGTCCCGTCTGGCTTCTCGTCGAATATAAAGGGAATAATAAACATGGCAGAGAAAAAATTCCAGAACCTAAAGTCTCATGACTGCCATGTGATTATGACGCAACTGCTTCCGGTTGCATTGAGGGGCCTTCTACCAGAAATTGTTCGATTAGCCATTGTGAAGCTATGTGCATTCCTCAATGCAATTTCTTAGAAGGTAATCGATCCAGAAATCCTACCAAGGTTACAGAATGATTTGGTCCAATGTCTTGTCAGCTTCGAGTTGGTGTTCGCACCATCCTTCTTCAATATTATGACGCACGTCCTAGTTCACCTAGTCGATGAGATTGCCATTCTGGGTCCTGTATTTCTACACAATATGTTCCCCTCTGAGAGGTTCATGGGAGTCTTGAAGAAATATGTTCGTAATCGTGCTAGGCCAGAAGGAAGCATCACCACGGGCCATCAAACAGAGGAGGTCATTGGGTTTTGTGTTGACTTTTTTCCTGACCTTAAGCCGAGTGGTGTCCCTAAATCGCGGTATGAGGGGAGACTGAGTGGAAAAGGCACACTAGGAGCGGATTCAATAATATGTAGGGACGGGCATTCCTGGGCGCAAGCACACTACACAGTTCTATAGAATTCTACCTTGGTGGCCCCGTATATCAATGAACACAAGAATATTATACGCTACAAACACCCGGAGCAGTATGACGACTGGATTACACGTGAACACATCGGGACTTTCGGCGGTTGGTTGCAAATGCATCTCATGCGTAACAACACTATTGGAGATGACCTGTACTTGTTGGCCAGGACACATCTTCGACTGTATGGACTTACCAAGGGTACGAGACTAATGGTAATACATTTTACACGATCGCCCAAGATAAAAAGAGCACCAACCAAAACTGTGGTGACCGCTTTGATGCAGCAATCACCAATAGGGCAAAGGACACATATTATGGTTACATAGAGGAGATATGGGAACTTGACTATGGACATGAATTTAAGGTCCCTTTGTTTCGGTGTAAATGGGTCAATCTGTCAGGAGGCGGGGTACAGTTAGACCCGCAGTACGGAATGACAACAGTGGATCTCAAAAATCTTGGGTACACAGACGAACCATTCGTCCTAGCCAATGATGTGGTGCAGGTTTTCTATGTGAAGGACATGTCTACCAAACCGAGGAAAAAATATATAAGGAAGCGAATACATCAAACGATGAGCCAAAGCGCCACATAGTTCTTTCAGGGAAAAGAAACATCGTGGGAGTGGAGGACAAGACAGACATGTCTGAGGATTATGAAAAGTTTCATGAAATTCCTCCCTTCAAAGTGAAGGCTGACCCAAGCATCCTGTTAAACGATGAAGATTATCCATGGTTACGGCGCAATAAGGAAGGGACACACGCAAAGAAAAAGTGAAGAATTTCTCTCCACAACTATTCTCATGATGGCTTTGATCTAGAATATCACTGCAGTTACATGTCAAGAAATGAAATCCCTTTTGTAATAGATGAGTTTTCGTCCGAAACCCTGTTACTTCGAAAGAGATTGTCTAGTTTGTACACGAAGTGCATCCAGTTTTTCCCGTAACCCTCTCAACTTTTTAGCACATGCTATGTGGGTGAAATTATGATACCATGCCAAGTTTCAACCTTTTCAAAGTTCATTTGCAGTGATTTTCAAATTAAGGGTCATTTAGCTCAAAATAAATCATGAAATGCATGAAAAATAGCAAATGAAGTCAGAAAAGGTTTGAAAATTGATGATGTGGCTTTGAACGGTGCATATTGAAAGCAAAAAAAGTCTGGAGTTAAAATATGTTAAAAAAATTGAAATCCCTTTTGTAATAGATGAGTTTTCGTCCGAAACCCTGTTACTTCGAAAGAGATTGTCTAGTTTGTACACGAAGTACATCCAGTTTTTCCCGTAACCCTCTCAACTTTTTAGCACATGCTATGTGGGTGAAATTATGATACCATGCCAAGTTTCAAACTTTTCAGAGTTCATTTGCAGTGATTTTCAAATTCAGGGTCATTTAGCTCAAAATAAATCATGAAATGCATGAAAAATAGCAAATGAAGTCAGAAAAGGTTTGCAAATTGATGATGTGGCTTTGAATGGTGCATATTGAATGCAGAAAAAGTCTGGAGTTAAAATATGTTAAAAAAATTGAAATCCCTTTTGTAATAGATGAGTTTTCGTCCGAAACCCTGTTACTTCGAAAGAGATTGTCCAGTTTGTACACGAAGTGCATCCAGTTTTTCCCGTAACCCTCTCAACTTTTTAGCACATGCTATGTGGGTGAAATATGATACCATGCCAAGTTTCAACCTTTTCAGAGTTCATTTGCAGTGCTTGTCAAATTCAGGGTCATTTAGCTCAAAATAAATCATGAAATGCATGAAAAATAGCAAATGAAGTCAGAAAAGGTTTGAAAATTGATGATGTGGCTTTGAATGGTGCATATTGAATGCAGAAAAAGTCTGGAGTTAAAATATGTTAAAAAAATTGAAATCCCTTTTGTAATAGATGAGTTTTCGTCCGAAACCCTGTTACTTCGAAAGAGATTGTCTAGTTTGTACACGAAGTGCAACCAGTTTTTCCCGTAACCCTCTCAACTTTTTAGCACATGCTATGTGGGTGAAATTATGATACCATGCCAAGTTTCAACCTTTTCAGAGTTCATTTGCAGTGCTTGTCCAATTCAGGGTCATTTAGCTCCAAGAATTAACTAATAGCAAAAAGAATGAACTAAAAAGCTTTTATAAAACTCTAATAGGAAAAAGAACGAACTAAAAAGATTTTATAAAACACTAATAGCAAAAAGAACGAACTAAAAAGATTTTATAAAACTCTAATAGGAAAAAGAATGAACTACAAATATTTTATAAAACTCTAATAGCAAAAAGAATGAACTAAAAAGCTTTTATAAAACTCTAATAGGAAAAAGAACGAACTAAAAAGATTTTATAAAACTCTAATAGCAAAAAGAACGAACTAAGAAGATTTTATGAAACTCTAATAGGAAAAAGAATGAACTAAAAAGATTTTATAAAACTCTAATAGCAAAAAGAATGAACTAAAAAGTTTTATAAAACTCTAATAGCAAAAAGAATGAACTAAAAAGATTTTATAAAACTCTAATAGCAAAAAGAATCAACTAAAAAGAATCAAAATAATATTAACTAAAATTATCAAAGTATTTATTTGTTAAGAACTTTAATAGTAAAAAGCTTTTATAAAACTCTAATACCAAAAGGAATCAACTAAAACATATGCAAAAAAAATAACATTAAAATTTAAAAAACATGATATATGCAAAAAATAAAAAAGGCCCGCCTTCTAGCCACAACGGCCTGCATACAACTAGAAACCCTAGAAATGGGCCAGGATGCAGGCCCGCAGTGCTAGCAGGCCCAACAGGGCGTGAGATAGGCATGTACTGCCTGCAATAGAGAGGAGCTCGAGAGGGCAGCGGCAGCAATGCTTATAAACCACTCCGAGCCCCTCTCGACTAGTGAGGTGGGACTAAACTTTTGGCTGCGGGAAGCACAACCCTTTAGTCCCGGTTGGTGGCTCCAACCGGGACGAAAGGGGGGCCTTTAGTCCCGGTTGGAGCCACCAACCGGGACTAAAGGTGGGACTATATAAGCGGGACTTGGAAATTTTTCGAAATCCATCTGCTTTCCCTCTCCCCGACAGAGCCGAAAACCACCTCGACGCCGCCAGGCTGCCGGATTTTTCCATCGCCTCCCCGACGCCGTCGACTCCCCGAGCCCGCTCACTCCTCGTTGCCGCCCCCGACGCCGTCCCCGTCGCCGCCCCCAATGCCGTCCCCTTCGTCGCCGCCCCCTACACCGTCCCCGTCGTTGCCCCCGACGCCGCCCCCGACGCCATCCCCGTCGCCGCCCCCGACGCCGTCCCCCATCGCCGCCCCCGGACGCCGTCGCCTCCCCGAGCCCGCTCCGGCCCCCTCCTCCTCCTCCTCCTAGGTGAGCCGCCGGCTTGCTCTTTGGCTTCTCAGCTCATTGGCTTGCTCTTTTTTCTAGTGATTAAGAAGCTCGCAAATTAATTAACCTGTATTTCATATATATGGTCTATTTAGTTCTATGGACAACTACGGTGGATGCATGATGAGTCATGAAAATTGTAATTACAAACAGTAATTAGAGGCTCATGCCATAGATCGCTCTTGTGTATGCCCCTTGGTGGTAATTTGAATGAACTTACCTAGAGAGTCTCTCCGGGTGAGGAATACTGATTACATTTGGAAGTAGTAGGTGAATAGAGGTTTACTAGTTTGATAATACAGAATTAATTAAGAGTGATCCACACATTATATTAACTGTTTAAAACAAAATCGACAGAGGTTGAGCTGCCACATACACATTTTCTCACCTTGCTCAGTTTTAAAAAAAGAGGTCTCGGGTTCTTTTTATTATGCAGAGAAAATACTATGGTTTGGCAAATACTCTAGTATCAAAACTACAGATTTTAGGCGCAACCAAACAGTACCACAATTTGTTGTTTTATTGTTGTTTTATTGGGCCTTAAGTATTAAAAATGGTATTGTTGTTTTATTGTTGTTAAACAAAATGATATTTTCTATAGCCACAATTTGTTCTCGTCGACGATGCCAATCCCACATCCTCGTCGTCGACTCGGCGCCGACAACCAGTTTGAGAGGCGCCATGTCCGGAACTGGGCTTCGCCGGGCTGGCACTGGGGGGCGCTACCTTCTGGGGCGCGCAGTTTGGTGAGGAATCCGGGTATCGTCGTCGACCCGGAGCTTCTTTGGTGGCGGTCGCGTGGGCCACTATCGGTGCGGAGGCAGCCGGCAACCGAGGAGGTTGTACGTCGCCGTGTCAGGGAGGAGGACGAGCACGTCCGTCGTTACATGGTTGCGTTGGATGCGAGGTTCTCCAATACCTGGCAGTTCCTTCAGGGATCTCACCCGAGCTATGATCCAGTGATGGTTCCTTCTCTTTGGGTGTCCACCGCCCACGCTTCAGGAACCGCGAGTGAACTAGATTATTCGATAATATTCGAGTTGTATTAGTGATAATATTCAATGCTTCATAAACTGGATTATTTGAGATGTATTAGTGATATTATATGATAATATTATATGAAGAGTCCCCGACAGTCGCCGGTGCTATTATATGTATTAGTGATATTATATGATGATCTTGCTAAAAAAATTGCCGTTGATTTTTAATCTTAGAATCATGAACACAGGAAATATCGACGTCGTCTGATGACGATAGGATCCCTCAGTACCCTTTGTGCTGGGATGACATGGGTATATGCGACATTTAATATCCTCACCTAGACAACGATACGTCTTTCACCGTCAAACTAACGGAAGAATTTAGTATTACTACGGTATGTAAAGACGACATGTAATTTTTGTTAATGAAGTATGACATGTGCTTTTTTGCTTTAATTAACCTTTAATTTTCTTTTGTACAATTTGACTAGTGCGTTCCCTGCCATGCAAGATTCGCTGTGTTGGACAAGTTCCATTTCAAAGAGAATGGTAGTACAGAGCCTAAGATAGCTCACCTAAGAACGGAGCATTACACTTTTGCTGTTAAGGTGAAAAATAACGAAGATCACACATATTTTGGTTGTTCTAGTTGGAGAGCATTTTGCAAGGCGTATGGGTTGGATGAGGACATGAACATTACCTTCGATCTTGGTAATGACGACGTTCGTGATAATAATATAGATATTTGGGTGCATGCGGAGGATGACTTGATTCCGGTGCTACCTCCAGGTGCGTTTGTCAACAGATTTGTTAGGTAATTTATATTCATTATTGAAAAGTATTTGGTACTCATCCCGACTAAATTTCTTTATTTTTAATTATTAGCTTATTTCCATGCTACAAGAGTTACCCGACAGATAATAGACCGCACCTACTACAGTTATGACTCCGGGCTTACTTGGTTGGAGAAAAATCATCTGATATCATTTATTGATGATGTTGAGTATCATGCTAAACATTACATGGCTGGGAACATTTATCATGGATATGTGCCACTAGTGCACAAGTTGAACCGTTATAACATCACTTCAGACAACTTTGTAAGACTTTTTTACCATTGCGTCACTATTCCATCTTTTTCATACGTTCTTCTTAAGCAAAACTAGTTTAGCTAACAATGTTATTATTACTTATGTTCTTCAACTGGTACTCCCGCCAGAGACCGTGCCTAAACGGATGGTTACCACCGGTGATTTGCATATGGTTAGCTTACGCCCAATGTGAATGAGTTACCCTGGTAAATACAGAATATCTCAAAGTGGAGAAAGCCTGAAAATCAAAGGATGGAGCCAGGCAATAAAAGCATCCACGCAACCACTTGAACACGATGTCTTGATTGATGAATATAGCTTGATCATGCCACAAGTTGGAGATAGGTTGATCTATATTCTTCAATGGGGAGATGCGGGAGTTCACCTTTTTTATGCTATTTTACCTAGGAGAGAGCAGTAGTTAGCATTTCTAACTTGTGATTACTTCATCACTTGCTAGTATGATAGCAACCAGAATGATGAGGAGTTCACCTTTTTATGCTATTTTATCTTGAGTGATGAAGAGTTGATTAAGATGATGATGAGTTGTTACATGACATATACCAGTACAAATTAGATGGATGCAATAGACCAAATTGAATTAAATAAAAATGAAACCCTAAATGTAAAAGAATTGAAGGGTAAACACAATATGAAAACCCCTAAACCCCTCCTTAAAAAAACAAAAAACCCAGAGCCTGGCAGCTGCTGACGCGTGGCTGCCTTTTAGTCCCGGTCGGTGTTACCAACCGGGACTAAAGGTCCTCCTGCCTGGGCGCCCCACAGCGGCCACGTGGAGCTCCTTTAGTCCCGGTTCGTAAGCCAACCGGGACTAAAAGTGATGGGCATTAGTCCCGATCGTTTTGTCCCGGTTGCAGAACCGGGACTAAAGGCCCTCTAGAACCGGGACTGATGCCCTATTTTCTACTAGTGGGGTTAAGTTTCATCTGGTACACCCGAAGATTGTCAAAATTTTCCTTGATATCATCCAAGAGCGTCTCCTTCTTCTAAGACTTCACCATAATGTCATCAACGTAGGCATAAACGTTGCGCCCGATCTATGGCTGAAGGCAGTTTTGACCAGAGCGCTGGTAAGTCGCCCCGGCGCTCTTGAGCCCAAAAGGCATAGACACATAACAGAAAGCTCCAAAGGGTGTAATGAAAGTCGTCTTCTCTTGATCCTCAATAGCCATCTTGATCTGATGGTAGCCAGAGTACGCATCCAAGAAGCATAAGCGCTCACAACCCGCCGTAGAATCAATAATCTGATCAATACGCGAGAGAGCAAAGGGATCCTTAGGACAAGCCTTGTTGAGATCCGTGTAATCAACACACATGCGCCAAATACCGTTCTTTTTTAGAACAAGCACCGGGTTAGCCAGCCACTCAGGGTGTAAAACTTCCACAACGAACACGGTAGCTAGGAGCCGGGCCACTTCTTCTCCAATGGCCTTACGTCTCTCCTCATTAAAACGACGGAGGTACTGGCGCACTGGTTTCATCTTGGGATCCACATTAAGGTGGTGCTCAGCAAGTTCCCTCGGGACTGCCGGCATATCAGAAGGTTTCCATGCAAAGATGTCCCGGTTCTCACGGATGAACTTGATGAGCGCGCTTTCCTATTTGGTATCCAAGCCGGTCCCAATAGTGAACTTCTTGGATGAGTTGCCTGGTGTGAAGTTGACCTGCTTTGTATCCTCAGCCGGCTTAAACTTTAGTGGAGGTTCCGACTCAGTGTTGGGTTTCTTGAGCGGGCTCATGTCAGCCGGGTCAACATTGGCCGTGTAGAACTTTAACTCCTCTGATGTGCAGGCCGACTCAGCATAAGCAGCATCTCCTTCGCACTCCTGAGCTATCATCCGGCTTCCTTCCACGGTTATGGTGCCTCGGAGTCCCGGCATCTTGAGCTTGAGATAGACATAGCAAGGGCGGGCCATGAAGCGAGCATAAGCCGGCCGTCCAAAGAGAGGATGGTACAGGCTCTTTATCTTGATGACCCCAAACATCAGGGGTTCACACCTATAGTTGAACTCATCTCCAAAGGCGAAATCAAGCTTAATCCGCCCTATTGGATAAGCTGATTTCCCAGGAACGATTCCATGAAAAACTGTTGTCGAGGGAAGCAGCTTGCTTTCTGACAAGTTCATGCAACGGAAAGTGTCATAATACAAGATATTTATGCTACTGCCCCCATCCATAAGGACCTTGGTCAAAGTGTATCCGCCAACTTGAGGGGCCACAACCAGGGCTAAGCCGCCTGGATTGTCAACTCGGGGAGGATGATCTTCCGTGCTCTAGGTAATCGCATGCTCGGACCAATTGAGATACCTGGGAACCGGCGTCTCGGCCATGTTGATAGCCCTACTCTTGACTTTGTTATCCCGCTTGCAAGTGTTGGTAGTAAACACATGATATTGACCGCAACTCAACTGTTTCGGGCTCTTCTGGAAAACACCTGGGTCGTCGGGCTGCTGAAACCCTGTCACTAAGCCGTCATGCGTCTTCTCAGAGCCGCCCGGAGCTTTGGCCGTGAGCGGTGCGTGAACCACCATGTTCGCCCCGGAGCGTGCATGGGCCAGAGAAGGTGAATCACAAAGTTCCTTAGGGGCCCTTGTCAGAGTCGAGCCCCAAAGCCTGGAGTCCGGACTGGCGACGATCGCTTCCTGATCCGCCAATCCTTCTGAGGGTCTGACCCGCCGGGAAGACGGGACCATGCCGTGATGCTGGCCGACTTGACGTCGGCGAGAAGGGGTGCACCGAGCCGGCTCGACGGTGTTGATGCAGATGTCTGGCTCGGGCACCGACGTGCGGATCTTATCGATGAAGACATGAATCTTACCAAAGGGGACCCGGTAGCCATACTCGATTGAGTCGGCCTCAGGGCCCCAGCCAGAGTCGTTGATGTAGATCTTACCGCGGCGGCTCTTAGTCATACGACCGACCGCATAGCTCCCAAACCCTGGAAGGGCTCCCTTTGAGAACTCAACTCCACCGGGCGAGTGCCCCACGGTGGGTGCCAATGGTCGTGGTTTTGACACGGCAGATGTCCTCGTGCAAGGACTTAGGTGTGAGGCCATCGCCGCTAGGTGGCGACTAAAAGGGGTTGAACGGGAAAGAGAGTGGATTTAACCAGGTTCGGCCCCTCCAATGGAGGTAATAGCCTACATCCTGCTTTGCGTGTATTGATGAGTAGAACTCGATTACAAGGGTGAGGAATCGCTGACCTAGCTATTGAGAGATTGTAACTTAAGTCTTTCGGCCCTAGGGGCTCTTGCCTTTATATATAGGTCAAGACCTAGGGTTTACAATAGAGTCCGGGTCATACCATGACTCGTATTCCACTATGTTTCTACCTTACTGTACTCCTTGCGCAAGACAATGAGTCGGCAGGTTCTGCCCCGTGGGCCTTGAGCCGCCGTCTTCTGGAGTTGGGCCGCCAGGCGACTTAAGAGGCTATCACCTCGTTCGTCTTGTCTACATGTCATGGCCCGTCTCAATGCTTTCCACAGGAGCTGTCAAGGTGTCAACCCGGCCCAACAAGGCGGGTTACATCGCGGGGCTATATCCCCGACATGTACCGGTGTTATGTTCCATATTGAGCGCTCCTAACATGCTCGGGGTTGTTATGGAGACCCCCTTGATTTTTGTTTTGGGATAAAACTCTTGTTGCAAGGCCCAACATTGCTACTCCATTTTCCTAATAACTAATAAAACTTGCATAGGGACTTTCTGGACCCCGTGGATAATTAATCAACAACCCGGGCCAGTGCTCCACATGAGTGTTGGTCCAAAACAGAGCACTGTGCGGGGCCACCCCAGGGCAACTCGGGTGATTTCTATCAGGCCACTGTACACTAGATCATCTAGTCACGTCCTGAGAACGAGATACGCGGCTCCTATCGGGTTCGTCGACACGCCGGGCGGCTTTGCTGGATTTATTTTACCTTTCTCAAACATCTTGTGCACATGATTTCGAGGACACTTCGGGCTATCTCGAGGTCGACATTTTCCAACACGATTCCGCGAATACTACGGGTTATCCCGCGGTTGAGGAATTCCAACGCAACTTGTGGTTAGTCTGTGATGGATGAGTTGGAGCACCCCTATAGGGTTAAATCTTTTTGAAAGTCGTGCCCGTGGTTATGTGGCAACTTGGAAATTTTGTTTAATACCCGGTCATAGAAAACTTGAAGTAAACTCAAATAAAATACACCAACCGTGTGCGTAACCGTGACTGTCTCTTCTCGTGAGTTTTGAATCCGAGAGAGAACACGGTGGGGGTTATGTTTTCTCGTAGGTAGGTGTTCAGGATCACTTAGTGATCATTTCTAGTTCACGACCGTTTATGCGTAGACCACCCAATTTATTCTTCTTCTCATAAGTTAGCCACTCAAACATATGCTTAGTGCTTGCTGCAGCCTCACCACTTAACCATGCCTCACCTATTAAGCTTTGCTAGTCTTGATAACCTTGGAAACGAGATTGCTAAGTCCCTGTGGCTCACAGATTACTACCACAATAGTTGCAAGTACAGGTAATGCGACGCTTTGACATGAGAGCGATGCTTGTTCTATTTGGAGTTCTTCTTCTTCTTCTTCTTCTTCTTCTTCTTCTTGTTCTTCGATCTAGGATGGGTTCCAGGCCGACAGCCTGGGATAGCAAGGATGGATGTCGTTTTTATCGTTTGTTTTCGTCCGTAGCCGGACCCTATTCTTCTGTATGGTGATTGAATGTAATGTTGTATTGAGTTGATCTTGTTGTAGCTTGTGGCGAGTGTAAGCCAATTCCATATACTCATCTCTTCTGTACATGTACTTGTAATGATATCCATTCTTGCAAAATGAAAAGATGCGCTTCTATCCCTATCGAGGCCCTCGGGCCAAAATAAGGATAGGACCGCATCTTGGGCTTGACATTCTCTCTCTCTCAGAAAAATGAGTTGTGCAAGTGTAGTTTCGTTCTGATGGCTCTCACTTAGAGTAAGTTGTGGTGGAGGGGTATATATAGCCCTCATCAAAAATCCAACCGTTACAACAATAGTACACAACTTGGTGACACCTAAATAAAATCTCAGTGGTACCGACTAGTGAAAAAGTTTCCAACTTTTGGCGTTTCGGTTAGACCGAAGCAAACAACTCAGCGAGACCGATTCGGCATGACCTAAGCAGATCCAATGCTTCGGAGGCTTAGACTAGTTCATCACGGAAATTCCAAAAGTTCCAAAATGAAAGACAGTTGAGCCGAACGCCCAGCCTAAGTTTGTGGTGGCAAATCTTTAAGCACTTGAGCAACCAGATCTTCATTAATACCTCATCCCCTTTTAATAGTACTCGCTTTCCTATGGACTCGGTCTGATCAAGATCACTTAAAACAAAATGTAGAGTCTTGAAGCTTTTGCCAATATGTTTCCTTTGCGTCATAGGGGTTCCACATCACATATCCTAGCCATGCGAATCATTGAAAATCTCCTGAAATATACTTGATTGATTCATTAGTTCAATGAGCTATATGTTGAGATTAATTACCAAAACCACCAAGGGATAAGTTGTGCTTTCACATCACTCTTTCCCCATTCTTGCAATCATATGACGAGGAGCCATTTTCTCCCTAAGACTAGGGAGATGGCACACTTTGATTCATGTTTGGATAATGAGACAAAACAAACTAATTAAACTTTCATTGTGCGAATACCTATAAACACTCGTGTTTCATTGGAAATTGCTGCAGTTATTATTTCAAAAGATCCATTGAAATTGGTAGAAGAATTTCCATAAGAATTACCATAAGAGTTTCCATAATTGTTAGAGGAATTACTGGGATACGTCGTAGCATTGAAATTTCCTCTATAAGCATTGTTGTTGAAATTATTTCGCGAGACAAAATTCACATCAATAGCATCATTATTTTGCTCAATCAAATTAGAAAAAGGCATATCATTTAGATCAACATGAGTATTTTTATTAGCAACCATATTTATAAGGGCATCCACTTTTTCACTCAATGTAGCGATTTCTTCAACAGAATTTACCTTCTTACCAGTTGGAGCTCTCTCGGTGTGCCATTGAGAATAATTTGTCATGATGTTTTCCAGAAGTTTTGTGGCCTCTCCTAAGGTCACATCCATAAAAGTACCACCTGCTGCAGAATCTAGAAGATTTCTAGACACAAAGTTTAGTCCCGCATAGAAGTTTTGGATAATCATCCACAAATTTAAGCCATGAGTAGGACAATTTCTTATCATCAATTTCATTCTCTCCCAAGCTTGTGAAACATGCTCTTGATCTTGCTGTTTAAAATTCATTATTTGATTTCAAAGGGAGATGATCTTAGCAGGAGGAAAATACTTGCCAATAAAAGCATCTTTACACTTATCCCAAGTTCCAATACTATTACGTGGTAAAGATGAAAACCAAGCCTTAGTTCTATCTCTTAGTGAAAAAGGAAATAATTTTAATTTCACAATATCATTATCCATATCCTTTTTTTTGCATGTCACATAATTCAACAAAGGTATTAAGATGTGAAGCGGGATCCTCATTAGGACTTCCCAAAAATTGATCTTTCATGACAAGATTCAGCAATGTAGCATTAATATCAAAAGCATCCGCACTAGTGGCGGGTGGTATAGGTGTACTAATAAAATCATTAATATTAGTATTTGAGAAATCACACAACTTAGTAGTATCGTGAGACATGGTGACCGAACAAGCAAAGTAATAAGCAAGACAAGTAAACTAGCAAGCGAAGAAGTAAACTAGTAACAAGCAAAGATAAATATTTTTGTATTTTTGATTTGTATAAGACAAACTAAATATAACAGAAAATAAAAAGAAGAACAAGTGAATGATAATTCGTGAGAATCTACTTGATAGTTGACGATGATACTCCCCGGTAACGGTGCCGGAAATCCTTCGTGATACTTGTGATCTGCGTTGGGTTTTCCATGAAGAGGACCGGGTTATTGCAGAACAAAGTGGGTAAGTATTTCCCTCAGTTATGAAACCAAGGTTTATCGAAGCAATAGGAATATCAATCCTCAACCTTCTTCAGCGGCTGCACACAAAAGAGCAAACTACTTGCACCTAATGCAGGCAAGAGGGTTGTCAGTCCCCTTGATCTCGTTATTTGCAAGCAAATGAGTTGTGTAGATAATTGTAGATAATTGTAAATTGAAAAATAAAATAAAAAGTAAATAATGGCAGCAAGGTAGCAATACCTTCTGTAAATATATAAGTGAATAGACCCGGGGGCCATAGTGTTCCCTAGCGGCATCTCTCATGTAGGCAACATACATTGGGTAACAAATTACTGTTGGGCAATTGATAGAAAAGCGGATAGTTATGCGATGTTCATGGAAATGTTCATGTGTATGTAGGCATCACGTCCATAAGCAAATAGGACGACTCCTGCCCGCACATATTACTATTACTCCACCCATCGACTGCTATCCAGCATGCATCTAGAGTATTAAGTAAAACAGAGTAATGCTTGGAGAACACTGACATGATGTAGACAAAGAATACTCAATCAATGTGAATAGATCCCATCATTTTATCCTTAGTAGCAGCAACACAAGATGTATCTTCTCCCTTTCTGTCACTGGGATATAGAAACTCGTCCGGTTGAACCTACCACAACGCACCTCTCTCACCGAAGAAATATCAATCTAGTTGGCTAGACTATTTCAATAGATCGGAGAGAATTACGAAGCTATAATGATCATGCAATTAAGAGACATAATATATATCAGAGATATCTTAAATATTTTTCATGAATAATCTGAACATAAACCCACAATTCATCGGATCCCAACAAACACACCACACAAAAGGATTACATCGGATAGATCAAAGCGAAGATGTGATGATCATTGTATTGAAGATCATAAAAGAGAGAGATTGCCATCTAAGTACTAGCTATGGACCCGTTGGTCTGTGGTGAACTACCCACACATCATTATGAGGGCAACAAGGTTGATGTAGAGGCCCTCTGTGATCGATCTCCCCTCCGGCAGGGTGCCGGAACGGAGCTCCAGACGGCCTCCCAACGGAACAGAGACTTGCGGCGGCGGAAAAAGGGTTTCGGGACTTCTTTCAGGGTTTCCACGATATATGAGATTTTATAGGCCAGAGAACGAGGTCGGGAGGGCCACCAGAGGTCCACAAGGCATCAGGGCATGCCCCCCCCCCCCCGAGGGGCACGCCCTGATGGCTTGTGGGGCCCTGGTGTGGCTCCCGGCCATCTCCCGAAGCTTCTAGGTGTTGGTTTGGTCCAGAAAAAATCGTCAAAAAGTTTCGTGGCAATTGCACTTCGTTTGTTATAGGGAACCTGCAAACTAAAAAACAAGCAGAAAACAACAACTGGCACTTGGCACTAGGTCAGTAGGTTAGTGCTAAAAAATATTATAAATTGGTAAATAATGACCCAAAAAGTATCCTAGAATGATAATATATCAACATGGAACAATAAAAAATTATGGATACGTTGGAGACGTATCACGGTCCTTGTAGAAGGTTAAAAGGCAACTTGATTATCTCCGTTGTGGATTTGCGTTGGTAAGAACGGTTCTTGCTAGTTGCCCATAGCAGCCACGTAAAACTTGCAACAACAAAGAAGAGGACGTTTAACTTGTTTTTGCAGGGCATGTTGTGATGTGATATTGCCAAGACGTGATTTGATATATGTTGATGTATGAGATGATCATGTTTTGTATACTTATCACGACTTGCATGTCGATGAGTACGGTAACCGGCAGGAGCCATAGAGTTGTCTTTAATTTAATTCATGACCTGCGTGTCAATCATTAAACGCCATGTAATTGCTTTACTTTATCGCTATTAGTTAGCAATAGTTGTAGAAGAAATAGTTGGGGTGACAACCACGTGATGACACAATGATGGAGATCATGGTGTCATGCCGGTGACGATGGAGATCGTGCTGGTGCTTTGGAGATGAAGATCAAAAGCACAAGATGACGATGGCCATATCATGTCACTTATTTTGATTTGCATGTGATGTTTATCTTATTTTGCTTAGGACGATGGTAGCATTATAAGATGATCCCTCACTTAATTTCAAGATAAAATTGTGTTCTCCCCATGTATGCACCGTTCCAAAAGTTCGTCGTTTCAAAGCACCACGTGATGATCGGGTGTGATAGACTCTTCGTTCGCATACAACGGGTGTAAGCCAGTTTTGCACATGTAGAATACTTGGGTGAAACTTGACGGGCCTAGCATGTAGAGACATGGCCTCGGAACACAGATACCGAAAGGTCGAACATGAGTCATATAGTAGATATGATCAACATGGAGATGTTAGCCATTGGAAAAACTCATCTCACATGATGATCGGACTTGGGTTGGTGGATTTGGATCATGTAACACTTAGATAACCTGACTGATGTTGATTTGAGTGGGAATTCATTAGTAATTTGATTAGTTGAACTTATTATCATGAACATAGTCTAAATTTGTCTTTGCAAATTATGTTGTAGATCAATGGCTAGCGCAGTAGTTCCTCTGAATTTTAATGTGTTTCTAGAGAAAGCTAAGTTGAAAGATGATGGAAGAAACTATGCGGACTGGGTCCGTAATCTGAGGATTATCATCACGACTTCAAAGAAGGCTTATGTCCTTGATGCCGCTCGCTGCACCACCCCCTCCAGCGTCGTCTGTAGATGTTGTGAACATCTGGTAGGCACGTTCTAATCACTACTCGATAGTTCACTATGCCATGCCATACGGCTTAGAATCGGGACTTCAAAAGCATTTTGAACTCTATGGAGCATATGAGATGTTCTAGGAGCTGGAATTGGTATTTCAAGCTAATGCCCGGATTCAGAAGTATGAGACCTCTGATAAGTTCTTCGCCTGCAAGATGGTGGAGAATAGTTGTGTCAGTGAGCAGATACTCGGAATGTCTGGGTACTAAAACCGCTCGAATCAGTTAGGAGTTGAGATTCCGCCTGAGATAGTTGATGACAGAGTTCTCCAGTCACTGCCACCTTGCTACAAGGCTTTGTGATGAACTATAACATGCAAGGGATGATGAAGACCATCTCCGATCTATTCGTGATGCTTCAAGTCGCAGAAGTAGAAATTAAGAAGGAGCATCAAGTGTTGATGGTTAAGAGAACCACTAGTTTCAAGAAAGGGAAGGGATAGAAGGGAAACTTCAAGAAGAATGGCAAGCAAGTTGCCACTCCCGTGAAGAAACCCAAGGATGGACCCAAACTTGAGACTGAGTGCTTCTACTGGAAGGGGACTGGCCACTTGAAGCAGAGCTGCCCCAAGTATGTGGCAGATAAGAAGGCTGGCAACGTCAACAAAGGTATATATGATATAATGTTATTGATGTGTACCTTATCAGTGCTCGTAGTAGCGCCTGGGTATTTAATACCGGTTCAGTTGCTCACATTTGTAACTCGAAATAGGAGCTGTGGAATAAGAGGAGACTTGATAAGGACGAGGTGACGATGTGCGTCGAAAATGGTTCCATGGTTGATGTGATCAACGTCAGCATGCTCGCTCTTCGATTACCTTCGGGGTTAGTTTTGAACCTAAATAATTGTTATTTGGTGCCTGCGTTAAGCATGAACATTATATCCGGATCTTGTTTATTGCGAGACGGTTACTCATTTCAATCGGAGAATAATGGTTGTTCTATTTATATGAGTAATATCTTTTATGGTCATGCACCCAATGTGAATGATTTATTCTTATTGAATCTCTATCGTAGTGATACACATGTTCATAACATTGATGCCAAAAGATGCAAAGTTAATGATCATAGTACCACTTTTTTGTGGCACTGCCACTTGGGTGATATTAGTGTAAAACGCATGAATAAACTCCATGCGGATAGGCTTTTCGAATCACTCAATTTTGGATCGCTTGATACATGCGAACCATGCCTAATGGGCAAGATGACGAAAACCCAGTTTTCCAGAACAATGGAGCGGGCAAGTGACTTGTTGGAAATCATATATACTTATGTGTGCGGTCCAATGAGTGTTGAAGCGTGCGATGGATATCGTTATTTTCTTACATTCACTGATTATTTGAATAGATATGGGTATGTTTATGATGATGGGAAAATGGCGGGCGTGAGACACGCGTCCACGTCATTGATAGAGAGTGAATAAATTTAAGTGCATACAATGCATAAAATAAAATGAAGATCAAACATTGCAGGTACATATTTCCAGAACTCTTACATTTACATAAAATTCTGTTAATTACATCTCTGAAGAGAAAACTGCTGATTAAGAATTCCAACATATCTATTACATGAGATTGCAACACATTGCTATTACAATATTTACAAGAAAAATCCTCCTCGTGGTCGACGGTAAACTCCAGTCTGGGAACTTGAAGTTTATCCGTGCAGATTATCTTCGACGTCGTCATGTTTGATGTTTTGCTGTATGTTTCTCTATCATGCAACAATTTTGTTTGTGCTCAACTTCATTTATGTTATAGTTTACAATGAAGGTTGATTTTGGCCAGACTTGATTTGGTCCCATGTTTTCATGCATAGGATGCATGCATGTATTTTCAATATTGTTGACGCATGTCATGCAATTCATTTCGGAGAACCCATGCTTAGAGCATAATTTTTTTTTATTTGGTTGATGGTTTATGCCGTAGAATTTATTTTAAAGAACCCATGACATACCATAATTGTGTTTTGTTATTTGGATGTCGTATGCCATAGAATTCATATGAGAGAACCCATGTCATAGTATAATTATTTGTTATGCCATGGGATTCATGAAAGAACCCATGTCATAGCATGGTTTCCATTTTGTTTACTTTACCACTTATGAGATGGAATCATGTAGAAGAACCCATGTCATAGTGCAATTTTATTATGCCATGGAATTCATAAAAGAACCCATGTCATATCATAGCATAATTTGTCTTATAGCTTTTGGCATGGAATTCATATGAAAGAACCCATGACATAGCATAATTTATCTTTCCTTTGTTTTCTAACTTATGCCATGGAATTCATATGAGAAGAGCCCATGACATAACACATTTTGTATTTCCTTTGTTTTATGGCTTATGCCATGGAATTCATATGAGAAAAACCCATGGCATAGCATGATTTACAATTTTGTTATTTTATGGATCACTCCATGGAATTCATATGCGAGAACCCATGTCATGCCATAGTTTGTATTTTTTAGTCATCTTGTAGTTCGTTTCATGGAATTCATGGGAAAGAACCCATGCAAGAAATGTACTTTATGCATATTTTAGAATTGTGTGCCTCATGTCATGGAATTCACATTTAAGGAACCCATGGTTAGAGCATTTTATATGTTCTCCCAGGCATGTCCGTGTAAAAAAAATATGCATCCTTGATTCAAACCAAATGGCCGAAACTAAGGACCTCTCTATATGAAACATATGCAAGTCTATGATTTCATGAGCTATATTTTCCTTGATCTGAACCACAAGGCCGAACCTAAGGGCAATGTTTCATGAGTTGTATTCCTTGATCCGAACCAAAAGGACAAACCTAAGGGGCATGATTTGATGAGTTATATGTTCCTTTATCCGAACCAAAAGGCCGAACATAAGGCATGAGTTCATGAGTTATATTTCCTTGATCCGAACCAAAAGGCCGAACCTAAGGGCATGATTTCATGACTTCTATGTTCCTTGATCCAAACCAAACGGCCGAAACTAAGGGCATGAGGGCAGCATCATATCTCACCTTCTCACCTCCTTGGAGCAAACCAAGGTTCCTCTCCTTGCTTCTCCCTTTCTCCCTGTGTGCTTTTGTGTATAGATGATATGGTCTACTAGAGAGAGGAAGAAGAAGGCCAGCGAACTGAGAGCCAAATGAGCGGAGAATGAGCCCCCTGGAAGTATCTCGTTCAAAGCTTAGCAGACATTCTGTGTGATGATGGCATGGTAGCTAGCATGGCTCCCGCCACGGATTATTGCATTAGTCTTCCCATCTCTATTCCTGAAGGGGTATGCCACTTGCTTTCGTTGCTGATTTGTCATGTTTGCGTCAGTTGCCACAGGAAAATCAATCCATGCACGGTGAGCCCTTTGTCGTCGACGACGGAGGCATGATGGATCTAATGAACTCTCAAATGATGGTCTTGGTGGTGGCACTGATGAGGACAAAGGATCAGATATTGAAGCAGTTGGATCCACACGACCAGCATGGAAGTCAGAAGTGACAAACACCCCCTACCACTGGAGCAAGCGTTTATTGCTTGGATCACCCACTAGGCATGGTCCAATGGGATTATAGCCCATTGTGGGGATAAATTCAGGTGCATCAACACAAAGTTGGTTTCTTGGACGAGTGGATCCTCCCTGTGATGAAGACTCAGTGCCCTCAACCATTGCATCTTTTCCTTTATCCACGGAGGAGGCCCTCTGAGCCACTCTTGCGGGGCTTGGGATAGGATTATATGAGCTTTCTCCCATCCCTTCATGTGCGCCCACCTTAAGTTTTGAAGGTGTAAGGGGCACTGCGACTTTAGTTAATGCAGTCGAAGCAGATGGCCCCATTTGTTTTGCAAGAACGGGCCACTCGTCGGGTGTCATGCGAACAACCTTTCCTGGTACCTTATGACTTGTGACATTGGTAGGTGATATCCTTGTGAAACTAGGAGGAACTGAAGTAGCTGAAGCAACTTTGTGTGCATGTTGATCCTTAGATGCCCTCGCAGCTGCACGCATCCTTCTTTTTGCTGACTTTGTGAGAACAGGAGTAAACCCTTCCTTTAGTGCACAGGATACTTCCTTTTCTTATGGCCCGGTCGGGGATGCAGCTGTTGTTTCCAAACTCTTGCTAACTGAGGCCACAAGTGGGCCAATTGGTACATCCAACCAGAGGTCACCAAAGCGGAGAGTGACAAACTGCTGGACTTGTCCCTCCATACCTTCAAAATGAAGAAAACCATATATTAGTTTTCTTCGTGTATTTTTTTTCTTGGGCATGTGCGTACATAATGTTTTATGCTTTATGTACTATGGAAATTCATATGTTGCAATCCTATGTTGGAATTCAAAGATGAGAGGAGAAATAGGTCCCACTGGGCGTGCCAGAAGGAAAATGGCGTGCGTGAGACACACGTCCACGTCATTGATGCAGAGGGAATAAATTTAAGCGCATACAATGCATAAAATAAAATGAAGATCAAACATTGCAGGTACATATATCCAGAACTCTTGCATTTACATAAAAATATGTTAATTACATCTCCGAAGAGAAAAACCCCTGATTAAGCATTCCAACATATCTATTACATAAGATTGCAAAACATGCCTATTACAATATACTACAAGCAAAATCCTCCTCGTGGTCGACGCTGAACTCCCGCCTGGGGGAACTTGAAGTTTATCCGCATAGATTTTCTTCGATGACATTATGTTTGATGTTTTTTCATATGTTTTTCTTTAATCATGAAACACATTTTCTTTGTGTTTAGCTTCATTTATGTTATGATTTAAAATGAAGGTTGATTTCGGCAAGGCATGATTCGGCCCCATGTTTTGATGCATGTATTTTCAATATAACTCAAGTCATGGAATTCATTTCATAGAGTCCATGCTTAGAGCATAATTTCTGTTTTATTTGGTTCATGGTTTATGCCACGGAATTCATTTGAAAGAACCCATGTCGAACCATAATTGTGTTTTCTTATTTGGATGTTGTATGCCATGGAATTCATATGAGAGAACCCATGTCATAGTATAATTTTTATTATGACATGGGATTCATGAAAGAGCCTATGTCATAACATAGTTTGCATATTACAACTTATAACATGGAATTCGTGTGGAAGAAACCATGTCATAGTGCACTTTTAGTATGTCAGGGAATTCATAAAAGAACCCGTGTCATAGCATAATTTGCATTTCAGTTATATTATGGCGCATGTCGTGGAATTCATATAAATGAACCCATGCTATAACATAATTTGTGTGACTTATGCAATGGAGTTCGTATGAAAGAACCCATGACATAGCATAATTTGTATTTCATGTGTGTTATGGCTTATGCCATGGAATTCATATGAGAAGAACCCATGACATAACATAGTTTGTATTTCCTTTGTTTTATGGCTTATGACATGGAATGAGAAGAACCCATGACATAGCATGATTTGCATTTCCGTTATTTTATGGATCACTCCATGGAATTCATATGAGAGAACCCATGTTATGCTGTAGTTTGTATTTTTTAGTCATTTTATGCCTCGTGTCATGGAATTCGTGAGAAAGAACACATGCGCGAAATACGCTTTATGAATATTTTCGAATTTTGTGACTCATATCATGGAATTCACATGAAAGAACCCTTCCTTAGAGCATTTTATATGTTATCCCAGACACGGCATGTACGGTGAAGAAAAATATGCATCCTTGGTTTGAACCAAATGACAGAACCTAAGGACATGATTTGATGAGTTGTATATATTCCTCGATCCGAACCAAAAGGCCAAACCTAAGTGCATGATTTGATGAGTTATTTATATTCCTTGATCCGAACCAAAAGGCCGAAACTAAGGCATGAGTTCATGAGTTTTATATTCCTTGATCCGAACCAAAAGGCCGAACCTAAGGGCATGATTTGATGAGTTATATGTTCCTTGATCCGAACCAAAAGGCTGAACCTAAGGGCATGATTTAATGAGTTATATATTACTTGATCCGAACCAAAAGGCCGAACCTAAGGGCCTGATTTGATGAGTTATATATTCCTTCATCCGAACCAAAAGGCCAAACCTAAGGGCATGATTTGATGAGTTATATATTCCTTGATCCGAACCAAAAGGACGAACCTGAGGGCGTGATTTGATGAGTTGTATATTCCTTGATCCGAACCAAAAGGCCGAACCTAAGGACATGTCTATATGAAAAATATGCAAGTCCATGACTTCATGAGTTGCATGTTCCTTGATTATCTGAACCAAATGGCCAAAACTAAGGCATGATTTCATGAGTTATATGTTCCTTGATCCGAACCAAACGACTGAAACTAAGGACAAGATTTCATGTGTGAGAAGACAGAGATCCTTGATCCAAACCAAACGGCCGAAACTAAGGACAAGATTTCATGTGTGAGAGGAGAGAGTTCATCGATCCGAACCAAACGGCCGAAACTAGGGACAAGATTTCATGTGTGAGAAGAGAGAGCTCCTTGATCCAACCAAACGGCTGAAACTAAAGGCATGAAGGCCGCATCATATCTCAGCTTCACACTTCCCTGGAACTAACCAAAGCTCCTCCTTGCTTCCCTTCCTCATGGTTTGCTTTGGTGTGTAATGTGATGTAGTATTTTCTGGAGAGAGTAGGAAGGAGACCAGCGACCCAAGGTAAAATGAGCGGAGGATCAGCCGACCTCCCCAAATAGCCAGAATGGCTCGGTATTTAAAGGGGCGGGAGACAGCAGAAGGATGCGTCTTCATAGTATACCATAAGGAGACAATTGGGTATACCTTCTATCTCAGATCCGAAGGCAAGGTATTTGTTGCCAAGAATGGATCCTTTCTAGGGAAGGAGTTTCTCTCAAAAGAAGTAAGTGGGAGGAAGGTAGAACTTGATGAGGTTATTGAACCTTCACTTCAATCGGAGAGTACCGCAACGCAGAAAGATGTTTGTGTGATGTCTACACCAGTTGAAGAGGAAGCTCATGATAGTGATCATGAAACTTTGAATCAAGTTACTACCGAACTTCGTACGTCAACAAGGACACGTACTGCCACTACTGGGAAAGGACTTATAGGTGATCACAAATCAGTGGCGGGCAGACTGAGTCACCCGCCACAACTACATTTGAGAACCAGTAGTGGCGGGTAACAAAACGTGCTCACCACAGCTAGATGATGAGCTGTGGCGGGCGGAACAGCCGCTCCACACAGGTATAACCTCTAGGGTGGGACTTATTTGGGTAACTCATCTGTGACGGGCGTTAGTCAGCGCCTGCCACAAGTAGTAGGCCCAGCACTGGCGGGCGGCCATCACCAGCCGCCACTAGTTAACCTTGCCGGGTTTCCCAAATTTAGCAGAACATAGCTATGGTGCGCGATGAGTGTTGCCCGCTAGTGTTTGGTTAGAGACCTTCTGGCAACGGTCGTTCCCCGCCTGCCACTAGTACTAATTTTTCAAATCACCGCGCGAGACTGGACGAAAATGATATACGCGCGCTCGGTCATGCCCGCTTGAACTGACGGCAGGGCTGCACCACCCACCCACCCCCCGAACGCCACAGTGCTCTGCCGCCCACCGCCGACAATGCATCCCTCTTCCCCCACCTACATCCCTCTTCCCCACTCTTCCACACCCACCCCGCAAGCGCCAGCAACGCGAGCCTGGCGTGGCTTGAGACTGCGTCGGTATTTTCCCAAAGAGGAAGGGATGATGCAAGACAGCGACGGTAAGTATTTCCCTCAGTTATGAAACCAAGGTATCAATCCGTAGAGGAAGATCACGCATCCACGTAAACAACACCTGCACACAAATAACAAATACTTGCAACCTGACACAAAAGAGAGGTTGTGAAGCTCTCTACGGTAATAAGATAGGTTAGGTAATGATAGTTTTGGCAAATATATCTCGCAAGAACACAAAATAAAATAAGTAAACAAAAAGTGCAGCAAGGTATTTTTGGGTTTTTGGATATGTAGATCTGAAAACAAAAATGCAAAATAGTAGATCAGAAAGCAATATGTTGGAAAAGTAGACCCGGGGGCCATAGGTTTCACTAGTGGCTTCTCTCATGAGTATAGCACACGGTGGGTGAACAAATTACTATTGGGCAATTGATAGAAGATCAAATAATCATGACGATATCTAGGCAATGATCATTATATAGGCATCACGTCCAAGACAAGTAGACCGAAACGATTCTACATCTACTTCTATTACTCCACACATCGACTGCTATCCAGCATGCATCTTGTGTATTAAGTTCATGGAGAAGCGGAGTAATGCAATAAGAACGGTGACACGATGTAGACAAGATCTATTCATGTAGGAATAGACCCCATCTTGTTATCCTTAATGGCAACAATACATGTGTGTCTTGTTGCCCCTTCTGTCACTGGGAAAGAACACCGCAAGATCGAACCCATCACAAAGCACCTCTTCCCATGGCAAGAAAAATCGATCTAGTTGACCTAACTAAACCAAAGATTCGAAGAAGAAATACGAGGCTATAAGTAATCATGCAAATAAGAGATCAAAGAAGACTCAAATCATATTCATGGATAGAAACTGATCATGAACTCAAAATTCATCGGATCCCAACAAACACACCGCAAAAGTCATTACATCAAATAGATCTCCAAGAGACCATTGTATTGAGAATCATAGAGAGAGAGGAAGCCATCTAGCTACTGCCTACAGACCCATAGGTCTATGGTGGACTACTCAGGCATCTTCGGAGAGGCACCTATGATGAAGATGAACCCCTCCGTGATGGTGTTAGATTGGATCTCGAGGTTCTGGAACTTGCGGCGGCTGGAATTGTGTTTCGTCGACTCCTCCAGGGTTTTCTGAAAATTTGGGAATTTATAGGGCTAATAGTCGGTTGAGGGGAGTCCCGAGGTGGGCACCCTCCAGCAGACCGCGTCAGGGGCCTCTAGCGCGCCCTGGTGGAGGGTGGCCACCCTGGGCCCCCTCTCTTGTTGTTTGGCCCATCCTGGCTCTTCTGGTCCATAAAAAATCTCCAAAAATTCCCGTAGCGTTTGGGCTCCGTTTGGTACTGATTTTCTGTGAAGTAAAAAACAAGCAAAAACAGCAACTGGCACATTGGCACTATGTCAATAGGTTACTCCCAAAAAATAATATAAAGTTGCTATAAAATGATTGTAAAACATCCAAGATTGATAATATAACAGCATGGAACAAGAAAACATTATAGATACGTTGGAGACGTATCAGCATCCCCAAGCTTAATTCCTACTCGTCCTCGAGTAGGTAAATGATAAAAACAGAATTTTTGATGTGGAATGTTGCCTAACATGTTCATCATATATTCTTTCTTTGTAGCATGGACATTTGGACTTTTAGATGGTTCAAAGCAATAGTCTAGTTTTGACCTGAAAACTTTAATACTCAAGCATATCAACAAGCAACCATGTGTTTCAAAATATCAACGATAAAGCAAGTTATCCCTAGCCCATCATGCTCAATCATTGATCCATTCACAATACACACTCAAATATTAGCAACACCTAATGCTCAAGTACGATCATAGTGCCTCCCAGTTGGTGCTTTATAATAAGAGAAGATGGAGACTCAAATTGAAAAATAAAAATTTCATAAAGTAAATAGATAAGCCCTTCGCGGAGGGAAGTAGGGATTTGTAGAGGTGCCAGAGCTCAAGTGTTTAGATTGATAGAGAAAAATATTTTGGGTGGCATGCCTTTCCTGTCCACGAAAACGACCGAGAGATTTCAATATCTTTCCATGCTAGATACATTATAAGCGGTTCCCAAACAGAAAATAAAGTTTATTCCTTTTCCCACCATACTTTCACTTTCCATGGCTAGCCGAATCCACGGTTGCCTTCCATACCAACACTTTCCAAGGAATTTATTATTTGACAACATAAAGTAATTTTTTTCCTTTTCATTTTGGGAATGGGCATCCCTATTACCGCCGTACTCTCGTGCAATGACAAGTGAATAAACACTCATCTTGAGAATAACACATCTAGCATGGAAAAATATCGGTCACCCCCTACCGTTTCATGAGCGGTACGAGCACACAAAAAGGAAAATTTATTTTGAAAATTTAGAGATGGCACATACAAATTTGCTTGGAACGGCATGGAAATACCGTGTATAGGTAGGTATGGTGGACTCATATGGCAAAACTGGGTTTAAGGATTTTGGATGCACAAGTAGTATTTCTACTTAGTACAAGTGAAGGCTAGCAAATAGGTTGAGAAGCATCCAACTAAGAAACGAAAAATCACATAAGCGAGCATGATGCATAACTAACACCGAATAATGCACCATAAGTAGGATGTAATTTCGTAGCACAACTATTGACTTTCGTGCTTGCATAGGGAATCACAAACCTTAACATCAATATTCTTACTAAGCATAATTACTCGCCAACATAACTCACATATTACTATCGTCATGACTCAAAACTATTGCAAAGAATCAAGTTTAATTTGTCCAATGATCTTCATGAAAGTTTTATTATATCCCTCTTGAATATCTATCAATTTGGGACTAGTTTCATAAATTGCAGTTGCTTTTGACAAGCTCACATGGATATAAGTGAAGATCATGAGCATAAAAGTTTCATCTCTCAAAATAGTATAAGTGAAGCATGAGAAGATTTCTTCAAAATTACTAACTCTCAAAAAAATATAGGTGAAGCATGAGAGCATTTCTTCAAACATGTAAAAGCACGCCGTGCTCAAAAAGATATAAGTGAAGCACTAGAGCAATTCCTTTTCTCAAAAGATTTAAGTGAAGCTGTAGAGCAATTCTAGCAAATCATAGCATAATTTTTGGATCTCTCAAATAGGTGTGTACAACAAGGATAAAAGCAAATAAAGCAAAGATACAAGACGCTCCAAGCAAAACTCATGATATGTGACGAATAAAAATATAGTTCCAAGTAAAATACCGATGGTCGTTAGAAGAAAGAGGGGATGCCACTCGGGGCATCCCCAAGCTTAGTTGCTTGTTAATCTTTGGATATTACCTTGGGGTACTGTAGCATCCCCAAGCTTAGGCTCTTCTTACTCCTTATTCATTCATCCATCGTGATCTCACCCAAAACTTGAAAACTTCAATCACACAAAACTTGACAAAATTCTCGTGAGATCCGTTAGTATAATAAAGCAAATTACCACTTCAAGGTACTGTTTTAAACCCATTGATATTTTATTATTGCATTATATCTACTGTATTCTAACTTTACCATGACTTATACCCCCCGATACAAGCCATAGATTCATCAAAACAAGCACACAATAAAACGAAAACATAATCTATTTCAAACAGAACAGTCTGTAGTACTCTGTACTCTACCCATACTTCTTTAACTCTAAAAATCTGAAACATTAGGACAGCGTAAAGAATTTGTATAGCAATACTATGTTAAAATTTCAGCTTCAGATCACGTTCCAGTAAAAAATTAAAATTCGTGCACTGGGAACAAAGTTTCTATTTCAGATTCAGCATTGCTTCTACTCATCTTATGAATCATCCTAAAGGCTTTACTTGGCACAAACACTAATTAAAACATAAAAACACAATCATAACAGAGGCATAATTGTGCAAACACTCAAAAATAGAAAGGAAAAGATAAAAAAATATTTTATTCATTGGGTTGCCTCCCAAAAAGCGCTATCGTTTTACGCCCCTACCTAGGCATAACGCATAGATTCAAGTATTGTCATCCTTGGTTTTCACTGCATAAAAGCCCCTCATGATTGATTCATATGGTGGCTTAATTCTTGTTCTAGGGAAGTGTTCCATACCCTTTCCAAGAGGAAACTGAAACTTAACATTGCCTTCTTTCATATCAATCACGGCACCTATAGTGCGTAAAAACGGTCTACCAAGAATGATGGGACAAGATGGATTGCAATCAATATCAAGAACAATGAAATCAATGGGCACATAGTTCCTATTTGCAAGAATAAGAATATCATTAACTATTCCCAAAGGCTTTTTAATAGTAGAATCCGCTAAGTGCAAATTGAGAGAACATTCTTCAATATTGGTAAGACCAAGCACATCACATAGAGATTTCGGAATTGTGGAAACACTAGCACCCAAATCACACAACTTGGTGTTTTCTTGAGACATCGTGACTACGCAAACAAGATTGCAATCAAACAAGAGATCTGACGAGAAAAAGGCAAACGAAAAAGAGAGGGCGAATAAAACGGCAAATTTGTGAAGTGGGGGAGAGGAAAACGAGAGGAAAATGGCAAATAATGTAAATTGCAAGGAGATGAGATTTGTGATTAGGAACCTGGTAGATGAGATTGCTTCCTCCCCGGCAACGGCGCCAGAAATTCCTTCGACATGGCTTGAGACTGCGTCGGTATTTCCCCAAAGAGGAAGGGATGATGCAGCACAGCGACGGTAAGTATTTCCCTCAGTTATGAAACCAAGGTATCAATCCATACAGGAAGATCACGCACCCACGTAAACAGCACCTACACACAAATAACAAATACTTGCAACCCGACGCGAAAGAGAGGTTGTCAAGCTCTCTACGGTAATAAGATAGGTTAGGTAATGATAGTTTTGGCAAATAGATCTCGCAAGAACACAAAAAAAATAAGTAAACAAAAAGTGCAGCAAGGTATTTTTGGGTTTTTGGATATATAGATCTGAAAACAAAAATGCAAAATAGTAGATCGGAAAGCAATATGTTGGAAAAGTAGACCCGGGGGGCGTAGGTTTCACTAGTGGCTTCTCTCATGAGTATAGCACACGGTGGGTGAACAAATTACTGTTGGGCAATTGATAGAAGATCAAATAATCATGACGATATCCAGGCGATGATCATTATATAGGCATCACATCCAAGACATGTAGACTGAAACGATTCTGCATTTACTTCTATTACTCCACACATCAACCGCTATCCAGCATGCATCAAGTGTATTAAGTTCATGGAGAAATGGAGTAATGCAATAAGAACGGTGACATGATGTAGACAAGATATTCATGTAGGAATAGACCCCATCTTGTTATCCTTAATGGCAACGATACATGCGTGTCTTGCTTCCCCTTCTATCACTGGGAAAGAACACCGCAAGATCGAACCCATCACAAAGCACCTCTTCCCATGGCAAGAAAAATCGATCTAGTTGGCCTAACTAAACCAAAGATTCGGAGAAGAAATACGAGGCTATAAGTAATCATGCAAATAAGAGATCAAAGAAGACTCAAATCATATTAATGGATAGAAACTGATCATGAACTCAAAATTCATTGGATCCCAACAAACACACCGCAAAAGTCATTACATCAAATAGATCTCCAAGACACCATTGTATTGAGAATCATAGAGAGAGAGGAAGCCATCTAGCTACTGCCTACGGACCCGTAGGTCAATGGTGGACTACTCACGCATCATCGGAGAGGCACCTGTGATGAAGATGAACCCCTCCGTGATGATGTTAGATTGGATCTCGAGGTTCTGGAACTTGCGGCGACTGGAATTGTGTTTCGTCGACTCCTCCAGGGTTTTCTAAAATATTGGGAATTTATAGGGTGAATAGTCGGTTGAGGGGAGTCCCGAGGTGGGCACCCTCCACCAGGCCACGCCAGGGGCCTCTGGTGCGCCCTGGATGAGGGTGGCCACCCTGGGCCACCTCTCTTGTTGTTGTTTGGCCCATCCTGGTTCTTCTGGTCCATAAAAAATCTCCAAAAATTCTCGTAGCGTTTGGGGTCCGTTTGGTACTGATTTTCTGCGAAGTATAAAAACAAGCTAAAACAGCAACTGGCACTTTGGCACTATGTCAATAGGTTAATCCCAAAAAAATATAAAGTTGCTATAAAATGATTGTAAAACATCCAAGATTGATAATATAACAGCATGGAACAAGCAAAAATTATAGATACGTTGGAGACGTATCAGCGCCGCCGTCGCGTCCACCCGCACGCTCCGCCGCGCCACTCCCGGCCCGCATCCCTCTCCCCCCTCCACCCACCCGCTCGCCATAGGCCGCCCGCCACCCTGATACGATCCTCTCGACCGGCCTCTCTCCACCGACCCCCTCCGCCGGTGTGCCTCCGCCCGAACCAACCTACATTGAATAGAAAAGAGTGCCAAAGTTTTGACGAAATGTTGGTTCACTTCTATTTCGTTGAATTTCTGGCATTCTATGCGTCCAAATTTTAGCAAAGGTTATGTGATTTTTTTTGATAAATGGCGATGGCCAATGGTGAATTGGATGATGCGGTTTTGTTGTCTTCTTTTACAGGAAATATGAATGAATTCGGAAGTTTGGACGAAATATTGATTGACTTCCATTTCATCGAATTTCTTGCGTTCAACACGTCCAGTTGTTAGCAATGGTTATGCCAATTTTGTTTTTTGATAAGTGGCCATGGCCGGTTGGCGAATTTCATTGCGGTTTTGTTGTTTTCTTTTAAAGGGAATATAAATGAGTGCCAAAGTTATTGCCGAAATGTTGATTCACTTCCATTTTGTCGATTTTCTAGCACTTAATATGTCTCTTTTTGAGCACCCATCTTGTATGCAATCTTCATTTCGCAGATAAAAGATGGTGAGACATAACGGTCTTGGAGTGAGGCTTTGACTCCCCAACATGATGAGCCAAGTTAACCTTACGAGTTGCACAAGGAGACCAATCATTCTGTGGATGGAGAATAACTAACAGATGAGGAAGGATACTCTGACAATGTTGCTAAAGAGGAAGTGCAAGATGGCCAACATGTGGAAGAATAGTTGGATGGTGCTGAAGAGGAAGGAGACCTCAATGGTGCAAAAGCTGATTTGGAAAATCAGCCGCTAAACCATAGGGCACGGAATAAGGTGCCAACAGCTACTTACATAATAAAACGGATTAACAAAGATGGGAGACCCGTTAGTCCGGTCAAGAACACAAAGAAATGGGGTAACGTCCGAGGTGCCATCGCCCGCGAAAACTGTGGCATCAATGTTAGATGCTTAAGGGGCCGTAAAAACCAGCAATGGGCAAACCTCCTATTGGGAAAGATGAGAGATATTTTCAAGTTCAACGACCGAGACAATGCACTTGCAGAAATCCATGCCATGTGTGTGTTCACTAAGGCCTTGAATAGTAATAGATACCGTGCAAACAAGCTACTTGACGACGGGTATGATTTAGAGTATATAAAAAATCTATATCCTAGCACTACCGATGAGTAATGGACGGAGTTCCTTGATTACCGAGACTCAGATGCATAGAGAAAGGACAAAGAGAAGTTTGTGCAGCTCCGAGGCCAATTGGTAGGGAACCACAATCTAGGAACCTGTGGTTATGAAGGGAAGAAGCCAATCTGGGATAAGCATGATGCTATGTTTTCTTCACAAGGTCAACCGACACCCTTCATTAATATCCCGGATCAGTGTGCCAAGAAATATTTTTGATCCCTTGTGGTGCTTAATAAGGACACCGGACTCTACTACTTCGAAGACCCAGTGGTGGCGAAGGCTGCCGAGAGAGCGGTACGTAATTAGCCTATACAACCACACTTTCCATCATATGTGTGTGTGTGTGTGTGTGTGTGTGTGTTTAGGTGCAGTTTCTAAATGATATTAGTTTGTTTATGCAGGTAAATTTTACCCAAAACACACCAAGCTCTGAAGAGTTGTCGGATGCCCCAAGTTGGTCATTGAACCCAATTATGTACGGCCTTGACAGGAAGAGAGAGCCCACATGAGGTCGTAAGCTCGGCGCTAGTAGTACTTTTTGGGATGCCTACTATCCCACCAAGAAAAGGATGACTAAGTCGGAAAAAGAAAGAAGGGGCAAACACAAAATAGATCAATTAGTCAATGGTAGGTTGAAGGAAGTCTTACCTGATTTTCTGGCAGAGGTTCACAAGCATATTCAGTTAAAAGGGTCGACAAATATGCCAGAAATGGTGGTTACACCGCTGGCCCTTGCTCCCACAAAGATTAGAAGCCCCTCGGTCATTAATGTCATGCATGGTCATGATGGGCCACCACAATCGTTGGAGGAACAAATTCCTTGCACTCTCCTAGCTAGAGTGAGTACTAATGGCGACTTATTGGAGGTTGCAAAAGCTAGAGTCTTTACAGGAAATGTCATACACAACAGGAAATTAAATGAGAACGTGCGGAAGGTTTCTTTGCCTCCCGAAATATCACAATTTGATTCTGCCACAAAACATTATAGAAGAGGGCAAAGATCCACAACCCCTTTCGGAATGATTTGCTGGTTACCTCAAGCGGCCAGCAATGCATATCATAATGAAAAAGCCATCCTCAAATAGAACACCGTCTCCCACCATCCCTGGCATTGCAGCACCATCACCATCTCCCAACATCCATGGCGTTGGACCGCCACCTAGACGATCTCCTCTAGGTCTTTGCAACCCCGTATCGGCTAAGGATGTGCATGAAGAATCACAAAATCTTGATTATGTTGTAGATGAGGAGACGCCACCACCCCTTCCTGAGACGCAACCTTGCAAACAACTAAAGTTTAGTCCAACAACACTGAAGAATTTGGTGGCCCAAGAAGCGATGTCATGTCCGCCCGCTTCTGTCCAATCGGTGAGAAAAAGAAACATGTGCAAATGCTAGACCACCAATAAAGAAGGCACCGAAGAAGTCCTTGGCATATGAACAATGTGCTCAGAACCCAGGAGCACCTGTCTATATGCCGTGTCAGAGAATGCTACCAGACAAAGCGTACGAGCAACTGAGGCTTGAGATGAAGATTCTACATGACAAAATTGTGGAATTAGAGCTAGACAATAATAATCAAGGATCCATCGTTAACACAACACATTACACTACGAAGGTGCCAAAGGGATATACTTTCTTTGAAAAATTCAGCGGGGCCAAAATTTATGTAGATTTCAAAGAGATCTTCTATATGTACAAATTATATAGTGTTGAAACTTGTCTAATGAGGCTATGAGTGCTTGTTCAAGCAACTGAGGTAAGAAGCAAGAAAGTTTCCGATGTCACCATAGCCGACCCTTATCTCATGAACGAGGAAAACCTACAAAATGAGGAAGGGAGGCGGTGCATGAAGAGTTACTGTCTTGATTTCATGCAACAGAACAAGCTTAAAAACTTCCACCTCGTGCCGTACCGACCCAAGTACGTCCTTCTTTAGCTTCACGCTTTCACTTTTGTAACTTTCCTTATCTCATGAGTGATGAGTATATACCACATTTTTCGTGAGGTATATACATCACTTTTTAGAAACGTCTATACTACAATATTAAAAAAGTAGTATTATACTTGTCAACAAAAAAAAGTAGTACTATCACCTATACTCCCTCCATTCCTAAATATAAGTCTTTTTAGAGATTTCAATAAGGGCCTACATACGGAGCAAAATGAATGAATCTAAGCTCTAAAATATGTCTATATACATCCGTATGTAGTTCCTTATTGCAATCTCTAAAAAGACTTATATTTAGGAACGGAGGGAGTAGTAAGTATGGTCATTTCGTGAGGAAGCAAGTATTCACATTTTAGAGGTATATGGTGACATCTGCTCCTCGTGGGTTTAGTATTTTGGTTGAATAAAAGAAATATTGGAATACCAAATTCAGACATGTACGATGGTAGAAAGGCTGCATCCCTTGCCATTATTCCAACTAATCTTTACATCTGAAAAACAAATCCTAATGATTTGGGTTTATATGGAATAAAAGAATCAATGGGTCGTGCACAACAAGAAACAAGGGGCCGCACGTGGGGTGTTGCACCCATGGCCAGAAACCACTACACTAATTAATTGAGAGGAGAGCACATCATCCATCATCATCTATCATTTTTGGCTGCATCTTGGTCCTCGTTGAGCCACGCTGGGCCACATGTCGTCGTTGTCGTCAAGCAGCCGCCGGTCGACCGGCTTCGTCGTCGAGGCGCCCGGCTGCCATATTCACTGCTGCGACCATGGAAGAAGTGAGAGTACGTATCAGTAGATCAAATGATCAATGGATGGATGCAGGAATTAACAAGAATACCACGAAGTTTCTTACATCTTCGGCATGTCACTTTAATTGTGAACCAATTTTCCATCGAAACACAACATTGATCGACATTCGTCGCCGTGCAGTGGCGTGGAAGAAACAATCAGTAAGTCGGCTGTTGGGATGCATTTCTAGATGAACTGAAGGTCGCCGGATTAGATGCACTCATGCTGATGAGTCCCAGCAATGACGCCAGAGATTGTGTTGGATGCACCATCGGACGAGCTGCCGGTGGATCGATTTAATATACTGTATGGGCTAACTTTGTGCATGCCAAATCCCTAATATTGAGGAACTAATTTTCAAACTAATCTGATCCATCCAGAGATCTCGTCAACAACTAACTATTTAACTAAATAAATATAAATAATAATTAAACATGTGTGCATGGGAACCGGGCAGTGGGTTCGGCTGAGCATTTTAGAGGTGGGAGTATGTACACCTAGGTGTACAAACCCATTTTCCTATATATATATATATATATATATATATATATATATATATATATATATATATATATATATATATATATATATATATATATATATATATATCATGATCGCGCGGTATGTTTATTCTGTTTTACGCAACAACCATTGGTTTTTCCTAGTGCTAAGACCGCAAAGGTGCAATTGTTACTTGCTGGATTCCGCAAGGATCTCCGGAAAAGACTGGTCCCTCCTTAACGACCTTCTTGATGATTGTCTTTTTGATTGAAATAATACAGGAGGCTACACGTATGAGAAAAACTACAAAGGAAGTGGAAAGAAAATGGTTGCCTTCAAATGGAACATTCTATCTTGTATGCAACAACCGTCGACTAGTCTGACCCGTGGCTTCTACACCCGCATTCACATGGAAGAATTCATATGGTCCGCAAAAATGTTAAATCAGCATGATAAAATCCTCAAATGTGGTCAAGAACTACAAAACAATCGGCCCGAAGCTGGCTTAGTGCTCTAAGAACTACAAGTCAAGTTAGCGGCTATCATAAACAAGGAGGTCCGCTTGCCGTCCGGCCTATTCTATAATAACTCCGAAGAAGATGCGTCCAACCAATAAAAGATCCTTACCTAGCGCATTGCAGCGGGCAAAACTGAAACCGTGACTAAACATATTTGGCGTCATGCACTATGTAATTGATGAACATGTATTTTGTGTCACTAGTTAATTTCTTCTTAATGTACTTCTCATTCTTTATTTTCAGTGATTACCACTAGTTTTATTCCTAATTTGCACGCATTTAATTGATAAATGTCCCCTATTTGCATCAGCTAACATTGTTGTGGCAGCATAACATATGCTGCCACGGTAGCCTTTTTGTTCTAGCCTGGTGCAGCAGTCAGTGCGGGCAATAAAAAATACCCGCCGCTCCTACTTTACACGTTACTAGTGGGCGGTAGGAACTTCCCGCCATAGCAATGGTTGCCCGCCACTGCCACGAGATGGACAGCACTGGCGGGCACGCACGCCACAGCTTGGGACCTACCAGTGGCGGGCAGGTGCCCGCCACTGATGCCCCATTAGCAGTGGCAGGAGGTCAGTGGCGGGCGGCACAAAGGGGCTAGATCGCCACTGTTGGCCCTTTTGCACCCGCCACTGCTAGGCATTCCTATAGTAGTGTGCTCTTGAGTGGTATGGTAATCATGTCTTGGATGTTATGTTGGCATACAATGGTGAACCTACGGACTATGAGGAAGCAATGGTGGGCCCGGATTTCAACAAATGGTTAGAGGCCATGAAAGTCGAGATAGGATCCATGTATGAAAACAAAGTATGGACTTTGGAGGACTTACCTGATGATTGTAAGGCCATTCAGAACAAATGGAACTTTAAGAAAAAGACAGGCGCCAACGGTAATGTCACCTTCTATAAAGCCCGACTTGTCGCAAAAGGATTTTCGCAAGTTCAAGGAGCTGACTACGATGAGATTTTCTCACCCGTAGCGATGCTTAAGTCCGTCAGGATTATGTTAGCAATAGCTGCATTTTTCAATTACGAGATCTGGAGATGGATGTCAAAACAGAGTTCCTTAATGGTTTCCTTATGGATGATTGTATATGATGCAACCAGAAGGTTTTGTCGATCTTAAAAATGCTGACAAAGTATGCAAGTTTCAGCGATCCATTTATGGACTGGTGCAAGCATCTCAGAGTTGGAATCTTCGCTTTGATGAGGTGATCAAAGCGTTTGGGTTCATACAGGCTTATGAAAAGCTTGTATTTACAAGAAAGTGAGTGGGAGCTCTATAGCGTTTCCAATATTATATGTCGATGACATATTGCTGATTGGAAACAGTATAGATCGTTCAGAAAGCATGAAGATATATTTGAACAAGAGTTTTTCAATAAAAGACCTCGGACAAGCTGCTTGCATATTAGGCACCAAAATCTATAGATCTAGATCTAGACGCTTAATAGGACTTTCACAGTGCACATACCTTGATAAGGTTTTGAAGAAGTTCAAAATGGATTGATCTAAGAAAGCGTTCTTGCCTGTCTTACAAGGTGTGAAGCTAAGTAAGACTCAATGCCCAGCAATGGCAGAAGATAGAGAAAAGATGAGAGTCGTCCCCTATGCTTCAGCCATAGGCTCAATCATGTATGCAATGATGTGCACAAGACCGGATGTGAGCCTTGCCATAAGTATGGTTGGAAGGTTTCAAAGTGATCCGGGAGTGGAACTGGACAGTGCTCAAAAATATCCTTAAGTACCTGAAGAAGACTAAGGAAATGTTTCTCGTTTATGAAGGTGATCAAGCGCTCGTCGTAAAGGGTTACGTCGATGCTAGCTTTGACACACACTACACCACAACATTACATCCCTAACAAACAAGTTGGTAGGGAAAACAAGGTCCACCGACATGCAGTCGGTCGGGAAAGACTATTGTCGACCGACCTTTGTCTGCTGGGGAAAGTCCAGACGGGAAGCCTTTTTCCGACTGACATATCTTTCCCGACCGACTGTTTGACAGCTATCGAAAGCATTACCGACCGACTTTCTATTGGCCCTTCTAGGAACCTTTCCTGACTGACTATCTGATGATAAATTTTCCCGACGACTGTTTGATGGTACTTTCTTTGCCGAGTGTCGTGGGAGTAATACTGACAGTTGTACGGGGGGTACGTACGAGTAAGGGCAAAGCTTAGCTACGACACAGGTGTCACACTCGGATTTATGAGTTCGGACACCACTCGGAAGTGGTTAAAGTCTTACGTCTCGAGCCCTGAGGCTTAGTATTTGCTTTGTGTATAGTCCTTATTATAGAGAGTTCGTAACCCTCGTCCTGGCGTCGGGGGGTGTCATTACGAGGGCCATTAATGCTAGTAACTGTCGGGGTTACTGGAAACTGCCGTGTTAACTACGAGCGTTATAGGTAACGTGATATTCACAACGCTTTATGTGAGTTAAGTCCCTCGAACGTTAGAGCTCCCACGCCGTCTCTGCTTGCTTGTGCCCGAGTGCTGAAGCGTGGTCGATTGGCTGGTTGACGTCCGAGTGACTCCAAGCATCTGAGTGCATCTTGTACATTCGTCCGATTGCTGAGGTAGTCCAGGGACTTCTGTAAACTTGTAGGACCCCAGGAGTGCCCTAGATAGGAGGTCTATGACCCTACCCAGGGTAGGTGACCTCGTCAGTAGCCCTCGAATCGGTTGAGGGTTTGGGAGTCGAGTGATCGACGTATCGCGACGTCGACAGCGCCTCGGAAGCGCTTGGAAACAGGCTGAGTTGTTTCTCACTCGGTTTCGAAACCACAACCGGATCAGGTTAAATAACTTCCGTGTGCCTCGAACAGCCGGGCTATTTAAATCACTCGACCTGATGCGGAACAACTCTCGGGAGAGTCGATCCGAAGGCTTGGAGATGAGATTATCGGAACTTTTGTCTGTCCTCCATTCGGGTACTTTGGGAGTAGCTGGAGGTCCGATCGAGTGTTCGACGGGTCTTTTTGGTTCACTCGATGAGTGTTGGCACGCAAGGACGCACCATTGAACGCGGAGTTCACTCGGGCCATGGCGCTGCGAAATCTCTAGCGATTTCGAAATCGTGGGGAAGCGTGCGCACGCGATCGTGACAGTTGTGTCAGGAAGGTGGGGGAGGTGGCCGCGGCGCCTCGATTCTCGCACCATGAATTTTGCCACGTGTCCCCACAATGCTGCCCTAGAGATACTGCGGATCTGCATGCGCCTGTTGATTGCACGATTGCAGCAGATCCGACGACCGGGATTTCGCTGAGTCGGAGTATAAAAATGAGACCGGGGGGTTGACAGGAAAAAGCATCCTCATTCCCCACCTTCTGCTGAGAGCTCCGCGTGCGCCATCGAATCACCGATTCGCTGCCGCACCTCACCAGAGATGACGAGGAGCGCCACCGCGAAGGCCGAGAAAGCGAAGAAGGCTTCGCGCGAATCCTCCTCGAGCGCGGGCACCCCGGCAGGCTTCGTCCAGGGCGACTGGCTGGCGCCTCGGACCACCGCCAGCTGACTGAGGGACCTGGAGAGCGAGGGCCTCCTGGTCGGCGGGAGCTGGCAGCTACCAGAGAAGGGAGAGGTCGAGCCTGCGCCGAGCAGGAACGAGAGGGTACTCCTCACCACTCACCTCGACCGAGGTTTTTCTTTGCCCCCGCATCCTTTCTTCTGAGCATTCTTAGATTTCTTCGAAGCTCAATGATACGTCTCCAGCGTATCGATAATTTATGAAGTATTCATGCCATATTCACCTATGTTTACAAAACTTTTATATGGTTTTGATGCACTTTATATGATTTATTTAGAACTAACCCGGACTGACGTTGTTTTCAGCAGAATTACCGTGGTATTGTTTTTGTGCAGAAAATGAAAGTTCTCGGAATCGCCCGAAACTTTTTGATGATTTTTTTTAGAACAAAAGAGGCACTAGAAGCTTCGTTGGAGGGCCAGAAGAGCCACGAGGTGGGCACAACCCACCAGGGCGCGCCAGGCCCCTCTGGCGCGCCCTGGTGTCTTGTGGCCCACTCACACTACAGGGAAAACGGTCTATTGCAACGAATTTTTCTGTTGCAATAAGCAACAAACTGTGGCAATATGTATCTATTGCGACAAACTAGAAATCGTTGCTAAGCGTTGCAATAAACTCCGTGGCAATAGGATGACGCAACAGTTTTGGTATCGTGGCAACATGTAGTGGTATCGCAACGGTTGTTGTCGTGGCATTTGAGTTATATTGCCACGAGTCATGTCGTTGCAGGATGCACATATGGCCACGAAATACTCTTTGTGGCAATAACCTAGCGCAACGAATGAGTTTCCGTGGCAAGAACCTATCGCAACGATATGATTTTGTGGCAACATACTTATCGCAACAGCCAACGATTTGTATCAAAAACTTATTGCAATATGCAAATTTGGTGGTGATACGTTATCGTAACAGGCCAGTTTTCGTGGCAACATTTGTTCGCAACAGGTATAATTCCGTGGCAATAACCTATTGCAACGAACATAATTGTGTGTATGTATTACATTAATATTGGATAATCCAGGCACCATTTACATGTACAGAACAATGCTCACATGTTGATAATAGTAGAAGAAAATAATGAGTACATGTCCAAAGCATTCATTCATTAACAAGTTCAAGAATAAAACATCAAAGTCAGACACAAGTTCTACAAAGTCTCAAAGGAAATCTACACGTTCAAACAAAACAAGATACATATGACTACATCTAGTCAACAAGCATTCTCCAAGACATGATTTTTCTTCACTTCACGTAGAAAAAAACCGTCCTACAAGTTGCCTCCTAAACTGGTAATAAATCTTGTTGGGATCTTTCTTCTTCACTTAGATAAAACCATCCTACAAGGCAAAAACAAAATTTGAAGCAACTTATAGTTAGTTCAGAGGTCAAACAATGCACACTAAAAATGATTATAAATAAGGGTTGATGATGCTACGTGGGATGACTTCCATATTTATAATCAATATTAAGAATGTACTGTAGTATTTATTCATTAGCACTTCTGACATATTACTATGGCTACTTCTGTACAGTTATTTAGCAAGCCAAGATAGTTGTGGTTTACACAGATACAAGGTGTACAAATAGATGATTAGAGAGCAGCGAATACAAAAGTTTCTGTTATGTGTGACATGAATAACTAAATTTCAATGAAATCCATAGGTTTGCTTGTTGAGGTTGCATTTAGTAAAGAAGATATGTTTAATTTATGGTGCATTATTTGTACGCAATATATATTTAGTGCTACTTAATGTAGATATTATCAACAATTATTGCTTACAAAAAGTTTTTTTTGCCTCTTTTTATTTGTGACATATATACATTGATATCTGAAAGTAGGCAAAGAACAAAAAGGGTTGATGATGCTACTTGAGAAAGTAATCATGCCTTTTTTCTATGTAAACATACAAATAAAAATCATAAAGGGTAATCCGTACACCAATGCATGGATAACATGAGTTCCACCAATTTATACTTGGCATGTAATCTGCTGATTGTTGCACATATAGAAAAGGCGGGCATACTTATTATTATTTCTCAACTTAGTATTTCACTCAATAATCAACATGTGTGGTAGAAAGTAGAAACACATGCAAACCAAGGCACAAGTTCTTCTTTGTTTTACTTACATTTTCTTGAATCAACTATTTTTATTTTCCTTTTCATGACCGATCATATACTAAAAGTCTACAAATTATCCTATAATGTGATATATCACTTGATACTAGTTTACCCAGAAATGTAGTATGTTGCTGAAATCTATTTTCTGCAGCCTAGTGTAAGTTTAGAAGTTGTTTACTGAGGCTGCACTAGTGTGGTTGTTGCCTTCGAGGTACAGATTCTTTTTTGCCTTGTCTTTTGTGTTGTGTTCAGTTATATAGTTCGGCATGTACGTTTAACATCTGCGCTTAGATGGTATGGCTAAAGACTCAAATATGGACATGCTTCAGTGCAAACTAGATCTCATAATTTTGTAAAATGCCTTTTCAATTGGAGGATGACGATGGTGTTTAGCTGCTTGCATAAGCTGGTGTTGAGTAATCATGCTCGAACTTTTAAACAGAGAACTTGACCGATTTCCAGTTCCGTTTCTTGGAGCATCCCTTGCTTGGGAAAACTGCATTAAATGGATAACTCGCAAGGTTTACTTTTTCCATAAAACATCACTATACTAAATTGAAAGCATTTGTATTACTTGATGTGCATCTTCCTGTCGAGTTTCCAATATCTGCACAACATCCGACCTCATTGATTGCCTAACCTCATTCATAATATCCTGCATCATTGCTTGCTTAGCCTCCTCAAGTTCTCTCTGCCTTGCTACACGCTCCTCCTCAAGCTGTTTTTCCCTGGCAACTCGCTCTTCTTCTCGTTCTCTTTGCCACTCTGCTTGTTGGTCAACAATTAGCTTCCTTAAGTCATGAACCTCGAGGGCTAGCTCAGCATTTTTCCTCTGGATTTCAGAATGTAGTCTTTCAGAACCACTAGGTGGTTTAGCCATGTATCCCTGGCCACGAGGCTTCAATGATGTACTTTCCATAGTAGATCTGTAGCTATTCTGGAAAATATCGTTTTGCTCTTCACTTGAAACTGGACCACCAATCTCTCCTTCTTTCTTCCTAATCTGGCTGTGTGCATTGTCCTACACCACATAAATATAGCATACTTTAGTTGTTAAGAACGTTAATAGATATTCCACAATATAAGTAATGCAACAAGCTAGATGTCTTCATTTGAAAATGTTTCTCACATAAACAGTTTGTGATTCTTTATTAGACCATGATCCATTTCGTGTATGAGTGATCTGCCAAAGCTGTAGAATAGTTGGTTCCTTCCCAGTCTCCTCGTCCCTCTACAAGTATAGAGATATTTCAAATAGAGAGAACCTTGAAAGTTGACAGTAGAAAGGTGCATCACGCCAACTCTTTTGAGTATCTTCTCATAGCTAATCTGTGAGTACGATTTTGAACCAGCAATATGCCTTGCCTTCTGCTTCTGGCGATTGTCCGTATTTTTTTGGCTAAGCTCCTGCCACACACAATACAATAAGAGGCATGCGTAACTAATACAATTTACTTACTACACCTAAGAGGTATGTTGTAAGTAACACAATTTACTTACTACACCTAGTAATGTACATAGAAGTAACCTGGAATTTTAAATCAGTGCCAAAATAATTGATCATATAATCCCACTCCTCCGGAGTAACATCCTCAGGCTTATTGGCCCTTCTTTGAGCATCAGTATTGTAAGCTTTGTATGTGGAATGCAAAGTTGACTGCCATCCTCTATAGCGCTCTCTAGCAATTGTTAGTATTTTTCCCTTGGTAGAATATGTGTCCCCCAAATCCCACTTAGCCTAAAAAGGAATGACATGAGCCTGTTAATGATAAATAGATACTGGAGAGGCTATGAAAATTGCTGAAGTACAAACTTAATTATACTTACAATGACATCAGCAACAATTGAATCCATCACAGAAGAGTCAATGTCAGACCACTTGTTCACACCAATGAGTGGTGCCTTCCTTTTCATGAAAACCACCACGTCATCCACAAACAAACGATAGTTCTCTCCGATAGAACCTCCCAATGTTTTGGAAAATTCAATGTGAAGCTTTGAGGAACCATTGGCGAATCGCTTCTTGGCGACCTTGATTCCTTTGAGAACACCTCGCCCCTTCTTCTTTTGGCCACCACTTTCTATCGATTAAAATCCCAGAAAAGCAACTCTGCTTTTAAATTGCCATGCAGTCATATGGAGCAAAGTCAGCAGCAATGCTAGAAATTTTACCTATATCCGTTTCTGTACGACATCGGCGTGCGTGCGATGGCCATTTGGACTGTTCCGTGCGGCTTTCTGTACCATTACTTTGTTGTACAGTATTTGTCACGTCATTTGCTGGATTCAAGTCATTGTACAATTAATTGACCAGTAGTATGGATTTGAGGTTAGGCTATGGATAAGAACTATGTATAACATGTACCTAACGTTGGTTGTCTGCTCTGCTGATTCTTGTATGCCATGATGGTATTATCCCTTGATGATGATACAGAGCCTCTTGTCACTGTACCAAAAAAATGTACTTCTCAACAATACTGCACCCATGCTAGCTACAAATGTAGTGGCTGGGTATTTGTATTGATTTTAGTACGCTCCTATGACAAGGTTTGATCACAAGAGCTAGAAAAGATATTTCAAAGTTACAATAATGGCACACTCAAACATGATTGTAGACCTATGAATTATGAGAATATTTGAAGCTAGTACATACCCCTTCGTGTTTGAGTGTTGTCTCGCCCTGAGGATAAATTTGGAGCGCCATTCAGATCATTTGATGTATCCATTCCTGCAGGCATTTTCACAAAGTGTGATGACTGTAGCTTCAAACATTAATCACACGTTCCTAACTTTCACTTGCTTCCGTAGTTCTTACTAATTTATTATGTTTCCTCCTGGCAGCTAAATGCAAGAAGTAGTGGGGATGGACATAGCGTTGGTGATCATGAGACATTAATCAAGCAATTGAGGCTTTAGAATATCATTTGTTTGCAATTGCTAAAGTAAATGTACATAGTTCAGATTACCAGATTCTTGCTGCATAATTTGTCGATTCTGGTGAGCCAAGATGGTATCTTCTCTTGATGCCATAGCATATCCTACAAATGCATGACAAAAGGGTAGAAAAAATCCACTATTTACAAAAGATAGGAAGGGGACAATCAATTAAGAAACAGATGTTAGTAAAAATAGCAAGATACCTAAACAATGCAATGTGCAAAACCAGAGTTATGATATTAAAAAAATCCTGACATTAACATAATATAACACCAAGCAACAGGGGCAGATCTCTTTCTCTCTATATTATAGAAAACTTAATCCTAATGGTCTACACAAAAAAATCATCATCATCAGATTCGTCGACTACTAAATGAGCAACATGGCCGTCATTTATATATGTCTCATCATCATCACTGCTATCACTATCTGATTCAAGCTCATCATCTCCGGCATCAACTTCGGGTATCTTTGGAATATCTGAAGCATCACCACTCGCAACTTCCATGCCAGATCTAGACCAACTTCCGACATCCTCGTCTATGCCTTGCACAATTGTATCTCCAACTACAATATCAAGTAAGTCTGCATCAGCTATGGTTCCATCGTCATCATTTCCTATGGATGGCATGGCATATAGGTCTCGCGGATTCATTCTAACAATAGAAGCCCAATTTATCTTCTTGACATCTCTCACATAGAACACTTGTTCTCCTTGAATGCCTAGTATGTAGGGATCATCCCTATATCGAAGTAGGGTAGTATCTACATCGATATAGCCATAATCATCCTTCTTGTAGCCCGTGCCTTGATTTTTATTGGCAGAGGGCACATCAAACCAGTCACATTGAAATAGCACTACCTCCTTTTCTGAGGGAAAATCTACACAAATGATTTTCTTGATCACACCAAACCAATCAAGGTTGCCAGATCGAGCATCACCCCTAACAACAACACCACTGTTTTGGGTATTCAAATCTCTTTCTACACTAACATTTCTAAAGAAAAACCCATTGATGAAGGTGCGGTTATAAACACGAGCTCGAGGGTCAGGTCCTCTAGATAGGGCATACAAAAGATCATTGACTTTCCCTTCTTTGTGAAGTACCTGGATCTGTATTAACACGTGCACATTATTAGAAAATACACAACTGTTTTTATTAACATGAGCATAAGTAATTACTATGTATTATGTCCTTACACGCCTCTCGAACCAATCTACAAACTCGTCTTTGTGCCGTTTCTGGACACCACGAGCACCAGTCCTTGTAAGTTCATCCAAATGCTCACTATAAGGAAAGTGTTGAGTAGGTTTAGAACAGTGCATATGTACCATGAAGAAAAAAGAAGAAAACACAAACATCCTTACTCGATCCATGAGTTGGATTCCTCGCAGTTTGTTATTATGTAGTGCCTAATTTGCTTCATCTCTGCCTTAGAAAGTGTTTCTGAAACCTTTCTTTGAGTGATCAACTGTGCCCAATACACTAAGTCCAGCTGGTCCTTCATCTCTAGCTGCAGCTTCATGACGCTCTGGCCGGTTAAGCTTGGTATCAATGTTATCAAAAAAACGGCTACAAAAAGTTAGATACTCTTCAGCTATGTAGCCCTCGGCAATTGAACCTTCTGGGTGAGCTTTGTTCCGCACATATCCTTTAAGTGTGCGCAAATATCTTTCCATAGGATACATGCATCGGTAAGCGACAGGTCCACCTAATCGAGCTTCTTCAGCAAGGTGAATAGGAAGGTGCATCATGATATCAAAAAACTGTGGTGGCAGGATCATCTCAAGTCCACAAAGAGTTTCTGGAATTGTCCGGCTCAACTTCGCTAGCTCTTCAGGATTCAATTCCTTGGAATAAATCGCAGCAAAAAATAGGCTAAGCTCGAGGAATGGAACAACAAATTTCTTGGGCAGTATGTTGCGTACCCAAATGGGAAGAAGTTTCTGAAAGAGGACATGACAGTCATGAGTTTTGAGCCCAGACACCTTACAACCTTCAAGGTCCACACATCTTTTTAAGTTCGATGCATAACCATCGGGCATCCTTACACTGTGCAAAAACTTGCATAGCATTTTCTTCTCATCCTTGGTCAAGTTATAGCAAGCTAGATTTAAAGTATACTTTCCATTACTGACATTTGGATGCAGATCCTTCCTTATCTTTAAATGCTGCAAATCAAGACGAGCCTTCAGAGTATCCTTTGATTTACCATTCATATCAAGCAGTGTCCCTAAAAAGCTGTCACATATGTTCTTCTCAATGTGCATCACATCCAAATTATGTCTAATAAGCAAGTTCTTCCAATAAGGGAGATCAAAAAATATACTCTTATTCTTCCAATTATGCCATTTATTATCATCATCACGCTTCCTCTTTCTAGTTTTTCCAACTGTTTCCTGCTCAAAACTTGCATATTGTTGTACCACGTCATTGCCCGAGAGTGGCACCTGAGCATCTCTAGTTTCTGTCTCGTTATTGAAGCAACTCTTGTTTCTACGCCACTTGTGGCCACGGCTTAGAAAACGGCGATGACCCATGTAACAGTACTTGTTCCCATATTTCAACCATAAATGGTCTGTCTGTGTGTGGCAATATGGGCATGCTAGTTTTCCTTTTGTGCTCCAACCAGATAGCATTGCATAAGCTGGGAAATCATTAATTGTCAACAAGAGTATGACACATTCATTATCCCATACGGGTTGAACCCATCAGATGCAAGACCAAGCCTTACATTCCGTGCATCCGAAGAGAACCCTTTAGCATAAATGTTATCAAAATGCTTCCAGGCCAAAGAATCTGCAGGGTGTCGCATTATACCATCATCCACACGGTCGTCCTTATGCCATCTCATATATGATGATGTAGCATCGGTCATAAATAGACGTTGTAGTCGTGGAGTGAGTGGGAAATATCTTAGAACTTTACGCGCCACTTGCTTCTTCCCTTTATGGTTTCTCCTCTCCACATCTGAGTCATCAATAGCAGCAGCTTTCCATCTACATTCCTTACAGGTCGGACAATAGTCCATGTCAGCATACTCCTTCCGAAATAGCACACAATCATTAATACAAGCATGTATCTTTTGGTAGTCTAGCCCAAGATCCCGGATAACCTTCTGAACTTTCTCGAGAGAATTTGGAATACAATGACCTTTTGGAAGCGCTTGTGTGAACAATTGAAGTACTGCCTCACAAGCTTTGTTGTTCAATCCAAACAAGCACTTTATTTGGTAGAGTCTCACAATGAAAGAAAGCTTCGTGAGCTCCTTGCAACCAGGGTACAACTCCTTTTCAGCATCCTTCAACAAAGCAAAGAAAGCCTTGGCACATCCACTTGAGTCTTGGGTACTTCCACCTTCAGCAGAACCTTCTGGGATATTACCATCATCATGGAACATCTCTTCACTAGTAGCTTCACATGTGGTTTTGCTACTTTCTGGCTCGGTGCTACGTATGAGAGTGTTGAGCAAATCACGAACTGCAAAGTCGTCACCTCTCACCCCTTCACCTTCAGATCCTTCAGCCGTACGTTCGTCATCTGAATCCTCTCCATGATATTTCCAGCAAGTATAACTGGGATCCATCCCATTCATGAGCAGGTCAATGTGTACATCATCCCTTTCCTTGTAAACAGCATTGAGACATCTTCTACATGGGCATAGAGCGGTTGATCTTCCAGGACTACCGTCAAAAGCAAAATCTAAAAATTCCTTAACGCCACTCTGCCACTCTGCAGAATCCCTATTCATATCTATCCAACTCCTATCTCGAGCCATCTAGCTGATTTTAAACTAGAAAATTAGACAAAGGATTTACACACTTGTCAGGAAAATGAATCTGAAATATGGAAATAGTATATATAATAGAACAGAATGTAGTCCATTTAGGACATGAGCTATTTTTATTAAAATAGTACAAATAACTTTCGATCCTCATAGATACTCGTACAACACGAAATAAGGCATAGTAGTTATATTTGTTTATAGAATAGGACTACAGCATATGCATTATTAGGTATTAGCAAAACAAGAAACACATGTACAGAATGTAACATATTTCATTCAGACTGAACTAAAAAGATGAAAATTTGAGAATGTTGACATAACCGAAACAAACCTTTTTAAATTTAACATTGAACACTATGCATACTAGGTATTAGAAAAACGAGAAAACATGTGTACTGAATATAAATTATTTCATTCGGACTGAATTAAAAAGATGAAAATTTGAGAATGTTGACATGACCGAAACAAACCTTTTTAAATTTAACATTAAACACTATGCATATTAGGTATTAGCAAAACGAGAAAACATGTGTACTGAATATAAATTATTTCATTCGGACAGAATTAAAAATATGAAAATTTGAGAATGCTGACATAACCGAAACAAACCTTATCGAATTTAACATTGAACACTATGCATATTAGGTATTAGCAAAATGAGAAAACACATGTACTGAATGTAACTTATTTTATTCGTGACTGAATTAGAAATATGAAAATTTGAGAATGTTGAAATAACTGAAACAAACATTCTCACAGGCCGTACTTGACGCAACAAGGAACTGGCTTCTTCCTTATCCTGACTTCGACCTTTCCTGCATACAATTTTTTCTAAGGATGAGTAAAAAGTGAACCAGTTGTACTACAAAGTAATACCATTTTCTGTATACAAGAATTATGTATCAGCTTTTATGTGAGCCCAAATCTGACAGATATCTTGAATATTTTGATATGGGGAGCAAGTTATGAAATCGAAAGAAAGGCTGGACATACAAAGATCACAATGAAACGAAGCCTCATAACTTCAAACTAGACAAGAAAAAAAGGCTAAATGCATAGGCACATGGCATCATACAATTGTTCGATAACTATATTTACTATAACTGAAAAAGAACATTTAATCGGGGAGCGTAGGGTCAAGGTCCCATTCGGAATTAGATCACAATCCAGTGCCACTGCCAGATCGCAGCTTTGAAGACTATTTTTGGGGCTTAAATCCATATTCATGTTTACCTTTCACTCTAGCAGGCTATCAACAATTTTACCTGAAGTATGCGGCTTAAATCCATATTCCTGTTTAGCTTTCAACCTAGCACGCTATCAACAATTTTACCTGAAGAAAGGCTGGAGCAGAAGTGTGTATCGCTAGCGGCAGGTGTGCGTGCGTTTACGTCTGTCAGGGAAGAGGGGACGAGAGAGAGAAGAGACAGTTAAACAAAAGGGTGGAGCTTTAATTTAAGCTCCAGTTTCAGAGAACAAGAAGCCAGTTCAAGATGGCCAATTGACCATTCTTGCTGAAGCCCACGATGCACTATATGATGACATGGTCCTTGCACTTGATGTACTTGGGAAGAAGTGTTGAAAGGCACAGCTGATTCAGGCTAAAGTGGGATCGAGGGCTGAATGTTTAAAACTACATGCCATGGGCATGCATATATTCTTGTAGTTCGTCCAACCCATGTGGTTTATCATCGTACAATTGATATATGCATTCAATAGTTGATGCCTGATTATGCTGTACGATGTAGCCACAAGTTTCGAATAAAAGAAAAAAATACCTGACGAGAACAGAGGAATAGACGAGAGGAAAACAGAGCAGAGGAGACCGGGATAGTTGTAGATCTGGACAGCAATGCACGTACTGTCCACGGGAGCGGCGGCAATCTCGCCCTGCTTCCGACAGGTCCCGACCATCCGGCGACGCGACATGGCGAGACCTAGTGCGTTGGTCACCGTGGGCCCTGAAGCTAATCCGGTTGGTGCCGCGCGGCAAACCCCGATGCGGAGGCGACCCCCACCGCGCTGGCGACCGTCGGCCCTGAAGCGTCTCCTGTCGGAGCCACACGGCAAGCCCCACAACCGAGGCGGCCGTTCGCCCCGAGCTGCTCCTACCGACACAAATAGCTGTGGCGCAGCAGCCATCGACCCCGTTCCCTCCGACGTGCGCAAGCGGCAGCGGCGCATGGCCCTCCCTCCCCATATCAATTGGAAGCGGTAAAAATTCCCCTTCGTGCAGGTGAGGGCCGTGGACAGCGAATTTGTACTCAGCGGGGAGATGGGATGGGGATAGGCGACGACGTCGACTAGCAGGGAAAAGGTGAAGGGGGCGCCGCATCACAGGAACAAGAGCGAGGTGGAGAAAGGCATTACCGATGTACAGGAATCTTCTCGTCGACCAACGCCGTGAAGTCGCCGATCTCGTCTACCAACGCCGTGAAACCGCCGTGACGGAGGAAGAAGTAAACCTGATTTCCTAATAGGTGAAGTCAGATTATAGCCACGTTTAATCCCGATTGAAAACAGTTATAAGGAGTTCTTGGAGGACCTCACCTTATCCGTGCGGGAAAGGAATTTTTGCCGGGAAAGAAAAGGTCTCTTTGTGGGAAATAAACCAACCGGCTAAAAAATTTGGTGGGAAAAAAGAAGGCTCTTTACCGCCAAAGGCAACCGGTGTGGAGTGGTAAAATAAAAACACTGCAATGATACACAAAATGTGGTAATAGCAACAGCTAATGCAACGATTCTTTGTTCGTTACAATAAGGCTAGACCTTTTGCAACGATTTTTTTTTTCATTGCGAGAAGGCTACCTTTTTGCAACGATCTGGGCACTTATTGCCACAACAAAATAATGTTGCATTACGATGTGCTAGTCGCCACAAAAATGAAAATGTGGTGATAGAAAGAGATTTTTGCAACGAAAACTATTTTGTGGCAATATTTTTGTTGCAATAGAACAACTTCGCGTGAAACTGGCGCTTAAAAATCCTATAAATACAGAAACCATCAGAAATAACCCTAAACGAGAAATTCCGCCGCCGCAAAGCCTCTGTATCGACAAAAAAACCAATTTGGAGAGAAAACAGTACCCTGCTGGAGAGGGGAAATCATCTCCTATGCCCATCTTCTTCATCCTAGAGGAGGCCATGATGAGGAGGGACTAGTCCACCCTCGGGGCTGAGGGTATGTACCAGTAGCTATGTGTTCAATCTCTCTCTCGTGTTCTTGAGATGTCAAGATCTTGATATATCACGGGCTTTGTTAATATAGTCGGATCACATGATGTTATTCCCTCTCTATCTTGTTGTGATGAATTGAGTTTTCCCTTTGAGATTTCGTTATGTTGGATTGAATATTGGATTTGAGAACACTTGATATATGTCTTGCATCTGGATACCCGTGGTGACAATGGGGTGTTCTATTGATTCACTTGATATATGTTTTGGTACTCAACTTGCGGATTTCTGCGGTGACATTGGGGTAACCTATGCATAGGGGTTGATACACGTTCTTGTCCTACTTTCCCCGGTAGAAATCTTGGGGCACTCTTTGAGGTTCTTTGTGTGGATGAGTATTATGAATCTGAGATTGTTTGATGCGTATCGTATAATTAACTCATGGATACTTGTGGTGACATTGGAGTATCTAGGTGACATTAGAGTTGATTGATGCGTATCATAAGGTGTTATTCTAGTACGAACTCTTAGATAGATCGAACGGAAAGGATAACTTGATGTTATCGTAGTACGAACTCTTGAATAGATCGATCGGACAGAATAACTTTAAGGTGGTTTCGTACCCTACAAACAATTTCTTCTTATGGTCTCCGCTAGATAAGAACTTTGGAGTGATTCTTCGTTGCATGTTGAGGGATGGTTATGTGATCAATTATATTAGCATTGTTGAGAGATTGCACTAGCGAAAGTACGGACCCTAGGCCTTGTTTTCAAACATTGCAATAACGTTTGTGCTCACTTTTGTCATTTGTTACCTTGCTGTTTTTATATTTTCAGATTACAAAAACCTATATCTACCATCCATATTGCACTTGTATCACCATCTCTTCGCTGAACTAGTGCACCTATACAATTTGCCATTGTATTGGGTGTGTTGGGGACACAAGAGATTTCTTGTATTTGATTCCAGGGTTGTTTGAGAGAGACCACCTTCATCCTACACCTCCCACGGATTGATAAACATTAGGTCATCCACTTGAGGGAAAATTGCTACTGTCCTACAAAACTCTGCGCTTGGAGGCCCAACATAGTCTACAAGAATAAAGTTGTGTAATAGACATCACTCAACTCCACCATCTTCCCCCCAATTCCATCACATATCTGGTCGCTTTTGTTTCTCTCTGCGAAAACTTCCTCGATTGCTACCTTCGCTGGGGTTTATTCAAGCACTTGTTCACATGCCGAGTGATGAATGTGAAGAAAACCGCTTGGACTGAGGAGAAGACGAACGTAGTTCAACTGTGTGGGGGCCTAGGTATCTAGTTGAGGGGTAAAGGTAGCTTCCCTGCGATGACTTTCCCAGACACGGTCAAGGGCTGGCAGTCGACTTGGTTCTGTTGTTAGGACGTCTCAGCCGGAGAGGGTCAGTCGGGCCTCCCACCATACTCGGGCGAACGCATTCGGCGGCTCCCTAAGTTGACCGTGTCCAAGGAGGAGAAGGTAGACGTAGATATCCTTGTGATCGCGTTGGTAGATCTCGTGAACCAGGGTATCAATGGTCTGGACCTGCTGGAGGTCTTCTTCCAGAGAAGAATTCAACCGTTGCAGGCCAGATCCCACCCCATGTGGCAGTACTCGGGTCCGAGTGACCCCACGCGTACGCACCCGGAGGAGCTAAGCGCAGAGGCCGTGGCGAACAAGCTCAAGGCTATAACCCTAGCTCGAGACAACCCCAGGGGGACGAGACGTGTGCCTCCATACTCGATTGAGAATCCACCGAATGAGGTAAATCCCGAGTGCCATGGATAGCTTCCGAGTGATGTGACTTTTCATGTAGCGAATAATAATTGGCATAACTTTCACTTTGACAGGGCTTCACGAGCATGGTGAGCTTGATCCCCGCTGGCGACCACGCCCCTGCCGACGTGGCGAGCGACAACGAGCGCCACGATGAATCGGACAAGCTGGAGGAGTACGTGGAGGACAGTGACGATGGAGATGATGAGAAGGAGTCGGAGTCAGGAGACGAGGTGGAGTCTTCTCCTTCGGAAGAGGTTCTTCCCGTGCCCCACACGAAGACGCGCCAGGACCCTGGGGTCCGTGGAGGTAACGCAAGAGGGCCGGTCACCACCAAGTATTCTACAGCTAATCCCCCCACTCAGACTTCGAAGCACGGACGTGCTGAGCCCGCTCTACCTCCACAGAAGGTAGCCAAGCAGCCGAAGACCACCGCCAGCAAGCCTCGCAAGGCGGTGTTACCCAAGACCAAGATCAGCGTGCCAGTGGATTTCGCGTAAGTATCTTTGTTCCGATTGTTACCTCAAAGGACTGACCGAATGAGGTAACATTCCGAGTGATTCTTTTGCAGGGCTGATACGTCGACTGCCTCGCTAGGGAAAGACAAGGCCAAGGTTGACACTACGTCTTCGAAAGGTAACACTCGGTTTTGCTCATATATGATCTTTGAATTCTTTGTTTCCTCTTCGGACTTATTCCCGAATGATCTCCAAATGTCTGCAGGTCCGCCAGAAGTGATCGAAATTGATGAAGAAAAGAGGATTGAACCACCAAACCCCGTCACAGATGAAGACGTTGTGATGCCGGATGCCTCTCTGTAGGACCGAAAGTATGTCTAGAGGGGGGTGATTAGACTACTTGACCAAATAAAATTTCTACCTTTTCCCAATTTTAGTGTTGGCAGATTTTAGCATTCATGGCAAGTCAAGTACACCCTACACATGCATGTCTAAGAGTATAGCAGCGGAAAGTAACAACAAGCATGAGTAGAAAGGAAGGGTAGGAGGATCAAACGCAATTGTAGACACGATGATTTTTCCCATGGTTCCGATAGGTGGTACTATCGTACGTCCACGTTTATGGAGTCTTCAACCCACGGAGGGTAATGGTCGCGAGAGTCCACGGAGGGCTCCACCCATAAGGGTCCACGAAGTAGCAACCTTGACTATTCCATAATGGCTTCCATCCACGAAGGACAAGCCTCACTATGGGTAGATCTTCACGAAGTAGGCGATCTCTTTGCCCTTACAAACTTCTTGGTTCAACTCCACAACACGAAGTAGGAGGCTCCCAAGCGACACCTAACCAATCTAGGAGGCACCACCCTCCAAAAGGTAATAGGCTCGGCAATGACGATGAACTCCTTGCTCTTGTGCTTCAAGATGATAGACTCCTCAACACACAATCACTCTCTCACAGATTTGGCTTGGTGGAAGAGATGGGATTGGTGGAAAGCAACTTGGGGAGGCTAGAGATCAAGATTCATATGGTTGGAATGGAATGGCATGATCTCAACACATGAGTAGGTGGCTCTCTCTCAGAAAACTGGATGGGGCAAGTATGGAATAGTTCTGAGTGCTTCTCTTTCGAGTGGGTGGTGGTGAAGGGGTATATATAGGCATCCCCAAAAATCCAACCGTTACACACAAAATGACCAACTCGGTGACACCGATGTGTTAATCTCGGTGGTACCGAAGTGACCAAAAGGTGGCAACTTTTGAATCTCGGTGAGACCGATATATGAAACTCGGTTGCACCGATAAGGTGACCAACAGTCAGATTGCCCAATCTCGGTGGTACCGATTTTGTGAAATTGCGTAACAGAAAGTTGGCAACCCAAACTCGGTGGCACCGAAGGAGAATCGGTTGCACCGAATGGCTAGGGTTTGGCTAATGTCTGTCTGAGTATGGGAATCGGTGGCACCGAGTGTATGTGTTGGTTGCACCGATTTTGGATATTTGACTTTGGACAGACTTTTGTGGAAGAGCTTGTGGGTGTTTTTGGTGACTATCACTTGTGCACGTATGAGCATTTTGTTCACCAACAATACCTTACCCCCTTTTAATAGCATTGGCTTTCCTATGGACTCAAAGAAATTTCTCACAAAGTAAAATGTAGAGTCCTCTTGCTTGAAGCTTTGCCAATCCATTTCCTTGCATCTTGGGGTATTTCCACAATCTCCACAATCCTTTTGCCAATCCTATCATTGAACTTTTCCTGAAATATACTTAGTGGAAACATTAGTTCAATGACTTATATGTTGTTATTAATTACCAAAACCACCAAGGGCTTTCAATCTCCCCCTTTTTGGTAATTGATGACAACATATAGATCAAAGCTTCGACATATGATATAATCAATGAATATAATCGTCGCTTTGAGAAATATGTGATAAGCAAGAGCTCCCCCTAAATTTGTGCATTATTTTAAATTTGCGTTTGAATGCAAATGCACAATCGATTAGGTACATGGGGCACTTCTTCCATGTCACATACATCTTGGTGGTGTGCGAGAATAATTAGAATGAACATCATAGCACAACACAATCAAGCAAAGGTGAATGATCACCTCATAAGTAGCATAATGATAGGAAATAGTAGCAACACACATTAAGCGTATGATCAAACACCAACAAACGTTTAACACAAGCAACCAAAAGACCAATGTTTTGAAAAGGCGATAAAAACCAAACGATCTCTCACTCGAAGCCTAAAGATCTATATACACTTCTCCCCCTTTGGCAACAAGTTACCAAAAAGTTCAAAGAGATATAGCTAAGCGTTCTTGGGCTGATCTCCTTCGGTTGTTGATGAAGGAGTCGAGAGAACTGCGTCGGCGAAGATCTCAGCTGATGTCCTGGATGGAGTTGGAGTGGCAACTGGAGGAACTGGAGCTGATGGAGCTGAGGTGACAGTAGCAGGAGCTAATGAAGAGGGCCTCAAATCTGGAGCTGGCACGGTGGCTGATCTGGCCTGAGTGGTGAAGTGTGTGCCTGGCCTGAGAGGAGAGTCATCCTCATCATCATCATCATCATCTGAAGAGTGGGGAAGAGGCACAGAGTCAACTTCCTTCTTAAGCTCATTGACTGTCTGGATGTCCTCTTGGGCTTTTCAGCAGCAGCCTTCTTGGGGGCAGACTTAGTGCTCTTGGATGTGCCAGTCTTTGGCATAGCATCTGCCATAAGCTTCTTTTGCTTCTTCTTCGGAGGGGCCTTGACAACCTGCTCTTCCTCCTCCTCAGCAGCAGCAGCAGCAGCCTCCTCAGGGTCCTCATACATGAAAGTTTGCCTACCAGTGACATAGACAATCCTCTTTCTGGCATGCTTCTTCTCTCCTGCCTTCTTAGGCAATGACTTCCTTGGGGGCTCAATTGTCATGGAAATCCTAGCACTCTCAGGTGCTCTCATGGCCTCAGAGCTAGCATATACCTTGCTGACAGTCCTCCTTGAAGAGGTGGCTTCATTAGCAGATTTCTTAGCAGCTTTCTCTTGCTTCTTGGCAAGAATTTCCTCTGGCACAAAATCTGAATCCTCCTCATCTGAATTCAGCTTCTTCCTGGCCCTAGTAGCAGCCTTGGGCAACCCATGAGAACTGGGGGTGCCTGGATCTGAAGAGGAACTAGACACAGGACTAGTGCCTGAACTCATGACAATATTCTGCTCTTGGAAGTTGTTCTCACTGTCCTCAGCACTTGACATACTGACCCTGTGAATAGAATATAGAGGAGTAGAATAAGATGAGTCATCACAAAATGCAGCTGTTTTTGAAAGATTGAACTAAGATTTCTCAAAATTTTGCATTTTGCCAGATGTATGTCGGTACAGCCAAGACAAAATTTTCGGACCCACCGAGACAAACAACCTGCTTTCCAGAAACTTGGCACTATTCTCGGTCACACCGAGAATTAGTACTCGGTTCCACCGAGGTGTTCTCAGCTGGCCAGAAAAACAGAATCGGTGCTACCAATTCTTTTGCATCGGTTCTACCGAGATTCATGTGGCAGACGACAAAACCTAAAAAATCAATCGTTCGCTAATCTATAGGAACCTTTAGAGGATAGGGAAGTTTGCAATCTGTGGCTTATCGATAAAATCTAACTTCATTGCGCAAGAATCGGACGGGGAGCGCAAGAAGAATCGAATCCGTACCCTAACTTGGCGACGGATCCGCTACGGCAAAGACGGCGGCGAAGATGCCCGTCGACGGCGAGGATCCCAGCGGCGGAGACGCACGGGGAAGCAAAGGCGACGACCAGGGGTGACGAGTCGGCAGCGTAGGGTTTTGAGGCGTGACGGTTTGAGGATTGATTTTCAAAGCGTCGGGTCCACAGCATATATACCCTTTGCTGTCGGTGACACCGATTCTAAATTTTGGGTGTCACCGAGTTCCTCAACTGTCAGTTGACAGGGAAACTCGGTGTAACCGAGAATATGGAATCGGTAGTACCGAGATTGAAAACCAGATCAACCCTAGGCATTCGGTGAGACCGAGAATTTGGGTTGGTTCCACCGAGATGCACTTAGGAGGTTTTAATGGTCAGTCCTTTGTCGATACGGAACTCCGAGTGCTCCACACACAGAGGGATCGAATTGCTTACACCCGGCAAGACTCTTGTAGATATCTTTCTCTATAATTCCTTTCAATAAAGCATTTTCTTGCTCAAGTGTAACTTGGCTAAGAGAATCATCATTAGTGGAATCAATAGAACTACTAGAAGCAACATCATTAGGTTTAGCATTTTTATTGTTGCTACTAGATGAAGAACCTTTCTTGCCTTTGTTACTAGTTTGTTTAGTTTTAACTTGTGGCATGAATGTAGACAAGAGTAGTCGTTTGGCTAGATAAGATGAAGTCTTCTTTCAGAGATCGTCATTGATAGCTTTAAGAAACTCATGCTCTTGCTCCAAGTTGAGCTTCTCAAAGCGTAGCTTCTCATGAGTTCTTACAAGCTCTCTATGATCTTCTAGAGTAGATTCATGAGCTAACTTAAGAGTGTTTAGTTCTTTAGTTAGTTGTTCTATTTTCATCTTATCATCATCAATTGACTTATCTTGACTAGCATGAGAATTATCATGTTCATTTTGACTAACATCACTAGTTTTATCAAAGAGCAAGTCATCATCACAAAGCAAATCATCTTCATCACTATTGAAATCAAGATACTCGGGGTGTGATACTGTAACACCCCAAAATTTTCTTCCTGGATTTTCAAAAAAAAAAATTCTTTAAAATGAATTCTTTGAAAACCATTTTGATCCTATCTTCTTCCTTCTGTTTGAAAACCTTTTCAAATTTTAGTTGGGTTCAAAATTTTCTAGAAAGGGTCTGTTTTGATTTATGGTTTTATTTGGAAAATGATTATTAGAATTAAAAAAAAAGATATTTTCTCTTCGAAAAGTTTTTGATATAACTAAAATATTCTAAGGAGAAGCTCTTTTCTTTTCTAACACATCCAAAATCCATCCAACAATCTTTCTACCACTCCTCAATTATCCCATAAGTCATTCACACTTTCTAGGACAGCAACCAACTCCTTTCCAACTTACAAAAATATTTCTACAATATTTACTAAATTCCAAAGTTGGAATTTATTTTATTCATGGTTTCTTTGATTTACAAAGGAACCATATTTTCTGCAAGTCTTTTGCTCCCACCAAAAATTTCTCCAGCAACTAGATGGTACCCAAGACCCATTTCATCAAAAACCTTGGGTTCCACACTTCAAAATTTTCAAATCTCCTTCAATTTAAATTTGGACCAGAAACAATCTTTCTGATACAAACCCAATTTTTATAGCTCCAAAAATTCTGGAACTTTGGCAAACTCATTTTTGAGCAACAACACCCCACCACAAAAATCCCCACAAAATCCTAAAATCCCTAGCACCCTCTATCATTTCATCAAATAGTTGGTGTGTGCACTGTTCATCGCTGATAAAAATTCAGTTAATTGATTTTTTCTTCAGAGGCAGGGATGAACGGCGCCGTGCTCCTCACTCCACCATCTCTCCTACTCCTCCACGCCACTTCTCGCCTTAACTTAGCTTCCCAGGACCCCTCTGGTCAGTGGCTCACCACCGACGGCACAGTAGCCGGCCGGTGCAATGGCCACTGTGCTCATCCACGGCGGACCGAGCGGAGCCGCATCGGCCACCGACTGCCTTCACTGCGCCGCCTCGCCCAAACCTACCTTTCCTCCACGCGGCAGCTCCTCCGCATCATCCCCATGCCGACCACGCCGCCCAGGACCCGCCAGGCAGTCGCCGGAGACGGGTGTCGCCGCCGCGCCTGTACGGGTGCCACACCATGGATAAGCTCCTCGAGATCAAACCCGTCCAAGCTGGGGCTTCCAGAGCATTCCACGGTCCTCATTAACCCCTCGCCGCCCTTGACCACCGCCCTAGCTACCCTCACCGACCGCCGTAACTCCGGCGTTATCCGCCCTCGCCGGACCACCTCAAATCGCCTATAAAAGGGACCCCCGAGCCTCGGCGATCACTCATCCCACCTCCACGCCTTCCCAATCGACCCCCACTCCACTTCCCCGACCTCGGGGAGGTCTTCTTCCCCGACTCCGACCACCGATCCGCCGCCACCCTCCCCGATCAGCTCATCGCCGTTAGGCCATATCTGTTGGGGAACGCGACACAAAACAAAAAAATTCGGTATAGCGAGCACGCCCAGGACCACTATGGAGATTGCATACAAGGTTTGATCTGATCCGTACCGACTCGTAGCATAGCGGAAGAAGAGTCGGTGGAGATCGTTGGTGCAGATCCCCGCAGCTAGGATTTTACAACCTCCCAACCGCGAGGATGTACTCCCTCGTCGGACAGCCCTTCGGGAGGCGGTCGGACAGTCCCTCGGACGATGTCACGGACAGCCCTTCGGGAGGACCTTCGAAACTCTACAGAGTTGCACACATACGGTGTCATCTATCCGGCAGGGCTTCGCCGTCCAAAACTAGTCCCTGCCGGAACCCAGACAGCCTTTCGGCTCTACGAAAAACTCTTTTCGTGGGAGGGAGAGAGAGAGCTAGCAAAGCATAGCATGTGTATGAGAGCAAGGGATGAGGTTTGTGGGCAGCCCACTCACCTCTATTTATAGGAAAGCCAAGGGGTAAAGTTGGCATTCACAAATACCAAAAGTACCCCCACTTTATGTCATTTACATAAAGAATAAAGCAAAATAGGGTGCCATGTGGAGCTCCAAGGAGCTCCACCTTGCTTGGCCGGCCACCCCTTTGGGGGCCCCCCATGAGGGGTTTGCTTAGCCCCAAAGCTCTTCTAGAAGCCTTTTGGAAATATCCCAAAAGGCGACTTTCCATAAATATCCCAAAAAGCACTTTCACTATTCACGACGACATTTTTCAGCGTCCGGTCGAACTGAAAATATTTATGTGGGCTTAGAACATTTCCAGTACCCACTAAAATAATTTTCAATGCGGTCCGGAACAATTCCGGATTAGTGGTTTTCATCTGCGAAAAGCATCTGAAGTGGTTCCGGTAGCTCCGGAACATTTCCGGTTTTTCTTCCGGAAAATTCCTAGAAGTTTCCAGAATGATTCTGGCACCCTCCAAGAATTATCAGGCATGTGCCGAAACCAATTTGACTTTATGGTATCCCCTGAAACAACTTTTCAGTTTCACCGGAACTCATCCGGTGACCTCTCTCTTCGGAACTTTTCCGCTGTCTCCGAAAACTTTTTCCGGAAACTTTCTCTCAGACTCCCTGTCTAGTATTCAGCAGATAGATGACCCTTAAGCGTGTGACCCTATAGGTTCGGTGAAGTATAGACATGACCCGGAACCCCTTCCGATCAATGATCAACATCGGAGCCGTGGACACCCATATTGACCCCTATACCCACACAAATGAATATTCGAGTGAACCTCCAGTTGCTGTGTGCTATTCCTGTTGCTTCACGATATGTCACAAACACCCGAGGTGAGATTTTCTGCATCCCCGTCGATCAACAACTTGTCCACTATGCAAGTTACCTCGTTACCGGTTTTGTTCTCTTTTCTCGTTTTCGTGTTCCGGCATCCCTGTGATCAAATCACACTGTGTCTGGCCAGACGATGATGGATACCGTAACACCGAGAGGGCCCGAGAATATCTCGAGAATATCTCTCCATCGTCAGAGGAGCAAATCCCAATCTTGAGCTATCATGTTACTTGCCATACTTTTCCGTGAACCCGTAAGCCGCCGTAATAGCCACCCAGTAACGGATGACGTTTAACAAACCCCAAAGTTCACGAAGCAAGCACGAAGGAACTCGATACTCTCATGGTCTAAGGAATTATGCAAACATTAACTATCTCTGTGTTATTAACCATAAACTTGTGACGAATGAATCTCATAGCATAACATCAATTTGGGTCGATTCAACACAAGTGTTCTACCAACGTCGTGCCCTCAAAATTGCCGACATAGCCATGCCCATGATCAGGAAAATAGGATCATCCTGCAATACTTGAGCCAGTCTTAGAGGCAAGACTAGGAATACAATTTACCGTTTATTATACCACACGTGCAAATGAGTTTCCCTCCGGGCCTCGTGGATATTGCAGACTCGAGAATCATTGAAGTTATAGCATGGATCATAAACTTTCATTACAAACTCGGAGATACAAAATAACTGTTATTACTGCCTCTAGGGCATATCTCCTACAATATCCACCCTCCAAACTCCACCAGTAGCCTATTCATACACCGACTCACCGATCCCGCGCTTCAATTCGACAACCGGAGCTCTCTCCGGCGAACTCCAACATCGACCGAACCACAGTCCGCCGGCGTCGACCTCACCGGCGTTCTGGTGATTGCCGGCGACCACCACCTATTCCTACCAGTGCGGAATCCCACCCCGAGCACGACTGCACCATCCCCGCCCCAGGAACACCGGCGATCGTCGCCGGCGATCGCCGTCTTCATTCTGTTCAAGCGCGCGAGCGCGTTTAAATTTGAACATGACGGGTGGACCCCACCCGTCAGCATTCTCTCCTTTTCCGCGTTAAACAGAAAACGTATTCTGTTATTTACGCTTTCTTCTCTGGAAAGTGTACTTCCACCGAATCGTTTTCTTTTTCTGTTTTTAATAAAAACAGATTTGACCACAACTTTGACTGCTTCTAGTTTTTAAACCACAAATCCAAAGGACTTGATTCTTTTTCTGTTATTCTTATTTTTCTCTCTAGTTTTGTTTAGTATTTATTTAAAAATATTTTTAGACAATTTTTTTGTACTGTGATGAAATTTGATTTGAATTTAAATTTGGATTTTTCAGAAAAAGAAGAAGAAAACTTTGCTGGAAATTTGGAGGTGTTTTCTACTGACTACTTTGGACAAGGCAAGCATTTTTGAACTTGGGATATGATGAAGTGCATGCATGGTTGCATCCGTTTAATATTGCATCGTATGTGTAGTAAATAGTGAGAGCATGCATTGGTCGTGTCACCTTGTGAATTCTTGCATGCATCATGGCATCTTGCTAACGTATGGATATGGTGAGAACCAGGAGTGTACTCCTGCCTTGGACGTGCCGGTGGGCACGGGCCATTTTTGACACGGTGGTGTCATGTGACATATGTGGAGCATACCGGTCATATTAATAACACCTCCTGAGTCGACCTAGATCGAGTCTTGTTCCGTTACACCTAGCTGTATACCATGCTGCCACGGGTCCTTCCGTAAGGAAGGTACGGCTTAGTAAGTTGATAACCCCTGTCCGGGTACACACCACATAGAGGGCCACGATGAGGGTTTCCATGGCCATGGACTAAATCCGGTCATCGGGTCAGGGGGCATGGGTGTTTCCGGTTGTGACCGAGAGGGGGCCCCCCCTTGTAATCCACGTGTATGAATAGTGATCCCATGCAGGACGTTGGTCTCCCCGTCTTAGTGTTTTACCAAACAGATGCCCTGGGTGATTCCTGGCATCCGGACGGTTAAGCTGGTGTGTGCTGGTTAGGTGTGTTTTCAACCCAAAGACCGTAATGGGAATTAGTCAGTGTCACGGTACTGACTAAAGAAACCTCGTACACGTGGGTAAAGAGTACACCCTCTGTAGAGAAATACCTATTCGAATAGCCGTGTCCACAGTCAAGGACGTTAGCTGGGTGGGTCAAGTGTCGGTCCAGGTGTCGGTCTTTGGAGGAAAATAATTAACATCAAGCATGATTATTTTGCAGGATTATTTTTTGTCGCTACTAATATTATCATGAATGTATTACTGATGATATGAATATTATTGTGGACTAACCCGTTTCTCTTATTATATTTTCTGAGTGTCTCAGGGGCTGGCTAGACTACCCCGGACATTCAAATTTTATTTTCAAGACCATACGAGGCGTCCCTCGAGTTCACAGCCGGTTTTGTCTCGCCACTACTCTTGTGGACACCCGTTTCGCATTTCTTTTCAAGACCTCTCGTGGCGTCGCCTGAGTTCTCGGATGGTCCTGTCTCCTCCAATCTCTCTTTTAGACACCCAATTGGCATTTCTTTACAAGACCTCTCGTGGCATCCCTCGAGTTTAACAGGCGGTATATCTTGCCACTACTCTTGTGGACACCCGTTTGGCATTTCTCTTAAAGACCTACCGTGGTGTCATTTTTAGACATCCGACTGGCATTTTCTTTTATGTTTTCTTACCACTAACACTTCACTTCTGTACATTTTACAAATTTTATCATGCCATGATTTAACACTGCCAGCATACATATATATGTTATGGATAGCATGAGCATTTCACACCATGAGCATATGCATTCAGTATATCTTTTGTTCATTATGTTTACGAGTACATTCCAACGTACTCACTGGCTTGTCCCTGGCTATTTACTTGGCCAGACTTAGAGGAGGACGAACTTATGGAGGAGGATTGCGCTAGCGAGCCCGACGCTTAGAGGAGTCCCAGTCAGACCACCTGTGATAAAGGAGTCTACCACTTGTATCATCCGCTGAGCTTCCGCTACACAAATAAAGTAGTCAAGTCTCACACTGACACTTGGCTCTATTTTATTGTATCAGTATTACAGTACCACCACACCACTATCATATTACACCCCGTAGTATATTGGCAAGTTTGTAATAAAATTGTTGAGTCACCCTGACTCAACCCTGTGTAATATTATATTTGTACTGGTTATCTATGTCAAGGGAGTCTGCCAGTGGTCCTTGGGGCTGGTATGACTCAAGGGCTCTTCTATGATTTATTCCCAGAAAAAGGGGCCCGACAGATACCTTGGGGCCTTTAGCCATGAAGCAACTTCCACTCCCTTCATTTGGTGAATCAAATAGATCATAGGAGTTGGTAGTCACTAGAGCAATTCCGGCAACACCATCATCTTGACTATAGTCGGAGTCGGAGTGATAGCTTCTCTCGGAGTTGTTGTCGGAGTCGGAGCCGGAAACCCATTCACCAACATGATCTTGATGTTTTCTTCTTGTGTGGCTCTTGGTGTACTTGTCCTTCTTCTCCGAATCTCTACTTCTCCTTGAGGGTCTTCGTTCATAACGATCATCTCTACTCCTTCTCTCTCTTTGAGGTGATTCATTCCTTGAGCTTCGTCTTCTAGGTGACTCTTCTCTTCGTTTGTAGGGAGCCGTGCACTCATTGGAGTAGTGTCTGGGCTTCCCACAATTGTAGCAATTGCGGTCACAAATTGACGAACGCTTCTCATCATATCTTGAGTTGGAGCTTCATTCTTTGCCTCTATTCTTGTAGAACTTGTTGAATTTCTTGACCATGAGGCTTATCTCTTCATTGGTGACAAGGTTGTCGCTTGAAGTTGCGGGAGCATCACTTGTGGCTTTGTAAGCACCGCTAGACTTGTTGTGAAGCTCTTCTTTGTCTTTGAGTGTCATCTCATGAGCAACAATCCTTCCAATGACTTCCGTAGGCTTGAGATCTTTGTAGTTGGGCATCATTTGGATCAATGTGCACACGGTGTCGTATCTCTCATCCAAAGCTCTAAGTATCTTCTTGATGATGAATTTGTCGGTCATTTCTTCCCTTCCTAAGCCGGCTATCTCATTGGTGATGAGAGCTAGCCTAGAGTACATCTCTGCGACTCCTTCACCATCCTTCATCTTGAACTTGTCAAGCTGACTTTGAAGAACATCTAACTTGGATTCTCTCACAGACTCGGTTCCTTCGTGCATATCAACCAAAGTATCCCAAATCTCTTTTGCATTCTCAAGACGGCTGATTTTCTTGAATTCTTCGGGGCATAGGCAGTTGAAGAGAATGTCACATGCTTGAGCATTGTATTGCAACATCTTCAATTCGTCCGCGGTCGCTTCACGATCCGGTTCCTTTCCATCACCAAAGAATTTACCTTGCAAGCCAACACGAACAACAGCCCATACGGCAGGGTTATGACCAAGAATATGCATTTTCATTTTGTGCTTCCAACTAGCAAAATTAGTGCCATCAAAGTACGGACCTCTACGGTGATAATTTCCCTCACTAGACGCCATACTCTCCTAGGTTGTGAGACCAATGCAATGGAGACCAAAGCTCTGATACCACTTGTAGGACCGAAAGTATGTCTAGAGCGGGGGTGATTAGACTACTTGACCAAATAAAATTTCTACCTTTTCCCAATTTTAGTGTTGGCAGATTTTAGCATTCATGGCAAGTCAAGTACACCCTACACATGCATGTCTAAGAGTATAGTAGCGGAAAGTAACAACAAGCATGAGTAGAAAGGAAGGGTAGGAGGATCAAACGCAATTGTAGACCCGATGATTTTTCCCGTGGTTCCGATAGGTGGTGCTATTGTACGTCCACGTTTATGGAGTCTTCAACCCATGGAGGGTAACGGTCGCGAGAGTCCATGGAGGGCTCCACCCATAAGGGTCCACGAAGTAGCAACCTTGACTATTCCATAACGGCTTCCGTCCACGAAGGACTAGCTTCACTATGGGTATATCTTCACGAAGTAGGCGATCTCCTTGCCCTTACAAACTTCTTGGTTCAACTCCACAACACGAAGTAGGAGGCTCCCAAGCGACACCTAACCAATCTAGGAGGCACCACCCTCCAAAAGGTAATAGGCTCGGCAATGACGATGAACTCCTTGCTCTTGTGATTCAAGATGATAGACTCCTCAACACACAATCACTCTCTCACAGATTTGGCTTGGTGGAAGAGATGGGATTGGTGGAAATCAACTTGGGGAGGCTAGAGATCAAGATTCATATGGTTGGAATGGAATGGCATGATCTCAACACATGAGTAGGTGGCTCTCTCTTAGAAAACTGGATGGGGCAAGTATGGAATAGTTCTGAGTGCTTCTCTTTCGAGTGGGTGGTGGTCAAGGGTATATATAGGCATCCCCAAAAATCCAACCGTTACACACAAAATGACCAATTCGTTGACACCGATGTGTTAATCTCGGTGGTACCGAAGTGACCAAAAGGTGGCAACTTTTGAATCTTGGTGAGACCGATATATGAAACTCGGTTGCACCGATAAGGTGACCAACGGTCAGATTGCCCAATCTCGATGACGCCGATCCAACAATCTCGGTGGTACCGATTTTGTGAAACTGCGTAACAGAAAGTTGGCAACCCAAACTCGGTGGCACCGAAGCAGAATCTATTGCACCGAAAGGATAGGGTTTGGCTAATGTCTGTCTGAGTATGGGAATTGGTGGCACCGAGTGTATGTGTTTGTTGCACCGATTTTGGATATTTGACTTTGGACAGCCTTTTGTGGAAGAGCTTGGGGGTGTTTTTGGTGACTATCACTTGTGCACATATGAGCATTTTGTTCACCAACAATACCTTACCCCCTTTTAATTGTATTGGCTTTCCTATGGACTCAAAGTGATTTCTCACAAAGTAAAATGTAGAGTCCTCTTGCTTGAAGCTTTGCCAATCCATTTCCTTGCATCTTGGGGTATTTCCACAATCTCCACAATCCTTTTGCCAATCCTATCATTGAACTTTTCCTGAAATATACTTAGTGGAAACATTAGTTCAATGACTTATATGTTGTTATTAATTACCAAAACCACCAAGGGATTTCACTCTCTAGTCAAGGCACCAGCGCCAGCTCAGGGAGCTACTCCAGGGGCTGGTGTTGCAGTCGGGTCTTCTCTGTCCGTGCCTCCTGCGACCAGTATCTTTAGTCTATACCGCGTCCCAGAGGACCAGGTGGGGGCAGACAAAGAAGCTCTGATCCAGGCGAAGCTCGTGAGTAACAAACTGAAAGACCTCTACAACGCCAACGAAGCCATGGAGAAGAACGTCCGAGTAAGTGCTCTTCTAAGTTCTGTCTGCATTCGGAAATGTTTGAGTTGTAGATATTTTTAGAGTCCCGAGAGGGTTTGCGTCGGGGGCACGCCCACTGGGTGTTTACTGATTTCCGTGGGGGCGGATTGAGCGCACCCACTGGGTGTAGTCCCCGAGACTGCCGTCGACTGAAGCAATCGGCGGGAGTCTAAGAGTTCGAATGTACTAGAGTGTAATAGACAATTCCGAGGGACGAAATACTTGTCGAAGAAGATGTTGTGATGATTAATCCCGGGTGATGATATACTTGCCGAAGAGGATGCGGTGATGGTCCATGGACCAGAGGCTCTCGACGTTGACCATCGGGGTGTAGAACCTATAGTTTTCCCATGGGGGCGCGCTGAGCGCACCCACTGGGTGTAGTCCTCGAGGCTGCTATCGACTAGAGCAGTCCGCGGTAGTCTCAAAATCAAAATGATATCGGTGCTAACAACTCATTCTGAGTAATCAGATACTTGTCGAAGAGGATGCGGTGATGGTCCATGGACCAGAGCCTCTTGACGTTGACTGTCGGGGAGCAGAACCTATAGTTCTCTAGTGGGGGCGCGCTGAGCGCACCCACTAGCTGAAGTCCCCGAGGCTGCCGTTGACTGTCGCAGTCGGCGGGAGTCTTGAAATCCGAATGATGCTCATGATAACGATTCACCCCGAGTGATGATGTACTTGTAGTCTTGTAATCCACCTATTGAACTTTAATCTTGTATTCAATTGTCACCACTGATATTCCCTTGTTTCATGCCGGCAGAGTGCGTGCGAGCTTGGGACTCGTTACAATGCTCTCAAGAAGGAATTGCAGGACCTGCGCCTCAACCTTGAGGCCTAGAGGAGCAAGAACGCAGTCTGGAGTAAGAGAAACGTTCACTCGGTGGTAAACGCGTCTTGCCCGAATGCTTTGAGATTTGATTCCTTTCCCTGACCGACTGAAAGAACTTTATCAGATGTACGTAGAGAAAATCCTCAACTTACTAAAAGGCTCTGGGCTTCCATTTCTATAGAAACGATGAAGGAGGCCCTGGAGAAGAAAGACCGTGAACTGGCAGCTGCCCAGAAGGAGACTAGTTGGAAAATGAAAGAAGCTGAGGACAAGTTGAAGTCCCTCTTGAAGTGGGATGAGGAGAAGAAGGCATTGGAGTCTGTTGCCCAGAAGTCCACAACTGAAGTGGTCGCAGCTGAAGCGAAACTGAAGCTGCTCGCTTCGAAGAAGTTGGAACTGGAGCAGTACATTGAGGACTATGGCGGCGAGATGAACGAGAAGCTCAATGGTACACTAGTAGAAAACAAGGTACTAGTCCCGGTTCCAGAGGGCCTTTAGTCCCGGTTCTAGAACCGGGACAAAACAAACGGTACTAATACCCAAAACCTTTAGTCCCGGTTTGCTTACGAACCGGGACCAAAGGGGCTCCACGTGGCCGCTGCGGGGCGCCCAGGCAGGAGGACCTTTAGTCCCGGTTGGTAACACCAACCGGGACCAAAAGGCAGCCACGCGTCAGTAGCTCGCAGGCGCTGGGGGTTTTATTTTTTTTGGAAGGGGGGATTTAGGGGTTTTGGAAGGTTAATTTAGGGGTTTCATATTGTGTTAGCTAGCTAATAGAGAGAAGTTACCTCTCTTTCTCCGTGCTTGGTCGACGCTAGCTACTATACATATAGAGAGAACTCGATGCTAGCTAGTAAGCAAATGAAGGAAACCATTAATTACACAAGATCGTCATGAACATATATAGAGAGAAGTGACATCTCTTTCTCCGTGCTTGGTCGAACAACAAGTTTTTTTATATCTATCTGACGCTACTACATATGTACAATATAACATCTCTTACAATCCCTAACATCATCTACCTAAGACCATTTCAATTCCACATGGTATTCTCCGTGTTCAGGCATGACATGGTCAAGAAAGAATCCCGCCAATTCCTCTTGAATTGCTCGTATGCGATCATGTGGTAGGAGTTCATCCCGCATCTGCCAGGTCTAATTTAAAGAAGGGGGTCAATACATATATATGAATGAAACTCAACACAATTGATGGTAATATATAAAATAAAATTGTGAATATTGTTTACGTACTTCAAATTGTTTCTCAAAGAAGCCCAGCTCAGAGGTCGAGTGGCGAATGAACTCGCATACGTAGTATCCACATAAATGATTCTCGGGTGCCTGGTACAAGCACTGATAAGCAAGCATGATAATGTTATTGATGAAACTAGAATCAATGAGAGATGCGCGGAACTAGCTAGTACTACTTACTTTGGGGTGTGTAAATCGCAGCTCGTTGTTTAGACCGGGAACCATTAGGGTGAACTTTTTCCAAACCCTGGCAGGCAAAGAAAATGATTAGTTGATATCAGGAAATGAACGAAAGTTGCCGATATGGTCCCGGTATTGATTGAACTTACTTCTGGAGCATTGCAGTCATGTCCGCATAATTCTCGGGATCTTTACGTCTCGAGTCTAAGACAGTTACTAATGCCCCGTCAAGCTTAATGGATAGCAGAATAAAGTGGAACCTGCGCACGCATAACTCATCAATTACATTACTTAACCTCGAGTAAGCGAAACCGAATATGCACAAGACAGTAACACTCACTTGAAGTTGTAAGGAAAGAGTATTTCCCTTTTGTTTTGATGTCTAAGGAACACTTCTAGCAAGTTGTCCTCGGTATCTTTGGCTCTCTTTTGTACCGACCATTCATTTACGGTATTTGGGCTAATGAACCCAATGTCATAGATTTGTTCTTTTTTGCATTCGACCATCTTTAATCTGCATAATATAGTGAGGATAATTATATATACATGCAATGAACGAGCTGAGCTAGAGACTTAATTATAGAAGTAATACTTACAGACAGTAGCAAGTCAAGAGTTGTTTGTCGAGGGCCTCTTGATTGTATAACTGAAATAACTCCACAAATTCAACAAGCATCAGGTCGACTCCAATGAAGTCGTGCTCTTTTTTAATTCTGATCATCAAACTGTCTTTCCCAGACTTCCTGCAGGTTTCCATGTACCACTCATGCAATTTTTGCATCATCGTTGTTAGATGAGGATGATCAGGTTTGACGAGAGGCTTCCCATGCTCGTATCTAAAGTCGTCCTCTGCTGCTACTACCTCAGCCGTTTCAAACTGTACATCATCGCCCATGTAATCACCAAGAGTGGTACCGGGCAGTAGCACCGGATGATTAGCGATACCGCTAGACACCTTGAGCGGGGGGCACGATTGCTTCTCCTGTTCGCCGAGCTGGGGAATTGTTTTCCCACTTCTTCGTTTTTTGTCTCTTGCAGCACTGGAAGTACTTCCCGACCGCAGCGCTTCATCATGTGTCTTTGTAATTATGCGGTCATAGTTGGATAGCCGAGGCGGTGGTGGTCGCTTCAGGGCATGCAGAGTGGGCTTCGCTTTCACCGGATCTATCGTTTCCTTCGGAGGTGGATGTTTCCGTGCAAAATGGGCCTTCACTTCGGCTGCACTGATTTCAGCGCGTTCCTCGTCAGTCCTCTCATATGGTAACTTTGGAAGAGGCTTGAGGCTTGGAACAAATTTGTATTTCTTCCCGCCTATTGTACTACTAGCTGCCGGAGCGGCGGTGTCGACTCTCTTCCGCCGTTGCTGACGCGCCGGAGGAGGCGGAGTGCCCTGACGCGCCGGAGGAGGAGGAGGAGGAGGAGACGGAGTGCCCTGACGCACCGGAGGAGGCGAAGGAGGAGGCGGAGTGCCCTGACGCGCCGGAGGAGGAGAAGGAGGAGGCGGAGTGCCCTGACGCGCCGGAGGAGGAGGAGGAGGCGGAGTGCCCTGACGCGCCGGAGGAGACTGAGTCTGCTGAGGCGTCCAGTTTGGAAGCTTGATGTACTCCTTTCTCCATAGACAGGTACTCCTCAAAGCATTTTCCAGAAGAATAATATCATCTTCACCTGTAGGGTTATCAAGCTCCAGCCCCTCAAATCCATCCATTATTTCATCCACCGTCACAACAGCATAGCCATGTGGAATCGGACGGCAATGGAAAGTTCCCTCAGCTCGAGGAGGTACAATAGAGACGACCGCCGCCTTGAAGGTCAGGTTCTGGCATTTCGTCATTAGCTCGCAATGTTCAGCCTCCGTGATACTATCCACGGGGTAGCGAGGAGCCGTGAAATCAGGCTGAACGAGCTCCGTGGAAGCCACGCCGCTTCTCCGCTGAGATGGTGGGGTAGCTTCTGGGGTGGCGTTGAAGGAAGGATCTTCGTGCCGCTCAGATGGTTGGCCGGTAGCTCGCTGGCTCTCAAGTTCCTCTAGTTTTGCTAATCTTGCTCTGAGCTTCTGCATTTCGCTTGCTTCCTGTTTCCTATCTCTCTCTTGGCTTCTATAACCACCGCTATCGGGAAACCCATGCACCCACGGAATGGAGCCTGATGTGCCTCGTGTTCGTCCAGGGTGCACAGGATTCCCGAGGGCCTCTGCCAGCTCGTCCTTCTCTCTGTCAGGAATGAACGTCCCTTCCTGCGCTGCCTTGATTGCTGCGTGAAGCTTCCGGAAGGGTATTGCAAGTTTCTCGTCCGTCCAAACACACTCCCCTATTTCTGGATCCAAAGTTCCCCCAACCCCGAAGAATCAAGTCCTTGAACGATCTGGCCAGTGCAACGTCGCTGGTTGGACATTCTTAGCAAGCAGGTCTTGCTTAGCTTTGTCCCACAACTACCGGGCTTTGTAGTAGCCACCTGACCCCGTGTGATGGTGATACTTCTTCTTTGCAGCATTTTTCTTGTTTGTCAGTGACCATTTCTTACCCTTCTCCGATTTCTTGTAGGCCACAAATTCGGGCCATTGATCTCTTATCTTCTCATATCGACCGATGAATTTCGGAGTCTCCTCTTTCTCGACAAACTTTGTGTTCAACTCTTTCTTCCAGTTCCTGAATAGTTCTGCCATCTTCTTAAGAGCAAACGCCTTGACCTTTCGCTCTATAACTGGGTTATTCGGATCCTCTTCTCGCGGTAGGCTGAAATTTGTCCTCAGCTCGGTCCAAAGATCATCTTTCAGTCTATCATGGACATAAGAAACTTCAGGGTCCTTATTATTCTTATTCCATTGCTGGGTGTTGATCGAGACATAGTCCCTAACAACAACTCCACACTGATGTACAAATGCGTCCTTGGTCCGCTTGGGAGCAATCGGTTGGCCATCTTTCGCGACTTCTGTGATCGTGAACCTTTCATCCGGGCGCAACCTTTTCTTCGGGCCTCGTCTCCTTACCTCGTCGGACTTTGCAACTGTTGAGGCTCCCTCCTCCGTTCGGTCACCGGAGCCGTGATCATGATCTCCTTCCTCCGCCATTCGGTCACCGGAGCCGTCATGATCTCCTTCCTCCTCCATTGTTGGATCACCGGAGCCTTCATCCTCTCCTTCCTGACCATTAGTGTCATTGAGATATGACAAGGGATCACCTCCGGCGAGGATTATATCCCCCAACAACTATTCTTTTTCTAAGTCTCTGTGATCCATAGTTTCTGCAAATATTACAACATGGCAATATACAAACATGAGATATGCAAATCAATACAAGGCAATGCAACAATATGATCATATAATATCACTAATACATCATCGAATAGTATCGCTAATACATCATCGAATATTATCATTAATACATCTCGAATATTATTATATAATATCACTAATATAGATATAGTTGACGTCTCGCGGCGCAGGCGGTGGACACCCAAAGAGAAGGAACTATGACAGGATCATAGCTCGGGTGAGATCCCTGAAGAACCTACCAAGTATTGGAGAACCTGGCGTCCAACGCAGCCATGTAGCGTCGGACGTGCTCGTCCTCCTCCCTGACACGGCGACGTACCACCTCCGCGGGGGCCGGCTCCCTCTGCACCGAAAATGGTCCACGCGACCGCCACCAAAGAACTTTCGGGTCGACGACGGGACCCTGATTCCTCACCAAGCTGGGCGCCCCGGAAGGCAGCACCTCCCATTGCCAGCCCGGCGAAGCCCAGTCCCGGACATGGTGCCTCTCAAGCAGGTGGTCGCCGGCGCCTAGTCGACGACGAGGATGCGGGCCGGGCATCGTCGACGTCAAGAACAAATTCTACAACTATTTAAATTCCTACTATTTAATAAACTTTAATAAAGATGAATGCATTTGACAACTATGACAATAATAACATATTTAACAACAATGACACATTTTCTACTTAAGCGATCGTCGGGGACTCCTCCCCGGCGATCGTCGGGGACTCCTCGGGGTTCGCCGACTAAAACAACTAAAACTTTTTTACAACTAAAACAACTAAAACAACAAATTAATAAAAAAAACTAAAACAACTAATAAAACAAACTAAAACAACTAATAAAAAATCTAAAACAAACTAAAAAAACTAAAATGCGGGCGAGGGCCGGGGCAGGCCAGCGGCGCCGGCGCACGCGGCCGCGGTGGCCGCGGAGGAGGGGGCAGGAGCAGGCGGCAGGAGCTCACCGGTGACGACGGGCTCGGGGAGGAGGCGCGGGCAGCGACGATGGGGCTCGAGGAGGTGGCGCGGGCGGCGTCCGGCGTCGGGGGCGGCGACGACGTCGACGAGGACGAGGAGGCGCGTGGGGACGGGCTCGGGGCGGTGGCGAGGTCAGGCTCGGGGGCGGCGGCGACGACGGGCTCGGGGGCGGCGGTTAGGACGAGTTCGGGGGCGGCGGCGGCGATGAGGACGGGCTCGGGGGTGGCGGCGACAACGAGGATGGGCTCGGGGACGGCGGCAACGATGAGGATGGGCTCGGGGGCGGCGGCGAGCTCCGGCAGCCTGGCGGCGTCGGGGCAGGGTGTCGGCGTCGGGGCGAATGGGAGAGGTTGGGGGAGAATTCCACAAGTCCCGCCTTATATGAGAACACCATTGGTACTGGTTGGTGGCTCCAACTGGGACTAATGCCCCACTTTCGTCCCGGTTGGTGTCACCAACCGGGACTAAAGGTCAATTTCAGCAGCCCAAAGGGCGGGAAGCAGAGACCTTTGGTCCCGGTTGGTGGCACTAACCAGGACTAAAGGGTGGCATTGGTCCCGGTTGGTGGCACCAACCGAGACAAAATGGTGGCATTGGTCCCGGTTGGAGCCATCAACCGGGACTAAAGGGTTGGTCCTGGCTGTGGTGGGAGTTTAGTCCCACCTCGCCAAGCGAGAGGCGCTCACACTGGTTTATAAGCCCGCCCCTCTCTGCCTTGTTGAGTTCCTCTCAAAGTGAAAATAGATGCCCTTATACAGGAAATTTGACCTAAATTCAAAGTGCTAGTATGCACTTTGAATTTAGGTCGAATTTTCCCTATAAGCGCATCTATGTTCACTTTTGCTATTTTTTTATGTTATTTTTTTGCATATTAAAAGTTCTTAACAACAAATACTTTATGAATATTCTTTTTGCTATTAAAGTTTTTAACAAAAATAACTTTGATAATTTTAGTTGCATAAATTTTATATAATATTAAGTTAAATAACTTTGATCGGACGAAAACACGTATATTACAAAGGGATTTCAATTTTTTAAACATATTTTAACTCAAGACTTTTTCTGCATTCAATATGCGCCATTCGAAGCCACATCATCACTTTTCAACCCTTTTCTGACTTCATTTGCTATTTTTCATGCATTTCATGATTTATTTTGAGCTAAAATGACCCTAAATTGAAAAGCACTGCAAATGAACTCTGAAATGGTTGCAAGTTGGCATGGTATCATCATTTCACCCACATAGCATGTGCTAAGAACTTGAGAGGGTTACGGCAAAAACAGGATGCACTTCGTGTACGAACTGGATAATCTCTTTCGAAGTGTTAGGGTTTTGGACGAAAACTCATCTGTTACAAAAGGATTTCAATTTTTTAAACATATTTGAACTCAAGACTTTTTCTGCATTCAATATGCACCATTCAAAGCCACATCATCACTTTTCAAACCTTTTATGACTTCATTTGCTATTTTTCATGCATTTCATGATTTATTTTGAGCTAAAATGACCCTGAATTGAAAAGCACTGCAAATGAACTCTGAAATGGTTGAAAGTTGGCATGGTATCATCATTTCACCCACATAGCATGTGCTAAAAAGTTGAGAGGGTTACGGCAAAAACTGGATGCACTTCATGTACGAACTGGACAATCTCTTTCGAAGTGTCAGGGTTTTGGACGAAAAGTCATCTGTTACAAAAGGATTTCAATTTTTTAAACATATTTGAACTCAAGACTTTTTCTGCATTCAATGTGCACCATTCAAAGCCACATCATCACTTTTCAAACCTTTTCTGACTTCATTTGCTATTTTTCATGCATTTCATGATTTATTTTGAGCTAAGATGACCCTGAATTGAAAAGCACTGCAAATGAACTCTGAAATGGTTGAAAGTTGGCATGGTATCATCATTTCACCCACATAGCATGTGCTAAAAAGTTGAGGGGGTTACGGCAAAAACTGGAGAGAAAGTCTTCACTTTTTCTTCGCGTGTGTCCCTTGCTTATTGCGCCGTAACCATGGATAATCTTCATCATTTAACAGGGTGCTTGGGTCAGCCTTCACTTTGAAGGGAGGAATTTCATGAAACTTTTCATAATCTTCAGACATGTCTGTCTTGCCCTCCACTCCCACGATGTCTCTTTTCCCTGAAAGAACTATGTGGCGCTTTGGCTCATCGTATGATGTATTCGCTTCCATATCTTTTCTTTTTCTCGGTTTGGTAGACATGTCCTTCACATAGAAAACCTGCGCCACATCATTGGCTAGGACGAATGGTTCGTCTGTGTACCCAAGATTGTTCAGATCCACTGTTGTCATTCCGTACTGCGGGTCTACCTGTACCCCGCCTCCTGACGGATTGACCCATTTGCACCGAACAAAGGGACCTTAAAATCATGTCCATAGTCAAGTTCCCATATGTCCACTATGTAACCATAATATGTGTCATTTCCCCTGTTGGTTGCTGCATCAAAGCGGACACCACTGTTTTGGTTGGTGCTCTTTTGATCTTGGGCGATCGTGTAAAATGTATTCCCATTTATCTCGTACCCTTTGTAAGTCAATACAGTCAGAGATGGTCCCCTGGCCAACGACTACAGCTCATCTGCAATAGTGGTGTTACCCATGAGATGTGTTTGCAACCAACTGCCGAAAGTCCTGATGTGTTCACATGTAATCCAGTCATCACACTGCTCCGGTTGTTTGGAGCACAGAATATTCTTGTGTTCACTGACATACGGGGTCACCAAGGTAGAATTCTGTAGAACAGTGTAGTGTGCTTGAGACCAAGAATGCCCGTTCCTACATATTATTGAATTCGCTCCTAGCGTGCCTTTTCCAGTCAGTCTCCCCTCATACCGCGATTGAGGGAGACCAATCGGCTTAAGGTCAGGAATAAAGTCAACACAAAACCGAATGCTTTCCTCTGTTTGATGGCCCATGGAGATGCTTCCTTCTGGCCTAGCACGGTTACGAACATATTTCTTTAAGACTCCCATGAACCTCTCAAAGGGGAACATGTTGTGTAGAAATACAGGGCCCAGAATGCCAATCTCGTCGACTAGATGAACTAGGGCGTGCGTCATGATATTGAAGAAGGATGGTGGGAACACCAGCTCGAAACTGACAAGACATTGCACCAAATCACTCTTTAACCTTGGTAGGATTTCTGGATCGATTACCTTCTGAGAGATTGCATTGTGGAATGCACATAGCTTCACAATGGCTAATCGAACGTTTTCCGGTAGAAGCCCCCTCAATGCAACCGGAAGCAGTTGCGTCATAATCACGTGGCAGTCATGAGACTTTAGGTTCTGGAACTTTTTCTCTGTCATATTTATTATTCCCTTTATATTCGACGAGAAGCCAGACGGGACCTTCATACTGAGCAGGCATTCAAAGAAGATTTCCTTCTCTTCTTTGGTAAGAGCGTAGCTGGCAGGACCTTCATACTGCTTTGGATCCATGCTGTCTTTTTCGTGCACACGTTGCTGGTCCTCCCGTGCCTCCGGTGTATCTTTTGTCTTCCCATACACTCCCAAGAAGCCTAGCAGGTTCACGCAAAGATTCTTCGTCACGTGCATCACGTTGATTGCAGAGCGGACCTCTAGGTCTTTCCAATAGGGTAGGTCCCAAAATATAGATTTCTTCTTCCACATGGGTGCGCGTCCCTGAGCGTCATTCGGAACAAATAGTCCGCCAGGACCCTTTCCAAAGATTACTTGTAAATAATTAACCATATCAAGTATGTCATCACCAGTACGGAGGGCGGGCTTCTTCCGGTGATCTGCCTCACCTTAGAAATGCTTTCCTTTCTTTCGACAATGATGGTTGGTCGGAAGAAATCGACGATGCCCCAGGTACACATTCTTCCTGCATTTGTCCAAATATATACTTTCGGTGTCATCTAAACAGTGCGTGCATGCATGGTATCCCTTGTTTGTCTGTCCTGAAAGGTTACTGAGAGCAGGCCAATCATTGATGGTTACAAACAGCAACGCTCGTAGGTCAAATTCCTCTTGTCCATGCTCATCCCACACACGTACACCTTTTCCATTCCACAGTTGTAAAAGTTCATCAACTAATGGCCTTAGGTACACATCAATGTCATTGCCGGGTTGCTTAGGGCCTTGGATGAGCACTGGCATCATAATGAACTTCCGTTTCATGCACAACCAAGCAGGAAGGTTATACATACATAGAGTCACATGCCATGTGCTATGCTTGCTGCTCTGCTCCCCAAAAGGATTAACGCCATCTGCACTTAAACCAAACCATACGTTCCTTGGGTCACCTGTAAAGTCCCCCCACTTTCTCTCGATCTTTCTGCACTGCGACCCATCACCGGGTGCTCTCAACTTCCCGTCTTTCTTACGGTCTTCCTTGTGCCATCGCATCAACTTGGCATGCTCTTTGTTTTTGAACAAACGTTTCAACCGTGGTATTATAGGAGCATACCACATCACCTTGGCAGGAACCCTCTTCCCGGTGCGCTGGCCCTCAACATCACCAGGGTCATCTCGTCTGATCTTATACCGCAATGCACAGCATACCGGGCATGCGTTCAAATCCTCGTACGCACCGCGGTAGAGGATGCAGTCATTAGGGCATGCATGTATCTTCTGCACCTCCAATCCTAGAGGGCATACAACCTTCTTTGCTTCGTATGTACTGTCGGGCAATTCGTTGTCCTTTGGAAGCTTATTCTTCATTATTTTCAGCACCTTTTCAAATGCCTTGTCAGATACACCATTCTCTGCCTTCCATTGCAGCAATTCCAGTGTGGTACCGAGCTTTGTGTTGTCATCTTCGCAATTTGGGTACAACCCTTTTTTGTGATCCTCTAACATGCGATCGAACTTCAACTTCTCCCTTTCACTTTGGCATTGTCTCTTTGGATCAACAATGACCCGGCGAAGATCATCATCGGGCACATCGTCTGGTTCCTCTTGATCTTCAGCTTCCCTCATTGCAGCATCACCGTATTCAGGGGGCGGATAGTTGTCATCATCCTCTTCTTCTTCGTTGTCTTCCATCATAACCCCTCTTTCTCCGTGCTTGGTCCAAACATTATAGTGTGGCATGAAACCCTTCTCAAGCAGGTGGACGTGAAGGGTTTTCGAGTTAGAGTAATCCTTCGTATTCCCACAGATAGTACATGGACAATACATAAAACCATTCTGCTTGGTTGCCTCAGCCACTTCAAGAAAATTATGCAGGCCCTTAATGTACTCGGAGGTGCGTCGGTCACCGTACATCCATTGGCGGTTCATCTGCGTGCATTATATATTTAAGTGTATCAAAAACCATTACAGAACATCATGAATATAGAAGTGACCAAATTAATAGAAGTTCATCATCACATTAAAACCAAACTACAGTAGTGACCAAAATAAATACATAAAGTTCATACATAGTTCTCATTGAACAACATATAGCTCTCTAGAGCATCTAATTAAAACATACATTGAAACTATGTAAAACATTTAAATGCAACAACAAATGCAATCATAACCACAACTAAGGTACCAATTGATCCAACGGCATAATGATACCAAGCCTCAGTATGAATGGCATATTTTCTAATCTTTCTAATCTTCAAGCGCATTGCATCCATCTTGATCTTGTGATCTTCGACGACATCGGCAACATGCAACTCCAATTCCATCTTCTCCTCCTCAATTCTTTTCAATTTTTTCTTCAAGTAATTGTTTTCTTTTTCAACTAAATTTAACCTCTTGACAAGAGGGTCGGTTCGAATTTCCGGTTCACATACCTCCTAGATAAAAACATCTATGTCACGTTGGTCGGCATAATTGTCATAAACACTAAATGAAACAAATAGTTATAAAAGATAATATACCACATCCGAATCATAGACAGGACGAGGGCCGACGGGGGCGGATACCAAAACCATGGCACTATATAATAACAAACAATAATAAAAGTAAGAAAATTGTACAAGTATCTATCTGAATCATACAAGTAAGAATTTTTTTCTTTTAGAAAGAAGATAAGAACAAGAGGCCCACCATGGTGGTGCCGGCGACGAGATCGGCGCGGGCGATCGACGGCGGTGAGGACAGGGACGGGATAGGACGGACCGCCAAACCTAGACAAATCTTGAGGAAAATGGAGCTTGGAGGTCGAGCTTGGAGAGGAGAAAGCTTAAGTGTGGCTCGGGCATTTCATCGAACACCTCATGTGCATAGGAGGTGAGAGCTAGAGCAACACACACCTGCACACGCCGGCCGGCCAAAAAACAGAGTGAGCAGGCAGGGGCGGGGGTATATATAGGCTTATCTTTAGTCCCGGTTGTTGGCCAGAACCGGGACAGAAGACCGACCTTTGGTCCCGGTTCCAGCCACCAACCGGGACTAAAGGTGCTGGGCCAGGAGTGAGGCCCATTGGTCCCGGTTCGTGTCTGGAACCGGGACCAAAAGTATCAGACAAACCGGGACCAATGGCCCCTGAGGCCCGGCCGGCGCCCTGGCCTCACGAACCGGGACTGGTGCACCCTTTGGTCCCGGTTCGTAAGTGAACCGGGATTAATACCCTTATCCTGGCCTCAACCAAAGCCCTGTTTTCTACTAGTGGTATGCTGTCAAGCCGAATGCACTTTTGGTTGTTTTGAATCTTCACTCGTCTTCTTCTCACTCTATTTCCCTTTTGCGTATTCATCAAAGTTCTGCGTGGATGTCGAGGAAGAAACCTCCAAGATCAAGAAGGAGTTGGATCCGGCAGCGGGTCTACTCCGAGACAGTTCAGCCCTTGCGTTGCTCCGACTGGAGGAGCGCATCCAAGAGGTGGTTGTCTTCCTCAGCCGTCTGAAGAATGCGGCCAAGGATATAGACAAGGAAGTCGCCCCCGGAGAGGAATCCCCGAATGACCTTGACGATCTCCTCATTCGATTGCAAGACATCCCTTGCCGAGTACAGTCGTGGAAGAAGTTTGCGGCCCGTGCAGGTGCTGATATCGCGCTATCCCTCGTCCGTGTGCATTGCAAGGGCATAGACAAGGAGAAGATGTAGTCGTTGAGGGTTGTCAACAAAAAAAGCGCCAAGATTGATGACTTCATGGAGACCTTCCTGCCAGCGGTCACTCGGATCGGAGAAGTCATCGACCTCGACACCTTCATCGACACCGCGTCCCCGACAACCGCTGAGTGAACCTCGGATAAAAAACTTTAAATGATATTTGCCTTGGTATGCCGAGTGGTTGTTGTATCCGTACATTTGTCGTGACTTTGCGGCCACAATAATCTGCACTTTTGCTTGGATTGCTTGATATTTGAATGCCTTTATTTGACCATTTGAGCGCTTGGCGCAATTTTCACCGAGTGTAGACGATGTCCTCACTCGGAAGAGTTTTTAACTTAGGCGAAATCGGGTTCGCGGCTAAGTCCCGGGGTGCGGATGATGTCTTCACTCGAAGTAGTTTTTAACTTAGGCGATTACTGGATCGCAACTAAGCCCCCGAGTCTGGATGATGTCCTCACTCGGAGTAGTTTTTAACTTAGGCGATTATTGGATCGCAGCTAAGCCCCCGAGTGTGGATGATGTCCTCACACGGGGTAGTTTTTAACTTGGCGATTATTGGATCACAGCTAAGCCCCCGAGTGTGGATGATGTCCTCACTCAGAGTAGTTTTTAACTTAGGCGATTACTGGATCGCAGCTAATCCCCCGAGTGTGGACGATGTCCTCACTCGGAGTAGTTTTTAACTTAGGCGATTACTGGATCACAGCTAAGCCCCCGAGTGTGGACGATGTCCTCACTCGGAGTAGTTTTTAACTTAGGCGATTACTGGATCGTAGCTAAGCCCCCGAGTGTGGATGATGTCCTCACTCGGAGTAGTTTTTAACTTAGGCGATACAGAATCGCAGCTAAGCCCCCGAGTGTGGATGATGTCCTCACTCGGAGTAGTTTTTAACTTAGGCGATTACTGGATCGCAGCTAAGCCCCGAGTGTGGATGATGTCCTCACTCGGAGTAGTTTTTAACTTAGGCGATTACTGGATCGCAGCTAAGCCTCCGAGTGTGGATGATGTCCTCACTCGGAGTAGTTTTTAACTTAGGCAATTACTAGATCGCAGCTAAGCCCCCGAGTGTGGATGATGTCCTCACTCGGAGTAGTTTTTAACTTACATGATTACTGGATCGCAGCTAAGCCCCCGAGTGTGGATGATGTCCTCACTTGGAGTAGTTTTTAACTTAGGCGATTACTGGATCACAGCTAAGCCCCCGAGTGTGGATGATGTCCAGACTTGGAGTAGTTTTTAACTTAGGTGATTATTGGAATGCAGCTAAGCTTATTATCCACGCACCCACTGGGGGTGAGGGGAAATTAACAAAAGTAAAAAAGCTTTGACAAAGAGTATGGAAAGTAAAAACTTTTATTCATTGAATTCACTCGGGAGCTCATTACAGGAATGACAGAGTGTTTTTTGTACTAAGTGTAGAACTTGCAGAGCAGATCCGCGTTCCACGCTCTCGGCTCTTCCACGTCGGTGTTGAAGTTGTACAACCGGTAGGCTCCATTGTTAAGGACTTTGGAGATTGCGAAAGGCCCTTGCCACGGAGGCGCTAGTTTGTGCAGCTTCTACTGATCCAATCGGAGAACCAGGTCGCCCTCTTGAAAAGAACGCCCTCTAACTTGTCTGTCGTAAAGGCGTCTCAATTCTTGCTGATATAGCGTCGACCTGACCAAGGCTAGCTCTCTCTCTCTTCCTCCAAGAGTTCCAGACCATCCTGACGTGCAACTTCTGCTTCATCTTCATTGTAAAGCTCCACTTGGGGAGCATTGTGGCGAACGTCACTCGGAAGGACGACTTCAGATCCGTATACCATGAAGAAAGGAGTGCACTTAGTTGAACGGTTCGGGATTGTCCGAATGCCCCCATAAAACATACAGTAGTCCTTCTACCCAGGCACCAGCAGCATATTCCAGGTCTCTCATCAATCGGGGTTTCAATCCTTGGAGAATCATTCCGTTTGCTCGTCCCGCCTGCCCATTCGACTGCGGGTGCGCCACGGAGGCGTAGTTCACCTGAGTGCCTTGGGAATAACAGAAATCACAGAATTCATCCGAATCGAAGTTCTTCCCGTTATCTATGATGATGTCATGCGGCACTCCAAATCTGAATATGATCTGTCGAACGAAACTGATGGCGGTAGATGAATCCAAGCTTTTGATGGGCTTCGCTTCGACCCACTTGGTGAACTTGTCCACTGCCACTAGCAGATGGGTAAATCCACTCGTCCCAGTATGCAGGGAGCCGACCATATCAAGGACCCACACGGCAAACGGCTAGGTGAGTGGGATAGTCTTCAGTACTGATGCAGGATTGTGTGTCTGATTCTTATAAAACTGACATCCAACACAGAGATCGACCATATCCTTTGCTGCTTTGTTGGCTCGGGGCCAAAACAATCCTACACGAAACGCCTTTGCGACCAACGTCCGAGAGAACGCATGATGGCCACAGGTTCCCGAATGAATCTCGTGCAAGATCTGCAGCCCTTCCTATGGGGAAATGCATTTCTGCGCCACTCCTGTAGTGATTTTCTTGTACAGCTGCTCTCCCATCACTTCGAAGGATTTGGATCGTCGGACGATCCGTCGGGCTTCCTCTTCATCCTCAGGGAGCTCTTGCCGGAGCAAGTATGCTAAGTAAGGTTGGGTCCACTCGGGAGTGATCACCAACATCTCTTGAACGATATCCACTACAGTTGGAACATCAATTGTAGTCGGATTAGAAGGTCCGACTAGTTGTGGGGGCTCTTCAGTAAAAGGATCTTCTTTGACTGAAGCAGAATGCAGGTGCTCAAGTAATAGGCCACGTGGAACGACCCGCCGAGTAGAGCCTATCTTGGCCAGGTCGTCAGCAGCCTGGTTCTTCACTCAGGGTATATAGTGCAGCTCCAAGCCTTCAAAGTTGTTCTCCAACTTCCGGAATGCATTACAGTACCCAGTCATGGCTGGACTCCGGATATCCCATTCCTTCATCACCTGATTGACCACGAGGTCCTAGTCACCGAATATCATCAAACGTCGGATACCGAGCGAGATAGCCATTCGGAGCCCGTACAGGAGAGCTTCGTACTCGGCCTCATTGTTAGATGAGTCAAAATGGATTTGGAGGACGTAGCTCAGTCGGTCTCCTCTGGGGGAAACGAGAACTACTCCGGCTCCAGACCCTTGAATCATCTTGGATCAATCAAAAAACTTGGTGCTGGCTGTTCCTGTTCGGTCCACTCGGACAGAAAGTCCACAAGTGCTTGAGACTTGATTGCCTTCTTGGCTTCAAATTTGATCTCCAACGGGAGGATCTCAATTGCCCATTTGGCCACTAGGCCCGTGGCGTCTCTGTTATGCAGGATTTCCGAAAGGGGGCATCGCTGATAACCGTGACCAAGTGCTCTTGGAAGTAATGAGCTACCTTCTTGACAGTGAGGTAAATGCCATGAACCAACTTCTGGTAATGTGGATACCTTTGCTTGGAAGGAGTCAAGACTTCTAAAATGTAATAGACGGGCCTTTGCACTTTGAATGCTTTTCCCGATTCCTCGCGCTCCACAGTGAGGACAGTACTGACCACTTGGCTAGTAGCCGCGATGTACAAGAGCAAAGGCTCTCGGCTGCTCGGAGTGGCTAACACCGGATGGCTGGAAAGCAAGGCCTTGAATAGATCGAATGCGGCTTGCGCTTCACGGGTCCATTCAAATGTATCGGACTTCTTCATCAATCGGTAAAGAGGTAAGGCCTTCTCTCCGAGATGAGATATGAATCTACTCAGGGCTGCAAGGCATCCCATGAGCTTCTGAACGTCATGCAGACGGACAGGTTTCTTCATTGGGACGATGGCGCCAATTTTGTCAGGATTAGCATCGATCCCTCGCTCGGAAACAAGGAAACCGAGTAGTTTACCCGAGGGCATTCCGAATGTGCATTTTGTAGGATTGAGTTTTATTTGGAAACGACGAAGGTTTGCGAAGGTTTCGGCGAGGTCAGCCAGAAGGTCGGAACCTTTCCTAGACTTGACCACGATGGCATCCATGTAATCCTCGACATCCCGACTAATTTGCTCTTGCAGGCATTTTTGAATCATGCGCATAAAAGTTGCCCCAGCATTCTTGAGACTGAATGGCATAGTGATATAGCAGAAACACACGAATGGGGTGATCAAAGTTGTTTTTATTTCATCTGGTCCATACATTCGGATCTGATGGTACCTAAAGTACGCATCTAGGAACGATAGGTGTTCACATCCGGCGGTGGAATCTACTATCTGATCTATGCGGGGAAGAGGGAAATGATCTTTCGGGCAGGCCCGATTGAGGTGCTTGAAGTCGATGCACATCCGGAGGGACTTGTCCTTCTTGGGCACCAACAGTGGGTTGGCCAGCCACTCGGAATGGAAGACTTCTCGAATAAATTCGGTAGCTAGGAGCCGAGCAATCTCTTCACCAATCGCCTTGTGCTTCTCGACGGAGGATCGACGCAAGTGCTCCTTGACTGGTTTGATCTTTGGATCCACTCGGAGTCGATGCTCAGCCAGTCCCCTGGGAACCCCCGGCATGTCAGACGGCTTCCATGCGAAGATATCCCAGTTCTCACGGAGGAACTGGATGAGCTCGGCTTCCTATTTTTCACCAAGTTTCGTAGAGATGTTGGTCGGAGCCACAATCGGATCGGTGGGGTGGATGTGAACCTTCGTTGTTTGGCCGACCGACTGGAAGGCTGATTCCGTTGCCGGCCGCTTAGATTTAAGAAAATCCGCAGCATCCACCATTTTCTTTTACCCGTCAAGTTCGACTGCGAGTACTTGTTCATTGGCGATTTTGGAGCCCTGCTGGAGGCACTCCTCAGCGACTATCCGATTGCATGTCATTGTGATCACACCATTCGGCCCTGGCATAAGTTTAAGATACACGTAACATGGTCGGTCCATGAAACGTGCGTACGCAGGCCTACCCACGATGGCGTGATAAGTACTCCGAAAGTCTACCACTTCAAACGTCAGGCGTTCCTTTCGGAAGTTATTCTCCCCTCCAAACACGTCGTCTAGAGCGATCTGACTGAGGGACTTGGCTTTCTTCCCGGGGATTACCCCATGGAAATGCATGTTACTCTTGCTCAGTCGGAACATCGGAATGTCCATCGCTCTGAGCGTGTCCACGTACATTATGTTGAGTCCGCTGCCGCCATCCATCAGGACTGTTCGCAGTCAGACTCCGTTTATAGCCGGGTCAACAACCAATGCCTGCCTCCAGGGGGTGGATATGTGGGCTGGGTGATCGGACTGATCGAAAGTAATAGGAGTCTTTGTCCAGTTGAGGTACTTGACGGTAGTCGGAGCTACCATGTTCACCTCCTGATTGACGACCTTCAATCGGCTCTTGCTTTCGACGTCAGCGAAGATCATGTTCAGGACCTTGTCAACATTGGGGTACTCGGGATCGCCTTCGCCCTCGTCGTCGTCGTCCTTCTCTGCAGATATTTCTTTACCCATCTCATGATTGAGCATTCGACACTCCCGAGTGGTGTGCTTGGGGTAAATGATGTTGCCCTCTTCATCTTTTTTCGTGTGGACAACACAGGGCTGATCCAACACTTCAGATTTGTACTCGGACTTCTTCTTGCTAGGCCTGTCTTTTTTCTTGTTTTTCTTGGGCTTCGGCTTCCCCTGGCCAGGAACTACAGCCACTTCTGCCTTTACCAGAGGATCGGCTTTCAGTTTCTGCTTTCTACCCACATTTCCAGCCGATTGAGTGGTGTCGCCCACTTGTCCCTTGACGCTTCAGAGGCGGTCTTCTTCTTCGCCATTGGTGTACTTGTTGGCAATTTCCATGGCCCGACTGAGAGACAGGTCTCCCGATCGGCCGAACTTCAGGATGAGCTCTCGATACCGAGTGCCCGCCTTGAATGCGCAGACAGCTTGATGCTCAGTAACGTTCTCAACCGTGTTGCGCAGCGTTGTCCAGCGCTGAATGTACTTGTGGAGAGTTTCATTGCTCTTTTGAACGCAGTATTGCAACTCGATCAGCCTACCCAAATGCTTATAGGTGCCTTCAAATGTCTTGATGAACACCTGCGCTAGATCCTCCCAGCAGTAGATACTGGTAGAAGGCAACTGGTTCAGCCAGGCTCGAGCTGACCCCTCTAACATGAGAGGAAGATGTTTCATCGCGACGAAGTCGTCACGGCCACCAATCTGAACCGCCACTCGGTAATCCTCGAGCCACGTTTCCGGCTTTGATTCACCGTTGAACTTTCCGATTCCCGTCGCCAACCTGTAGTTGGGAGGGATCTCGGCTTCTCGAATGTATCTGTTGAAACACTCGAGTCCCGACGTCCCCCATCCACTCACTCAGTCTCTGATCAACTGATTCTTGTTCACCACGTTCTGTGTGATGATTGATCTGGCGTTGGCCAGAGGGGTCGCCGGCCACCTTCCTCGGATCCCATGGGACGAGGAGGAGTCCGATTGCGGTCATCTGTGTGAGGCCGACCGTCATCCAAGGCCCGCTTTCCGTATGAACCGCCCCTCGGAGGGGAAGTCCGACTGACATTGTAGTCGTTGTGCTAACGCCCTCCGTGCAGGCCTCTCGGAGGAGGAGGAGAATGTCGGTGCTTTCCATACGTATACGGGCTGTGCGCGGACTGAACGGTATCTGCCCGAGCGGATTTGCTGTGAATCCGAAAGTGCGACAGGGACACTTCCGAATTTTGCTTCAGGGCCGTCTTCAGCAGAGCCTGGATCTGCCGAATGCCCTCCCCAGCCGCAGAGCCAGACGGCTGAATCGATTCAGCTATCCAAGTGGTTGCGGCCAGGTTCTCCATCAGTGTGCGCATCACTGGGATCTTTGGTGGAATGTCCTCTGGGAATAGTCGTCGCCGATTGTGACTCGAGCTAGGTTGCTCCCTGGCTGCGTGATTGTCGAGTGACTGTTGGAGTCGCTCTAGACGCTCGCTCTCGGCCAACGTGGCCAAGCGCGTAGTCTCCAGAGCTATCTCCTCAGGGGATGTCCCTGTGATGGGAGTGAGTAGGACCTCATCATCCCTCCTTCTCCTCTCCTCCCGTTGCTCCTGAGTGAGAGGTTGGGGGAAGTAGGCGTCGTTGTGACCGTCGTTGTTGCGGCCACCGTCTCGGCCACGGGAGCCGCCCACGGAGTATCTAGGAACCCCATGATCAGCGGTGTGTGCCATCAATACCTCTGCAGCGTACATGTTGCTTTCGTACTCAGACGCGTCAGACAACTCATCGCCCGACGAGGGAGACAAGTCAACGGTGGGCTCACCGGAGTCGAGCACGGCGACCTGCTCGGAAGTAGACTATGGCACCCTGACGTGTTTGAGCCACCACTGCAGCCGCGAACGCCCAGAGCGCTTGCGGCGGCTCGACGCCGAACCGTATGGCTCCGACGACTGTTGCAAGAGAACCCCATGCATCGCTGCGCTGAAATGCATAGCGCCGCATGCGGGGAATGCATCCGTGTCCATCGGTGCATCATGCAGCCAAGCTGAACCGTCGGCGACGAACCGAAGGTTGCCGAAGAGGATCTCACCTCCGAGTGACAACATGATGACCGGAAAAAATGAATCTCCACCTGCGCTGAAGTTTGCTAGAACCGCCGCCCCACGGTGGGTGTCAACTCTCGTGGGAGTAATACTGACAGTAGTACGGGGGGTACGTACGAGTAAGGGCGAAGCCTAGCTATGGCACAGGTGTCACACTCGGATTTACGAGGTCGGACCCCACTCGGAAGTGGTGAAAGTCCTATGTCTCGAGCCCTGGGGCTTAGTGTTTGCTTTGTGTATAGTCCTGATTACAGAGAGTTCGTAACCCTCGTCCTGGCGTCGGGGGTGGCTTATATAGAGTGCGCCACTACCTGCCGAGTGTCATTACGAGGGCCATTAATGCTAGTAACTGTCGGGGTTACTGGAAACTGCCGTGTTAACTACGAGCATTACAGGTAACGTGATATTCACAGCGCTTTATGTGAGTTAAGTCCCTCGAACGTTAGAGCTCCCACATCGTCTTTGCTTCCTCGTGCCCGAGTGCTGAAGCATGGCCGACTGGCTGGTCGACGTCCGAGTGACTCCAAGCATCTGAGTGCATCTTGTACATTCGTCTGAATGCTGAGGTAGTCCAGGGACTTCTATAAACTTGTAGGACCCCAGGAGTGCCCTAGATAGGAGGTCTATGACCCTACCAAGTGTAGGTGACCTCGTCACCGACTGACTTTCTGTTGGCCCTGCCATGAACCTTTCCCGACCGACAGTCCGACGGTGTACGTTTGCTAACCAACTTTCTCTCAGCCCTGCCATAAACCTTTCCTGACTAACAGTAGGACGTTGTTATCTTTTGCCAACCAATAGTTCGATACCATTTTTGTTTAGTTGAGCAAGATATATTTAATACCCACCCATTATTTGGTTTGTGCCTTGCCAAACAATATCAATGAAGTTGCATATCTCACTACAACACAATATCAATCAACTTATAGTAACTCCCAAAATATTAAACACGAACCAAAGAAGAATATTCTTATAGGTAAAGGTGACTAACTGAAAGAACATTTAAGTTTCAATCACTGAGACACCTGATAGGTTTACAAAATGATAGATGCTTGTCCGACGATTCATTGTTTGCTCCATTGCACAAAATACCCAATTGACAAGACACCATATAGGTTTACAAAATGATAACTAAAAGGCACATGGTTTTTGCTCCATTATACAAAATGTCTAGCTGACGCAAACTGCCATCTTCATGGTTCCTTCCTGGTCCTCTTGTATGTATTTCCTACAAAGGATAAAATGGTCACGGGTGAATTCATGCATTCATAGACATAATGGCAAAATAATAATTGTATAAAGCATCAATGGAAAAAACAAACTTGGATTTTAGTATTATAAAAACACAGCATGTTTTAATTAGAACATGTGATGTTTTTGACATAATAAAGCATCAATGCCACGCCGACCCACCATATAGCATGTATCAATCTCCTCAAGCCGCAGACCAGGAAGTATATTAAATGGAAAAGGAGAATATGCATATTCTAGCCTCAACAACAATTTAGCATGTCCGGACACCCAATTATTGGGAGCAACACATCCACGAACGGACACACGGATGTCATTTTTGAAGAAAAGACTGCACTAGTTTTCTTTCTTTTTCTTCTCTAGGGTGGAAAAGACCACACTTTGTTGCACTAGATGGCAATACATTAGGCAAAATGATTAGTGTCTAATACACAGCTAGGAGTTTCAATGATGAGTGCATCATGGCCTCGGAAAAGCATTGTCAAAAACCCACGTTCATAACGCAGAGGTGCACGTCATCGAGGAGGCGGAGACATCATCGAGTTGCACGTGTGCTGAACGCCGAGGTTCCGTCCGTTCGGCGCTAGATCTGGACGGATCGTGATTGGATCGTGAAGACGTACGACTAGATCAATCGTGTTTTTAACGCTTCCGCTCAGCGATCTACAAGGGTATGTAGACACACTCTCCCTCTCGTAGCTATGCATCACCATGGATAGATCTTGCGTGTGCGTAGGAAATTTTTTGTTTCCCATGCAACGTTCCCCAACAGTGAAATGATGATGGAGATGTGTGTTGGAGTGGAGGTCATCATCAGGCGACCAGACCTTCCTAGGTTGGTGCATGGTCTTGGACGGCGCGAGCTCGGCATCAGACCCAAACCTATCATGTAGCGACATGTTTGATTTTTTTCTAGTTCTCTTTAAAGAGTTATCGAGTTTGGTTTGGGACGGTGAGGCAGCAATGTTGTTCCATTGTAAGAACAATCTATGAACAATGTTGTCTCTCAACACAAAGAACACTTATGAACACAAATGACCAAGACACACACGCACACACATGCACCAAGGAAGAGCACACAAGCTTTGCCGAGAGGCTCCCTTGGTGACCACACGGTGGCTACATTGCTTGTCTAGCCCTCACATCTTCTTTCTCATTAAAGCAATGCACCACATATACACAGAAGGGTAGGCAAGCCGCCACACCCAGCCACACTAACCCACTAACACACCTTCATCACCTTACCTCCTAGAATCACTCCAGGTCTAGATAACTAAGCTACTAACTTGACCGGCTGCTCAACCAACATGCACAGATCAATTAGCTAGACCACTAACCAACTAATTTCATGCACTAATGTGGCCTTATCTTGTCCTAAAATCTCCCTAGGATCCCAAAGACTACTATGTGCATGTAGCTAACAACCTATACTACTCAGCCATGGACACATGCACGTGCACAAGGTACATATCAGGATTAATTCTAACATTTTTCCTCCTAATCTTGACCTACGCTCACCAAAAATTTCATGGATGATGCCTTCATAGCACAGAGTACCACTCCATCTCGTCAAGGACGACACCATCGTAGCGCCGAACATGCGGTAACATCACACTGCAACATCTGTTGGCTTCGCACCAACTCTCCATGTTGATGATGGCTTCACACCACCGTCGTCGGCATCGGACCAATCCGAGCAACAACATCGCGCTGCCGAACATATTCTTAACTGCATTTCACTCCCTCTCCTTGTAACGGAATCTCAGTGCCGTTGTGGCAGCATTGCAGCAGCGTATACTCTTGCTGCATCGCACTACAAGCACATGTTCACGCGGCATCACATCGCCAAACACCTCCTTGTCGTGGACGACACCGTCGTAGCGCCGGTCACCACCACCGGCATGCCGCTGGCATCGACCACCCCTTGACATGGATGACACCTCCACGACGCCGTCTCCATTGTAACGACCCAAACCTGATAAGATTCGATGTCTCTGTACTTACTGTGCTAGTCCCTGGATCAATAGCTAGCACACACAGTACAAGATGAAATACCAAGAATAATCCACATGTCATAAGTTTTACATCGCAGATCCATAACATAGTTTATTACAAACTGCTTAGCTCGAAGGCTAACTCAAAATAAAAGACCACGGAAAGCATAAAAGATAACTATGGAGTCCCAACAACACCACTGGCAAAGCTGAGTGTAGTCATCGTAACCCTATGTGCATCACTCACACGTCGTATAAAAATCCTGCAACCTGAAACGTTGCAGCCACAAAGGGTCAATACTTTGAATGTAGGGATTTTTACATCTGTGCCCCTAGTTCCTTAGCTGTGCTCAGTCATCCCCACGTCCTTAACTTTTGCTCACTTTTCCCCACTCCCTAGCCCGAAACCCTCACCAAAGGTCACAACGGAGGATGCCGTCGGGTCAATGGTTTGACCGTTAACTCTGACGAGTGGGGCCGCGCTGAGTCCGTCCCAGCCACACGGACGCCGAACGGACATGCATGCGCTTTCTCCTCGTCCGCCTCGGGGGCGCGTGGCGGCCTTCCAACTACCCCCACAGCCAAAAGTAAATGCGCACACGCGGCGGGCTCCGGTCGTCAGCCACCCATGTTCGGGTCGTCGTCCTTCTTTAAATGGAAACCGGCCAATCCACAGCACCTTCCATCCTTCCAGAGCCGCGCCTGCCCCCTCCACCCCCGGCAGGATACAAACCCTAGTCTGCCGGCGACAAAACCAAACCCTAGCCAGTAGCCACCATGGGCATCTTCTCAGGGTCCGGCTCGAGCTCCGGCAAGAAGAAGGGCAAGGCCCCCGCCGTCCCTTGGCGCACGCTACCCCCGCCGTCCTCTTCCCGTCCGCCTCGGCAGCGGATTAGCGTCCCAGTGCACCAGGCGAGGTGGCACTGGGAGCACACCATCCCTCTCCCCTACCCTGACGTGATCCTACCAAACTACTGGCACTTGGATCCGGAGAGGATCCCAGTGCCGGCGGTTCCACGGTCGGCGCGGGCGCATGCGGAGGAGGTGAGGTGCCGGCGGCAGCAGCTCACGCCCGAGCAGCGGCTCGATCCGGCCTATGCTGCAGACTCTCCCAATTGGGAGGTCTGGTTTGCATTTGAGCACGAGGAGCAGCGCCGGCGTGGCGTCCGCGACATGCGGGCTGGCACCCCGCCGCCCCTCATCGTGCGCGATGAGGACCAGGAGGCGGAGGCCGCATACCAGGAGGCGCTGGCGCTGGCAGTTGTCCTCCGCGAAAGCAAGGAGGAAGAGCGGCGCAAGGAGGAGGAGGAGGAGGCGGCTTACCAGGCACGGATGGCGGAGGCCATTGCGCTCTCCGCTGCTGGCGACTGCGTCGTGCCGCCGCTGCCACCGCCGTCCCCTGCCAGGCTCGAGCAGGCGCCGACCGCCCTCATGCCTCACAAGTACGTGTGGGAAGGGGTGGTGCGGGAGTGGGTGAGCGCGCCACCCATATGGATGCTGGCGACGCCGAAGCAGGAGCGGGACTACCTAGAGTTCTGGCGACAACGGCACCTGCGGGCAGAGCGTCGCGAGGGTCAGCGCCTCGAGGAGTTGGAGAAGGACGCCGAGGCAGAGGAGGAGGAGCGCCGTGCCGAAGCGCAGGCAGCGGCGGTGCAGCCACCGGCGGACCACGTCGCCACCGCCTGGGAGACGTCGTTCCCCTGGGCTGGCCCGGCGCCGACCCTCGTCGACCTCACCGGCCCCAACGATGACGAGGAGGACGCCTAGGGGGCAGTGCACCTCCTCGTTTTCATTTTTAGTTTTAATGTTTTTAGTTAATGCCTGTCAGACTTGTGAACTCTCGCCGGCCTTTGTGGCCGCCATTAATGTATAATTAAAGTTAACGCAGGTTGATGTGATTTGATATGATGTTTCGACTGTGGTGTGATGTTTGAATTTTGACTGACATTTGAATTATAAGCAACATTTGTGTTAATGTTAGCCTAAACCCTAAACCTCTGTGATTGCAATGATCATGTTAGCCTAGGTTGCAAATCCTTCTTCTTGGACTCATATAAATCATTATAAAAATAGTTTAAAATTTCAATAATAAAAATATAAGTTCAAATCCTTCTTATTCACACTAAAATGAATCTATGGTGATTTTTTTGATTTTTTAAATTTTTCATAGACCCAAACCCACTATCACTCTCTTCTTGTACTCTATACAATCTCATGTTTGTGTAGGAGATCATGTGTGCAAAATTTGAGGTGATTTAGAGGAGGTCAAAGAAATTTGAATTTGAGAAATGTGCTCCAAATGAGCACCCAGGCTAGGGTAAACAGCCCCATTTGTAATCAAGTTTTTTTTGGACCTACTCTAAATGAGCCAAATGTTTTTTATTAACACCTATTCAATCTATATAGTGTAGATTCGAAGTCTCACTATTTTTTGAATTAATCTTCATATTTTTACATTTCTTTTGAAAAAGTATGCTTTAATATAAAAACTATTAAAAACACGTTTAAAATATGAAAATGAAAAACTAAGTTCAGATCCTTCTTATTCACTTTGAAATAAAGCTTTGGTGATTTTTTTTAAATTTTTCAAAAACAGAAGGTAACCCTACCTCCTCTCCTTGAACTCTATGAAATGTTGTACGTGATAGCTCATATGTGTGAAGTTTTTTCATGAAAATGACCATAGACCAAGTTTATGATTTTTGGTTGGTAACATGTCACATAAGACAACATTGTGCACAGGTTTTATATATTTTTTAATTTTTTTTAAAATTAATGGTGCTCATTTGACCTCGATCGTGCCAGCTAGTTTTTTTTTTTGAAAATGTCCGTATACCAAGTTTAGTATTTTTCCTAGTTAGTGTGTCTTATAAAACAACGAACGGCGAAGGTTTCATATTTTTTCGATTTTTTTTAAATTAGTTATGCTCAGTCAAAGCCTTGGAAACCCCGTTGACCAGCTCAAAACCCCTCTAAACCCCTCCTAACCCTAGCTCCGAACGTCAGCCGTCCGATCATATGGACAGCTCCGCATCGTTGGATCGTGGGGCGATCCGCGAGAGGTGATCCTATTGGTTGTGCTCGGCTGCTCGCCCACCATTGACTCCACGAAAAAAACGTAGTTATTGGGCCCAAAAGGAAACCAACCTCTGGTTGGGCCGTCGAATTGCGTCGTTGTTTTGCATCGTTTGCTCTGTTTTTAGTGAACGTGCTGGCTCTGTTTTTTTGCATCGTTTGAAATTACACAACAATTGACATTGCCTAGAAAATTTAGTTCTTTTTGTTCAATACAAATGCAAAATGACCAAATTTATAAGGTCCAAAGTTATTTTTATCATGCAAAAGAGTATTAAAATGGTGCACGCGCTGGTTCTGTTTTTTTTATTGATTTGATTGCACCGTCACCCTTTTCTTTATGGGCCCTTTCTTTATTGATTTGATTGCACCGTTTGTTTCTTTTTTTTATTTGATTGCATCAAATTAGTTTCATCATGCAAAAAATAGTTTATTTTCCTTCTTCTTTTTCAACATCACCATGGTTCATATTAGATTGAAAACATCATTACACAACCGGATATCTCATATTCAGAAAGGAAAAAAATTCATACAAAAGCATGCAGGATGTAAAACCTACATACTACTACATAATAAAACCTATCTACTCTTCGTCGGAGATGTCGATGATCTCCGTGCCCTCCGGTGGATAAATGGCCGTCTGTTGAGGCTCCGCCCGCTCCGGCGCCTGCGGCTGCTCCGCTGCCGCCTCCTCTGCCTCTATCTCCGCCTCCATCTCGTCGAACATGGCGTCGGCCTCCGCCTGCCTCTGCCGGATGAGCCGACGGTTGGCCTCCACCTCGGCCTCATCCCGGATGGAATCCAGGATGGCCTGCTGCTCCGCCATCTCCTCCGGCTGGACGACGGCGACCTCCGCCTCCGCCTCCGGGCCGTCCTCCTCCATGGGCGCCGGCTGATGCTCCTCCTCCTTCTCCTGTTCCTCCTCTTCCTCCTCCTCCTCCGTCTCCGGCGAATCAGGAGGGAGACCCGCAGCGATGCGGGCAGCGCGGCGAGCCTGCATTTCCGCCTCGATTTGCAGGCGCCGCTCCGGAGTGAGCTGCGTGTACGTGGTGATGAGGTGCCGGACCATCCTGACGGCGACGGAAGTGCGAGAGGAGGCGTATGGGCTCGGGCGGCGGCGGGGTGGAGGGAGGAGGAGGATGCGCAAGGGCTGGGGAACGACGGCCGGCTTAAATAGCCGGGGAATGGCCTCGGGCGGCGATTCGAAGCGGCGCCATGCGGCGTTCACACCGCGCCGACGGTCAAGACACCCGTCGGACCGTCGGGTTTCCCGACGAGTCCGCGTGGGGCCATGTCGTCAGCCCGACGTGGCGGGCGCGTGTGAAAAGACGCCTGCAAAACGGGATGGAGGGAGTGGCGCGCTTCGGCCCAACAGTCCACCGAAACCGGTCCCACTCGTCAGAGTAACGGTCAGAGGCATTGACCCGACGGCAACGTCCCTTGTAACCAGTTCTGAGGGTTTCGGGCAAGGGAGTGGGGAAAAGTGAGCAAAAGTTAAGAGCGTGGGGATGAATGAGTACAACTAACGAACCAGGGGCACATAAATAAAAATCCCTTGAATGTATTGGTAAATCACACCAAAATTGTTATAACAGACCTACCATATCTATATGCAAGGATATGACAAAGGAAAGGCTTATTGTTTTGTTTTGTAGAAAGCTGATTTTATCTTACTTCTACCTACTAGCCAGTTATTTAATATTTACTACACTCTAGTTGATCTATTTTTAAACTGGACCACCTCCAGTTTAACACGCCTATGACAACCTCCGAGGATCATAGGTATAATTAAGCCCACTTCACATTTATTATCTTGAGATGATAAGATCTTCCAGAGGTTCCAAGTCTAGTGCTCAAAATTGTCCATAACCGGGGACACGGCTAATCATGATTAGTTTTTACACTCTGCAGAGGTTAATTCGCTTCACCCACTGGACCGAACCCGAAGATTGAGACGAATTCTTTACAGAAACAGTCACCTAGTCCCAAAGGAGGCCCGTACCAACTATCCCGCTACATCTGCTGGCACATCCGGGTTAGGTTTCCACAACTGATCAACTAAGCTAGAGCCCATATAGCGAGTGGTCGTACATGGAAGCTACTTGATATGAAACATGTCCAACCTTTTTAAACCTGGGCGACATTCCCCACCATTCCTGAGTCATGTAGAGCCCCCCGGAGGATACATACATGCCGACTGGTCCCGACAAACCATTCTGCCCAGATGATTCATAAATTAAACAATAATATTGCAGATCCTCCCGGAGGATACAATAAAATGCATGTGGTTACTTTACTCATTACTTAAATTTCGCTCACAACTTCCATGTATCACACAAAACCCAATCCACGTCTACCATAGCAGGGCTAAGCAATAACTATAAAATAACGATACCCAAATATGGCGATAAGGAAATATCAGGATCAGACTAAGCATGTGGCAATCCTAACTGGGTCTAGCATATCATACCAACATAACAATTCCTACACATGCATAATATAATAATGTGATATAGAACTACATGCGTAGAAAAATAATAGGATGAAGTATGATCAAAGGTGTAACTTGCCTTATTCCTGGTTCTCAAAATCGCACTCTTCACAATAATTTGCTTCGCACTCCGGACAATCTATTCGTTTCAAAAAAGCAACAAATTAATCACCACAACTCAAATAACACCAAACAAAACAAATAGCAAGAAATCATTTTAAAACCCAACAACAGTAAAATAACATAAGGTATTTATCATCTACAAGCTATTAGGGTCATAATGCAAAAAAGAATCAATTGAATTGGATAAGCGGTTTAAAAGATATGGCCTCCGGAAGGTTGAATTCAAATTTGAATAAATTCAAATTTAAACAGTTCAAAAGTATGAAAAAATTGGTTCTCCTGGATGATCCTGATCAATATGAGTGCGTAGGGAAAAGAATGATGAATTTGGATGGACAGATCTCAAAATATAGACAAACCAAAATTTGACCAAAATCTGTCCAAAAACAGTGCCATGACCGCGTTTTTTACTCTGCTGCGCTGCTGTTACTGTGGTGCCACGTGGCGCGATGTGAATCGTCGCAGGGTGTGCGCTGCTATTGCTAAAGAGTGAGCGTCCATTATTTAATAGAAAACGGTTCGGGACATAAAACAATATTGGCGATCTAATCCTGGCCCTCGGTTTAGATTGAACGAAGGGAGGAGCTCAGCGGTGAAAACAGAGGCAAGGTGGGCGCCGGATTTGAAGAAGACCTCGGGCGGATCGGTGGTGATGCGGGCGACGGACACGGAGGTCACCGGAGATCGAGGAAGTAGGGACGGCGTGCGTACGGAGATATCGAACTCGGGAATGTCTTCAGGGACGACCGGGGCTTGCCCCCGCGACGACACGATGCGGCTGGAGCAGTGGCGTCGGAGTTGGACTTCGGGTCAAGGTCAACGTGGTCGATATGGTGCTTCCCTGCACGAAATAATATATGAGGAAGGCGGAGTAGACCAAGGGGAAAATAACAACACCAAGATGCGGAGCTAGGAACCTCCGGTAGCGTCGAATTCGGTGGCGGCGAAGCTTCAGCTCAGGCGGACTCCGGGGAGATCGAGCTGAAGCTCTAGGGCGTGGGAATTGATGATTTTGTCGAAAATCAGACGAGACGGATCTGGTGAATATTTATAAGCTGACACTCATTGCAAAGGGGCAAGGAATCGACGGAATCGGGCAAAGAATTTGGATCGGGCTCGGTGTTCCCTGATGAACACGGTGCCAGGTCGAAGATGACAAGGGGACCCCAGTGTCAGCGGGCAGAGAAGGAAAGAAAAAAAACGTTGCGGTGGGTTGTTGTTCCTGCGCCGAAATGGGCCGGCCTGCTAGCGACTGCTCGCTGCACTGCTGCTGTCCAGCGCAATGTGAGGCCCAGGCGTGCATAGTAAAACATGGCAATAATAGGGATCCAGTGATCATACATGCAAATAATTTGAAGTTAGACAATAGAAGTCATGAAAAGAAAATTAGATATCATGCATGGAGAGATCATGTGAGGCAAGCAGTCAGAAAATCACATAGCCGCCCAGGTACAAATAAAATAGTTGAAATCGTCATACCGGAGAAATTTTCTCATGAGATACAGATCATCTTATTTTATGACGAGAAAACAAAGGGATTGATCCATCGACCAGATCATCTTATTTTATGACGAGAACACAAAGGGATTGATCCGTCGACCTGGTCACCGATGTTCGATATGATCTCACGTCTCTTTCCCAACCAGGGGTTGAAACCTGAAACATCATCTCATGAGATAAACTTATTCCTAATTGATTGAAACAACCACAAACCTACAATAAATATAAGGAGAAACCTCGTCACCGAATCGGGCACGGTATAGACCAGGGATCAAAGGCAACTTACAACCTAAATCAGAGGAGGAAGCATGTGATCAGTAGTTCAGCAACTCCTCATTCCTTCCTCCATGGTTGACGTATGAGTAGAGAGGAAAATAGGAGTTGCTGCTGGGGATGTTGTAAAAGGTATGCATGTCTGCATGTGAAATATGAAGACACTTGTCCTATGCACATGTCAATTCAACGTCGGGTGAAAGAAGTACCATATATACGCTACTAATACCACATGAGAATAATTCGAACTTGAGCATACATACTGCTCGATCACCAGTATAATGAAATTAAGTTAAGATGTAGGAAGTCTCTCTTGTCTGTCGATCCAGCAAAGAGACTGCCACAAATCAGAAACTTCATGAATCATCGACCAACACGTCGACCATGGCTGCCGGAGGAGTTGCAGATGTAACCAGAGGAACGAGGAAGGAGCAGTTGCACGATGCAGATTATCGAGCATCGAGTAAATGAAGAAGATGAATCGGGGTAGTAACCGACCTGCAATTATCGCTTGCCAGTAATGGCTGTAGCAATTATGATTTGCATCTTCAATCCCCGACGAATCGACTCCAATCGCCGTCGATGCTTGGTTTCCCCCACTGCCTTGTTGCGTTGCTCGGAGTCAGAGAGCCGTATAGCTCATGTGGGTCGGACCGCAGGTGTGCTGTCCATGCGAGCCATTATCCGCCCGACCGTAGGCACGAGCCCAAGCGAGGCGCGCCGTGTCCGCCGACATGCAAGAGCTGCGCACCTGCGCTTGTGCAGACGATGTGTTAGTGTACTTTTTTCACGGTCAACACATCACATCTAGCCGATCTGGGCCAAATTGATGACGAACGTCCAAATTAGTTACCGGAGCAGCGGCCCAGTACCATCCAGCGCTCTATGGTCACCGTAACAAAGCCCAAGGGGGAGCACAAAGGGGCATCTGACGGACAGGAATGCCCACAATAGTGCATCCAACGGTTAAAATTGCAAATGGTCCGAGATAGATGGAAAAGTGCTCGGTTATAATGTATTTAAATAAAGGGAACACAAGAAATTCACTTAAAAGCAAAGAAGCGACATCAAAATACAGAACTAAAAAAGCATCCTAATTACACTGTAAAATCGCAGGAAAAACAATTGTCAGCTTCAAACCAAACAAATTACAAACATACAATCTTGGGGTAAATTACAGTGTAAGCCACTGAAATTACAGTGAAAACATCTTGGAAAAATAAGTAACCACTTCAATACAAATCACTATCTGACAATACAATGCCTTGAAAAATTACAGTGCATTACAATTAGAAAGCAAGATACACTACCTGGGAAAAATTACACTGGAATAGAGGAAAGTTACAAAGATTACAATGAAAAACCTGGGGAAATTACAGTGCATTACAATGAGGAAGCATTCGAAAAGGCCGAACAATGATAATATGGAATCCTTGGGGACACTGTAATTACAATTGAAATCTTGGGTAAATTACAGTGTAATGCTGGACAGTGTAAATACACTCAAATTCAATGACAAATTACACTGGATTTTTTTGGTTGAAATTACACTGTAAAAATAGTGGGAAAAATTACAAGCCTACGTAAGCAGGGAGCATTTCAGGAACTACAAAAATATCACATGAGCTGTGAACTTCATGACAAAGGGCCACATACAAAGGGCCACATGAGGTACGTGATACAAAACGACACATGCAACAAATACAGTCCTGAATCACATGGCTAAAATTCCACTGTAAAGTAAGGATAAATTACACTGAAATGACAGGATAAATAACACTGTAATTTCACAGAGATTCTATAACAAATTACGCTGGAAATGGTGGCATAAATTACACCGTAACTAAAACTTGAGCCTGCCTAAGAACTGCATGCTAGTCAGCAGGATCAGAAAAAATATGAGCTAATCTAGCATTTAACCAGGGAGCATTTAAGGAACTACAGTATCTAAACGAGAGCTGCAAAGTACATCATAAAAGGGTCATCTAAAACTCATACACAGACAAAAGGGCAAGCAGAATACACACACAGGTCATCAGAAAATAAAATCGACACACACTAACCAACGGCTACCCTCGAAGAATCCACAACTACAGCTACAGAATCGGGCAATTTCAACTAACACACGATAGGAGACAACAGAATCAACCGCTACAACTACATCAAATCGACATGAAATCCACCACTATATCAGAGGAAAACAAAAAGGGCATGGGGAATGACCTAGAACACCCATTAACCAGCCGCTACCCTCGGAGAATTACACAAACAAACCACAAATCCCGCTAGAACAACACGGAATCGAACAAAAACTTAGATTTGGAAGCTACACGACCACATCACAAGCAAAAGCGCGCGGGAGAGGGTGAGAGAGAGGAACAACCAACCGCGAGAGTCGGGATCGAAGACAGAGGGAAGAGAAATCAAGATCGAGCGGTGGGAGATCTCGAAATCGACATGAACAGGAGGAATCGCCTCCTCTGATCCTCCCCTCGAACTCCTCCCTTCGACCTTATCAAAACAGGCATCACGAAATGAAATGGGGAAAAGACACGCTCTCTCAAATTCAAACCCGGAAACAAGCCCAAACAAAAAGAAAAACCAACGTGAATCTCCGTGCGAGAACGGACAGACACAGATTTGATTGTCAACGAATTAGAAAACACTCGACTGTAAAATAGCAAATCCGTAAATTTACGGTATACGAACCGCAAATTTGTTTCATGGGAACCGTACTGCTTGGCTAATTGTTCCGTTGTTCTAAAAGAAAGCCACGCGCGTATGCCTTCCTAGCTACTTCCGACCCGCCAATTGCGCAAGGGTAGCAAAGCCATCGCGGCCGGACATGGCGCGCTGCTCCCTCGCGAAGCCGGTCGGCACGGCCGCCTCGGCTCCGCAGCTCCCTCACCGCCGCCATCTGCTCGTTAGCACCGCCGCCGCCTCCCCGGCCACGGCAACAACAAGAACACAGCGGCTGTCGGCCCTATCGAAGCCGCCTAAACCACCGCCTCTCCTCCCGCGCCCAAGGCTCCCCATCTCCAACGACGCCCCCACCAAAGGCAAGCAAGACGACCACCTTGAACCATCGACGGGCGCGGCATCCTCTGGCTCTGGGTCTTCCTCGGGCGCCGGCGACGTGCTCCGCCTGATGGACGCGCTCGGCGTGGCGCCCGACGAGGACGTCTACGTTTCCCTCCTCAGGGATTCCGTCGACGCCGCCGAGGTCGCCGCGGTGGACGCCCACGTCGCCGCCACCCGCGCCGCGCCTGGCCTCCCCCTACCGCTGGCCAACCGGCTGCTGCTAGCCTATGCGACCTGCGGCGACACGGCTGCCGCCCACAAGGTGTTCGACGAAATTCCCGTCAAGGATGGCATCACGTGGGCGACCATGGTGTCGGCCTACTCCGATAGGTGTTTCCATGACGAAGCACTAAGGCTTTTCACCCGCATGTGTCACGAAGAAGAACAAGGACTAGCTGGTGATCTGCTCGGCCATGCCATTGTGGCAGTGCTGCGGTCATGTGCTCGCCTGGGCAGAGTAAGGGGCTTTGGCGAGCAGGTACATGCGCTTGTTGTCAAGACGAAGAGGGTCTGTGGTGATACCGGTAGTTCGCTGTTGCAGCTGTACTGTGCGGGCAATCGGCATGACATTGCGCGCCAAGTGCTTCAGACCATGAAGTGTTCTTCGCAGGAGCCAGTGCCCGAGGCAGCATGGACTAGCTTCATGACAGATTGCCACCGAGACGGCCGGCTGGACGAGGCCATCTACGCCTTCAGGGACATGGTGTCCTCCAGAGTCGCCAGGAGCAGCTTCTCTCTGTCGACTATCCTTGTGGTATGCGCAGAATCAGAGAACTGCAGGTTCTATGGACAGCAATTGCATGGCGACGCCATCAAGCACGGCGTGGAAACAGACCAGTTCGTCGTGTCTGGGTTGGTCCACATGTATGCGAGGCAAGGACGGCTTGCAGATGCTGCTAGGGCATTTGAGGCAGTGGGTGGCATGCCTGATGTGGTGTGCTGGAACGCCATGGCCTTGGGGTATGCTCGTGGTGGGTGGTACAGAGAGGCAACCAGAATGATGTACCAGATGAAAGCTGCTGGAATGTATCTTCCTGGACTAAATGTGGTTGGAATGGCATGCTCCAGGTGAGGTACCGAATGAGTTCCTCGACTGCTGCACTGCACATTTATGTTATGATGATCTGTGCGAAAAAAAGGGAGTACTTCCTTTGAGGGATAAAACGGGGATACCTTTCTTTGGGAGGACATATCGAGCTGCTGGAATGGATCCTCCTGGACCAATGTTTACAAGTCGTAAAGTCGAGCCAAGTCGTTGGGGTACCGACTTGTGGATTAATCGAGACTAGCTAAGATTAATCGTGATTAATAGTTTACTGGTCGTTGACTACTATATGCTACAAATACCATACATAATATAACAATTAAATGCGAAAAATAGAAAAAGATGACCCATTAGTAGTTGGGCCGGCCCAGCTAGGGCCATTTCCTCTCCCATTGTCAAGAGCTACTGGATGCTATAGATATTAATCTACACCGTCAAACTCAAGCCCTGCCTCTCTCTGCCCTAACAGCAGCAGCAGCTCTTCCACACGATGCCACAGATGACATTTCCTCTCCCATCGTCAGGAGCCCTCACACACTATGGATCTCTCAACTCCCCGCAGCAGCTCTCTTCCCACCGCCCCTCCTCCCAGCGCGCTCCTCTTGCTGCTGCAGCGGGAGGGTCCTTCAGATCCAGCTGCCTCAAGTCGGACGACCAGAAAACTGAGATTAATCGCGCCTAATCTGGATTAGCCACCTAGTCGCGCGCCCAGGGCCGCAAGTCGAGTCGCGCGCCCAAGTCGAGGCTGCTCCTGCGACCGGTGGATTAATCTAGGATTAATCTTGGATTAATCGTCCAATTTAAAACTTTGTCCTGGACTAAATGTCGTTAGAATGGCCTGCTCCAGGTGACCTACCGAATGAGTTGCTTGACCTTACTATTTTTCCTTTTAATGAGATCTTTATAGACTAGTATGACATGATCTTCAGAACGACCAATTAGGATTTACTCCTTTACATGGTGTGTTTAGTCTGACAAGGATTCTATTTCTATATGACAGTCTGAGGAATGTTCTTCTTACTCTTGTTAATATCAAAGTATGTATGTGCCTCAACACATTTGGTTTGGCCGCATTTCATTCATTTCAGTCTGGTTAGTTATCATCTTGTTAGCTACCCTGTAGCCCATGTTAAATTGGTCACGACTGGAGGTGTTATTTGCTGAAGCACACACCGAGGCTCGATAATCTGTACCAATTAGCCAACTTTTCAGTTTTCACTTGTGTTGTCCGACAGAAGTACTTAAGACTTGAATCATGATAGACCTCTTTTTTGTGCGTGTTGAAGTTTCTGAAATTGCTTGAGGTATGGTGGGGTATAATTAACGACTTGTTACTTCAGCCCCTTGTTTTAAATTGGTATGATTAATCAGCTGCCCAATGTCTGCACTCTACTAGTATGGGCCTGAATTCAGAGTGGTAGTTTGTTATGACATGATTGTTGTCATATCTATTGAGTAGCCAGAGTTAGGTATGTAAAATGCTTGTCTTGCCGCCCCACCAAACTTCGACAGGCCAGGGACGAAGCAGCAGCGACTCTCTCGTACAGGGCCAGAAGAGAGCAGACACTTGTATGTATTGTAGAGCTCATATCTTACTCATATTTCTTGTCCTGTAACTTTGGGCTGATGATGGTTTTCTCTTTAAGTTGTGCGGCTGCAGGGATGATGCCATGCTAGTTGGTGATATCTGAAGTCCAAAGTGCGCAGGCCATGAATTTTGAGGATCAATGATGCGGCTTGTTCTTCCATCCGTGTGGCGGCAACATACATACATGTGTGTTGCCTGCATTACGCCGAGCGAAGACGACTCCGTGGATGTCGTACTGCCAGCCTGGCGCCTAATCAGAGTGGTGTTTGACCGGTGAGTCTTAGGTGGCAAGCGAGCAAGCCAAGGGGGAAATGGTCTAATGGGGTGCTAAATGATGGGAGCGACCTCGTCTCAACTCAGCCAGGTGCGGCTGTTGGTTTCGATCAAACAGCAACTCGCCACACGCATGCGGACATTATTGATTTGGTTTAGGAGCAGTGATCCATGCAACCACTGTGCACCTTTTCTGAATTTTTGCGTGTGTGCCCATTTGTTTCTTCAATTGCATCATCTTCTGAAATTGACGCTGCGAATATCTGATATATACTCTACTGCCTATTGTGCCCCTTAAATGTTTGTTACCTTTGTTGCTAGAACGCTTAACACAGGTGTTGGACACAGAACGAGAGTCACCTAAAGAATTTCAGCTATTGCCATTCCACTATATCGAAATATCTAAGCTTCTGTTTGATCAGTAAGCATACCAAGCGACTTTTTTTGACTGCTTACCTTCTGTAATAAGAACCTACAAAATTCCGTTAATGACACAACAAGTGTAGCCTAACTCTCTTGTTTCTTTGTGCGGTGCTCGTGATGACATCTCAGATGCATACTTGGAATCTGTACTGTCTAGATTGCTTTGATATTCTTAAAAGATTATTACTTGTAGCTTTGAGGTTGAGACTGGATTAGAGACAATATCTGGCCGTACTCATGCTGTAAAGGTATCCTTTTGTTCCCCATACAGCCACTGTCTCCTTAAATTCTGCTGTTAAAGATGGAGATGTGTAATATGCCGTCTTTTTTCTCCATTACTCTTGAAGTGATCTTACATGCATATCTATAGGTTAACCACTTCTCGTTTCTCATGGATTTAGTTAATTATACACTTGTACAAAAATTTGAACACATCTGGGGGTTCTATGTATATACAAGTGTTGATGATATGATTATGGTTTATAAAGTTATGATGGGTTCTGAATTTTTATTGAGCCTGGCATGCTGCTTTACTTGTGGTGTACCTGTTTGTTACAGTATTTCTGCACATTGTTTATTACTTGTCATACAGCAATCTGAGCCTAATTTTGGGCTCATTATGTTTGTAAGTAATGAGCTTGCTCTCTTGTTCACTGCCTTATGCTTCTTTTTTCTGCATTTGGACAGCTCAAAAATCTATCTGCAATGGAGGTGAATATTGTCCGTCCTTTTATGGTGAGAACTCTGCAGGCATTCTACAAGCATGATAGTCCATGGATGATTGAGCAGGCAGATATTACAGGGAGCAGATCAACACCAGTGACAGACCGCGGTCCAAGAGTAAGCCCTCTCTTTTAGACATGATTTCTACTGTCCTCTAGGAAGTACTCCCTCTGTTCACTTTTATAAGACGCTTTAGACATTCAGACGCTGTCCAAAACAGTACAAAACAAGCTGTCTAAAATGTCTTATAAAAACGAACGGAGGGAGTAGCTTTCTTTACCAGATTTACTGCAAGGTGCTAGTTGCTCACGAGATGATTTCCTAGCACATATCTAGTTAACTTTGATCAAGTTGATTGGGCCTATATGATGCATAACAAGTGTAGATGTTTCAAGTAGACACAAGAATCAGTACTATGTACTCGTAATAGTATGATAACACACCTAACAACAATTTTTTTGCTTAAATCCGTGAACTCCTAATAGTATGGTTTGTCAGGAAAAGTTGCACTTAACAAATTTGCCCTTCCCTTTTGTTTGTGCAGAGAGACCTAAGACGCAGGTAAAGAGCAAGGTATGCATGTACCTGTCACTACTTGTATTTGCAGATAAGTTTCTGCATATAAGTGCATTGTAGTGCTTTGTATGTTCCTAGCTGAAGCCGTAGTTTCCTGAGTGTGTGGCTCTTGGGCTGTTGTACCTAATATACCGGATATTAGTGTCATTGTGCTTATATGTATTGAAAATCAGACATGCGGATTGTTCTACTTTGCCTGTTTGTGCCAAATTAGGAGTACATTGATATGCCATAATGAAGAGTGATATAACTGGCCCAAAGCGTTTGATCATTGATATCGACCCTGAGCAGCCACTTTGAAATAGCGAGCAGTTGATTTGTAGGTCTATTTTGTGTTGGTACCTTCCTACACCGAACGTGATGGTAGAACATAGCATAATGGTCCTGAAGCAGAAATCTCCAGCGAAAATGTCACTCCAGGTATGCTGTGCGTCGGACTGTTAGGCAATCTGAAGAGGCTGAAATCCTCACTGACAGTCAGAACTTGATATATCTCCCATGTAATCCCTGTGAGTTCTGGTCCATTGGAACCTATCTTGTACTATGAAGCTACGAGGCCTCATAGGCAACTATGAATGGAAAATATTCAGGTGGGGTTTTACCCTCTCTGACCTTTCAGAAAAAATGATACAACTAGAAAACATTTGCGGACTTACCGTGCCGCTAGTTATATATATGGTATTTTAACAGAAATTGTCAAAGGCACCAGAGCTAAACCCATGTATCTCATGGCTAACAGACGGCCCTCACAGACCAAACTGATAAGCTACTCCCTCTGTCCCAAAATAAGTGTTGAACTGTCGATCAACACTTATTTTGGGACGGAGGGAGTATATACTACCGCTAATCGTGTAATTGCTATGGTACTTGTCAACTTGTGTGCGGTAGTGTTCGTGACAAGGCAGAATGAACGGCATGGCGCATAAACTAATCGATCTTCGTTGCTAAGAAGCATCTCAAAGATTTTTGAATTGGCCGTCGACAGGGATATTGATGGGCAGGGAAGGCATATCGTGTCTGCCCGCTTGCATGCATCCCTATGATTTAACAATGGCTGGATGACATGATGCGGATTTCTCATGACAATCAGGCATAACCTTGGTTAGCGCTGACGCTATTTCGATGGGGAGGTGCACAATTTGTCAAATTTCTTCCATTTTCTAAACCCTTGAAGTCTCCTCTCATCTCTGTCCCTCTCATGGTGAGCCGTGCTTTGTCTTGTAGGGAGTTGACTAGAAGCTGCATGGATATATATCATGATCCTAGTGCTTCTGAAAAATGTAGTTCAATTCCTAGGATGAGGTTCCGAAAATAATAATCCTAAGATGAGCATTTCAGACTATGTCATCTTCAACTATTGTAGCTCTGACTATGCCGAGTCCAAGGATGATCTCGGAGCATCTCTAACCAATCCCCTATAATTTAGAGGACGCTGAGTATCTAAACAAGTGCCGTTTCCCACCGACCCCCTCAAATTAACTCATTAGTTTTTTTTTTTGTCAAAGCCTCATTTAGCGTTTCTCTTAAATCATGAAAAATTAAAATAATAAGTATATAATCAGGCATCATATATGGTATATTGCATATACTTTACATATACACATGTTCGCACATCAAAATGCGAGTACCAAGTGGCATCCTAATTCAATAACCAAGCTTCACATCAATGCATCATATATATCATAAACAAGAACAAAAGATAATGCAAAAGTATGGTTTTGTATAGCGGCTTAGCGGGCTAAATGACTCCAAATTTAGCGCTATAGCGGGAAATAGCGGGCTATTAGCCTCATTTTCAATTTAGCACTAAAAGTGCATAGCTTTAGCGGGAGAGCTCTCAAAGGCTATAGCGGGGCTATAGCGGAGCTATAGCCGACTATTTTAAACATTGATTCTAGTTCACATACTACATATTTGCACAATTCACAAATATTACAAATTCAAAGTTTGCAAATTGAAATATTTAAATTCAAGCACACTGAAGGGTTCAAATGATGTATAGAGCATGATAAAAGCACACCTATGAATTGTTATGGAGATGCCACTGATGAGGTCAATTGATCCAAACATGTCAGACCATCCTCGTCCTTCACTCAAAGCCAAAATTCTCTCGGTGTCTTCATCATTCGGTGCCCTCAAGTACTCTGGCCCAAAGATCTCAATCACGTATTTTGTGTAGCTTCGGACGGCCTCCAAGATTGTATCTTCTCCAACACAGACATAGTTGTCAATAGCGTTGACCGAACACGCATATGCTAACACTCGAACAGCCGCGATACACTTCATCAAAGGACTCACACTTATCTCTCTGAATGTACTCCTCCTGAGTTTGAACCAATCATCATGCTTCTCCACAACTTCTGCAATGGTGAGTAAGAGACTTGTGTGCATCCAAGATAGATAGAAGCCAAGCCCGCTACAATCTAGTGAGGTTGGTCCCCCCTAGTCTAGTAGTCTAGTTTCGCCCCGATCTTGAATGGCTGTCCAGCTCTCCTTATCCTCAGTTTGATGTTGTCATCTTCATCTCACTTCGACTAGCGAATTCCCGGTCTGTTGCATCCAGAACGTTACCCTAGCTGAAAGGTGTTCTAAAGATCCCAAGGCGCCATCCATCTTTGCTCAAGGTGGCCCGCTGGCGAGTGCATGACATCGTCGATATGCTCAAGAACATGTGTGTTATTTTCTATTTTTGTATGGATGGTCTTTTAAGGGTTGGACAATTTTAATACATGACATTGGCCTTCTCGAAGATAAAAAGAAACATCGGACTTACAAAAAAGAGAGTATTGGTATAGTTTTTTTTAACAATTTTGTACTGGTATATGTTTTACCTCTTTGTTACTTACATGTTGTTCTAAAATAATATAATGCATTCCTAATAACTTGCTAACATATTTTTATTTTTTTGAAACGAGGCAAAAGACTTGTCATTTTCATTGATTAAGAGGAGAGTGAGAATTGCCCGGTTAATTGACGGAAAATCAGGCTAAAACTAAAACAACTAGACCCATATAACATGGGCACCACCGACCAACCTGGCCACCGACATGAAACGTAGAGCTGCAAAGAAGAAAGGACATCCGTTGAAGAGTTCATGACCATGGTTGCTTCATACTGTATTTGCTAACATATTGGACCATGTCCTTAATCCAATCCGTTGAAGAGTCCATGACCATGGTTGCTAACATATTTGCTAAAACTCGCTAACATATGGTTGCTTCTATGGCTTTGCTTGAGGAGAAACTTATCGCACCATGACCATGTCCTTAATCCCACCCCAGGAGGCGGGCTTATTATGGCGCCAGTTTTAAGGTTCAACAAAGGCACCACATCTGCATCTCATGGCCTCACAGCTAGCCCAAACTGATAAGTCATACCAGCCTAACGTGTTTTAATTGATATATACTCCTTGTCAACTTGTGCGGTTGTGTTCGTGACAAGAAAAAATGAACGGCGTGACGCATAAATTAATCGTCGTTGTTAATAAGCATCTCAAAGCAAGACACAGATTTTGACTTGGCCGTCGACAGGTATATTGATGAGCAGAGAAGGCATATCGTGTCTGCCCCGCTTGCATGCATCCCTGTGATTAAACAATGGCTGGATGATACGATGCATATTTCTCATGAGAATCAGGCATAAGTGCATAACCTTGGTTAGCGCTGACGCTATTTGCATGGGGAGGTGGCGCAATTTGTCAAATTTCTCGTGAGTCTCCTCTCATCTCTGTCCCTCTCAAGGTGAACTGGTCCTGTCTTGTAGGGAGTTGACTAGTACCTGCATGGATATATATATATATATATATATATATATATATATATATATATATATATATATATATATATATATATATATATATATATATATATATATATATCATGATCCTAGTGTTTCTGAGAAATTTAGCTCAACTCCTAGAGGAGGAGATTTCAAAAATAATAATCCTACGATGAGCAGTTCAGACTATGTCATCTTCAACTGGTTTGGGGAGTGGATGTACAAGCCCAACACCTGGGTTCGAATCCTCACGGAGGCGAATTTAGGTTCCTGTTTATTCTTGAGGACCAGGCTCTCCTGATACTCACGCATTTATTGAGGACTAGGCTTGGTGTGTAACCGAGACTAAAAATCCTAGTACTCATACTTAAAAGGCTGTGTGCATCCCTAGTTGGTGCAGAGGCCGGGGAAGTGAAATTCTCCCTCAATTTTTCTAGATGAATCTATCTGAGGACGCAACCCTCCCCGACCCCCGCGTTGCCCGAGCCGGGAGACTCGGGGGAAACCCCACCCGCCGCCGGCCGACCGCCTCCCTCCGCCCACCCCCCGCGTCGCCGCCGCCGGAGGGCCGGCCGCAAAGAGGCGCCGGGCCCTGGGAAGGCGGCGGCGGGGCCGTTTCTCTCCTCCCTCGCCCCCAAATCCCCTCCCTCCGCCCAGATCCACCCGCTTCCCCCCAGATCCGCTGTCCGGCAATGAGGGCGGCCTAGCGGCACTGGCAGACTCCGGTGGCGCGGCTGGCTTGCCACGACTCCTGTTTGCCCCGGATGCGGGATGGGGACTTACACCGGTTGGCTGTGCTGCTCTTCGGCCGGCCTCCGTGGCGGCCGAGAGTGCCCTGACAGTTGCCGGTTGGTGGCCAGGCTTCCGACCTGTGGAGGGGCTCGGGCGGGGGCTCATGGTCCTAGGGATTCTCTTACATCAAGACGAAGATCTGCCTAACGCTTGTCCTTCTGATCTGGCCGGAGTGTCGGGTTCCGGAAGGCTCCGCTGGCGAACTCCCATGGGCGTGTTATGCCTGGAGACTGCTGGATCGGGTGCGATTCGGTCGTGCCCATTGGTCCACCGTTAAAGAGGGAGCGACGCGAAGCTCTGCTATCTGTTGCCATCAGGAGCTATGTTTTGATCCATGGTGAAGTCATAGGCGGAGAATGTCATGGAAGCCGAGGTTGGAGGACTGGTAATGATGATTGGAGCCTACGACGCTGAGGAACTCGCTTGGAGTTTCGGGATTCGTAGCAGTGGTATGTAAGTGGGGGCGACATCACATGTGAATGTTCAAGGTCTTACCTTTCAGGATGAAAATCCAAGGCCTGGCCTTAATTGGCTGTGTCTGGCAACGGCCTTGATGAAGGCATTGTTTTGGGAGCGGGGACTATCTTCAGGGTGAAAACCAAGATCTATGATCGGATGACGACGGCGCTGGTGCACTGTTTCCTTCTTTAAGGCGTCGCTTTTTGGAGAACTTGGACTTCAGGTGTTGTTTTGGTGGTGGTTGTACTGATGTTGCAAGGACTGAAACTCTGTAGCGGGGCTTTTCTTTTTTTAGCTTCTTCTTCCTTTTGTTTTGGCTGTGTGCATCCGTAATGCCATTAGGGTATTGCGTTGTTGCAGAGGCTGGGTGTAATTGGTATCTTCGCGATATTAATATATTCCTTTTATCGAAAAAAAATGTCATCTTCAACTGCTGCTGTTCAGATGCCAAGCCAAAGGGTGCTCAGTGTCGTCTTTTGTTCTCCTCCAGAAAGGATCTCATTTTTGTATGCAATCTTGCATTTGGGTTTGGCGAGGAAAGTTTGGATGATCCCTTCTGCTGCCTTGATGAATAGCATAATCTGGGGACATGATTTCACTCCAGATTATGCTTTACTGGTTATTAGGTACGTGGTGGATTGATTGTTGGAATCCTTAAATAACTAACTAGTAGTACTCGTGAAATTAGTCCTAGCAATAATCCTTGAATCAAAATTATCCATCGCAGCGTGCAATTCTTGTTTGAGCTTTCCCTAATTTCGTTAACTGAAGAGAGCCTTGAGGTTCTTTGGCTACGAAGAGTGCTCACTCTCTAAGCTTTGACCGTTACACGCATTTCCTGTGTGGCTGTGGCAGCTAGTGTTTGTACTTGAATCAGAGCTCAACACCAACAGCTATAACGACTTGCGCCATAGTCCAAAGAACTATTCCAAATTAAATCCATGTCTGTCCGATTTCTTGAAAATATTTGCATACACAATTTTGTTTGCTAACATGATTTATCTGATGTTTGCTTTTACAACGCGTGTTGTATTTGAATACACAATTTAACACATTTATGTAATCACTAGTTGATTGCCCGTGCGTTGCCACGGAATATCAAAAAATATAGTGAGAAAATAATTACTCGAAATGACAAATGTTTGTCGAACACGATGTCATGTAATATCCATTCACACTTGACAACAGGATTCTATCTCATGATCCTTCCCCCTCGACGACAGTTGTGTCTCCATAAAAAGAGGGACATCCCCGCTCCCTGGTCGCTCCAAGGGGCGACACGAGGACGCCACCAACCCTGGCGGCCAAGAACACTTGTCCACTACCGCTCCATCGCCGCCACCAGTGGCCGTCGCCGGCGGCAATGAAGGTCGGCTGCGAGAATCAGGCGATCACGGATCTACTTTCCTCTTTTCCATCACCCTCTCCATCCCTGACCTTCGCATGGATCTGATATGGCACCTGGCTCCATCTCTATGCTCCTTGGCCACCGCCATGTCTCGCAAAGGACCCACGACTCCTTGGTTGTGTCGATGCCTTGCGACAATGTGATTCCCATTTGCTGCATATCGCCTTCTCCTATCGTGCGCTCATCCAAGTCTTGTCTCTGCTAGCATTGAGAAGTGAGGAAAAAATTTAGGGACAAAAAACGTATTGAAAAAGACTAACAAAAGGAACAAACAAAATGACTAAGACTGGCAAAGGAAATAAGGAAAAATGGTAAAAGATTGATGAAAGGTAACAACTGGAGAATGAGAATTAAGGAAATAAACCCTAATTTCTTGCAGCGGCAAAAAAAAAAAAGAATCTAAAACTCAATTATGTGGAGGGTAAATATGGTCTGTCTTCTACATAACGTCATAACCAAAACCTAAAAAGCAAAACAGGGATTGCTGAAAAAACAGGAGGTTCACATTTCCCCGAGTACAACCCCATTATATTATGCCCCTCTCCAAAACTAACCCAAACATGAGCTGATAATCTAGAACAACATTATCTTGTGAGTGATTATTTATTTTTAGCTGAGCCATATTCAGAACCACACATCACGGGTGTATTGTCATGTTGAACCTTTTTTGCATTTGATGTAGAATTCACTTTTTTTTTTTGGCCAAATGTAGACTTTTGACAGAGATCAAAATTATAGAGAATGACATATTTTCTGTTTTCCATTATTTGCACACCAAACATAGAACAGAAAAAAATAGTTAATAAGGTCAAACACTTTCTGCTCTGCAAGCTGCAGTTCAGAAAAGATCAGCAAGTTAATACATAGATAGACCACATCAGTCTACCTAACGTGCATTCATCAACAAAGCTGAATTATTTTGCTTGGATAGGTAATCAAACAAGTTTGTTTTAGCTAATGGCCGTTAGCTCCAGAGAAGAGATTGATCATACAGTAACAAAGATTCATCGAAGCATGCTAAAAAACAGAAAGCCCTTGCTTCTGAACAAATCACATAAAGAACTGTGGGATTACTCCTTCCGTTTCCAACATCATATCTGAAAAGCCAAACATACATAAATCTATTGGGTAACACTTGGGAACTCACACATTCCCGCACAGAAAGCCTAATTGATCATTGGAATCAAACAAGAATGCTCAATGAAAACAACTGCAAGAGGTTGGACAAAAATGCTCTGTAAAACGACCATGAGAGATCCGTGGCATAGAACGGATAAATTTTGCTATGAAAAATCAACAGCGACTACATTCAGTTATTCACCAAAAATATTATCTAGGCAAAACAATGTCCCTTGTGACTACTGATTATTATACTTATCTAGTGTACACCATGGATATTAACTAACCCCACACCTCATTTCTTGAACTTACTGTGGTCTAGAAACGATAACTCACAATATATGTAAGTTGAAATTCAACGCCCAAATCTCAGCCATGTAGAAAGAAAAGGTTGAGTAAGATGAAAGAGTAATTTGCATATGAAAATGGCAGTTACTATAAACCTGTGAAGAGAGGAATCTCAAATCCAATACCATATCCTCTATCATGCTTTCCTCTACCCCTCGTCTCTGCATGATTGAACTTACATATGGAGAGAAAATCCACCAGGCATCGGAATCAGTGTCTCGGTTCTTTGGCAACAGATCAGTTTCTTCATACTTGGCATGTGTTTTCTGGTAATGCCAAGCTACTGTCCATGCGTGCAGCTGCATAACAACATTGTTCAGGAGTTTCAACCAATTAATTTCAAAATGCATATCGCTTTAGAAGCAAATTCCCTTATGTTAACTCGTATGTGCACTATACATAGAAGCAACTACACACTTCCGCGTCCACCCTTAAACTATTGTGCCACAATAACTATTTACCTAGCAATGCTTCATTGTTAAAATCTCTCTTATTTTCATGCTTCATCAATCCCTGCAAATGAGGACTGGGAGATCTGTAAGGAATTTTATCTAAGACAACGGTAAAGATAATATAAACATAGTCAATCCTTGATACAATTTTTTGCACAGTCTGGGCAATCCATTGTTTGTTCATCCAAACAACTAAAAATCAAGAATAACTCGATCAAAACTCATGCAGGTCAGTAGCATTAAACCTACAGCAAATCATATATTCAAGGAAAAACTGATCGTACAACAGAAACAAAATCCAGTATGTGTAGGCAAGCAAGAAAGTTCCTAGCTAGTAACCCATTCATGCATAAATACCCTACACTCGCATAAAGGTTGTGACAGTTCTCGTTTGTAAGTGATTTCGCTCCGCGCCACCAGTGCATCATTTATGCATGTGTCCATCGGTGATGTATAAAAAGCATGCAGGGTAGACGAAAAAAATCGAAAGTAAATCGCACTGCTGAACAAGTGGCAACGGTAGCAGGACTGCAAGTTGCATCGGTGAGAGCACGTACATAAGCAACAAGTGGCAAGGTCATTTGGCCAAACATGTACAACCCGTATGTGTCATTTGAGTTTAGAAGCACCTACTATCAATATCTCCCGCTGTTCTATGATCCCAACAATGTGGAAGAGGACTTGACATTGTTGGAGAAGGCACCACCAGAATCACAAATTGGAACGGGGCAACTACGGATCAACCTTAACACACTTGTAACACGCATGGGATGAGGTTGTTGAAGATCTGAAGTATGTTAAGTAGCAAATCTCAGTTTGTGGTTTCAATAACAACACCAGGGAGAAAAATAGCAATATAATGGCCAAAAAAAATAGACCTGCTCAGCGTGTATGATCTCCTGATTCGAGAGCGGCGCCGAGTCTAGGGCGCTGGCTACCACCGAGCCGTGGACGATGATGTCGCTGCAGGACTTGAGCTGTAGGGCGCTGGAGGAGGGCTCTGCCAGATTGAAGCCACTTGACCCGTGGATGTGAAGAGTGGGGCGGCAACGTAGATCGGCGGCGGGTCGAAGACCAACACGGGGGTGGGGCGATTCATCGTGCAGAGCCTGGAGGTAGGACGTTGCCAGGGAAGGGAGCAGTGCTCATAAGGCCCCGTGGCCGGCAGAAGAGGCGGCCAACGGTATAGCTTGGCTAGTCAAGAAGGCACCGGCCGGTGGCTGTAGTTTGCGAGCGGCAGCGTTGGGAGGTCAGCCTCAGGAGGCGGAGGTCGGAGGCGAGCTTGATCGCCGGCGATCATGGAGGCGCTGTGGCGTGCAGGGAGACCAGGTGGAGTCACTAGTAGAAAACAGACCTTTTGTACCGGTTCGTAAGGGCCTTTAGTGCCGGTTCTCCAACCGGCACTAAAGGGTGGGGACTAAAGGCCCCCCCTTTAGTCCCGGTTCAACACGGCCCGGTACTAAAGGCCCACCACGTGGCACCTGTCGGCGCCGTGGGCTGGGGGACCTTTAGTCCCGGTTGGTAACACCAACCGGGACTAAAAGTATTTAATTCTTTTAATTTTGGTTTATTTTTCCTTTTAATCCTTTAGGGGTTTATGAATTAATTATGGTTTATTTTTCCTTTTAATTTTGTGTTTTCCATTTAATTATTTTTCATTTCAAACATATATTACGCTACTACATACTGTACACGTTGTGCATATATATAAAAATAGAATTTCTCGTAGAACCGATCATATATATATATCATCGAATTTCTCGTACGACGACCATTCACATACATATATATATATATACAATTTGGTATATACAATTTCTCCTACAATTTGCGGATCATTACATATGCAGGCATTACTGTTTGATCTTGTAATGGTATTTTTCTTTGGGATCTATGACCTGGTCGAGCAGAAATCCAGCTATTTCCTCTTGAATTGCTTGTACGCGAGCCGTTGGTAGGAGCTGGCCCCGCATCTCCGTCAGTTATAAGAAGGAGATCAAGATGAATATATTAGTTGTGTGTATATATATTAGCTAGATCATGATAAAAAAATTATGGATAGTGTTCTGGCAAACGTACCCAAGATTTCTTTCGTTTCTGCTCCTTTCAGACGTGATCATGCGAATGTTCTCGCAAACGTAGTATGCGCATAAACTATTTCCCTGCTCCTGCCTCATGCACTTTACGAGAATAAAATTCAATCAGGTAATAATTAATCAAGCATGATAATGGTATTGAAACTAGAATTAAAGAGATGCACGGACGTAGCTAGCTAGTACTACGTAATTACCTTGGGTCGCACCCATGTCAGCTTTTGTTCCCAGTCGCCTGGGACCAGTTTGACGAACTTGGCCCAAGCCCTGCCCGCCGGCAAAGAAAATGAATAAAGGAGTTATTAACTAGTTGATATCAGGAAATGAAGTAAAGAGGCCGACATAGTGCGATAATGATTGAAATTACCTGTCGACCATCCCCCTCACGGTTGCGTATTCGGATGGATTCTTATATAGTGAGTCCAGTACTTCAACTTTTCCCTTGTCAACTTCAATGATTAACAAGATCCAGTGGTAACTGCATGCGCACACGTTTTGTATAATTAAGCGGGCATGTGCATAACTCATCAACTACACTTATTAACATCTAGTAAGCAAAAAATAGAATTTGTAGTACAAGATATAGTAACACTCACCCGAAGTTGTAAGGAAGTAGTATTTCTGGTTGGGTGTTTAGTTGCTTCAAAAACTCTAGCAGGAATCTCTCTGTGTCTTTTCTCGAATATTCAGTTTCCCATATCGCCTGATTAACCGTATTTGGGTCAATGAACCAAATGCCATAGCGTCCAGCTTTTTTCATTTCATACATCTTCATTCTGCATAATACCACAGAAAAGAATATAGTGAGGATAATTACAGGTAATGAACGAGAGCACAACTAGCTAGCTAGAGACTTAAATTACAGAAAGAAATCACTTACAGACAATAGCAACTGACGATAGATTTGTCGAGTGCGTCTTAATTGAATAACTAAAACAACTCTGAATAATGAATCCACAAATCTTTTTTATGGAAGTAATGCTTTTTCTTGACTTTCACCATGAGGGACTCTTGATTGGTATTTGCTGTTTCTTGCATGTACCACGTATGCAAATTGTACAATCTCGTTGGTAGAAGCTTGACATCGTCAGGCTTGACCATAGGTTTGCCGCGGATATATTGCCATTTTACTTCCTCCTCTTTAAGCCCGGGCATTTCCTCAAGGCCTAGGAGTTGTTCAACAGTGACACCGGCCTCTTTAGCCTGCCTTTTATGATCGTCGGTTACTACCAGCCGATCGGCGGTACTCACAGGTGTTTGTACAATGAGCGGGGGGATCGATTGCACTGCCTGTTCTCCCAGCTGGGGAACAGTTTTCCCACTTTTTTTACCAACTGCTTGGCTCGAGCTCGAGCTCGACTCCTTTTGTCCTGCAAAATATGACTTCTTGATAGACCGCACATAGTCGGAGTCCTTCTGATTGTCAGCCGGTCGAGCCATATCAATAAAGTGTTGTGAGACATGCTCAGGTACTTTCTCCTTTGGCGGCGGGGGCGGTTTCGGTCCAAAATGGGCCTTCAATTGGGCATTCACTACGGTGTTGAGTTCCTCCTCAGTCAGGTGGTAAGACAACTTCGGAAGAGGCTTGAGGTTTGGACCATATTTGAATTTCTTGCCTGTTGTACCGCTAGCCATCGTAGCTGCGGCCTCTCTCTTCCGCTGTTGCTTAGGTGACGGAGCACGCTGAGTCGGCCGAGACGGCAGACGCGGTGCCGGACTTGGAGGAGGAGGAGTCGGCTGACGCCGTGCCGGACTTGGAGGAGGAGTCGGCTGACATGGTGCCGGACTTGGAGGAGGAGGAGTTGGCTGACGCCGTGCCGGACTTGGAGGAGGAGTCGGCTGACGCGGTGCCAGACTTGGAGGAGGAGGAGTCGACTGATGCGGCGGCGGACTTGGAGGAGGAGGAGTCGGTGGCCTTGGAAAGACGATGCAATCCTTTTTCCATAGAATGATACGATGTATGGCCTCTCCCAGTGTTCTCTCCTCGTCACCTCCAAGAATGTCAAGTTGTAGCTCGTGATATCCTGACATCACTTCATCAACCCCGACACGAGCATAGCCAGCTGGAATGGGATTGCAATGGAAGGTTGCTTCAGGGGGATTTGCTAAAGCATAGCCGTCCGCCACCTTCATGGATAAGTTCTTCACTTTCATGCGTAGCTCACAGTTAGTCCTGTCTTTAATATCATCCACAGGGTAGCTAGCTATAAGTGCATCATCGATATCGGCCGGGGCGGAACCCACGCTGCTTCTCGGCATAGATGGGACGGTGCTATCCAATGCTGGATCGATCTGCTCATGCTGCCGCTGAGACGCCCTTTCCTGGCTGAGTGAGTCGATCTGCTCCTGCTGCCGCCTGAAAGCGCGTTCCAACTCCAGGTGCTTTGATTCTAGGCCTTCAAGGCGGAGTGCTTCCTCCTTCTTCTTCTGCTCCTCCTACTTCTTCTTTCTCGCACGGCTTTTGTAGTCGTCGTTCCAATCCGCAAACCCCTCAAACCACGGAACAACGCCTTTGCCTCGTGTTCTTCCCGGGTGTTCAGGATTCTTCAGGGCGCGCGTAAGCTCGTCGTTCTTTCTGTTGGGCGTGAACACCCCCGTCCGAGCTTCTTCTATTGCAATAAGTATTTCTTCTGTCACTTCTTTAAGACTTGCCTTCACCATAACCAGCCCTGTCTCTGGGTCCAACTTCCCCCCATGCGCATAAAACCATGTCCTGCACCTGGGGGGCCATGTCAATGTAACTGGAGTGACCCCTGCACTAATCATCTCTTGCTCAGATTGATCCCACTTAGGCAGGGCCACCTGGTAGCCACCTGGCCCCAGAGTATGGTGCCACTTCTTTTTCGCAGCATTAATCTTGTTTTTTCTCGACCGTTCCTTAGCTTCTTCCGATTCCTTGAACTTCACGAAAGCGTCCCAGTGATCTTTTGCCTTCACGAGTGCTCCCTTGAATTCTGGAGTCTTCTTTTTTGATTTGACGTACTTAGTCCATGTATTTTTCTTGAAGGTGTTGAATGCGATCGCCATCTTTTTAAGAGCATAGTTTCTGACTTTCTTCAGATCTGCATCTGTCAAATTATCTGGTAGGGTGAATTGTGACATGAGCGATGTCCAAAGCACATCTTTTGCTCTTTCGTCGACAAAAGCAACTCCTGCTCGATCTCCCTTTGCTGGCTTTTTCCATTCTTGAACAGAGATCGGGATTTGGTCCCTGACAATAACTCCGCATTGATTCTTGAACTTGGTCGCATTTTTCCTAGGTTCAAGCGGTTCGCCATTTGATGTTTTGATGGAATCGATGTTGAACTTTACGCCAGGATCCAACTTTCTGGCCGGGCCTCGAACTACCCTGTCGCTTGTAGAAGATTTGCTCGATCCGGAGGCCTAAAAGAAGAAAGATCGATTCGTTAATACATACAAATCAATTAAGACATGTAATGATCACCGGATGGCTTATATAATAAATATACCTCGCCGGTCTTTGTTATTTGAAGAACATTTTCTTCGTCAACATCGTTGTCGTCGCCTTCATCTATTCGTTCGTCTTCATCAAATATCATACAACCCTCACCGGAATTGTTCAGATATTGCGAGCCGTCATCATCTTCAGGTTCATGCTCTGGGCTCGGGGAGCGTATGATGTCGAACAGAGCCTCTTCTCCTTCTCTGTCGGTATTGTCCATAGCTTTTATTTAACTAATCCAAAAGAAAGATAAAACAATTTAGTATTCAAATTAGAATGCATGCAATCAATAAGGAAAAACTAAATCATAGTACATAATATGCATCTCGAATAATTCATATAATATGCATCATCAAATATAATCTCGAATAAATCGTCTCGAATATTATCGAATATAATCTCGAATACATCTCGAGTATTATCACTAATACATCTCGAATATTATCATATATATAACATCACTAGCTAATACAGATCGAATATTATCGAAGAATCTAGTTCACTCGCGGTTCCTGAGGCGCGGGCGGTGGACACCCAAAGAGAAGGAACCATCACAGGATCATAGCTCGGGTGAGATCCCTGAAGAACCTGTCAGGTATTGGAGAACCTGACGTCCAACGCATCCATGTAGCGACGGACGTGCTCGTCCTCCTCCCTGACACGGTGACGTACCACCTCCGGCGGGGCCGGCTGCATCCGCACCGAAAGTGGCCCACGCGAACGCCACCAAAGAAGCTCCGGGTCGACGATGGGACCCGGGGCCGGGTTCCTCACCAAGCTGTGCGCCCCTGAAGGTAGCACCTCCCAGTGCCAGCCCGGCGGAGCCCAGTCCCGAACGTTGCCCCTCTGAAGGAGGACGTCGTCGTGAACGAGTCGACGACGAGGATGCGGGCCGGGCATCGTTGACTCCGAGAAGAAATTCTTATGAAAAAAATTTCTTATATATGCAATGTCATTTTATTAGGAAATTTTGAGCAAAATATCCTCTTTTCAATTATAATGTCCCATTCCTAGGTTATAACTACCCTAATAATATTCCTTTCTCAAAAAATTCTGAAACTTTTCCCACTTATATATAGTCCTTCTAACAAATATATATATGGTTAACTTTTTCCTATGCAACTTTTTTATATGCAAATTTTTTCTATACTATGATATACAACATTATATAAAATTAAAAAACAGAAAAAGAAACACTAATTAAGCATACTTCTATACATCCATTAAAAAACAGAAAAACAACATTATATAAAAAAAATCTATACTAATTAAACAATAATTATATCCATCTAACATGCATTCCTACATACATATATACTAGTGAAAAACAACTAAAACATCTAAATAGAAAATGTGTGTGTGTGTGTGTGTGTGTGTGTGTGTGTGTGTTCATGCATGTGTGTGTGGGGGGGGGCTCGATCGGGGCCGGAGGGGCGGCCATGGCAGCAGGGGGCGAGGGAGAGGGGGGAGAGGGAGGAACTGAGCTCACAGCGGGGCGACGGCGAGGCGAGGCGAGTCGGGGGCAGCGACGGCGTCGGGGCAGGCGGCGCAGCGAGGAGCGGGCACGGGCGGCGCCGTCGGGGATCGGCAAGGAGGGCGCGTCCGGAGTAGGGGTCGACGAGGAGGCACGGGCGGCCGGCGTCGGGGGCGGCGACGGCGTTGATCTGGGCAGGCGGCGGCGCGCAACAGCCTGGCGGCGTCGTCTGTGTTTGGCGTCGAGAGAATGGAGAGGATGGGGGATTTTTCGTAAGTGGCGCTATATATATGAGAGCCTTTAGTCGCAGTTGGTGGCTCCAACCGCGACTAAAGGCCACCTTTAGTCGCGGTTGGAGCCACCAACCGCGACTAAAGGTATTTTTCGCCAGGCGAAGCGGCGGGAAGCGCAGACCTTTAGTCGCGGTTGCAGCCACCAACCGCGACTAAAGGTCTCGTGCTGCCACAGCCGCGGTGCAGAAAGTTTAGTCCCACCTCGCCCGGCGAAGGGCAGCCGCATTGGTTTATAAGCCCCGCTGCGGCTGCTCCCTCGAGCTCCTCTCTAAGCAGGCCTGTGTGGGCCTATCGAACCTGTGCTGCCCTATTGGGCCTACTGGGCCTTGTGAGCCTGCAGTTGGGGCCCAGTAGGCGGGCTTTTTTTTTTTACTTTTCAGTTTTTTTAATTTCTGTTTTATTTATTTTCTTTTGTTTCTGAGTTTTTTTTGCTTTATTTAGAGTTAATGAGTGAATCTTTTTGCGTTAGGTCAAAAAAATTATAAACTTTCTGTTAGTGGCAGTAGTTTTTAAATTTGAATAGTTTAAATTCGAATTATTGGAAATTTGTGTACATCACTAATTTGTGAATAACTTTACTTTAAAAATAGATTTTGCAGTGATTCTTTTTTCTGCTGTTTAATATTAGCGTGTTTTATCATTATATTCAATTTGGTAATTCTTAGGTTATTTAAAAAATGAAATGCCTTTGTAACAGACGAGTTTTCATCTGAAACCCTTATACTTCGAAAGAGATTGTCCATTTTGTACACGAAGTGCATCCAGTTTTTGCCGTAACCCTCTCAACTTTTTAGCACATGTTATGTGGGTGAAATGATGATACCATGCCAACTTTCAACCTTTTCAGAGTTCATTTGTAGTGCTTTTCAATTTCAGGGTCATTTAGCTCAAAAAAAAATTAGTAAATGCATGAAAAATAGCAAATGAATTCAGAAAGGGTTGAAAATTGATGGCGTGGCTTCGAATGGTGCATACTGAACACACAAAAAGTCTGGAGTTGAAATAAGTTTAAAAAAATGAAATGCCTTAGTAACAGACGAGTTTTCGTCTGAAACCCTGATACTTCGAAAGAGATTGTCCATTTTGTACACGAAGTGCATCCAGTTTTTGCCGTAACCCTCTCAACTTTTTAGCACATGTTATGTGGGTGAAATGATGATACCATGCCAACTTTCAACCTTTTCAGAGTTCATTTGTAGTGCTTTTCAATTTCAGGGTCATTTAGCTAAAAAAATCAGTAAATGCATGAAAAATAGCAAATGAAGTTAGAAGGGGTTGAAAATTGATGGCGTGGCTTCGAATGGTGCATACTGAACACACAAAAAGTCTGGAGTTGAAATAAGTTTAAAAAAAATGAAATGCCTTAGTAACACACGAGTTTTCGTCTGAAACCCTGATACTTCGAAAGAGATTGTCTATTTTGTACACGAAGTGCATCCAGTTTTTGCCGTAACCCTCTCAACTTTTTAGCACATGCTATGTGGGTGAAATGATGATACCATGCCAACTTTCAACCTTTTCAGAGTTCATTTGTAGTGCTTTTCAATTCCAGGGTCATTTAGCTCAAAAAAATCAGTAAATGCATGAAAAATAGCAAATGAAGTCAGAAAGGGTTGAAAATTTATGACGTGGCTCTGGACATAATATTTCGATGCGTTTCAAATGCCAAAACACATAAGTACACTACTATTACAAAGATTCCCTCCGGTTTGTCCGAAGTGGGACTTTCCAGATATATAAGTCCGGAAACTAACTAGAGAAGCCGGTCACATCCCAGAGTGGGATCTTTGGGTATAAAACTTTTTATTCACGTGTGTCCCTTTGCGTCGTAATTATGGACAATCTTCATTGTTTAACTTGATGCTCGGGTCAACATTCACTCTGAAGGGAGCAATTTCATGAAACTTTTCATAATCTTCTGACATGTCTGTCTTGTCCTCCACTCCCACGATGTTTCTTTTCCCTGAAAGAACTATGTGGCGCTTTGGCTCATCGTATGATGTATTCACTTCCTTATCTTTTCTTTTTCTCGGCTTGGTAGACATGTCCTTCACATAGAAAACCTGCGCCACATCATTGGCTAGGACGAATGGTTCGTCTGCGTACCCAAGATTGTTGAGATCCACTGTTGTCATTCCGTACTGCGGGTCTTCCTTTACCCCGCCTCCTGTCAGATTGACCCATTTGCACCGAAACAAAGGGGCCTTCAAACCAAGTCCATAGTCAAGTTCCCATATCTCCTCTATGTAACCATAATATGTGTCCTTTGGCCTATTGGTGTTTGCTGCATCAAAGCGGACACCACTGTTTTGGTTGGCGCTCTTTTTATCTTGGGCGATCGTGTAAAATGTATTCCCATTTATCTCGTACCCTTTGAAAGTCAATATAGTCGAAGATGGTAACTTGGACAGCAAGTACAGGTCATCTGCAACAGTGTCGTCATGCATGAGACGTGTCTGCAACCAACCGGCGAAAGTCACCATTTGTTCATGTGTAATCCAGTCGTCAGACTGCTCCGGGTGTTTGGAGCGTAGAATATTCTTGTGTTCCTCGATATACGGAGCCACCAAGGCGGAACTTTGTAGAACTGTGTAGTGTGCTTGTGCCAAAGAATGCTTGTCCTGGCATATTACTGAATTCTTTCCTAGCGTGTCTTTTCCACCCAGTCTGCCCTCATGCCGCGATTCAGGAACACCAATCGGCTTAATGTCAGGAATAAAGTCAACACAAAACTCAATGACCTCCTCTGTTTCATGGCCCTTGGAGATGCTTCCTTCTGGCCTAGCACGATTATGAACATATTTCTTTAAGACTCCCATGAACCTCTCAAAGGGGAACATATTGTGTAGAAATACAGGACCCAGAATGGCAATCTCCTCGACTAGGTGAACTAGGACGTGCGTCGTGATATTGAAGAAGGATGGTGGGAACACCAACTCGAAACTGACAAGACATTGCACCAAATCATTCTCTAACCTTGGCAGGATTTCTGGATCGATTACCTTCTGAGAGATTGCATTGAGGAATGCACATAGCTTCACAATGGCTAATCGAACGTTTTCCGGTAGAAGCCCCCTCAATGCAACCGGAAGCAGTTGCGTCATAATCACGTGGTAGTCATGAGACTTTAGGTTCTGGAACTTTTTCTCTACCATATTTATTATTCCCTTTATATTCGACGAGAAGCCAGACGGAACCTTCATACTGAGCAGGCATTCGAAGAAGATTTCCTTCTCTTCTTTGGTAAGAGCGTAGCTGGCATGACCCTGAAACTGCTTTGGATCCATGCCGTCTTCTCCGTGCATACGTTGCTGGTCCTCCCGTGCCTCCGGTGTATCTTTTGTCTTCCCATACACGCCCAAGAAGCCTAGCAGGTTCACGCAAAGATTCTTCGTCACGTGCATCACGTCGATTGCAGAGCGGACCTCTAGGTCTTTCCAATAGGGTAGGTCCCAAAATATAGATTTCTTCTTCCACATGGGTGCGCGTCCGTCAGCGTCATTCAGAACAGATTGTCCGCCAGGACCCTTTCCAAAGATTACTTTTAAATCCTTGACCATATCAAGTATATCATCACCAGTACGGTGGCGAGGCTTCTTCCGGTGATCTGCCTCACCTTTGAAATGCTTGCCTTTCTTTGTTACGGGATGCCTGCTCTGAAGAAATCGACGATGCCCCAGGTACACATTCTTCTTACATTTATCCAAATATATACTCTCGGTATCATCTAAACAGTGCGTGCATGCGTGGTATCCCTTGTTTGTCTGTTCTGAAAGGTTACTGAGAGCAGGCCAATCATTGATGGCTACAAACAGCAACGCATGTAGGTCAAATTCCTCTTGTTCTTTCTCATCCCACGTACGTACACCTTTTCCATTCCACAGCTGTAAAAGTTCTTCAACTAATGGCCTTAGGTACACATCAATGTCGTTGCCGGGTTGCTTGGGGCCTTGGATGAGCACTGGCATCATAATGAACTTCCGCTTCATGCACAACCAAGGAGGAAGGTTATAGATACATAGAGTCACAGGCCATGTGCTATGATTGCTGTTCTGCTCCCCAAAAGGATTAATGCCATCTGCACTTAAACCAAACCATACGTTCCTTGCGTCCTTTGCAAAGTCCTTCCACTTTCTCTCGATTTTTCTCCACTGCGATCCGTCAGCGGGTACTCTCAACTTCCCGTCTTTCTTACGGTCTTCGTTGTGCCATCGCATCAACTTGGCATACCACATCACCTTGGCAGGAATCTTCTTCCTGGGGCGCTCGCCCTCAACATCACCAGGGTCATCGTGGCCGATCTTATAGTGTAATGCACAGCATACCGGGCATGCATTCAAATCCTCGTACTCACCGCGGTAGAGGATGCAGTCATTAGGGCATGCATGTATCTTCTGCACCTCTAATCCTAGAGGGCAGACAACCTTCTTTGCTTCGTACGTACTGTCGGGCAATTCGTTGTCCTTTGGTAGCTTCTTCTTTAACATTATCAGCAACTTTTCAAATGCCTTGTCAGATACACCATTCTCTGCCTTCCATTGCAGCAATTCCAGTGTGGTACCCAGCTTTTTCTTGTCATCTTCGCAATTTGGGTACAACAATTTCTTGTGATCCTCTAACATGCGCTGCAACTTCAGCTTCTCCTTTTCACTTGTGCAGTTTCTCTTTGCATCGGCAATGGCCCGACCAAGATCATCAGCGGGCTCATCTGATGCCTCTTCTTCAGCTCCTTCCCGCATTGCCGGCTCAGTTTCTTCCCCCATTGTTGTACCATCGTATTCATGGAACCCATGGCCAGGATAGCTGTCGTCATCCTCTTCTTCTTCATTCTCTTCCATTAGGACCCCTCTTTCTCCGTGCTTGGTCCAACAGTTATAGCCGGACATGAAACCGGACTCAAACAGGTGGACGTGAATGGTTCTTGAGTTAGAGTAATTTCGATCATTCTTACAGCCAGCACATGGACAATACATAAAACCATCCGCCCGCTTGTTTGCCTCAGCCGCAACCAGAAAAGTATGCACGCCATTAATGAACTGGCGAGAGCATCGGTCATCGTACATCCATTGCCGGCTCATCTTCATTACACAACACCGAAAAGACCAAATTAATACAAGTTCATACATAAAGTTCATACACACTTGTTCTCATAAAACAACATACAAACTCTCTAGCTAAAGCATTTAAATGCAACAACAAATGCGATCAAGATCGCAACTAAGGTAACAATTGATCCAACATCATAGTGATATCAAGCCTCACTATCAATGGCATATTTTTTAAATTTTCTAATCTTCAAGCGCATTGCATCCATCTTGATCTTGTGATCATCGACGACATCGGCAACATACAACTCCAGTTTCATCTTCTCTTCTTCAACTCTTTTCAATTTTTCTTTCAAATACTCGTTTTCTTTTTCAGCTAAATTTAACTTCTTGACAAGAATATCTATGTCGGTTGCAATTTCCGGTTCACATACCTCCTAGATAAAAATATCTATGTCAACTTGATGGGCATAATTGTCATAAACACGAAATGCAACAAATAGTTATAAAAGAGAGTATATACCACATCCGAATCATAAACCGGACGAGGGCCGACGGGGACGAATATCAAAACCATGCCACTATGTATAACAAACAACCATATAGGTAAGAAAACTATACAAGTAACTATCTAAATCTTACAAACATGATTTTTTATATAAAAAGGATAAGAACAAGAGGCTCACCAAGGTGGTGCCTGCGACGGGACGGTGCGGGCGATCGACGGTGGTTAGGACGGGGACGGGAAGGCACTAAGTAAACCACACCTACACATGCAAAGTAAGAAGTTAATTTGAGCTCAAATTGCATATAAATCAAATAAACTACCACATATAAATACTCCCAAACTAAAACCCACAAATCACTATACTTATAGAGCATTGCAAGAGCTAATCTAGCAATGAGAGATGAAAGGACAAAGTTGCTAACCTTTGTGAACACTTGGATGGATGGGGTGCCTCCAAATCTTGACAAATTTTGGCAAAAATGGAGGTGAGCTCGAGCAAGGGGAAGAACAAAGGAGAGGAAGAAGGGGAAAAACAGGGAGGAGTGTGCTCGGGCTGGCCGAAGGGTTCATATAGGGGATCTTTAGTCCCGGTTCGTGACACAAACCGGGACTAAAGGTGAGCCTATAGTCCCGGTTCGTGCCACGAACCGGGACTAAAGGTGATCGTGGGGCCCCAGGCTGACACCAGCCTGCCACCACCCCTTTAGTCCCGGTGCGTGTTACGAACCGGGACAAGAGGTCCGGAACGAACCGGGACTAATGATGCCCATCCCAAACCGGGACTAATGGTCACATTAGTGCCGGTTCAAAACCAGACCGGGACTAATGCTTTGGACAAAAGGTCTGTTTTCTACTAGTGAGTCGGGCAGGCCGGACAGGGGACGTATTCGTGCGACGGCCAGCGAACCAAGGCAGGCGAGGGCAGATAGAGGTTGGAGGAAGGCGCAGCGGCGCGGGGAGGTCGCCGGCGAGATGGCTGACACGTTCGCACGGGCACGACGGGGCGGGTGGCGCCGTCCATGACCAGGACCTTGCCATGACGACCATGGGGCGAATGAGGGGAGCGGCGGCGGCGATATTTCGAGGGAGAGGAGATGTCGAGATTCATTGTGCAGCGGAGAGTGCAGGGTGGGGGGCGTGTCCACCACCAAGACTGCGGCCGAGGAGGGGAGCGGTGGCGGCGAATTTTCTCTGGCGTGGGGAGAGAGACGTGATCCGGAGATGGGGGCGTGGGACGTGCGTTCGTGGGTCGTGGGAAAGAGACGTGGGATCGTACAAGGAACTCGGAGGTGGAACCATCACGTCGACGTACAAGGGTTTTTGTGTTAAACCGATTGGTTTTTGGAGGGTTGAAAAAAAAATCGGTGGGAGGCGTGGGTGGGAGGATGGCTAGCTGTACTGGAGGGGGAGGTCGAACCATCACGACGTTCGATCCCCCTTTAATAGTAGAAATAAAGAACAATAACACACATTTTTTTTCTCGCTCATCATGTCCATGAAATCGTGATTGCCGGACCTTGCCCTCATGCTGTGGATCGCCCCCTTTCCAGTTTGTCCAGTTCATTTACCATCAATGATTTGGGTTGACTCCGTTATTTCTTGGATTTGAGGCTGATTTGGGTTGACTCGGGGGAATGACCTTGACCCAACACAATTAGGATATATGCTAATGATCTTGTTCACCGTGCTCACATGAAAAATTTCTATTGAGTAGCCTATTCCATAGGAATTTCGAGGGCCTCTTTGCATTGAAGGAATTTTGTAGGCCAACCCATAGGAAATTTTCCTATGAAAGCACCTTGGATCAGAGGGTTGGGTTAATCAAATGCATACGGAATCTATTCATATGCCATCCATTCCATATTGAATGTCAGCATGGGTTCAAACCTCATTTTTACACTCTCTCTCTCTCTCTCTCTCTCTCTCTCTCTCTCTCTCTCTCTCCCCCTCTCTCTCTCTCATACAGACACACACACGCACACGCACGCACGCACGCATTCTTGGATTTGTTTCCTGTGCACCATGGAAAGACACCTCTTCCCATATCATGTGTTTTGAATCCTGTAGAAATTCATACTACATGGCATGCCAATCTGGGCTATGCGGCAGGGGCGACACTGGCTCCTCCTTCCACGACGGCAGATTTGGACGCCTCGGTTGCATGCTGGCGACGCCGGCTCGTCCTTGACACGGCATCCGATCTGGACGTCGACGAGGTTGCATGTGTGTGTGTGTGTGTGGGGGGGGGGGGGGGGGGGGGGGACGTGGGCTCCCGCTTTACGCATCGGAGAGGGGACGCCGGCTCCCGCTTCTAGGGGTAGCGCGGGGGAAGGCGACTCCAGCTTGACGGGATGCAGTGGCAAGGGTGGCACCGGGCCACGCTCCCGGAGCGATCGCTCCGTCATGAGCTCCATTTGACGGACGAATTCCTCATCCATCAGAGAAACCATCGCGAGATGGCGCGACTGCTGGTGCGGCGGTGCTTGGTCCTCCTCGTCGTTGGAGGATATGACGTTCTCCTCCTTGCCAAAAGGAGACGGCCGTCGTGGATGCCAAGGGCCCCGAAGAGAGAGGGTTGCGGTGCCATGATCCGCGTAACAAAGAACTGCCGACGCAAAGAACAAAGACTTTGGCATCGCTGGAGGAGGAGAGGCTCAGAGAGGCGGAGGGGCTTGGAGAGGAGGTGTGGATGGGCATCGCCGGAGCACGGCTTATATAGCCTCGTCTAGGCCATGCAAACGGACGGTCAACCCACTTCATTGCGGTGCAGCGGCCCGAGTTGGTTCCTGAGGATGCGGCGTCCGCATTGAAGCGGTGACGCCCGAGAGGCCGCGTCCGTCAGCGCCGCCCTCCCGGCCGGTCATGTCGCTCGGCATCAATGTCGGGCGCTACGTGCTCTGGGTCGGCATGAATGTGGTACGGGAAGCGGCGCGTGCGTTGGATGGAATGCGCGGGAGAGCCGGAAGGTTTTTTGGTGGGCCCCGGCTGTCAAACGCAGGCGTGGCGGCGGTCCAGACACCTACAAGGCCCCCTGGATTGCTTCCGGTTTGCATGAAAAATGACGTCGAACCATCATGCGGACCGATACAAGACTGCGTTGGATGGCAAAATACTTTCGAACCGTGCGATCCAGACGGTTACAGACGGTTTGAGGGTCCATGTTGAAGATGCCCTAACACTACAGATTAAGGAGACTCTTGACTAACCTGCAGCCACTCACAAAATTAATCAAATCCAATAAGTAACCAGTGATAGGAACTAAAATTAAAATTATCCATCTCATAGCGCAATTATAGTTTGAGATTTTCTCTTTCGTTGACTGAAGAGGGTCTTAGGTTCTTTGGCAACGAAGAGATGCCTCAGCTTCGTCACTGAGCAACTCTCAAGCAAGTGTTAGCTTGCTCACTCCCTAAGCTTTGACTGTGACACACATTTGCAGCTGCAAGTTGATTGATTGATTGATCTATATATGGTTGGGTGTACCTGGCAAACATATTATATATATATTAATCGTGTACGTATATCACATAACAAATTAAGCATCTTTGACTAACGTAGGCAGCCTGCAGCTGCAATAGCTAGCACGTACGAGTTGTGAATACATGGCGGCCTAGGCCGTGGACGGCTGCACGGCGGCGGCGCGTGCCTGGTCCTCGTTGTCCTGGGCCTCGCCGGACATCTCCTCGAGCGACTTCCCGTTGGCCTCCGGCACCAGGAAGGTGAACATGAACCCCAGCAGGTTGACCCCGGCGAGCACGAAGAGGGAGTTGCGCACGCCGATGCCGGGCCTGTACCCGGCGTCCGGCTTGTGCGGGTCCTGCGCCGCGTAGAGGAAACCGAACGCGCCGATCATGGCTCCGGCCTTCCCAGCGGCCGCCGATATCCCGTGGCACGTCGACCGCAGCCGAGCGGGGAAGATCTCCGCGGGCACGACGAAGGTGGTGGCGTTGGGCCCGAAGTTGGCGAAGAAGAAGGTGAAGGCGTACATGACGACGAAGCCGATCTGGTTGCCCGGAGTCGTCCAGTGGTGGTAGGGCACGGCGAGGCCGAGCATGAAGACGGTCATCATGAAGAAGCCCATGAGCTGGATGGCGAAGCGGCCGACGACGTCGATGAGGAAGACGGTGAACCAGTAGCCGGGCACGGTGCCGCAGAGCGCGATGAGCGTCTGCGCGCGGGAGATGCGGAACACCTCGTCGAGCGCGCTCATGGTGCGCGCCTTGGGGATCCAGTTGATGCTCGTGAAGATGTCCTTCTGGAACAGGTTCTGGCTGTAGAAGGCGATGTCCAGCAGGAACCACGTGGTGGCCGTGCCGACGAGGTGGAGGCCGTGGCGCCGCGCGAACTGCGGCGAGAAGAGGCCGAAGTCATTGGCTCCGCGGCTCACCATGTCGTCCATCTTCTCCGTCTCGTCGTCCAGCTCCACCTGCAGCACCTTGGACATGTCGGCGGCGGCCAGCTTGGCGTTCTTGGCGACGAGGGCGGTGTAGCGCGCCGTCTCGGGCATCTTCATCCGCCAGTAGTAGGTGAGCAGGGCCGGCAGGGCGCCGAGCATGAGGATGATGCGCCACACGAAGTCGGCCTCGGTGCCGGTGGAGGCGACGCGGTCGTCCTGGTAGGCCGGCTCGTGGAAGCCGGCGCGGAAGGCGGAGGAGATGATGAGGGTGACTATGCCTCCGGCGAGGATGCCGAAGCCCTGCATGGCAAACACGGCGGCGATGAAGGCGCCGCGGGTCTTCTTGTTGGCGTACTCGGACATGATGGTGGCGGAGAGCGGGTAGTCGCCGCCGATGCCGAAGCCGAGCCAGAAGCGGAAGAAGCAGAGCGTGGCCATGACGCTCTTGGGGGTGTGCGCGAAGGAGAGCCCCGAGCCGATGGAGCAGATGACCATGAGGAGGAGGGTCATGCCGTAGACGCTCTTGCGGCCCATCTTGTCGCCGAGCCAGCCGAAGAAGAGCTGGCCGGCGAGGGTGCCGCAGAAGGCGACGCCGTTGACGGCGGCGGCGACGCTGGGGGGCAGCGAGCCGGGGTCGGGCTTGGAGAGGTCGGTGTAGTAGATGCGGCCGAGGAGCTTGGTGACGAGGGAGATGCAGAAGAGGTCGTAGGCGTCGGTGAAGAAGCCCATGCCGGCGACGACGATGGCCGTGAAGTGGTACCACTGCGTCTTGGCCGCGTCCAGCGCGCTCAGCACCTGCAGCCCCTGCTGCTCCGACCGCGCCATGCTACTGCACAGGGGAGGGACCTTTGGCCGCGGCAAGGTGTGACTGCGTGAGTGTCAGAGCTAGACGACGGTGCCGGCCGGCGTGTTGTGGTGCAGAAATAATGGGCCGGCTACAACTTGTATAAATAGGCGAGGAGGAGGAGACCGGCCGCAGCTGGTAATGATCGCGAACATTGATGTTATTATGCTCTCTTGTCTCAGCTACCCTCCTGGGGAATTTCCATGGTCGATCGTTGACAAGGATATCATGGCAAATAATATGATCTGAATGCGACATATCAATATCCCAGCAAATTTGCTAGACTTACGGGTGATATTTAGAGAGTCAATGGAGCTCCCCCCATCGAAACGGCACACATCAGCCGCTATCACTCGTAGTCGTCGGTAGTTGTCTACGCCTCTACGGAGATGGATATAATTATTTTTATCACTGTGTTCTTTGCACCGCCATGCTATGATAAATAGATCAAAAGTTTCCTCGCCAAAAGAACAATAGCCAACATCATCCGAGCCTGTAAAACTCACATAAACCCTTCGTAGTTGTAGCATTACTTATATCCGAGTGCGGAGAATACCAGCCCTCTTCACTGAGTTCGAACGGTCCACCGAACCCACTTTCTACGGCCACCGCTCCGACACGGCGCCTAGCGCGTCCCCCCCCCCCCCCCCCCATGGTGGAAATTTTTCTGAAATGACCCTTATTAATTTATGGATTTGACCCCAAATTTACTCAAATTTACCTATATGGCCCCCTTCAAGATTTTGTGTGTGCAATTGGCCTCCCTTATGTTGTATTCCCGACTCCGTCCCTGGTGCAAGGTATCCACCCGAGCAATCTTGAGGCAGTGCCCCTGGCCTCACAAGTCCCAAATACACACCCCAGCGTGCATTGTTTCTCGAGACCCGGACCTCTCGGCCACACAAGAGTAACTACATGGTGCCACTGCCTTGACGTCCAGTACCTCTGACGGCGAAGAGATCCATGCAAGTTGTTGTGTACTCGCTAGGCAAGGCAACACCTCCAAGGAGAAAGTGACACAACTGCCATCCCTGCCCGTTATTTATTTATTTTGAGCATCATAAACTTTATTCATCAAATGACGACCCTGAGCTAGGGATTTATCCTGATGAGCCCAGAACCCCACGAGGCTGGAACGAACATTTTATTTCTTCTACCTCATCTGACAGGTGGGGCCATCCGTTTTTTGTTGTAAAATATCATGCCACGTTGTCCACACAGTTGTTGCCATGTGGTGGTTGGACCGGTCAACTGTGTGCCACATAAGCGAAATACATATGTCAAATCATACCAGTGACCGTATGTGAGCTACTTAAGCCACTTCAATGACCGTATTTCGAGTAATCTAAAGTACTATGACCAAAGTGAAAAATCACGAAAGTTCAATGACTGTAGATGAAATTTTCTCTATTTGAATCGCTGGTAGGACCTTGGTTCCTTAGCTTGGGTTGTGATGCTACTATTCTCGCCTCCAGCGCACTTGAAACCATACCAAGTTCGGAAACAAACTTTTGATCCAAACACCCTCCATTGTAGCTTCAAAAGCAGTGATATAGTTAGTCTATTGTTGTAGAATCCGCCACAACCTCCACGAAAATGCCTCCAACGAGGGGACCGGCGGCATCGCATTATTGTTGTTGGCACCAACCAAAGGTTCTCCACCACACCATTGAGAAAGAGGGAACATAAGGACACATCGAAAGTACGTACCACACATCGCACAAGGCTCTCCATCGACGTCCACTAGCTTCACCTCATGATGCATCCACCTTTGTACCTCTCGCTGTAGTGTCCGTAATCATGCCCTCGCAAGTGGCAGACCCGTTCGATATATGCCAAATCCTCCGATATAACCTCCTTGTGGGCAAAAGCCACCGACCATGCCCCTAAAGCCCCACCCTTGTGTCCTCATGCAGAAGAGCACGACAGAGTTCTTCTTGCCGGCCCATGTTTTTGGGTGAACTGGGCGGTACATGCAATTCTAAGTAGTATATGGCCAATCTGAATTGCAATTTAAATAATGAAATTTGCATCCCCTTGAGCTTTTGGGTGAACAGATATCCCGGGTCACTCATGACGACATCCTGAGAAATATCATCTGAACCCCAGATATCAAAACCCTCGGTAAATAGTTTAGCTTCGACGACTCATGACTGAGCCATAACTAGCAAGCAAATTCGTTGAGTTCCAAAAAGAAAAGAAGAAGCAAATTCAACGATAATTGCATGTTCCATACTCCTCAAGTCTTAGCTGCTTTAACAATTCTTGTGATCACTTTGTCTACCAAAAAAATAGCGTCTTTCACACGAACCAACAGTCCGCCGTGTTCAGTTTTTGAACGTCAAGTCAAACAATGGCGTCAAGCGTGCTTATACTGTTGAAGCAACGTACCCACCGGCGTGGAAGGAGCCATTAATTGGTTTTCTTCTTATATACGTCAAGAAACAATGTAGGATATATTCCCTATTCACTCAACCAACGATCATGCATGGGGTGGACGATGCCATGCGGGAGATGACAGATGCATTTTGTCGTCCGGCCGTGAACACGCTTTGCTGTCCTCTAGCCGTTTGGTCGCTATACAGATTCTTAATCCTAAACTAAACCAAACTGCGTGGGAACTGGGAACTCTTTGGATCAACGGTTCGATGGCATATCCTGGAATCTTTATTTTTTATACCCTAACAAAGTCTCCAGCTAAAGCGTGTCCCAGGAAGACAAGGTGACACACGTAGATGAAAACAGCCTACGTACCTGAGTACACAAATTTGGCAGCCTTTGTTTTGGCTCCGTGGGAGAATACACAGGGCATTTGGCGGCAGTCGAGATAACAAGCACAGCACGCTTCTCGTAGGAGTATAATATACCGTGAATTCCAAAGAAAATATGAGGTCTGGGGAGACAACATCATAAGACATGTCCAAAAACAAACACAAAAGATATATACTCTCTATATGATTCCTCAGAGCTGATCAATAGCATTGCTGGGCCAACATCTCGAAGACATCCTACATTGTGGATGGCACTGCTGTAGAAAAAAACCAAAAATTTAAACACCAAGTTAGAAGCACACTGAAAAAAGGCTCGCTCGATAGGACATGGAGTTTCTGCTCCCGAGCTCTAATGCTTACCAATGAACAGTAAAAAATAGTAAACAAATTAAAAATAATCTAATTTTTTTGTGGTAAACTTTGACAATGTTTTGTATGCTTGCAAAATTTCAGCTCGAAATGACATTCGTGGAAGTCATGGCAAAAAAAAAATAAAAAACCGTGCTCCAAAAATGCTAGTTTTGAATACATTTTGGACTGCTGCTTTTGTTTTTTCCACCATGACTTCCACGAATGTTATTTCGTGCTGAATTTTTGTAGTCATGTAAACCATTTGTCAATGTTTGCCAAAAAACAAAAAAATCAGAATTGATTAATTTTTTACTATTTTTTTCGATTTTATTGTTCACGGGGGAGTATTTGAGCTCGGGAGCAGAATAGGACTTTTGCACTCGATAACCCTAGCCTCCATAGTTGTTGATGGCGACATCATGAGAAATATCATCTGAACCCAACTATCCAAACTCACACAGTCACACTCCTAAATAGTTTAGCTTCGATAACGTCATGACTCCGGCATAATTAACAATCGAATCTGATGAATTCAGAAAAGAAAAGAAGAAGCAAATTCAACGAACGTTCATATTTTATACGTCTCAAGTTTTGGCCGCTTTAACAATCCTTGTGATCACTTTTTTCCTACAGTTGGCCGTGTTCAGTTTTTGAACGTCAAGTCAACCACGGCCAACCGTGTCAAGCGTGACATAATTTGAAGCAACGTGCCTACCTACCAGTGTGGCAGGAGAGAAATTGGTATCGATAAGTTGCAACATTTATTTCTTATTCAGTCCCCTCCCCCCCCCCCCCCCCCCCCCCCCCGTCCCCCCGTCCGGCGCGCGGTTGATATTTTTTTAAAAATTGGAAGAATTAAACCAACGATCATGCAAGGGGTGGAAGATGTCATTGGGGTCGAAGATGCATTTTTTAGAAAAACAGTAAAGTCAGATGCTGACTTAAAACACATGCAGTCAGCCTTATGAATACATACACGTACATCCTATTTCTATGAGCACCTTCAAAATACGAAGCCAACAAATCTTGAAATTGCCGAAGTCGTCGCGAACACCATAGAAAATGATCCAGGGTGTGGAACTGTCCTTGTAGGCAGAATAGCCAAAGAAGCGGTCCATGGATGAGCCCGTGCAGAAGCACCACCAGATCTGACGAAGGGGAGAGCACCACCAGTACACCAGCTACCTTTGGCGGGAGGGGGGGCTACTGCCGCCGGTGACTTCGCCAATGGCGGTGGCCAAGAGCGACACAGAGGGGGGTTTGGAGACTTAGGGTTGGGGTGGCCTCCGGTGTCGCCCCAACGGAGCAACACGGGAGACGTTTTTCGTCCATTTATTTCTCAACAACTAGAGCCACTACAAGAAAGCTACTCCCTCTGTCCCGTAATATGAGAACGATTTTGAAGCTACTACACAAGGGAGGTTGCATTTTCTAATCCGGTTAGGAACACGCATTCATGTCCTTTTGCATTTTGTTTGCTATCCAGAGATCACTAAACTAAACATGAGACGAAGTTGTGTGGGAACTCTTGATTTCTTCTTTTAGAAACACTGATTACAATGCATGCGCCACACACACACAACGCCTATTAAAGACCAGATCAAAATTACGAAGCTTGAAGATTGATGAAGTCACCTGGTGTATCGCTATCGACTGGAACATCCCTCCCACTGAAAGAATAATCTTCATTAGGGATGCACCAAAGCGTCACACCTAGGGTTTGATCCGTAGTGGGCTGAGGGTACCACTGCACTTCTAACTATCCAACCACTGGTTGCTTCTCGATCCTGGAATCCTAAGACCCCGAAGTTTCGGTCGAGTTAAACAGCCCTAATGGAAATCCATGGTTCCTCCACCACCATCACCCTCCTCCGTTGGTAGACCGCCGGCCTTCTCCTCTTTCGTTGGTTCTGTCGTTGGTGGTGTGCACGGTGACCCCGATCTACCGGTGGGAGCCATAGTTTCCTCCATCTTGGGGCATTTGGTAGATCTCCGTTTGTCCGTCGCTTCCCCTTCCGATGGTGATGGTGCTTGTGGTGCTTTTTCTGACTTTTTCTCTAGCCTAAGCGATGTGTGCACCATCAGATTTAGTGACGAGATTGGGTGGATAGGGCCATTATTGTCCGTCCCTGCCCTTCCGACAGTGGTGGTGGCGGTGTTTAATAAAATCTCCTCCAACTTCGGTGGTGCGTACGCCATTTGATCTAGCGATGATATCGGCTGAACAAGTTTGCACTTTTTCTGCATCGAAACATGGAAGTTGGATGTGGATGGTGCTTGCTGCGGGATGTTGGTGATGGTGGTGCGGCCGGATGGGTCGACGGTGGTATGTGTTCATTTATGGTGGTGTTCTTTGGTGTCGTCCCTGTTGTTGTGCATATTCAAGACATACCATGGCTGTCGTTGTGGTGCAGCGAGATTCGTGCTCTTGGCGTTATCTTGGTTCATCTTTGTTCAATGATGCCGCTAGATGCCTCCCCAACTTGCTAATCGTTCCTGAATTTTCATGGCGGAGCTCCCAGTCAAGGTTAGTGCTTGTCACTCGTTGATTGTGGATGCTCCTTTGGTGCGCCTGGTGTTCGGTACGCACGCCGGTGCGGTGCGTTGGGCTGCTTAAGTATTGGTATTGTGATCCCTTGACGACTACCATCATCTACTTGTGCCTCTCATGGTGTTGTCCTTGGTGTACTAGTTAGGCGTGCCTTGTCTGGGGCGTCCTCTTTTCTTTTACCCTCTCTTGTATGGTTTTTGGCTCGGTTTTCCTCATAAACGGGGTCAACTTGTTCAGGTTTTTTATCCGTTTTTTCTTAGAAACTGGATCAATCTCATGGCATTATGGTCATTTAAAAAAATATTCAGGTGGGGGACCCCCCCCCCCCCCCGGACCATAAAAAAAAAGTTGGATGTGTCTCCGCTGGCTCGGCGCTGCTTTGACACATTAACAACACCAATCTGGTTTTTCGTCGAAACAGCCGAATGTCTACGTATAATTGAGTCCAGTATGTTCTTTCTTCATGACGTGGGCCCTTCAGTGTCACCGACGCCGGCACTTCCCCGCTGCATGTGTGGATACTACTTCCTCCATTCCTTAATATAAGTATTTTTAGATATTTCAATAAAAACTACATATAGATGTATATAGACATAATTTAGAGTGTAGATTCATTTATTTTGCTTCGTATGTAGTCCATAGTGAAAATCTCTAAAAAAACTTTTATATTTAAGAACGGACGGAGTACTTTTTAGATCTGATGACGGCACGGAACGCCAGCGACAACAATATCCGTCAGCCATCGGCATGTGTGGGATGTGGAGATCGGAGTATTCCTTGGCGTATGGATTTTATTTATTTTTAAGGATTTTCTTATAATGTTGGTGTTTGATTGAAACGGACCTTCTTCTTCTTTTTTTTTTTTTGAGGATAAACGGACCTTCTTCTAAAGCGTGTCCCAGTAGGACGAGGTATGAGTACACAAAATGGGCATTCTTTGTTTTGGCTCCGTGTAGAACACACACGGCATTTGGCGGCTGCGGTACTCATGATTATGTTTTCCCACGGAAGTAGAGACAGCAAGAACAGGACGCTTCATAGTGGAGTATAAAAAATACGTACCGTGAATCCCGACCATCATGCATGCAAGGTGGGGTCATGGCATATGCTCGTGGATATCCGGTTAAGCCGTTGACGATGACCGCCCAATTTCAGATAGAATATAACGGCCAGCTCCCGATAGCAGTTTGATGGTTGACGTTGAAAGAGACAGAATAGATACCATATAATGCAATCATATGCATCGTCTTAGCTATCGTTAGCTGGGGAGTTAGTTATTGGAGGCTAGTAGGGCTTAATTTGGTTAGTTAATTGGTGGGCCAATACAAAATCTGCATTTGTCTACTAATAACATAACATGCACCTGTGCTGTTCGTGGGTTAATGCAGCATGATTGGTTCTCATGTGTTCTGTGTTATAGATATAAAAATTTCGTGTTTTCTGTTCTTGAGAACACCAGCCTTACCCCGAAAAAGTTGTTGCCGTGTATTTGTTCAGACATTTTTGGTGTAGCCTTGTTATTTTCAGCATGGGTATAGCCTTTCCTAATATCTTGTTAATTTTGGAGTTCCGAAGTAATATGTTACCTGGTTAGTCTTGGTGGTGTAGTGTTCCATCTTTACCTCATTTGGTCTTAACATATATAGGTACACTAGCTGTTTACTGTGTTCGTAATTGGTATGCATGATACCTTGCTGCCCGGTTTCCCAGACCTCTCTGCATGTTTGTTGGTGGCAGTGGTTAACGGAAATTAGTTCATCCGTTTCATAATACTATAAGACATTATTACAATCAATATGTGATAGAGTAAAACGGTCAAATCAACTAGCTTTGCCCTGGCTGGCTTGCCCTTGTTTGACCATTCAAGCCTGGTATGGTGAGGGCGTTACAGGTGTCACCTTTCTTAGTTATTGGTTTAGTGTAATTTTCAATTTCTGGCAAACGGCGTTTAATCAGAGGAAGACGAAGAGTAGTATGTTTTTTGATGTAATTCTATTTTTTACTGGTCGGTCTATGTCCAGTTGTCTGTTCATTGTACTTGTATTTGTTTTCCTCAATATTAATCAGATGTAAGATGTCTTTGGGTTTCTTTATTCAAAAAAGAAAAACTCCATAGGCATCCAAAATTTCCAGTTGATATGAGGGATGCACACATGCTCTGTTTGTGAACTGAATTTAATTGAAATTGTAGGTTTTCCCTTTTGTATCATGTGAGATCATCGAGCAGTGTTCAGTAGTAATACTTCTGTTACTCTTTCTCTTATTGAACTACTTATGAGTACACGACGCATTACTGATCTTTAAAAAAAAATTGGTACTTGCTTGTTGGATTGCCTTGCTGATCGATGGTAATGTGTACAAGTAAATAGAGCATCAGTACATGACATCTAGATTTGGTCTCGCACTTAATTTCTGAAACAATGCACACAATTCTCCTTTTCGGTTACTTCAGTGTTAGACCTGGATTTGGCCATAACCATCTATTTAGATAATTGCAGATGGTGTTCTCATAAGTAGCTAGGGAAGTATATCATACTAATTTGAGTTCTACTCCTGTGCTTGTCAGTCAGTACCTGCAATTTTGCTTCACCTGTAGTTGTGACATGTTTTTCTTTGTGAGAGCACAAACATATTCATGGAGAGAGGGTTCTCTACGATGTCCGTGCATGCATGCACCATGTTTATTATTGTTGTCTAGACAGGATTTGGCTCCTCGTGCAGCTGAGCGTCCCACGCAACCCGAGTGCCGCACAGGAGAGAAACGAGAGACCCTATTGCCAACGATGTCGCGCGGGCTTCGCCTTGCGACAACGAGAAATATTTAGTGGAGGGAAGGGGGCGGCGGCTGACGGTGCTAATTTTGCGTCCGAGAGCGCACGAGACCAACTATGAGCCGTAGCCATACATGGCTTCAAATTGCATGGGAGAATTGTTTTACTCCGTATGCATGTCCTCAATGGCGTAGCCAGGATTGGTTCATACCCCGGGCCAAATTACATCCAAAATTACCCTAATTGCAAGGCATACAAAAGTTAAGCTCGGTTGCATAACTAATAAGAATATGAACGCAATATTGAATGACTTGCTTCAACCCAAAATTACCCCAAAAGTAACTGCAAAAATACAAAACTAATGACATACAAAACTACATGATATTTTGAGAACTAGAAAACTAATGAATTTCTACGTTGACAAAACTATAGAAGTACAAAACTAACTATTGGACCCTAAACTAAAGTTACCTTGTAAGGGAAAGAGCATGGAACTAGTGAAGGATTGAAATGAGGAATCATTCAGATCAACATTAATTCAAGGCAAAGTGCCAAGACAAACTGGGATTTGGGAGGCCCAGAGCGGGACTTATTGAGCAGATCCACGTAGGGTTGAACGACACCGGGATTGCCCGGCAGATCTTGGACGATCGGCAGCGACCGATTCCTTTCAAAGGCCAAGAGGGAGAGAGGGGAACTGGGAGACATAGTTAGGGGTTTGTCGGTTCGTCTCGCACGGTTTTAATTGACTCCTCTTGTTTTCCTCCCCTAACCCTAGACGACTAGGACAAACTCTCCCCTCTATACTTCACCAAAAAGCCCGTGGATTCTTGTCCCCTCTGCCTGCCTGCCGCTCTGGCGGCGGTGGCAGGAGGGGAATCCCGGTGCCTCTGCTTTGGTTAGTAGTTTAGGTTAGGATTTTTTTTTTGTTCTCATGGGTGTGGCGCTCGGGCGGATGACGGCGCTTCTTCTTCGAGTTTGTCTTTGGGGCTCCGATATGATTCTCCTTGACTTCGTCTGTCTGGACATAGTCGACGAAGCTCCGGTGTACATTCCTGCCTTCTCCTTGGGGCGGTGAGGTCGGGGTTTCTCGTCATGTGGTGAGATTTGGTGTCAGGTGTTTCAGATCTATGCAAGGTTTCAACGACGATGATTGCGGCTCCAGGATGCCAGTCCTTAGGGGCTTCGATGGTCTCAGAATCTTGATGTAATTTTTATGATGTTTGAGATGCATTGTACTTCCGAAATTTTATAATAGATCTTATGCTTTTCGCAAAAAAGGGCAGGCACCACAAATACATATTTGGCGCTTAACACTATGAATACAAGCAAATGTGAGTGCATCACATGCTCCCCTCCGCTAGTTTCTAAGTGTTTTCCCTTCCTAGTTTTGGGAAGCTTCTGGGGCCGGTTTGGGAAGCTTCTAGTCCATTCTTTTCTTTTTTTACTTTTTTGTCGTTTTCAAACCATTTTATTTGGTTTTCACCCGTTTTTTTATTTTTTAGTGAAAGTGTTTTCAAATCCATGAACTTCTTTCAAATGCATGAACTATACAAAATCATAAAGATAAAATTCACAAACTATTTTCAAATGCACGAACGTCTTTTGAAAACTGCAGTATTTTTTTTTAATCTACAACTTTTTCAAATTTGTGATTTTTTTCAAATTCGTGAACATCTTTTCCAATATGCAAACCTTTTTAAAATGAGTAAAAAAATTGAACGCACGAACTTTTTTACAGATCCCATAATTTTTTTAGAAATCCACGAATATTTTTTCAAATTCACGAACCTTTTTCAAATCCGTGAACTTTTTTTCAAATCCATGAAGTTTTTTTCTTCAAATTCCCGTGTTTTTCAAATTGCACGACCTTCTTGAGTTCTTGATTTATTTTAGTTTTTTCAGTGCACAACTTATTTTAAACTATATATAAAATTGATGAAACCCCCATCAAACCTCGTTTGCGAGCGAGCATGCGGGCACGTTTGAGAGAGAGAGAGAGAGAGTGTGTGTGTGTGTTTCAATCATTTTCTGTTAGCTAGATTTTGTTATGAGTAGTGGGTGTTGGGGAACGCGATAGAAAACAAAAATTTCCGAACTGCGAGCACGCCCAGGATCACTATAGAGATGCATACAAGGTTTTGATCTGATCATTACGGACTCGTAGCGCAGGAACTCGATACTCTCATGGTCTAAGGAATTATGCAAACGTTAACTATCTCTGTGTTATTAACCATCAACTTGTGATGAATGTATCTCAGAGCATAACATCAATTCGGGTCGATTCAACACAAGTGTTCTACCAACATTGTGCCCTCAAAATTGCTGGCATAGACATGCCCATGATCAGGAAAACAGGATCATCATGCAATACTTGAGCTAGTCTTAGAGGCATGACTAGGGATACTTTTTACCGTTTATTGTACCACACGTGCACATGAGTTTCCCTCCGAGCCTCGTGGATATTGTAGACTCGAGAATCATTGCAGTTATAGCATGGATCATAAACATTCATTACAAACTAGGAGATACAAAGTAACTGTTATTACTGCCTCTAGGGCATATCTCCTACAGACTCCCACTTGCACTAGATTCATAATCCAGTTAGATGGCTTCCTTAACACCGATGGCTATCCGGTGCTGCTCATGGTTTGCTCGTGGGAGAGGCTTCGTCATCGGGTCTGACACATTCAGATCCGTGTGAACTTTGCGTACTTTCACTAAACCCGCTTCGACATGATGTCGAATGAGTTTATATTTGCGTTCAATATGTCTTGTCTTATGGTGCGAACTTGGCTCCCTTGCCTGAGCCACGGCGCCACTATTATCACAATAGATCTCCACCGGGTCCAGAGCACTTGGAACCACACCAAGGTCTTCAAGAAATTGCTTGATCCCGACAGCCTGCTTGGAGGCTTCTGAAGCAGCAACATATTTCGCCTCCGTCGTAGAATCCGCCACAGTCTTTCGTTTGGAACTTTTCCAATCAACTGCGCCACCGTTCAATATGAAAACATAGCCTGATTGAGATTTGAAGTCATCTGGGTCAGTCATGAAGCCTGCATCAGTGTAACCACTTACAATGACATCTTCATCACCTCCGTAAACAAGGAGTAAATCCTTGGTCCTTCTGAGGTACTTAAGAATATTTTTGACTGCGGCCCAGTGTTCCAATCCTGGATCACTTTGGTACCGGCTGCTAACACTTAGCGCATAGGAAACATCCGGCCTTGTACATAGCATGGCATACATAATAGAACCAACTGCCGAAGCATATGGAACATCATTCATTTGTACTCGCTCATCGAGAGTCCGAGGACACTGATTCTTGCAAAGCACTGTGCTAGGTGACATGGGGAGTAGGCCTTTCTTGGAGTTCTCCATGTTGAACCTTTTCAACACCTTGTCAATGTACATGCTTTGGCTAAGCGCTATTAGGCATTTTGATCTATCCCTATAGATCCTGATGCCCAATACGTATGCTGCTTCACCTAAGTCTTTCATTGAAAAACTCTTCTTCAATGATTCTTTTATTTCGTTAAGAAAATGCACGTCATTTCCAATCAACAATATGTCATCCACATACAAGATTAGAAATGCTTTTGCGCTCCCACTAAACTTCTTGTAAACAAAAGATTCTTCATCATTCCTGATGAAGCCCAACTGTTTGATCACTTCATCAAAACGAATGTTCCAGCTCCTTGCCGCTTGCTTCAGACCATAAATGGCCTTTTGAAGTTTGCATACCTTTACATCATCCTTATGAACGACAAAACCTGCAGGCTGTATCATGTATACATCTTCTTTGAGATTTCCATTTAGGAAAGCCGTTTTGACATCCATCTGCCATATTTCATAATCGAAATAAGCAACAATTGTTAGTAATATCCGAACAGACCTAAGCATAGCTACGGGCGAGAAAGTCTCGTCGTAGTCCTCTCCTGGAACTTGCGTGAACCCTTTCGCGACAAGTCTAGCTTTGTGGATTGTAATGTTACCATCCGCGTCTGTCTTCCTTTTGAAAATCCATTTACAACCAATGGGCTTTACGCCTTCTGGAAGTTCTTCCAAGTTCCAAACTTGGTTTTCGTACATGGATTCCATTTCGGATTTCATGGCTTTGTGCCATTCCCTTGAGCTGGGCCCCGCCATTGCTTCCTTGTAGTGCGCACGTTCATCGTCTTCAAGAATGAAGATTTCATTATGAAACCACTCAGGTGGCTGGATAGCCCTACCTCATCTGCGCGGTTCAGTTACAACCTTGTCTGAAGTTACCGCATCATATGCGATGACTTCCGATTCGGTTGTATGGATAATTTGCGGAATTTCTTCCGGTTCCTTAGCCATATCAACGGTCGCCGAAGATTCACTAATCTCATTAAGTTGTACTGTCCTCCCACTTAATTCTTTAGCGAGAAATTCTTTCTCGAGAAAGTGTCCAACCTTTGCGACAAACACTTTGCCCTCGGACTGGTGGTAGAAGGAATATCCAATGGTGTTATTTGGATAACCTACAAAGTAACATTTGTCTGATCTAGATTCCAGTTTGGTTGGCTGTAAACATTTTACGTATGCCTCTCAACCCCAAACCTTGAGATGCGACACACTAGGTATCTTCCCATACCACATCTCATGTGGTGTCGTCTCAACAGATTTAGACGGTGCTCTGTTTAATGTATATGCGGCAGTAAGTAGTGTATGACTCCAAAAAGATATCGGCAGATCTGTAAGAGACATTATCGACCTCACCATGTCTAACAGGGTTCGGTTACGTCATTCCGACAATCCGTTTCGCTGTGGAGTTCCGGTGGGCGTAAGTTCTGAAACGATTCCACGGTCACTCAGATATTGGCTAAACTCATGACTAAGATATTCGCCACCACGATCTGATCGTAGAAACTTAATCCTTTTGTTACGATGATTTTCTACGTCATTCTGAAATTCTTTGAACTTTTCAAAGGTGTCCGACTTATGCTTCATCAAGTAGATATATCCATACCTACTTAAATCGTCAGTAAAAGTCACGAAGTAGAAATACCCACCCCGTGCGATTGTGCTCATTGGACCACATACATCACTATGTATTATTTACAATAATTCACTCGCCCGTTCAGGATGACCCATGAATGGTGTCTTGGTCATTTTCCCCATCAAGCAAGCCTCACATGTGTCAAATGATTCAAAATCAAAAGACGGTAAAACTCCAACTTTTTGGAGTCTTTTCATGCGTTTCTTTCCGATGTGGCCAAGACGACAATGCCGCAAGTAAGTGGTGGTGGTATCAGCCTTCTTAAGACGTTTAGCATTCACGTTAAAGACATCATTTTCACATTCAAGATTTAGTATGAAAAGGCCCCCAACAATGGGTGCAAATCCATAAAACATATCCTTACAATAAAGTGAACAACCATTGTTCTCAGACTTGTAGGAGTACCCATCGTGCACTAAACATGATCCAGAGATAATGTTTCTACACAATGTCGGAACAAAATAACAGTTACTTAGTTCTAAGGTAAATCCTGAAGGGAGACGTAGAGGCATAATGCCGACGGCTTGAGCGGTGATACCAGCACCGTTCCCGACGCGCATCACGACTTCATTCTTTGCCAGCTTGCGCACCTCCTGAAGCCCCTGTATCGACTTGCAAATGTGAGCAATTGATCCGGTATCAAATACCCAAGACATAGAATTTTCGCTAGCAAGCAAAACGTCAATGCCATTAACTTGTATAACAGTTATACCTTTTCCGGTTTTCCCGGACTTCTTATCTTCCAGATACTTCTTGCAGTTTCTCTTCCAGTGTCCTGTGCCTTTGCAGTAGAAGCACTCAGTTTCAGCCTTGGCTCCGCCCTTAGAGCTGCTTTGGGAGCTGGTCTTACCGGCGCCCTTGCCCTTCTTGGACTTGCCTTTCTTTTTGAAACTGGCGGTTTTATTCACAAGCAACACTTGCTTGTGATTTTTCTGCAGTCCTCCTTCAGCAGTTTTCAACATGGCAAGCACCTCATTAGGTGATTTATCCATCCGATTCATGTTGTAGTTCATGATAAAACCGTCGTAAGATGGGGGGAGTGAACCGAGCAACATGTCCATAAAATGGGCTGGTGGAAGTGGAAATTCCAGGGTATTAAGCCTTTCAACGTAGCCAATCATATTGACCATGTGCTCGCCAAGTGAACTGCCCTCAGCCATCTTGGTCTCCGTTAATATTTTCATGATATCATAACGTTCAGACCGTGCATTTTTCTTGTACAGAGCATCCAGTTCCTTGATCATATCAAAGGAGTTATGGAATTCAAAATATTTTTGAAGCTCTGAACTCATGCAAGACAGCATGAGGCACTGCACTAAGTTGAAATCATCATCCTTAGTGGGCCAGATATTTTTTTCATCTGCGGAAGAGGTCCGTCAAGCACGTACACTTTCTTATCACTCCTAAGGACAATCCTCAGGGTACGGACCCAGTCCGCATAGTTGTTTCCATTTGTAGCTAACTTCTCTTTCTCTAATATCAGGCCTAAGTTGAACGGTGCATTGCGAGCTATGTGATCTACAACGGTAAACACAAAATTCACTTTAGACATTGTTCATAATTAATTTTGCACTAGTGAATAAACAAATTTATTCTAAGGTGCGCTCCCACTCAAATCAATATCTCTCATAATTGATTGTGAGTGATGCATGACCCAACTTTCAATTCAACGTCAAGGATGTAACCATCTCAAGTGATGAGAATTTCAATTGGTAGGCCAACTTGCCAATCACATCTCTATGTGACTCTTGTTCATCTTTCGATGGGCGTGTTCCGAGCTCAGGACGATCCTCCGGAGCGTCAAGATAACCAAGTGACCTTGCTGCGAGGTCTCAACTCACCCGCCTCACACTTTTCTAATCGTTCGTATCCATGTAACCATGTGATACCCCGAAAAGATAGGTAACGTGACGGTGCTACACTTGAGAGATCACCCTAATAAAAAGCGACTACCTTGCAATCAAGAAGGGTGCATCATAAGGGATAAACATCTCAGGCAATTCATAATAGCATGATATGGTATAGCCCTTTCTGACGGAGAAGTCATCAATTTCTTCGTCTTCGACATTTACGTCGGTGTTCACCTTCGCGAAGATTGCCACCACCTTGTCGATGCACCAGATAATATTGCTATCTCTATAGCTAATAAAATAAGTGCATTACATAAGGTTGACACGCAGGTCATTTTAAAGTGACAATCATATGGCTCCAGCCATCATGCCGAATCATGACACGCAGGTCATGTTAGTAAATTTACATCATATAGTCATCTCATACATAATCATATCAATATGAGAACTACTATACCACATCACATGCGATCCTGCAAAACCAAGTTAGACGCCTCTAATCGGTTTATGCAAAATTTTATTTACGTGGCTTCTAAGGTTTTGACTTAAACCGCAGCTACCAACGTTTATCATCAAGTATGATCATTCAAGTTGCTAGATTAACTTTGCGGGGTGTATGAAGCACGAGATAATAAAATCTTGAACCCCATACTGAACTTCGTCATACGCATGACCCCCGTGCAGATCATATCTCCATTGCCCTTTCGTCTGCGAAACATCCATCTTTCTCAACTATGGCGGAACCCAAAGACACTGAAGCACTTCGTTGATCTGTCAATCAACATACTCAGGAGCAGCATGAAAGGATCACGGATGGCCAGAACTTTGTCAGATTCCACCATGCCGTCAAGATCAGGACTATGCAAATTCAAGGGAAGCAACAAGAACATCGGGTAATAGATTTCATCTACTACCCGCACAAATAATTTTCAGCAATAGATCTCATCTACTACAAAATTATACTATGCAATACCCATACATCTCATGTATTCTAGATCGTAACCTGCATCTATGCATAGCCTGGCTCATGATGCCACTGTTGGGGAACGCGACACAAAACAAAAATTTCCGAACTGCCAGCACGCCCAGGATCACTATAGAGATGCATACAAGGTTTTGATCTGATCATTACCGACTCGTAGCGCAGCGGAAGTAGAGTCGATGAAGATCGGTGGTGCAGATCCCCGCAGCTAGGATTTACAACCTCCCAACCGCGAGGATGTATTCCCTCGTCGGACAGCCCTTCGGGAGGCGGTCGGACAGTCCCTCGGACGATGTCACGGATAGCCCTTCGGGAAGACCCTCGAAGCTCAAACGGTAACTCGGACAGCCCACCGAGAGGACCCTCGAACAGCCCCTCGGGCAAAAGATCAAAACTACGACCTCTCTACGGGGTTGCACACATACGGTGTCAGCTATCCGGCAGGGCTTCGCCGTCCAGAACTAGTTCCTGCCGGAACCCAGACAGCCTTTCGGCTCTACGAAACTATTTCGCGGGGAGGGAGAGAGAAGGCCAGATCATGCATGGCATTTGTATGTGAGAAAGAGTGAGTGTGAAGAGTGCATGTCCACCTCTATTTATAGGAAAAACCCAAGGGGTAGGGTGGCACTTGAAATACCCAAAAAACCCATCACATGGAGTTTCCAAAGGGGCAAAATGGGAAGGCTAGAGGACCTCCGTGGAGGAGATCCTCCCTTGGCCAGCCACCACAAGTGGGCCCCCCATGAGGGGCTCTCATCCATCCATGTCATCCCATGATATTTTGGGACAAAGCCCAAAAAGGTGGCTTTCCATAAAGTAAGTGCTTTTTACTATTCACGAAACCATTTTTTCGCGGCCGTTAAATCCAAAAATATTTCCGTGGGTCTTAGAATAATTCCAGTACCCACTAAAACAATTCTGGACGCGTTCCGAAACATTTTCAGATCAATGATTTTCATCTGCGAAAAGAAACCAAAGCGGTTCCGGCAGTCCGGAACATTTCCGGTTTTTTGTCTCCGAAAAATCCCAGAAGTTACCGGAACAATTCTGGTACCCTCCAATAATTTCCAGGCGTATGCTGAAACCAATTTTACTTAATGGTATACTCCGAAACAACTTTTCGGTTTTACCGAAACTCTTCCGGTGATCTCTCTCAGGAACTCTTCCGTTGTCCCCGAAACTTTTCCGGTGATTTCCTCTCAGACTCCCTGTCTAGTATTCAGCAGATAGATAACCCTTAAGTGTGTGACCCCATAGGTTCGGTGAAGTATAGACATGAGCGGAACACTTTCCGATCAATGATCAACATCGGAGCCGTGGACACCCATATTGACCCCTATACCCACACGAATAAATATTCGAGTGAACCATTAGTTTGCCGTGTGCTATTCCTATTGCTTCACGATATGATACAAAACCCCGAGCTGAGACTTGTCGGCATCCCCATGGATCAACACCTTGTCCACTATGCCAGTTAACTCGTTACCGGTTTTGTTCTCCTTTCTCGTTTCCGTGTATCGGCATCCCTGTGATCAAATCACATTGTTACTGGCCAGACGATGATGGATACCGCAACACCGAGAGGGCCCAAGAATATCTCTCCATCGTCGGAGGAGCAAATCCCAATCTTGAGTTACCAAGTTACTTGTCATACTTTTCCGTGAACCCGTAAGCCGCCGTAATAGCCACCCTGTTACAGATGACGTTTAACAAACCCCAAAGTTCACGAAGCAAGCACGAAGGAACTCAATACTCTCATGGTCTAAGGAATTATGCAAACGTTAACTATCTCTGTGTTATTAACCATCAACTTGTGATGAATGTATCTCAGAGCATAACATCAATTCGGGTCGATTCAACACAAGTGTTCTACCAACATTGTGCCCTCAAAATTGCTGGCATAGACATGCCCATGATCAGGAAAACAGGATCATCATGCAATACTTGAGCTAGTCTTAGAGGCATGACTAGGAATACTTTTTACCGTTTATTGTACCACACGTGCACATGAGTTTCCCTCCGAGCCTCGTGGATATTGTAGACTCGAGAATCATTGCAGTTATAGCATGGATCAGAAACATTCATTACAAACCAGGAGATACAAAGTAACTGTTATTACTGCCGCTTGGGCATATCTCCTACAGTGGGCTGACTCACATAGGCACAACCAGGAGGAAGATGACGGTCCTGCCCTACGCCAGATACGATAACCTATTAAGGATGGGCTTGTAATATGTTCAGACGAGGCTATCAATGGCCTAGGTTGCCAGGGGCTCATTGCTACTTGTAAACTGCACTGGGATTTTCCCTTAAGAGGAGAGGAGATGCAACACAATAAAGATAAGTATTTCCCCAGTGAGAACCAAGGTTATCTAAGCAATAGGAGGACCACACAAATTCCCGTTTTCAACACCTACACACAAAAGAGCACACAGTTGAACCTAACGCGGGCAAGAGGGTTGTCAAGCCCCTTGAACTCGTATTTGCAATCCATAAGTAGTGATAGATAGATAATATAAATGTAAAATAAAATAACAGTAAATAAACGACAGTAATATTTTTGGATTTTTTATAATATATTTTATGAAGACCCGGGGGGCATAGTTTTCGCTAGAGGCTTCTCTCTCGAAGAAAGAATATGATGACTTTTTATAATATATTTTGTGAAGACCCGGGGGGCATAGTTATGCAATATTTATTCACGGTAATGACCATGTATATAGACATCACGTCCATAAACAAGTAGACCGACTCATGTCTGCATCTACTACTATTACTCCATCCATCGACCGCTATCCAGCATGCATCTAGAGTATTAAGTAAAAACAGAGTAATGCTTGGAGCAAGATGACACGATGTAGACAAAGTAAATTCAATCAGTATGAATGAACCCCACCGTTTTCCCCTTAATGGCAGTAATACAATTCGTCTCTTGACCCCTTCTGTCACGAGGATAGAGCACTGCAAGATTAAACCCATCACAACCCACCACTCCCGCTAAAGATAAATAAATCTAGTTGGCCAAACCAAACCGATAGATCAGAGAGAAATACGAAGCTATAATAATCATGCATATAAAAATTCAGTAAAGACTCAATATATTTTTCATGAATAATCTGAACATAAACCCATAATTCATCGGATCCCAACAAACACACCGCAAAGAAGATTACATCGAATAGATCATCGCGAAGATGCGATGAACTTTGTATTGAAGATCGTAGAGAGATAGAGAGAGCCATCTAGGTACTATCTATGAATGCGTAGGTCTTTGGTGAACTACTCACACATCATCATGAGAGCAACAAGGTTGATGTAGAGGCCCTCCGAGATCGATCCCCCCTCCGACAGGGCACCGAAACAGGGCTCCGGATGGGCACACGGCGGAACAGAGACTTGCGGCGGCGGAAAAAGTATTTTGGCTGGCTCTCGGGTGTTTTTCCGATTTATGAGAATTTATAGTGGCGGAGTTAGGTCAGCGGTGTCGGGAGGTGATCCCAAGGAATCGAGGCGCGACCACCCCCATTGGGCACGTCCTGTTGTCTTGGCGCCACCTCGTGTGGTCTTCGGTCTCCCTCAGAAGCTTCCAGATCTTATTTTTGTTCAGAAAAAAAATCTCCAAAAAGTTTCGAGGCATTTGGACTTCTTTTGGTACGGTATTTCTTAAAGGCCAAAAACAAGCAGAAAACAGCAACTTGCACTGGGCACTAGCTTAATAGGTCAGTTCACAAAAATGATATAAAACAAAATATAAATGCATATAAAATATCCAAGAATGATAATATAGTAGCATGGAACCATCAAAAATTATAAATACGTTGGAGACGTATCACTCATCCACGAGCGCGCTTATTTCTTGCTTATTGTGAGACGTAAGCCTGATGGGCCCTATTTGGCGCGTAGGTCTCTAGATAGAGACCAAACGCGTACCCCGCCTGCTCACAACGTATACTTGGCTCGGCCAAACTAGCTCCTTTCCAGTTTTGGAACCTGCTTTTTTTCTATTTTCATTCTTTCATTTCTTTTATTTTACATTGCCATTTTTGTTTCAATTTAAATTTTATTTTCCTTTCATAATTTTAATTTACTTATTTTCAAAATCGTGAATTTTTCTACAATCCAGGACTATTTTTCAAATCCGTGATTATATTTGTAATTCCAAAATTTTAAAAAATATGAAATGTTTTTAATTCACGAATGCCTTTTTCAACCTTGCGGACATTTTTTGAATTCATGAACTTTTCTATGACTTGGCGAACATTTAATGGATAGAGAAATAGTTTTTTGAAATTCATGAGCATTTTTGGAAATCATGAATTATTTCAAATTTTTGAATATTTTTTAAATCCGAGAACACTTTTTAAATCCATGAGTATTTTCAAAATATAATAAAGTTTTTTAAATGAAGGAATATTTTATGACACTGCGACCATTTTTTCTAACTTGTGGACAATTTTTGAATTCGTGAACATTTTTTGAATTTGGCGAACATTTTATGAATAGATGAACATTCTGTGAAATTTATGAGCATTTTTCGATCCATTTTTGGGAATATTTTTAAATTTCTATATATTTTTTGAATTCCGAGGGCACTTTTTCGATCTGTGAACATTTTCCAAATCCATGAAATTTATCATATACAACAATATTTTTGAAAATAGTGAACCATTTTTTCCAATTTATAGACCATTTTATATTCAAAAAATATTGAAATTGTGAAAATTTAGAAATTTGTGAATAATTTTAAAACTCCAAATTATTTTTGACATTCATAGATAATTTTTGAATTTGGAACATCTGTATTATTCACAAGCAATTTTTAAAAGTTCAAATTTTTTTGCAATACCATTTTTTTATCCGGGATATGTGAACATATTCTAAGTCAAAAAAGAAAATAAAGAAACAAAAAAATGAAGAACAAACTGGGGAGCTCCACCCCAGAGCAGATCCAAAGCACACATAGGATGCGCGTTGATAAGCGCTAGGGTGATATGTCGTGTGTATCGATTCCTAATAGGAATCATCCGCCACGAGCGCCAACTGTAGAGGTCGTGAGCCCTCGGTCCACCCTTGACACGCGACAACTGTAGTGACCGCACCCCTCAGTCCAACCCGTCATCGACCTTCTCGCCGGGTCTCTCATGTGCGAGTCGTCTGGGCAGATCGGACGAATCGCCTTGTCCCCGAGAGCCTCCCACCGCAAGTCACCCGACAACGGACGGTTGGGAGGCTCTATTCGTCGTCAACCAGCCCAGGAAGGTGGATACTCCACCATCCTTTATAGGAGTAATACTACCTCAATTCAAACTTGGTCAAACCTATAATAAGTTGGACTTAGGATAAACCTACAACTTAAATTAATTTGGAACGGGAGGAGTACACCTATATGGATTTATCTCAACCAATATATGACAAGGCATGATTGTTGACGTTGTCAATGCACATACATATGATATATTTTGCGTAACACTATGTTCATAATGTTGGAAATATGCCCTAGAGGCAATAATATTGTATTATTATATTTCATGTTCACAGTTAGGAGATTATATTCTATGATATAACTGCTATGATCCTGCATTTTGTGATTCAGTGAAAAACTCATCTGCACGTGTGGAATGATAAACGGAGATTCCTAGTATCGCCTCTAAGACTAGCTCAAGTGTTGTTAGTGATCATGTTTTTCGGATCTTAGAATACCATTAATGATAGTCCTAAAACCACTTTGAGAATATGACGTTGGAAGAACGATCATATTGAATCGACCCACTCATGTTTGTTTTACTTTGAGATATTATCATCACAAGTCAACTTTTATAACAGGGAGAGTTAAAATCTGCTTTAGTTCCTTAGACCATGAGAGTATCATAGTTTCTTCTTACTCTATGATGGGCTTTGGGGTTTCTGAAATGTCATCTGTAATAAGGTGCTCATAACGACAACTTACAAGTTCATTGGAAAGTTTGACAAGTGACTAGATAGCTCAAGAGTGGGATTTTCTCCTCCGACGACGGAGAGATATTCTTAGGGCTCTCTCGGTGTGACGGTATCTATCATCGTCTGGCATGACACATGTGACTAGGTCACGGGGATACCAGAACATGTCAATGAGAAAGAAGAACAAAACCGATAACGAGGAGACCGGTATAGTGAGCATGAGAATGATTGAAGAGGATACTGATACATCCCACCTAGGGTTTTGTAAACTATTATGTAGCAAAGGGAATAGCACATGATAACCAGAGGTTCACTCGAATATCATTCATGTGAGTATATGGGTCAACATGGATGTCCACGGTTCCACTGTTGATCATGGAACGAAAGGAAGTTTGTTCATGTCTATATTTCACCGAACCTATAGGGTCACTCACTTAACGTTTAGTGGAACTAAGATATAAAGGAAAATGAGATAATGGGATCCGAAAGAGTTTTATATAGTCTTTATAGAGTTTCAAATGTTCTCAGAAATGTTCTGGGAGGTCCTAGGAAGGTCCTGGGAACTTCTTGTAATGTCCAGAAGGTTACGACACCTTCCGGATAAATCCAGGGGTCTTTGGTGCAAGGACACCTTGGCTGGGCCAAGGGGTAAGGCCCACGAGGCCTTAGGTCAGTGCAAAAAGGGATTGTATGGAAGGCAGGGGCTAGATGCCAGGGTTTACGACGTCTACCCCTGGGCCAGACGCTGGAGTCCGCGAGACTCATGTAGACGTTGGGACCCATGGCATCTAGCCCTGGACTTCGAGGAGGACTCGTCTTTGAGGTCCAAACGGACTTTGGGTAGCCCCCTCCCCAACTTGCGCCCCAGGCCTCTGCATATAAATAGAGGGGTAGGGGCAGCGCCTAGAACACATCAAATCTCTTGGAGGTTGCCTCGATGCTGCCCCATGCCTAGTTTCTCTCTCGTGTCTAGTTGATATAGATGTCGATGCTGCTAGGTTACTTCTCCCTCTATTTTTCTCAGCGGTTCTTAGCTCTGGATGGTGAAGCTCTGTCGAACCACTACTTTGGTACGTGAGCAATCCGTAGAGGCATCGTGCTTTCGGTGCTTGTTCGAGGGATCGTTCGTGGGACAGTTTGAGGGACTTCAAGTCCAATCTACGCCAACTCTTCTTTTGCTGTAACTTGAAGTTGGTAAAAATCCAATTTAAACCTCTAATGCATCTTCATAGTGTTCCTGGGTCGATTGTAGGGAGATTTTTTTGTTTTCTACTATGTTTCCCAACAGTGGCATCATGAGCAATTCTATGAGTAATTGTTGGTTTTGATCTAGATCACATGTGATTTTGAGGGTATTGCATAAAAGTTTTTGTAATGATTTTGATCTACTGCTAAACAGAATTAAAAACTAGATGAGTTCTAGATCTTAGAAATTGTGCGAGTAGAAGACAAGATCTATTGGTAGATGCAATCTTTTACTTAATGTTCTTGTTTGCTTCCCACGAGTGTTGATTCGGTTCAGTTCATTGGCGGTTGCTTCGGTTTAGTTCATTGGCGGCATGATATAGCTTTCTACAAAGTTCTGAAAATCGATTGACTCTGGCTATCGACGATCTGCTAACAGTTCTTTGGGCTTAATCATAGTCAAGAATAGTGAACTATCGCAAATACGAGAGGGCATGAAGATGTTTGGTCTTCAGGGAGGTCACATGTATTGATGAAGTTTGGTGTGGTGCTAGAGATCTTTAATTAAGTCTCTTCCCTCACACACCCCGCAAAGTTAATCTAGCAACAAGAATAATCATACTTGATGATGGACGTAGGTAGCTAGTGTTATCCGAAACCCTAGAAGCCATGTAATTAAAATTTACCAAACCAATTAGAGGACATCTAACTTGGTTTTGCAGGATGCATGTGATGTGGTATAGCCTTCATCATGATAATGAGTTTATGTATGAGATGGTTATATGATGTCACGTTAAGTGACCTGTGCGTCACAGTACGACATGATGGCTGGAGCCAAGGGATTCTCACTTTAATGACTTGTGTGTTAACGTCACTATTTTATTTTTATCGACGGGCATGACAGACGTGCTTTGGCGGACCCCGGAGCAAGGAGGCTTCACCAGGCCCAAGAGACTAAGGTGGTTGCCACAACAATACTTCAGAGTACTTTCATGAAGACCTCGGACAATCATGGATACATCCCCAGCGCCAAGGGCTATACCACATCATGCTATTATAAATTGCCTCAGATGTTTATCCCTCTTTTATTGCACCCTTTGATTGCACACTAGCCAATTATTAGGGTGATCTCTCACTGAAAATATCAAGTTGTTAGTGCTCTTCCTAGTGTAGCAACTGTCTATACCACATAGCTTTTCGGGCTACGTCATGTCCACATGAGTACGAAGGGATCGTGAGGTGTAAGGCGGGTGAAGGTTAGACCTCACAATGGGAACATTGGTTGTCTTGAAGTTCTAGAAGGATCGTTCTGAGCTCGGATCACAAAGCATCGAAAGATGAACAAGCGTCATATGGAGATATGATCAACAAAAGTTTGCCTACCGGTTGATGTTCACGTCTTCAGTGATGTCCACATCAATGACTGCGAATAAGATCTTGAATCACTTAAACTCAATTATGAGAGACATTGGTTTGAGTGGGAGCACAATAATGAATTAATGAAGTTTAATTACTACTGCAATTAATTACGAACAATATCTGTGTGTAGTTTGCATTATAGTTAAGGAATGATGGCTCACGGTTCCATCTTTCCTATTGAAATTGATTAGCTGATTGTACGTGTCAAATCGTTATGATTGGTAAATGTAATGAGATGATTGTACTCTAGAGTGTCGAGAAGGATTTTGTCCTGTTGCATGCTTACAATACTCTCCCACAGATGTCGTGGATGATGAGACTCATGTCCTTCGATCGAATAGGCTAGAATCCTATTACAGTCTAATTGTTTTCAAGAAACCTGAACTTCAAAATGTTTGGGATAATCATGTGATATTCTCGGAACTGTAATAATTTTGAAAAACAAACAAAGGGTAAAAGATATATGATATCTAAAGAAGTGTTTTGTTTGCAAGTTCTAGTGAAGCGTTCAACTATGTTGAAGACTGAAATACGTACATTGGATCTGGAAAAAAGCTAGTCATGGTGAGAACTTAAGGAGAAAGAACAAATCCGAAGGATGTAATGATAATTACACTGCTAGGGAAGTTTGGGGCTCACACCACTCTTAAAGTTGGGTGCTTCTTCTGTGAATAGGAGAATCGGAAATAAAACTACAAGATGTAAAAAAGGCAGAAAGAAAGAAGTCTCGAATGTGCAACTCAGGTATGAATGTCATACAAGTTATGAGATGTAGACAAAGTTGGTCAATTAAGAAAAATTCTTTGGAATTATGAATAAATTATTTATCACTAAATTCGTCGGTATTGTGGTTAAAAATTGATCACAAGGATGTTGACTCGATTGCATGTTGTTGCAAATTAATGCAAGAACTACTATGACCTAAATGGCCAACAAAGAATGAGGTTAAAACATCAGATGGAAATTTTGTGACGGTTACCTCTATAATTTATTTTCATAATTCAATTTAGAGTTTTGTACACTCTAGCCCATTGCATAGAAGTTGCAAGCAGGTTGTTCATGAGAGAACAATAGTTGTTCGATGTTATGAACAAAAGGCCATACTTTTATTGTGAATAGGATGTGGTTTATGAATATTGATGATAAAATTGAACATCCATAGCACGGATGCAAAATGTCGCAAGACTAAAAGAATACCACATATGTGTGGCACTGCATTTTGTCACATTGGAGAAATCCGCATGGAGAAATTTCATAGTGATGGATTCTGAAGTCATCCGATTATGAATCATCTAACATTCGCAACTTTTTTCCAAATTGTGAAGTAAACTAAAATACGTTCACATGCCATAAATAACGAGGAATAAAATAATTAGAAACATGCATGTTGATGTGTGTGGTTCAATAAGTGTTGTTGCAAGCAGTCGATTTATCTATCTTCAAGGATGACTCAAGTACATATTTATATTTACCGAGACATAAAATCTGGATCCTTTGAAATGTACCAAAAGATTTCTAGAATGGGATAAAAATTATTGTAACAAAACAATAAGTTTCTACAATTGGATTGCAGAAAGGAGTATTTGAGTTACAAGTTTAGTGAATGTCTGATGAGCTGTGAAAAGAGTTTTTTGACTTGTACTTCCCCAAACATTACTAAGAGTAGAATGTTCTGAGTAGATGTAATCAAACTATGTATGACATGGTGAGATCAAAGATGGTATTAATCAATTTGCCAATATACTTTCTAGTGTGATGCTTTAGAGATTCCGGCTTTACACTGAAAAGAGCGCCATCAAATCTGTTGAAGTGACACCATATAAGATATGGAGTGGTATGCAAATATCATTGGGTCTTTTATTAACATTTGGGAATATAACACATAAGTAAAAGTGTTTACGAGTTTATGTCCCTACTCAGATAAGTGCTACTTTGTGGGTTATCCCAAATAGTTGGGTATTCCTCTATCGTTATGCCAATCCAAAGTGCTTTTGCTACAGAGTGCAGTAAATTTTGAAGAAAATGTTTTCTGCAAAATTGTGAGTGGGAGGATAGTGCAACTCGATGAGATTATAGATTCTTCGTCATCCGGTCAAAGAAAAGAAACGCTGGAACTGGTTCCAGGATTTCCTACAGTGACTGATACGGAAGCCTCTACATGAGATATAGAGACTTCGATCGAACTTGTAGCTGAACTATATAGGTCGGGCAAACTCATGCAAACCTTCATGGTGTGTAGACGAGATATTGTTGAACAAACAATAAACCTATATGATACACAAAGAAGCGTTGATGGGCCCTTACTCCGGAAATGGATACATGTCAAAGTAATTCGAGATAGTATCCGTATACGTGAATTCAAGTTTAGAACTTGATGAACCCTACAAAAGACTTAGAGTCTAACGTATAGTAATGGATCTATAAACTCAAAAAGATGAAAATGTTTTATTAAGCTGGACTTGTTGCAAATAGTTCATGACAAGATCAAGGAGTTGACTATGACAAGATTGTCTCATCATAATCAATGCTTAAAGTCAGTTCGGATTAAACTAGCAATTACTAAATATTTCAATCGTGAGATATAACAGATGGATGTCAAAATGATTCCCGTGAGATGGAAATAGAACCAAGGTGCATATTTGATACAATCCAAGGTAATTTTGTCGATCCATAGGATGCTAGTATGTGTGCAAACTTCAAGAGATCCTATAATTATATGAAGCAATAATCATAGTGGAGTTGGAAACTTCGTTCTTGTGAAATGATCAAAATTTGATTTCATCGAGGAAAGTGAAGATGTTTTGTTTACAAGAAAGTAAGTGGGAACATGATAATATTTCTGAACAACTGTATGTGCATAACATATTTTTGATTCGACTTGACAAAAAATTAGGACTTCATTAAAATAGTTTTTAGTGAAGTACTTAGGCAATATAGCCTTGGTATTAGGCATAATAATCTATTGAGATAGTAGTGCCTAATCGGGTTTAGTCACAATACATATTGACAAGATACTAAAGAAGTATAGTATGAAAACGTCAAGAAGAGTTTCTTGTCGAAGTCACATGGAAGGAGTTTTAAGCAAGAATCGGTATTCTGAGATACTGATGAGCGAAACACATAATTTCAATCACACATTTTTTAATTATATTTCTTGGTATGTAAGCAACCAGATATGTCTAGTACTTCAAGTAAGTTGTGATTAATGTTATCAGATTGATCAAAGTGTTGATCATAAGATAACAGTGAAAATATCGTTAAGTACTGATGAAATGTTTCTCACATACTGAGAAAATGAAGAGATTGTTGTAGGAGTTACATCAATACATGCTCTTTGTAAGTAGTACATAAATGAAATCTTCATCGATGCTCCAAGCTATTCTTGATTTCAATTAAGTGATATGTGTTGGTGGCACAATAAGTTAGAATTGATCCAAGAAAGTTACAGTGGTAAATTCTATAACAAAGGTTGAGTATGTTGCCGCTTTAGAAGCAACACTGGAGGGCGATGAATCAAAAGTTCGATTTATGAACTTGGTGTGGTTTCTAGATAGTTTGTGCCAATGGAAGACTGTTCTGAATAGTGGTTCCATAGGTCCTGCTAGTAATTCAATACATACAATGCCAATTTCACACAAATTATAAATTCGTGTGATAGCATGATAGATGCATAGAAATTCCAATGATACACGTGGATCTGAAGTTGTCAAGATATGATAGGATGAAAGCTATACCACAAGCAAAGCATGGACTAAACACCGAATTGACATTGGTGTAAAATTAAAATGTGCTAGCTAGATTATTGACTCTAGTGCAAGTGGGAGTATGTTGGAAATATTCCCTAGAGGAAATAATATTGTATTATTATATTCCATGGTTATAATTAAGAGTTTATATTCTATGCTATAACTGTTATGATCTTGGAATATGCGATTCAGTGGAAAACTCATATGCACGCGTGGAATGATAAACGGTAAAAACATATTCCTAGTATGGCCTCTAATACTAGCTCAAGTGTTATTAGTGACCATGTTTTCCGAATCTTAGGATATCATTATGTGTAACGATGGTCATAAAACAACTTTGAGAATACGACATTGGAAGAACAATCATATTGAATCGACCCAAACTTGTTTGTTATACTTTGAGATATTATCGTCACAAGTCAATTGTTATAACATGGAGAGTTCACATATGCTTTAGTTCCTTAAACCATGAGAGTATCTTAGTTTGTTCTTACCGTACGATTGGCTTCGGGGTTTCTCAAACGTCATCCATAACAAGGTGGTGATAATGACAACTTACAAGTTCATCGGAAAGTTTGACAAGGGACTAGATAGCTCAAGAGTGGGATTTTCTCCTATGATGATGGAGAGATATTATTAGGGCCCTCTCGTTGTGACGGCATCCAGCATCGTCTGGCCAGACACAGGTGACTAGGTCACAAGGATGCCGGAACATGTCAAGGAGAAAGAAGAAGAAAACCGGTAGCGAGTAGACCGGTATGGTGAGCATGAGAATGAATCAAGAGGACATCGATTCATCTCACCTTTGTTTTTGTAAAGTATCACATAGCAAAGGGAATAGCACATGATAACCAAATATTCACTCGAATATCATTCATGTGAGTATAGGGGTCAACATGGATGTCCACGGTTCTGATGTTGATCATTGAATGAAAGGAAGTTTGTTCATGTCTATATTTCACTGAACCTATAGGGTCACTCACTTAACATATAGTGGTTTGTTAAAGAACTAAGAGTTAAAGCAGAATGAAAGAATGGGCGCATGAAGAGTTTTGGATAGTCTCGAAAGAGTTTCAGATGTCCTCAGAAATGTTCGGGAGATCCCGAGAAGGTCCTGGGAACTTCTGGTAATGTCCAGAAGGTTACGGAGCCTTCCAGATAAATCCAGAGGGTCTCTAGTGCGAGGACACCTTGGATGGGCAAAGGGGTAAGGCCCACGAGGCCTTAGGTTGGTGCAAAAAGGGACTGTATGGAAGGCAGGGGCTAGACGCCGGAGTTTATGGCGTCTACCCCTAGGTCAGACACCGGAGTCCACGGCTCTCACATAGATGCCAGGATCCGTGGTGTCTAGCCCTGGAGTCCGAGGAGGACTCATCTTTGAGGTCCAAACGGACATTTGGGAGGCCCCTGACGGTGTCCTGGACTAGGGGGTACTCAACACGTCGTCTCCCGACCAGTGGGTCGGGACAAAGACCCCCAAGGTGCTTCACTAATGGGCCACTTCGGGCAGCCTATGATGCATACAAGGGAGATTTCACAAGACTTGGTGCATGCTACTTCTTGAGCTTGCGTTGGTTTTCCCTTGAAGAGGAAAGGGTGATGCAGCAAAGTAGATAAGTATTTCCCTCAGTTGTTGAGAACCAAGGTATCAATCCAGTAGGAGGTACAAGCAAGTCCAAAATAGATGTACCTACACAAATAATCAAACACTTGCACCCAACGCAGAAAAGGGGTTGTCAGTCCCTTCACGGTTACTTGCAAGGATGAGATCTGATAGGGATAGATATAAAAGATTGCTAGAACGTAAAGTTAAGCAAAAGTAAAAAAGAATGCAGCAAAGTATTTTTGGTATTTTTGGTTTATAGATCTGAAAATATAATATGGAAAATAGACCCGAGGGGCATAGGTTTCACTAGAGGCTTCTCTCATGAAGGAAAATAATACGGTGGGTGAACAAATTACTGTCGAGCAATTGATAGAAAAGCGAATAGTTATGACGATATCCAAGGCAATGATTATGCATATAGGCATCACGTCCGGGTCAAGTAGACCGAAACGATTGTGCATCTACTACTATTACTCCACACATCGACCGACTCCTGCCTGCATCTAGAGTATTAAGTTCATGAAGAACAGAGTAACGCATTAGGTAAGATGACATGGTGTAGAGGGATAAACTCAAGAAATATGATGAAAACCCCATCTTTTTATCCTCGATGGAAACAATACAAATACGTGCCTCGCTACCCCTACATTGTCACTGGGTGAGGACACCGCAAGATTGAACCCAAAACTAAGCACTTCTCCCATTGCAAGAATTACCAATCTAGTTGGCCAAACCAAACCAATAACTCGAAGAGACTTGCAAAGATATGAAATCATGCATATAAGAATTAAGAGAAGATTCAAATAATATTCAAAGATAAGCTGATCATAAACCCACAATTCATCGGATCTCGACAAACACACCGCAAAAGAGTATTACATCGGATAGATCTCCATGAAGATCATGAAGAACATGGTATTGAAGAACAAAGAGAGAGAAGAAGCCATCTAGCTACTAGCTATGGACCCGAAGGTCTGTGGTAAACTACTCACGCATCATCGGAGGGGAAATGGAGTTGATGTAGATGCCCTCCGTGATCGAATCCCCCTCCGGCAGATTACCGAAAAAGGCTCCAAGATTGGATCTCACGGGAACAGAGTCTTCCGGCGGCGGAAAAGTATTTTCGTAGCTCTTTTTGGTATTGGGGGAATATTTGGGAATTTATAGGCCGAAGAATAGGGTTAGGAGAGCTGCTGGGGGGCCACAAGCCAGGAGGGCGCCCCCCCCCCTAGGGCGCGCCCTGGTGGCTTGTCGCTTCCCGGCAGGTCTCCTGCCTTCATCTCCAAGTCTGGCAGGTTTCCTCTGGTCCAAGAAAAATCATTCCGAAGATTTTATTCCGTTTGGACTCCATTTAATATTCCTTATCTGCAATACTCAAAAACAAGGAAAAAACAGAAACTGGCACTAGGCTCTAGATTAATAGGTTAGTCCCAAAAATAATATAAAATAGCATAATAATGCATATAAAACATCCAAAACAGATAATATAATAGCATGGAACAATAAAAAATTATAGATACGTTGGAGACGTATCAGCGCACAAGACAAGAACTCCTCTAAATCCTAGGCCACTGGTACATTATATAAGCCGAGGCCAGGCTGGTCAATAGATCCTCGAATCTCAGATTCATTAGAACAATCTCGTGTTGATACTTGTACTATGTACTATCCCCCATATCAATACAATCAAGAGCAGGACGTAGGGTATTATCTCTTCGAGAGACCCGTGTTGGGTAACGCAGTAGAAAACAAAAAATTTCTGACCTACGTACCAGCCCAGGACCACTATGGAGACTCCATACAAGGTTTGATCATTTTCGTTACCGACTCGTAGCGCAGCGGAAGTAGGGTCGATGACGATCGGCGGTGCAGATCCCCGCAGCTAGGATTTTACAACCTCCCAACCGCGAGGATGTATACCCTCATCTGCCCCACGGACAGCCCTCCAAGAGGCGGTCGGACAGTCCCCCGGACGGTGTCACGGACAGCCCTTCGGGAGGACCATCGAAACTCGGACAGTCACTCGGACAGCCCTTCGGGAGGACCCCCAAAACTTAGACAGTCACTCGGACAGCCCTTCGGGAGGCACTCTCGAACTAAGACTGAAACTACGATCTCTCTACAGAGTTGCACACATACGGTGTCATCTATCCGGCAGGGCTTCGCCGTCCAGAACTAGTTCCTGCCGGAACCCAGACAGCCTTTCGGCTCTACAAAACTATTTCGCTGGGAGGGAGAGAGAAGGCCAGATCATGCATGGCTTGTGTATGAGAGCAAGGATTGAGTTTTGTGGGCAGCCCACTCACCTCTATTTATAGGAAAACCAAGGGGTAAAGTGGCCATTTCCAAAAACCCAAAAATGCCCATGAAGGAACACTTCCACAAGGGCATATTAGGGAAGTAATGGAACAAGTGGGGCCCCATGGTGGAGCCCCATATGTGGCCGGCCACCATCTCATGGGGGCCCCCCAAAGGGGGTTGCTTAGCCTCCAAGTCCTTCTAGAAACCTTTTGGAAATATCCCAAAAGGTGACTTTCCATAAATATCCCAAAAAGCACTTTCACTATTCACGACGACATTTTTCAGCGTCCGGTCGAACTGAAAATATTTATGTGGGCTTAGAACATTTCCAGTACCCACTAAAATAATTTTCAATGCGATCCGGAACAATTCCGGATTAGTGATTTTCATCTGCGAAAAGCATCCGAAGCGGTTCCGGCAGCTCCGGAACATTTCCGGTTTTTCTTCCGGAAAATTCCCAGAAGTTTCCAGAATGATTCTGGCACCCTCCAAGAATTATCAGGCATGTGCCGAAACCAATTTGACTTAATGGTATCCCCTGAAACAACTTTTCAGTTTTACCGAAACTGTTCCGGTGTTCTCTCTGCGGAACTTTTCAGCTGTCCGAAACTTTTCGGTGTCCGAAACTTTTTCGGTGATTTTCTCTCAGACTCCCTGTCTAGTATTCAACAGATAGATGACCCTTAAGCATGTGACCCTATAGGTTCGGTGAAGTATAGACATGACCCGGAACCCCTTCCGATCAATGATCAACATCGGAGCCGTGGACACCCATATTGACCCCTATACCCACACGAATGAATATTCGAGTGAACCTCCAGTTGCCGTGTGCTATTCCTGTTGCTTCGCGATATGTTACAAATACCCGAGGTGAGACATGTTGGCATCCCCGTGGATCAACAACTTGTCCACTATGCCAGTTACCTCGTTACCGGTATTGTTCTCTTTTCTCGTTCCCGTGTTCCGGCATCCCCATGATCAAATCACAAAATGTCTGGCCAGACGATGATGGATACCGTAACACCGAGAGGGCCCAGAGATATCTCTCCATCGTCGAAGGAGCAAATCCCAATCTTGATCTATCTAGTTACTTGACATACTTTTCCATGAACCCGTAAGCCGCCGTAATTGCCACCCATTTACGGATGACGTTTAACAAACCCCAAAGTTCATGAAGCAAGCATGAAGAAACTCGATACTCTCATGGTCTAAGGAATCATGCAAACGTTAACCATCTCTGTTTTATAAACCATTAACTTGTGACGAATGAATCTCATAGCATAACATCAATTCGGGTCGATTCAACACAAGTGTTCTACCAACATTGCGCCCTCAAAATTGCCGGCATAGCCATGCCCATGAGCAGGAAAACAGGATCATCATGCAATACTTGAGCCAGTCTTAGAGGCCAGACTAGGAATACATTTCACCGTTTATTATCCCACACGTGCATATGAGTCTTCCTCCGAGCCTCGTGGTTATTGCAGACTCGAGAACCATAGCAGTTATAGCATGGAACATAAACCTAATGTGAACAGGGAGATAATCAAAAACATTTATTATTGCCTCTAGGGCATATCTCCTACAGACTCCCACTTGCACTAGAGTCAATAATCTAGTCAATGCTAATGCACTTTACACCTATGGCATACTGGTGTAAAATATGCTTCGCTTGTGGTATAGCCTGATGTCCAACGGATCTGACAACTTCAGCTCCGTGTGTAACTTTGCATATCCTTGCGTTTTCACGCTTTCACAAAATTCATATTTTGTGTGGACTTGGCTTTGCATATGTGTGAATCATTGGTCGAAACCTGATTCCTCAGACTGAGCTATGGGGCAACTATCTGCAATAGTGTCCCATAGACCAAAGCCATCTTGGAACCATACTAAGTTCATGAATGAACTATATGATTCAACAACTTCTTTGTCGCTTCTTAAGCGTCAACATACTTAGCCTTTGTTATAGAATTCGCCACAGTATCTTGTTTGTAACAATTTCCAACTACCGTGCCACCATATTGTGTATTACACAAAACCCTTACCTTAAATCGAAAATCGCATGGAGCATTGATGAAGAATGTATCGATGTAATTACTTACAACGAGCACTTCATAATCTCTGCTTGCGAGAAAACATGTCATCACTACTACTCTAGTACTCAATGACATCTTTCACTGTTGTCCTATGATCAGTACTTTGATCACTTTGGTATCCATACTCGCAACAACTTTTGGAGTATCGGACATATCTGGTTGTTTTTACATACCATGGAATACATGATTAATCCAAACACAAGAGTGTGTGGAGTCTCCATCATGTATTTTCGTCATCAGTGTTTTGGGACACCGAGTCTTGAAAAACTCTTTCCATGTGACTTCGGCAAGAATCACTCCTTGGTGTTTTTAAATGCTAAAAAGTTTTAGCATCTTGTCAATATGTATTCATAGCTTAGCCCCATTAGGTAAATCTATCTCCATAGATCATCATGCCTAATATTGAGGCTATTTAGCCTAAGCACTTCATCGAAAAACTATTTTCAAATGAAGTCCTAATTCGTGTCAAGAAATTTATTTCCAATTAACAATGTGTCAAGTACACAAGGTTTTTAGAAATATTATTATGCTCCCACTTACTTTCTTGAATCACAAGCATCTTCGATACCCATTTGATGAAGTCAAACCCCTTTGACCATTCCATCAAAAACGAAGATTCCAACTCCACTTTGCTCTCTTCTGTCCATCGCTGGAACTCTGAAGTTTGCATACTTACTAGCATCCTCTGGATCGACAAATTACTTTGGACTGTATCACATACAAGTCCTAGGTTTCATTTCCATCAGATGGAAATCCTTTTGTCATCCATGTTTCATATCTCATGATTGAAATATGTATTAATTGCTAGTTCAACCCGAACCGACTTTAAGCATCGCTACGGTGAGACAATCTCATCGTAGTCAACTCCTTGAACTTGTTATTGCAACAAGTCGAGCTTTATGGATAAAACATTTTATCCGTATCAGTATTTAGTTCCATAAATATTCGTTAGACTCTAAGTCTTCCGAAAGGTGTATCAAGATTTTAATCTTGAATCACTTATATGGAAACTATCTCGGATTGTATTGGCATTTAGCCAATTCTGGAGTCAGGGCCCATCAACGCTTCCTTGTGTATTGTAGGTATACTGTTGTCTAACAACAATATCTCGTTTGCGCACCTGATAGGTTTGCACAAGTTTTGCCTACGTGGTTCAGCTGCAAGTTCGACCGAAGTCTATACATTTTATTGTAGAGACTTCCGTATCAGTCGCAGTAGGAAACTAGGGAATCACTTCCAAGGTTCCTTTCCTTTGATCTGATGACGAAGATACTGTTTATCTCGTCGAGTTGCACTGTCCTCCTACTCACCTTTTGTAAGAACTATTCTCTTTAAAAGCATACCATTTTGCGGCAAAATCCTTTGCCTCGGTATAGTGGTGGGGAATACCCAATGACTTGGGATAACCTTACAAAGTAGCACTTGTCTGATTTGGAATAGGTTTGTAACCTTTTACACAAGCCCCATATTCCAAATGTTTAAGAAAAGATATAACATGGTTGGGCGTACCATACCATGGCGTCATTTCAACAGACCCGATGGAGCTCTTTTCAGTGTAAAAGCCGCAGTCTCTAAAGCATCACTTTTAAAAGGGATAATGGCAAATCTATTTATGTCATCTTTGATCTTACCATGTCATAAATGGTTCGATTACATCTTCACGGACTTTCCACTTGCAGTGGTGTTCCGGGAGGTGCAAGTTATGAAACCCCTTTCACAACTCATCAGACATTCGCTAAACTTGTAACTCCAATATTCCTTTCTGCAATCGAATTGTAGAAACATAATTTTCTTGTTACAATATTTTCTTCTTCATTTTTGAAAACCTTTCGAATGATTTCAAAAGATCCAGACTCACGTCTCATCAAGTAAATATCCATATATCTACTTGAGTCATTTCTTAAGATAGATAAATCCACTACTTGCAACAACATTTATTGGACTACACACATCATAATGTATGATCACCAATATGTTCTATGCTCGTTCCTTATGGCCTGTGAACGGTATTTCAGTCACTTCACTTTTCAGAGGAAAGTTGCAAGTGTCAGATGATTCAAAATCAAACGACTTCAAAATCCATCATAATGGAATTTTCCATGCGGGATTCTCCAATGTGACCAAATGCAGTGCCACACTTGTGTGGTATTCTTTTAGTCTTGCGACATTTAGCGTCAGTGTTATGGATGTATCATATTTCCATCAATATTCATAACATACATCCCATCTAGGATGGAAGCATGTCCCTTCATGTTATTCATAATACTGAACAACAATTGTTGTTTTATGAACAACTCTTTTGCAACAAACATTGTGCAATGGGCTAGAGTGTATGAAACTCTAAAATGAATTATGAAAGTAAACACAGAGGTAATATATTAATATCATTATTCATAACATACATCTCATTCATAATGAAAGTATGGCCCTTATGTTATTCATAACACCGAACATCAAAAGTTCTCTTATGAACAACCTTCTTGCAAGATACCTTATGCAAAGGGCTGGAGCGTGAAACTCCAAAAGAATTATATAAAAATAAATACATAGGTAATACACCGATGGAAGGTATAGTAACATTTATTATGTTCCCTGTGTGTATCTTATCCTCATTCCTGGCTAGTCTTTCAGGCCATAGTAGTTCTTACATCGAGTTGCAACAGAATGCAATCAAGCGGGTATCTTTGTGATCAACTCACAATACCCAAGAATTAGTGATCAACATGTTTAACCATAATTCCCAAGAACTATATCTTTGACCAGACTTCTATACATCAAAAACTTGTATGACATTCATACATGAGCTGGATATTCCAGTCTTCTTTCTTTCTGCCTTCATACTTCTAACAGTTTAACTTTCAGTATTTCTCCTACTCTCAGAAGAAGCACCCAACTTAAGAGTGGCGTTAGCCCCGGACTTCCTAGGCGTGAAAGTCTTACTAACACCCTTCGGACACTTCCTTTCTCTTTAAGTTGTTGTTGTATTCACCTTTCATCATATGACAGGCGTTCTCCTGGATCCCTCTCCTATCAGTCTAATGCATAGTAAACTCCTTTACTAATAGTTTGCAAACAAACATTGCTTTGGATATCTCATATCTTTTAGCCTTTGTCTTTCTCTGAAAATGATTTTCAGATTCCATGAATATCACATAACTATCCAAACTTTCGAAGTTCGGGTCTCATATTGCACTTCGACTGAAAAGGAATTCTAGCTTTTGGATCGAAGGACGAGAGTCACATGATCCATAGCATTAGCGGGAGAATACCGAAAGCATGCGATAGGACAAAGTCCTTCTCGGCACTCTTGAGGACAATCCTCACATTACGTTACTAACCGTAAAGTTTTAACCAGATATTTAACAACTATTCAATTTTAATAGGGAAGGTGGAAACGCGAGCCATTATTCTACAACTATTATGCAAACCACACTTAGACAGTGTTCAAAATTAATTGCACTGAGAATTTAAACAAGTTAATTCTAAAGTGCGCTCCCACTCAAATCAATATCTCTCATAATTGATTGTGAGTGATACAAGATCGGCATTTCAATTCAACGCCATTGATGGTAGCATCACAGATGACGAAAATCTCAATCGGTAGGCAAACTTGCCAATCACATCTCTATGTGACTCTTGTTCATCTTTCGATGCGTGTGTTCCGAGCTCATGACTTTCATGCCTGAACGTCAAGACAACCAAGTGATCTCGCTGCGAGGTCTCAACTCACCCGCCTCACACTTCTCTAATCGTTCGTACCCATGGTAGCATGGCGCACCCCGAAAAGTTAGGTGCCGTGACGGTGCTACACTTGGGAGAACACTAACTACTTGATATTTTTGTGAGAGATCACCCTAATAAAAAGCGACTACCACGCAATCAAGAAGGGTGCATCATAAGGGATAAACATCTCAGGCAATTCATAATAGCATGATATGGTATAGCCCTTTCTGATGGAGAAGTCTTTTCATTTCTTCGTCTTCGGCATTCACGTCGGTGTTCACCTTCGCGAAGATTGCCACCACCTTGTCGATGCACCAGATAATATTGCAATCTCTATAGCTAATAAAATAAGTGCATTACATAAGGTTGACACGCAGGTCATTAAAGTGCAATCATATGGCTCCAGCCATCATGCCGAATCATGACACGCAGGTCATGTAAATTACATCATATAGTCATCTCATACATAATCAAATTAATATGAGAGTTGCTATACCACATCACATGCAAACCATCCTGCAAAACCAAGTTAGTAGCCTCTAATCGATTTATGCAAAATATTATTTTACGTGGCTTCTAAGGTTTCGTAACAAACCGAAGCTACCAACGTTCATCATCAAGTATGATAATTCAAGTTGCTAGATTAACTTTCTAGGGTGTATGAAACACGAGATAATAAAATCTCGAGCCCCATACTAAACTTTGTCATACGCGTGACCCCCGTGCAGATCACATCTGCATTGCCCTTTCGTCCGCGAAACATCCATCTTTCTCAACTATGGTGGAACCCAAAGAACTGTTAGCACTTCGTTGATCTGTCAATCAGCATACTCAGGAGCAGCATGAAAGGATCGCGGATTGCCAGAACTTTGTGAGATTCCACCATGCCGTCAAGATCAGGACTACGCAAATTCAAGGGAAGCAACAGGAACATCGGGTAACAGATTTCATCTGCTACCCGCACAAATAATTTTCAGTAATAGAACTCATCTACTACCTAATTATATAGTGCAACACCCATACATCTCTATGTATTCTAGATCGCAACCTGCATCTACGCATAACTTGGCTCTGATACCACTGTTGGGTAACGCAGCAGAAAATAAAAAATTTCCGACCTACGTACCAGCCCAGGACCACTATGGAGACTGCATACAAGGTTTGATCATTTTCGTTACCGACTCGTAGCGCAGCGGAAGTAGAGTCGATGACGATCGGCGGTGCAGATCCCCGCAGCTAGGATTTTACAACCTCCCAACCACGAGGATGTATACCCTCATCTGCCCCACAGACAGCCCTCTGGGAGGCGGTCGGACAGTCCCCTGGACGGTGTCACGGACAGCCCTTCAGGAGGACCATCGAAACTCGGACAGTCACTCGGACAGCCCTTCGGGAGGACCCCCAAAACTTAGACAGTCACTCGGACAGCCCTCCGGGAGGCACTCTCGAACTAAGACCGAAACTACGATCTCTCTACAGAGTTGCACACATACGGTGTCATCTATCCGGCGGGGCTTCGCCGTCCAGAACTAGTTCCTGCCGGAACACAGACAGCCTTTCGGCTCTACGAAACTATTTCGCTGGGAGGGAGAGAGAAGGCCAGATCATGCATGGCTTGTGTATGAGAGCAAGGATTGAGTTTTGTGGGCAGCCCACTCACCTCTATTTATAGGAAAACCAAGGGGTAAAGTGGCCATTTCCAAAAACCCAAAAATGCCCATGAAGGAACACTTCCACAAGGGCATATTAGGGAAGTAATGGAACAAGTGGGGCCCCATGGTGGAGCCCCATATGTGGCCGGCCACCATCTCATGGGGGCCCCCCAAAGGGGGTTGCTTAGCCTCCAAGTCCTTCTAGAAACCTTTTGGAAATATCCCAAAAGGTGACTTTCCATAAATATCCCAAAAAGCACTTTCACTATTCACGACGACATTTTTCAGCGTCCGGTCAAACTGAAAATATTTATGTGGGCTTAGAACATTTCCAGTTCCCACTAAAATAATTTTCAATGCGATCCGGAACAATTTCGGATTAGTGATTTTCATCTGCGAAAAGCATCCGAAGCGGTTCCGGCAGCTCCAGAACATTTCCGGTTTTTCTTCCGGAAAATTCCCAGAAGTTTCCAGAATGATTCTGGCACCCTCCAAGAATTATCAGGCATGTGCTGAAACCAATTTGACTTAATGGTATCCCCTGAAACAACTTTTCAGTTTTACCGAAACTGTTCCGGTGTTCTCTCTGCGGAACTTTTCCGGTGTCCGAAACTTTTCCGGTGATTTTCTCTCAGACTCCCTGTCTAGTATTCAACAGATAGATGACCCTTAAGCGTGTGACCCTATAGGTTCGGTGAAGTATAGACATGACCCGGAACCCCTTCCGATCAATGATCAACATCGGAGCAGTGGACACCCATATTGACCCCTATACCCACACGAATGAATATTCGAGTGAACCTCCAGTTGCCGTGTGCTATTCCTGTTGCTTCGCGATATGTTACAAATACCCGAGGTGAGACATGTTGGCATCCCCGTGGATCAACAACTTGTCCACTATGCCAGTTACCTCGTTACCGGTATTGTTCTCTTTTCTAGTTCCCGTGTTCCGGCATCCCCGTGATCAAATCACAAAATGTCTGGCCAGACGATGATGGATACCGTAACACCGAGAGGGCCCAGAGATATCTCTCCATCGTCGGAGGAGCAAATCCCAATCTTGAGCTATCAAGTTACTTGACATACTTTTCCATGAACCCATAAGCCACCGTAATTGCCACCCATTTACGGATGACGTTTAACAAACCCCAAAGTTCATGAAGCAAGCATGAAGAAACTCGATACTCTCATGGTCTAAGGAATCATGCAAACGTTGACCATCTCTGTGTTATAAACCATTAACTTGTGACGAATGAATCTCATAGCATAACATCAGTTCGGGTCGATTCAACACAAGTGTTCTACCAACATTGCGCCCTCAAAATTGCCGGCATAGCCATGCCCATGATCAGGAAAACAGGATCATCATGCAATACTTGAGCCAGTCTTAGAGGCCAGACTAGGAATACATTTTACCGTTTATTATCCCACACGTGCATATGAGTCTTCCTCCGAGCCTCGTGGTTATTGCAGACTCGAGAACCATAGCAGTTATAGCATGGAACATAAACCTAATGTGAACAGGGAGATAATCAATAACATTTATTATTGCCTCTAGGGCATATCTCCTACAACCCGAACCTGGGTAAAGTTCCGTGTCCATGTTGCCATCGCTCCAAGATGCCTAGCTTAGGAACCGTACCTCCAGATATGCCAAATTTGGCGCCAACATTGGTGGCACATGCAGGTCCTTGCTGGTCGTCGCCGCGGTGCGACGGGAATTTAGATCGACTCTGATGCGATCTACTCATCGGAACCGAGGTTCATCATCAACGTCGGCATCTTCGTCGCCGGCTCGACTGGTCACCTCGGCTAGACCAAGGATTGTGCTCTGTGATGGATCATCAAGATCATACGGGTTCCTCCATCAACATCAACCTCAATCTACATTGAGATCATGGAGTAATCATCCATGGAGCTCAGGGGCTCAGCGTCAACATTGCCCTCGGGCGACCGTGCGGGCTTTTTTGGACAACGAACTTGTGTTCGCCGCCTCATCTTCTCGGGTGTCGTTTTGAACAACCCTTTCGTAGAATTGTGGAGAATTGAGCCTACAACTAACTTGTAAAATTTCACCGTGTTCCGATAGAGGAATATCCGGCAATCTCCGATATACCGGAGCCCTCTCAAATTTGGACGGGAATCTAGACAAGTTTGGGGCGAGGCATCCACAAGTTAGCTTGGACATTCTTTGGAAGATCCAACAGTTCATCGGCTGTGGAATTCTTATATCGAGCACCCCTCAAAATTTGAGCTCGATCCGACCGTTCAAACTCCGAAAAACGTCCGATGAGTGCATCAGTTTTCGGATCTGTTTTCTGCGCGAAAACGAATCTGACCTGAGTTCATCTTTGTGATGAACGGGCTATCGGAAATCCTTTTTGACGGAATCCCTTTTATAGGGTATTGTGTGTTGTTATCAAACACGGGCCTACTAATTTTGAGTCTTTTTTAGGCAATCTTCACCGTCGTGCCGGTGTCAAATCAGTCTGACCATGTTGCTTCATGGATGCCGACATGCACCAACATCAACTGCGTTGTCCCTTCATCGAGTCAACAAAAAACAGAGTCGGCCAAAAGATCGGCATCGCAAAGGGCCGAATAATCGTCCAGACCACATCATCACCCCACAGATTGCATAGCTCAGGCACGCCGTCGTCGCTGCGCAGTCACTTCATCAGGCCAGCATTGACCACGTCACAAATTCTGACTTGTGTCGGCATCGCCTCGCCGTTGCATCTTCAAGTCGACGTTCACCACGTCGACTTGGTTTGACACGTGGGCTAGCATGGGTCTCTAGCGTCACCTTCCCGATCAGCTCCGTCACCTCGGCTAGACCGGGGGCTTCGCCATCTCTTCACCAACCAACTTCGGGGACTTCGGCCTCACCAGTCAACCAGCTTCGTTATGTTACCTGGACCGCGGGCTTCGCTTCACCACATCAACCGTGTTGCGTCGCCATTCTTTCAAGCCGAGCTCCTCGCTCGGTCACCTCGGGCTTGCGGGTTGGGACCTCGGTCAAGTTGAGTACTACGGATCATGTCAGATATTTCAAAGTTCGTTGGGCGTCCTCGTCCTGCCACAAGCCCAGATCGCGTCATCAACACCGAGCACATTAACCAGCTAAGTCGCTTTCATGCTTAAAAAAATTCAATTTTAAAATTTTGTTCGGTTCAACCGAGCGTTATATTTTTGTTTGGAAACAAAAAGTTGTTTATTAAAACTTACTTTGTTAAAATTGTTATTTGTTAAAAACACTTATTTTTACCATGTTAACCGGGGGCTCTTAAAATTATATGAGCCATTTTATAATATATTTTTTCTTCTTAGTAAAGCAAAGTCTTTTTCTACCACTCCTTTTTCAACTTGGGTGTATGGTAAATAGCCGGATAGCCTAGTTTCTCTCTAAAGCCGCTCGAGTTTAGTTTGCTAAATTTACCTGAGAAGCACTCCGCCTTCGGGATAGGGAGGTTGAAGCCGAAAGCAGACCTACTTGAAGTTTTGAGATCCGATGTGTCATGTTAAAGCACAACGGAAGCACAAATTAATTTCAAGACCAATTTCGGATTGGCGCCAAATAATTTGATTCAATTAAGATGTCAAGTTTGTACATAAGTTTTTTGGTTTTCCGAGTTTATGAAACTTTTAAACCTCTTTTAATGTTTTTCTTTCAGGAGGCAGGACATCCTCTTTTTCGAGGTGTTTTGCATGATGGTTCTGCTTTGGAAAGATTTTCGTTTTCCAACCCGCGGTTCGACATTTTCCTTGCCGAGCTACACCTTGGCGTTAAGAAAGTCCCGAGGAGATACGATCATAGGGTCAGCCATGCTGCCCAACCCACGTCTCTAAGCCTACTGCATCGATGATTCAATGCGATACAATTCAAAAGTGGACAACAGTTTCCGAGGAGATTACGATCCTCGGGTTGGTCGGCCGCACCCAACGTGAGACTCAGGAGCCATTGTGCACCAAACACTCGCAATACGACGCCAAACACTAACCGGGGGCTAGTAACTTGCCTCGCCACTTAAAGTCTGAATACCTGATTGCCTCATTTCCACTAACACAACCACCTCCGGGCACCAAGACGTCGTCTAAGGGTTTTCGTGTTAGTACGGAAACGCCCTGCATAGCATCTACAAAGGGGTCAGAGCCAACGATAAACCACTTTCAGATTATAAACGGTCGCAACGGAGTCAAAATAAACCATATCGAGGGCTCTTTGAGGCACCTCGGCACCGTTACATCGGGACTCTGGAGAGCCCAATATATCAGCAACGTTTGTATTCAATGTATGAGCGATGCCTTTCGTAATAATCATTATAAAGTCATAAATATGCATCAATTTAACTTAAGATTTTGGCCAAGATGGGTTGTCTGGCTCCTATGCTTATCCCCTACGTTCCGGATTGTTCGTATAGGGGGTAAAGGGAGCACCTCTCTGATTGTTACTACCGGGCCATCCAGGTTCGTATCTCAGGCAGGTGAAGCCGAAAGCTAGCTGTCTTAAGAATATAATTGGTCGATAATGACGAAAGTGAAAATTTAGGTTCATTAAAGACCACAGAGTTAAAGAACTTTCCCCAAACTAAATCCTAAATATTTTCCTCCCACATTGATCGTAGGTGTGGTTTCATGATCATGGTCAACATGATAACTGGGGAAAAGGAACTTATAAAGGAACTATTTTTCCCAGAAGATGTTTCTTACGTTGAATAGTAATATAACATATCTCTTTGCGTACCTTTTTTATAAAACCGTATGACCGGATTGCCTTGTTTTCCATAAATCTTTGCCCTCATAAAGGCTTTAAAAAGTAGAAAACACTCCCCGGCTGCTGGCCGAGGAGGTTGAAGCCGATGGTCGGTCAACAAAGTTTGTATAATGCGGATCCAAGCGTTAATGATGTAAAGTACTTGGATACATTGAATCATTAAAGTACCCAAGATACATACTAGGACTCGCTCTTCTCAATTAAAAGCAATTAAAGAGGTACATCGATCCCCTGATCTTGTGGTCCCACCCGACCAGTGGCTCGGGGGCTATTGCATTGACGAATCAATGCAGAAAATTGAAGTGCAAAACAGTTTTCGAGGAGAATACGATCCTTAGGTTGGTCAGCCACACCCAACCCGAGTCTCGGGAACTACTACGTATAGCATTTCCGTCCATAAAGTATGCTGTCGAACAAGGAATTGATCCAAAGGTCGATTTTGTGAGCTGACCTAGGTCTCAGGGGCTATTGGGATTAGCGGTTTTGTTTTATCCTTCAGGTGCATCCCGTATTTTAGGCCGACACGCACCTTGAGGGCTACTGGCTATACATCTCGGCAGTAAATAAATTGCACTGATCAGAAATAATTCCGCAAAAAATCAGCCCAAGACCGAGGCGGTGCAGCACCTCGGAAGCAGTCCCTCATAATTCACGAATGCGATTGGCTGGTTCTATAGAGGACGTTTCCGGCATTAAACTCGGTTGAACTCATTCAAACTTTTTCAAGATCGAGGTAATCTGTGACACCTTGGATACAGACCATCATTGGAGCTCGGCTGCAAAAAGATACCATGGATACAGTACGACGTTGAAGCTCGGAGGCGAGAGGACATCGCCATCGGGAAAAACTTTGAACCCGAGGTGTGGCGTAAAAATAACAAGGAATTGATAAAGGCCAAGAACTTAAAGGGGCTCCTCGGACGCTTGACATGTGAATTCTTTGGATACACCTTGGCGATCCTCAAGATCGGTGATGTGGAGATTTGTTGAACCAGCTTTCAAGACCGACGACCGAAAACGAAGAACTATTCGGAAGAACCGAGGAGCATCCCCAACTTGAAGACCGGTTGAGGGGGCTACTGACGGTGTCCTGAACTAGGGGGTACTCAACACATCGTCTCCTGACGAGTGGGTCGGTCCGAGGACCGCCATGGCGGTTCACTAATGGGCCACTTCAGGCATCCCATGATGCATACAAGGGAGATTCCATAAGATTTGGTGCACAAGACAAGGACTCCTCTAAATCCTAGGCCTCTAGTACATTATATTAGCCGAGGCCATGGCTGGTCCATAGATCATCGAATATCAGATTCATTAGAACAATTTCGTGGTAGATACTTGTACTATGTACTATCCCACATATCAATACAATCAATAGGAGGATGTAGGGTATTATCTCTTCGAGAGAGCCCGAACCTGGGTAAAATCATGTGTTCATGTTACCATCTCTCCAAGACGCCTAGCTTAGGACCCCTACCTTGAGATATTCCGGATTTAGCACCGCCAGCCCCCTCACCAAGTTGCGACCCTGGGTCTCTGCATATAAATAGAGGGGCAGGGGCAGCCCCTAGACCACATCAAATCTCTTAGAGGTTGCCCCGCTACTGCCTCGCGCCCAGTGATACGTCCATTTTGCATCAAGATTTCCTACTGTTATTTATAATGTTTTGTTGAATAATAATGCTTTAGGGAGTGATTCTGATGCCTTTGCTATCATAATATGCAAGGTTTACACAAAGAGGGAGAGTACCGGCAGCTGGAATTCTGGACCTGAAAAAGCACATCAAAGATACCTATTCTGCACATCTCCAAATAAGCTGAAACTTTACGGAGAATTATTTTGGATTATATTAAAAAATACTAGAGCAAATAACTACAGGAGGGGGCCACCCTGGTGGGCACAAGACACCAGGGCGCGTCAGGCCCCCAGGCGCGCGTTGGTGGGTTGTGCCCAGCCAGGCCCACCTCCGGTGCCCATCTTCTGGTATATAAGGTCTTTCGACCTAGAAAAAATAAGGAGAGGACTTTCGGGACGGAACGCCGCCGTCTCGACGCAGAACTTGGGCAGGAGCACTTTTGCCCTCCGGCGGTGCGATTCCGCCAGGGGAACTTCCCTCCCGGAGGGGGAAATCGAAGCCATCGTCATCACCAACACCCCTCTCATCTTTGGGAGGCCAATCTTCATCAACATCTTCAACATCACCATCTCCTCTTAAACCCTAGTTCATCTCTTGTGTTCAATCTTTGTACCGGAACCTCAGATTGGTACCTGTGGGTGACTAGTACTGTTGATTACATCTTGTAGTTGATTGCTATATGGTTTATTTGGTGGAAGATTATATGTTCAGATCCATTATGCTATTCAATACCCCTCTGATCTTGAGCATGAGTATTATTTGTGAGTAGTTACCTTTGTTCTTGAGGTCACGGGAGAAGTCATGTTGCAAGTAATCATGTGAATTTGATATGTGTTCAATATTTTAGATGATATGTATGTTGTGATTCCCTTAGTGGTGTCATGTGAACGTCGACTACATGACACTTCATCATCCTTGGGCCTAAGGGAATTCATTGTGGAGTAGTTATTAGATGATGGGTTGCTAGAGTGACAGAAGCTTAAACCGTAGTTTATGCGCTACTTCGTAAGGGGCTGATTTGGATCCAAACGTTTAATGCTATGGTTAGATTTTATCTTAATACTTTTCTCGTAGTTGCGGATGCTTGCGAGGGGGTTAATCATAAGTGGGAGTTTGTTCAAGTAAGAACAGCACCCAAGCACCGGTCCACCCACATATCAAATTATCAAAGTAGCGAACACAAATCAAACCAACATGATAAAAGTGACTAGATGAAATTCACGTGTACCCTCAAGAACACTTTGCCTATTACTAGAGACTGTTCTGGCCTGTCCTTTGCCACAAAAGGATTGGGCTACCTTGCTACACTTTATTTATCGTTACCGTTACTTGCTTGTTATCGATTATCTTGCTATCAAACTATCTATTACCTACAATGTCAGTGCTTGCAGAAATTACCTTGCTGAAAACCGCTTGTCATTTCTTTCTGCTCCTCGTTGGGTTCGACACTCTTACTTATCGAAAGGACTACGATTGATCCCATATACTTGTGGGTCATCACCCAGTTTCACTCTCGCGTCTAGTTGGTCTAGATGTCGATGCCTCTAAGCAACTTCTACCTGTAGTTTTTTAGTGCTTCTTAGGTTTGGACAACGAAGCTCTCCTGAACCACTAATTCGGTGTGTGAGCAACCCATAGAGGCATCATGCTTTCGGTGCTTGTTCGCGGGATCGTTCGTGGGACGGTTCGAGGGACTTCAAGTTCAATCCATGCCAACTTTTCTTCCACTGCAACTTGAAGTTGGTGAAGATCCAATCAAAACCTCTAATGCATCTTCATAGTGTTCCTGGTTCGATCGTAAGACAATTTATTTTGTTTTCTACTACGTTTCCCAACACACGAGAGATTCTACTACTGAATCTATTAGCATGAATCGACCATGTTTTACAATTCATAAACTTTTCCTAGTCACGAATTCAAGCAAAGTGGAAATGTAGAGGATTTCTTCGATCGCTTGACATTTTATGTCCCTGGCAAGATCCTAGGCAGACTGCATATCTTAGACGAATCAAAACTGGTTGTAATCACCGTCAGAGTTAACCTTGGCCGCAATGAGCCAACAGGTTGCCTCTGCTGGCTGTAGATCTTCATCCTCAAACACAACATCATTAAGATCCTCATCCTTTAACCATAACTTGCACACAAGCTTCTTAAGATCCTACCCCTGCACCATTGTGCGCGAACTTGAAGCGGGAGTTTCCATAACCCTTGATCAGAAAGGGCGAGCCACATAGAGACATCGAAAGTTAAGGTGGTGGTAGTGATGCGAGATGACCCTATAGTCATCCCAAGTTGACACTATGAACAAGTCTCTAGAAGGAAATCGAAAGAGATCTCTACGTCGGTGGGAGTCGACGGGAGGAAGAAAACCCTACGTGAGGGGGGAAAACCCTCATTTACTACTTTAGCCGACGGAAGAATACATCCAACCTAACAAATCAAGACACCCGGAATCGATGACGACACACTTGCCAGAACGCGGAAGGAGCATAAGTGATGTCATCTTTGCTGAAGCGGTGACTATAAGACCTAGATCACATTTTCAATCGCGAGAGCCCGCCCATCCTTGTTCATAAAATTAATGTTGTCAACTTATTATTGAATTCAAGTTGCAAAAGACATTCTTCATGCTCTTAGATTCCTATAAATATGTTTAACTAATAATAAACTTGAAAGCACCGTTAAGATTTTTTTATGGGACGTTAAGATATTTGTTAGAGTGTATGTTTTATAAATCTTTACCATGATATTTAATGATCTACAAATATACATTAAAACACATACACACATTTCAATATATATGTATACACTTAGAAAATTTCAAAAAATAGTTCAAGATGAACTTTTGTTACATCATAAAGTTTACATTTAGTAGAAGCAAATTTTTAGTGGTATACATTGCAATTATGCAACATGCACTATAACTTTTCTTTGATGACATTTGTATATAGTGCCAAATATGGTGGCCAAATAATAAAAAATTACATGTACAAAAATTGTAGTGTCACGCAATTATGTCAAATAAGAATAAAAGTTTAATACAAAAATATTCTATTTTACATCGGCCTAGGCCTCAATGGGAACAAATTAGGCTACCAGAAAAAAAATGCCCATTCTTTAGGGCCATCCTAGCTAAGATAAAAATGTAGAAGACAAACATACAGGGGGTGAAGTCATACACAAGATTCGTCACTACATCACGGAAGTCATACATAAGAATGTGGATCACCTCAGCGTAGTCCTCTAGTTGGACTTGATCATTGTATTCCAACATATTGTCCGGTGCATCCATGCACAGTAAAGATCCTCACAAAATATGAGAGATCAAAGTGATTGTTCTCATGTATTGGTGACTACTCGACCTTCGTTTTTTTGGCATCTTCTGCACGTTGTGAAGCAACGTCTGATTGGTCACTTTGATGTGCCAATAACCTCCACCCCCCTTACCAAGGCTTTTTCCAAAATTGTATAAAATATTATTTAGCAAGGAATTTTTTAATTGCGCAAAGTTGAGAAGCAATGTCACTATCCATGCCATGTAAGGCAGACTTGTATGTTGGCTGATCAACGTCAGGCCACATTATGTTGTTTTTAGTTTTTGAATACCAAGTGCATAGCCACATATTTTATAGCCTAGCTTTTGGGTGAACTAGGTGATACATGCAATTCTACATATTTTGTCTAGTATATATGAATCACAATTTCACTAATAAAATTGCACCCGTTGAGCTTTTGAGTGAACTGACTTGGTGTAAATACCCCGGATCACTACAACATCATGAGAAATATCATCTGAACCCAGATATCAAAACCCTTATACAAAAGTTCAATTTGATATGAGGGATGCACATATGCTCAACTGAATTTAATTGAAATTGTAGGTTTTCCTTTTGTATTATGTGAGATGATAGAGCAGTATTCAGTAGTAATACATTTGTTACTCTTTTCCTAACGAACTACTTATGAGTACATATGCTGGCACCGCAATACATATTTGGCTCTTAACACACCGAACAAAGGACAATTCTAGTGCAACACACGCTTCCCTTCGCAACTTTCTCACTTGGCCGGACCATCTAAGCGTTTTCCTTCCTAGTTTTGGGAAGCTTCAAGAAGCTTCTGGGTCGGTTTCGGGAAGCTTCTAGTCCATTCCTTTTTCCTTTTTCCCATTTCTATTGGTTTCACTCGATTTTATTGTTTTTTCACCCGATTTTTGTTTTTGAATCCATAAACTTTTTCAAATGCGTGAAATATTCAAAATCATAAAAAAATAAAATGCACAAACATTTTCAAATTCAGGAACATCTTTTCAAATTCGCAATCTTTTTCTCAAATCTACAACTTTTTCAAATGCATGAACCTTTTTCAAAATTTTGAACATCTTTTACAATCCGCAAACTTTTTTGAATCTGCGAACTCTTTTATAGATCCCATGAACTTTGTTCAAATTCGCAAACTTTTTTCGAATTTACACAAAATTTAAATCCTTGAAATTTTTCCAAATCTATGATTTTTTTTCAGATTCCTAATTTTTTAAATAAATTACATGACCTTTTTTATTTCTTGGTTTGTTTTAGTCTTTTAGTGCACAAATTATTTTAAACTATATATCAAACAGAAGAGCCGGGAAAAAACCCTAGCAACCTCGTTTGCGGGCGAGAGAGAGAGAGAGAGAGAGAGAGGTGGCATTTTAATTATTTTGGTTAGCCAGTTTTTGTTGTAAGTAGTGGGATGACTAACCGATGCCCAGCCAGGAGCAAGGTAGTGGGCCTTGCCCCGGGGTGCCCCTATTGGCGATGTGCGGGCAAGGCCTCACGGAAGCTCGCACCCCCAGCCCTCCCTCCACCCCCCGCACACTGTTTGGCCGGCCCATGCACGCAGCGGGACATTCACTATTTTTATATCTTTCCCTTTTATTTTTTATTTTCTTTTATTCTATGTAAAATATTTTTGGGTTAATAATGATGAATTTTTTTCGTATTTGATGGCCAAATTTAGAATTTGATGAACAGTTTTTCAACTTCATGAACAAAAATTGTATTCAAGAACTTTTTTCCGAAAATAATGGATGATTTGTTTTGAATTAACTTCAAAAAAATTGAATTCTATGATTTTTTCTTGAAATGATGAACAAAATCCGTGAACATTTTTTTGTTTGATGAATAAATTTTTAATTCTGATGAACACTTTTTAAACCTGTTGAATTTATGAATATTTTCTTATAATTATGAACTTTTTTTCAATTTGATGTACACATTTTTTCGAGAATTTGAAACGAAAATCCGAAAAAAGGGTGAAAAACTAAAGAAGAAAAAATAGAAAAATAAAAATAAAACAGAAAACAAAATGGAAAAGTCTAAAACGAATAAAATAAAATAAAGGAAATCGAATGAAAAAGAATGAAAAAAATGGGCTGAACCATACGAACGCCCAGCATACGAGGGGGGTACGCGCCAGATCGCTCATGGACGACCTGCGTGCCATATAAGATCCCCCCATGCCCCGCACCTGATACGATGTCCTATTAAAGATGGGCTTGCAATTTGGTCAGACGAGACCATCAATGGCCTAGGTTGCCTGCGGCTCATCCACGACCACGCTTTTTTTTCTCGCTTATTGTGAGACTTAGGGCAGCCTGATGAGTCCTATTTGGCGTGTAGGTCACTAGATAGCAATCAAATGTGTACCCCTCCCCCCCCCCCCCCCCCCCCCCAAGCCGCTGTTTACGTACATTTGGCACGGTCAAACTGCCCCTCTCCGGTTTTGGGACCTGCTTTTCTCTCTTTTCAATATCTCATTTCTTCTTTATTTTAATTTGTAATTAAATATATCTTATATTGCTTTATATATTTGATTTTCTTTATCTTAAAAATCACGAAGATTTACTACTATCCAGGAATATTTTTTAAATAAGTGAACAATTCTTAAGTTATAAATATATTTTTCCATAAATATGAATTATTTGTAATTCACGAACATTTTTTCAAACTTTTAGATATGTATTGAATATGTGAAAACATTTATGAGTTGGAGAACATTTTATTGATAGACTACCATTATTTGTAATTCATCAAATCATGAATATTCATATTTCCGAATATTTTTTAAAACCCCAGGACAATTTTGAAATCTATGAGAAGTTTTTAATTCTAATAAAGTTTTTCAAATTCAGGAATATTTATGGAAATCGTGAACAATTGTTTCATACTTGTGAACATTTTCTGAATTCATGAGTATTTTTATGAGTGGGCGAACATTTTATACACGAACATTTTATGAAATTCAGGAGCATTTTTGGAAATCATGAATATTTTATTTGTATATATTTTTTGTAATCCGAGATTAATTTTTAGATCCGTGGAACTATTTTTAAATCCAACAAAGTTTTTCAAATTCGGTAATATTTTTTGAAATTGGGAACCATTTTCTCCAATTTGGAAACTTTTTTTAGATTCAAAAAATTTATGGAAATTGTGCATATTTACAAATTTGTGAATATGTTAAAAATCTGTACCTATTTATGAAATTCACGGACAATGTTTGAAATCCAAGAACATTTTCTAAAATCGATGAATCTTTTTGAATTTGGAACATTTCTTGAATTCACGAACAAGTTTTAAAAGTTCAGATTTTGTTGGAATACCATTACTTTGTAGTTTGGGACCCGTGAACATATTCTAAGTGAAAAAGGCGCCAGAAGAAACAAAAACAAACCGGTGGATTCCGCCCCACATTTGGGCCGACCCAAAGCACGCGCAGGATGCACGTTTACTCGCACCATGATTCCTAATAGGAATCGCTTATGAGGGACATCTAGTCGGCTAGCCTAGTAGCGAGGTTCATTTGCTGCAAAATTTTGAGAGCAACTAATTACTAATTAGGGAGCACTCCTTCGGAAGCCTCCCAACGATCATTCCCACGCGGTGCCACTTGACGCGTTCTCAGCCGCCACCACGTGTTGCGCTCTGAGTGTTTTCTTCAGATTTTGTTTTTTTTTGTTTTTTCGCACGAGCTTTTGGCTTTTTAGATTGGGTCTTTCTTAGCTTTTGGACGAAAAAAAAATTTCAAAAAAAAATTTTGCGCGAAAAAACGCGTTCTTTCGGAAAAAAAAATTCCAGAGAGACACGGTTTTGCTTCCGCGAGAGGCGCGTTTTTGCTTTCGCGAGAGGGCCGTGCATCTCGAAAAAGAAAAAAAACGTGTTTTTTGTTTTTTTTTGCGAGAGGCGAGGTTTTGCTTTCGCGAGAGGCACGGTCGTGTCTCTCGGAAAGGAAAAAACGCATATTCTGTTGTTTTTTTTTTCCGCAAGAGGCATGGTTTTGCTTTAGCGAGATGCATGGGCACGACCGTGCCTCTCGGAAAGGAAAAAACATGTTTTCTGTTTTTTTCTATCACGAGAGGCACGGTTTTCTCGTCCCGGTTTTTTCATCTGGTTTTTTCGTGAAAAAAAGTTTGTCAAAACCTATCAACACGAGATCTAGTTTTGAAGATCTCGACACGAGGAACCCAACGATGAAAACGGTTCGAGATTTGGACGCACGGTTTAAAAGATAAAACGTTTTGAAAATACGGATCTACGAAAAAAGAGAAAACTTTCAGGTTGCGACAAGTGGCACACATGAAGTTCGCCACTTGTCGCAACCTGAGAAGGTGGGAGTGATCCTTGAAAGGAGTACTCCTCAATTAGTGATTTCACAAAATTTTGGTGTAGTTTGGACATTCCATTAGCCTGGCAAGAAAGGCAAATGGCCTTCAAATAGTGCAGAATTCCAAACTTTCTCACAGACCCGAAGTGTTGTTTTGTTAGAGCTCCTTAAATGTCCAAACTTCATTAAATTAGGCACGATGATCACACACTCATGTATCTTTCACCACAAAAACTCATAAGTTTTATATCTTTCTGTGATATTTTTAATGAATTTATAATCATGCCGGGGCTCATCTGAGCCCAAGAGACAAAATGCAGCTCTCCCGATTTTCTTTTATCCTCTTTTTTCTTCGTTTTATTTCTATTACACCAGTTTTCTTTGCTTTTCCTTTATCTTCTTCATTTCGCTTTTTTTTTTCTCGTTGTTTTTTTGTTTTTTCAACGTTGTAGGTTTTTTTAGGTCTGGTTTATTTTTATTTTTGGTTTCTTTTGTTATATGATTTTATTTTTTCATTGGTTTTATTAGTATTTTCATTTGATTTTTGAAATTATTCTTTGATTTTCTTTGCTCATTAGTTATTTTAGTTTCTCTATCTTTCTTTGTTATACTTTTCATGTTTCTTTCTTGTTTTTCTTTGTTTTTTATGGTTTTGTGCTTTTCTTTTTCTTTCTTTGTCAGTTTTTATAAACGAAAAATCACACATGTCTTCTTTTTCTAGTACACAATGTACATTTTTAGAGCACTTGTGAAACATTTTTCTGATGTACTTTAGAATTGTTTCAAATGCATGATATACATTTTTTTTTTCAAATACATGTTTTGAACACTTTTTTGAATACACAATAACATTATTTACAAATACAAGTTGTACATTGTTTTGATGAAAATAAACATTTCTTTATATTGTATGAATACTTTTTAAAATGTCACAAAAATTATTTTTTAATTGCCATATTTTTTAAATGTCATGTACATTTTTTAATGGCACAAAATACATAATTACATAGTTTCTATTTTCTTGATAATATCAAAAAACATTTTGGAAACTCATGGAACATTTTTTAATGGTACGTAATTTTTGTGAAAAAATAATTATTTTTATAAATTGTATAAAGGTTTTTAGAAAATTTGCGTACATCCTTTTAAACATGTGACATTTTTTGCTTTAACAGATGTTTTTCATCCACATGATTAACAGTTTGCTTTACACGTTTCACATTTATTAATTCATGATTTACATTTTTTAAATTTTTATGTAAAGTTAATTTGGTATTTATATATTGAAAATATTAGAAAGTATAAAAAGTAAAAAGACATTAATGGAAAAAGAAAAAACATGTATGACATCATCATGATGCCAGCGAGCCGTTAGGAAGCATCGCAGCGGGTGGTTCGTGCTCCTTTTTTGTAGAAGAATGACGTGACTTTATTTATTTTTTGACGAAAAGCTGTCGATGCAGCATTTCATTGAAATAAGGAAGAAGACAAAGTACAACGGGATGCCCCTAAGGGCGATTACAACCAGTACACCCCTCACTGGCTAAGCAACCCAAACCAATTAGTCTGGTTCCCTGGGTCTGTGAATTAGATCAGCAATCCTACTCTTCTTGGCTAGTCTCCAAAGCTCGATCTCGCCGATGACACGTTGGCGCACCTGGGTCAGAGAGGAGGTGACATTGTTAAAGATGTTCTCTCTTTCCATGTGTTCCACCACGCAAGCTGCACCAGAGAGCTTCATGGTTTGCGTTGCTCAGCGGGAACGATATTCCTACTATTCTCCCACCACTGCAGCAGCGAGTCCGTGGACGGTAACAGTCCAATGGCCACGGGCAAATTACAGTACTGCAGCACCTGTGCCCAAAGTTCCCTGGAGAAGTGGCAGGAGGCCAGCAGGTGCGTCGCATCTTCAGGGACATTGTTGCATAATTGGCAGGCTGGATTGTGAGGCCAGCCCCTCTTCGCCAGATTGTCCGCCGTGAGGACGCGCCCTAGGACCGCCATCCAAGAGTAAATCTTGCACTTCAACTCCGCGTCGGATCGCCAAATGATATGCTTGAAGCCAGTCCTTTGCGAGCCATCGAATTGAATGGCATAAGCAGATGCAGCTAAGAATTCCCCGTTTGCAGTCCATCTCCAAGAAATAGAGTCCGGCACTGCGGTCAACGTGATGCCCTGTATCTTCTCCCACGGGATGGTGAAATCCCGAACTGCCTGTGGCGATAGAACTCGGCGCAAATGACGCGTCCATCGACCGTCAGCAATGGCTTCCGCCAGAGAGAGCTTCTTTCTAGTGTGCAATGGCTGAAAAGCTCCGGGAAAGCAAAGCACAACGCCTCACTGAACAGCCATGGATCGCTGCAGAACTTGATGCGTTGTCCGTCGCCAAGGTGAAATCTGACAGAGGCTTTGAAGAGTGACAGGACCCTTTGATCCGATGGCAATGGCAGCCCCAGCCAAGGCTTATCCGGGTCCGTCCAAGAGAGCCACAGCCAACGCATGCGCAAGGCAGTGCTCTGCGCCGCCAAGTCTGTGATGCCCAGTCCGCCGAAGCACGTCGGACGACACACAACCTTCCAGCTTACCAGGCATTTGCCATCCATGGCGACCACTTTGCCCTCCCAAAGGAAACCACGCCGCATCTTGTCGATCAACTTTCTCAACCATACATGTATGGTTACTTTAGGGGAATATATAAATGATTGGTGGATCTATCAACCATACATGCCGAACCTACATTAAGCGAAGTCACCATCGTAACCAGCCTATGGGGTTCCCCATTGTGTTCACGCCGCTCATGACTAAACTTGAAGACTTGCAACCGTGCAACCTTCTTATGTATCTCCTTGAGTATCATACAGTAAGATCCCAAATGGTTCACTGAACGCAGCTCATTCATGACTCAAGCAGTCAGATGCCACATTTAGTCTGTTTACATGCAGGTCCTCAACTAGGCACATGGCCTCCCCGCGCGCATGAACTTCTAGTGTTGCCGGGTCCGTGAGACCATCCAGCACCACCACCGAAGCACCCAAGAACCTGCCCTCTTCATCTCGACAGATCACTCCAGCTGATCCCTTGTTTGTGTTCTTTGCAACGGCACCATCGACATCCAGTTTACAACAGGTTGCGTCTGGCCGGATCGGCATAGGAGCCGAGCGAGCGGACACTGCTGACTTTGCACATATCTCTAGGTCCTGCAAATAACATCGTATGAACTATCAACAGATATGTGGATAGTGGGATCTCCCATTCATCCTCGTGAATGGATTTCTTTCCATCCCACCAGATCGTCCAAAGCGTGATCAGAACCTCCGCAAACTGTGCATTGGGAAGTGTATTACTCAAACTAAATAACGCAATTTAGCATTAGGGCTCTCATCGATGACCAATGGGATCGACACATCATCATAGTGGGCTTTCATCAAGGGCTAGGGTTTGTGCTGCAGTGACGCCAGCGACGGATAATGTTGTGGAGACGAGATGCAAAATGGAATGGGGGCTGCATATATGGCACGAATGGCAGAGGGTGGGTTGCGGCGTTAAGCCATCATTAATGGGCACCGATGACGCGACTCCCGTGTGCGAAAACGCGAGCATTCGCTATGTGGAAACAACAGGCGGCACTAATTCAGTTTTGCATACCAGTGTATTCCACACTTCAATCACATATATTGTGTAGGAATAACGCATGCAATGAGATGGTAGGTCCCACGCGACTATGTGCATGAAAGAGCGGGCGACACGAATGCATGCGGCCGTACAGGTCAGTCCGACGCATCAGAACCTGGCGAAATAACGGTCAACGACTTTGACCCGACAACAAGACACAATTTAACCTTTTGTTAGGCGGAGCTGTGTAGAGAAGGATAAAAATGAACGATGTTAAATGGATGGGGCAAAACTCAAAAGAACTAAGAAAGAAGGGACACAAAAATAAAAATCATTTGGGTTGTTATATATCGGGATCACCTTCGGGAAGCTGCTCGAGCTCTCGTCGAAGTGGTAATCGTGCCCTCCAAGATCTGGTGAAGAGACTCCACAGTGACGACAAAATGGGACGTGGGCGGGTTGATGAGGATCGATGGCTCATGGACCCGGTAAGGTGCAAGACCATGGAGTCAGAGCTTGTCCCGTTGGTCGACAATGATTTCTGGCTTCCTGAAGAAGAGAACATGCCTAAGCCGAAGGGCGTGACGAGGTTAAGCTGCCCCGCTAAGTTGGTGAATCACGGTGCCGAAAACGAAGATACGGCCCGCAACAAGGAATTCGTGGGTGGAGTTAGAACCTATTTGTACCCCTTTTCGACTAGCGTAATCCATGCCTGGTGTAAAATCTGGCAGACCCTTTGATAGGGTGCTGGCATTGAAGCAGTGTGTCGGTCGAGAGAGCGCCGCCCGTGCCGCTTTCCGGTGCACGCATTTGCTCCGCGTTTAGATGAGACAATGGCCACATGTCCGTCCTTTTGCCACCCACATTAATGACATATGGTTGTCAAAAAACCTACTCTGACGCCATCCGTCCGTCCGCATGCCACCCACCATTGTCATTCGCCCCGCTATATATACTCAAGCCACAGCCATAGCCGACACTCATCCTCCTTCGGTCCCTTTCAATTCTCACTACCATTCCCATGGCCTCCTCGTGCTCCAAAGCTCTCTAGGACAAACTCACGCCGGAGAAAAAGAAGGAGATGGCTGTCATTGCTACCGGCTGGCAGGCCGGCCCGTAGCCGGAGGCCGCCGCCGTCCTAATGGAGGATGTGACCGACGACAAGTCGGCGCCACCCTCCTCGCTGGTGCATTGCACCATGACCATTGGTGAGGCCAGTGCCCATTGCAGACACATGGTGTGGGAGGAGCAGTTCCGGGAGGCGCATGCCGACACGGACTACAACCTCCACCTCCTTTAGGAGCATCGGCAGGCGGAGCAGCAGCTCAACGACGGCAGGGCGATCGCGTCGAACGTGGACATGGCGGAGCGGGCGGACTGCTTGAGTCCTACCGCTCCGCCAGTCAGATCCGCGTTGACCGCTGGCGGTACCGCCAACGTCAGGCGGAACTTGAGGCCGCCTACAAGGAATTTGACGAGGCGACGCAAGAGGTGTTGGTCAAGATCGACGAGGAGGAGGACATCTCCGGCTCCGTCAAGCCCGCTCCCCGGTGCCACGATCACGAAGTCGGCATGTCCGCGGGCGTCGCCGACATCATGAAAGAGTAGTGGTAGGTCGCCACCGCTCGGGTCCTAAGAAGTCCACCGCTCTTTCCCTCCGCCCGACGCCAAGCTTGGCGGGCTGATAAACATTGACTGATTAGCCACTCAAGCTGCGGCGGCGGGGGTTGCTGAGAATGAGCTGGAAAAGGCGAAGGCAAGTGTCAGAGCTTCAGTTCTAGGGGCTCATGGCAGTCCGGCGAGGAGCGGGCGCCGACAACCATTTAGATTAGGAATTATACATCAGAGCCGAACAAGTTCTGCTTTTCGTTGAAGTATGTCCGAAATGTAATGAATTTTGTCGTGTTTATATGAAATCCGCCGTGTTTGCATGAATCCCTTACGGTTAAGGTTTATTTGAAAATCCGTCGTGTTTGAACGAATTTCGGCTTTGTTGAAATGTATGTGGGCGACGTTGGATGGCGGCCTTCGACATTAGTGTCCGTGGACTGGTCATCCAGTCCGCGGATAGATATCAAAGATAATTTACGGATCGAGATGCCCTAAAAACCTCTTGTATAGCGTTAGATTTGCCCTAAGTTAAGACTATCCATAGTGAGAAGTAACTTAGACTAGTAACATGCATATGTTACTACCTCTATAGTGAGCAGTAACATATGTGTGGAGTAATGCAACACAATATTTATTATGGGACGATGAGAGTAGGTTATAGACTCATCTTGTGTTGGTATGTGTGATATTATTCATAGTGTGTTTAACTGGCTACGTTGCTCAATTTGTCTCTCTCCTTATTAATTAGTTGTAACTTCCTCTTTTTTGCTTAGGTGCAACTATGTTACTTTTTATGTTATCCCAGTATAAGTAGTCTTAGCCACTCATACGTTTACTGAGCTGATCTATCGTCTACCAATGCGGGCGAAAGAGGAGTACAGAATAGCACTACTTTCGTAAAGAAATATAAAAGCGTTTAAATCACACATACAGAAGGAGTACCAAGTATATGGTACTACTCTATGTGCACGGTAGGTGGCGTGGCCTGACACAGTCACACAGCATATGACGAACTAAATTGGGTCATGGCATGGTACGCGTGGGGGACATGACTTGTCTCATCCCAAGGGCTGAGGCATATAGTAGTCCTAGGGGTGAGCAAAATGATCGCTTCAACATATACTCTGCGAGATGCCATCTTCAAAAACTGTACGGGGGGATATGCATGCATAGTTGCTGATTAACATACGTGCTCCCAACGTGGCAATGTCCGGCTCTCCGGCCGATCGGACCTCGTGAAGCTCCGCCGCCAGTGGCAGCACGTACGAAGAGCTTAGAATATTTTGGCGCGTGGAGCGCGTGGAGCACGAGCCGGCCGGCCCACGTCGCCCGTCGCGATAGGCAGCGGTGATCGCGGGGGATCGATCTGCATGCGCAGGAGCTACGCGGCGCCAAGGGATGACACGGTCCCGTGCGCAGATGCCGCGGCTAGGTAGCCCCATTCACACTTCACACATGCATCATGCACGAGAGGCCCCGACGGCTACGAGCGCGTTGCATAGGGCCTCCTTTCGTTGGTTTTGGTTCACGAAGCTGCATCTGAATAGACCTAGAAACATTGTAGGAATTTTAAAGGAAAATGATGGAATTATATAGGATTTATTTTTTGGAAGCCCTTTGGCTTGAAGGCTTTCGCTGGTTTCGGTTTAAAGGAATTTTAAAGGATACACATTTTATAGGAAAAAGTTCTTTGAAGCCCTTTTGGTTTGTGGAACAGACTCCTTTTTCTGCGTAGCATAGGAATCAATCCTTCGCATTATAAAGGAAAACAATATTATCCTAGACCGAATGATAAAAATTCTATCGTATGAATCAAACGATCTCCCTTTCTCTACAGAAATTGAGAAACATGTCATCTCACTGTTTATGACTTTTGTATTCCTGTGATATTTCTATCCAATGAACCAAAAGTGGCTTGTTGTTTTTTGACAATTTTTGTTCATTAAGTGAAAAATCCAACAAGGAAATACATGGAAGCTGAGTGCAGCAAACAAGTAGTACATCCAGCCAAGAACTTTACAAATGTAGATAGATCTGGAGGAAAGGGGGTTCAGGGGAAGAAAAAACTAAAAGAAATACTTTACTGCTCAAGCCATCTCACGCCCTTGATTCCAGCTCACAACCAAGTATGCAGCTCTTCAATTATCAGGTTGCAAGTTCCTATGAAGTCAATCGACTTGCCATCGAAAATCATGCTGCTTCTCTCCTTCCAAATCTGCCACCAAATGAGCATGTCAAGAGTCGAAAAGTCTTTGCGGCGATGCCAATGAAACCCATTCATGTAGCAGGAAACACCCCTTATAAAACCGGATTATCAATGATCGAGGAAATCTCCGATATTTGTGCACCAAAATAATTTAACACAACTAATAAACGTGTAAAAAGCCTCTCCACTGATGGGTTTAGCGCCCATCAATGACTGAACGTCAGTGGAAGTCTTAGCCGGGTTAGCACTGACCAAAGCAACACTGTTTTTTTTTTCTTTTCAAGAACAGGCAACCTGGATTGCTTGTCATTTTCATTAAGATTAGGAAAAGCGGTTGAATTACAAGGGGTATTGCAACCATATGTAACATGTATATCCACCACAACACTTATTACAAATTACGTTCTCTCGCCAAAATCTACCCCTCGCCGCATAAAGCGTCGCCTTGTCTCCCAAAGTCCGAATGCCTCCATCGCTTTACTTGCATGAGATTGGCTGAAGGATTTTTTTTTTTCCGAAGACCCTCATATTTGTTTCCAGCCAATGATCAGGCCTACTAGCTCCTTAGCTTTTCGATCCGGTATCCGATCCAAAGATGGGCACCCACAGGCTCTAATTTATCATTGACCGTATGAACCATACCACTAAACCTGATCATTTGCCAGGCCGGGTCGGGTTCGGGTCGGGCTTGACAAAGCCCGAAGCAAAAATCCCAAGCCTGAGCCCGGCCCGGCCCGAAACACATCTACAGTGCCATTTTTTAATTAATTTAATCATATTCAGGATATTATATTAATTTATTATACCTATATTTTAAATAAAAAATGTATATATGTGTATTTCGGGCTTTATTCGGGCTTTCGGGCCGGGCTTCGGGCGAGAAAGTTGAGCCCGAACCCGGCCCGAACTTCGGGCTTCGGGTTCGAGCCTCCGGGCCGGGTTGTCCATGAACAGGTCTACATACCACCCTAGGAAATGGGCAATTGATCATGAGGTGATCAATCGTCTCCGATAGCTGGTCACAAAGGGGGCCTTTGGTGGGTCTCAGTAACCCTGCTCTCAAGTCTGTCTAATGGACGATCCAAGTAAAAATAATCTCTTTTGGTGGAGCAATAATCTTCCAGAGAGCTCGCGCATCATCAACTTGCTCCACCCCGAAGAAGAAGGCCGAATATGACGAGCTGGCCGCGAATGTACCATTAGACGTAAGTCTCCATCAAAATGCACCGTCATCCGCTGATAGAGGAGGGTCCTGAGAGATCTCAGGCCATAGTTGGAGATATTCAGCCAGCTTATGCATGGAAGGGGTACCCAGAGGTCAGAAGTCCATGTGCTACTGTGGCGAGCCTCCGCCACTAATCAAAATTTGGCACGACGAGACCTGGGCATAGATAAGAGCGCTGGGGCAATCTCCTTTGTGTTGAGGCCATTGAGCCATCTATCATGCCAGAATTATGTCAAACGCCGTTGCCCACATGCATTCTCTGGCTACCAGAAATAAGCCAAGAACATCTTTTGGGATTGCTGGGTGCAAACCTGACCAAGGTCTAGGCTGAATCGACTGTTGCATCCAGCACCATCGCACTCACAATGCTTGATTGAGAATGCTGAGACGGTTGCATCGAGCCGTAGTAGCTATGTGGTGCCCTTTGCATGCGGTGGCGAGGCTGCCTTGGAGCGGAGGCGTCGTAAGCTCCTACGGAGCACCAAGAAATTCCAACTAAAAATTGATCTCCTCCCGCTTGAAAAGCGGCTGTTATGTGTTGTGATGGATTATTCTCAAAGCTTATCAATACTTGAAAGATTTTTTGGGACCAAGGTCACTTCAGAGTCCAGACATCCCCCACCTGCCTCTGTAATCTGCACACAATAGAGCATTTGTGTCTTGATGCCACGATAATCAGCACATGCCATGGATCAGGATGCATGCTTATAGTACAACTTGTTGAGATCTTTTCCTGATCCCCTGCATAATCAAATCGATCGGGCACTGTAGACTCCAGCCAGAATCCAATGTCCACAGTGCTCTGCTCACACCACCCCTCTCGTGCATGTGATGTGGACCTATAAATAGCCTCCCGGTTGCTCTTGGAGCTCTCACACACCCTCCCTCCCTCTCATTGTCCTTAGCCACACACAGCACCAGAGTACGTATCCCCTTTTCGTTTAGAACGAAGATGTTGGGCGCTGGCGGCATCGTGAGAGACCTACCCGGGGCAGGGGGGCTCAAGGGCTCCGTGGTCCTGATCCCTAAGAAGGCGCTCGACTTCAACGACTTCCATGGCACCGTCACGGGCGGCGGCACCGACACCGATACCGAACTCTTCGGCGGCGGAGTCACCTGCCAGCTCATCAGCTCCACCCTCCGCGGCCGCAGTGAGCACTTAGCCACTTACCACTCCCTTTAACTCTCCCACAGCCACGGTGCACGCACACACGCTCTTCTTTCATTTCCGTCGTAACATCTCTGTTAACTCTGTTATATACTTATATTAGATGTTCTAGCTTTTTTCTTATGCGGACGTATATGCACACATTCGGTCCAATATATGTACGTAGTCATAACCTAAAACGTCTTATTTTTGTTTAGAGAGGAAAATAGTTCATAGAGTATTAAAATATCCAGAACATCTTACATTTGTGAACGCAGCGAGCAATAGTTAAATCGTTCCATTCATATTGAAATATCAAAAACATCTTACATCTATGAACGCGGGGAGCAATAGTTAAATTGTTCCAACCAAGTATATGCTTCCTCCGTCCCAAATTACTTGTCACGAAAATTAATGTATCTAAACGTATATTAGTTCTAAATACATCCATTTCTATTCATTTTTACAACAAGTAATTCTGGATGAAGGGAGTATATGCTTGAGAGAGAGACATGCAAGAAAAAAACTACGTGTGTAGGTGCATGTGACGTGACGTACGGATTTAATTTAAAATAGTAAGTGTGGTGTGGTGCAGCTGCAGGCAATGCGGGCCGCGGGAAGGTGGGCGAGGAGGCAAACCTGGAGCCGTGTCTCCTGAAGAAGAGCCTGCTGGGCGTCCCGACGGGCGAGGAGAAGTTCGAGGTGACGTTCAGCTGGTCAATGGAGCTGGGCGTGCCGGGCGCGATCATCGTCAAGAACAACAACGAAAAGGAGTTCTACCTCAAGACCATCACCCTCGAAGACGTGCCCGGCCATGGCGCCGTCGTCTTCATCGCCAACTCCTGGGTCTACCCGCAGGCCAAGTACAGCTACAACCGCGTCTTCTTCGCCAACGACGTGAGTATATATATATTCACTAGTAGTGGTACTGGTACTCCATGGTCCGGTGGATTTTGCTTGCTTGCTAGCTTAATTATGGTCCGGTCCGTTGTGCATGCAGACGTACCTACCGCACCAGATGCCGGCGACGCTCAAGCCGTACCGCGACGACGAGCTCCGGAACCTGAGGGGCGACGACCAGCAGGGGCCCTACGAGGAACACGACCGCGTCTACCGCTACGATGTCTACAACGATCTCGGCGACGCTCGCGACGTCCTCGGTGGATCCAACGACCTCCCCTACCCGCGCCGCGGCCGCACCGGCCGGAAGCCCTCGGCCGACGGTGCGTGTCTCCTCTCCTCCCTTCCCACCCTTTCGATCTTCCCGTACTTAACGTCTACTGGTAGTTGGTCTGACCATAACGACCGACCCGCATGGCATGGCATGGCATGGTGCAGAGCCCGACCACGAGAGCAGAGCGGGGAACGTCTACGTGCCACGTGACGAGCAGTTCGGGCACCTCAAGGAGTCTGACTTCCGGGACTACGCATTGAAGGCGCTGGTGCTCGGGGTCATACCGTTCATCCGCGAGGTCTTTGAGCAGGACGACACCCCCGGCGAGTTCGACTCCTTCGACGACGTCCTCAGGATGTACAAGGACGGCATCAAGCTGACCAACATCCGGGGCAAAAAGGAGCTGCGCAATAGCTTCCAGCCCCAGCTCGTCAAGGACATCATCACCCCGATGGGCGACGACCCTTGGGCCCTCTTCAAGCTCCCCAGGCCGCACATCATCAACGGTACCAACCATATACTTATAACCTACCTAAAAATGCTTCTTCTTTTATTACTCCAGTATTCAGGCACTAGCTAGGAAATGGTTAATTAAACCGGATCTACAATATATCTATATATATATAATGTTAATTGGCATCACAAATTAAGAGGACGAGAAAGCATGGATGACTGACGATGAGTTCGCGAGGGAGATGCTGGCCGGTGTCAACCCCATGATGATCAAACGCCTCACGGTGAGTCAACTAAACAATCAATCAATCCAACCATATATATGCATGTCACTAGCCAATATTTACTCACACTGTTTGAGGAAACCGCGTGCGTTCGTGCAGGAATTCCCTCCCAAAAGCACTCTGGATCCTAGCAAGTACGGCGACCACACCAGCACCATCACCGAGGCGCACATCAGCGAGCGCCTCGAGGGCCTCACCGTGCAGCAGGCGCTCACCCGCAACAGGCTCTACATCGTGGACCAGCACGACAACCTGATGCCGTTCCTGCTCAACATCAACAAGCTCAAGGACAGCTTCGTGTACGCGACCAGGACCCTGCTCTTCCTGCGAGAGGATGGCACGCTCACGCCGGTCGCCATCGAGCTCAGCTCGCCCCTGCTCCAGGGCGACCTGACCACCGCTGAGAGCACCGTGTACACGCCGGAGGACACCGGCGTCGAGGGCTGGATATGGCAGCTCGCCAAGGCCTACGTCGCCGTGAACGACTACGGCTGGCACCAGCTGATCAGCCACTGGCTCAACACGCACGCGGTCATGGAGCCCTTCGTCATCGCGACCAACAGGCAGCTCAGTGTGACCCACCCGGTGCACAAGCTCCTGCATCCGCACTACCGTGACACCATGAACATCAACTCGCGGGCTCGGGGGATGCTCATCAACGCCGACGGTGTCATTGAGCAGACCGTGTTCCCGGGCAAGCACGCTATGCCCATGTCTTCCATGGTCTACAAGAACTGGAACTTCACCGAACAAGCTCTGCCCGACGATCTAATCAAGAGGTGGGTAGAAATAGAATGCTGACGAAACAGACAAATCGATTAGTCGCGAGAGTACCAGTCAATGACAACTAATGTGGGCCGTGTGTGGTAATGACTAATCGATCTTGTTGATGCAGGGGCATGGCTGTGGAGGACCCATCAAGCCCGCACAAGGTGCGGCTGCTGATCGAGGACTACCCATACGCGGCGGACGGGCTGGCCGTCTGGCACGCGATCGAGCAATGGGTAGCAGACTACCTGACCATCTACTACCCCGACGACAGCGTGCTGCAGGGTGACGTGGAGCTGCAGGCGTGGTGGAAGGAGGTGCGGGAGGTCGGGCACGGCGACCTCAAGGATGCGGCGTGGTGGCCCAAGATGCAGACAGTGGCGGAGCTGATCAAGGCTTGCGCCACCATCATTTGGATAGGGTCGGCGCTCCACGCGGCCGTCAATTTCGGGCAGTACGCGTACTCAGGCTACCACCCCAACAAGCCGTCGATGAGCCGCCGACCGATGCCGGTGCCGGGCAGCGAGCAGTACGCGGAGCTGAATAGCGACCCGGAGCGGGCGTACGTCCACACCATCACCAGCCTGTTGCAGGCCCTGGTGGGCATCTCGCTGATGGAGATCCTCTCCAAGCACTCCTCCGACGAGGTGTACCTGGGCCAGCACGACACGCCTGCGTGGACGTCGGATGCCAAGGCGCTGGATGCGTTCAAGCGGTTTGGGGCGAGGCTAGTGGGCATCGAGAAGCAGGTGATGGACATGAACGAGGACCCGCGGCTGAAGAACCGCATCGGGCCGGCCAATTTCCCGTACATGTTGCTTTTCCCCAACACATCCGACCATACGGGCGAGGCCGAGGGGCTCTCGGCCAAGGGCATCCCGAACAGCATCTCCATCTGAGGAGGGTTCATCTCTGCTTGCACCGGAACTAGTGAGGGAGTTCTGCCGGTGCATGCTTGCCATGACCTCAATAAGGCAATAATGCGTGCATGACGGGTCCGATCGACACGCGGAAGCGCAGCTGGCTAGTACCTACCGATTAATGCATAGTCGTTTAGAGAAAATTTCCCTTCTTTTGGCCAATAATAAAATCTATATTGTGATGCTTTGTTTGCCAAATATAGTATCCAACCCACTGGTGATGTTTCTTCTAGGCAAACCTCCGTTATTGCTATGGCCTTCGGTTTGGGCGTTTTAAGCTCCTCTGTTACCTCTTTTTTTTGTCTAAGTTCAAGTTTCCAAAATAGTATCTGACCATTTTAATAATAAAAATATGAAATCCCTCTTTGATATCATTTGACTAAAACTAATGTCTTGCTTACAGACAAGAAAAGAAACAAAAGAAAAACATAAGCCAGCGATACAACATATGACATCCAACATTAAGTTCCCTAAGTGGGCTTGAAATCTGATAAATACTCAGATGCTAATTGCCTTTGGAGTGATCATGCTGGGGATCAGAAAATTCATCTTGCTAACTGGTCTTCTCTGGGTATGAAAAGGGAGTTTGGTGGTTTAATTATGGGGTGCCTAACCTTCAGGACTTAAAATGTTTGTCTGCTGGGATCATGGATTAAGAGGTTTATTCAGGTTGAGGTTCTCTTTGGGGCTAAACATAATACCAGAGATCCCAACATTTTGTGTTGTCATGATACCCAACCTTCCAAATTTTGGAAAGGGATTATGCGGCCATCTAAGGCTGTTATATTAGGTTATCAATGAAAAGCGGGTAACAGGAAGCAAGTGAGATTTCAGGAACATGTCTGGTTTGGTAACTCTCCCCTGACAACTCAGTTCTGTGATTTATATCTTCTACTCCCTAACTCACTTATTTTGGGACGGAGGGAGTACTAGTTAATGTATGGTTGTAGCTGATGTCTGGGATGGTTGTCGAATAAAATGCATTTTTAGAAGAACCTTTAGAGTGGAGCTGGTGGAACAGTAGTATGAGCTGGAGGCTTTGGTCCAATCTGTTACTTTGGTAGATGAGGAGGACACTTTGTTATGGAAATATGGTTCAGATGTTGCCTACTCATCTAGATCCTTGTAGGCTGTCATTAACTTCGGAGGTGTTAAACCAATGTTTCCTCATGCGGTTTGGCCTTTGAAAGTTCCACCCAGGGTACAATTTTTCTTGTGGTTGTTGTCTGAGAATAAGATAATGACCAGGGATACAACAACAACAAAGCCTTTAGTCCCAAACAAGTTGGGGTAGGCTAGAGGTGAAACCCATAAGAATTTGGGTTTCATCTCCATAAGAGTGACTGAGTTTTCACGTTGGCTCGCCAAGCCTATCACAACCCTCCTCCGTTACCCGGGCTTGGGACCGGCTATGTTGAGACAAAGATAATGACCAGGGATAATTTGAGAAAAAGGGATATCTAAACCTTTGGAATGTGAACATTGCAAAGAAATAGAATCGTTGTTTCGCTTATTTTTAATGGAGTGGGAGAGAAGGCCTTCGTGAGAGGCTTAAATGATCAAGCGTTTTAGAACATCCGCAACTAGGATAAATAGATAAGGAGAGAGGTCTTGAACCAAGCTCTTGGTTTACTGTTTGGGAGGATGGCATAGTTGCTAGAGCGATTTAGATCATCCACCTAGTTACACCAGAGAGGAGGAAACCCATTAGCATGCATGATCGAAGACAGGGCCGGCCGTCCCAAGACACCGAGTCAAACGCTTTGTGGAAGTCAAGTTCGAGAACAATGGCAAGTAATTTTCTTTTGTAGCAAGTTTGGACAATGTCTGTGGGATGTATGAAGTTTTTCGCAATCCCAAGACCATTAATACATGTTTGGTCATGACGGATGAGTTGCTGGATCAGAGGCTGGGAACGGTTGGTGGATGAGTTGCAGAATCCTTTCTCAGTTTGCTTGCTTGACCAAGTAAACAAAATGAAGCATATGCAACAGTAAACAAAACAAGCTATTGCCTATGCAATGATCAAATGGTTTTAGCCCGATTCTAATCTAGTTTCATAGATTCAATAAAATTTATTGCCTGGCGGCATGCTCATGAAACAGTTGTAATTTACCGGACACACAAAGACCGATGCACAAACATGTGCCAGACTCAGAACTGGTCCAAGTTGCATAATTTCAGGCTTGGGGTGGCATGTGTTAATTCTGAAGCCAGCTGGACTCAATAGTTGGAGCTTTCAAGCACTTTTTGATTTTGTGGTTCCTCAAGACAGAATAACTTCGGAGTACTCTAAACTGACTAAATTGGATTAGGCAGAGTAATTATTTGCTTGATCCGAAGTTTTTGCAGTACTTTTGCGGTTGTTTCTAGTTGTCATTTTTTTTCCTATTGTACTACAATAGGAAAAAAAATGACAACTAGAAACAACCGCAAAAGTACTGCAGTAATATTACTTTGCTCAAGAAGCACTAATTTGCTGCAGTAACAACAACACCTGACATGTAGTCTAGTTTGGTTCAGAAGGTTAATTAAGCATAATCAAGCCATGCAGGACCCATCATCATCTCCTGCGCAGCAGAAAACCCTAGCTCAGGACAAGCCCTCATACTCTGCTGATCATCCGAACCTCCTTTGGGAGAGAATTTTAGAGATTGGACCAAAGCTAGGAGAGCAAAGTATACAGTTTTTAAATTGGTACTGTATGCAGATACATATACGATCACCCTTACAGACGCCACGAGAAAATTACCAAACTTGCAAAAGCCAAAATTCTCCAAATAAATCATGCATGTACATTTTATATAAATACAAATTAGCAAACTTTATCACAAAAATTTGCACGTAAATGCTATATACTACCTACGTACACGAGTCATGAGTGATTCTTTTTAGAACATTTTGAAACTTCAAAACATAGTTCTCAGATTTTCTAAACTGTCCAAGCAAGCTTGGGTTCAGCAAATCCATGCCGAGCACCCTGCCATTCAGCATACTCAATCATTGTCGATGCGCGTGACATAGAACTTGAAGGGAAAAAATGCATTAGCAGCTCTATGCAATAATGGGTATGATATCTTACTGAAGCCTCAGATATACCCAGCATAGCAAGCAATTATCTAGCAATGTGCACTAACTAGATACGAATATGAGGGACTGGTGAATGCAGAAAAACAGCCAACTTAAAAGACAATCCGTTTTTCCCATGAAGGATGTACAAGATTAACTAGCTATGAGACATTTGCAATAGAACAATACCTCTTTCATGTATTTTAGGTAGAGAAAAACATAGAGAAATGTGTGTTCATGATTTTTAGTAAAAGATCTTATCTAAGAAGGAAAATCTGTGAAATCAAATTGGAAATTATAATACATCAAAAACAGCTGCAATGATCATTGTAGCATTGCACTCTGACGGTCTGACCAAGCATATGAACATCTTCATCTCACTACATGGACATTGCAGTCTACTAGTATGTGCACTGTAAGCCAAACATATGCTTCATGAGCCAGCATGCAGAAACCATCATCATCTCTACTTCTCTAGAGCGAGACAAACGACTGTCTCTAGACATGCCATTATAATCAACTCATCACAGTTCAAAGGTTCTCCTTTTGAGAGATGGATTTACTATTTAGAGAGTTGGGAGAGCAAACTGTAGAATTTTCAAAATGGACAAAAAATCCTCCGATTCTTGAGTACTGCCTGCAGATGCATTTTCAAGCAAATTAAACAACGGAGCATGTGGTTCCTGATGGAACCTGTAGATCGACTAGGCTAGATATGTCCGGTAGTGATGAGAGAAGGGATTGGAGTTTACCTTCTCCCTGACCTGATGAGTTCCCGCCGTTAGCCATGGTGGGACGGTGACGGCGGCGGTGACAAAGAGGTGGCGAGGTGGTGGTGCTTCCCGTGAGCACCGCGCTAACCCTAGATCGGAAGGGAGTGTCGGTGGGGGTTTGTGGCGACGGTGAACTTCGTCAGTCGTGCCCCGGCCCCCCACCTCTGTTTATATAGCGCGGGTCACAGGGGCCCACCAACCATAATGGGTTGGGCGCCCCCGATCAGGGCGCGTGGATCAGGGGTCCGGTGGGCCGTTGGGCCCACGCGGGAGAGATCAACCTAACATTCTCCCCCTTGATCTCAACTTTTACTTTTAACCTTATACTTTCTAGTTTATTTGTTCCATCACATATTGGTACATAGAGCATGTCTCATCGTCACAACTTAATTGCCAATGGAATCATACAGCTACAACATACGTTTTGTTTAGAAACAAATTCTGTTCCTTTTGGGCCTCTCATGATCCAGGAATCATAAGGCTTTCCATTAAACCCATGCCAGCTAAGTGTTACTTAAACACATTGGGTGGTAAGCCTTTCGTAAGCGGATCCGCAAGCATATCCTTTGTCTTTATATGCTCGAGACTTATAGTGTGATCCTGGATTTTATCTTTCACAACATAATACTTTATCTCTATTGTTTTGGCAGCATTACTCGACTTGTTGTTGTGAGCATAGAATACTGCGGGCTGGTTGTCACGGTACATCTTTAGTGGTTTGTGAATACAATCTACCACTTTCAAGTCGGGTACAAATTTCTTTAGCCATATCGCCTGCCCCGTGGCCTCGAAGCACGCTATGAATTCTGCATACATCGTGGATGATGCAACTACTGACTGTTTGGAGCTTCTTCACGAAATAGCCCCTCCAGCGAGAGTGAAGGCGTATCCTGACGTGGATTTTCTATCATCTCTGTCCCCCGCAAAATCTGCGTCTGAATACCCTCTTAGCTCTAGGGAATCAGATCTCCTGTATGTTAGCATGTAGTACTTCGTGCCTTGCGCATAACGCAATGCCTTCTTTGCCATCTTCCAGTGCTCCATGCCTGGATTCTCTTGATATCTACCGAGTACCCCGGTAACAAAAGCTAAGTCAGGGCGAGTGCACACTTGTGCATACTGTAAGCTTCCAACAACCGAAGCATATGGTACTGGTTTCATGAGATCGATCTCGTACTGGTTCTTGGGACATTGGAATTTCCCAAAACTGACGCCCTTGACTATAGGAGCAGGTGTGGCTTTACTCGCATGCATATTATACTTTTGGAGAACCTTTTCTAAATATGCCTTCTGCGATAGTCCTAAGACTCCATTGTTCCTATCTCGATGAATTTCTATGCCCAAAACATAGGATGCTTCACCAAGATCTATGATATCAAAATTTGAGGATAAGAACTTCTTTGTTTCTAGTAGTAGACTAACATCACTGCTAGCAAGCAAGATATCATCCACATACAAGATTAGCAAAATATATTTCCCATTTTTAAACCTTGCATAAATGCAGTTATCCTCAATATTTTCTTTAAATCCAAAACTTTTAATCGTTTGATTAAACTTTAGGTACCACTGTCTAGAGGCTTGCCTTAATCCATAAATGGATTTCTTCAGGCGGCATCCCATATTTTCCTTGCCTTCCATGATAAAACCCTTGGGTTGTTTCATGTAGACCTTTTCTTTTAAATCACCATTCAGAAATGCCGTCTTTACATCCATTTGATGTAACTCTAAATCAAAATGTGCAACTAATGCCATTATGATTCTGAAGGAATCCTTACATGAGACTGGGGAAAAAGTCTCATTGTAATCTATCCCTTCTCTTTGTGTAAATCCTTTTGCCACAAGTCGGGCTTTATACTTTTCTACATTCCCATTAGGGTCATACTTAGTTTTGTAAACCCATTTGCAGCCTACTGTTTTGGCTCCTTTAGGAATTTCCACTAAGTCCCAAACATCTTTGGAACTCATTGATTTCATTTCATCTTCCATTGCCTCTAGCCATTTTGATGAGTGAGGGCTTTTAATGGCTTCTTCATATGTAGTGGGGTCACCTTCCATATGAACCATTTCTGTATTATAAACTTTATAATCAGTAGAAATAGTTGATCTTCTTGTTCTATTAGATCTTCTAAGGGCCTCGGTTTCTGGCACATTATGTGCCTCAACTTCCGGCACATCTTCTACTATTGCATGCTGCACCTCCCTTTCATGCTCAACAACGGGTTCAGTCGGCTCCTGACGGACAGGTTCCGGGTCTACCCCCATAGTTGTCATGGGTGGAGTTACAGCTGGTAGTGAGAAAAATGGCTCCTGAATCATCGGATTAGGTGCATGCACCCTCTTCTCCTCAAGATCAATTTTCCGAGCTACCAAGCTCCCCCTCATCATTTCGTCCTCTAAGACTGCATGTCTTGTTTCTACAAACTTTGTATATCTGTCTGGACAGTAGAAACGAAAACCCTTTGATCTGTCTGGATAGCCAATGAAGTGGCAACTCACTGTTTTGGGATCTAACTTTGCAATGTTTGGATTAAATATTTTGGCCTCAGCAGGGCACCCCCACACCCTGAAGTGGTGTAGAGAGGGCACTCGTCCTGTCCACAGCTCGTACGGTGTTTTGGGCACCGACTTGCTTGGCACTCTATTGAGAATGTGAATGGCGGTTTTAAGCGCCTCCATACATAAACCCAATGGCAAGGTAGAGTAACTCATCATGCTGCGCACCATATCCATCAGAGTACGGTTACGCCTTTCAGCTACCCCATTTTGCTGAGGCTCGCCCGGCATTGAATACTGGGCTACTATGCCAGTCTCCTGTAAAAATTGTGCAAAAGGTCCAGGGACTTGGCCATATGGAGTATGTCGACCGTAGTACTCCCCCCCACGGTCAGACCTTACTATCTTTATCCTTTTATCATGCTGATTTTCAACTTCAGCTTTGAAAATTTTGAATTTATCCAATGCTTCAGATCTTTCTTTGATTGGATAAATGTATCCATAGCGAGAGTAATCATCTGTGAATGTTATGAACGAGTCATATCCATCCACACTTTTCACCGGAAATGGTCCACAAATGTCGGTGTGGATGATTTCTAGTGTGTCTGTGCTATGGATTGCACCCTTTTTTATTTGTTTTACATACTTTCCTTTGATGCAATCTATGCATTGTTCTAAGTCTGAGAACTCTAACGGAGGAAGAATTTCACTTTTGACTAATCTTTCTATTCTCCCCCTGGAAATATGGCCCAAGCGACAGTGCCATAATTTCGACGAGTCGTGAGTTCTCTTTCTTTTCTTTTGTTCTTTGTTCGACGCGGAAGTATGTTCATTCACATTACACACAGAATGCTCTTTTTCACTAAGTGATAATAAATAAAGCTCATCGTGTAGTAAAGCAACACCCACACAAGCATTATTAAGCCATATGGCACACTTGCCATGTCCAAAATAACATTCATAATTGTCTTTGTCCAAACAAGAAACACTAATCAAGTTTCTATGACACAAAGGGACATATAAGACATCTCTAAGTAGAAGCTTGAACCCATCAGCTAACTCCAAGGAGATGTCACCGACAGCTTCAACTTCTGCTTGAATTCCATTAGCGACTTCAATGCGTCTTTCGTTTCTTTGCATAGTCCGCGTCGAATGGAATCCCTGTAAAGAGTTGGCAACATGAACAGTTGCACCCGAGTCAATCCACCAAGTAGATTTCGAAAACTGTGCATACAAGGATTCATTGACAAATGAAACGATGTTGTTACCTCTCTTTGCCATGATTGACTTTAACCAGACAGGGCAATCCTTTTTGTAGTGCCCAGTCTGCTTGCAGTGGAGGCAAGTGTCTTTGTCCACCGGAAAGGACTTCTGCTGATGCTGATGCTGCATGTGAGATTTGCCATGCGCCTTTGAAGGAGAACCTTTGATGTTTTGATTATAATTCTTTTTCTTGTTATCCTTCACATAGTTGAGTGAACCACCATGTGAGGCTTTCAGTCTATCCTCTTCTTGGACACACATTGCTATTGTTTTTTCAATGTCCCATGTTTCAGGCGACATATTGTAGTTTACAACAAAGGTTTCAAACTCCTTTGGCAGTGAAGCCATGACCAAGTGGACCAGGAGCGCTGGTTTGATCTCCAGATCCGCATCCATGGGCTTGAGCTTTGCTGCCATATTGCTCATCCTGAGGATGTGCTCTCTTATTCCATGACCACCGCCAGTGTAGTTCTCTGTAACCAGTTGCTTTATCAACTGGGTGGCATATGTCTTTGAAGAACCAGTGAACTGGTTCTTTATCTTTGTAAGCAACTCCCCTACGGAAGTGCACTCTGCAATTGAGCCCACAATGGCGTTCTCAATTGTATTCTTTATAAATGCCATACACTTTTTGTTGGCGCTGATCCACTTTTGATTGTTGAGGGTATAGGACATCTCCAATGGAGCATGATCCCTTCTCTTTTTATCCCACGCAGCATCATCATCTGTGGCCTTTCTGACTGGCTCTGTAGGTCTGACCGGCTGTGGTTCATCCACAACCCAGTCCACCTCAGCACAGACAAATGCCAGGTCTACTTTCTTCCTCCACTCAGTGTAGTTGTCACCTCTAAGTGTCGGAACATCTTTTAGGCAACTCATCAAGTGGTAGCCTCCTGAAATCACAATTTAAGTGAGATCATTATAACAATCATATGTATTAATCTAACGTTGGTCAAATCAAACATACAATTGTCTATGCAATTAAATCTATATTACCATTGGGCAAAAAATAGAAATAAATGCACTTTTAATTTCAATAATAAAACATGATCATGTTATTAACAACGTTGGTCATATAAATAACATAATCATATTCACTTTAATAATCACTTTAATGTGCTCTTTAAATTTAATTCTCTCTAAACTTTTATTTTCTTTGTAAAAGAGCACTATTAATTATTTACGCAGCGGAAAAACATGAATATAAAATTCATGAACTTTTAACTCTTTACAGAAACTTTTCTTTTACCGAATAAAAATTCATGAACTTTATTATTTTCTTTATAAAATTCATGAACTTTTATTTTTCTGAAAATTTTCATTTTCAGAAACTTTTTCTGTTTACTTTTCTATTTTCTAAACACATTTTTCGTTGGAAAAAATAATGCATAGAAAAAGAAATTTAAAATTGTTTAAATCTGCCCAAAAAACTGGACAGAAAAAAATGCTAAAAACAAAAACATAACGGCCAGGGCGCTCTGGGCCGAAAATGGCCTAGCCACCCAGCGCTCGACGGCCCAAGGCCTGCTCTGCGCGCGCACGCGGCTGAGGCCTTATTTGCTTTCGGCCCACCAGCCCATGCCGCTCTAGGGTTTTGATCTGGACCGTCCATGGAGATCCGACGGCCAGCCGCTCATCTCGTTGGAACAAAACAGGCAAACGATGCGGTCGAGGCTCAGTCGCCTCCGACTCGCGCCGCTCTCCTCCCTCTGCCCTCACCGCGGCTGCGAGCCCAGGCCACCGGCGGGCCTTCTCCGGCCACCGGCGACGGCCACGAGGGCCACCACGCCGCTGCGGGCCAGGCTCTCCTACCCCCCTTCTCTGTCCGCGCCTCTCCCCCGCAGCGCTCTCGGCCTCTCTTCCCTGCGCCTCTCTCTCGCGCAGGTGACGGGAGCCGGCGGCGCGCCGGCGACGGCGAGCTCGTGCTGCCGCGGCCGCCCAGTCTAGTCTCCCCCTCCCCACTTTTATGCGAACCACTGCCCGCTCCTCCTCTGTCCATGGCACTGTTCGACGGCAGAGCAAACGGCGGCGGGATGCGGCGGCGCCGTGGCCATCCCCCTCGCCGGCTGCGCGTCCACCTCGCGGTGAGCGCGCCGCCGTCGAGCGGTTTGGATGCGGTGCCCCCCTTCTCCTTTTCCGGCGAGCCCGATGGGCTTCTCCGGTGGTTCTTCTTCCGGACGGCTCGGCTTGCCGATGCCCGTCCGGATCGAGAGGAACGGCGCGGCCAGAGTGGCGGCGCACTTTGCCGGCGGCCCGAGGCCCTCTCCGGTGATTGCTTTTACCCTAGCCCTTTTAGGGTTCTTTGGGGGGGGTGGGGATTTTTCTTTCTTTGTTATTCTTTTCTACCGAAAACCATCTAGATCCTCGTGGCTCTGATTACCATTGATGGAACCTGTAGATCGACTAGGCTAGATATGTCCAGTAGTGATGAGAGAAGGGATTGGAGTTTACCTTCTCCCTGACCTGATGAGTTCCCGCCGTTAGCCATGGTGGGACGGTGACGGCGGCGGTGACAGAGAGGTGGCGAGGTGGTGGTGCTTCCCGTGAGCACCGCGCTAACCCTAGATCGGAAGGGAGTGTCGGTGGGGGTTTGTGGCGGCGGTGAACTTCGTTAGTCGTGCCCCGGCCCCCCACCTCTGTTTATATAGCGCGGGTCACAGGGGCCCACCAACCATAATGGGTTGGGCGCCCCCGATCAGGGCGCGTGGATCAGGGGTCCGGTGGGCCGTTGGGCCCACGCGGGAGAGATCAACCTAACAGTTCCTACTGCAGCTGCAAGAATCGGAGGCTCGTTACAAGATACTCCATTCACCCACTTACGCACGCCAACTACATGGGGAAACTATCAAGCTCGACCGGCACGACGCGGAGGCCAGCGGCCCCAGCCGGCCCGCTGTCGAGCCGTGGGCCAGGTGCAAAAGGTGCAGCACCACGTGAGACCAAAGGAGATTTCTTGGTTGGATTAGTACAGTACAGATGCTTGAATACGTTGCACAAGCAAGCCAGTTTTTCATGGAAGCCGATGATCAGGTGATATAGGTTTTTTTGGAAGATGATCTGGAAGCCTAGAGCATCGTGCGTGGATCATGCATACACAAGGCGTCAAGCAATGCACGGCGATGTGTTGGGAGACAAGATGCAGGGTGGAGCATGGTTGTAGTCGGATAATTTCGGCTGGGTCGGACTGGACTGTCTGACGGATCGATGTGGATTTCAGATGGCGGTGATTTCAGTGACGACGACATAGGAGCATGATGCTGATGGTGGCCAACTTCTGGGGCGTGGAAACACGCAGTGCGGGCTTGAGGGCTTGTGCGGCTTCGATAAGACTATGGCGCAGGGTTGATTCAAGGCAGTGCACACATGAGAGCTTAAAGTCGACGGGGTGCGGCGTAGCATGGCGCAGCTACATGGAGTCATGTTGAAGGTGGGAGTCTAGAGTTCACTCTGTGCTGATGGAGGGGCTAGGGTGTAGGAATTCGGAGAATCGAAGCCTATTTCAGCGGGATAGCGAGAGACACGTGGATTGGACTGGGGCCCAGTGGTCTGATGGAGACGTGATACTCGGCATCGATCGGTGATGATCGGTGGTTCTCTGCAGTGGGGGTTGAGTGGTGTGGGTTCACGACCTTGGAGACTCGACCAGGACAGCAGAGGCTCTCGGCGCGGTGATAGCGGTGAGGCGTGCGGTAAGCACGGGACACAGCAACAGACCAAGGCACTAATGTTGAGACATGTAGTCGTACAAAGTGTGCAGGGGTGCTGAAGCAGTGTTGGCGAGTACCAGATTCAAGTTGGTGACTGGGTCTATCGGTGCTAGCTGATGGACAGGAGTTGACCATGGAGAATCTGAGAAAGTGACGGAAAGTCTGAAATTGTCAAAAGTGGAGAGAGTATATGGTCGTATATTCTGTGGTGTTCAGTGGACATGCCAAAGTGCGGATGACAATTACAGAAGGAGGCAGAGTGCTACAGTTGTGGGACATGTCAGAGACTATCCGGTAACAAGGATGAGACAACTGTGAATTTGACTCAAGGTGACACAGGGGCGACGGTGAAATTCCTTCAAGTTTCAGACGGGCGGTCAAGAAAGAGCGAGGATGTTGAGTTCAGGTAACTCTTATATGTGGCATTCAATATGTGGGTTGTTCACTTTCACGCAGGTCGGTGATCAGTGTGTGATGGCGTTGAACGGATACTCCGGAAGTTGGAAGCACAAAGTAGAGTAACGAGGAACTTAATTTTGCTCGAGTGTTGACTGTGATGAAGACGAGAAGGGACTACAGTTGTAGGTGGAGTCACATGGAGTCTGGGAGTAGCAGCGGTGCTCATGGCATATCTCAAGTCCAATGTACATGGAGGTTCGATGCATAGATGAATCCAAGATGGCGGAGAATATTCGCCAAGGTGGAGTTCGTTAGAATTGTGTCGAATATTATGTACAAGTTAGGTTACAGTTGGACTTGGATTTGGACTGTATGTAGACAAGGTAGGAGTCGTGTCCTATTAGGACACATCTACCCCTAGGCCTCTCATATATAGCGGGGGTAGACACACGATGTAACCTATGCCAACATAATAGCACAGGCTCGCAGGGGGAGCCAGCGGCGTGTGCCGATGCCCAGGGCGGCCAGGGTGCGGTATTGTGCCGGTGTCACGGGGAGGAACGCCCGTAGTCATGCCCCGGGGATGTAGCCATATCGGTGAACCTCGTTAACAAATCTCGGTGTAGTGTCTCGTGTGATTGCTTGGTCCTCGGTAGATCGACAGGGCGTCTCGAATTATTCTAACATCCATGAGCCAAAACGCCCCTTCCCTGGTACACTTTTTAATTCGCGCCTTGGTTCAGACTTTTTTTAGCATAGTATAATTCATAGATGCCCACCTATAATAGGCTTGACAACAAGTTTAAAAAGGAAAAAAGGCGATACAAGGCTACATCAACGTCCTACCGCAATGCAATCAGAACATCCATCATGTCGTCTAGCCGATCTCTATCCCACTACTCAGATAGCTGGTAACATTATTGTAGAAAAGCCAGAAATATAAACACAGTCAGTGGCACACCAAAAAGACTTACTTGATAACCATAGTGTATTGTGTCGTCCAAAGGATCTAGGCCATAGTTGCAAGTTGCAACACTAATTAGAAGAGGATTCTTCTCATACTGATATGGTTAGCTTGAGCTTCAGGAACCCGCCTAGGTCTGGAGCTTACCACTCAGGCCGAGAACCTCACAGGCAACTTTAATAAGAAGTGGCAGTATGACATGGGAATAAATGTGTGTGCCGGACTCATAGACACCACAAAGAGGGCACTGGCCTGTGACGCCCCCAATTTCGACCGTACGCTAATCAAACACGCAATGCGTATGACCAAGATTAGGGACACACTGATCGATATCACAACACAACACTAGACACAAATTAAAGTCATACAGCTTCATATTACAAGCCAGGGGCCTCGAGTGCTCGAATACAAAGCTCGACAAAGCACGAGTCAACGGAAGCAAATAATATATGAGTACAGACATAAGTTAAACAAGTTTTGCCTTAAGAAGGCTAGCACGAACATATGCAGCGGATCGAAAGAGGCGAGGCCTCCTGCCTGGGAACCTCCTAACTACTCCTGAGCGTCGGCAGACTCCACGTAGTAGTAGGCTCCAGCGGAGGTGTAGTAGTCGTCTCCGGCGTACTCCATCTCCTGGGCTCCATCGTCTGAACACAGAATCGTATCGAGGGGGAAAGAGAAAGCAAAGCAGCGGTGAGTACTCATCCAAAGTACTCGCAAGACTGACATCAGAACTATGCTAAGTATGCATCAGTATCAAGGGGAGGGGTTATATCTGGACTGACTGCAGAAAGCAAGAATAGGGAGAAGGCCTAGTCCTATCGAAGACTAGCATCTTCAGCATCTTGCAGCATTAGAAGAGAGTAGACTGGTATATCATATATAGTCATATTATTGTAGCAATTTTATTAAGTAACCACGCCCAGAGATTCTTCCTCGACTCCCTGCGAGGAAGCAATCTCGGAGCCACAATTCATTTCAATTTAAAGTCACAATTATAGTTGTATAAGGTCAAAGTATAACTCCAAGTCGTCCTGTTATCGTGGACACGGCTATTCGAATAGTTTATTCATCCCTGCAGGGGTGCACCGCATTTCCAACACGCCTGATCACCTCCGGCCGGACACACTTTCCTGGGTCATGCCCGGCCTCGGGATAGCAGCATGTCGTCGCCCCACCTAGGCTCAACGAAGAGGCCAGCCCGCCGGTCTAAATCCTAAGCACACAGGGGTCGTGGGCCCACTTGCCCTAGACGCTCCTGCACGATGCGAAGGCGGCCGGAAGCAGACCTAGCACACTCCAGTCCAAGAGTTGTACCGTCCAGTCCAATCCGGCGCGCGCCGCTCCATTGTTGACGTCCGAAGAGCTTCGGCTGATACAACGACGCTGAGTACCCATAACTTCTCCCACGCGATGGTTTGGTGCGTCAAAACGCCAACGACCCAACTCAGATCAAATACCCAACCCATTAGCATTTTATTAATGCGGGGAAAGCGCGACCCATGAAGTGCGGTCCGTCGCCCCGCCTCGAGGATGTGTGGCAAGGGCCTCTCCTGCCCGTCCACACCTCATCAACATCAAACCATGGGTACCCCTCAGGGCCGACCCATCACCAACATGTTTCTGTAACCAGGTCATAGTAACTGTGTGTATAAAACATCAAGACGGAACCTGAGGAATCACCCTCAAGGGGTCCCGCTCGATGAAACCGTCAATGTGGACTTAGAGGAATCACCCTCGAGGGTCCCACACTTGAGGGGTTGCACGACAGAGTCATCGTCGGGAGTGGTGAAGGAGGAATCACCCTCGATAACCACGACCGACTAGCTGCACTACAGAGCTAGCATCATGAGTACTTCACGAGGTGTCACCCTCGGTACTCGATAGTAGCGCTGCAGAGTCGTATAACTAAGGGGGGTGCGGTGATGTGAGGGGCCTGGCTTGTCGGTCGGGTGACCGAGTCTTCGAGTCTTCGGGTCGTCGAGTCGTCGATGAACAAGCAGGGGCAACTGGGACTAACGGGTCACTGGGGATTCATTGATCAACCTATACTAAGCAATTGTGTCGGAGAAACGACACCTATGGGATCGAACAGACCCCTTTACGATTCGGCAGGGAGAAGGTTTGCACAAAGAGCAGATCAAGCAATCAACACGTGGGAATTTTTACCCAGGTTCGGGCCGCAAAGATGCGTAAAACCCTACTCCTGCTTCGGTTGTATTAGATGTGTTCTGGCTCAAGTTCTGGGAGTGCTACAGTACTCAGCCGCTACTCATGCAGAATGGGCCAGAGAGGATCCCCTCCCCCTGTAGCTATGCCTTGGGCCTCCTTTTATACCTTCAAAGGGGTCACCAACAGTGGCATACAGTGCATACATGAGGTGTAAAAGTATCTACAGTGTTATCATACCTAACACTAACGGTTTAGGACAAGAACATTAAATACTCCGTTGAGGTGTCCCTTAGCGTCTTGGGGATGGAAAAAGGGGCCGTCACTTCAGCACCGCTTAAGCTCTTCCACCACTAGCATCTGACACGCACCCAGGAGGACAACGGCTAAACGACAAGCTAGTCGCTGTACTGGAGCGGTGACAGAGTGGCGAGGTCTTGCCGGGCGCGAGCCTTGCCGGGGCCATGAGCCATCCCGGCAAGATCTTGTCGGGGCTCCAGCCTTCAGTCTTCAATCTTCTGACTATTGCCTTGTCTTGGATGCCTCCTTGACTTCATGAACTTGCATTCGGTTGCCCCCCGGCAGGCCTTGCCGCAGGTGTGGCTACAACTGTCCGTGCACAAGTACGGGGTACTAAGGGACCCGTTTTTAGTACATCGACAAATTGATATGATTGCAGGTATAGTAGCAGTTTATCAAAAACAGGCTATGCATCAGAAATAGGAGCTAGCTAATACAGTAGCAAAATCTAATGCAAGACTGAGAGGAAAAGAAATGGGCGATATCGGAATGCTCAAGGGGGGTTGCTTGCCTTGCTGCTCTGCGGCAAAGGCCTGATCGTCAACGGTGTAGTCGTACCCGGCAGTACCGTCAGTCTCGGGGTCTACCGGTAAGAAGAGGGGGGAGAAACAATAAATATAAAGCAGACAAATGCATCACGATGCATGACATGGCAATATGCAGAATTAGGCATGCACTAGCGCAGTATTACACGTCACAGACGGGTCGGGAGAATATCTGACGATATTTCCCGGGTCTCTGGCTTTTACCGGACAGATGAAAACGATGAAAAAGTTCCACGTTTGCTATGCTAGAGGCATGTGACAGACTAACGGACAGCATAGTCGGATCCGTAGGATTATTCTGAGCAACTTTCATGTTCAAAACTTTTTAATCCGGGCTACGGTTTATTTTATATTAATTTTTAAAGATTTAATAATATTCTGGAATTCTTTTAATTAATTAATCCGAATTATCCAAAACAGTAAAATACTGTTTAATTAACTAATTAATTTAATTAACTAATTAATTAATTAATTAAATTAACTAATTAACTATTTATTTGTTTTTATTAATTTTATTATTTCTATTTTGTTTTTAGTATATACATATATACATACATACATACATACATACATACATACACACACATATACATACACAGCACACACATACACTTGCACGCACGCACACACGCACACGCACCGGCCGGCCGAACCGGGCCGGCCGCGCTGTCGTCGTCGCCGGGGGGGGGGGGGGGGGGGGGGGGGGGAACGAGGCCGGCGGCCGGAGCTCACCGCGGGGCGGCGAACGGCGGTCGAGGAGGCGGACGGAGGCGGCGGCGAGCGGCGGCGGCGGGGCGACGAGGCGGTCCGGCGAGGTGGCGACGCGGCGTGGGAGGAGGCGGCGTGGCGGCGGGCGCAACCAGGCTGCGGCGGCGCGGGCCCGTCCGGGGTCGCGTCGGGGGGAAGGGGCCGCGGGCGCGGGTCCCAGGTGGCCTGGCGCGGTCGTCGGCGGGGAGGGGGGAATCGCGCGGGGGCTCGGGGGCGAGCCGGCCGTCGCCCCGGGGGGGGGAACGGGTCGGGGGCGCGCAGGGAGGCGCCTCTCGCGCTGGCGGCCGGGGGGGGGGGGGTCGGGGCGCTGGCGAGCGGGCGACTGGGAACCCTAGGTTCCCAGCGTCCCTTATAGCGCTGGACTGGGCCGGTCCGGCCGGCCTGCTGGGCCGAGCCCAGTTAGGCCCGGGGGGGGGGCTTTTGTTTCTTTTTCTTTCTGTTTTTTGTTTTATTTTTATTCTTTTGTTTTCTTTTCTGTTTTCTTTTAGTTATTAATTTATTTTCGTTTTGTAAAATATAATTTCATCTCCTAAATTAGTAATAATAACTAGGCTACTGCCCCATTATCTTATGGCAGCTAATTAAATAGTTTATAATTTTATAAAATACAAAAGGCATTTATTTAATTGTTTTACCTACTGTTTTAGTTATTCTAGAGTATTTAAACATTTTATAAAAGTGTGGTTTCTTCACCATAATTACCTATGCAATATTTGGCACAACCCGAACACTTTAGTTTTAATGTTTGAAAACTTTCATTGTTTGACTTTACTTTAAATTTTAATTTGAACGGGGTTTGATTCCAACGCGAGTTTAACAAAAGTAACCGTGGTGACGTGGCATCATTAGCGTGGGATTACTGTAGCTTAATTACATACATTACTGTAGGACAAATCCAGGGCGTCACATGGCCATCACTATCTCATGTTGATTGTTCGTCTCCGTCCCTGAGGGGAGGCGATCCCGCAATAGTTTCCCAACAAAAATCTTGATCTTCAATGGAAGGGGATTTTCTCAACAGAGTGGTCCATGCAAAAGACGATGCACGGCAAAGAGCACGATAAGCCAAGCCAACAAAGAAGTGTCACGATGGAGCCATGTGTCAGGACACAATATTAAGAGAGTTCGACAACTCCTGGGAGAGTGTCACCCGCCAGACCGTTCAAGCTAGGGTCTCCTCGTGGTCAAATGTTCATCAAACAAAATGTTCCAGCAACAACGGTGGACGGGTGAGGCAAGAAAGAGCATTGGATTGGAGTAAATCGCAAATAGGCTAGGGATTTCGGCATGCAACGGGGATCTGTCAAGCCATGTGTCCAACTAGAAGAGGATCCCTACTCCATTGCTAATGGAGATGTTGGTTCCCATGAGGATCTCATTCGAATAGCCTACCAGAGCTGGGGTCCGCCCTTACGATCGCCAGCGAGAACGGGACGGACATGTAGACATTTCACTTTTATAAGTTGTAGCCATGAACCTCCCTAATAGAGGCAAGGGTGTTCCGATCTTTCAATGAGATGGTAGATATCAATTTTGATGGAGACGACATTGACGATCCGACTACATCGTGATACGATGTTGTTCCTTACCAATCGTTGAACCAACTCCGATAGGTTATTCCCACACCGAAACACAATCAACTTGACCACAAAAGTTTAATTCATGCAAGCAATCGAAGAACAAGAACTAAGATTGGTAATCTAGATATTGCGATTAAAGATGTATGATTACTGATGAAAGTTGGGGATCTGTAAGTTGTCTTGGTCCAGTCATTGGATACAAATGATGTACATTAAGTTGCAACTATGAAAAACTTTTACCTAAACAAAACTCAAGTCTAGACAACACCATAAGGGATGAATTTACGAGGAGGGCAAAGGGGGGTTTCGTCGCCCCCTAGGAGGGGGGGGGGGGTCCAAAATCCATCCTAAGTTGGTTTCCCCCACAATTACAGACTTTAAAGTAGCCTATGATCTGGGCCTAGCTTTAAAGTAGCCTATGATCTGGTATTTCAAAACTACATGGGCCTAGCTTAAAAATTAAGGTTATACAACACCTATAGAAGGCCTTGGACAAAAATTATGAAGTGGTGTCTTATATATTTCATCCAAGTCTTCATATGTCATCATGGCAGCTTCAAAGTCCTGAAATCGTCACTTGAAGCTCCATTCTTGTTTCCTACGCGCACTCCATCATCATCAATGTTTGTCGGAGTGGGTTTTCAAGCCCCAAAGGGGCATGGCATTATGAGGGGTTTGGTGAAACCCTCCCATTCACCAATCCCCAACAATTCTCCACATTCCCTCCCAATCCCAATCCCATACACTCCCTTGCACATAAAACTGTGGTTAGGCAGGCAGGGGTAACCTTTGTACAATGGGAAAGTAGCGGCTGCACCCACCTTTGATGCACCCATGAAATGAACAGTAAATTCAAAAAAATAGAAAAAAATCAAAAATTCTGAAACTTCGTAGATGTATTATGAGAAAATGTTTTAGGAGCTTGCAAAGTTTCGTCACCTTGAAACTTCGTAGATGTGATTATGAGAAAATGTTTTAGGAGCTTGCAAAGTTTCTTCACCAAAAAACATCAAATGATCTCCATACAAAACAGAATAGAAATGATGTTCTACACCCATGTTACTGTTCATATGCTTTCAGCATAAGCATTTTTTTTTTTTGTAGAGAGCTCCTCAGATGTCCTTTCGCCACCAAATTTTGCAAGCACCTAAAACATTTGATCGAAATCACATTCACAAAGTTTCAGATTTTTTTGAAATGTTTTGGTAAGTTTTTGATCGTGGGTGCACCGTGGATGCAATGACCATGGGTGCACAAAAACCTCACTCTTGTACAATTACATAATAAGAATAAAAATGTTATTTCTATCACAACAAGAGTTCATCGCCGCAATGGTAGTTGGACTGCACAACAGTTCGTGATAGCAACACCACTACTCTCTCCGTCCCATAATATAAGATGGTATTACAACCAATATGCAAGTATATCGGATGTAATAACGTCTTATATTATGAGAGAGATGGATTATTATTTTGCACACAACAAAGTTTACAAGATGGTGCAAAGCTATCAGCCTACTCTCAAAGAAACGTGAGCTGATAGGAGGTAAACACTACCAGGAAACAAACAACAGCAAAAGCAGGTCCATGTCACAAAAACAAACTACTCAACCAAGACTGTAAAAGAATCAGTGTCATCGCCGGCAGCGGCACCATCAAAGGATATTGCGTTTTGCTGGGCTACAATAATCCCCACTGCCGCAGATGGAAAAGAACGAGCGTCTTCTTCCCACTCAACTGGAAATAAAAATGTTCACGCAGAATTAATGTCAGAATTGATCCCCATCGACAGTATCATCCTCCTACGATGTCAGCACTGTGCAGAACAAAACTATGTGCACCCAGCTGACTCAACTTACCGGTCATGCATCCCCCTTTTTACGTTACTAGTGGTAGGGACGCGCCCGTGGTGTGTCTCTTAGGCGGTCCGGTGCGCACTTATCTTGTTTATAATCCTTATTAATGGAGAATGGCACTTATTTATAGTTATTTGAATATATGTGGATATGCTATGTTTGTTGTATATACAAACACTTGTTCTGAACTAATGCAACTGAATCAGCTATGCAACTATACGAGTAACCTGTAAAACAGAATATGACCTCAAATATTTCAGGCCAACTTTCTTATATAGCATAGAAACTTCATAGGGAAACATTTTTACTAAATATTTTTAGGGTCAGTAGCCATACATACATTAATAAACAAAAGTACATAACAAAAGAAACATTTATGTAGGTGAGGTCATCTTGACCTTCCATGTTCCATTGCGCGCCTCCTGAGGCGTTCATCTGCGGTGCAAGGTTTGCTACCGGCCATTGAGCTAGCTCATTTGGTCCGCATTATGACATTCACTCATTTGCTCATGGACGTGAGCATTCCTAGTAATGCTATTCATATGTATCAGCAAGTCAGATGGATAAACCCAGAAATACTAAGATTATACGAGTTGATGTCCATAAAGGTGACTGTACTGGTGTATTTGTTAGGAAAGCAAGCATGTATATAAACACAAAGGCAGTAGAGAAATTATGAGCTCAGATCCATTGCACCGGCTGTAGATGTAAGGAGGACCACCCATTACAATTTGTCCAAAAATAATGTAGCACGTATGTTTGTATTTATAGTACAGGAAAGAAGAAGTACTGACAACTCTTGTTACTGTCACAACATTAAATTGATCAGCCGCTGCTCAAGAGCTTTGCATGTAAGATCAGTTTCAGCGGCGAGACGGTCTGAGCCCTCGGTTCATACCGAAGTGTCAACGACTGGGCTTCATCAGTATTGCATGCTTGCTTCCTCTAAGACAGTTCAAAAAATTATAGGCGAGTAGTTCCTAATGCCAGAATAACATTGGTAGAAGAATTAGTTACATATCAAAACTGCTGGAGGACTTTGAGCCATGGAAGAAATGTAAAAAATTAGTGAGCATTGGCAGCAAACCAGGCAATGGAAGGGAGAACCTTATATCACCTCCAGCAGTTTACTGCCAGGTTGCCAGAAGGATGCAATAGAAGCGGCAAGCAAGTGAACTCTGGAAGCACACACAAAATATTTGCTGCAGTAGACTATGTTAAACAAGAACATCCTACTTCTTATCCAAACATTAAACGCACATGATTGTGCACGATATTTAAGAGTTAATACCCCATAAGGCAATTTCTGGTTCAGATCTCTGTAACTGAAGTTGATGTGTATAGTATACTAACCATTGTTAAGGAAAATGTCGGGAGATCCATGAGAAGCCAGGTTATACGACAATGTCAGATTGAAACTGTAATCGCTGCATTCAGTACTTTGTTTATTAAATCATTTTAAGGTTAGTGAACTGAGACCATGCAATTCTGTCAGAAGAATCCTTTTTTCCTTAGACAAATTTGTCGCAAACAATCATTAGCTAACGTAAGTGCTCTTCTGACAAATCGGCGAGAAAGAAAACCTCATCTTTCCCACAACTGGTAAGAGACGAACAATAACAGGAACTGAAGAAAGTAACATACGACGGGAACAAAGTTTCAGAATTAATATAATAACCTGAATTAGAAGAAAGATGCTGCATTAATCAAACCATATAAAGCACGCTATCCGGTTTGGCAGCGATTGCTGAACCCTAGCTGGTCGCTGCTGCCAGCGGCGGAGGGAGGAGCAGCTGGCAAGTACAGCAAGCACGGCTACAAATTGAGATCCAATACAGGTAGTAGTAGTATATGAAGTAATAAGGTAGCTATTAACCAAAAGGCGAGCTAGCATATATTCCAAAACAACTATCGGAGCATCGCATAGCTTGAAAATCTCGGTAATATAGAAAACTGTGAGCTATAAATTTAAATGCAGCAAGGAAAAGAAATAAATGAAACATACAGTGACAAGCTCTGCTATAGTTTCAGAATTGAGCCCGGCATCAACCAGCTCTTCCTCGAGTGTCCTGCAAGTGAGTCCATACAGGCTCGACCATTTGAGTATTTGTTACCAGCAACAAATCATAGGTGCATTTCGAAGAACAAAAATGTAGTTTGTAATCATAGTGGCAAAGTTCAGTAGTAACTTGCTTCAGAACATTGATGCTTATTAATAATTGGCAGAAAACTGATAACTCTTCAATTTGGCAGGCAATAACTAATGACAAAAAAATCATAACAATTGCAGCAAATGAGATAAACATGACCATCCAGAGAACGTTAGGCTAAAAGATAAAATGATATAAACCATGATAATATCAAAGATAATAGATCAGATAGAACAAGAAACTTCCATACAAGTCCAGTAGTGTCAATATTGTTATTGTATCTATTGGTAGCTTCAATATAATATAGTTCAAGGGAATCCTCTCTTCCATATCTGTAACCAAACCCTAAAGTATTAAACAAAGGAATTGCAGCAAACCTTTCCAGTTTTCTAATTAGTGGGGCTTACTGGACGAAAGAGAATATTATGATTCCCAGTTTTATCATACAAGAAGTAGAATATCAATATGTGTATCACAACAGGAGAAAACATGTATTTAGTATGACAGTAACCATATCAATATGTGTATCACAACAGGAGAAAACATGCATTTAGTATGACAGTAACCATTAGGAAAATACTTGGCTGCTTAAATTACATTAAGTTCCAATGAACCTCCACAGGGCGGATGATAACAAACATAGACATCACTTGCATTCGACACCCTTTTCATTTTTAATTCCATTTAATAAATTTACTTATGATTTTCTTATCCATGAAATTGGCATTGTTTGACAGTCGATCAGAGGAAGACCTATAGTATCATAGAAACATCACATACAAGAAAATATAAGCTGCTTTACAATTGCCTAATTTTCTATCAGAGAGACAAAGTAATAACAAAATTACATGTCAACATTGCAGGTCAAGGTGGATGAAAGGGTAATATTGCATCGCCAGAGATAAACAGAATAAGGGTGTATGTGCTGGTGTACGGTACGACACAAGAAATATGAGATAAATGAAATTTTATTACTAGAAATAATCTTGATTGAAAAGACAATGGAAGAGGAGGTGCTAGGTGCAAGCCTTTGCCGCTGCTCGCCTCGCTGCTGCTGCCATGGATCTGGAGCTCGGGGGAGAGGGGCACCGTTGGTTCCCATCTACCTTGCCTGATCCCGGCCGCTGAGGCACACGATACCATCGACCCAACCGAATCGGCAGAGACGACGGCGCCATCGAAGTTAGGGATACGGTGGTGGACGGAGCGGGGTTGCGCGTGACGCCCTCAGCACGACGGGGTGGGGGACAACAATCCATTTTCAAATAGACAACAGCCCATTTTCACTGTGAATGACAATGCAAAAGAACTAAAGCAGCAAAAATTCTATGTAATCATACCAAATCAAATGACCCGCTTACGCTGCAATACACTATCCTACTTGAACAGCAACGCAAACAACTCCTCCAATGATCCTGAAATAAAGCACAATTGGTGAACTTTAATATCCTAAATGGAGAACCACGAAGAGATACTTATAATGAATGATTTGTTGGTATAGAGTTTAATCTGCAAATCTCATCTGATCATATACCAATTTGAACACTGTAATTGCAGAAATAACAGTCCATATTTTTATTAGGAAGTGCTTACCTACGAAACAAATTCCCATTGTACCACAAATCACCATTGTGTGGTGACACTACTGTGCATCTTTTCACTGTTTAAATCACGAATCGATCCATCAGTTTACAAATTACAATGTATGGATTATAAATGCTAATCACTAATTGTTTCAACCTTTCAGGTATTGAAATACCAAAATTCACAAACCAAATTAATCTCATGTATGTTGTTGACCCTCAACGTATTAATTTAGATAATCACATCCATCTACAGTAGGGTCTTCGGTTGATTGATAATATCTGACTGCCGATTGCACAAGGTACCTTTGACGGCTAATCTATTCTGGCATTGTTTGTTGCGCTACATTACATTTTCTTCTTGACAATATCATGACAATAGAAAAGTACCAACATAAAGGATATGGCGTTTGTAAAGACAGAATATATGAACATCGGAACACACTTCACATATCGCATACCAGTTTTTCCCCACGTGATTTCCATGAAATCTATCGTTTAACAGAAATCCCCTATGTCAAACTAAATCGCCAAGGCTTGCAGCTCCAACCCCGAGTAGATCCCAAATCCTCAAAGGTCTGCTGCACCAGGGGAGAAACAGAGAAAAAGAGATAAAGGAAACCTGGAGAAGAGGAGGGCCGCCGCCGCCGCGCCTCCTTGTCTGCCGGCGCAACTCAGCTGGAGGGGTAGGTAGGAAGCCGACCAGGGCTAGGGGAGGAGGCCAAGCGGCGACAACTTGTAACAGGGAGGTGAGGGAGACTGGGAAGAAGACCGATGGCGCCTGCCGCACCGAGGGATGATGGCGGCGGAGGCGGAGGCGGAGGCGGAGGGAGAGGATGCGTGAGAGAGAAAACGACAGTGAGAGAGGTCGCGTGCGTGGGCTTCAAACCCGGAGGTCTCTTTATTTTTTGTTGCCTTCGCTGGGAAGGAAACGGTCAATCGCCATGTCATCCTGGGAAGGTGTTATCTGCGGGAAAGATGCAGCGAGCCACTTTTCTCTCTCGTTGACACAGTAAAAACTCATCCACAGAATAGATCTTCCGTCGACGTGGACTACGCGAGCAGGCGCCCAGCGGACCGCTCTTGGAGAGTCATCCACAGAATAGATCTTCCGTCGACGTGGACTACGCGAGCAGGCGCCCAGCGGACCGCTCTTGGAGAGTGTAATGTGTAGATCATTCTATGGGCATGATAAGTTGTGCAGGAGAACTCTTAACACACATTAGATAAATATAAAATTACATGTTTATTGTCAGCAAAAAAAAGAGGTAATCAAGCTAGAAAAGAGTAAGTGCAGCATGCATGGATTAGACTGATTATATCAGAGTTCAAACACCGAAAGACATCTCAAAGAAATCTTAACCATGAAGCTATGCTCAGAAGTAACAAAGAAATATAAAGGGAAGCCAATGAACCGATCTGACGTATTAACATCAGTGCGGCTGTTCCCTGCCTAACAATTTGACAATGAAATTAACAGTTTCGATCAGTCTAAAAGCCAACAAATGACGAAACTTCATGAATGATTATAGAGATTTTCTAACGATTGTAGCAATTCTAGAGTAATGTCAGGTTCAGATGGAGTAACTCATGCTACCAAACTTCATCGTGAATACACATGCACCTGCCAGAATTTTGGTCGTAGTTGCTCCTAAATCAGGCATACTGTACGCGTGTGGCAAATTGCAGTCTGATGATGCCCACACGCACTAGGCTACGTCAAGGTTGTTACTCGACTCTTCTGGGTTCCACGCCGGTCTTCCATTGCATGCATCACCCACAAATCACTATACCTATAGAGCACGAAACGAGCTAAACTAGCAATGAGAGATGAAAGGATGAAGCTGCTTACCTTTTAGAACGATGGGATGTCTCCAATCTTGACAAATCTTGGCAACAATGGATGATGAGCTCGAGCTAGGGAAGGGAACAGAGAGAAGAGAAAGGAGAGCTTGGGCTCGGGCTGGAAGAAGCATCTATATATAGGGATATCTTTAGTATCGGTTGGTGATAGAAACTGGTACTAAAGGTCCATCTCTAGTCCCGGTTGGTGATACCAACTGGGACTAAAGGATCTCGCAGGGGCCCAGCCTGCTGCAACCCTGACACAACCCTCTAGTCCCGGTTGGTGTCACCAACCGGGACTAGAAGTCCCATTTGAACCGGGACTAGAGGTGGCCCTAACCCCCATCCGCTCCTAGCCGTTGGAACCGGGACTAATGCTCACATTAGTCCCGGTTCCAAACCTGACCAGGACTAAAGCTCCGGACGAAAGGTCTGTTTTCTACTAGTGAGCATTGGCTCGGTGCAAATCGCAAATAGGACATGGAATCCTACGCAAAGTGGAGACCTCACAAGCCATGTGTCCAACTGAAAGAGGGTCTCTACTCCATTGCCAACGGAGATGCTAGTTGCCAGGAGGATCTCATTCTTGATCATCCTAATAGGATCTCATTCTTGATCATCCGAATAGCCTGCCAAAACTAGGATCCCCTCTTACGATCGCCAGCGAGAACCAGACGGCCATGTAGATATTTCGCCTTTATAAGCTGCAGACATAAATCTCCCTACAGAGGCAAGGGCGTTCCGATCTTTCGCTGAGATGGCAGCTATCGATTTTGACGGAGACGACTTTGACGATCCGATTACATCGTGATACGACGTTATGTATTATCAATCGTTAAATCAACTCCGAGAGGTTCTTCACCACGCCGAAGCACGATCAACCTGACCACAAAGGTTTAATTTCTGCAAAGGATCAAAGAACAAGCAAGAACTAAGATTCGTAATCTAGATATTGCGATTAAAGATGTATGTTTATCGACGAAAGTTGGGGATCCGTAAGTCGTTGTATACAAATGAAGTACATGACGTTGCAGCTATGAATTTTTTTTAACTAAACAAAACTCAAGTCTAAACAACGCCCTAAGGGAGGAATTTATGAGGGGGACAAAGGGGGATTTCATCACCCCCTAGGAGGGAGGGGGTGCCGAAATCCATCCTAAATTAGTTTCCCCCACAATTACATACTTTGAAAATAACATACGATTTGGTATTTCATTACTACATGGGCTTGACCTATAAATAAGATGACTCAACACCTATAGAAGGCTTTGGACAAAAATTATGAAGTGGTGTCTTGTATATTTCATCCAGGTCTTCATATGTCATTCTGGTGCCTTCAAAGTCCTAAAATCGTCACTTGAAGATCCATTCTTGTTTCCTATGCACACTCCATCGTCATCCATGTTTGGCAGAGGAGGTCTTCAACACAAAGGGGCAGTGCATTATGAGGGATTTGGTGAAACCCTTCTATTCACCAATCCCCAACAATTCTCCATATTCCATCCCAATCCCAATCCCAATACCAATCCCATACATTCTCTTGCACATAAAATTGTGGTTAGGCAGCCAAGTGTAATCTTTGTACAATTATTACATAATAATAAGAATAACAATGTTGTTTTTATCACAACAAGAGTTCATCACAGCAATGGTAGTTGGACTGCACAACAGTTCATCATAGCAACGCCACTACTCCCTCCATCCTACTACCTCTGTACCATAATACATGACGTTTTAGCAGCTCAAATGAACTGCTAAAACGTCATATATTATGGTACGGAGGGAGTATAATATAAGATGGTATTACAACCAATATGCAAGTATATCGAATGTAATAACGTCTTATATTATGGGAGAGATGGAGTATTATTTTTGCACACAACAAAGTTTACATGAGTGCTTCTGATCCCAGTTCACAAGATGGTGCAAAGTTAACAGCATACTCTCAAAGAAACATGAGCTGGTAAGAAGGTAAACACTACCAGGGAACAAAAAACAGCAAAAGCAGGTCCATGTCACAAAAACAAACTACTCAACCAAGGCTGTAGAAGAATCAGTGTCGTCTCCGGCAGCGGCCAGCACCAGTGACACCATCAAAGGATATGGCGTTTTGCTGGGCTACAATAATCGCAGAAGGAAAAGAATGACCGTATCCTTCCTCCTCGACTGAAAATAAAAATGTTCACACAGAATTAATGTCAGAATTGATCACCACTGTTAGTAGCATCCTCCTCCGATGTCAGCACTGTGCAGTACAAAACTACGTTCACCTAGCTGACTCAACTTACCAGTCATGCACCCCCCCCCCCCCCCCCCCTTTTATGTTATGTGTAGATCATTCTATGGACAAGATAAGTTGTTCAGGAGAACTCTTAACACACATTAGATAAATATAAAATTACATGTTTATTGTCAGCAAAAAAAAGAGGTAATCTAGCTAGAAAAGAGTAAGTGCAGCATGCATGGATTAGACTGACTATATGAGAGTTTAAACACCGAAAGGCATCCCAAAGAAAGCTTGACCATGAAGCTATGCTCAAAAGTAACAAAGAAATATAAAGGGAAGCCAATGAACCGAACTAATGTATTAACATCAATGTGGTTGTTCGCTGCCTAACAATTTGACAACGAAATAACAGTTTCGATCAATCTAAAAGCCAACAAATGACGAAACTGCATGAATGGTTATAGCGATTTTCTAGAGTAACGACTATAGCAATTCTAGAGTAATGCCAGGTTCAGAATGGAGTAACCCATGCTACCAAACTTCATTGTGAATACACATGCACCAGCCAGAATTTTGGTCGTGGTTGCTCCTAAATCAGGCATACTGTACGCGTGTGGCAAACTGCAGTCTGATGATACCCGCACGCACTAGGCTGCGTCGAGGTTGTTCCTCGACTCTTCCGGGCTCCACGCCGGTCTTCCATTGCACGCATCACCTTGTCTTCCATTCCGATCTATGTATATATACGTGCTTCCATGGCAGACAGCAGAACAAGTGGTGTCGATTATCCTCAAAGTCCATGATTTGTATCATCAACATTTCAGATTCTGTTTGAAAGTCGCTGCCGCTTCTTATCGTTATCGGACCCATCAAAGTTTCGTGGGATCGTATGGCAAGCATTTTGCATATGTACCTGAGCTCCATCTAGTACACAACGAGCAGAAAAAACCATTAGATACATGAGCACTTGCTACTCAATAGATATGATAACAGTGACAACATATATAGTTACCTCATTTACTATTCAGATATTCGGTCAGCACATATGGTAGGTAGGTCGGATCGTACAGATACACCCCCCTATAGAGCATGGCTTCCTCCTAGTGTCAACAGCGACAACCCATGAAATTTGGTCCCGTTCATGCAGTGCGGACGCAAGGTAAACAACATCGCCGTCGCCGCGCAGAATAGGAGCAGCTGTTTTCAGGTCCCTGAGTGGCACTTTTAAACCACAGGCACCACCACCTCCTACGGTCCTACCTGAGGCAAGGAGACAGTACCGATCTCATCGGAATGAACCATGTTCCCCTTGCGCCAACAGTTCCAAGCCAATGCCCTATACCATGTGATGAGCCTCCAACCAACGGTAACATATTCTTCTTCCCCTTCATCCTGGGGTGGATCCACTGCCGGTTCCGAGTCTTGGAGCCCATCCATGTCCCAGGGGTCAGCAGGAACAGCCGGCACGGTTGTGGCTCTGAGTTCTACCAGCTCCTCGTGTTAAACATATTCTTGACACGTTACAACTTGTGCTCGTAGCTAGCCTTGGCGGACAAGTTGGGTTAGTTAGAAATATCTTAGAGGAGGTTTATCTTTTTGTTTAAACTTCTCTCTATGCCGATGTATCTTTCTCTCCCGATGTATCTTCTCATATATCGTTGTAACAACCTACGATGTATGCCTCTACGAGATCTGGCCTCGTTCAATCAATATATAAGATGCAGGCTCTTCCTGTTGGAGAGTTGAGACGCTTTACAATTCCTTTCATGGTATACAGAGCCTCCCTCTTCCTTCTCATCTAGCCCTCGACAAAAACCTCTCCTTCGCCATGTCCACCTCAAGCCAGATCCCTTCCGCCGGCCTCAACAGCACCATATCCGAACCCCTCACCCGTACCAACTACATCCTATGGAGAGCTCAAGCCTGTTCCCAAATCATTGTGGCAGGCTTGTTTGGATACCTTGACAAAACCATTGCCGAACCCCCAGCCACCATCACCACAAAAAACTCTGAAGGAAAAGATATGATCACTCCAAACCCAGCCTATGCTGCCTGGTTGATCAAGGATCAGCAACCAGTAGCCTACTTGCTCAGAAACCTTTCTAAGGAAGTTCTTGTGCAAGTTGCCTCTCTCGAGAAATCCCATGCCATCTGGTAGGCTTTGGCAAACATGTTTGCAGCCCAATCCAGGTCTCGCGCAAATAATTGCCACACTGCTCTCTCCAATGCCCAGAAAGGTTCTTAGTCTGCCGCATCCTTCTTTGGTCAGATGACAGCCCTATCCGATGAACTTGTTGTTGCAGGAAAACCCATCTCTGAGGATGAGCTAGTCTCGTTCATAGTTGTTGGTCTAGATATGGACTATCAACCCCTTATTTCAGCCTTAGATGTCCGCACCGAACCACTCTCTGTTGATGATCTATTCGGTATGGTGTCTAACTTTGATCAGCGCGTGGAGTTATTCCATGGCACAGGTGCGGGCGCCTTCAAGTCATCTGCGAACAGCGCCTCACATGGGTGTGGTGGTGCCTCAAAGGGCTACCGAAACACCTCAAGGGGTGGAGGCAGCAACGGCTACAACAACAATCCCGGCGGCTACAACAACAACTCCGGCACCAACAACTACAACGCTAGCGGCTACCGTGGAAACGGTGGTGGCGGCGGCTTCAACAACTACGGCAACGGCGGCGGCTACCGTGGAAACGGTGGCGGTGCTGCCGGCTACAACAACCATGGCGGTGGTGGGGGTTACTACAACAACAATGCCCCCCCTCGCCATGGCTACAACAACAACGGCGGGCGTCAAGGAGGTGGCGGCCGCTTCTCAGGTTATGAAGAGTACGAAAACAAATGTCAGATATGCAAGAAAACTAACCATATTGCAAAAGAATGCAAATGGCGCTATGCAGAGGACAATTCTCAAAGGAAAAGAGTTGCAGCTACGGCAGGCGCCTCATATGGCGTAGACTCCAACTGGTACGTTGACTCCGGTGCAATCGAGCATATCACCTCCGAGCTAGAAAAGATGACCATGCATGAGAAGTACCACGGCCACGAGCAAGTCATACTGCAGAAAATGGACCAGGTATGATGATAAGTCATGTTGGCAAGTCTAGTATTGAAACCACATATCGTGATATCCTTCTCAATGATATTCTCCATGTTCCCAATGCATCCAAAAAACTTCTTTCCGTACATCGCATCACTCTTGATAATGGTGTTTTTATCGAGTTTCACCCTTTCTTCTTTTTGATCAAGGATCAGGTCACGAGGAGGGTGCTTTATCGCGGTATATGCGTGCAAGGTCTCTATCCGTTGATTCCCAAGTTTTGCAAATTCAATAAGCAAGCTTTTGGAGCTTTCAGGGTGTCTTCAGAACGATGGCATAATCATTTAGGCCACCCGTCTTTTTCCATTGTTTATCAAATTCTTAGCAAAAATAAGCTCCCATTTGTCGGTGAGCATAATCGTGAAACTATTTGTGATTCTTGCCAAAGAGCAAAAAGTCATCAGTTACCTTATTCTATTTCCACTAGTGTGTCTACAAAACCCTTGCAAATTATATTTTCTGATGTGTGGGGACCAGCTCCCTCCTCTGTTGGTAGGCATACATATTACGTGAGCTTCATTGATGACTTTAGCAAGTACACTTGGATCTATTTGCTTAAGAAACGTTCCGATGTATTTCAAGTATTTCTCAATTTTCAAGCTCTAGTTGAAAGAAAATTTGATTGCAAAATTCTTGCCATGCAGTCAGACTGGGGTGGTGAATATGAGAAGCTAAATTCATTTTTTTCAGAAAATTGGAATTTCCCATCATGTGTCATGTCCTCATGCTCATCAACAAAATGGTTCGGCCGAGCGTAAGCATAGACACATTGTTGATATAGGTCTCTCACTCCTTGCTGGAGCATCCATGCCATTAAAATTTTGGGATGAAGCCTTCCTTACTGCGGTTCATCTCATCAATATGCTACCTAGTCGTGTTATCAAAAATGAAACACCCACTGAACGCCTTCTTCATGTAAAACCAGACTACTCTGTGCTTCGTGTGTTTGGTTGCACTTGCTGGCCTAATCTTCGCCCATACAACACTCGCAAGCTAAATTTTCGCTCAAAACAATGTGTTTTCATTGGCTATAGTGCACAACATAAGGGTGTCAAATGTCTTGATGTTGCCACCGGTCGTGTGTACATCTCGCGTGATGTTGTCTTTGACAAAACTCAGTTCCCATTTGAAAAACTTCATCGAAATGCCGGAGCTCTTCTTCGACAGGAAATTCTCCTTCTTCCACCTTCATTATCCGGCATTGATCAAGGGGGTGACAATACTAGTATTGACCAACTGTTGACTACTCATCATGATCTACATGAGTCTATTATTGCAGATTTACCTTCGGGACAAAATTTGTGGTTAAATGGTGGAAATTCCAGTCAAAACGGCCTCGAGATCGCCCCTGCAAGCGGCAGGGCGAACTACCTTGGGATCGTACATGCAGGCGGCAGGGCGATCCACCCCGGGACTTGATCCTAGCTCGTCCGGCCCAAGTGTGGGCGCCTCGGGTGCAGGCGACACCGACCCGCGCCAACCTGCTGCTGCCACGCGGTGGGTGGAAGTGGGCAGCGAACCCGCGCCAGATTCGCCTGGCCCCACCACGACGCCTCGGTCGGCCGCTGCGCCTCCGTCTTCCGCGACAGCGACAGGATCCACCTCGAGATCGGGTTTGACAGCCCCTGACACAGGCGTGGAGAGATCCCCTGCATCACCTCCTGGATCTCCTGTGCCCTCACCACCTGTAGCTACTCCCGTGGACCCTCGCACAAGACTTCAAAGGGGAGTTACAAGTCGTTTGAATTATAAAAATTTCTCCAAGTTTGGTTTGTTGTGCACAACAGGTGAACCCAATACGCTAGTGCAAGCACTTGGTGATCCTCGGTGGAAGGCAGCTATGGAAGATGAGATTGTGGCTCTACAGGAAAAATAAAACATGGCATCTTGTTCCTCCTCAGCAAGGCAGAAACTTGATTGATTGCAAGTGGGTATATCGAATCAAGAAGAAATCAGATGGGACAATAGACCGGTACAAAGCTAGACTTGTGGCTAAAGGCTTCAAGCAAAGGTATGGAATAGATTATGAGGATACTTTTAGTCCAGTTGTTAAAGCTGCAACAATTCATCTTGTTCTATCAATTGTTGTGTCCAGAGGATGGAGTCTGAGGCAGCTAGATGTGCAGAATGCGTTACTTCATGGTGTTTTGGAAGAGGAAGTTTACATGAAACATCCTCCTGGTTTTGAAGATAAAAATGCACCTTTTCATGTTTGCAAGCTTGACAAGGCTTTATATGGTTTGAAACAGGCACCCAGGGCATGGTACTCAAGGTTGAGTTTGAAACTTCAGGCACTTGGGTTTGTTCCATCAAAGTCTGACACTTCCTTGTTCATTTATACTAAGCATCAAACATCCATATTTGTGCTCATATATGTTGATGATATTATTGTCACTAGTTCTTCTGATGGAGCAGTAACAACTTTGCTCAAGGATCTAGGTTCTGAGTTTGCTCTCAAGGATCTAGAAGACTTGCATTTTTTTCTTGGGTATTGAAGTTAAGAAAACTAGTAGTGGTATTCATCTATCTCAGGCAAAATATGCAACTGAACTGTTAAGCAGAATTGGCATGAACAATTGCAAACCTTCACCCACTCCACTCTCTAGCTCAAAATCTTTGTCCTTGACAGAAGGAGAACCTTTAAATTAAGATGATATTACTGGCTACAGAAGCTTAGTTGGTGGTCTGTAGTATTTGACTCTCACCAGACCTGACATCTCTTTTGCAGTAAATAAAGTATGCCAGTTCCTTCATGCACCTACTACAAGTCACTGGACAACAGCAAAAAGAATTCTAAGGTATATCAAAAATACACTAACCACTGGCCTCACATTCAACAAATCATCCTCCACACTTGTTAGTGCTTTCTCAGATGCAGATTGGGCTGGTTGTCTAGATGACAGAAGGTCAACAGGTGGGTTTGCAATTTTCTATGGACCTAACTTGGTTTCTTGGTGTGCAAAGAAACAAGCTATAGTGTCCAGGTCCAGTACAGAGGCGGAATACAAGGCACTTGCAAATGCCACAACAGAAGTCATTTGGATACAGTCAATGCTTAAGGAACTTGGAGTATCCCAAGCTCAATCACCTTGTTTATGGTGTGATAATCTTGGTGCTACTTATTTGACTGCTAATCCAGTGTTTCATGCTAGAATTAAACACATTGAGATAGATTTTCACTTTGTCAGAGAACGTGTTGCAAACAAACAACTAGAGGTCAGATTTATTCCTTCGAAGGATCAAATTGCAGATGGGTTCACAAAGGCTTTGCCAACCAAAAGGATTTGAGAATTTTAGACGTAATCTCAACTTCGTCCAGTTGTGATTATGGGGGGGGTGTTAAACATATTCTTGACACGTTACAACTTGTGCTCGTAGCTAGCCTTGGCGGACAAGTTGGGTTAGTTAGAAATATCTTAGAGGAGGTTTATCTTTCTGTTTAAACTTCTCTCTATCCCGATGTATCTTTCTCTCCCGATGTATCTTCTCATCTATCATTCTAACAACCTACGATGTATGCCTCTACGAGATCTGGCCTCATTCAATCAATATATAAGATGCGGGCTCTCCCTGTTGGAGAGTTGAGACGCTTTACAATTCCTTTCACCTCGAACCCGACGCATCTGATGTAGCCACGGCTGAAGGTGACGTCCCGGACCGCCCGAGCCAAAGATTGCTGGTCATAGAGTTGTTTGTTGCTGGACAGCTGCTTGGGCATCGGCACAAAGCGCAATGGGGCCGCCCTAGGTTGGAACACGTCGCAGATGAGGATGCCCTCCCAGAGATCGACCCATCCCAACAGCCCACCTCCGAGGGCGATCACCTTTCGGTGACGGATCCCGGTCGGTTTCCTGGAAAATCCATGGGGGAGCTCCACCTGCAGCAGCTTCTTGGACCACGTGGACCCCGGCTCGGAGTTGCGGGTGTGGAGATAGTACTGCAAGTCCGTCGGTCCGTAGCTCAGAGCGGCAATGACCAAGTCGTTGCGGCGGGAGACGAAACCGAGGGGCAGCAGCAGAATCTCAGACCGGGAATAACCACTGAAGTCCGGGATCACGGTAAGCGACGGCCGGCCGTCGGCCCCCCTGGCCCGGTAGATGAAGTGTTGCTGCGAGCCGCCCAATGTGGCATGAGACTCAAAGCACTTTGAATCAATTGGACTCAAAGTGAAAATCTATATATTTTTTAGATGAGACGTTCAAACCGAAAATGGGGAAGTATAATGTTACCATTACATAGCGCTTCCCAAAATAAGTCAAGTCTATAAGCTAATAGGTGCAATCATGTATAATACTGCTTCTATGACACTTTACACTATAAAAGGTAGCAACATAAAGTAGTGTCATATGCATGACACTAGTCTAAATTATTTCCCACTATAACTAGCCTAATAGTAACGGGAACTCCATGGCCAGGTCTGGTGGTGAAGGATTGGGACGCCAGCTGCAAATCACCCCCTAACCCCCCCCCCCCCCCCCCCCCCCCCCCCCCCCCCCCCCCCCCCCCTGTAACGGATCCGCCAATCCTTCCGTTACCTGAAGCTAACGCCGCAGGTAACCCACGCCGTCTGCATCAACTGTTCACATGTACGTACACGGCGGTGCACCGAGATTTCTAAAATATGGTATAGTCTTTTAACACAGTCCTGCTCCGATCCAGAGGCAAAGTTCCATGTACAGGATATCAGGATCATCTGGACCCAAATGCCAAAAGTCCGCGTCCCAAAAACACCAAGTCGCCTCACACCATCAAAAAGACACAAAACATATCATATAAAACAGTACCAAACACCACAGAATAGACAAGGATGCAGTTTTAAACCACAATAATGTCCACATAGACACCTTAATAGACACCATACAATAACAATTAGTACGACGCGGTTAAAACCCATAGAATAAGCACCATGTCGTTTGAAACCACAATCAGGTCCCATTTGAGCAACAAGCTATTTCGGACGGAGGAAATACGGACTTCTATCATCAACACTTGCAGACTTCAGGTAAATGCATACTGTGCCGAGCTGACTGGCATCATCACAGGCGCTGCACAAGTTAAAAAGGAAAACTATCAGCCCCAAAATTACATGACGAGTTAGTATCATAGGCCCAAATTATTCACACGGTAATAGATGCACCTTAGAGAGCAATAATGCAGGGCTAAGTATTATCATGCCTAAGAGATAAGTGTTTATATGACAGATGTTTCAAGTACCACATCAGAAACTTGGTGAAGCTGCCATCTACCTGATGAAGGCTGCAGGAGCTGCGGTACACGTGGCTGCCCTTCAAATCCTGCCTGTAGAAGTTGATGCCGCTGCTTCTTCGGTCTGTTGATGTTTGGTGGAGGGACATGGCAAGCATTTCGCTTACCTACTTGAGCTTCATCTAATGCAAAGGAAGCAGAAAACCATTAGATTCATGACCACTCACTCTTTGATACATATAACTACAGTGATATCATAACAACCACCAGTGGGAATTCAGGCACATACTCCCTCCGTCCCAAAATAAGTGAGTCACATATTTTGGGGCAGAGGGAGTATATCATAACAACCGCCAGTCAGAATTCAGGCACATATTAGTAGAGATATCTAACAGTTGATTGATCATATACCAATACCAATATAAAGTATAAGGGGCTAAAGTAACATCCATATAGTCATCCCAAGGATATCCCACGCAATTTCAAAAAGACGCATAAAAAAAGGTCTATCGTGATTCAAGTCTTAACTACTACTCTACTCCCTCTATAAACAAATGTAAGACGTTTTAGGTCACTACTTTAGTTGATCTAAAACGTCCTATATTTCTTTACAGAGGGAGTACTACCTCTGTTTCTAAATATAAGACGTCTTGGCAGTTTAAATTGAACTACCACTACCAAAACGTCTTATATTTAGGAGCAGAGGATGTACACCGCAAGTGAAGTGAGCGCCAGTCTTGATGCACACAACACACTGTATGCATCGGTAAACAAAATCCCCAGCGGTGACAAATTTAAATGCACTACAGTGTAATGAGAACCATCCAGACTGAAATGAATTGAAATGCGCCTGAAACACACATCCATTCAGGCACATACATTTTACTTAAGTAAGCAGCAGCAGAGGAAGAAATGTCCGTGGGAGTGTCATACTATGATAAACAAGTGACAGCATATATAGTTACCTGATGTATCATCCAGACATTTGGTCAGCACAAACGGAATGTAGGTCGGATCGTAAAGATACACCCCCCCTGTAGAGCATGGCATAATCTCTCCCACAGACTTCCTCCTAGTGTCAACAGCGACGATCCATGCAGTTTGGTCCCCCTCATGCAGCGCGGAGGCAAGGTAAACAGCATTGCCGTCGCCGTGCAGAGTAGGAGCAGCTGTTTTCAGGTCCTTGAGTGGCACTTCTAAACCACAGGCACCACCTCCTAGCTGAGGCAAGGAGACAGTACCAAGCTCATTGGAATGAACCGTGTCCCCCTTGCGCCAACAGTTCCAAGTCAAGGCCCTATACCACGTGATGAGCCTCCAACCAACGGTAACATATTCCTCTTCTTCATCCTGGGGTGGATCCACGGCCGGTTCCGAGTCTTGGAGCTCATCCATGTCCCAGGGGTCAGCAGGAACAGCCGGCACGGTTGTGGCGGCTCTGAGTTCTACCAGCTCCTCAAACTCAACGCATCTGATGTAGCCAGAGCTGAAGGTGACGTCCCGGATTGCCCGAGCCAAAGATTGCTGGTCGTAGAGTTGTTTGTTGCTGGGCAGCATCTTGGGCATCGGGACGAAGCGCAACGGGGCCGACCCAGGGTCAAGCACGTCGCAGATCAAGATGCCCTCCCAGAGATCGACCCATCCGAGCAGCCCGCCTCCAAGGGCGATAACCTTTCGGTTACGGATCACAGTCAGTTTCTTGGAAAATCCATGGGGGAGCTCCACCTGCAGCAGCTTCTTGGACCACGTGGACCCCGGCTCGGAGCTGCGGGTGTGGAGATAGTACTGCAAGTCCGTCGGTCCGTAGCTCAGAGCGGCAATGACCAAGTCGTTGCGGCGGGAGACGAAACCGAGGGGCGGCAGCAGAATCTCAGACTGGGAATAACCACTGAAGTCCGGGATCACGGTAAGCGACGGCCGGCCGTCGGCCCCCCTGGCCCGGTAGATGAAGTGCTGCTGCGAGCCGCCGGTGGTGAAGCCGGCCCGGATAAGGGCGTGGTCCCCCGTGGAGCAGACGACCCTGGGCGCGTACGCGAAGGTGGCCGCGTCGCGGCCGGGGCAGCAGACGCAGAAGTAGGAGAGGCGCGGCGGGGCGGCCACCACAAAGGAGACCTGAAGGGTGAGGCCCGCCGTCGTGAAGGCACACGCGGTGGTTGCGTTGCGGAGATCGCTGATGTAGGCGGTGGCGTCGAGGAGCGCGAACTCGGGGAAGCGGGGGTTGCCGGCGGCCATCGTCGCCGTCCGTGATTGGGGATCTGGGCGGATCGGTTAGGGTTAGGGTTTGGCCGATCGATCGATCGGGATTTGGGGGTTAGGGTTCGTCTTCCCTCGGACGGACGGGATTGGGGATTTGGATTTGGGTCGTCTTGGGTTGGGTTGGGTTGGAAGAAAGAAAAAGAGGCTGGGGATACCTTTTAACGGGTCGGGTCGGTTCTTGTCGGTTCGGAGTTCGGATCGGAATGCTTGTCCAAACTCCAGTCCAGGCCGGGTCGCATCACCACACCAAATAATAAAAATAAAAATAAACTACACCTAATAATTAACTAGTAATCAGGCACGTACAATGCACGTGTAACAATATGATTGAGGACCGAATTCCAACAGCCGTATGTTGTTCCACTCGATAGGATTCAAAATCAACAATTGTCATATAGATTCAACAATTCCAAGGATTAAAACATTATTATATTCAAAACATTGTAGAACGAAAATAATATAATGAGAAGTTATTATGTCATCAGATATTCTACCTTGCTCTATGAATTTCCTACTTTCTTCACCATGCTCGACACGTATCTAGTTTCTCCATGGGTTGCGGCTTCACTGCATTCTATTATAACGCCCCAAAAATTATTCTCGAAATCAATTATGCATTCAATGCGGGACATGAAACTGCAGTTCACATTATAACATAGCATCGATGCTTCGTGTGTTGCCATCGGGCTCGAATATTCCATAAGCGTCTTCACATTGGTCGTGTGTTGGATGCCTGTCGATTCACATGTAGCCATTAACCCAATGCTTAACCTTGTTGAGCGACAACGATGTATCAGATGGAGTGTGTTACCCATGCGTAAGGACAGGTGTAGCTTTCTTTCTACACGTGCCTCACACAACTGTTTTAATGTTCCTTATTTATTTTGATCATACCGAGCATTTTCCCTTTTGCCTCTTTAGTGCTTCCTTATGTGCGGATAATCCTAAGAGCTCATATATTCCCAACATATGTCATCAAACTGAATCGTTGAGAAGTTTCGCCATACCGTCGGAGATGCAACTCTAAGAAATGGAGCACTCATGCAACTCCAGTCCAAGCCAGGCAACTATAAATTCTTGTGTTAGTTTTTTGTAAAAGGACCAGGACTCTATTGAAACGGAGACATGACCTTGAGCGGGGAGACCACCTATTCCACGCTTTCAACGCCGCCGAACCCATCTTTTTTTTTTGAACAATCACCGGGGGGAGAGTTTCCCAACCTGAATATATTACTCAAAAGTGTCCGTGAGCGAGTTACATCAGAGATTACATCGAGATGAGAGGTACAGACGCCAAGAAACATCCGCCTTCTTACTTACGGGGTCCTTAAACCTGAAGGCCCAAAGAGTAAAGTCTGAGATAATGTTCTGAAAAGTGTCGAGTGGTGAGTGATGCTCGTTGCGGAAGACCCGAGCATTCCTGGAGTCCCACAGCTTCCAGTGGATGACGAGGGTGACGGTAGGCCAAATGTTGATGTCGAGGCATGTCGGCGTAGAGACGTCCTAGACGCGATCGATGGAGGGAGGTGTCTGGATGCCCACCGGGGACCATACCTGGTCCGCGCATGGGCAAAGCAAGGCCAGGTGTGTCACATCCTCTAGCGAGAGGGCACACCTCAGACTAGATGGGGCCGAACCCATCTGGTGCTCACTTCAACGCCCTGGTGGACCGGTCCATAAAAGTGCAGCGCGAACGAAAACCCTTATTTTTTTTCCTGTCTTCTGGATTCAAACTTGCGTCGTTGAACTCCTGAGCATGCTTGTCTAACCACCAGAGCTACCTGGTAGTAGTGATACATAGTACGGCGAAATACTTCAAAACAATTACAGCAGCAGTGTTCCAAAATGTGGAAGTTCACAGATTTAAAAAAAAGCTCACAAACAAAAAAAGTTCGCAAATTTGTTTCAAAAAGAACAGGTCCACATACTAAAAAAAATCACGAGAATTTTTAAAAGTTCACTAATTTAAGAAAAAAGTTCAAGGAATTTTAAAAAGTTAAGGAAATTTTGAAAAAGTTTACTAATTTTAGAAAATTTCACATATTTTTAAAAGTTCATAAATTTGAAAAGTTCATGAAATGTAGAAATAATTTCACACAAATTTTGATTTTTTTAACAAATCACAAATTTGAAAAAGAGTTCATTGATTTTGAAAAAAAAGTGCATCAATTTTCAAAAAAAATGTTCATCATTTTTTTTAAAAATCATCAAAATTGTAAAAAGATATTCAATTTGAAAAAAAGTGCATGAAAATTGAAAATTGTTCACAAAATTGTAAAAAGTTCACTCAATTGTTTAAAAGTGTGTACAAATTTTGAAAAGAAAGTCATCAATTGGAGAAATGTTCATGGATTTTAGAAAAAAATCATCAGTTTGAAGAAAAAGTATATTGATTAAAAATCACGCACTTAATGCCCGAACGTTGTTACGCGTTACAATGAATCAAACAAATGATTAAGGTCATCTTCAAGGTCGAAGCTCATTTCTCTCTCATACGTCTGGACATATTCGCACATCAAACGAGCACCCAACAAGCCCCCTAAAATTCAACCATCTGGACGGTTCGAGCTCCCCCAAATCCTGTCCACATGTGGGAAAGAAATGTGACTATCCGCCATACTATCTTCAACACGTAGTCCCAACATAAAAACTATTTTATTCGTTGTGTCTCGCACCTAGACCCGCGCATGGACAGCCCAGCTCGAAAGCCCGACATCCGGGCCGGGCTCAGTTTTTTGCCCCGAAAGAGGCCGAAACAAGGCATAAATTACTATTTTATTAGAAATATAGGTATAATATATATTTTAAATATCTCAAGAATCATTATTTTAATAAGAAAAAGGGCACAGTTCATGTGTTTTGGGCCGGGTCTGACCGTGCTCGGGATTTTCAGGTCGGGCTAAGCCCGGCCCGGAGAATTGCCAGGTTTACCTTGCACCAAGGCGGGCGCTCGGCTTTTTTCTGTTTTGTGTACGAGTCATCTTTGTTTTTATTTTTACACAAAATACGGACACAAACGCTCTTACATAGGCACATACACTCACCCCTATGAACGACAAGTCGACAACACACACATCCTACCCATATGAACATCTTTGAGAGACTAGTCGACACATCATCTTCAGTTTGAGTCATCTACGAGCTTCTTTTGGTTTTTACTAGCAAAGGGTCCGTGCGTTGCAACGGAGGAAAAGAAATATTAATAACCAATGGCCATAATCAAATTTTACAGCATCATCGAGATACACTATTACTCTCAATTTCGTGAAATCATAAACATTTTTTAAACTCGTGAACATATTTGAAATCATGAACACCTTTACAAATTTTCAAACATTTTCTAAAATTGAGAACATTTTCTGAATTCATCAATATTTTCTGCTATTTGCAAACATTGTTTTAAAATTGTGATTTTTTTAACATTTTTGTAGAATCGGCGAACATTTCTAGAATGGACGAACATTGTTCTGGAAATTCGTGGAACAATTTTTGAATTCATGAACATTTGTTTGATTTAACGCACATTTTTTGAAATGCATGATCATTTTTGAATCAACGGACATTTTATGAATGAATAACCTATTTTGTAAGTCACGAAGAGTTTTTTAATTTTTGGCATATTTTTTCATTCATGAATATTCTCTGAATTGGTGAAATTTTGTTCAATTTCACTAAAACTGTTTAACACGCAAACTTTTTAAAAATCAGGAATATTTTATGATTTCCTGAAAAATCGTTTTCAACATCCGGAACATTTTTTTAATAAGCAATCATTTTTTATAAAATCATGAACTTTCTTTGAATCCACAAATATTTTATGATTTGTTAAACCTTTTATTTCAAAATTCTCATTTATTTTAATTTCTGGAACTTTTCTAAGTCCCAAATTATTTAAAGTAAAAAAAGAAAAAGAAAAAGATTAAAAATGAAATATACAAACAGGTCGCCCGGACATGGACCGATCCAAAGAGGCGTGATGCGTATTCTGCCAGCGCACAAAGCATAGTATAGGAGGTCCTTACTGCATGGGCCGACCCAGACGTGGGATTCTCCTGTGTGAAACGTTTTTTTATCATTTATAGATGGCATTGATGGGTAATATTTTACAACTTTGGTGATAATTTACATGACGTACCGCAAGAAGCAATAATATCTTTATCATTAGTTATAAATATAGATAGTATGTTGTTTTTGGCACTTTCTCCTACTGATGGGAAATGATGTGTCCGTATTTCTTAGTTGGCATTTTTTTGCCTAAGTTATTTGTTTCTCCCCTTTTTAGTTTTAAACCATCATGTAGTAGCATCATTCCAAAAGAGTTCAAAGCACATAATATAGAGATTACTCCTTGGTAGTGGTTAAACCTAAGAGCTCATATGTTCCCAACATAAGTCATCAAACTGAATCATTGAGAAGTTCGGCCATACCAGCGGAGATGCAACTCTAAGAAATGAAGCACTCATGCAACTCCAATCCAAGCTGAACAACTATAAATTCTTACCAGTTAGTGTGCGGCGCTGTGGCATGATCAACGTGTGGAGATAGCTCTGGAGACATGGCCGGAAAGTCGTATAGTGCAGTGGTTTTTTTATAGCACTCGATATCGATATATATGATACCATAGTTCGTGCTCTGGCTACTTACTTTGCCACGACGCGCCGTGGCTGTGCTTGCAAGCATGCATGTTTTCAGAGCATGCTCGGTCATCGAGAACTTGTGTGGTCGTCGAGAACGTGAGTCGTCGTCGTTGCGTGCTGCCAAACGCGTGGTCTCGTCGACAGACCAGACGCGGTAGCATTGCCAAGGCATTTAAGTGGTCATGCAGCTGCCACTGCAAATAACTGCAGGGTGACAAAGCTCTAGAATGCACAACTCGGCATTAAAAGCGAGCTCGCACGCATATTACAAGACTTCTCTCTCTCGTGTCATCGAACGTTTTGCAAACGGTTCGTTGTAAGAAAACGTTTACGGTTAAAACTGTATTTTTGATAAACTAATAGTACTAGTCATCAACCCGTGCATTCGCACAGGCTAGCCTAAAAAGTGAGTGGTAATTAATTTTATCGCCAATCAATTTAAATTCATCTGGTGGGTTGCTTGAACCGACTGATTTTTATACTTCCTAATAAGTTCATTTTCGAAAAACTTATAAGATGTGTAAATATCTTCAATAATGAATCTAATGACATTGTTTCGGTATTGTAGAAGTCTAACTCCAGACAAAACTAATATGTGAATAAATTGAAATTGAGGGTGTACTTATTTGTTAGACAATGAAATGAAATGATTCAGTTATTTCTATAGGACAATAACTTGCACTCGGATCATTTGGTTATAATACTATCTCACCTTATCACATTCATGTAATAGCTTATGTTGTGGGAAAAAGCTACAATGATTGGTTTACACTTTTTGTGATAAATTATACTACTAATAATGGTACAAAAATATTAGTTTATACTACTAATATTACTATTTTTGTGAACATATCAGCATTAGAAAATAGAACGTAAAAATAAAATGTTGATGATATAATATGATTAAACTAATATACATATAATCATGGTCACAAAAAACATTATTATGCAATTGCATTTGTATTTTTCTAGGTTCTGCTTGCAGCGTCATGTAATCTTATTGTATAATTATTTTTATTCAAGAAACATATAATCAGCCATTAGACAATGTTTTCTTACATATCACACACATTGATGCCTAAACCTGACTTCAACACGTCTACACTTCCTCTTCTTGTTATGATGGAGAAATCAAGCGGCCACAAACAGCAATAAGATTATGTTTTGATCTGTAATTATGAACACTACTCTCAAAACATCTAAAAACAAAATCTAGGTATTGCAAATAGATTATAATTGAACCGCAACATACGTGATCTTTCCCATGTGTAGCCTATATGTGAGTGATTCTGTTACAATTTATTGTTGCTATCTATCATGTACATGCAGTTAGCAATTTATACACAAAGGAATTGAGTTCCGAGAAAAGGGGATCGCCCCCAGCCCCCACGTCGTCCTCCCCGGGGCGACTCGGGCGGCGGCGAGGCCACGCCCCCTCAAGGCCTCCTCCCCCATGCTGCTCCTTCCCTCGCTGCCGCCCCATGCATGATCTGTACCGGGCAAAGCTCGCGCGGATCCAGCGGCAAGGCTCTATCCCTGGGTGGCTGCCATCAAGTTGGGGGCTTTTTGCAGCGGCTCACGTCACTGTGCTCCTCCGCGCAGGTCACATGTGCCTAAGGGCGGCGGGAGGACGGTGGTGGTTGCGCGCATGCTGCAGCGCGTGGAGGTGTCGATCCCCTCGATCTGATCTAGATCTGGCTGGGTTGGTGCTCGGGCCATGGCTGCGGTCTGGCGACGGCGAGCTGGATCTGGGCGGCGTGGGGGCTGCTGCTGTGATAATAAAGGTGGCGGTCCTCGTGCTCCTTTCGCATCATGGTAATATCATGTATGACCGGTCTACTCGATGTGGTCATCGACGTGTTTCGGAACTATTGTCGAAGATCTTGCCCAAGATATCTGGATCGGATAGAATTCGGCCGTGCACGTCCATTTCAGCCTACGAGGTTCCATGAGGGTGTGATGCGAAGCTCAATTGTTCGTTGACACCATGGAACATGTCGGCTTCTCGATTTCTATGGTGTAGAGAACTGCGGAGAAAGTCATGGTGGCTGAGATCGCAAAATTAGTTAGACGGATGGGGCTTACGAGGCGACGGAGTCAGCCAGGTGTTTGATAACTCTCAGGAGCAACAATGTCAAGTGGGGGCAGCAACACTGGAAGAATTCATTTTTGGCGGTGGTCCTTGGGTGCCTAGCCGGGACTTTTAGGATGAAAATCTAAGGTCTGGCCTTCATTGGTTGTGCCTGGCAATTGTCTTGCTGAAGGAATTGTTTTGAGAGCTCGGACTTCTCCAGGGTGAAAACCCAAGATCTTGGATCAGGCAACGACGACGCTTGTGCACAGTTTCCTTCTTGAAGGCGTTGCTTTTGGAGACCATTTATGTTTTTGGGTGTTGTAACTGGTGGTGTTTTTTGTGCGGCTGCTAAGAGGAGTCGATCACTATAGTGGGACCTTTTCTTTTCTTTTTTTCTTTGACTATGTGCATCCTGGATGTCTTTGCGACATCTTGTAGGTGTAGAGGCTGGGTGTAATTGATATCTTCAGAATATTAATATATTTCCCTTTCCAAAAAAAATACACAAAGGAATTGAAGATGGGAATAGAAAGACTGTACTCTGAATTTGCAATGCTGTTTGCAGTGCACCGGGAGATCTCCGAGGCTGAGGGCGTCGTCTTGTCCCTATGGCACAGGCCGACACTGGCATGCAACCCAACGCCTTCTCATCCCACACATGTTGGCGCTGATGTGTTTTGCTGTGGGACAAAAGCATCGGCCGAGCTAGTCAATGATTCCGATTAATCTTGGCTGTAGTGTGCGTGTGTTTCGGGCTAAACGAAAGCTTAGATCAAAATCTTGTGTGTGTCGGAATCTACCCTGCCAGTAATGCATGTTGTCTTTATTGGAGGTCAGGTCATCCAAGCCGATGCTCAGATCGTGCAGCCACGCTCGCTCAAGATGGGAGAGGCCGGCGTACAGTCCAACATCCAAGGATATTAAGAAGGTGAACAGCAGGACCAGCAGCCTACCATAGTTATGTACTTCTTCCGTCTCATAATATAAGAACGTTTTTGACACTAGCATGCAGCCTCGTTAGCCTTTTGTAGTTTTTCCGTGCTCCAGAAACGCGACTAATTGGAGGCATGCCGGACGATTGGACTCCCGTCCCCACCAGATCGAGGAGGAAGCAGAGATGTTACAGTGATGCTACGGGAGGTGGGAGTGGCGTGGGCTGGAACACTCGAGGAGGGGCGAGGAGGGCAGAGATGAGGACACAATCAGCCATCAGGCCGTGTGAGGAGCAGAGATGGTGTATCCTACAATTTTTCTCATGTTGGAATGAAATTGGGTTGGACTACCACACGGGAAAATATATTGCCTTGTCCATAGGTTGTTTCGAGGAAGCAAAGAATTATGGGAAGCATCACAACATACGGAAGTAACTTAGTCTTTTTATCGGAGAAGAAGTAATTGGGCATTGTGCACGAACAAATATACATTTAGATCATTTAGTAGGTGCTTTTGGTTTAATTAGAACTGAGTAAAAACTGCATATCCCATATGAGAATAACTAAAAATATACTAATATCCTAATAGGTTTCTAGTAGAACTCATTTATCGACTTATCTACAGATTGGAAACTGGATAACATAGTTAAGCATCTATTGGAAACAAGAGAAAATATTGGTGTATTATCCTATATCGGATGTATTGTAAAAGCATTAGATGAGTATATATGTTACGTAAAACATGGGAAAGTGGAACAGACCATGAAATTGTGGACGTATCATAAATAATTTGAATAGGATACTACAGGCAAATACTAAGAATACTAGGCCCGCAAGGGTTCCATTTTTCTGTTTTTTTTTGGATATTTTTTTACCCCTGCTGATTGAGTGACACGTGTGAGCGATGGGTTTCCATGAGCTGGTGATTGCTCTCCCTTCTTAAAATATAATCAGTTTGTATGGGCTGGTGTATGGGCTTTGTTTTCCCATGTGAAAAAATAGCTAGATGGGATGGGCTGATTTTGTCTCATCTGTCTTATGTAGGTTGACTGGATGGGGTCATTTTGTCTCATGTGAGAAAAATGTGTTGGCTGTGTGTGTTGTTGCATGTCTCATGCATGCATGCATGTGTCCACGTTGCATGGTTGGAGCTCCACGTTGCAATTCTGGTTTCTTGTATACTTGCCTATAAGTAGCTCCTTGCTATGTTCTTCTTTCTTGTGTAGTTCTTGTTTGTTTGCTCTCTTATGGTTCATGCTATTGCACATGGTTCTCGGCGCCCTTCTTCTTCCGTTGGTGCTTCTGATGGGAGGTTGGCTGTTGAAGGTGGTTCTAATCTTGGCGAGTGTTGTTTTTTTCGGGCTATGATTTGCTGATCTTTTGTAGTCTTTTTGGCTGTGTTGATGATATTGTGTGTTTTTAGGTTTGAGGGTTGATGAGGCGCGGCGGTGACGGCAGGAACGATGAGATATTCATTGTGGCAAACGTCATGTAGATTCATCGTTTGGTGGGTATTTGGTGTGCCTTTTTGGTTCGTGTTGTTTGTCTTTATTCTTTTTTCTTATGTCCTTCCGCTTTGATTTTCTTTAATATTTCTAGCTGATTTACTGATTTCCGTAGTTGGAAGGAATGTTCTAATATTTCTAGCTGATTTATTGATTTTTGCAGTTGGAAGGAATGTTCGGCCTGCGCTAGAAGAATTGATTGATCCTTATCTTGTTGTTGTTAGAGTTGCATCTGATGTGAAAATTATATATCGTACATATTTTACGACTGGTTGGTTGTCTGAGTCTTCGCGCGGACTGACCCCTTCTGGTGTGTTTATTTTTTTGTACAAGAAAAAGATGACGACTTATCCTGGCTAAAAGAAATAGACCAACTAAAGAGCCAGCGCTACACATCAGCCAGAGACGTAGGAGCAGATGAGCTCGAGGCACAGAGAAGCAAGAAGGCCCGCAAGCCAACAAGGAATGGAACAAGTGTCAAAGAAGCAATTGAGATTTGATCCTCCTCCGACGAGACCGACGGGAAAAAGTAAAACAACTAGCTTGACCGATTGGTCCTCCGTGCATTTATAAATAAAACACAAGGACATCTTCAGAACCAGTGTTCTTCAAGGCGGCAATCAACTTGAAATTCTTTAATCATAGTTATGTGGTCCTATCGTAGTTGTACCTTTTCTTGTACTGTTCATGCCTACAATTCTTATCATGTTGTTTATCCTAACAAAAACTCCACATGCCTCTTCTTTGTAATTTTCAGAGGCAAAAACGCAACACATAATGTTGACACGTCGACCCACTAGCTAGATCGTACCAAACACACGTACACAACATGTCAATTTACAAATTACAGATGACACCACGCACTACCAGGTACCCGGGGTGTAATTCTACATCTTGCTGGATCTTTATCGCTTCATACACCTAACAAACGTTGTGCAGGTACTCAAGCTCTCCAGAACAAAAATGCTCGAATAAATATGCGCCGTAACTCAAACATGCATCATTTCAAGTGGAGCTGCAGCACGAGAAAACAACAGATATGTGGGCTGGTATGAAATATTAATCCAAGCTTTAGATACATTTCACACTGCTACCAAGCACTTAATATTAAGTAGCAGAAAAAATAGCGAGGGCGAAGCCAAAGATGAGGCAGCAGAAAATGCAATCAAAACTATTACCAAAAAGAAACACATAGTCATCGACGATGTGAATTACCGCTCATTGAGTGAAGCCCATGCGCAGCTACGCTGAGCTACCGCCACGTTAGAACATTTCCACATGGAAAATACGCAATTTCTCAACGAAAATAAGATTGTATACCAACAGCAAGACACAACACTGTCTCGCCTTGCCAATGTGCTGAACTAAATTTCTTCTTATTACAACTAACTATTTCCACAGGTTTAGAACCGTTTAATCAATAATCATGAGCAAATGCATAAATATACTCCTGAAAGAGAAGTGGGTAGACAAAGTAAACAGCACCACTGCCCATCACAGAAGCACATATGTTCACCGGAGAACTCAGATAACCAGGAAAAACACCTTCAGAAACTAGAATGGAAAGCCTGGCATGGTTTCTCTTCAATGAAGTCCTAGGACCAGATTACGTTAAAGTCAGACCAGAAACAAGCATGGAAGACGTTGATTAGTGCCTGCACCACAAGAACGGACGGTAAAATAATGCATAACAGTTAATCAAGACGTCTATGTTTCCATCGCTGATTATATTACGTTAACAATTCTCGTGGCAACGCAGGAGAAGTCTCGGATCAGACCACAAGCCACTCCAAGGAAGGAATCATGTTCCGCCGAACAAGCATCACATCCTGTAAAATATCCATGTATCAGCTACCACCTGTACAATGAATAAACAAATGCTTTGTCTCCATATAAAAATCCTAATTTGTGCTCCATGTACCGGATGCTGCGAGCCGTCACCTCAACTACATGTTTCTCTTACGACACTAAAAAACCACCTCATGCATGCACCAACACGGACGCACGCCAGAACGCCAAGTAGACAACAAACATGCATGCAAATAGCAGGTGGCGTGTGCCAGAACAGATATCCAAATGCATGCAACAAGCCATCAAAACAACATGTAAGCGTACCACGTATCAAACCAGATGTCTCAATCATGAAGCTGCACATACTTACACACCATCCAGTAACTCTATATAGAGAGGGTCTGCGTCCATGCTCAAAATAACAAGAGTCCCTACTCCTAGCTACAAGAGCGCACCGATACAACAACATAACACACCTACAACAAATGGAGCGACCCAAGACGGCAAAAGCAACACTCATGGCTACGTACTCAGCAACGCCCGAGCACCAGGTAAATACTACCCAACGACAACCTTTTCAACACCGATAGTTCCCCTACTAACCACAAACGAAACACACATCAAACACACATGCAGGAAGCTATAACCGTTCTGATCCCAAAACGTCTACTTCTCGAAGCAATCGTCATCAAGGTCCGCCTAACGATCTATGAAGAAGGGTGTGACGGGCTATTTTGGAGCCTGGGTCAAAACGAGCGCTCCCCTAGCTCATAGAGAAACACAACCCAATGTGTACGTGTTTCGTGGCAAACCAGCAGCAACTGAAGAAGCGGCAAAGGAAAAAAGCAGTTGAAGCTGATGTTCACCACTTTTGCAATCTTCACAACATAGCAATCAATGACCACAACTATAATGCGCTGAAAATAATGCAGAAGAGTTGCTCGACCGCACAAGAATGGAGAAGGGCCAAAGAAGAAGAACTACAGATATAAGAACAACAAAAAACAAACCTTCAAAAAAAAACCCACATCGATGTACCAACTAGATGTACTGCTATCTACCAACTAAATGTACGGTCTTTATATATGAACTACTTTGTCACAAATAAAAATCTTGGGCCACTTACCACACATTATAAGAGAAGCTTAATAGCTAATTAGTCCATATGACGCGGCGTGCTGCCGCGCATTACCCGCTAGTTATATGAAGAAATATTATCGCAAGAGGTTAATTTAAGGATACATAGCTACTTTCCCATTGATGGGAGTAGGCCGTAGGCGTGATCCGGGACGAAACTGAATTGTGTCAAGGAGGTGAATAGCTTCGTGCTATGCAGCCACAGTTCTTCTACTTAGCAGCGTCACCAATGACTGCATCTACCCAATTAACTTCAAACAGTCGTAAGTACACCTCCTCCATGAGTTTAAAAAAAGGGTACATACACAACCTCCATCAACCATCTGCTGCTGTAGGAGATGCAGAATTGCAGACCACCCGTAGAGTGATTCTCCTCGTTTTGTAGAGTGCATGATCAGCTAATGAACAGTACCGATAGGTGATAGATGGGCATATACAGTACCATTTTTTAGTCATACATTAGGGATTAATATAATTTATTGGGAATTTGTGATTAATTGAGATGGTCCTAGAATACATCCCAAATTTAAGGATAATGGATTACTTGCCTGCATAGGGGACGAACTCCAGCAGTGTAAGGAAGCTAAACCGCGGCACCACAGTCTGCCATAGTTCCTCCACGCTGAGGCTTTACCAACAATGGCAACCATATCCGATCTGATCCAAACTGCCCTCGATGAACCTCCTTCTCCTATGTAGCTTCCAACATGCATTGATGTTTGGTCAGGGTCTAGAAGCTGAGTGGATTGAAGGTCGACCTCCTCCTCAGCCACCATGAATTGCATCATAGCTGAGGACTTGGGGTTGCCGAGATTCAAACAGTCGTCGAGGAAAGGAGATTGGGAACAAACTTGATGGAGTGCTTTAGATCCCTATTGGCGTAAGACTGCAGATGGGATTGCTTTAGGGTTTAGACTGCCACGATTGATTATTTGATCTAAATCATAGATATGATGCATGGCTTCTGCTATGACGGTGGCATGTAGGAAACGAAGATTGGAGAAAGATGTACGTGGGGAGAAGTCAGGGTTAGGTCACGTGTGGTGGGAGTATTTATGATTAATGTGAAAATTACTTGGGCTAATCTAGACCGTAATAACTCGGTCCCATTAGATGAACAGTCCTAATTTTCTAATTAACATGGAAATTTATTGGGAGTCCCTAATTAGTATAATTATAGATTATAGATTATATATATAGATTATAGATTATAGATATAGATAGATTATAGAAAGATTATAGATTATAGATTATAGATAGATAGATATAGATCAGACAGTACATGATACTTTGCTTGGTGTTCCAATATTTACCACAGCATACTGGTATCGTATAACGACACCACGCTAGGTATCATGTTTTTCACGCAAGTTTTTTTTTTTTTTTTCTAGAGTTAAAAAACTAATAAACGACACATATGTGCCTGCCTCTTCCCACACATATCTTTTAAATTTCTATTAATTTCCTGTATAATACATGAAAAGTTATTCAATGACATAATTATGATTTTTCGAACGGTTTTTAACACCTTTTGTTGTACAGAATGTTCGAACTTGAATTATAAGCAGTAAATGCCTAGAGAGTGCACGTCAAAGCCTAAATATAGTAAACGAGTCCGAAAAAATGTCGAACACGGTGCATTGTAGTGAGTATGTTGATCGTAGAAAATAAATTGAGGAGAAAGGACAAAGGAAATATATGTTCCCCTTCAAAACATGTCGATCTCCCTCCCCAAACCATGGAACTTCATAGGTGAAGGTACAATATATGAAGAGTGTGTATGACGACATTAGCCAAACATTCTCAAATGTTTGACACACCATATTGAGCTCGTGACAGGGCACCACACAAGGTATCATGTTTCCAGGCATGTTTTCCATGTTTCTAGAGTTAAAAAACTAACAAACGACACATATATGGTTGCCTCTACCCACACATATCATTTTAATTTTTATTAATTTCCTGTAAAATAGATGAAATGTTATTCAATGACCCTATTATGATCTTTAGAACCGGTTTTACATTTTTTTCATGCATAGATTGTTCGAAATTGAATTATAAGCACAAAAGGCCTAGAAAAATGCACATAAAAGCCTAAATATAGTAAACAAGCCGAAAAATGTAAAACTTGGGCACGATGCATTGTAGTGGGTATGATGGTCGTAGAAAATAAATCAAGTTGAAAGGACCAAGGAAATGTGGGTTCCCCTTTCAAAACATGGTGATTTCGCTCCCCGAACCATGAATCGTCATAGGTGATGGTTCGATATATAAAGAGTGTGTATGACGACATTAGCCAAACCTTCTCAAATATTAACCACACGATATTGAGGCCCTGCCAAGGCAGCACATAAGGTATCATGTTTTTCAGGCATGTTTTCCATTTTTGTAGAGTTAAAAAACCAATAAATGACACATATATGGTTGCCTTTGCCCACACATATCCTTTAAAATTCTTTTAATTTCCTATAAAATACATGAAAACTTATTCAATGACACAATATGATTTTTGGAACCCTTTTTGAACAACTTTTCATGTACAGAACGTTCAAACTTGAATTATAAGCAGTAGATGCCTAGAAAGTGCACATAAAAGCCTAAATACAGTAAAGAAGGTCGAAAAAATGTCAAATTTGAACACGGTGCATTCTAGTGGGTATGCTAATCATAGAAAAAAATCATGGAGAAACGACCAAGGAAATATGGGTTTCCATTGAAATTTCTGATTTGTTTAGGCAGACAGGGTTACTTTGTGAAGGCCGCGTGCCTTCTGGAACCGTTTGCGTTCATCCTATTTTGCGTTGTGTTCTGATTGGCCAGAACCCTAGCCACACAGATCGTGCATGCGCACAGTAGGATGCACCGCGATTGAACGACAATCCACACCTCTCCCATCACACCCGCGGTAGAGCAAAAACTTGCTATTAAATATATACTGTAGTACAATATATCATAATGACATTAATCACACACGGTTCCTGTTTACGAACCGTTTCCTACGCAGACCCTCAACTCCGGCCCTCTCGCCTTTCATCCTCATTCGCACTGCTGTATAGTTGCTCGTTCTCGACCTCAGCCTGCCCAAATCTTCGAGCTTGACAATGCCTGTCGCAGCCGGCTGCCGCCGACGAACGCCACTGCATTTTGTTTCATCCCCTCGCCAACGCCTATCGGCTCCGACTTTCTCGACGCTGCTCAATTGGGGATTTCTGTGGGATTTTCTGCGGGATTGGGCCGGTTTTTTTTTCTAATGGAGAACCAGGTAATTAACTTTGCGAAGTTTGGATTGTTAAGTTCTTAAATTTTCATGGAAAAAATTAGTATATCACACGGTTATTCAGTTTAAGCATGTGCCGGTTAGAGTATATGATACCATATGTTTCCAGGTGGTGATCACCGCCGATTTCTAGAAGGCATTTCTCATATTAATTGTTCACATTCCAAAATGAGATAATATATCACTAGTAGAGAACAGGGCAATAGTCCCGGTTCCAGAGGGCCTTTAGTCCCGGTTAAACCGGGACAAAACGATCGGGACTAATGCCGATCGCTTTTAGTCCCGGTTGGCTTACGAACCGGGACCAACGGTGCTCCACGTGGCCGCACGGCGGCGCCGAGGCAGGAGGACCTTTGGTCCCGGTTCGTAACAAGAACCGGGACTAAAAGTTGCTGTTTTTTTTTTTGGAAATGGTCGTGTTTCATTTTTTGTTTTCATTTTCTTTTATATTTATATTGTATTTTCACGCGGGTTTTCATTTTTGGAAAGGGCCAATCGCAACATCATATTTTCCTCTAATTCACATGATCACTTGCATCCATCCACCTTAATCAAATATATGTCATATAACTCATCATCATGTTACTCATCTAACAACTCATCATCATCTTAATCATACCAAGTTAAAATCTCATAAAACAGAAAAACATCATAATAGTAATCATCCTAATCGATCATGCAAGTTAAAATAAACCAGAAAAACTTCTCTCTCATATAGGACCTAGTCGTCCCTCCTAGGTAAATGACATAAAACAGAATAACACCTATGTCTCCATGATGAAGCAAAGAGATCCAACGGTCTTCAACTTGTGGCTTGCGATCCTTCTTTATTTGTCCACATGCTTCAATTTGGAGCCGTCTTGGTGGTTTACGCTCAGTCGAGTATGCAAAAGAGAACTCGGGCTGGAAGGGGCTTTTAATTGTCATATTACCTTCGGGTTGCATCAACGGAGGCACAACTTCATTTGGCAGTTTCTGTTGAAGAACATAATAGTAGCCTAGTTAGCAATGTAATCAATACCATTTACGCAATAGTATAGTGTACTTAATTAGCAACTCTTACCAAGATATTTCGGTGAATGTCATCCGCCCTCAACCTATGCACTAGTGTCCTGTACAATGTATAATTTGGGCCAGTTCCCAAATTATACGGGAAGATCTCCCTACCAACTAGGACACCAATAACAAAGTTTATAAGATCATCCTTCTCCTCCCAAGTTTGATGTGATCCATAAGTGTAGTGTGTCGTGTCAATTATTTTCTGTGTTTCACTCGAAGAAACGAAATAAGCTGTAAATTATAAATTAACAAATTTAGTATGGATGAACACCAACTATTTTTAAATATAGAATGCAAATTACTTGACAAATATGCATGGTTGATAAAGTCACATGGAGGTAAAATAGGTAGCATATCGACATCCACCCAAATGTCGATGTTACCTTCAATATGATCTTCAGGACGAAGATCGAAGGTTATTTCCATATCCTCCTGAAATCCATATGCCTTGCAAAGAGCTTCCCAATTTGAGCACCCTAATTTTGTGTTATCAACTGCATTCATTACTTTGACCAGAAATGTGTGACCATGTTTAGTCCTCAGGTTGGCTCTCCTCGTCTCGAAACCGTCGTGCTCTTCGAAACTGAGCCTCTCCAAGAAATACCGTCTTGCATGACAGGGGATGAACTAGTCGAATTGTATAAAACATAAATTACACGTTGAAGCAAAGAAACAAAAGTCATGCTTAATTACGAAAAAACACTTGTCATCCTTGCGTACCGTAGAAATATCAAAGTCCTCGTAAAGCTTCATGGTGAAGAACCTGCCGTCTCGCAGCCCAGGCTGGTCGCAAAGACCCTTATCTTCGCCGCACTGTTCGCACGTTTGGCACCTATGGTCGTCATCAGACGACGACATTTCCTGCAAAATACAGGCACTAGGAGGTGTTCCCTGCAATAACATATGCACATGACCAAATAGACCTAATTGCAATAACATATGCACATGACATATAAATTGATTATTACTTTCGGTTTGTCGAGGCTTTCCTTAAATAACTCTCATATCTCATGGTGTGTTGGTCAGCACTCTCTCACACTGATATGGTGGTATATATATTGGTGGACACTCTCTCACACTAATAGTTCGACCATCGGTGATGGGCGCAACCCCTCTTCTCTCCTTGCGCATTATATCGAGGTATATATCGCAAGAAGAGAAGAGGAAGAAGCGCCCCCCACGACAATAGTCGGGATTCCTCCATCAAGAACACACATGAAAGTCACACAAGGAGCAACGACAGACCGAAAGTCACACACGCATTATAACAATATAATATCACTAATACAATTATAATGAGCTCGAATATAATATCACTAATACATTTATAATGAACTCGAATATAATATCACTAATCCAGTTAATGCATCATCAAATATTAACTAATACATCTCGAATATTATCATATAAGATCACTAATACATATCGAATATCCTAGAATCCAAAGTGGAGGACGGTGAACTCGGTTCACTAGCGGTCTCTAAGTCGCTGACGGTGAACACCCAAAGATAAGGAACCATCACCGGATCATAACTCGGGTGAGATCCCTGAAGAACCTGCCAGGTATTGGAGAACCTGGCGTCCAACGCCGCCATGTAGCGACGGACGTGCTCGTCCTCCTCCCGGACACGGCGACGTACCACCTCCGCGGGGGCCGGCTGCCTCTACACCAAAAGTGGCCCATGCGACCGCCACCAAAGAAGCTCCGGGTCGACGACAAGACCAGGATTCCTCACCAAGCTCCGAGCCCGGGAAGGTAGACCTCCCAGTGCCAGCCCGACGGAGCCCAGTCCCGGACATTGCGCCTCTCAAGCATGATGTCGCCGCCGACTCGACGACGACGAGGATGCGGGCCAGGCATCGTCGACGTCGAGACAAATTCCTATGAGAACATTTTCTTATCGTTTAATGTTTTGCTTTTTTAGAAATGCGGGATTGGCATCGTCGACGAAAACAAATTATGGCTATAGAAAATATCATTTTATTTAACAACAATAAAACAACAATAACATTTTTAATAACAAAGCCTAGTGATGTGTAAGTTAGCAAATAAAGAAGCATCTTCCTCATAAATCAACAAATCAACTTAAAATGCTATCTTAATTTCCTAACTAACTTAAAATGCCATCTTAATTTTCTAACTAGCCCTGGATGCGCCGCTGACCGCCACTGCTTCGGCCGGCGACGGACGCGGGCGAGGACGGCGTCGGGGGGCGGCGACAGGGACGGTGTCGGGGGAGGCGTCGGGGGCGGCGATGAGGAGCGAGCGGGCTCGGGGAGGCGACGGCGTCGGGGAGGCGACGTGAGCGGCGACGGGGACGGCGTCGGGGGCGGCGACGAGGAGCGAGCGGGCTCGGGGAGGCGACGGCGTCGGGGAGGCGACGACGAGATCCGGCAGCCTGGCGGCGTCGAGGTGGTTTTCGGTGCCGTCGGGGGAGAGGGAAAGCAGATGGATTTGGAAACTTTTCCAAGTCCCGCTTATATAGTGCAACCTTTAGTCTCGGTTGGTAGTTCCAACCGGGACTAAAGACCCCCCTTTAGTCCTGGTTAGAACCAACAACCGGGACTAAAGGTAGTTTTCGGCAGCCCGAAAGGGCGGGAAGCCCAGCCCTTTAGTCCCGGTTGGTGGCCCCAACCGGGACTAAAGGTAGTTTTCCGCAGCCCGAAAGGGCGGGAAGCCCAGCCGTTTAGTCCCGGTTGGTGGCTCCAACCGGGACTAAAGGGGGAGTTTAGTCCCACCTCGCCAAGCGAGAGGCGCTCACACCTGTTTATAAGCCCGGCCCTCTCTGCCTTGTTAAGTTCCTCTCAAATCCAAAATTCAAAGTGAAAATAGATGTGCTTGTAGAGAAAATTCAGCCTAAATTCAAAGCGCTAGTACATCTATTTAGCTTACTAGCACTTTGAATTTAGGTTGAATTTCCTCTATAAGCGCATCTATTTTCAACTTTGCTATTTTTTATGTTATTTTTTTGCATATTTAAAGTTCTTAAAAGTTCTCAAGACTTTTTCTGCATTCAATATGCACCATTCAAAGCCACATCATCACTTTTCAACCATTTTCTGACTTCATTTGCTAGTTTTCATGCATTTCATGATTTATTTTGACCTAAAATGACCCTGAATTGAAAAGTACTGCAAATGAACTCTGGAATGGTTGAAAGTTGGCATGGTATCATAATTTCACCCACATAGCATGTGCTAAAAAGTTGAGAGGGTTACCGGAAAAACTGGATGCACTTTGTGTACAAACTGGACAATCTCTTTCGAAGTATGAGGGTTTCGGACGAAAACACGTCTATTACAAAGGGATTTCAATTTTTTGAACATATTTTAACTCAAGACTTTTTCTGCATTCAATATGCACCATTCAAAGCCACATCATCACTTTTCAACCATTTTCTGACTTCATTTGCTAGTTTTCATGCATTTCATGATTTATTTTGACCTAAAATGACCCTGAATTGAAAAGCACTGCAAATGAACTCTGAAATGATTGAAAGTTGGCATGGTATCATAATTTCACCCACATAGCATGTGCTAAAAAGTTGAGAGGGTTACCGGAAAAACTGGATGCACTTCGTGTACAAACTGGACAATCTCTTTCGAAGTATGAGGGTTTCGGACGAAAACACGTCTATTACAAAGGGATTTCAATTTTTTGAACATATTTTAACTCAAGACTTTTTCTGCATTCAATATGCACCATTCAAAGCCACATCATCACTTTTCAACCATTTTCTGACTTCATTTGCTAGTTTTCATGCATTTCATGATTTATTTTGACCTAAAATGACCCTGAATTGAAAAGCACTGCAAATGAACTCTGAAATGGTTGAAAGTTGGCATGGTATCATAATTTCACCCACATAGCATGTGCTAAAAAGTTGAGAGGGTTACCGGAAAAACTGGATGCACTTCGTGTACAAACTGGACAATCTCTTTCAAAGTATGAGGGTTTCGGACGAAAACACGTCTATTACAAAGGGATTTCAATTTTTTGAACATATTTTAACTCAAGACTTTTTCTGCATTCAATATGCACCATTCAAAGCCACATCATCACTTTTCAACCATTTTCTGACTTCATTTGCTAGTTTTCATGCATTTCATGATTTATTTTGACCTAAAATGACCCTGAATTGAAAAGCACTGCAAATGAACTATGGAATGGTTGAAAGTTGGCATGGTATCATAATTTCACCCACATAGCATGTGCTAAAAAGTTGAGAGGGTTACCGGAAAAACTGGATGCACTTCGTGTACAAACTGGACAATCTCTTTCGAAGTATCAGGGTTTCGGACGAAAACACGTCTATTACAAAGGGATTTCAATTTTTTGAACATATTTTAACTCAAGACTTTTTCTGCATTCAATATGCACCATTCAAAGCCACATCATCACTTTTCAACCATTTTCTGACTTCATTTGCTAGTTTTCATGCATTTCATGATTTATTTTGACCTAAAATGACCCTGAATTGAAAAGCACTGCAAATGAACTCTGAAATGGTTGAAAGTTGGCATGGTATCATAATTTCACCCACATCCATTGCCGGTTCAACTGCGTGCATTATATAATTAAATGTATCAAAAACCATTACAGAACATCATGAATAGAGAAGTGATCAAATGTTATTACTGAAAAAATAAATACATAAAGTTCATACATAGTTCTCATAGAACAACATACAACTCTCTAGAGCATCTAATTAAAACATAAATTGAAACTAACACACAACTGTGTAAAACATTTAAATGCAACAACAAATGCGATCATAATCGCAACTAAGGTAACAATTGATCCAACAGCATAATGATACCAAGCCTCATTATCAATGGCATATTTTCTTATCTTTCTAATCTTCAAGCGCATTGCATCCATCTTGATCTTGTGGTCATCGACGACATCGGCAACATGCAACTCCAATTTCATCTTCTCCTCCTCAATTCTTTTCAATTTTTCTTTCAAATCCTCATTTTCTTTTTCAACTAAATTTAACCTCTCGACAAGAGGGTCGGTTGGAATTTCCGGTTCACATACCTCCTAGATAAACACATCTATGTCACGTTGGTCGGCACAATTGTCATAAAGACTAAATGAAACAAATAGTTATAAAAGATAATATACCACATCCGAATCATAGACCGGACGAGGGCTGACGTGGGCGGATACCATGACCATGGCACTATATAATAACAAACAATAATAAAAGTAAGAAATTTATACAAGTATATATGTAAATCATACAAGTAAGAATTCTTTCTTTTAAAAAGAAGATAAGAACAAGAGGCTCACCACGGTGGTGCCGGCGACGAGATCGGCACGGGCGATCGACGACGTTGAGGACAGGGACGGGACGTGACGGACCGCCAAACCTAGACAAATCTTAGGGAAAATGGAGCTTGGAGGTCGAGCTTGGAGAGGAGAAAGCTTAAGCGTGGCTCAGGCATTTCATCAAACACCTCGTGTGCATAGGAGGTGAGAGCAGAGCAGCACACACCTCGCACACACCAGCCGGCCAAAAAACAGAGGAGTGAGCGGGCTTAGTGCTCAATAATAATAATAATTGGTAAATAATCACCCAAAAAGTATCCTAGAATGATAATATAATAGCATGGGACAATCAAAAATTATAGATACGTTGGAGATGTATCACCTATACCCTCACCAATGGTGGCTGGTCGTCGCTCATGGGCTCCATTTAGTATTCCCGCCCTCGAGCCAATGCTTCCCGCGCAAGCGCAAGTGCCGCCACATCGGTAAATTGTAAAATTCCTAACACCCTTGACAGCAGCTAGCTATAAATAACCACAACGATGGCCGGCGGCGGTACGCGAGTCAATGATCCCCTGGCTAGTTGCCACACATACCGTCAAACACCCCAATGGTTGACTACAGGATGCAGTTGGGTGATGGCGGAGTCGAGGATGGTCGGCTTGAGGGTCGACGTCCATGCCGCCACCTCTCCCGACGACAGCTAGAGGAGGCAGGAATCACGACACGAGCAAGCCAACAGGTTAGCCATGGTCGTCTTGAAAGCAGCTAGGGATCGCCAGCGGGCGATATTGCGGGCTCGGCGCAGACTGCGCCGGATGGTGCGGGCGGCGGAGCAGGAACCGCGACGCGGCAAGGACAACTGTGGCAGTGGCCGCCGCACGACGTGCAGGCTTATGTCCCAGCTGGAGGACGACACGGATCCGGACGTCGGGGGAGGCCTTGCGACCGTTGCTGCAGCATTGGCGATAGCCAGGGTCTCATCGGCCGCCTGGACGAGTTACGAAGACCCGGTGGACGCGGCAATCCTGGTGAGAGCTGCGCCCGAGGCAGTACTGGCGATCACCAATGTCGAGGCTGACCTTGCCTCGGTCGAACAAGGTGTAGGTCATCGATGTGGGGACCTCCTGTCCTCCCGAGCCAAGGAATGACACGATATCAATGGACGATGGTAGTTGTGCATGATGGGTCGGCGTTAGGGGCAGTAGCACTTTTGTGCGCGGGCAGTTCATATATATTATATTGATGTAAAATAGCGAGCTAATGTTTTGTAAATTACTCCGCCAACTATGCACTGTACCAATTTGAGTATGTAAATGCTCGATTGAATTTTTCATGCATGCCAAATGTGTGAATTGTATGTGTTGGCCTATCTATATACACTAGTAGAAAACAGGGCTTTGAAACGGGCCAGAATATTGCATTAGTCCCGGTCGTGTTACGAACCGGGACTAATGGGTGCATCAGTCCCGGTTCGAGCAGCCAGGGCGCCGGCCGGGGTTCGTCAGGAACCAGTCCCGGTTCGTGTGAACCCTTTACTCCCGGTTCCAGACACGAACCGGGACTAAAGGGCCTCGCTCCTGGCCCAGTCCCTTTAGTCCCGGTTCTAGCCACAAACCAAGACTAAAGATATGCCTATATATATATATATATATATATATATATGCTCGCCCCTCCTATTAACCTAGTGCCCAGTGCCAGTTGCTGTTTTCGGCGTGTTTTTGGCTTTTCAGGTTTACTGTACCAAACGAAGTCCAATTGCCACAATTTTTTTTGGGGATTGTTTCTAGACCAAAAGAAGACCTGGAAGCTTTGGGAGAAGACCGGAGGCCGCACGAGAGGAGCAACACACAACCAGGCGCGACCAGGGGGTAGGACGCGCCTGGTTGCGTGCTCCTCCCCTCGGCGGCCTCCTGTCGTACCTCTTCGCCCTATAAATTCACATTAATCCCAAAAACCCTAGAGAGCCTCCCAAAACACTTTTTCCACCACTGCAAGTCTCTGTTCTGCCATGTGCCCATCTGGAGCCCTGTTCCGGTGCACTGCCGGAGGGGGGATCGATCACGAAGGGCCTCTTCATCGTCCTTGCTGCTCCCATGGTGATGTGTGAGTAGTTCACCACAGACCTACGTTCCGTAGTTAGTACCTAGATGGCTATCTGTCTCTCTCTCCCTCTCTCTCTCTTGATCTTCAATACAATGATCATCACATCTTCGCTTTGATCTATCCGATGTAACTCTTTTGTGCGGTGCATTTGTTGGGATCTGATGAATTGTGGGTTTATGTTTCAGATTATTCATGAAAACTATTTGAGTCAAACCTGATTATTATGATTCTTATTTGCATGATCATCATAGCTTTGTAAATCTCTCCGATCTATTGATTTGCTTTGGCCAAGTAGATTGATCTTTCTTCGGTGGGAGGGGTGCATTGTAGTGCGTTCAATCTGGCGGTGCTCTATATCCCAGTGAAAGAAAGGGACAAGACACGTGTTTGGATTGTTGCTACTAAGGATAAAACAATGGGGTTAGTTTATATTAATTGAATTCTCTTTGTCTACATCATGTCATCGTTCTCCAAGCATTACTCTGTTTTACTTAATACTCTAGATGCATGCTGGATAGCGGTCGATGGGTGGAGTAATAGTAGTAGGTGCAGGCAGGAGTCGGCCTACTTACTTATGGACGTGATGCCTATATACACATGATCATGCTGTGAATATCGCATAACTATCCGCTTTTCTATCAATTGCCCAACAGTAATTTGTCTACCCACCGTATGCTTATTTTCATGAGAGATGCCACTAGGGAAAACTATGGCCCTCGGGTATATCCACTTATAAGTTTACAAACGCTACTATTTCCTTGCTACCATTATTTGTATTTTATTTTACTTTACAATTCATAATTATCTACTACCAACCACACTACTCATAAGCTTGCAAATAATGAGTCCAAGGGGATTGACAACCCTCTTGCCCGCGTTGGGTGCAAGTGTTTCTTTCTTTGTGTGTAGCCGCTGAAGACGGGGGTTGGTTGTTACTCCTATTGGTTTGATAAACCTTGGTTCTCTACTGAGGGAAATACTTACCTACATTGTGCTGCATCACCCGTTCCTCTTCACGGAAAAACCCAACGCAGATCACAAGTATCAATAGGCGACGACGGGTGGCGAGTCGTGGCACACAGTTGTTACTTTACACCAGTGTGTGGTTGCATGACTCATCGGAGGCGCTTCGTATTTTACACCGGGGTGTGATATATCTAGTCTACACAGCGCACAGTTTGTAGGGTGTATAACGTCATTAATTTATGCATCGGGGCGGTGGGGTGGTTTCTGGGTAGCACACATCTTGTTTCACCAACCGTGCGCGCTCTTTTATTACTATCGTCCATGCTTCTTTTACTTACATCGTGTGCCCGTTAGATCACAGAATATCCGACTATTTCCCAGCTTTTGAATTCTTTTCGGTGCACACATAATCACACACGGAACAAATGTAGCAACTATCTGTAATCGTCTGTGTTATTTCTGGTGTTCGCAGATGATTTTGATTACTCATCTGTTTGTTGTATATCGCACACATCTTGTTATGCCGAATCGTTTGTGTTCTGTTATATTATCTCGCACAGTTTAGGGCAGTGAACTATGTGCCCTCTATCACACACATCTGGATCTCTGTAACCGTTTGTGTTATTTCAGGTAAGCGCAAACAGTTCGTATGGAAGAACTGTATGGCACAAATCGCACACGTAAGTCTTTTCTGAATCGTATTTGATGGGTCCGCCATTGCACACAGTTCGCATTATTGGTGGCGGAGCTTGAACTATACCGTTTGCGATTCATGCATCGCACACAGTTTCGTCGAAGGGTCTCTGATTGATGTGTCATCCTTGGACCATCCTGCAGTAGTGTCGTAGCCTAGTAGTACTAGCAATAACAATAAAAACTTTGTGATTTATGCTATTTTGCAAAGTTCATAAGATAAATTCCGGAAGCCAGAATTTGAATGATAGTAGTTTGACCAGAGCATGAGTGCCAACTAAACAAGTGTATGCTTCTTCCGGATTTCTCTTTACCAGAATTGGATGATGTATGCACCTTCATCTTGCATCCCAATTACTTAGCTTATTTGAGACCAACTCATTTGTTTTTAACTGTACTACAGGCTTGTACCGGCTCTTATCACAAGTTGCACATGAGTTGATTCCAAGTTCAGACAATAACTAACAATCATTCGCTCTGAAGGTGCTGCACTTTTATTTTATTTCAGATCGTTAAGAAAGGGGTTCAGATATGTGACTACTCTATGTTGTACAGCCTATTTGTTTTCTATGCTGCACTAACCAATCTTAGAATTATAGTACATACGTTAATTCTCAGAGCACTTCTAGCTCAAATATACACACTGCTATACACACTTATTTGTTGCTTGTTTGTTTATTTGCTACAACAGACGTGATGATGAATGACATCATATCAGCGGAACTCCAAAGACTACAAAGATAAGGATTTGTTGATGATGGCTAGGGACAGTTTGTATGTAAGGCAGTCGTGTCGCGAGCTGATGCATTGGCTCGAGTCCTTCTTTCTTGGAAAATATCCCCACTTCAAGTAATCTCGACCTTCTTTGTTTGTAAATATGTCATGTTGAGTAGCTTTTCTTTAACATACACACTTAATCATCATGTTGTCTCTTGAAGATGGAATTTCATCTTCTACCAAACTAAAGACCTGGGGGGCTACTGCATATTCTGATGTGTCATAGTTATGGATTACACTACCTTATTGTCGCATTATATTCTTATGTATCATCGGATTACCTAACTGAAATATTGATTAGGAAACTTGGTCTTTTTTTGCAATTCCTAATAGACGTTCATGTAGTTTCCTTTCGTAACTAATGTGTATGTATGCATATTGGACTCCCCATAGACTTTGTTTTGGTACTTGCTGGAATGTTACTGCACAACATTTTAAGGGTCCTTCCTCCCGTTCTCTATTTCTTTTTTTTCCTGTGCAATTTCTCATCTTAATTTTTTTTTGCTTCCCCTGTGTCCAGAAAAAGAAGGAGGTGAGGAAGGAGAAGGAGCAGAACAAGGACAAGGGAGCTCACTGCCAAGGCCATAGAGAGATGAACCACAACTACCTCACCCAGGTCATGCTTCGACCAGCCTCAAAATTGAACCATTTTCAAGCATCTTCTTGCAATGCACATATGCTGCTACTATTCTAGTATAGGCAAGTCCATAAATGAATGTGTATGTGTCAATGATTTGGGTAATTAATAGCTATATATAAATACCATGTCCTTTTCTTGACTTAAAATGATCCTAATTAGTTAGTGATCATGGTATTTAGAGGCTTCATGGCTTCTCATTCTTTTTCTTTTGCAAGTGAGATCTAATCAGGAAAGAATGGTTGAGTAGAAGGCTGCTGGGAGGAGCAATGTCTATCCTATTCAGCCATTTCATTCTTCCTATTTTCTTTCTTGCCGATTTACCACATCGATGATCTGTGTGATCCTGTGTAAATTTGTGAATCGATGATGATGCATGTAAATTTGTGCGCTAGATGGCAGCCTATATGCTTTCTTTATGTGATGTGAACAATACATATTACATGAACTATATTGAGTGCATAATAGTACAACACATGCATTCTTTTTAAATTCGAAAATTGCTAGCAGTGGCGGGTAGAGCACTATGCTCGCTAGTGGTGCATCTTCTATGGTGCATCCTTGCTATGGTGCACCCATTTAGTAGTGGTGGGTGCTACTTCATGCCCGCCACTGCTAATTGGTTAATATTGGCGGGCGGGCCGCCTGCCACTGTTGGCCTGTTAGATGTGGTGGGAGGTCACTGGCGGGCTTGCCTGAGCCCCTAGCCCGCCACTAATACCCATTTTGCACCCGCCACTGCTAGGCATTCATGCAGTAGTGTTGGGATATTAGAGAATTTATATAGTACGGAGAAGAGGGCCAGAGGCCGAGGGAGGTGGCCCTAAGCCATAATGCGCGGCCACCCCCCTGGGCGTGCTCTGTTGGCTTGGCGCCACCCCGTGTGGCCTCCGGTCTCCCTCCGAAGCTTCAAGGTCCTTATTTTGTCCAGAAAAAATCATCAAAAAGTTTCAGCGTGTTTGCACTTCCTGTAGTACAGTATTCCTGAAAAGCCAAAAACATGCACAAAACAATAACTGGCACTTGGCACTGGTTAATAGGTTAGTGCTCAGAAATAAGATAAATCAACAAGTAAATGCTTAAAAAGTATCCTAGAATGATAATATAATAGCATTGAACAATCAAAATTATACATACGTTGGAGACGTATCAGCATCCCCAAGCTTAATTCCTGCTCGTCCTCGAGTAGGTAAATGATAAAAACAGAATTTTTGATGTGCATTCTACCCAACATGTAATCTTTTGCAGGTATGATCATTGAGAAAGGATGAATTAACAAACATCAACATAGTAATATCCATGAACATAAGTAACATAATCATCAATTTTCAAAATATGAGATCCTTAAAAAATGTTTACCCCCCATTCATTTTATCATATTAGCATGGCATGGCTCCGTCTTCACCACATAAATACACATGTCAAGCACCACGGTGTTACGCCAGGCAATTGGATCGTACTTTTTAATGTGCTTCAACTTTTTATTCCTCACTCAATACATGAGCGTGAACCATGGACATAACATATTGGTGGAATAGAATATGGTGGTAGGTTTCAAACGTGTAAAAGTGGAGAAAAAAAGTCTCACATCAACTAGGCGGATCAATGAGCTATGGAGATGCCCATCAATCGATATCAATGCGAGGAGTAGGGATTGCCATGCAACGGATGCACTAGAGCTATAAGTGTATAAAAGCTCAACTGAAGCTAAGTGGGTGTGCATGCAACTTGCTTGCTCATGAACGCCTCGGGCATTTGAGGAAGCCTGTCATGGAAACATACAAGCCAAGTTCTATAATGAAAAATTCCCACTATCATATGGAAGTGACAAAACATGAGACTCTCTATATGAAAAACATGGTGCTACTTTGAAGCACAAGTGGGGAAAAGGAGGTAGTAGAATTGTCCCTTCTCTCTTTTCTCTCATTTATTTTTTTAATTTTCTTTTTCTCTCTTTTTTCTTCCTTTCTTTATTTTTCCTTTTTTTTCTTTCTTTCTTCCCTTTTTTACGTCTGGAGTCTCATACCGACTGGGGAATCATTGTCTCCATCATCCTTTCCTCAGTGAGACAGTTCCCTAATAATGAAAAGCATCACACTTCTATTTACTTACAACTCGATATGAAGAAGTACTAAACAACATGACTCTATATGAATGCCTCTGGCAGTGTACCAAGATGTGCAATGATCTAGCATAACATGTATAACAATGATGAACGGTGGCTTTGGCACAAATACCATGTCAGCTACACGATCATGCAAAGCAATATGACAATGAGTGTACTAGTCATATTATGTAACGGTGGAAGTTGCATGGCAATATATCTCGGAATGGCTATGGAAATGCCATGACAGGTAGGTATGGTGGCTGTTTTGAGGAAGATATAAGGTGGCTTATGTGCAATAGAGCGTATCATGTCGCGGGGTTTGGTTGCACCGGCGAAGTTTGCATCAATCCTCGAGGTAGAATGGGCAATGCACGGTACCAAATAGGCTAGAAAATATGAGGAGGTGAGAGTGCGTACATCAATGGATTCACATTAGTCATAAAGAACTCACATACTTATTGCAAGGTTTTATTAGCTCTCTCGAAGCAAAGTACTACTCGCATGCCCCTAGGTAGGAGGTTGGTAGGAGTTAACCATCGCGTGCCCCCGGCCTAAACAACACAAGGATTTCAACGAGGAATAAGAATGCCCACGCATCATCACCATGCCATAACCAATATTTAGATGAACATCAAATTAACACCCTTTAACTCTCAATATTTCTACTAACCAACAACTGTAAGTGCATCTAGTGCCCCTTAGTGATTTTGGTGTATTGAAGACTTATAGGTTAAGGGAATAATGTGTTTGTGAGGATACACAGGTTCTATAAGTCGCTTAGGAGTTTGATATATCCAACGAATGTCGACCCTTGAAAATGAATGTCTTCAACTGAAGACTTTGGTGCTTTTCTTGAAAACTTTGAAAATGAGGAAATTGGTGTGCCCTTGAAGACTAGTTTCTTCACATCTCTGCAAAACTCGATCAAGGTTGCTCAAGCAATCATCAAAAGTAGTTCCATAAACCAAAAAATCATCCATGAAGACCTCAACAATCTTTTCACAGAAATCAGAGAATATAGCGATCATACATCTTTGAAATGTAGCAGGTGCATTACATAAACAAAAAGGCATGCATCTATAAGCATAAGTTCCAAAAGGACATGTAAAGGTAGTTTTCTCTTGGTCTTCTTTTGATACATGTATTTGAGAGAATCCAGAATACCCATCAAGAAAGCAAAAGTGTGCATGCTTAGATAATCTTTCTAGCATTTGATCAATAAAAGGCAGGGGGTAATGATCTTTTTAGTAGCTTTATTTAGTTTTCTAATAATCAATTACCATCCTATAAACAGTTACGATTCTTTGTGGAATAATCTCATTCTTATCATTAGGAACAACATTAATACCTTCTTTCTTAGGAACACAATGAACATGACCCACTTACTATCAGCAATTGGATAAATTATACCTTCCCGCAGAAGCTTTAATATTTCGGTTCTTACCACCTCCTTCATCTTGGGATTTAAACGACGTTGGTGATCAACAACAGGTTTAGCATCTGGTTCCATATTAATCTTGTGCTGACATAAAGTGGGGCTCATGCCCTTTAGATCATCGAGAGTATATCCAATAGCAGCCCTGTGCCTCCTTAGAGTTTTGAGTAATCTCCTTTCTTCATGCTCTGAAAGGTTAGCAATGATAATAACAGGATATATTTTCTTTTCATCAAGATAAGCATATTTCAAAGTATTAGGTAAAGGCTTTAACTCAAACACGGGATCTCCCTTGGGTGAGGGGGATCCCCTAAAATCTCAACTAGTAAGTTGTGTTTAAGGATAGGTATTTGATACGTCTCCAACGTATCTATAATTTTTGCTTGTTCCATGTTGTGATATTATCAATCTTGGATGTTTTACAATCATTTTATGGCAACTTTATATCATTTTTTGGGACTAACCTATTGACATAGTGCCAAAGTGCGAGTTGCTATTTTTGCTTGTCTTTTACTTCGCAAAAAATCAGTACCAAACGGAGCCCAAACATTGCGGGGATTTTTGTGGATTTTTTATGGACCAGAAGAAGAAGGATGGGCCAAACAACACCAGAAGAGGGGGCCCAGGGTGGCCACCCTGCACCAGGGCGCGCCAGAGGCCCTTGGTGTGGCCTGGTGGGGCGTGGGCACCTCGGGCACCCCCCAACCGACTATCGAGCCTATAAATTCCCTGAAAATCCAAAAATCCTAGGGGAGTCGACGAAACACAATTCCAGCCGCCGCAAGTTCCAAAACCTCGAGATCCAATCTAACACCATCACGGAGGGGTTCATCTTCCTCATAGGTGCCTCTCCGATGATGCGTGAGTAGTACACCATAGACCTACGGGTCCGTAGGCAGTGGCTAGATGGCTTCCTCTCTCTCTATGTTTCTCAATACAATAGTCTCTTGGAGATCTATTTGATGTAATGACTTTTGCGGTGTGTTTGTTGGGATCCGATGAATGTTGAGTTCATGATCAATTTCTATCCATGAATATGATTTGAGTCTTCTTTGATCTCTTATTTGCATGATTACTTATAGCATCGTATTTCTTCTTCGAATCTTTGGTTTAGTTAGGCCAACTAGATTGATTTTTCTTGCCATGGGCGGAGGTGCTTTGTGATGGGTTCGATCTTGCGGTGTTCTTTCCCAGTGACAGAAAGGGCAGCAAGACACGCATGTATCGTTGCCATTAAGGATAACAAGATGGGGTCTATTCCTACATGAATAGATCTTGTCTACATCATGTCACCGTTCTTATTGCATTACTCCGTTCTTATTGGAGTCGACGAAACAAAATTCCAGCCGCTGCAAGTTCCAGAACCTCGAGACCCAATCTAACACCATCACGGAGGGGTTCATCTTCCTCATAGGTGCCTCTCTGATGATGCGTGAGTAGTCCACCATAGACCTACAGGTCCGTAGACAGTAGCTAGATGGCTTCCTCTCTCTCTTTTGATTCTCTACAATGGTCTCTTGGAGATCTATTTGATGTAATGACTTTTGCGATGTGTTTCTTGGGATCCGATGAATTTTGGGTTCATGATCAGTTTCTATCCATGAATATTATTTGAGTCTTCTTTGATCTCTTATATTCATGATTACTTATAGCCTCGTATTTATTCTTCGAATCTTTGGTTTAGTTAGGCCAACTAGATCGATTTTTCTTGCCATGGGAAGAGGGGCTTTGTGATGGGTTCGATCTTGCGGTGTTCTTTCCCAGTGACAGAAGGGGCAGCAAGGCACGCATGTATCGTTGCCATTAAGGATAACAAGATAGGGTCTATTCCTACATGAATAGATCTTGTCTACATCATGTCACCGTTCTTATTGCATTACTCCGTTTTTTCATGAACTTAATATACTAGATGCATGCTGGATAGCGGTCGATGTGTGGAGTAATAGAAGTAGATGCAGAATCGTTTCGGTCTACTTATCTTGGACGTGATGCCTATATAATGATCATTGCCTGGATATCGTTATGATTATTTGATCTTCTATCAATTGCCTAACAGTAATTTGTTCACCCACGGTGTGCTATACTCATGAGAGAAGCCACTAGTGAAACCTACGGCCCCCGGGTTTACCTTTCCAATATATTGTTTTCCGATCTACTATTTTTCCGTTTTGTTTTCAGATCTATTAATCCAGAAAACCCAAAACTACCTTGCTGCACTTTTTATTTACTTCTTTTATTTTGTGTTCTTGCGAGATCTATTTACCAAAACTATTGCAAACCAATATATCTTATTATCGCTGAGAGCTTGACAACCTCTCTTACGCGTCGGGTTGCAAGTATTTGTTATTTGTGTGCAGGTGATGTTTACATAGTTGCTTGATCTTCCTGTACGGATTGATACCTTGGTTTCTTAACTGAGGGAAATACTTACCGTCGCCGTGCTGCATCATCCCTTCCTCTTTGGGGAAATACCGACGGAGTCTCAAGCCACGTCATAATCCAACAAGCATCAACTACAAGATGTAATCAACACAACTAGTAACCCATAGGTACCAATCTGAGGTTTTGAGACAAAGATTGAACACAAGAGATGAACTAGGGTTGGAGATGAGATGGTGCTGGTGAAGATGAGGATGAAGATTGGTCCTCCCACGAAGGAGGAAGCGTTGGTGATGACGATGGCTTCGATCTCCCCCTCCCGGAGAGGAATTTCCCCGGCAGAATCTAACTCGTCCCGAAAGGTTGCTTATGATTTTTTCTAGGGTAAACCACGTCATATAGGAGAAGATGGGCGTTGGAGAGGCAACAGGGGGCCCACAAGCCATCAGGGCGCCCCAGCGCCCTGTTGGCTTGTGCCCTGCTGGCAGCCCCCTCTGGTATATTGTTTGCTTCAGAAATTCTTAAATATTACAAAAATAATCTCCGTGAAGTTTCAGGTCATTTGGAGTTTGGTGATTTTTCTGCCTTTTTCTCGGTTTTCCGGTCCAGAATTCTAGTTTCCAGATATTTCCCTCCTTGTGGTGTTCCTTGCATATTCAGAGAGAAAAGGCATAAGAAGTATATAATAATGTGGAATAAAGGACAAGAATGAAGTAAATAGCAATAGGAATTCATGATGCAAAATGGACGTATCAACGTATCACCGGTTACAAAAACGCGACCCAACCGGACCTCTCAAACCCGCCTCAAATGCAAAACAAATATCAACATTTCTCAAATGTTTTTTGTAGACAGATTTTTGTTATATATACATATATTTAGACTATTTGAAATTAAAACAAAACCAAAAAAAGAAAAAAGAAAACAAAAAACGTGAAAAACACACAAAAAGGGCCTCCTACGAGCTGGGTCGGCCCAGTCTCGAGCTCCCTCACGCGAGACATAGGCACGCCCACCCCACCGCCCTCTTAGCCCATCAACTGGAAGGAATAAAGACCCCAAGGCCAAGTCCACCAGCACGGAAAAATAGCTTCGGTTTGTTCTTCAACCACTGATGGGCATTGGCGCGCCTGCCCAAATTTGGGCCGATCACACGACAGACGTGGACGCAAGACGTGTGGGTCGTTCGATCCATAAAAAAGGTTCATCACATGCCTACCTTCTTCTTCCTCACGCCGCATCAAGCCTCCTGTTCGAGCACCACGCCACCCTTGCCGCTCCAAGCTAGACAGCCGCCGCGCTCGCCATCGCGCTCATCGCTCATCGTTGCTATGCTCGTCCCTCATCGCAGCCACGCTCGTCGCCTCCTGTTGAACTTTTTTTACGAGGTAGACAACTTTTGCCTTGAGATCATACTTATAATAGCATTTTTACACTAATGTAGTGTCAAAAACGCTATTATATTATCGGACGGAGGGAATACAATTTATCCCAAATAATAACACCCACACGTGTGGCACTTATCAACACACCCACACACACTCGATGCCTTCCATCATGCTGCACAAATTTTGGAGCTTTAGAAGTTGCCACGTCAGCCCACGGAGTCGTGCGGCGTGAAACTAACCCGACCGAATGCTGCTGACTCCTCTCCCTCACCTTATCTTCCCCACTCCTCACCTCACCTTTTCTTCCCTAGTCACCCACACCAGCACGTCACTCCTCCTCTGTCCTCCCCCGCCAGCCTCTAATCCGGCGAAGCCCGTGGATCCCAGCGACTCCCGGCGAGGGCTGAGCTAGATATGTGGTTAGAGGGTCCCAGATGGCGGTAGATGGTTGGATCCCACCCAAGCACGCCAAGACACGGAGACCACCCATGCCGCCCTCTCCATGAGAAGCGGCTCGTCGCAGGTCGGCCGTCGGCGTGGCTATGATCGGGTCGAGGCGCTGGCCACGAACCACACGCGCCTGAAAGCGGAGAACAAGGCCCTCCATTCGCGGGCGTCTCCACGAGTATCGGCTCGCCGGAAGCCGGGAGACAGCATGGCTACGACCAGGTCGAGGCGTTCGCGCAACCTTGGAAGCGGAGAATGAGTCCCTCCACGTGTGGCCATCTTGACTGGATCGCCATCGATGTTCCCCACTTCGCTACCGTTGCCGTCCAGCTTCCTGGATCTCCTCCAAGCTCATCATCAGCGCCCAAGGTGAGGTGGGTCTCTGGTGAAGCTACTTGTAGATGCTTTTCACCTGAATTAACCTAAATGTGTTCGTTCACCATGTTTGTTCTAAACCAACCTCTGTTGTAGTCCAGGTAGATACTATCTTTTGTTCGGTCGCAGCTGAAGAAGAAGAGATGGTTAGTAATTAGAAGTAGTACTCAGTACTTTGTAGAACTTTTTTGTGAAGAAAATGAATCAACAAATATATGTGTGTTGCTTCAGTTCAACTCGTACACAACACTCTTACTATAGTTCGTTTCCAAATGAAGTAGTAGTATAGTACAGAGTCAGGTCTTTATGAGTCTGTTTGCTAGGCTGTCATGTGAGCTCATGGGGGCTAGAGATTTGGTGGTTGTCATGCTTTCCGACGATGCTAGCATGATTCGGATACTGGCGCCAGTGAGGGAGTCCAGGGCTAAGGGGTCCTCGGGCTGCCGGCCTATCTTCTTTAGGTCGGACAGATGGGCCGCTCTACAGCTGTTGCGGGGAGACCGAGCTACGAGACAACTTCATATTCAAGGAGGAAACCTTCGGTGCCTTGGTGTGTCCTCCAAGTCAAGATGGTCGTAACCGACTATGTGTAACCCTAGGTACCCCTCGTGTGTATATAAACCAGAGGGTTTAACCGGTAGAGGGATAAAACCATCATCTAGGGTTTAGCTCATCTGATCTCGTGGTAGATCGACTCTGTAATCATGATACATTGATGACCCACAAGTATAGGGGATCAATCGTAGTCCTTTAGATAAGTAAGAGTCTCGAACCCAACGAGGAGCAAAAGGAAATGATAAGCAGTTTTCAGCAAGGTATTCTCTGCAAGTGCTGTGAGTAACAATAGTAGATAGTTTTGTACCAAGATAATTCGTAACAAGTGACAAGTAGCAATAGTAACAAGGGTGCAACAAGGTAGACCAATCCTTTTTGTAGCAAAGGACGGGCCTGAAAGTACTCTTATATTAAGCAAGTGCTCCCGAGGACACATGAGAATTTCTGTGTAGTCATGTTCATCATGATGAGTTAATTCACGTTCGCTACTTTGATAATTTGTTATGTGGGTGGACCGGTGCTAAGGTGTTGCTCTTACTTGAACTAACAACCTACTTATTATTACCCCCTCTCGCAAGCATCCGTAACTACGAAAGAAGAATTAAGATAAATCTAACCATAGCCTGAAACATGTGGATCCAAATCAGCCCCTTATGAAGCAACACATTAACTGGGGTTTAAGCTTCTGTCACTCTCACAACCCATCATCTACTTGTTACTCCACAATGACTTCCCTTAGGCCCATAATATGGTGAAGTGTCATGTAGTCTACGTTCACATGACACCACTAAGAGAAGTAACAACATACATATCATCAAAATATCGAACGAATACCAACTTCACAAGATTACTTATAACAAGACTTCTCCCATGTCCTCAGAAACAATAGTAACTACTCACACACCATCAACATGTTCAAGATCAGAGGTATAATAATGATGATTAAGGATCTGAACATAATCTCTTCCACCAAGTAATCCAACAAGCATCAACTACACGATGTAATCAACGCAATTAGTAACCCACATGTACCAATATGAGGTTTTGGGACAAAGATTGAATACAAGAGATGAACTAGGGTTGGAGGTGAGATGGTGATGGTGAAGATGTTGATGAAGATTTGTCCTCCCACGAAGGTGGAAGCGTTGGTGATGACGATGGCTTTGATTTTCCCCTCCCAGAGAGGGATTTCCCCGGCAGAATCTGACTGCCGGAGTGCAAAAGGGCCTCTTCCCAGGTTTCCGCCTCGAGACGGTGGCGCTTCGTCCTGAAAGGTTGCTTACGATTTTTTCTAGGCTAAAACACACCATATAGGAGAAGAGGGGCGTCGGAGAGCCAGTAGGGCGCCCACAAGCCACTAGGACGCGCCCTAGGGGGGCGCCTTGTTGTCTTGTGCCCTGATGGTGGCCCCCCTCTTGTATATTTTGGTTCCAGAAATTCTCAAATATTCCAAAAATATTCTTCGTGAAGTTTCAGGTCATTTGGAGTCTGGTGATTTTTCTGCCTTTTTCTTGGTTTTCCGGTCCAGAATTCCAGTTTCCAAATACTTCTCTCCTTGTGATGTACCTTGCATATTCAGAGAGAAAAGGCATAAGAATTGTATAATAATGTGGAATAATGGACAAGAATGAAGTAAATAGTAACAAGAATTCATGATGCAAAATGGACGTATCATACATCCAATCAATACAATCAAGTAGGTGATACGTCTCCAACGTAGCTATAATTTTTAATTGTTCCATGCTGTTATATTACCAATCTTGGATGTTTTACAATCATTTTATAGAAACTTTATACCATTTTTTGGGACTAACCTATTGACATAGTGCCAAGTGCCAGTTACCACTGTAGCCAGACGGTCGCCGCACATACCAGCCTAGGAAATCACTCTGGCATGCGCGTTTACAACAAGTATCATGAACACATGCATTTCTATTAATGGATATATCAGTCTTACAAGATATATGTTACAAGAGTGATGGCAGTGGAAAAGCTCTATCTAAGGCAGCATGGTCTTGGTGCGGCTCCAATCCACAGGGATCTGACTGGGTTACTCTTCTAGTCCGCGAACGCTCCAGCTCCTCGACGATGGACGACGGATCCTTATGTGAACCTGGCCATGTTAAAGGCCGCTGAGTACTTTTGAATGTACTCGCAAGCAAACCAACTAACATATACACCAAGCAAAGCAATCCATGGCATTCAAGCATGCATTTATTATTAGAGCAATATTAATCATCATGACATAGCATACCTATCTAGCAATATTAATTATCATGCCATAACAGGTTTATTTAGCAAGATAACTACTAAAGTAAAATGCAGTAAAGTAAGCGTATCGAGTAATTGATTCATACTCCGAACAATCTCAGGATCCAATTCAACTCTTAACCAGATCCAACTTACTCTCTTACGGGTTGTCCCACAACCCTCGGAATACTCACGAGTCATCGAGTACTTCTGACCATAGGACAAGTTCTTCCATCATTATTATCATTACTACGGTTGACCACCTAGTGAGGCCTGGACGGACTGTCCAATACCGTGGACGCGGCTATTAGAATAGATTCTTCACTCTGCAGAGGTTTGCTTACTTTACCCACACCGTGGAGCACCTGGCCTCGTGATCCCATTCGGGTGGACCAGCGTTGCTCCAACGAAACCTGCCTAACCCGTGACTCCTCCACCGTACCACCGGCAATCATTCTCCCCCGGAGTCAAGCCCTGAGTGGCCCCTGTGTCACCCCGTGACACCTGCCACCATCGTGGCCAAACTAAACTGTCCCTAACGGGGACCGCGCGCAAACAAACAACTGGGCTCACAAGGTTATCGCCACCTATCGGGCCAGGGTAGCGCGCGCGCATAACCTTCCCTGTCTGGAGGTATCGGTGAAAGAGCACGTGATCAGACCAAGTCAAGGCCGTCCCATACCGGCAAATGTGGCTGCACGGATAAGCCCGGACAGGTGACTCTAGATCAACCGACTAGGTTTAGCCTTAGCAAGTATTTAACAAGCATGGTTGTTTATCACAATAACTTGAGATGGAAGTAGCTAAGCATGATAAAAACATAACCACCTATCTCCATATAATGTCACGACAAGTCATTGGTGCAATGATAAGATGAACAGTAGCAGGCAATGTAAATGACAATATTGAAATGGCAGGAGTTTAAATATTTCTAGCACAAGAATATCATTAATTAAACACGCAAGAATAACACAGAGCAATGCTTTAGGGCATATATCAGATGGTCAGCTTGCCTGGGGTCGAAGAATACTCCGGGAGAAGTGCGGAGAGTCCACGGAAAGGATCGCCGAAAACCGTTCTCTCTCGGAGAGGGCTGATAGAAGGGCAACGGCAAAATGGTCATTTTCACAGTGTGGAAACATTATGAAAATGATACCATCGGAACGGGCTCGACGAGATGAAGAAGTGGGCGTTGGTTTCACCTGAATCGGAGTTACGAGTGAAAAGATATTAGGGTTTGAAGTGGAAGGACCCTTCTGTAAAGAAATTGTTTACTTCTGGGTCCCTGGGTAAAAACTGATGGCGTCTTTGCTGGGAATACGCTTTCGGTAAGTTGAAAACGCCTTCTGAGCCCAAGCTTTAGGGAAATACGCCTTCATTAGCCGAAGGCGTAAACTTCGGAGTGCGCTTCCACTTAAAAAGCCTGCGGGCCCGGGTCAACTCTTTTGTTAGGCTGACGAGTGGGGGCCGTAGAGGAGGTGGGGTCCGTCTGGCTAGCTGGAGGCGAGGTCGTCCTCTTCCTTTCGCTCGCCCGTGGAGCAGAGGGAGGCGGCGCGCTCCGGCGACCGTCCCGGGCGGCTCTGGCCAACGTTGCCGGTGTTCCGGGCACCGGCGTGACCGGGAAGGCGAGCCGCATCCATCCCGATAGGAGGCGGTCCTCCAGGGGAACGGGAGCGAGTGTGCTCACGGCCGCGGCGGACGGCGGCTCCGGTGAGCTCGGTCTCGACGTCGTGGCCATTCCCAGGCAAAAAAAGGGCGGGGAGGGCGCCGTGGTGGTGGTGGGGTTCGTGGGATGAGGCGAGGTGGAGCGGGGACGGCCTAGACGCCGCCAATTTAGGCAAGGATGGGAGGCGGCCATGGCGGCCGGAGATGGAGCGGAGAGCTTCCTGAACTCGGCTGAGAGGTGGGGCGGGGTACCAGGCGGGTGCAGAGGGGCTGGTGAGGTCGAGGGAGGCCCGGGATGCGGCTATTTATAGCCGGGGCGGCGGAGGAGATAGGCTCGGTCGCCGTGGTGACCTTAGCCGCTCCACTGGCGCTCGGGGACACGCGGAGGGAGGGGGCGATGTCGGCAAGGATTCCAGGGAGGAGGAGAAGGCAGCAGCAGCTTCGGGAGAGCTCGGGGAGGAAGAGACAGGGGAAGACGACGACGGCGTCACGGGCGCACAGTGGCGGAGCTCGTCGCGGTGCGGCGAGGAAGAAACTGGAGGGGAGAAGGTGCGGGAGAGGGGTACGTGGACACCGCGGAGTCGTAGGACATGCCCGGACGAGCCAGAGCTGGCCGGAGCAGGCCTGTCGATGAGCACTGAGCGCTGTCCACCATTTTGGCCTATCCTAAGCGTGGTCACCACGGGTGCCACGTGCTCTGGAGTTTTCCTGGATGCTAGATCATGTCAACAAGATGTGTCACTGCTCAACTAGAGAACCTATGTGGGTGGAATTATCTGGGAGGCTCTGAGGTGAAAGAAACTTGCAAAAGAAGATTCTGGCAGCAAGGTGTTTGAGATGATTTGAGCAAGATTGGCTGAGGGGAATGAACTGAATTTTGTTGTGTGGAAATGATCTACTAAGGTGAAGCCCTTGGCAAGTTTTCAGGCCAAAAGAATCACTCTAGATAGCATTTCCTTCACAACTGCCAAATTGGTCCCGAATATAGATTTTGATGCTGTGCTCAAATGGCTTAATGAAATAAGATGAAATTTTGTGGAGAGTGATGATTTGGGTATATTAAGCCAGTGTAACAGTTTCATACCATTTCAGTACACCAAAATGGTACTTGCTTCACAGAGCTTCCAAGTGGACAGAAACTTGGGAAAATTGCTGTGGGAAAATGGATGGATGAATTGAGCTGGTTTTTGATTTCCATGAGTGATTTATCAATATTAACCACGATGAAAAATTTCAGCACAAATAGATCAAGGTTTCAAGCACTTCCTTTGCAATTTGCCCAACTGGACAGAATTTGCAAATTGATGTAGTGATCAAAATTTGAACTGTGGAACTTGGGTTCTTGATGGAAATGGTGAAGATATGGATAGGAGAAGCTCCAAAATTTATTTGGGATTTTTCCTGGCTACCAAAATGGTAGCTCCTTTAGAAAGTGCACAAAATGCAATATTGGCATTAAATAGGAAAACACAATTTTCCTTATTTAATTATGGCCAATATTTTTGTGGGAGCTCAATATGATCACAAAGAATATCTCCACAAGTTTTCATGAACTTTGGAGATGGATAGATATTTTCCTAGATTTAATTCCATTAACTGGCAGAAAAAGGAATTAATTATAAATGAAAATTATTGCAAATGGCTTGGCAATATTTTTACATATCCAGGGTTTATAGAGGTGGGATGATCACTGGGAAAGGTTTGGGAGGCATAATATCGAAGGAAATTGGGGTTCCTTTGTAACTGAAAGGATTAGGGTTTCCCTTCCGGTGACTCGGAAGGCATGGTTTCGATGGCAAAGTCCGGAGATAGATCTTGGGTGGCAAGGTTGGACTGGGGAGAATCTCTGGTTGGATAGGAAAGGCAAGGCTAAATGACCATCTTCACATACCCAAGAGTGAAAGAAATCCGATAACACCGAGAAAAAAGACGGGAGTCGAATCTCGCAAAGGAAAAAAAACAAGGAGCGAAAACCAGGGTGTTACAACCCTACCCCCCTTAAGAAAATCTCGTCCTCAAGATTTATGGGCTTACCTCCCAGTAAAGGGGGACTTACCTATGGGTGACTTGGATCCATCAGTTGTCCTGTCTTCGTTGGTTCTCTGACCTTTTAACTGCCTCTTCTAATGGACCATGTGTTGTCTCTACACACAACCTTCTTGAATCCTTCTCTTTCCTGTCAGGGGTACCTTTTGTCTTGGTAGTGGTGTTGTTGGGTGGGGTAGCGGTTAATACCAACAGTCAGCTCGATTTCCAGGGCTTGGAAGTAACTGCTTCGGGTTTTATTGCGATACTTCGTACTCTGACTGTCGTGGGCAAGACATCCTTTCCTGGTGCAAGGCTTACATGCTCGTATGGCCTCGAGTGAGTGAGAGTAGCTTTATTTTTGCCATGTCTGAATGCTCAGTCTGGCTATGGGTTCCGTACCGATGTTTCTTTCTGTCTTAGGCATTCTGACTTCGTCCTTAGGTGATCCATACTTCAAGGAATCAACATGACTGAACTATGGCTGCTATATCCTCAACTGAAATGTCAGGCATAATCACAAAGTAATTATAGACAGTAATCTCTTATTCCAATGATGTCATGATGTCTATGAGCTGTTGATGCTGATGTGCTTTGAGTCGTTGAATGCCTTGTTTCAAACTCTGTCGCTTGTGGAGAGAATTCTGTTATATATAGCTTCTGTAGTCCTTGCTATGACCACTGAGCTGAGCATAGTATGGCTAGCATCCAGTGTATCTTTTGGTGCATAGCCTCTTATCTTGGTTGATGGCCCATATTTATGATGAGTATGACATGCAGGCTGCACTGTTGTGGCCGTATATGCAAGAGTCTGACAAGGATTGGTATTACCACTCTGTCCGTGAAGCTGTATCTTGTTGATCGTCACGGAGGTTGTTTGTACACCACTTCCTTGTTCTTGAGGGTTCCTTTGATGGACCTGTAATGACCTGCCAATATGGCTCCTTGATTGTTTTCCCGGCTTGTCGGGCTTATTCTCACAACTTACTCTTGCATACCTCGCAGAGGTTGATGTGCTCCTATTCTTCTTTTAAACATGGGGCCAATGTTTCTCTGAACACAGTCATTCCCGTGTATGAGTGGCTCGCATGAACCGATCCACTGGACTGCATGCTCACAACATATGCAGGTGTAGGATAAATCCTTTCATAACCAATGGGTTCTGAGGCGAATGTGTGTACAGACTAGTTCTTGCTTCTGACACGCTTGTTATGGCACGATGGTGTGTTGAAGAAGACGAAATTCCTTCTGCTCGAAGCTTCTGCCGGAGTAGCGGCTGAAGAAGGCTGGGTATCGTGCCTCGAAAGTTTTCCTTCATGTGGTTTACTGCGGAAGGTCGGGTGCCTTATGCCGGAAGTCTTCCGCGGTAGCACGCTGTGGAAGATGGGAGTGCCGTATCCCAGAAGGATCTCTCACCGAGTGGCGTACCGAGGAAGATTGGCAGTCTGGTATCGTAAGCTCTTCTCGGTAGCTTGCTGGGGAAGGCTGGGTTCCTTATACCAGAAGCCTTGTGTACACAGTCGGATCTATGGCCGATTCTGGCTTCCTTCCGAAGTATCCGGGATTTTACCCACATCAGAGCCAAAACTTGATATAGGCCATATCTTGGCTGAAGATTTTCCGTTGATCACGCACTGCTTGTCCTTCTGCTGGTCTGATCATTATTGCTATAAAGGTTGCACAACTGATGCAGGCTTCATTTTGATAATTAATTCAGAATACCCTTTGTATTTAGACTAAGTGTTGCTGATAATAAGCAGTCGACAGATAATTCCATTCGGTTCAGCTGAGCTTCCAAGCATGTTAGGTGCTCCTTGATTCTGACAACCGTGAACCTATCCATATTCCTTGCGAACCTTATTCACAGTGCCTAGAAAATTTGTATTATCATCGGTGGAACTCCAAAATACTTTGAAATTTGTACCAACGTACCGAAATTTTGTTGTGCTCTCGGCACATTCACATCCTTGAAATATGTCTTCAGTGGGTAATAAATGATTCTTGGGTCCATTGAGAGGAGACTCAGGGTTCACTTCACTGACTGAAATAATCCTTGCATTGCGGACGGAATAATTTTCCCTTACTGATGTTCATTCCTAGTAGCTCATCTGCCTGTTACTTAGGCGTGACTTGTTCTGAGGCAAACTCTCTCAGGTATATTCTGGCCTTGTCTGTTGCACACGGATTCTGCTTCTGACCCATTCTTCATTCTTGACAGATCCGGTGGTAATGTTCTGAATATCAGGTAGTTGGCTGGACATGACTCTTGCTGAATTGGGATTATTGGGCATTATCCCAGTTGCATGCTGATCTTCTTAGGCAACTCTTGCGGATGGATCCAGTCGGAGCAGAGAGACAAAATCGACAAAAGAAACAATAACCGCGAAAACCCAAAAAGCAAATAAAGCTCAAATTTTTGCGGACCTTACACATGTGGCCAAGGATCCACTTGACGGGGGGATAACCCCGGGGTAGCCTCAGCCGACTCCTTCGACTTTTTGAAACGACTGCAGGACGAGCCGCCTCCCCCTGCAGTCCGGCTCCGCGCGGCCGGCTCCGCCGACCGGCCGGCTAGGGGCCCCGCGGCCAGCTCCACCAATCGGCCGGCTAGGGGTGGAGACGCCTAGCCCCCTAGCCGGCTGTGCTGCAGGTACCGCTGTTAGAGCACGCGTGGCTGCAGAAGCCCCCGTCGCATCGGGGGTCAGCGCCCGCATGGCCACAGTGAGGTGACAGTGCCTCTGACTCCGGCCAACTGCGACCTGGCGAACGGCACAGTGCCGGCCTGCCCTCAGCCACTCCATTACCTGCCCCGGCATGGCTACAGCGCGACCGGCCGTACCGCTGACCGCGCCCGGCTGCCGCAAGACGACGCCCTAAAGGACGACCCGTGCCACGACGAGACGGGCACGGGGGCCCGCCGGGCGGGGCCCCCTCCGGCTCCCGACGGGACCCCGCAGCCGGCAGGCCCTACCAACGACAAGACCCCTCAGCCGGGTGCCCCACGGCCGGCTGGAGAGGCCGCCAGCTGGGGCCCTCCGGAGCCTTCTACTCACATTGTATACCGGGGGGTTGGCCTATAAAACCCCCCGGAGCTCCCTCATGCAAGGGGGTGACCTTCTTCCCCGACGCACCACACACACACACACCCACGTAGAGAGGTAGAGAGGGCGAGCTAGCCCCTTCTTCTTCCTCTACTCGAACAGCTCGAGGAGCACCATTGTAACCCCCTTCGGTTCGCCAACTAGACCGGCAGGACTAGGGGTATTACCTCCCACGGAGGGCCCTGAACCTGGGTACATCGCGTGTCACGCACCGCTTGTGCCTAATCCCGCTCCCGGAGCCCGCCGGCGTCCTTCGGCCCCAACCACTCTCGATAAGCCTCCCCATGGCATCTATCGTGAGAAAACGACGACACCACTAGTATAACTAGTATAGCGCACTCGATGCACCTCTAAGGATTTAGAAGCGAAACGACACAATGCTCCTGGTAGCACTGGTGTCAAGCTCCTACTACTTCCTTAGAGAACATCACACTCGATGCAGGACCATAGCCAAAGTGGCTTGGTCAACGATCCTAGGATTATCGGGGAAAGATGGAATTTATAGGCGTTTCCCAAAGGAAACTAGAGTAAGAAGAGAAATGCCATGGTTAGCAAGCAGGGTAAGGATATGTGGTTTCCCTAGGGGTTTCAGGGCTCACGGGTCGTTGCCCGGTGCGAGCGTTTCACACCGAAGGCAAGGGCCACGAGAGTTGGGGTCTGATGGAGCCAAAGACCTATGGGGTTGCCTTATGATCAATAGTAGCCATGCCAGGTGGCAAAGATGGCTGAAATCCATCTGGGCTTTCTACTGAACACAAGACAGTGAAGTCTGGCTAGGGTAACCTATAGTCAGCCTGGCTGCTCTGATACCATCCTCTGTGGCGCCCCGCCTGATTACCACTGTAGCCAGACGGTCGCCGCACATACCAGCCTAGGAAATCACTCTGGCATGCGCGTTTACAACAAATATCATGAACACATGCATTTCTATTAATGGATATATCAGTCTTACAAGATATATGTTACAAGAGTGATGGCAGCGGAAAAGCTCTATCTAAGGTAGCATGGTCTTGGTGCGGCTCCAATCCACAGGGATCTGACTGGGTTACTCTTCTAGCCCGCGAACGCTCCAGCTCCTCGACGATGGACGACGGGTCCTTATGTGAACCTGGCCATGTTAAAGGCCGCTGAGTACTTTTGAATGTACACGCAAGCAAACCAACTAACATATACACCAAGCAAAGCAATCCATGGCATTAAAGCATGCATTTATTATTAGAGCAATATTAATCATCATGACATAGCATACCTATCTAGCAATATTAATTATCATGCCATAACAGGTTTATTTAGCAAGATAACTACTAAAGTAAAATGCAGTAAAGTAAGCATATCGAGTAATTGATTCATACTCCGAACAATCTTAGGATCCAATTCAACTCTTAACCAGATCCAACTTACTCTCTTACGGGTTGTCCCACAACCCTCGGAATACTCACGAGTCATCGAGTACTTCTGATCATAGGACAAGTTCTTCCATCATTATTATCATTACTACGGTTGACCACCTAGTGAGGCCTGGATGGACTGTCCAATACCGTGGACGCGGCTATTCGAATAGTTTCTTCACTCTGCAGAGGTTGCGCACTTTACCCACACCATGGAGCACCTGGCCTCGTGATCCCATTCAGGTGGACCAGCGTTGCTCCAACGAAACCTGCCTAACCCTTGACTCCACCACCATACCACTGGCAATCATTCTCCCCCGGAGTCAAGCCCTGGGTGGCCCCTGTGTCACCTCGTGACACCTGCCACCGTCATGGCCAAACTAAACTGTCCCAAACGGGGACCGCGCGCAAACAAACAAATGGGCTCACAAGGTTATCGCCGCCTACCGGGCCAGGCTAGCGCGCGCATAACCTTCCCTATCTGGAGGTACCGGTGAAAGAGCACGCGATCAGAGCAAGTCAAGGCCGTCCCATACCGGCAAATGTGGCTGCACGGATAAGCCCGGACAGTTGACTCTAGATCAACTGACTAGGTTTGGCCTTAGCAAGTATTTAACAAGCATGGTTGTTTATCACAATAACTTGAGATGGCAGTAGCTAAGCATGATAAAAACATAACCACCTATCTCCATATAATGTCACGACAAGTCATTGGTGCAATGATAAGATGAACAGTAGCAGGCAATGTAAATGACAATATTGAAATGGCAGGAGTTTAAATATTTCTAGCACAAGCATATCATTAATTAAACACGCAAGAATAACACAAAGCAATGCTTTAGGGAATATATCATATGGCCGGCTTGCCTGGGGTCGAAGAATACTCCGGGAGAAGTGCGGAGAGTCCGCGGAAAGGATCGCCGAAAACCGTTCTCTCTCGGAGAAGGCTGATAGAAGGGCAAGGGCAAAATGGTCATTTTTACAGTGTGGAAACATTATGAAAATGATACCATCGGAACGGGCTCGACGAGATGAAGAAGTGGGCGTTGGTTTCACCTGAATCGGAGTTACGAGTGAAAAGATATTAGGGTTTGAAGTGGAAGGACCCTTCTGTAAAGAAATTGTTTACTTCTGGGTCCCTGGGTAAAAACTGGTGGCGTCTTTGCTGGGAATACGCTTTCGGTAAGTTGAAAATGCCTTCTGAGCCCAAGCCTTAGGGAAATACGCCTTCATTAGCCGAAGGCGTAAACTTCGGAGTGCGCTTCCACTCAAAAAGTCCGCGGGCCCGGGTCAACTCTTTTGTTAGGCTGACGAGTGGGGGCCGCAGAGGAGGTGGGGTCCGTCTGGCCAGCTGGAGGCGAGGTCATCCTCTTCCTCTCGCTCGCCCGTGGAGCAGAGGGAGGCGGCGCGCTACGGCGACCGTCCCGGGCGGCTCCGTCCACCGTTGCCGGCGTTCCGGGCACCGGCTTGACCGGGAAGGCTAGCCGCATCCATCCCGGCAGGAGGCGGTCCTCCAGGGGAACGGGAGCGAGCGTGCTCACGGTCGTGGCGGACGGCGGCTCCGGTGAGCTCCGGCTCGACGTCGTGGCCATTCCCTGGCAAAAATAGGGCGGGGAGGGCGCCGTGGTGGTGGTGGCGTTCGTGGGATGAGGCGAGGTGGAGCGGGGACGGCCTAGACGCCGCCAATTTAGGCGAGGATGGGAGGCGGCCATGGCGGCCGGAGATGGAGCGGAGAGCTTTCTGAACTCGGCTGAGAGGTGGGGCGGGGTACCAGGCGGGTGGAGAGGGCCTGGTGAGGTTGAGGGAGGCCCGGGCTGCGGCTATTTATAGCCGGGGCGGCGGAGGAGATAGGCTCGGCCACCGTGGCGACCTTAGCCGCTCCATTGGCGCTCGGGGACACGCGGAGGGAGGGGGCGATGTCGGCAAGGATTCCAGGGAGGAGGAGACAGGGGAAGACGACGACGCCGTCATGGGCGCACAGTGGCGGAGCTCGTCGTGGCGCGGCGAGGAAAAAACTGGAGGGGAGAAGGTGTGAGAGAGGGGTACGTGGACACCGCGGAGCCATAGGGAATGCTCGCCAGAGCTGGCCAGAGCAGGCCTACCGACGCGCACTGAGCGCTGTCCACCATTTTGGCCTATCCTAAGCAGGGTCACCACGGGTGCCACATGCTCTGGAGTTTTCCTGGATGCTAGATCATGTCAACAAGATGTGTCACTGCTCAACTAGAGGAGCTATGTGGGTGGAATTATCTGGGAGGCTCTGAGGTGAAAGAAACTTGCAAAAGAAGATTCTGGCAGCAAGGTGTTTGAGATGATTTGAGCAATATTGGCTGAGGGGAATGGACTGAATTTTGTTGTGTGGAAATGATCTACTAAGGTGAAGCCCTTGGAAAGTTTTCAGGCCAAAAGAATCATTCTAGATAGCATTTCCTTCACAACTGCCAAATTGGTCCCGAATATAGATTTTGATGCTGTGCTCAAATGGCTTAATGAAATAAGATGAAATTTTGTGGAGAGTGATTATTTGGATATATTAAGCCACTGTAAGAGTTTCATACCATTTCAGTACACCAAAATGGTACTTGCTTCACAGAGCTTCCAAATGGACAGAAACTTGGGAAAATTGCTATGGGAAAATGGATGGATGAATTGAGCTGTTTTTGGTTTCCATGAGTGATTTATCAATGTTAACAACCATAAAAAATGTCAGCTCAAATAGATCAAGGTTTAAATCACTTCCTTTGCAATTTGCCCAACTGGACAGAATTTGCAAATTGATGTAGTGCTCAAAATTTGAACTGTGGAACTTGGGTTCTTCATGGAAATGGTGAATATATGGATAGGAGAAGCTCCAAAATTTATTTGGAATTTTTCTTGGCTACCAAAATGGTAGCTCCTTTAGAAAGTGCCCAAAATGCAATATTGGCATTAAATAGGAAAATACAATTTTCCTTATTTAATTATGGCCAATATTTTTGTGGGAGCTCAATATGATCATAAAGAATATCTCCACAAGTTTTCATGAACTTTGGAGATGGATAGATATTTTCCTGGATTTAATTCCCTTAACTGGCAGAAAAAGTAATTAATTATATATGAAAAATATTGCAAATGACTTGGCAATATTTTTACATATCCAGGGTTTATAGAGGTGGGATGATCACTGGGAAAGATTTGAGAGGCATAATATCAAAGGAAATTGGGGTTCCTTTGTAACTGAAAGGATTAGGGTTTCCCTTCCGGTGACTCGGAAGGCATTGTTTCGATGGCAAAGTCCGGAGATAGATCTTGGGTGGCAAGGTTGGACTGGGGAGAATCTCTGGTTGGATAGGAAAGGCAAGGCTAAATGACCATCTTCACATACCCAAGAGTGAAAGAAATCCGATAACACCGAGAAAAAAGACGGGAGTCGAATCTCGCAAAGGAAATAAAACAGGGAGCGAAAGCCAGGGTGTTACACGATGAAACACAATTCCAGCCGCCGCAAGTTCCAGAACCGCGAGATCCAATCTAACACCATCACAGAGGGGTGCATCGTCTTCATGGGTGCCTCTCCGATGATGCATGAGTAGTCCACCATAGACCTACTGGTCGGTAGGTAGTATCTAGATGGCTTTATCTCTCTCTTTTGATTCTCAATACAATGGTGTCTTGGAGATCTATTTGATGTAATGACTTTTTGCGGTGTGTTTGTTGGGATCCGATGAATTTTGAGTTCATGATCAGTTTCTATCCATGAATATTATTTGAGTCTTCTTTGATCTCTTATATACATGATTACTTATAGCCTCGTATTTCTTCTTCGAATCTTTGGTTTAGTTAGGCCAACTAGATCGATTTTTCTTGCCATGGGAAGAGTTGCTTTGTGATGGGTTCGATCTTGCTTTGTCCTCTCCCAGTGACAGAAGGGGCAGCGAGGCACGCATGTATCGTTGCTATTAAGGATAACAAGATGGGGTCTATTCCTACATGCATAGATCTTGTCTACATCATGTCATTGTTCTTATTGCATTACTCCGTTTTTCCATGAACTTAATACACTAGATGCATGCTGGATAGCGGTCGATGTGTGGAGTAATAGTAGTAGATGCAGAATCGTTTTGGTCTACTTATCTTGGACGTGATGCCTATATAATTATCATCGCCTTGGATATCGCCATGATTATTTGATCTTCGATCAATTGCCCAATAGTAATTTGTTTACCGACCATGTGCTATACTCATGAGAGAAGCCACTAGTGAAACCTACGGCCCCCGGGTCTACTTTTCCAACATATTGCTTTCCGATCTATCTTTTGGTGCTTTAGTTTCAGATCTATTATTCCAAAAACCCAAAAATACCTTGCTGCACTTGTTATTTGCTTCTTTTATTTTGTGTTCTTGTGCGATCTATTTATACAATCTATTACAATCTAATCTATCTTTTTACCGTTGAGAGATTGACAACCTCTCTTACGCGTCGGGTTGCAAGTATTTGTTCTTTGTGTGCAGGTACCGTTTACATAGCGTTGCGTGGTATTCCTCCTAGGTTCGATACCTTGGTTTCATAACTGAGGGAAATACTTACCGTAGCTGTGCTGCATCATCCCTTCCTCTTTGGGGAAATACCAACGCAGTCTCAAGCCACGTCAAAGGAATTTCTGGCGCCGTTGCCGGGGAGGAGGTGCAAAATTAGTCTCTCTTCAACGTGCCAATCTCTGGCGCGGGGAGACATCATCAACATCTATCAGGTTCCTAATCACAAATCTCATCTCCTTGCAATTTACATTATTTGCCATTTGCCTCTCATTTTCCTCTCCCCCACTTCACGAAATTTGCCGTTTTATTCGCCCTCTTTTTCGTTTGCCTTTTTTGCTTGTTTGCTATCTTTGCTTGTGTTGCCATTTGCCTTCTATTTGCTTGCATCTTTGCTTGCTAAAAATCTATTGATATTGATCCTCGTCCACTTGCTAATATTTCAAAAGGCCAAATTATGATGAAACAATTGCTAGTTAGTTGAGTGCACTTGGTTATCTCTATGAAGTTTTGTTTGAAAATCATGAATCTGAAATTTTTGATGAAGTGTTGAAAGAACAAATTTATAAGGTGATTCATGATAGCTCCTTGATTGAAACTAATGATTGCAATGATGTTACTATAAATTCTATTAATGTCAATCATGTTAATGATATGCAAAACTACAAGCTTGGGGATGATAATTTTGTCATGTCCACTTCTTATTGCAATGATCATGATTGGGGTGATCATGCTTCTTATGATCTTGAAAATTTATTTAAGCCTCATGTTGAATATGTTATTGATAATAATGTTTGCAATAGTATCAAAAGTGGGTTTGGAAGAGCGTCAACTTTAGGTAAAAAGAATCCCACATATTTGGAGAGTGTTCAATCTTATGAATTTTTTGATAAAATTGGGTTTGGAGAGGTCATAACTTTAGTTAATGTTGATCCCACTACCTCGGGAGATTGCAAGACTTTTATGCATGTGGACCATGAAGAGAATATTTTATGTGATAGCTATATTGTTGATTTTGAATATAATCCTACATGTAATTATAATGAGAGAGGGAAATATGGTTATAGAAATATTCATGTTACTAAATTACCTCTCTTCATGTTGAGATTGCTATTGTTTCTTTCTTCTTCCATGCATATGTTAGATATTTCTTGTGTTGATAATTTGTTTTGTTATAAAGTGCCTATGCATAGGAAGTATGTTAGACTTAAATGTGTTTGTGTTATGCTACAGATGCTCTCTTTGTGTTTCAACTACTATCTTTCATGTGAGCATCAATAAAATCTCAAGCCTATCTTAATGGCTATAAAGAAAGAGCTTGTTGGGAGGCAACCCAATGAATAAAATTTATTTTACCTTTTTCTTTATTTTCTTGAGTGTTTACACAATTATTCTACTGTCATTATTGTTGTTTTTATGTTTTAATTTGTGTTTGTGCCAAGTAAAGCCATTATGATCATGTTGGGTGATAGTTGATTTGATCTTGTTGAAAAACAGAAACTTTTGCGTCCAGTAATTTTTTTTTATAAATCACAGAAGCAACAAAAAATTCTGCATTTTTTACAAAATATTGGTATACAATTTTCTGACATTTTCCTAATTTGTCAGAATTTTTTGAGTTACAGAAGTATGGTTAGAGTACATATTTCTACACACTGTTCTGTTTTTGACAGATTCTGTTTTCGTTGCATTGTGTGCTTATTTTGATGAATCTATGGTTTGTATCGGGGGTATAAGCCATGGTAAAGTTAGAATATAGTAGATATAATGCAATGATAAAATATGAATGGGTTTGCAACAGTACTTAGAGTGGTTATTTGCTTTATTATACTAACGGATCTCACGAAGATTTTGTTAAGTTTTGTGTGATTGAAGTTTTCAAGTTTTGGGTGAGATTAAGATGGATGAAGGAATAAGGAGTAAGAAGAGCCTAAGCTTGGGGATTCCCATGGCACCCCAAGATAATATCCAAAGAGAAACAAGCAACTAAGCTTGGGGATGCCCAGAGTGGCATCCCCTCTTTCTTCTAACGACCATCGGTATTTTACTTGGAGCTATATTTTTATTCGTCACATATCATGAGTTTTTCTTGGAGTGTCTTGTATTATATGAGTCTTTGCTTGATTTTATTTTTAGTTTTTCACAAATATCCTTGCTATACACACCTATTTGAGAGAGCCAATTTTTTTTAATGATTTGTTAGAATTGCTCTATATGCTTGACTTAAATATTTTCAGCTATGGAATTGCTCTAGTGTTTCACTTATATATTTTTGAGCATGGCATCCTTTAAATATTTGAAGAAATACTCTCATGCTTAACTTAGATTAATTTGAGAGTTTGTAAATTTTGGATTAAATACTCTCATGCTTCACTTATATTAATTTGAGAGTAGGTAACATTTTGAAGAAATGCTCTCATGCTTCACTTAGATTAATTTGAGAGTAGGTAAAATTTTGAAGAAATGCTCTCATGCTTCACTTATATTAATTTGAGAGTTAGTAAATTTTGAAGAAATTCTCTCATGCTTCACTTATATTATTTTGAGAAATTGAACTTTTATGCTCATGTTCTTCACTTAAATCTATGTGAGCTTGTCAAAAGCAATGGTAATATATGAAACTAGTCCCAATGTGATAGATATTCAAGAGGGATATAATAAAAACTTTGATGAAGATCATTGGACAAACTAAACTTGATTCCTTGTAATAGTTTTGAGACATGATGATAGTAATATGTGAGTTATGTGTGTGAGTAATTATGCTTTAGTAAGAATATTGGTGTTAAGGTTTGTGATTCCCTATGCAAGCACGAAAGTCAATAGTTATGCAATGAAATTACATCCTACTTATGGTGCATCATTCGGTGTTAGTTATGCTTAATGCTCGCTTATGTGAATTTTTGTTTCTTGGTTGGTTGCTACTCAATCTATTTGCTAGCCTTCACTTGTACTAAGTAGAAATACTACTTGTGCATCCAAAATCCTTAAAACCAGTTTTGCCATATGAGTCCACCATACCTTCCTATATGTGGTATTTCCATGCCGTTCCAAGAAAATTTGTATGTGCCATCTCTAATTTTCAAAATGAATTTCCTTTTTGTGTGCTCGAACCGCTCATGAAGCAAAAGGGGGTGACCGATATTTTTCCATGCTAGATGTGTTATTCTCAAGATGAGTTTATTCAATTATCATTGCACGAGAGTACGGCGGTAATAGGGATGCCCAGTCCCAAAATGAAAAAGAAATTTACTTTATGTTGAATAATAAATTCCTTGGAAAGTGTTGGTATTGAAGGTAACCGTGGATTCGACTAGCCATGAATTGTGAAAGAATGGTGGAAAAAGGAATAAACTTTATTTTCTATTTGGGAACCGCTTATGATATATCTAGAATGGAAAGGTATGGAAAGCTCTCGGTCGTTTTCGTTGACAGGAAAGGCATGCCACCCAAAATATTTTTCTCTATCAATTTAAACCTTGAGTTCTGGCACCTCTACAAATCCCCACTTCCCTTTGCGAAGGGCCTATCAATTTACTTTATGCAATTTTTACTTTTATTTGAGTCTCCATCTTCTCTTATAAAGCACCAACTAGGGGGCACTATGATCGCACTTGAGCATTAGGTGTAGCTAATATTTGAGTGTGTTTCATGAATGGATCAATGATTGAGCATGATGAGCTAGGGATAACTTTCTTTAGTGTTGATATTTTGAAAGACATGGTTGCTTGTTGGTATGCTTGAGTATTAAAGTCTTCATGTCAAAACTAGACTATTGCTTTGAACCATCTAAAAGTCCAAATGTCCATGCTACAAAAGAAAATAATATGTGATGAACATGTTAGGCAACATTCCACATCAAAAATTCTATTTTTATCATTTACCTACTCGAGGACGAGCAGGAATGTAGCTTGGGGATGCTGATACGTCTCCAACGTATCTATAATTTTTGATTGGTCCATGCTTTTATATTATCAATCTTGGATGTTTTACAATCATTTTATAGCAACTTTATATCATTTTTTGGGACTAACATGTTGACATAGTGCCAAGTGCCAGTTGCTGTTTTTGCTTGTTTTTTACTTCGCAGAATATCAGTACCAAACGAAGCCCAAACACCATGAAACTTTTTGGAGATTTTTTTGGGCTAGAAGACACCTGGAGGACCAAAGAAGTACCAGAGAGGAGGGCCGAGGAGGCCACAAGACACTAGGGCGCGCCAGAGGCCCCTGGCATGGCCTGGTGGGTTGTACCCTCCTCGGGACACCTCTCCAGCGCCTATCGGCTCTATAAATACCAACGAAAAAAATAGCACGCTATTTCGACGTTATAGCGTCGCTATAGCATATCTGAAAGGGCCACATTATGTTTTAGGTAATTTGCTCGCTATGCCGCTATTCACGCTATAGCGCGCTATTTTGACGCTAAACGAAATAGCGTTATGGCGTTTTAGCATGTAGCACACAACAACCCATCAGGCATCGCCGCATAACATCGCCCAACTCACCTCACTCTCTCCCAGACACAAACACAATGCATACAACCTAACCTTGCTAACTTGTCACCAATTTGCCACCAGTTCCTGATCGAGGACGCGGCGATGGAGGCGTTCATGACTCATGAGCAAAGCCGGTGGTGGCAGTTCGTGAATGGCAGCAGCTTCTCTCCATCCCCTTTTCAAGTAGCGGCGTTGGCCACACCTTCAATTCTAGCAAGACAACGCCGATGTCAATCACGCTGTCGGCGTCGGCAAGTAGTCACCGATGTTTCCTATGTTAAATAGGAGTGTTCCCTTTCCTTCCAAATTAGGAGTGTACATGCCCTGAGCCTAGCTCTCATGTGTTTCTCATCTTAATTTAGAGTGTTTTTTTCCTTGCAAATTATGGAAGCCTTAAATTTTGTGATATATATGACATTTTTATGCAAAACGTTATTTCTAAATATAGCACGTAATTAGCACGCTATAACCTGCATAGCATTTGGGGAAGGGTGGCACTAAATCTTATAGCACGCTATTTTTTTCATTGCTCTAGATCAACCAACTAGGTTGCGTTAATTAACTCCTCATATCCGCAAACTACCGGATGAAACCCAAAATAATCATAGACAGTAATCTCTTAATCTAACTCAACATATCGACAATTATAAGTGCTAGCATAGCAAGACCATGGTACTGATAGTCATGGCATGAGATCAACCACAGTGCTAACATGAATATGTGATTGACAATAAGAAAACAGTAATGCTGGTATCTAGTAGCGGTGTCATCACATGTATAAGAAAATGCAGACTAGCAGGTAATAGATAAACACACACAGGGTGCAAGCAAAGTCATCACGCAAGTCCAGAGCTCATGGTAAGAGGTTGGCTTGCCTGGGGGTCGATGGATACGCCGGGAAGAAGATGCGATCACCTCGTGGAAGAATTCGCCGGAAAGGGTTCTCTCTCAGAGGGCTCGATCGGAGGGCAAGGGCAAAATGTTTATTTTCACAATGTGAACACATTATTAAAATAATGCCAATGGAACGGGCTCGACGAGACGAAAGCGTGGGCGCTGGTTTTACCTCGATCGGAGTTACGGTCGCGGAGAAATGGTCGTTCATTCGTTAAGCGTAGAAACGGACAGAATAGTGTCCACTGTAGCGCTTAACGGGTGAACGTTCACTATTCAGCACTTCGGCAGCCGGCTGAAAAATGGAAGCGCATTTTCTGAAATACGTCTTCGCAGTGATGAAAGCGTATTCTTAACATGAGGCTTAGCAGAATATGCCTTCAGTAGAGGAAGACATACTTTTGGAAGTGCGCTTCCACTTAAAATGACAGCGGGCCCGGGCTGACTTTTCTTCTAGCTGACGGGCGGGACCCGCCATATCCTCTCTCTCTCCTCCCCTGGGTCATCTCCAAGCTCCGACCGGAGCAACGGCAGGGGCGGCCGGCCGCCGGGGCAGCCGATGGACGGCGGCACGGGAGGGTCCGCCGAGGGGCTCGCCGGAACCAGGGCTCCATACCGCATCCGGGGGCGGTCGCGGAACCTCGGGGAATGGCCGGTGGCGCCGTTGCCATGGCTTGAGGCGCGACGGCCGTACGGCAACAGTGGGGCCGGGCCGGTCGGGCTTCCCTGGCAAAATGGAGGGCGGCGGAGGTCTTGCGAACTCCGGTGAGGCCTCCGGCCACAAAGGGAGGAGGGGAGGGCTAAAGCGCTGGGTTGGCCGAGGGGCATCGGGCGGCAGAGCTCGGCCATGAGAGAGGAAAGGGAGCTCCCGGGGCTCTATTAGGTGGGGGCTGGGCTCGATGGCTAGGAGTAGGGCTCGGGAACGCGCTTATATAGCCGCGGGGAAGAGCTACGCGATGACGGCCGAAGCTCCGAGATGCATGGCAAAGCGGCGGTGCTCCGGCGGTCGGCAGAGATGGCCAGGAGCTACGGGACGAGGGGGAGAAGACTCTGGGTGGTTCACGCGCACGGTGGACAACTCGCAGACGCTCCTGGACAAGCCGGGACTCGCCGGAGACAGCTCCCGAAGGGTCCATTCGCACAGAGCACCAATTTGGCTGGCTTCGCACGTGGTCACCACGTGGCCACGACGTTGTCACGCCCTACTCGACGCCAAAACGTGTCTAGGGGGTTCTCCTTACTCCCCTGAGCTGACCTGACCCCTCAAGCACGACACTGGAGCTCTGGTGTGACTTCTCCTAAGTCAAACACCAGCTGGCAGCCATGTGTTTGTGCTGTGCAGTGGCCATCACAGTGCTCCTCTTGGCTTGATATCAGGCATGGGTTAATCATCTACTAAGGTCACTAACTTGGCAAAGTCTCAGCTCAAATGAGCAAAGATAACTAGCACTTCCTTTGTAACCTGGCAATCTGACCAGAAATGAAGAAGATGATGCTGGGGTCAAATGGCTAGATGGACTTGGATGATTTTTGGTATGGAATGATGATTTGGTCATGAGAGATGGCTGAACAAGTTTCAGATCAAATTGATCATCTATGATGGTACTTCCTTCACAGAGATGCAATCTGGTCAGAAACTTGAGAAAATTATAGAAAAAGATTGGTTTGGAGAGATGATCTTATTTTTGGTTTACGGTAGTGATATATCAATATGCACTACCCTGCCAAATTTCAGCTCAATTGAATCAAGAGAACAAGCACTTCCCTCACAAAGTGCCAGACTGGGCAGAAATAGAAATCAGATGGTTCTGAGGAATTGGCTAGATGAAAATGGCCCAAATTTGGTGGAGACCAATAATTTAGGCATATGGAGGCACTGTAAAGATTTCATACCATTTGCATAAGTGGAAATGGTACTTTCTTCACAATGCTCCAATCTGAACAGAAACTTGGCAAATTTGGTGAGGAAATTTGGCTCAATGGAATGGGCTAAATTTTGGTGGACAAGGGTAATTTGTCATAATGAATTACCCTGCAAAATTTTAGCCCAAGGAGATCAAGGAATCATGCACTTCCTTTGCAAACAAGAAATCTGGACAGAATTTGCAAATGGAAGTGGTGCTCAAAATTTGAATTGGGGAACTTGATATTTTGATGTAAATGGAGAGGATATGGATATGAGAAGCTCCACAAATTATTTGGGATTTTTGCTAGCTACCAAGATGGTAGTTCCTTTGGAAAGGCCCCAAATTGGAATATTGGCTTTAAATAGGAAAATGCAATTTTCCCTATTTAATTATGGCCAATATTTTTATGAGAGCTCAATATGATCACAAAGAATATCTCCACAAGTTTTGATTTCCTCTGGAGATGGATAGATATTTTCCTGGATTTAATTCCTCAAAAGGGCAGAACAAGGAATTAATTCTTGATGAGAAATATTGCATATGACTTAGCAATATTTTTGCACATCTAGGGTTTATGAGGGAAAGAGGATCTCTGGAAATTTTGGGAGGATCAACAGAGCAAGGAAAATGATAGCTCCTTTGTAAACACAAAGGCAGGATTTCCAGTTCCAATATTTCGGAACTAGGGTTTGAATGAGATTCAGGGTTTACTGATGGAGGGTTGACTGGCACAAGAGCATGGGAAAGGAACTGAGAGGTTGAGGATAGACGGGATTCACCTGGTCACTTGCCAAATTCCAGAGGAAAAATTCGGGAGAGAAAAGCTAGGAAGGAATAACAGCACAAAAATCGATAACCCGATTTTTGGGGTGTTACATAACATCATACCACAGCTAACCCATAGGACAAAAGAAATCTACTCAAACATCATAGGATAGCCCCACATCATTGGATAATAATATATAGCATTAAGCACCATGTTTAAGTAGAGGTTACAGCAGGGAAGAGAGGTTTTACACCGCTGCATAGAGGGGGAGAGAGTTGGTGGTGACGACGGCGAAGTTGTTGGTGTAGATCGCCGTCACGATGGTTGCCTCGGCGGCTCTCCGGTGCCACCGGGAGAGAGAGGGAGAGAGCCCCCCTCCTTCTTCTTCTTCCTTGGCTTCCTCCCTAGGTGGGAGGAGAGCTTCCCCTCTGGTCCATGGCCGCCATGGATCCCAGAGGGCAAGAGCCCCCTCCGAGATTGGATCTATCTCTCTGTTTCTCTTCTGTTTTCGCGGTTGTTTTCTGACCCCTTCACCGTTTCTTAAATATCCAGGGATCCTTAACTCCGACCGGGCTGAAATTTTGAGGGGATTTTTATCGCAAAAATATATTTCTTGCGGCGAAAGTAGGGCCCAACCGACTTAAGGGGGAGCCACAAGTCATCAGGGAGCGACCAACCCCCCTAGTCGCGCCCTGTTGGCTTGTGCCTCCCTCGGGCACCGTGTTGCGTTGATTCTTCTTCCCAAAATTCACATATATTCCAAAAAAAAATCTCCGTAAATTTTTATCGTGTTTGGACTTCGTTTGATATGGAATTTCTGCGAAACAAAAAACACACAAAAACAGGAACGGGCACTGGATAAGTAAGTTAGTCCCAAAAATAATATAAAATGTTGCCAAAAGTATATGAAAGTTGTATAATATTGGCATGAAACAATCAAAAATTATAGATACCATGGAGACGTATCATCACCCCCAAGCTTAATTCCTCCTCGTCCTCGAGTAGGTAAATGATAAAAAGATAATTTTTGATGTGGAAAGCTACCTAACATAATCTTGAACAAATGTCTAATCAGGGCGTGAATATTAAGATACAAGTGATTCAAGGCAATAGTCTATCATTTGACAAAAAGACATCCATACTCAGGTTTACTAGCAAACAATCATGTCCTTTCAAAATAACAATGCCAGAGAATGCTATCCCTACAAAATCATATAGCCTGTCATGCTTGGTCTTCCTAGCATAAAGTATAAATCATGAGCACCCCGGTGTCAAACCAAGCAATTGGATCGTACTTTTTAACGCGCTTTACCTTTTTTATTACTCATGCAATATATGAGTGTGAACCATGGATATAGCATAAAGGTGGAATTGAATATGGTGGTAGGTTTCAAAGGGGTGAAAGTGGAGAAGAAAGTCTTGCATCAACTAGGCGTATCAACAGGCTATGGAGATGCCCGTCAATAGATATTAATGCGAGGAGTAGGGATTGCCATACAACGGATGCACTAGAGATATAAGTGTATGAAAGCTCAACTGAAGCTAAGTGGGTGTGCATCCAAATTGCTTGCTCATGAAGACCTCGGGCATTTCAAGAAGCCCGTCATCGGAATATACAAGCCAAGTTCTATAATGAGAAATTTCTATTGGCATATGGAAGTGACAAAACAAGAGACTCTCTATATGAAGAACATGGTGCCACTTTGAGGCACAAGTGTGGTAAAGGATAGTAGGAAAGACCCTTCTCTCTTTTTCTCTCATTTATTTGTTTTTTTCATGGCGGGCTTTTTTTGCCTCCCCCATTTTTTATGGTGGGCTTATTTGTCCTCCCCCATTTTTCATTTTTCGTCCGGAGTCTCATCCCGACTTGTGGGGGAATCATAGTCTCCATCATCCTTTCCTCACTGGGACAATGCTCTAATAATGATGATCATCGCACTTTTATTTACTTACAACTCGATATGAAAACTTATGAAACAATATGACTCAATATGAATGCCTCTGGCAGTGTACCAGGATGTGCAATGATCTAGCGTAGCAAAAGATATCAAAAAATGGACAAGCCATGGAAATACCATGCTAGCTATCTTACGATCATGCAAAGAAATATGACAATGAATGCTCAAGTCCTGTATATGATGATGATGGAAGTTGCATGGCAATATATTTTGGAATGGCTATGGAAATGCCATGATAGGTAGGTATGGTGGCTGTTTTGAGGAAGATATAATGAGGCTTATGGGCAACAGAGCATATCATGTCACGGGGTTTGGATGCACTGGCGAAAGTTGCACCGATCCTCGAGGTGAGAATGGGCAATTCACGGTTACAAAGAGGCTAGCAAATGTGTGGAGGTGAGATTGCGTATATCCATGGATTCACATTAGTCATAAAGAACTCACATACTTATTACAAGATTTTATTAGCTCTCTCAAAGCAAAGCACTACTCGCATGCCCCTAGGGATGATGTTGGTAGGATTTGACCATCGCGTGCCCCCGATTATAACAACACAAAGGATTTCAATCAAGGATAAATTATGCTCCAATCTTCATCACATAACTAGAGACTATACGTGCATGCTTCGGGAATCACAAACCTTACTATCAATATTCTTACTAATCCACAATCATCTACTAGTTCACCCACACATTACTATCTTAATGTCACAAAACTATTGCAGGCAATCAAACATATCATATTCAGTGATCTTCAAGTCTTATGTAGGATTTTATGACTAACCATTTAAATGACCAATTTCCCGTTGACTCTCTAAATAGGTATAAGTGAAGCATGAGAGTTTAATTTCTTTCAACAAAAGACCACGCTCTAGTAAATATAAGAGCCAAAGAGCATTCTACAAATAACGGTTTTCTATATGTAGAGAAACATGCATCCAACTTCAAATGATATAAGTGAAGCACATGAAGCATTCTATAAAGCCATACTCAAAAGATATGAGTGAAGTGCAAACAGCATTCTATAAATCAACCATGGAATTTACCAAACCAGCATGGTGCATTGCTAAGAGGAAAATAAAAGGCACACGACCCTCCAAGAATTTGCGCATATCATGTGAATAAAACAAAAAACAAAACATACCGATAGGTATTGAAGAAGAAAGATTGGATGCCTTCTGGGGCATCCCCAAGCTTAGACGCTCGAGTCTCCTTGAATATTTACTTGGGGTGCCTTGGGCATCCCCAAGCTGTAACTCTTGTCTCTCCTTATTCTTCTCATATTGATACCTCTTCAATCTTCGAACACTTCGTCCACACAAAACTTGACAGAACTTTTATTAGAAACGTTAGTACATAATCATCAAATCTCATCATGTCCTGCCATAAGATTATTGTATAATTATAATCTAACATTACCTACTGTATGCTATGACAATTCTATGGCTCCCAAGTCAATGGGGCTCAACAAGAATTCAAACATAAGCACACAAAGCAACTATAACAGCAATATGTGAAAAACAGGACAGTCTGTAAAGATGCAGATGATACCTATACTTCTGTAACTCAAAAAATTCTGAAATATTAGGATGTAATAAAGAATTTTCATAGCAGAACTGTGTAAAAATTTCAGAATTTTGGCATGTTCCAGTAAAATATGAACATTTAAACACTACCGGAAAAGTTTCAGTTTTTGCGCAGCACATATCAAACAAGCAATGTAAACATCCTAAAGGTAATTCTTGGCACATTATTTTTATAATACATTGGATTTATACAAGGGGATAATTATTTTTGTTGAAAAGTTTTTGTAATCAAAATTCACAAAGTTTCCATGGGAAGGAACAAAAGTCAAGGACGCCCCCACTTCAACAATGCTCATCTTTCTCACTTTCACCTTTCTTTTTGAAAAGGTTTTAGGTTCCCCAATTTATGTTTTTGTTTTTAATTATTTTAAAAGCACACAACATAAATAAATGACTCTCTAAAAACTTCCGGGTTGTCTCCCTGGCAGCGCTTTCCTTGAAACTATTAAGCTAGGCATATAGTGCTCAAATAATTGATCCACCGGGATCCCAAGGTATATCAAAGCCAATTTTAATTAACAATGATTTGTAATTAAGTAGTGAGCACAAAGAAACATATATCATGTAACAACAAAGTCTAACTCTCTTCCTATGCATTGGCATGTCATAAAAGAACAATTCATGCACACAAAGTAAAGACCAATACATAGCATAAGTGGTTTCTTGCAATTTTATCGTATTGGAAACATAGAGAGGTGAAGATTTGATTCCTCTCTCATAATAATTGCAAGTAGGAGCAGCAAGAACATGCATCTTATATTCATCAAAATCATCATGTGTGATAGTGAAATGCATCCCATCAATACACTAGTGCAGAAAAGCCTAGCTATGGCGTGGCAAAAAGGGCCTTGCTGGCGTAGGCACCCGATGCTAGCAATATGGCGCCACAGTTAAAAAACAGTGGTGGCGTTGGAGCCTACGCCAGCAATATTTAGAATATCTATGGCGTCGGGTTATGTTGTATGCCGGTATTATGACCTATATCTATGGCGTACACATTATTCCAACGTCACAAATAACTGAAAAAACATTGCAGGCGTTGTACCTTCTCAGCACGCCATTACTTAATTTGTAAGCATCTGAAAATCGCTGCCACGATAGCGGGAAAGTGCACCATTTGCATGGCAGAATAAGGCACCAATTGAAAGACATTTTAGATTCATAGATAGTGCTTACATAATTAGTTAAGATAGCTAGTGATCAAGTTTTGAAGTACTATAACACAAAACCACATGAACATGTAGTTGATCGAGCTAGAAGTATTGTAGAACCAACAACATAGGTAGCTGACACTATCCTATTACATATCGGCATAAGGATCATTAACGTATTTCTTTGCCGGATCCGCGATAGACACAGGACCGTCAGCATCAAGCCCCTTCTTCCGAAGGCGAGCTTTTATCTCCTCCGGGCCGGAAGGTGCGCAGCCGTTGAAAACCCCGCAATGGTCGATGACATCCTTGTTGAGGATGGTAGCAAACTTCACCTGGATGCATCTGAATTCATCTATGTTATTTCCCGGGATAATTTCCTCCATTTTCTTCCCCCATGCGATGACGTATGAGTTCTTTTTAAGGCGTTCTCCCTCCCGTATGTACTCCTCCATGTGGTGGACAACGTAGTAGCCGTCTATATCACTGTTTTCCGGCTGTTGCATGCAACAAAAGTCAGTTTTGTACCCGAAGCGTACCGCTTTAAACCTGTCAAACTTGCGATAACTGTCTCTGATCACTCCTTCCCATCAGGTATACTCAAAAAGTACTTCATCCAGGACCTTCTTGATGCCTCTGTAGTCTTTTTTCACTTTCCTCGTCGAATGCAAGAAATACGTTTCGGCGGACTTTGGAGTAATAACGACGAGGACACAATGTTCTATGCGTACAAAGTCGATCGAGTTAATTAATGGTGTTACGTGGAAGCATGCATAACGAGATTGTACGAAATAGTAATCTAGCTAGACATAATGACTTACTTCGGATAGTAGGGCACGAGAAGGCAGTCTTTGTCCATGTTGGCAATCATGAAGTCTGTCAAATACTTCCGCATAGCTTGTCGGCGCTCAGGGTGATTGGTGTTGGTCTCGTGCATGAGGTAAGGGTCTGCTACCGCGACATCCTTGTTGAGCTCACATTTGGCAGTGTAGGCAGCATTGATTGCCCATAGGCGTACTAAGGAAGAACTAAGCTTCATTAGACGGAACATGTTGAAGATGTCTTCGAATGACACATAGAATATTTCCGCGGGGAAATCGTCGCACAAACCAAAATTTGGTGGCACCATCAGTGAAAAAACAGAGCGAGACCCACCTCCAGCAGAGAATGCATACTTCTCCCTAGATAGAACTGTGTCATGCAGAATCCTCAATTCTGTGTGCAGAAGATCGCTGAGCTCCTTCGGAAGGATGGGATCACCTAGGGAATGGTAATCCCGCCATTGAACAACATGTCGAACTTGTTTACTCTTCTGAACTGGTTAGCTAGCAGCATGTGCCTTTGTCTTATTACCAGCTGGTCTCTTTCTCTTCTTGCGTGTCGGGTTAGGCTGGCTGGCTATATTGTCTGGCAATGCATTTGTGACCATCACATTGAGTGTGTTTGGACTCAGAAATGTTCCCCTGTGTGGTGGCACATGTGTGTCTGGTGGTGTGAAGTCCTCATTGAAAAGACTCTTCTGGCAACGAACAACACGTTCCTGTTGAGCAAGCGGAGGCATAGATTAGAATCCAAGAGCAGGACCAGCAGACATAGTGTCGTGGTTTTGTCATGTCAGATGTCCTCGTGCAAGGACTTAGGTGTGAGGCCAACGCCGCTAGGTGGCGACTCAAAGGGGTTGAATGGGAACGAGAGACGAGTTTACCCAGGTTTGGCCCCTCCGATGGAGGTAATAGCCTACGTCCTGCTTTGTGTCTATATTGATGGTGATCTCGGTTACAAGGGTGTGGAATCGCTAACCTACCTTTCGAGGGTGTCTTACTTAAGTCTTTCCGTCGGGCTCGCCTTTATATACAGGTCGAGACCCTAGGGTTTACAACAAAGTCCGAGTCATATTGTGACTCGTAACCTATTATGTCTCTAACACGCCTTGCCTCTCAAGCGAGGAATCTTCTGGCATCTTCTTCCCTGTGGGCCTTGAGCCGCCGTCTCTCCGTGCTTGGGCCGCCCGGCGACTTACTCAGCAACCGCCTTGTTCGTCTCATCTTTACAACACGGCCCATCTTTAATATAATTCCGGAGCCGCCATTACATTGACCCGACCCAATAAGACGGGTTATACCGCGGGGCTATATCCCCGACATTAGGCCCTAGATTGATTTGGATTTATTCATGTCAATTTCCTTTTACCTTCTCTTAGCGGCTTATCATCTGCTTGCACCTATGTTCCTCATGGATCCCGAAGTGCCGACTCGCAATACTTCCAGACTTGTTATTCTTCCAGTGCTTGTCTATCGGTGACGTCATTCTTGCTGACCGTTGCCCTTCATAGTCATCATAACTAATCTTTTGAAAACTGCGCCAAATCTAGGCCGACGCGAAAATCGAGGCACACTCCTAGCCAGAAATTTATCGCAGCTGTTTCGCCTTTTCACAACGTCGCTCCGTTTTCACTCCTTATAAATAAGTCCACTGAGCCCCCGTGGTAACTTTCCCGTCATCTTCTTCCTCTTGCTCCTTCCTCGGTCGAACGCCACTGGAGCTTCGCAGGCATCTTCGGGTCTTCAGCTATCAACATCCCCAAGTCTGCTCGCAATCGCCAAAGCGGGTGCGGCCATCTCCATTTTTGTTGCAACAAGATCTAGTACAAACCTCCTCCCATTAGGGATTGATTCATCCAGTGTTCATACCAAGTTCGTCGCATTCGTCCAATATGTAGTCTGTAGATCCACGCACCCGATATTCTTTAGTATTGCATAGTTTTAGTGTGGTCACCGCCTTGTTTTCCTCATAAGTAGATCTAAAATGAGCCACCGAGGTTGTCCTTTGAAATGCCGTAGTTTTGGTTTTTCAGTCAGCAAGAACACATATGTCCTTATTTTTCTTCATTTAATTAGATCCATCCGAAAGAAAACTTTCGTAGAAACCTGTTTGTGAACCAATATGTTTGCTAAGTGTTGTGGAGGTATGTCCTCGACTTCCTTCGATCTTGCCGGCTTAAAATAGCAAATCAGTATAGGCGTCTTATAATTTGCGCCAGCTCATTTTTCTCATTTGCTTTTGTAGTTGCTTTATAACTCGCCATGGCTCCAAAGAACTCCAAGATTTGTAACTGGGCCAAGACCAAAGAATCCAAACTCACCCTAGATAACCTTGTGGAACAAGGCTTCTTGCCGGCTCGAAAAGTCATAGAATGGCGGGCTCCTGAAGAAGAGTTGTACCCACAGCCGCGGCAAGGAGAAATTGTTGTCTTCACTGATCATCTGCGTAGAGGTTTTCATCCCCCCGACTCAAAGTTCTTTAGGGATCTTTTGCACTTCTTCAAACTCAGGCCTCAAGACATTGGTCCAAATTCCATGACCAATATATGTCAATTCCCTGTGTTATGTGAAGTACATCTCCAGGTCGAGCCGTCCGTGACCCTTTTTAGGGAATTTTTCTATCTCAATCGTCATACTGAGGTGAAGAATGGTGCTTCCTGTGAACTTGGCAGGGTTACGATTCAGAAGAGCAAAAACAACGCCTTTCCTGAATCGAAACTGGCGAGTCATCCAAAAGGATGGAACAAGACCTAGTTTTACTGCAAGAATACTGCACCTGAGGGAGAAAACCCCCTGTCGAGTTTCAGATTGGAAAGACTTAGCAGCAAAGTAGAGTTTCTGGGTTGGCCAACAGATGAAGAGAGGACTCTACTGGCTCATCTTCATGCAAAACTGAGGGCTTTGACTACTCATGGCTTGACTGGCATTGATCCGATCCGTTGCTGGATAACGTGGCGGATCCAGCCTATCAACGTAAGAGACGGCTTGATGTGCAAGTACTCAGGCACCTCATCTGACCTTCAACGCTTCTCTCGTGAAGACCTGACTGATGACGCCCTAAATAAGGAAACAAAGAAATTCTTTTCCAACTCAAAAGAGCAGTGTTGTGTTACCGGTTTGGGTCCATTTTATGTGCGCAACCTGCCACCTTCGGTACTGACTATTCTTATTGTCTTTTATCAATTCATTGTGACCCGCCATTCCTTATCACATGTTTTTGCAGGAGAGCTCTACTTTCTGGAAGGTTGCACCTCTAGCCCCTGTTCCTTCTTCGGGTCGAAAGAATAACCCGACCCCTATGTCATCTTCTGGGGAGGAATCCGAGGTAGAACTTGATTCTCTTGGCCGTGTTTTTAATGAGCTTGCTGATGCACCTTCTTATCAAGGTGATTCGGAAGCTAGCCAAGCCAGCGAAATTGAGGTAACTCCTGCATCCTCCAGTTTAGAAATGTTTGTCCCCAGAAAACCAAGACAAGTCGTCCGAAAGGTTAAGTTGACACACCCAGATGCTCATTTGGCTCCCGATTTTCTTTTGAAGAAAACGCAATTCGTTGGCTCATCGAAACGCAAGACCCGGAGTGGTTTGGGCAACTTAGACCGTGATTTGTCTGATGCACCGCCGGCTCAAAAACCACGCTTTGAGGTGCCTCATAGTCCAACCAACTCTCATCCTAGAGCCGGTTTGTTTAAGCAACCTCTTAGTCCTTCAAATTCACTTTATCAGGCCTCCCCTTCATCTTCGAACGACTCAACGGCAACGCAACTTCCGCTTTCATCGTCAACCGTGGGTAAGTCCCTGAACTTGCACTCGTCGACTTATGTTGTTTTAAACCTTGAGCTATATTTTCCTTAGCATAATATTTGATGTTTGCAATTGTAGGGCGAGGCCACTTTGTCAAGGAGGGCTGGCGGGTCATCTTCTGGCACTATAAACCGCAACATGTCAGCCTCCCTGCGAGTGAAAACAACAACAAGAACTGACCCCTTTGCAGAGAAAGACACGGATGCGAGTGCTGAGGCGACAATCGACGTTGAGACGCCTAGACTGGATGAGCCAGTTTTTATGGATATACCACCTAAAACCCAGGACGCATCGGATGAGCCATCTACCAGGCAACCAAGGTCAGTTCGTCCTTCCAGCCCAGCGACTCATTTGGATGCTCCCAAGGTGCCAGTAGAAGCAAACCTTCCGGATGTTATCATTGTGAAGGAGGGTTTTCAAGTTCCCATTGCTTCCACTTCCTTGGCTAAGATTGTGGCTAAGCATGAATTGGTTAACTTGGACAAAGGGAAAGCAAAGCTGGAGATTCCAGAGTTGTCTGCACTTGGCATTGAAGATTTACACCAGCAATACTTGACCCGACAGTCTGAAAGCCGGGAAATTGAAGTAAGCATGATAAATGCTATGAAGGAGAAGTATGATGTAAACTCCTTGTTTTACCATTATCTTTGTACTGTCATTAGCCTCCGAGGACTAACTTATTGAGATAAGTTGGGTCATAAAATAATTGATGTGTAGCCCCCAGGAGCCGGCTCATTTTCTTGAGATCAGTCGGATCTTGTTAATACTGGTGAAGAATTCGACCTGTAGCCCCCAAGGGCTGGCTCATCTTCTTGAGATGAGTCGGGTCTTGTTAACACTTGTGAAGAATTCGACTGTAGCCCCCAAGGACCGGCTCATCTTCTTGAGATGAGTTGGGTCTTGTTAACACTTGTGTGAAGAATTCGACCTATAGCCCCCAAGGGCCGGCTCATCTTCTTGAGATGAGTCGGGTCTTGTTGATACTTGTGAAGAATTTGACCTGTAGCCCCCAAGGGCCGGCTCATCTTCATGAGATGAGTCGGGTCTTCTTCATATCTTAGTTTTGAAAAAAATGATATGCATTAGCCCCAAAGTGTCAAGAATACTGCTTGCAGTCTGCTTGGGACTTGATAGGAAGAATAATTTGTCATAAGGCGGTTTACAGCTGTTGTAAGAATACTTGCTGATATTGTTTGTATATCTGCCAGGAACATGTCGATGATGCTGAGTCAGTTGTTGTGAAACTGCAGAAACGGCTCAAGGAAGAAAGAAAGTTGTCGGCGTTCTGGGACCGGGGGTACCCAGACTTGCCTGCCTGCGGCCCAGCGCGTGGCCCACCATAACGGCCCGGTATGGCACAACAACAAGTCTCTCAAGTCAAGGCCCTCGCGAGAGCCCCCCGCCCCACGAGGAGGACAACGTCACGACCTCCGGAGAGAGGCATTCCCCCAGGCTGCCTCCCGAGGAGTGGAGATTCCTATGCAAGTGCCCTGCCTCCCGAGGCCGGGGTGATGTGGGTTTTGACGGCAAAGCCAGGCGGGCGCCAGAGGGCGCAGGAGGAGGACAGTGTCCTCTTTCGTGCTAAGGAGACAAGGACATACGCAGGTTCCCAAGGAATCCCCCAAAGGTTTCCTTCCCGGTGTAACGAGGCCGAGACCACGAGCTCGGCAGGACGGATGTCATCGTCGAGCCCACCACCGCGTCGCCCCCTGAAGCTTTGCAGGCGAAGACCACCTTTAGTCAGGATAAGATTTACCTCCTGTCCCCTTTCAAATTTGGCCGTTGTGGATCCCTTCCCGCCTGTGGAATGAGGGAAGAGACCGTGGCCCCTATAAATAGCCACTAGCTCCCATCGTAGAAGACAGGTGGAGTAGAGCTAGTTCATCACCACCAAGGGTCCTCGTGAGGCCACCCCACCACTGTACTAGTTCATCTTTAGCCTCCTCGTGAGGCCAATCCACCACAAAGCAGGAGTAGGGTTTTACACCACAAGGTGGCCCGAACCTGGGTAAATCTCCGAGTCCACCTTGTTCCTCGCTTGCACTTGCTCGTCGTAGCTAGGTTGTAGGGTGATAAGCTTGAGACTTTGAGCCGGTTAAGATCCTCGCACACGCCCCAGTGTTTTTGGGTTTTGCGGAGCCCCTATTCCGACATTTGACAAGCCAGGTAGGGGCGTGTCGAAATCTTTCTCCGGTTCAACCCCGTCCTCACTCCGTTGCTCCCATAGTCGACGCCCACCGAGTTTGCGCCGAGCGCCGGGCCGCCCTGGCGGCGCCCGCGGGCCACGGTGTCCCGCGCTACTTCGTCTCTCCGGCGGTCAACGCTGCTACCGGTCCCGCTGCTCGAGAGCAGCAGGACCCGTCGATGCCACCCACCGTACAACATGGCGGCCGCTCCGCTTCCCCGACCCCCGCTTCCGCCGCGGCTTCAACCCCCCGCACTCACCCCGGGCCAGCAAGCACGCAGGCCGCGCTGCTCAAAGTGTGTAAAAGGCCTTGCGGTCATCTCGTCGCACGTCTCGCGGCCCCCGGGCCTCGCGCGGTTGCTTGCATCCTCGGCGGGTCGCAGACACCCGCGTTCGGTCATCACGTCAAGCAGCTCCTTCGCCAGCCGGGCGCAGTTCAGCCGCAGCTCGGGGCCCCGTGGGGTGAAACAAGGCCAACGACCGACATCACCTTCGACTCCGGGGACCATCCCAGGACTACGGTCGCCACTGGTGCAGTCCCCATGTTGTGCACCCCCCACCATCAGCAATGTCACGGTTACCAAGACATTCATTGACGGCGGCGCCGGCCTCAACGTCCTCTCCGTGGAGACCTTCGACGAGCTCCAAGTGCCCTATAACCGGCTCACGCCTACCAAGCCCTTCTCGGGTCTGGCTCAAGGCTCAACCGTCCCTTTGGGGCAGGTGCGCCTCCCGGTCACCTTCGGCACTCGGGACAACTACCGGACCGAGATGATCGACTTCGACGTGGCCCACATCGGCCTCCCATAGAATTCCATCTTGGGGTACCCGGCCCTCGCCAAGTTCATGGCGGCAACGCACCCAGGCTACAACATCATCAAGATGCCGGGGAGCAGCGGCATCATCTCAGTGGCCGGGGACACCAAGGACGCGGTCGAGCCCTCAGGCTCGCCTACAAGGCTGCGGCGGCCGCAAGCCCCATCACAGAGAGCGCCGCCCAGGCCGCAGGGGCTGCGGCGGCCCTGCCCCTCGACGATGATGGCGACATTCCCGCTCCCGAGGTTGGAGCGGCCCTGAGCCCCGGCGCCGAGGGAGCGGTGCAGGCTCTGGAGGCCGCATCCACGAAGAAAAACAGTTGTTCTCCCAGGACCGAGCTGAGATGAAGAAGGTGTTTGTTGACGGCGGGAGCTCGGGCCCCACCTTCACCATCGGCACGGGCCTTCCCCCGGAGAAAGAGAGGGCGCTGGTTGACTTCCTCCGCATGAACAAGGACGTGTTTGCGTGGGAGCCATCCGATCTGGTGGGCGTCCCGAGGAGCGTAATCGAACACCACCTGATTTTGTGCCCTCACGCGCGCCCGGTGAAGCAGAAGGCAAGACGGCAGGCGCAAGAAAAGCAAGCTTTCATCGTCAAGGAGGTCTGCAAGCTGCAGGAGGCTGGCGTTATTCAGGAGGTGCGGTACCCTGATTGGCTGGCCAACCTCGTGATTGTCCCCAAGAAGGGAGGGAAGGAGCGCATCTGCGTCGACTTCACGAGTCTCAACAAGGCCTGCCCGCGGGATCCCTTCCCGCCCCCGCGCATGGACCAAATCGTTGACTCCATCGCCGAGTGCGATCTGCTGTGCTTCTTGGATGCCTTCTCGGGTTTCCACCAAATCGATCAAGATGGCGGTGGAAGACGTCGAGAAGACGACATTCTTATCCCCATGCGGCGTGTATTGCTACACATGCATGCCCTTTGGGTTGCAGAACGCTGGCGCGACCTCTCAGCGGTTGATGCACATCGCCCTGGGACCGCAGCTCGGGAGGAATGCCGAGGCTTACGTCGACGATAGCATGGTCAAGTCGCGGGAGGTGAGGACCTTGATCGAGGACCTGGAGGAGATGTTCACCAGCTTGCGTCGGGTGAACCTGAGGCTCAACCCCGAGAAGTGCGTTTTCGGGGTCCCCTCCGGCAAACTGCTCGGCTTCTTGGTGTCGCACCGGGGGATTGAGGCAAACCCCGAGAAGGTCAAGTCAATTGAAAAGATGCGCCCACCTCAGACCCTCAAGGAAATACAGAAGCTGGCGGGCTGCTTGACCGTCCTGGGACACTTCATCTCCAGGCTTGGCGAGCGCAACCTCCCCTTCTTCAAGCTCATGAAGAGGAAGGGCCCTTTCGACTGGACCCCGGAGGCAGAAGCAGCATTCCAAGAACTCAAGTAGTACCTCAAAAACCCTCCCATCATGGTGCCACCCCGCGCTCGTGAGCCTTTGGTGCTCTACTTGGCGGCGACCCCACATTCGGCTAGCGCAGCGCTCGTGGCGATCCGGGAGGAGCGCGCCAGCGCAAACGCGAGGGGTGGTGGTTCGCAAGGAACCACACAACACTCGCCACCTCAGGACGGCGCTCCTGAGGGCCATGCCGCCTCACCGACTCCTGAGGCACCTAAGTCCTTCGCGCTCCCTGAGGAGCAGGGCGACACTGATACCCCACGCCTCGTCGAGCATCCGGTGTACTACGTCAGCACCATGCTGCGGGACGCGCGCGCGCTACCCCATGCAGTAGAAGCTCCTGCTCGCACTCCTCGTCACCTCAAGGAAGCTGCGCCACTACTTCCAAGGCCACCCCATCAAGGTCGTCTCTGCGTACCCTCTGGAGAAGGTGCTGCGCAACCCCAACGCTGCCGGAAGGGTTGCGGAGTGGAAGCTGCAGGCCTTCCACCTGGAGTTCAGCACAACCAGAGTCATCAAGGGCGCGACCCTCGCTGACTTCGTGGCGGAGTGGACGGATGCCCCCGACCGGGGGCTGGATGAGGGCTAGTCCCTTGCGCCCGGCTACGAAGCGCCCGAAGGCTGGGTCATGCATTTTAATGGCGCCTTTGCATGACAGGGCGCGGGGGCTAGAGTCGTGCTCATCTCACCGACACAGGACAAGCTCTACTACGCCATGCAGCTCTATTTCTAGCATGGCGAGAAGGTCTCCAACAACATCACGGAGTATGACGGCTTGATCGCGGGCCTCAGGGCCGCTGGGGCCCTGGGGATCAAGCGCCTCACTGTCACGGGCGACTCCTAACTCCTCGTCAACTTCTCCAACAAAGAGTACAAGCCGAAGGACGAGCACATGGAGGCGTACCTGGAGGAGGTGCGTATGATGGAAAAGCGCTTCCAGGGCCTGGAATTGCAGCACGTCCCATGTGGCGCGAACAAGGAGGCGGACGACATCGCCAAGAGGGCGTCATGCAGCGAGCCTCAGGAGCTTGGCATCTTCGAGGAGAGGCTCTTCGAGGAGAGCCTGGCCGCCGACCCGATGTCATCTCGGGAGGAGCTGCCGCCAGACCCGCCCTCAGGAGCCCCGACCTGCGGACCGGCCTCAGGAGCACGCTTGCTCCTGGCGCTGGAACCTCAGGCCAGTGATTGGACCGAGGAGTTCAAGGCGTACCTACTCAGCGGCGCCTTGCCAGAGAAGGAAGAGGACGCCGAACGCGTGGCCCGTCAGGCCACCGCCTACTGCCAGAAGGATGATGAACTGTACCACAGGCGCCCGAACGACGTCTCACTGATGTGCATATCCGAGGAACAGGGGCGCGAGCTGCTGGCCGATATCCACAGACGCGACTGCGGACACCACTCCTCGTCTCGCACCCTCGTGGCAGAGGCGTTCTGCAGTGGTTTCTACTGGCCCACGGCACTAAATGACGCCGCAGAGCTGGTCCGATCTTGTGAGGCCAGTCAGTTCCATGCCCAGCAGATTCATGAACCAGCGCAAGGCCTCCAGGCCATCCCGCTCTCCTGGCCCTTCGCGGTCTGGGGGCTGGACATACTGGGCCCCTTTCCTCGGGCAGCCGGAGGTTACCACTACCTCTACGTCGCCATCGACAAGTTCACCAAGTGGGAGGAGGTGGAGCCCGTCCGCACCATTCCTGCCGGCTCAGCAGTCAAGTTCATCCGGGGCCTCATGAGTCGCTTCGGGGTCCCCAACCGTATCATTACTGACAATGGCTCACAGTTCACAAGCAACCTCTTTAGAGAATATTGTGCTAACCTTGGGACGTAGATATGTTACGCTTCGGTGGCACACCCGCGGAGCAACGGCCAGGCCGAGTGCGCCAACGCAGAGGTCCTGAGGGGCCTCAAGGCGAGAAGCTTCTAGAAGAAACTCGAGGCCTGCGGCAAGGGTTGGCTCGGTGAGCTTCAGTCTGCGCTGTGGTCCATCCGCACCACCGTGACTAAGCCCACCGGCGAGACCCCATTCTTCCTCATCTACGGAACTGAGGCGGTCCTCCCGCACGAGGTCAAGCATCGCTCCCCGCGAGTCTTGGCATTCGACGAGGAGCGTTAGGATGCCGAGTGGGGGACAGATCTTGTGCTCGGGGAGGAGGTCCGTCTCTATGTCTCACTCCGCGCCGCGAGGTACCAGCAGGCGCTACGGCGAAACCATTGCCGCGGTGTCCGCTCCAGGACCCTCGTATTCGGAGACCTCGTCCTGAGGTGGGTCCTCTCTAGGGAGGGCTTGCACAAGCTCTCGCCCATGTGGGAGGGCCCGTTCAGGGTCGCCCGCGTCTCCAGGCCTGGCGCTGTGCGCCTGGAGACTCAGGACGGGGTCCCCATCCAGAACGCCTAGAACATCCAGCATCTCTGCAAGTTCTACACGTGACACTCTCACGTAATAATGAGTGGGCTGTATACGCCCGGAGCCCCCCGAGGACGCGGCAGGGTTGCCACCCCGAGCAGAAAAAGGGGCAATATCGTGCCTGAAATTTTACATTGTAATACAAAATCATATAAATTTTATTAGTAAGCTGGCTCAATGAGACTCGGCCGAAAAAAGGAGACTCGCTTTCGAGGCTCAAGTCTTGCTTCAGTGAAGCGGGTATGATAACCCATGGTTTATCCTAGCTCTCAGCATGCCGGCTCTCTCGTGACTCAAACCTATGTTTTAACTTTAAGAAGTGCAGGGTCCAAAAGAGGATTGACTTTTTAAGAGTACATGGGGTCACCTGATCGGAGTTGCATCAAGCATACAGGTAGGTTTAACCATATATTATGGCATTTTTTGCCGGGTCAAAAGGGTGAGAAAGCTAAACTCGATGAGTTGGAAGCCCCCAGGTGACCTATGTTTCAAACAATAAAGACTCATGCTTAGTATATAGGCTGAAACGACAGAGACCCCGAGTGTCGAGGGTGCCGGCTTTATAATATTTGAACATACAGAATGTGAAAAGGGGGGGGGGGGGAGATTACATAAAGAGAGCCGGTGGCTCTTCTAAGTATAATAAGGCCGCAGGTGAGCGATGTTCCAGGGCCGGGTTGTCTCCTCCTCAGAAGTGTATGATCCTTCCCGTAAGTCCACCAGATAATATGACCCGTTGTTAAGGTTCTGCTGATGACAAAAGGACCCTCCAAAGGTGGAGAAAGTTTATGCATGCCTTTCTGATCTTGAATCAGACGTAGCACTAAGTCGCCTTCCTAAAAAGTACGACTTCAGACTCTAAGGCTATGATAGCGACATAGGTCTTGCTGATAGATGGCAGATCTGGATGCTACTAAATTACGCTCTTCTTCCAAGGCATCTAGGGATTCTTGTCGTGCTAGCTCATTGTCCGCCTCAACATAAGCAGCAACCCGAGGCGAGTCATGGCGAATATCACTTGGTAGAACCGCCTCGGCTCCATATACCAAGAAGAAAGGTGTGTATCCAGTGGATCTATTTGGGGTTGTGCGAATACTCCAAAGCACAGCGGGGAGTTCTTCAACCCAACAACCCGGAGTGCGCTCAAGTGGTACCATAAGACGGGGTTTGATCCCTCTGAGTATTTACGGATTAGCTCATTCGGCTTGTCCATTGGACTGTGGATGTGCCACCGCTGCCAGGTCAAGCGGGATGTGCTCTCGTTGACAAAAATGCTCCATGGCTCCCTTAGAAAAATTGGTACCATTATCAGTGATAATGCTGTGGGGGTAGCCAAAACGGAAAATCAACTTTTTCAAAAACTTGACCGCAGTCTCTGCATCACAGCTACTAACTGGCTCAAGTCAACCCACTTGGTAAATTTATCAACCGCCACCAAGAGGCGGGTCTTCTTGTCAGAGGACGGCTTGAACGGACCAACCATGTCAAGCCCCCATACTGCGAACGGAAAAGTAATTGGAATCATACGCAATTCCTGAGCTGACACGTGGGCTTGTCGACCAAATTTTTGGCACCCATCGCACTTGCGCACAATTTCTTCTACATCTGCATGAGCCGTCAGCCAATAAAACCCATGCTGAAAAGCCTTTGCCACCAGGGATCGTGAGCCGGCATGATGTCCACAGTCTCCAGCATGGATCTCATTAAGAATCTCCTGAACTTCCTCAGGGGAAACACAATGCTGGAGCACGCCAGTGCTGCTTCGCCGATTTAACTCGCCATTGGCGATAGTCATGGATTTAGACCGCCGAATTATCTGTCAAGCTAAGTTTTCCTCAGCTGGGAGCTCGCCTCGAGTTAAATACGCTAGATAGGGAATAGTCTAGTCCAGAGTAGCGTGGAGAGCCGCCACCAATTGCGCCTCCGGGTCAGGGATAGCGATATCCTCCTCAGATGGCAATTTAACATAAGGATTATGTAGGACATCTAAGAAAACATTGGGGGGGGAACCGGCTTCCTTTGTGAACCGAGTCGTGACAGGGCGTAAGCCGCCTCATTGAGAAGGCGGTCTATGCGATCAACCTGATAGCCTTGAAAATGACCCGCCACATCTGAGACTGTCCGCTGATAAGCCGCCATTAGGGGGTCTTTGGAGTCCCAAGGCCCTGAAACTTGTTGAGCCACCAAATCAGAGTCGCCTAAGCACCTGACCCGGCTCAGATTCATCTCCTTCGCTATTCTAAGCCCATGTAGGAGGGCCTCGTATTAAGCTGCATTGCTAGTACAAGGGAACATAAGCCGTAGTACATAACAAAACTTGTCACCTTGTGGGGAAGACAAAATGACTCTAGCCCCCGAGCCTTCCAACTACCTAGATCCATCAAAATGTATAGTCTAGTAAGTATTATCTAGTCTATCCTACGGAATCTGCAACTCTATCCAGTCATTGATGAAATCTACCAGTGCTTGTGATTTGATTACGGTTTGGGGCACATAATTTAGATGGTGATCGCCAAGTTCGATTGCCCACTTAGCAATTCGTCCAGTGGCCTCCCGGTTTCGTATGATATCACCAAGCGGTGCCGAACTAACCACCGTGATTGGATACTCCTGGTAATAGTGTTTTAGCTTCTGGCTTGTCATGAAAATCCCGTAAACAAGTTTTTGCCAATGCGGGTACCGCTGCTTGGACAGAGTTAAAACTTCGCTGACGAAATAAACTCCAAAAACTCCTTCCCTTCCTCTTTCCGCTCGACAACTACAGCTACACCCACCACTTTGGAATTAGCGGTGATGTACAGGAGCATCGGCTCCTTGTCAGTAGGGGCGGCTAAGATGGGTGGATTAACAAGCTGTTTTTTGAGCGCTTCAAAAGCCTCATTAGCGGCATCAATCCACTTAAAGTCACCTGTTTTCTTTAGCACTTGATAAAAAGGGATAGCTTTATCTCCCAGGTGGCTTATGAAGCAACTTAAAGCTGCGATGCCACCCGCCAGACGCTGAACCTAGTTTATGTTTCCCGACGCAGCCAATGAAGTTACTGCTTCGATCTTGTCTGGGTTAGCTTCGATACCTCGCTCAGACACCAGAAATCCCAATAGTTTGCCTGCAAGATGCCAAAAATGCACTTTGCCAGGTTAAGTTTCATATGGTACACTCGAAGATTACCAAAAGTCTCCTTGATGTCCTCCAAGAGCGTCTCCTTCTTCTGAGATTTTACCACAATGTCATCAACATAGGCGTGAACATTGCGACCAATCTGTGGTCGAAGGCAATTCTGAACGCACCGTTGATAAGTCGCCCCCGCATTCTTAAGCCCAAAGGGCATAGAGACATAGCAGAAAGCACTGAAAGGAGTAATGAAAGTTGTCTTCTCCTGATCCTCAACTGCCATCTTGATCTGATGATAGCCGGAGTACATGTCCAAGAAACACAATCGCTCACAACCAGCCGTAGAATCAATGATCTGATCGATACGGGGGAGAGCAAAGGGATCCTTCGGACAAGCCTTATTGAGATCTGTATAATCAACACACATGCGCCAAGTGCCATTCTTTTTTAGAACAAGCATCGGGTTAGCAAGCCATTCTGGATGAAAAACTTCAACGATAAAACCGGCAGCTAAGAGCCAGCCTACCTCTTCCCCAATAGCCTCTCTCCTCATTAAAACGACGGAGGTATTGGCTTACTGGTTTCATCTTTGGATCCACATTAAGGTGGTGCTCAGCGAGTTCTCTCGAGACTCCAGGCATGTCAGAAGGTTTCCATGCAAAGATGTCCCGATTCTCACGAATGAACTCGATGAGCGCGCTTTCCTATTTGGGGTCCAAGCCGGTCCCTATAGTGAACTGCTTGGACGAGTCACCTGGCGTGAAATCTATCTACTTAGTATCTTCAGACAGCTTGAATTTGAGCGAAGGTTCCGACTCGGTATTGGGTTTCTTAAGAGGGCTCATATCAGCCGGGTCAACATTGGCAGTGTAAAACTTCAATTCCTCAGCTGTGCAAGCCGACTCGGCATAAGCCGCGTCCCCTTCTTTACACTCCTGAGCTATCTTTCGGCTTCCATCCATGGTGATAGTACCCATTCGTCTGAGCATTTTGAGCTTGAGGTAGATATAACAAGGTCGGGCCATGAAACGAGCTTAAGCCGGCCGCCCAAAGAGGGCGTGGTAGGGGCTCTTTATCTTGACTACCTCAAACATCAAGGGCTCGCATCTGTAATTATTCTCATCACCAAAAGCAACATCGAGTTTGATCTGCCTGACCGGATAAGCCGACTTTCCAGGAACAATCCCATGAAACACCGTCGTGGAAGGAAGTAGCGAGCTCTCAGGGAGGTTCATCCGACGGAAGGTTTTGTAGTATAGAATATTTATGCTGCTGGCCCCATCCATAAGGACCTTAGTCAAAGTGTAACTGCCGACTTGAGGTGCCACCACCAAAGCTAAACCGCCACGGTTGTCAACCCGGGGAGGATGATCCTCCCTGCTCCAGGTGATCGGGTGCTCGGACCAGTTGAGGTACCTGGGTACTGCCGGCTCTGCCATGTTAACTGCCCTGCTATTGACCTTGCTATCTCGCATACAAGTGTTAGTGGTGAAAACATGATACTGGCCGTGACTCAACTACTCAGATTCGCTTTGAGGAGCCTGGTCATTGTGATGACGGTGAAACTTAGCCCCCGGAGCACTCCGTGACAGACCTGATCCTCCAACCACGGGCGGGTTTCGGGCCATCATGATCCCTATTGCAGAAACAACATCCAGATGAGGCGACTCACAAAAATTACCGGAGGCCTTGATCTCGTGACGCTGGTCTGGTTGAGGTCGGCCGGGTTGGACGCGGCGAGCCGGCTCGACGAGGTTGGTGCAAATGTCCGACTCGGGCACTGCCGCGCCGATCAGGCCGATGAAGACGTGGATCTTGCCGAAGGGGACCCGGTACCTGTTGGGGATATAACCCCGTGGTAAGACCCGCCCAGGAGGGGCCGGGTCATACCTGGCGGCTCGTAGCCAAGACCTGTAAGGTGGGCCGGAAGGTGAAGGCCAGGCCGCGTGGCGGCTCACCTAACGGGCCACGACGAAGGCCCAGAGACAGAAGATGGTATGAAGACCCAGGCGGTTAAGCCGCCCGGAGACGGCTTGCCCAATATAGCAAGGCGGCTTAGAGACAGGATCAACTACGATGTATGAGTCGGTTTAGGACTCGTGTAACCCAGAGCCTCGACCTCCTGTATAAAGGTGAGGCCCTGGGGCGGCTTAGACAGAAACCAATCAATCGAGAACTAGGTCAAGCGAATCCGCTCCCTTGTAATCGATACTCCAAGCAATACAACACAAGCAGGACGTAGGCTTTTACCTCTTCTTGAGGGGCCGAACCTGGGTAAACTCGTGTCCCTCGTCTCGACCAACCCCTTTGAGTCCACTGCCTTAGCGATGGCCTCGAACCTAAGTCTTCGGACATCTGCTGTGACAAAACCACGACAGTTGGCGCCCACTGTGGGGCTAGCGCTCGGTGGTGTTGAGTTCTCAAAGGGCACTCTCCCAGGGATCGAGGGGTACGCTGTTGGCAGGATGACCAAGAGTCGCCGCGGCCGGCTCTACATCGACGACGCCGGCTGGGGCCCTGAGGCCGACTCAATTGAGTACGGTTTCCGGGTCCCCTTCGGCGGAATCCACGTCTTCATCGGCAAGATCGGCAGATCTGAACCCGGGCCGGACATCTGCACCGACATCGTCGAGCCGGCCCGGCGCGAGCAACCCACCCGACGCGTGCAACCCGCCCGTGCTGACCCGGGCAGGAAGCATGTCTTCGTCGGCTTCACCCAAGGCATGGAGCTTGAAGGTTCTATGTCACGGGAAGAAACTCTCATCTGTTCAGAGGATGGATCCTCGAGCGGAGAGACGGAATCAATCTATCAGCTTCACAACGGTGGGCTCGGGGGCTATGTCGAGCCTTACCCCGAGTCGGAGTATCATGAGCCGGAGGATTATGAGCCGCCGAACCGCACTGCCTTCTTCATGGCAGGTTCAACGGCGGCTCCTGGCAGCTCAGCCGCCGGTGCGACTGGGTCTGGGGCTGGCAGGCCGCCGGCTTAGGTTCTTCTGGATCTGATGAATGAGCTTACAACCCTGATGGCGACTGAGGTCACTACTAAAAACCAAGCGGCCCGTAATGCGGAGATCGCGAGGTTGAAGAACCAGATGACCGGAGTCCAACAGGAAATCAATGCACTGAAGGCTCAGATGGATGCTGAGGCGAAGCGCCTTAGGGCGCACGCTTTCCGTTTTGAGTTAGAGCAGTAGTCTGCGGCGGCGGTTCAGCGCATGAGGCATCAATCCCGCTTGCCGGATCAGTATGAAGCCAGAAATCTTTTCAACACGCCAGGGACGGGACGGAACGTACCTTTGACCGTGACCCGGATGGCGGAAGTACCTGGAAGCCGGGCGGCGGTTCAGCATCAGCGGCCAGACCCGCCCCACTGGAACCCGACCCCACCACAGCCTTTTCCGATGCCGCCGTGTCATTATTCTAACCCGGCTGAGAACATGTTGGCGGCGGCAACCCGACTTGGTACAATCCCCATCCCCGATGAGGCGCCTTTTGCAGAAGAGGTGCAGAACGCTATTGGATACCTGCAGACGGCGGTGGCCTAGCAGGAGAAGTATACTTACAGCCGGAGCCGCGTGCATTCAACTCCCATCCCCAATCGCAGCTACAGCCGGCGTTATGAGTCGCCGGCGGTTTCTAGCAGTGAACGACATCGGAACCCGCCGCGATTCGATCGGGCGGCTCTGGATGCTCAGGCGCTGGTGGATCGGGCGAGGGCACAGCGAGAGGCGGCGGCTCTGGCGGCGGCGGCGGCTCATCAGGAACCCACAGTTGCACCTTCCATCTCAGTAGGGGCAGGAGTAACCTCCAGGGCTGTGGGAGTGCCGTGCTTAGCGCCGGCTCTACAGAATGAGCGTCTGCCAAAGGATTTCAAAGGTCCTCGCAAGGTGCCCAATTACACTGCGAACCTACCTCCAGAGGCTTGGATCGAAAGCTATGAGCTGGCCATGGAGATGTTGGACGTCAGTGATGCAGAATGTGCCAAATATTTCATCATGATGCTGGAAGGGCCGGCTCGCACGTGGTTAAAGGGCTTGCCACCCAATACCATTAATTCCTGGGCCGACTTGAAGGCAAAATTCATCAAAAATTTCCAAGGAACGTGCAAGCAGCCCATGACGATTGTAGATTTGGACCATTGCGTGCAGCATAATGACGAGTCGGCTCATCACTGGGTCCGGCGGGTCTCAACCATCATCCACTCTACGGAACAGATTACGGCGGCTCAAGCAGTTTTGATTCTGGAGAAGAATTGCCATTTTACACCGCTGAAGCAGAAGCTTGGCCGGCTTAAACGCTCATGCCAAGACATGGGGGAGCTCATGGCGGCTCTCACCAAGTATGCAGACTCTGATAACACGAAAGACCCAGGCTCTGATGATGAGAAATCAGGTCACGGGAAGAAAGGTAACAATGGCAAGGGTCAACAGCAAAACGCGGCTGGAAACAGCAACCCGGGCAAACGGAAGAACCTAGACGGCGGGTCAGAATTGGTGGCGAACACCAGCGCTGGGAACAATCGTGCTAAGGGCAATGGGAACTTCTGGGCACCCTTTAACAAGGGTAAAGCTCCTTTCAACTTGGAAGAGATGCTCAATAAACCTTGTCCGGAGCACAGCCGACCCGATAAGCCGGCAGGTCACACTTGGAGGGATTGCAATATTATGCGGCAGTTCAGGGATTACAGCCTTCAACATCACCGTAATAACGGTAATGGTCCGTCAGGCGGCTCAGGGCCAGGCGGATCAGGATCCGGTTACCAGGGTCAAGGCAATCAAGGAGGTCATCATCAACAGCCTGGCGGTGGAGGCCAGCAGCAGAATAACCAGTTAGGGTACCAGACTAACCCGAAACAGCTCAGTGGGGGTCAGTATCATGTTTTTACAACCAGCCTCGACAAGCGAGACCGGAAGGTGCGCAAGCGGGCGGTTAACGCGGTCATGCCAGCTCTCCCACAGTATTTGAAGTGGTCCGAGTATGACATAACTTGGAGTAGGGAGGATCACCCGCCGCGTGTTGATAACCCGGGGCAACTGGCTTTGGTAGTTGCCCCCCAAGTTGGAGGATATGTGTTCACTAAAGTGCTTATGGATGGTGACAGCAGCATCAACATCCTGTATTATGACACTTTCAGCCGGATGGGTTTGCTTGATAAGGATCTTAAGCCCTCTTCAACAGTTTTTCACGGTGTGGTGCCCGGAAAATCGGCGTATCCGGTGGGGAGGATTTCTTTGGAGGTAGCTTTTGGTGATGAATTTAACTACAGGGTGGAGTCTTTGTGGTTTGAAGTGGTCAAAATCAAAAGCCCATATCACGCTCTGTTTGGACGGCCGGCTTACGCCAAGTTCATGGCTAGGCCTTGCTATGTTTACTTACAGCTCAAGATGCCCGGGTTGAACGGGACGATTACCGTGCATGGTGATCGGAAGACAGCTCTTGAGTGTGAGGAAGGTGACGCAGCTTACGCAGAGTCAAGTTGTGCGGAGGCAGAGCTCAAATTTTATAAGGAAAATGTTGACCCGGAAGACATGACTCCACTTAATAAGCCTAACACGGAATCTGAGCCGCCCCTCTAGTTTGCGGCGGATGATACCAAGCAGGTAGATTTCACTCCGGGCGACTCATCACAACAGTTCACTATCGGGGCTAACATGGACCCCGCATAGGAAAGCGCGCTCATCGAATTCATCCGTGAGAATCGGGACATCTTTGCATCGAAGCCGTCTGACATGCCAGTTGTACCGAGAGAATTCGCTGAGCACCACCTTAATGTGGATCCTAAGTTCGAGCCGATCAAGCAGTTCCTTCGCCGTTTCAATGAAGAGCGGCGTAAAGCAATTGGGCAAGAGGTGGCCTAGCTCTTAGCAGCAGGGTTCATCGTGGAGGTTTTTCACCCGGAGTGGTTAGCTAACCCGGTGTTGGTGCTTAAGAAGAACGGCACGTGGCGTATGTGTGTGGATTACACGGATCTTAACAAGGCCTGTCCAATTGACCCGTTTGCTCTCCCCCGTATCGACCAGATTATTGATGCAACGGCGGGTTGTGAGAGTTTATGCTTCCTGGACGCTTATTCAGGTTATCACCAGATCAAGATGGCAGTTAAAGACCATGAGAAGACGGCTTTCATTACGCCTTTTGGTGCTTTCTGCTATGTGTCTATGCCTTTCGGGCTCAAGAGTGCCCAGGCGACTTACCAGCGTTGTGTGCAGAACTGTCTTCATAGTCAAATTGGGCGCAATGTTCATGCTTATGTGGATGATATTGTGGTGAAGTCAAGAAAGAAGGAGACTCTACTTGACGACCTGAAGGAAACGTTCTATAATTTACGGATCTACAAGATGATGCTTAACCCGGCTAAGTGTGTCTTTGGAGTTCCTGCAGGCAAGCTCTTGGGATTTTTAGTCTCTGAGCGTGGCATTGAAGCTAATCCGGACAAGATAAAGGCAATTACTTCCCTGTCTGAGCCAGTATGCATCAATGACGTTCAGCGCCTGGCGGGTTGAATCGCTGCGCTAAGCCGGTTCATAAGCTGCCTGGGTGAGAAGGCTATTCCTTTGTATCAGATGATGAAGAAGACAGACAACTTTGTTTGGAGTAAGGCGGCGGGGGAAGCATTTGAGGCACTCAAGAAACAGCTGGTAGAGCCACCGGTCTTGGCCGCTCCGGCTGAGAAGGAACCTTTACTCCTCTATGTGGCGGCTAACAACAGGGCAGTCAGCGCCGCGATTGTTGTGGAGCGTAAGGAGGCAGGGAAGGAGTACCCGGTTTAGAGGCTGGTTTATTACGTCAGTGAAGTCCTGATCGAGTCCAAGCAGAGGTATCCACATTGGCAGAAACTGATATACGGGGTGTTCATGGCAAATCGCAAGTTGAAGCATTACTTCCCGGGCCACCAGATCACTGTGGTTAGCTCAGCCCCGTTGGGAGACATAATTCAGAACAGAGAAGCCACTGGCAGGATTGCTAAGTGGGCACTGGAGCTTGGACCTCTTAATTTAAAGTATGTGCCTCGCAGGGCTGTCAAGTCTCAAGCCTTGATTCCAAACAGTTGGAAGGATCAGGGGCTAGAGTTGTCTTAACTTCCCCTAGAGGTGACAAGTTTTGCTATGTGTTAAGGTTGATGTTTCCCTGTACTAACAATGCAGCTGAATATGAGGCTTTACTTCATGGCCTCCGTGTGGCTAAGGAGATGAACCTAAGCCGGGTTAGATGTCTTGGCGACTCAGACCTCGTGGCTCAGCAAGTTTCAGGCACGTGGGATTCCAAGGACCCACGGATGGCGGCTTATCGTCAGGCGGTGGATATCATTGCTGGTCACTTCAAGGGTTATCAGGTGGATCATATTGACCGTCGCAAGAACGAGGCGGCTGATGCATTATCAAGACTTGGCTCTCAGCATAAGCCGGTGCCGCCTAACGTTTTCTTGGATGTGCTATATCACCCGTCAGTTAAGCTACCTTCAGAGGAGGACCTGGCTATACCTGACCCGGAGGGGCAGCTGGTGGTGGCTCTGCATGCTATCCCTGATTGGACGTTGCCTTACCTAGCATACTTGACTTACGGTGAGTTACCCGAGGACGAAACCTTGGCAAGGCAAATCATAAGGCGATCTAAGTCCATGACGATCGTCAATGGCGAGTTACATAAGCGCAACGTCACCGGCGTTTTTCAACGTTGTGTTTCACCTGAAGAAGGTAAGGAAATCTTAAATGAGATTCACGCTGGCGATTGTGGTCATCACGCTGGCTCAAAATCTCTGGTGGCCAAGGCTTTTCGGCATGGTTTCTTCTGGCTGACGGCTCCTAAGGATGCAGAAGACTTGGTTCTCAAGTGCGATGGATGTCAGAAGTTCGGGCGACGTGCTCACGTGACGGCTCAGGAGTTGCGTATGATTCCAATTACCTGGCCGTTTGCGGTTTGGGGGCTTGATATGGTCGGGACCTTCAAGAGATCTAAAGATAAGAAGACCCACCTTTTGGTGGCGGTGGATAAGTTTACCAAGTGGGTGGAGGCTGAGCCGGTCGGCAAGTGTGACGCGGCTACGGAGGTTCAGTTTGTCAAAAAATTGATCTACCGCTTTGGTTACCCTCATAGTATCATCACAGATAATGGCACAAACAAATCCAAGGGGGCTATGCAGGCGTTCTGTGAAAGTGAGCACATCCGGCTTGACATCTCTACGGTTGCTCATCCACAATCCAATGGTCAGGCGGAGCGAGCTAACCAGGAGATCTTGAGAGGTATCAAGCCCCGGCTTATGGTTCCTCTGCAGCGAACGCCGGGTTGTTGGGTAGAAGAGTTGCCATCAGTTTTATGGAGCATCAGAACCACTCCCAACAGGTCACCAGGCTATACGCCTTTCTTCATGGTTTATGGCGCAGAAGCCGTGTTACCAAGTGATATTCGTCATGACTCGCCGCGGGTGGCGGCTTACGTTGAGACAGACAATGAGACAGCGCGTCAGGACGCGTTAGATGCTTTGGATGAAGAGCGTGATCTGGCGGCGGCTCGATTGGTGATTTATCAACAAGACCTGCGTCGCTATCATAGCCGCAGGGTTAAGACCCGGACGTTTCAAGAAGGCGACTTGGTGTTACGTCTAATTCAAGATCAGACGGATGCGCACAAGTTATCTCCTCCATGGGAAGGACCTTTTGTGGTTAGCAGAAACCTCAACAATGGGTCATACTATCTCATTGACGTACGAGACGAGTCACGCACTTCTGGGCAGGAGACCCACCGGCCGTGGAATATCGCTCATCTGCGATCGTACTATACTTGAGTCATCGACTCCCCCCATTGTACATCATCATTGTATATATCACTTATATATATATAATAAAGTTGGCATCCCTGCAAGCCGGGGCCTCTACCGTTTTACGTATCTCAGATTGTGCAAAGATGGATACAACCACAAGGTCATTTGGGGGCTTCCAACCCGCTGGGTTTAGCTTACACACCCTCTTGATCGACTCTTCAGCCACCGTAAGGCCGGGTTATATACCCAAAAAGTTGACTCCGTCAACAAGGTCATTTGGGGGCTTCCAACCCGCTGGGTTTAGCTTACACACCTTCTTGATCGGCTCTTCAGCCACCGCAAGTTTGAGTTAAACCTGCCTGTATGCTGCTGCTCCGCTAGGTGACCCGCCGAACTCTTACCAGTTAATCTCGATTAGAGACCCTGAGCTGTTCAAACATATTTGACAGTCACTCTCGCTAGAGACCCTGTACTAGTCAAGGTTAAACCGGCGGCTCTTGTCACGTGAGGGCCGGCTTACAGAAAGCGAGGATAAGCTCACCCATCTGCTGCCGACTCTCCGCTATGTGGCCCGTTCGTACTCTCAAACAGTTACTCTTTTAAAAGACCCTGCACTGTTTAAGGTTCAAACGACGGATTTATGTCACGTGAGAGGTAGCTTATGGGCCCTGGGGGTACTCATGCCCTGCTGCGTCTCTCTCTGGTTCGTTACGCTCTTATCAGTTAATCTCGCCTAGAGACCCTGAGCCGCTCAAAGCAATTGACGGTCACTCTCACTAGAGACCCTGTACTATTGAGAGTTCAAGTAGCGAATCCACCCAGAAGAACCGGCATATGAGTTTTCACAAAAAGAAAGCAAGATTATACGAGATTTAACTTCTCCGGGTTGTGCTTTTTCAAGCCGCCCTTACAGCAATACAGAGCATATTCTGTCTTGTTTGTTTTTGTAGGGTTTATCTCCTAAGGTGAGCCGCCGTGAAATCTGATATTATGAGCGGAACACAAGACAGATAAGCATGCATCAAGTTGTGCAAATATTCATACGTGCGCGATGGCACGGCTCAGGCAAACAAAGTTTTTCTATGCCTATTACAAACTCCCCAGGGAGCCCAAAATACCACGGACTTAAAGTTTTTGTACACTGCTAGCCTTGGCGGGTCAATAAGCCGGGTTATAAGTTTCAGAAGCAAGTGATCAGCTCGATGGCGGGTCATCCTACGCCGGGTCTTCGACCTCTTCGATCTGAAGATTGTCCACATCCCAGTTGCAGTTTGTTAAAGCTTCAAACTGAGCCTCGTCAAAGAGGGGGGACGGGTCATTTTCAGGAGCAAAGAGTTGCTTACGGCGTGCAGGAGTCAAGTCCCTGGCCTCGAAGGTTGGGCAGCGTACTCGTTTGCTGTCCGCGTTGTAAGCCGCCTGGTAGGTAGTCAGATCAACTTCATCCGCCAATGTTGATGCGAGTACTCTGGAGGCCTTCATACACTTGGCATAGTCAGCTTCTGTGAAATCTGAGCCGTCATCTTTCTTGGACGGAAAGCCATCCATCATCTCTTCTGCAGTCAGTTCAGGGGCAAAGGCCAAAGACCGGCTTAGCGCGGCCATTGCTCCCTTCCTGGCGGCTGATCGTTTGAGCTCTTTGATTTGCTTCGGCAGAGTTGACAGGAGTTCTATCACTCCCTTCATGAATTTGGGGATGCTTTTCTCAGTTAACATCGCCTTGATGGTGCACAGGCTCCCGCAGTAGAGCTGTTCTGTCAAGGTATATACTGCTTTAAGCTTCAACAAGCTGTCAGAAGATAGCTGGCGGCTTCTTTGACCTGCAAGGAAAGATTTTGGTGTTATAAGCCGCCCGCACAAGTTTTTAAACAAGGCAAGGAAATTTGCTAAGTATTCAGTGCTTACCAAAGATAGCAGCAGTCATCCTGGAGATATGGTGCTTGAGGGTTTGCAACTCATCTGACGCAAACTTGAGTTGCTGGTCAGCATCGTCTGCGCGCTTGGTCAGGGCGGCTTGGGTAGACTCAGCACTCTTTCTGAAGGCATCAAAGTCAGCCTGAACCTTCTCAAGCTCCTGAACGGCAACCCGCCATTTTTCTTCCGCCTCGGACCGGGCGGTTTGTTGCGAAGCAAGACTTTCTTTCACGCCGGTCAGATTAGACTCGGCCGCGTCCAAGGCTTCCTATATTGTAGAAAAACAAAACAGGTCAGGAGGTTTAAGTCGCCAGGATAAGATATTAGTACATGACTGATGAAGCTGCTATGCTACAAGTCTCAAGCAGATCGCAAGCAATATACTTGACACTTGGGGGCTAATGTCTGTGTTTGCTCTCCAAGTCTACAATGAAGTTCCGGCTCATCTTTGTAAAGGTAAGCCGGCACTTGGGGGCTACACACGGCGCTCTCCAAGACTACAATGAAGTTCCGGCTCATCTTCGTAAAGATAAGCCGGCACTTGGGGGCTACAATCGGCGCTTTGTCAAACAATGAAGATTTTTCGGTTCATTTTAGTAGTGAAGTTCCGGCTCATCATAACCATAATGACCCGGACTTGGGGGCTACAATTGGATCAACTTTTCAACTCAGTACCGGCTTAATATCTATATTAACCCGATACTTGGGGGCTACAAGCTACACAATTTGAATTATGACAAGGATTGGAAGACCCGGTCTACTATCTGCAATACTAAACCAGCTCTTGGGGGCTACATAAGGGTATAAGGAAAAGCAAGAGAGGAGTACCTCATATTTTTTCTTCATCAGACCAACAAGTTTGAGCTCCATGTTCCGGCTTGTGGAGAGGCGGTTCAGATAACCAGCATGTAACTCATCTGCAGTTAGCTTCTCCAACACGGGGAATTCAAAATCAAGTTTCTCAGGCGACGAAGCTTCAGCCTTGCTGGTGTGTTTTGTCAATACATGGGGCTCGGGAGATTGATAAACTGTCCCAGTGATGACAACGTCTGGAAGAACTGTGTCTTCGACGGCTGTTGAAGGACTGGGCGGCTTAGGATCGGCCCTTGGAGGACTTTCAGTTGCCATGTCGTGATCAGCCGGTTCAGAGTATTGAGGAGTATCTTCAGGCGCATCTTTCATAACGTCAGCGGGCTCAGCGTGAGTTGAAGGGGAGTCCGGCTTAGCAATCTCTGGCTCTTGGGCAGTAGGAGCAGCGGTAGACCCGCCTGTCTTCCTTCGTTTTGCTTGAGCCCTGGAAAATAAAAAGATTGTCACATAAAGGACAAGGATGGTAAAAAGGTATGATGCAAATACAAAGGTACGCACTCTGGGTTGATCTTCAGAGGAGGCAGCTTGGTTGCAGTAGAGTCGCCAGATGAAGGAGGCGTCTCCTAAAAGAAGGTTAAGACGATGAAAGCTGAGTAAGGTTACAATGCAAGAACTAAAAACTGGACTTAGTTAAAAGAGTACCTCAGCCGGCCGTTTCCGCGGAGCCGGAGAACTTGATAAGCCGGTCAAGAGCTCTTCATAGCCGGCGCTCTGGGTCTGGCGTCGGGAGTTGTGCTGTTGCTTTTTCAAAAGAAAATTGGGGTCTAAATAAGCAAGATGATGAGAAAATGGGACTTTCCGGATGACCCGCCGTATTCTCCCTGGTGGAAAGTTTTCTGAGTCAGAGGAAATGTAAGTTACCTCAGGGGCATCTGCGTGGCTTGTCTCCGTTTCCTCCTGTGAATAATTATCGTCAATAAGTTGCCTAAAAAGACGGCCAAGAGAGTCAAGTTCTACCTCCGAGTCGTCAAGCTCAGGTGTTTCCTGAGCGGCAGTTTTCTTCTTCTGGGCGCGGGTTTTACCCGCCTTAGGCTTCCTCACAGGAGGGTTATACTTTTTCTTCCAGAAAGAAGAGCCGGCCTGCGCATAAGCCGCCAAAAAGGTTAAAAGGAGCAAGGTTTAAGGTCAGGCAGTAATGACCAATTCTGTGGAAAAAGATTTCTTACAGCTGGAGCCGGGTTCTTGACACAGAAAGGTTTCAACCCAACCTTGTTGCAAACTGCTTGCTTTTCGCCAAGAAGTGTTTTGACGGAGGACTTGATTTCTTGTTCTGTCAGAGGGGTGGTATTGAAGCAGAGAGTATCATTGGGCTCACCCGTGAATTGGTGCATGAGTCGGTCACGCCGGCTCAGTGGCAAGATCTTCCAGCTAACCCAGCAGCGGGTTAAGTCAGCGCCAGTTAAGCCGTTGGTCATTAAGGCCCTGATCTTCGCGAAAGCCGGAGCATATTTCGCTCGCTCTGCGGCGGACATCCGATCTGGGAGTTCTCCAGTGTTGCAGAGCCGGGTAGGACGGTAACCCGGCAGTGGATTCTCTCCTTCAGGAGAAGTGTCTTTGCAGTAAAACCAAGTCTTGTTCCAATCCTTGGGGTGACTTGGTAGGATAGCTGCTGGATAGGGCAAATCTCCCCGTCTCTGGATAGAAACGCCACCAAGTTCCAAACTTGGTCCAGCCGCCACTTCAGTTTGGCGGTTGACGTAATGGTAGTCACGGAAGAGATCGACGGACGACTCTTCTTGCAGGTAAACTTCACATAAAACTTGAAACTGACACATGTTGGTGACAGAGTTTGGGCCTGTGTCTTGAGGGTGAAGCTTGAAAAAGTGAAGAACGTCCCGGAAGAATTTTGACCCGGGCGGGCTAAACCCACGAAGGAGGTGATAAGTGAATATGACAACTTCTCCTTCCTTGGGAGTAGGTCTTATCTCTGGCCCTGGAACCCGCCAGTGTATAACTTCCTGAGCCGGCAGGATACCCGATTCTACAAAGTCGAGTAGAAGTTGCTCGGTGACTCCGGAGCCGACCCAATCGCAGGATGAGGGAGCTCTCGACATAATGGTGGATCAAACTGCGAGAAGGCACAGAGTATGGCGGGTTAGAAATTTTTTAACTAGTCCGGGCAGCTGTGGTCAACATAATGGTGAGATGTTAAGCCGCCAAAGTGTTTTTATCAGAGAGCCGCCAATGCAACGGCGGGTTAGATGGACAAGGCGATGTTGGAAAATACAGTTAAGTGCAGGTAAACAGGTTTCGCATATTACTACTTAGCTGCAAGATCTACGGGCGAAGGTAAAAATGAAACATATTCAAAAACCCTAAAAAGACAGAAGAAGAACAGGCGGGCAGCACGCGGTGGAGGTTGCTATGCAGATCCAAAGTAAGGGGGCATTGGCATTAGAAGGGCAACCACAATGGATAGACAAGTAATATGAGGTTCAAGGGGTCATCTACAATTTATATTACGAAGAACAGCGAAGAACCTGCGAAGAACACTAGCGAAAACCCGATGAACTCGGGGGATCCTAATGGAGATGATTCTAGGTTCGATAAAGGTTGAGAACGGTACCTCCGGGATGCGGGCGGCCCGGCGGAGTTTCTGGTCCAAGTCAGGTCGATGCAGCGGCCGGCATTGGGGACGACGGCGGGGTCCGATTCCTTGCGGCGGAGCTCTGGAGGCGAGGCTGACCGAGGGAGGAAGATGATAGCGACGGCAGAGAAAGGGAAAAAGGCACCACGTGTCCCTATTTATGGGATGGGATGGCAACAGTGCGCGTAAAAATCGAAGAGGCACAGTGATGATTGACCGAAAGGGGCGCCTCGATTTTCGGGCCGACCATTCAATGAGAGGATCCGTTGCAAACGTCACAGAATCTTTTTAGCATATTCGATGTGACGTCATGGCGGGTTATGAGTTTTCTTTTTCAGGTGACAAAAATGTGAGACTCGCCGCCAAATGAGTTTGAAGATTGACATGAGCAGGCTCAAATCAACCTGGGGCCTAATGTTGGGGATATAACCCCGTGGTAAGACCCACCCAGGAGGGGCCGGGTCGTACCTAGCGGCTCGTAGCCAAGACCTGTAAGGTGGGCCGGAAGATGAAGGCCAGGCCGCGTGGCGGCTCACCTAACGGGCCACGACGAAGGCCCAGAGACAGAAGATGGTGTGAAGACCCGGGCGGTTAAGCCGCCCGAAGACGGCTTGCCCAAGATAGCAAGGCGGCTTAGAGACAGGATCAACTACGATGTATGAGTCGGTTTAGGACTCGTGTAACCCAGAGCCTCGACCTCTTGTATAAAGGTGAGGCCCTGGGGCGGCTTAGACAGAAACCAATCAATCGAGAACTAGGTCAAGCGAATCCGCTCCCTTGTAATCGATACTCCAAGCAATACAACACAAGCAGGACGTAGGCTTTTACCTCTTCTTGAGGGGCCGAACCTGGGTAAACTCGTGTCCCTCGTCTCGACCAACCCCTTTGAGTCCACCGCCTTAGCGATGGCCTTGAACCTAAGTCTTCGGACATCTGCTGTGACAAAACCACGACAGTACCCGTACTCAATTGAGTCGGCCTCGGGGCCCGAAGCCTGAATTGTCGATGTAGATCTTGCTCCGACAACTCTTGGTCATATGACCCGTCACATAGCTCTCGAAACCCGGAAGGGCTCCCTTTGAGAACTTAACTCCACCAGGCAAAAGCCCCACGGTGGGCGCCAACTGTCGTGGCTTTGTCACGTCAGATGTCCTCGTGCAAGGACTTAGGTGCGAGGCCATCACCGCTAGGTGGTGACTCAAAGGGGTTGAACGGGAACGGGAGACAAGTTTACCCAGGTTCGGCCCCTCCGTTGGAGGTAATAGCCTACGTCCTGCTTTGTGTCTATATTGATGGTGATCTCGATTACAAGGGTGCAGAATCGCTAACCTAGCTTTCGAGGGTGTCTTACTTAAGTCTTTCCGTCTAGGGGCTCGCCTTTATACATAGGTCGAGACCCTAGGGTTTACAACAAAGTCCGAGTCATATTTTGACTCGTAACCTATTATGTCTCTAACACGCCTTGCCTCTCAAGCGAAGAATCTTCTGGCGTCTTCTGCCCTGTGGGCCTTGAGTCGCCGTCTCTCCATGCTTGGGCCACCCAGTGACTTACTCAGCAATTGCCTTGTTCGTCTCATCTTCATGACACGGCCCATCTTTTACATTGACCTGGCCAAATAAGACGGGTTATACCGCGGGCTATATCCCCGACACATAGGTCCATCAAGATTGCATATGTTGGGAGTTGATTTCTGATATTCGTCAATAAGGAAGTATCGATTGACAAGTAGATTGTCCTCAATGTCGTAATCACCACCATTAACATGGCCCTCACCGCCCAAATCCCCACCATTGACATGGTCCGCACCGCCCAAATCAACACCATTGACATGGTCCTCACCGCCGACAACCGCATTGTCGTGGTCCTCACTGACATGCACATTGTCGTTGTTATGAACTTCAGGTTGAATCTGACCCAAAGGAGATGGTCCTCGCCCACGTGTGCTATCATTGTTCATCTGCTCCGAGATTGGGGAGATTTGGACGTTTCCTAGCTGAATTTGATTCTTCGGTCACTGCATTGGCCAACCCAAACATTCTGAGAGGGTCCACTGGCAATCCATACCCGGAGGTTGTATCGGAGGAGAAATATCTTCGAAACCCCTTATGACAACAGACATCTTAACTTTGAAGGCCCCCTCAGGCATGGGCACTCTGTGCATCATGGTATCTTTGGGGCGAATGATCGACCCAATTGCAACTTTAACCAGTTCATCACGCACATAAGCTAATAGACTGCAAGGAGTGTCTTCAGTAAGAGCGTTGAGAGCATCCATTGCTGACGGCTTACCAATGAAAGTGACAGAATGCAGGCTGCTATCCTTGGCCAAATTAGTTTGGATCACAACGTTTCCTAGTTCGCTGTTCTTGATCCAATTCTTCACGCTCTCGATTATTGAAGGCATCATGGCTTGGGCTTGGGCTTGGCTTTGAATGTTGATGCGTTCTTCGATGTTGGCTGTGGCTGCGGCTGTGGCTGTGGCCGTGGCTGCAGCCGTGGCTTCCATTATTTGTTGTTCAATGCTCTGCTTGTTGGCTCTCCTTCTCTGCCGTTGCAGCTCTCGGTCTTCGGGATAATGATAGTCCCATTTGGCACCGCATCCAGCACCGTTCACATGGCCACCCGCCGGCGGTGCTAACGGCTCCTTGCCAAGGGTAATGTTGATCGACCGGTTAAGAGGAGTTTTCCACCTGGCCGACTACCCTTGCGAGCTATGAGGTTCTGCATGCTGCCTTGCTAGTTCTTCTTCTAGTTTCCTTGTTTGGTGATCCGTGGTAAATTCCCCTGTCTTTTGATCATAATGGTACCACCCCCTAACATAGTTATATTCAAGGGGGTCCTTGAATTGTGCGAAGTGGTTTGGGATGCCCTTTAATGCAAGTGCATCATCCTTCTTGTCCCATACGGGCTTCTTCCCAACAAAACCACGGCCTACCAATGACTGAAACCAAACACACCCTTAATGTCTTCGATCACATTTCCTTCCCCCATGACGACGGGGTCATCACTGAGTTCTCCTGATTTTGCATCTTGAAAATGTTCCAATAATCTACACTAATGGTAGGCCACTTCTGCTGGATATTAGAGATATCAATGTCGGGTTTCGTTGCAATATCTTTTCTTGCTGCAGATTTCCAAGAACTCAAATTCTTCGAGAACTTATGGATTGCATGGTTGTTTACCTGATTCTTTGGGTACGATAGGTTGTCATACTCCTCAGGAAACTTGAATCTTGCGTGCACCCTTCTTATGAGGAGTTCTCGCAGATTAGCTTTGTCCATATCCCTTAAATTTGTCTCATTGATGCAACAAACTTCTCGAAGGATAACACCTAGGGCGTTGCCATAGTGAGCAGCGGCTTTCCGCGGACTAACAGGCTCACCAGCCTTGTTAACTCGTGTGACAACGAGCCTATCGGTGCCTATAGCATTTCGGCTCCTAGGTTTCCGCTGCTTCTTGGATTTTGAAACATGCTCGTTGACCTCCACATCCACCTCTTCCGCGGAAGAATACTCCTCTGTGTCCTCTCCATCAGTGTTCATATCAGGATTACTGTCCGCACCAGGAGGAACACTGTAGCCTCTGCCTGTCATGTAGTAGTCATTTGGATTAAGCTCATCATCATAATCTTCCTATCCCTGCGCATCCGTAAATGCATAACCGCCGTGTGCCAAATGTCTCAAAGAAGAGTCCTGCGCGTCGTTCGTTTGATTGGACATGTACAAAAACAAAACATTGGCAACCTTATTAATTCATATATAAAATAGAAAATTTCGGCATGGCCTTTTCTAAAAATAGGACATATTGGTTGCCAGAAATTTGACGAAACGGAATTAATCAACGTTTCTCCAAAACATTGGCAGCCCTATGCATTCCCTGCAAACAATACACAAGCAACCACATTTCCATCGAAACAAAATTTGAACCACATTTCCTCGAACACATTTCGAGCACTTACCGGAGGAATAGAGGTGGCGGCAGGGGAGGTTGAGGTCGACGACATGAGAGGTTGAGGTCGTTCGGGCCAGCGGCAGGAGGGGATAAAGGCAACTCGAGGTCGGCGCGGTTGGGGGCGGACGGCCAGGTCGAGGCGATTGGGGTCGACGGCGAGTCGAGGAGCAGCGAACGGAGGGGAAGGTGGGCAACGGCGGCGATGGAGGGGGATGGCGGAGACGACAACGAAGGTGGCGGTGGCGCCGGGGGAGGGAGGTGGCGGCGACGACGACGAAGGTGGAGGCTGATGACCCACAAGTATAGGGGGTCAATCGTAGTCCTTTCGATAAGTAAGAGTGTCGAACCCAATGAGGAGCAGAAGGAAATGATAAGCGGTTTTCAGCAAGGTAATTTCAGCAAGCACTGAAATTATAAGTAGCAAGTAGTTTGATAGCAAGGTGATGTGTAACGAGCAAGTAACGGTAACAATAGGTAAGGCGCAGCAAGGTAGCCCAATCCTTTGGTGGCAAAGGACAGGCCAAAACTATCTCTTATGATGAGCAAAGTGTTCTTGAGGGTACACGGGACTTTCATCTAGTCACTTTCATCATCTTGGTTTGATTCGTGTTCGCTACTTTGATAATTTGATATGTGGGTGGACCGGTGCTAAGGTGATGTTCTTACTTGAACTAACAACCTACTTATGATTAACCCCCTCGCAAGCATCCGCAACTACGAGAAAAGTATTAAGACAAAGTCTAACCATAGCATTAAACATGTGGACCCAAATCAGCCCCTTACGAAGTAGCGCACAAACTAGGGTTTAAGCTTCTGTCACTCTAGCAACCCATCATCTAATAACTACTCCACAATGCATTCCCTTAGGCCTAAGGATGGTGAAGTGTCATGTAGTCGACGTTCACATGACACCACTAAGGGAATCACAACATACATATCATCAAAATATCGAACACATATCAAATTCACACGATTACTTGCAACATGATTCCTCCCGTGACCTCAAGAACAAAGGTAACTACTCACAAATAATATTCGTGCTCAAGATCAGAGGGGTATTGAATAGCATAATGGATCTGAACATATAATCTTCCACCAAATAAACCATATAGCAATCAACTACACAAGGTAATCAACACTACTAGTCACCCACAGGTACCAATCCGAGGTTCCGGTACAAAGATTGAACATAAGAGATGAACTAGGGTTTGGGAGGAGATGGTGCTGTTGAATATGTTGATGAAGAATGGCCTCCCCAAGATGAGAGGGATGTTGGTGATGACGATGGCTTCGATTTCCCACTCCGGGAGGGAAGTTCCCCCGGCGGAATCGCTCCGCCGGAGGGCAAAAGTGCTCCTGCCCAAGTTCCGCCTCGAGGCGACGGCACTTCATCCCGAAAGTCCTGCTCCTATTTTTTTTAGGTTTTTTTGGAATTTATACCAGAAGATGGGCTCCGGAGGTGGGCCAGGATGGGCACCCTCTACCAGGGCGCGGGTAGGGGGCCTGGCGCGCCCTCGTGGAGGGTGGCCACTTGGTGGCCCCCCTCAGGTAGTTTTCAGCTCCAGTATTTCTTATTTATTGTATAAAAAATCTCCGTAAAATTTCAGCTTCATTGGGGATGTGCAGAATAGGTATCTCTGACATGCTTTTTTTAGGTACTGAATTCCAGTTGCCAGCATTCTCCTTCTTGGTGTAGACCTTGCAAATTGTGAGAGAAAAGGCATTATAGTTACTCCCCAAAGTATTATTATGCATAAAAATATTATAAATAATAGTAGGAAAACATGATACAAAATGGACGTATCAACTCCCCCAAGCTTAGACCTCGCTTGTCCTCAAGCGAAAGCCGATATCGAAGAACATGCCCACATGGTTTGAGAGAGAGGTGTCGATAAAAACAAAATACGGACATACTAGCATCATGCTTATTATTATAACAGCAACAAAAATTAACATAAAACTCTCTCATAACACTTTTATTTCATAACAACATCATACAACTTCTTATGAACAAGTAACAATTCATCACAACGTGGAAGTATAAAGCATAAACCTTATTGGAAACCAACAAACTATGTTCTCAATCAACTTTGCTACTACAATTCATCATATTTTCAGGAAGGGTCTCATGTAGGAGCCTTTTGGCAAGTCCACATACTCAACCATCATTTAGTATTCTATGATTGCTAACACTCACAGCATACCCATGGACAAAAAGTTTCAACCGGACACATAGAAAGATAGGGGCTTCTAGTTTGCCTCCCAACGTATTCACCTCAAGGGTGATGTCAACAATAATAACTCATGCCCACTCATATCCAACTGGATATATGTGCCTAGATCTTACCTCACCACATGATGCTTGCAAAAGGAGAAAAATAAAAAGGGAATAGGGAAGAATACTTTGACTCTTGCATAAAAGTAAAAGCTTAAAGGTAAAAGATAGGCCCTTCACAGAGGGAAGCAGAGGTTGTCATGCACTTTTTAGTTTGTATGCCAAATGCCTTAGTGCAAAAGAACGTCATGTTGCATTGCCCATTGTGATAGCAACCTTTATTATGCAGTCTGTCGCTTTTATTACTTTGCCATCACAAGTTCGTGGAACGCTCAATTTTCTATATATTACACTAATTGATCCAACATTTTTAGAAGCAATTTTTATTGCCTTGATGCACCGATGAAAACTTACTTGAAGGATCTTATTCAATCCATAGGTAGGTATGGTGGACTCTCAAACATGAGTTTGGGTTTTGGTTTTTTGGATGCACAAGTAGTATCTCTACTTAGTGTGCAATTTTTGGCTAGCAAAGATATGGGGCAAGCACCACATGTTGAAGGATCTATGACAATATAACTTCTATGTGAATATGGACAAGCATAAATCATTACGTTGTCTTCCTTGTCCAACGTCAACAATTTTGGCATATAATATTTAATGGGAGCTCACAATCATAAAAGATGTCCACGATAGTATATTTGCATGTGAATCTTCTCTTCCCTAGGTAACTCTTTCATGAATTGCATCATTGACTAATGCTATGTTTGCCAATCTCCAATAATTTTACCACTTATACTTTTCTTTATTGTGATGTCATTACTCACCATAAGATTAGCATATGATCTTTTCTCATTTATTTTCTTTTATTATGATTGCAACAAGAAAGTAAAGGGGCAAAAGCTCAAACTAAACTTTATTATATAACTCTCACTCGATTACATAGATAGATGGATCACGAAACTAGCACACGAAAATAGATCAAATTAAACTTTTATTTAACTAGATCATGAAAGGCTAAGGATCGAAAAATAAAAAGCAAAGGTAAAAAAGTGATGGTGATACGATACCGGGGCACCTCCCCCAAGCTTGGCTCAAGCCAAGGGGAGTGCCCATACCCGTGTACTCAAGTCTCCTTTGGTGGTGAAGATGATGAAGGTGGTGGTGATGAGACGGTAGTAGGTTTATCCTCCGGCTTCCAGGGCAAGGGTTCACCATCAAAAGTTGATGCACGAGTCCCCGGAGTCCTGCAATTCGTAGCTAAACTCATACCTTTAAATCTCGCTTCATATTCAAAAACTTGATTTTGGAGATCATAGATTTGACTCTGCAGAAAGTTGATTTGCTCGTTGAAGTTGAAGGTGATGTCTTTCATGGACTGGCCATCCACCATGTGATTACGGGTGAATTCCGTGATCGTGGAGTGATTGGCACTGAGTCCACGCTCCATCATCCCTTTGCACTTGAAGATGTCTTGCTCCACAGCTTCCAGCCTAACCTCCACGCTTCCCGCCTTCTTGGGCCCTTGAACATCCCGGATGTGGAGCACCCCCTCGCGCATCTCAATGGTTTGAGGGTGCTTCATCACCTCCGGCAAGTACGTGTTGATAACCGTCTCGAAGAACTTGTCCTTGGGGGAACTTGATGAAGCCATGTAGATTTAGACAGGGCCGTCCATGGGCCTGTGCGGGCTGTGTGACCGCACAAGGCCCCCAAATTCTAAGGCCCCCCCATTTTTTGAGCCAATGTATAGCTAAGTTTTTGTTTTGGGCCGATTTTCACAGCTAGCACGGGCCCATGGCTCTCCCGAACTGGGCATGTCCTCAATTTCCCAAATGAGCCTTTCCCGAGTCCTGATCGACACAGCCTGTCGATCTATGGATCTTCCCGAGATGAACTGACCGAAGTGGGGCGCCGTCACATGGAGATGGAGGCTAGCGGCGTCGTCTCGATCGTTTCGTTTCCTGCCCGGAGGCACACCCATAACCATGCTCGTTAAGATTTTCCTTATGGTACAGTAAGTCATCCGCACACTGCAGCGCAAGAAGGTGCCTTCCCTCATGCTCTAACTTCATATAGCTGATGATTTTGACTGTTGGATGACCGTTCCTCATTGAAATTATGCCGCGTTTCAGTTTTGGGAACAATTAGATTTGATGCACGGTTCTGGTCTTCTCTTCTGCTATTACAAGGGGCATGGTGAATGGATGTTTGGATGACTCAATCTGGTATGTTCCAAGTTTCGTTAGTGTAGGGCATACCAATTATGACGAACTGCTAGTTCTTCTCTATAACACCATCTTGTAAATACTATTTTCGAATCTTAATATATGACACGCAAAAAATTGCATAAGTAGAAACGGCTGATGGCCAATACCAAAGTGAGGGCACAAACCAAATCCCTATTTAATTTAGACTATTTTTCGATTGAATAGTTATATCAATGAGTATATTGTGTGCATAGTTCATCAATGAAATTATTTATGGAAGATAAATAGTAGGGCGAGTTAATCAAGTTGTCACACACCAAGATTTACAAGACAGTTGCTCGTTCAAAACTCAAGTTTAGTTCTTTTTTTTAGTATCTTGACAAGCCTATAATTTATGCAGTTTTTGAATTTATTCATTTTCCTTTTACAGAAAAAACATATATTCTATTAATGTTAGGGCCCCAATTTACATTTCGCACCGGGGCCTCAAAATTCTAGAGACGGCCCTGGATTTAGACCTGACAAGAAAACAACACGAAACAAGAATAGAGGAAAATCTCGCGATGCGGTGGTCAAAACAGTCCGGGGTACATATAAGGAATTTTTATTCTTGGTAATCAAGCAAACGAAAGGAAAACGGAGTCGGGAAGGTTCCCGAGGTGGGCACGCTCCACCAGGGCGCGCCAGGGATGACAACCGTGCCCTGGTGGAAGGTGGCCACCTGGGTTGCCTTCCAGTTTGTTTTTTATTTCCTAAAATTCTTAAATATTCCAAAACTGATAAAAAATATTTTTGCGGATTTTTCGGAGACCGTTTACTTACCGTATCACATACCTCTTGTTTTCCACGATTCTGGAGTGTTCCGGAAGGTCTCTTTTATGTGTTCTTCCGGTGTCATGGTTTGGATAATATTGCTTTCAACATTAATAGGCATACCTAAGATATAGTGTTCAATTCTTTGTCCATTGACCACCTTCGGGTTAGTACCTTCGGCATTATTAATCTTAATAGCTCCAGAGCGATAAACCTCTTCGATAACATAGGGTCCTTCCCATTTGGAGAGAAGTTTTCCTGTAAACAATCTTAAACGAGAGTTGTACAAAAGAACATATTCTCCAACTTTGAATTCTCTCTTTTGGATTCTTTTGTCATGCCATCTTTTAACTTTTTATGTAAATAACTTGGCATTTTCATAAGCTTGGGTTCTCCATTCATCTAACTAGCTAATATCAAATAACCTCTTTTCACTGGCAAGTTTGAAGTCATAATTTAGTTCTTTAATTGCCCAAAATTCTTTATGTTCTAACTCTAGAGGCAAATGACAAGCTTTCCCATATACCATCCTATAAGGAGACATACCCATAGGATTTTTATAAGCAGTTCTAGAGGCCCAAAGTGCATCATCTAATTTCTTAGACCAATTCTTTCGTGATCTATTGACAGTTTTTTGTAATATCAATTTTATTTCTCTATTGCTAAGTTCAACTTTACCACTAGATTGAGGATGATAGGGTGATGCAATTCTATGGTTAACATCATATTTAGTAAGCATTTTACGGAAAGCACCGTGAATAAAGTGTGAACCACCATCAGTCTAGGAAAATAACTTCTTTAAGTAGTTTAATGGAAGTGTGATGATCAACACTACTAGTTGGAATAGCTTCTACCCACTTAGTGACGTAATCAACAGCAACCAAAATATGAGTGTACCCATTAGAGGAAGGAAAAGGTCCCATATAATCAAAACCCCAAACATCAAATGGTTCAATAGCAAGTGAATAATTCATAGCATTTCCTGACGCTTACCGATATTACCAATTCTTTGACATTCATCACAAGACAAACTTACGGGCATCCTTGAAGAGAGTAGGCCAATAAAAACCAAATTGTAATACCTTATGAGCAGTTCTATCTCTAGCATGATGTCCTCCATAAGCTTCGGAATGACATTTCCGTAGGATTTGTTCGTGTTCATGCTCAGGTACACAACGTCTAATAATACCATCTACTCCTTTATAAAGATGTGGGTCATCCCAAAAGTAATGTCTTAAATCATAGAATAATATTTTCTTTTGTTGGTATGTGAAACTAGGTGGAATATATTTAGCAACAATGTAGTTAGCATAATCAGCATACCATGGAGTGTTTTGAGAAACATTTATCGCAGCTAGTTGTTAGTCAGGGAAACTATCATCAATAGGTAGCCGGTCATCAAGAATATTTTCTAACCTAGACAAGTTATCAGCTACGGGGTTCCAGCTCCCTTCCTATCAACGATATGTAAGTCAAATTCCTGAAGCAAGAGAACCCACGTAATGAGTCTAGGTTTAGCATCTTTCTTTTCCATAAGATATTTTATAGAAGCATGATTAGTGTGAACAATAACTTTGGAATCAACAATGTAAGATCTGAATTTATCACAAGCAAACACAACTGCTAAAAATTCTTTTTTAGTAGTAGCATAATTTCTTTGGGCATTGTCTAGAGTTTTACTAGCATAATGGATAACATTCAATTTCTTATCAACTCTTTGTCCTAGGACAGCTCCAACAGCATAATCACTAGCATCACACATAATTTCAAAGGGCAAGTTCCAATCAGGTGGTTGAACAATAGGTGCAGTGGTTAAAGCTTTCTTTAGTGTTTCAAAGGCTTCTACACAATCATCATCAAAGACAAAGGGAATATCCTTTTGTAAAAGATTAGTAAGAGGCCTAGAAATTTTTGAGAAGTTTTTAATAAACCTCCTATAGAAACCAGTGTGGCCAAGGAAACTTCAAATGCCTTTGATATCTTTAGGACATGGCATTTTCTCAATTGCATCAACTTTAGCTTGATCCACCTCAATACCTCGTTCAGAGATTTTATGACCCAAGACAATACCTTCATTAACCATAAAGTGACACTTCTCCCAATTCAAGACAAGATTATTTTGTTCACATCTCTGCAAAACTCGGTCAAGGTTGCTTAAAAAAATCATCAAAAGAAGTTCCGTAAATGGAAAAATCATCCATGAAAACCTCCACAATCTTTTCACCAAAATCAGAGAATATAGCAGTCATACATCTTTGAAAGGTAGCAGGTGCATTGCATAAACCAAAAGGCATACGTCTATAAGCATAAGTTCCAAAAGGACAAGTAAAGGTGGTTTTCTCTTGATCAGATTGTGACACCGGTATTTGAGAGAATCCAGAATATCCATCCAAGAAACAAAAGTGTGTGTGCTTAGATAATCTTTAAAGCATTTGATCAATAAAAAGCAAGGGGTAATGATGTTTTCTAGTAGCTATCGGATTCAGGTCTCCGCAAAACCCTCAAGGTTCGAACACTGGGGCGTGTGCGAGCATCTAAATCGGCTCAAGGTCTCAAGCATGTCACCCTATGCCTTAGCTACGATGAGCGAATGCAAGCGAGGGGGAAAGTGGACTCGGAGATTTACCTAGGTTCGGGCCACCTTGCGGTGTAAAACCCTACTCCTGCTTTGTGGTGGATTGGCCTCTCGAGGAGGCTAAGGATGAACTAGTACAGTGGTGGGGTGGCCTCGTGAGGACCCTTGGTGGTGATAAACTAGCTCCACTCGACCTGCCTTCTACGATGGGAGTGGGTGGCTATTTATAGAGGCCATGGTCCTCTTCCCTCATTGCACAGGCGGGAAGGGATCCACAATGGCCAAATTTGAAAGGGGACAGGAGGTACATCTTATCTTGACTAAAGGTGGTCTTCGCCTGCAAAGCTTCGGGGGGTGACGCAGTGGTGGGCTCGGCGATGACATCCGTCCTGCCGAGCTCGTGGTCTCGGTCACGTTGCACCGGGAAGGAAACCTTTGGGGGGATTCCTTGGGAACCCGCGTATGTCCTTGTCTCCTTAGCACGAAAGAGGAAACTGTCCTCCTCATGCGCCTGCTGGCGCCCGCCTGACTTCGTGGTCAGAGCCCACGTCATCCTGTCCTCGGGAGGTTGGGCACTTGCATAGGAATCTCCGCTCCTCGGGAGGCAGCCAGGGGGGATACTACTCTCCGGAGGTCTTGACGTTGTCCTCCTCGCGAGGCGGGGGGCTCTCGCGAGGGTCTAGCCTTGGGGAATCTGTCGCTGGGCCGTACCGTGCCGCTGTGGTGGGCCACTCGTTGGGCCGCAGGCAGGCAGGTCTGGGTACCCCCAGTCCCAGAACGCCGACAGCTGCCCCCGGGCCCAAGGTGCATTCGGGCTAGCTTCTAGGCGAAGCCAAGGGGGAAGACCGAGGCGCCGCGGGCCCTAACTGCCTGCGGGCCAGGATCGACGCGTGGCGCATGATGAAGCGCAGACGCCTCCACTTCCCCATGCTACCTCGGTAACCGCCCTGGCTGATACGGGCTGGCGTGCGCTGCGGGGTTTTCATTGCTGAGGATGTGGAGCGACACTTTTCGTCAAGTTCTTCGGGGAAGACGGCAGGCGCCTGGGATGCTGCCCGGAGGGCGATGACGGCAACATCGACCGTCTTCCCGCTGGCGACGGTCGTCGCGACGGCGGCGCCCTCGGCGGTGAACTTGCCCTTGGCGGTGGCCGCAGCTCCTCCAGTGGCGACGACACCTCCTCCGGTGGGAGCTCGAGCGACGACGACTACGACGAGCCACTACACCGCCGTGCCTGGACCAGGGAGGGTGATGAGCCACCGCGGCGTCGTGTTCCCGCCCAGGAGGACGTTGAGCCACTGCGTCGCCGCGCCATGTCAAGGAGGAGGAGGACTCCGACTGAGCGCGGGAGACGCCGGCGCCAGGCCTCGGGAGTGATGGTCTTCGGGAGGCCATCTTTTGCTTTTGTTTCCTGCATCAAGAATCATGGGGGGGGGGGGGCATGGGGCATGTAAGGAACTGCGGCGCTTGCGCCTTGTAGTCTGTCCGAAGACATGTGTTGGCAGTAGTTCGGTCCAGCCGAACACTTACCCTTTGATAGTGGGTCCCCACAGCTGCCCAAGGTATTTTGAGCGCGAAGTTGTGCCTACTTGGCACATACTTTACAGGAAGTAGGGCTGTGCTGTGGGGGGCGTATCCCTATTTTTTATGGGCAGAAGGTGATTTCGGAAGTTCGGGTTGAGGCTGAACTCGTTTGCTATCACGATGCGCCTTTATGGCTGATTTGGGCGTCGGCCTATCGTGGCTGCACTGGAATTCGGCTGCCAAGGCCGCCGTATGCTCCTCAGTTCGGAGAGAGCGCTCTGTGTTGCCGTTGACAGTAATGACCCCCCTAGGTCCGGGCATCTTGAGCTTCAGGCACGCGTAATGGGGGACGGCGTTAAAGCGAGCGAATGCCATGCGGCCGAGGAGCGCGTGATATCCGCTGCGAAAAGGGACAATGTTGAATATCAAGTCGTCGCTGCGGAAGTTGTCGGGCGAGCCGAACACTACTTCCAGATTTACCATGCCCAAGCAGCGGGCTTCGACGCCTGGAATCACCCCTTTAAAGGTAGTGTTGCTGGGTTTCATTCTTGACGGATCTATACCCATCTTTTTCACCGTGTCTGAGTAAATCAGATTAAGGCTACTTCCTCCGTCCATTAGGACTCTGTGGCACCCCGGCTCAGAGAACTGGATTACCAGTGTTTCCAACCCAGAGATCATGTCTTCTGAAAACACACAAAAACTTGGTACCGAACAGAACTGAACTTTATTGATAGAAGTCGAGTACAAGCGCATATTTTACAATGGTGACGAGGCCAAAGGCACCCTCGGTGCTACGACAGTATCTTCATTATTTATGTCACATAGCAGGGCCTCGGAATACTAAGTACTTCTATGGCGTAGCGGAACATAGCGCAACTCCATCCACAGGGACACTGCTGTGGACACATCCTAGTTATCATAGCACGAACCTTCAGGACCTCCGTCCTCGGCTTCTCCTGCATCTGGCATGATACGCCAGGTGAGTACTTGGAATGTCCTCGCAAGCTCACGACAACCAAGTAATGCAGCAAACAATAGCATAGCAATCAACATGATAACACCGAAATAGATCACTTACTGTAACCGATTATCAACTTACTCTCTTCCGGGCTGTTCCACAACCCTCGGAATACTCATAACCATCGAGTACTTCCGAACACAAGACGAGTTCTTCAATCATTACTATCATTAACATGATTGATCACCTAGTGAGGTCTGGACGGGCTGTCCAATACCGTGGACTCGGCTATTCGAATAGATTTGACACTCTGCAGAGGTTGTGCACTTTACCCACACCATGAAGCACCTGGCCTCGCGATCCCACTCGGGTGGACCAGCGTTGCTTCAACAAAACCTGCCTGACTCGTGACTCTTTCATCGTACCACCGGCACTCATCCTCCCCGAGAGGCTTGCCCTGGGTGGCCCCTGTGTCCTCATGACACCTGCCACCGTCGTGGCCCAAACTAAGTAGTCCCAAACGGGGACTACACTGTCCCAAACGGGGACTAAACTGTCCCAAACGGGGACGCCGGCACAAACCAACAACAACTGGGCTCACAGGGTTATCTCCGCCTACCTGATCAGGGTAGCACGCGCGCATAACCCTCCCTCTTTGGAGGTACCGGTGAAAGATCACGCAGTCAAGCCAAGTCAAGGCCGTCCCATACCGGCAAATGTGGTTGCATGAGTATGCCCGGACAGGTGACTCAAGATCAACCGACTAAACTCATCTATCAAATATAGTGGTTTAACACAATACTTAGGTATTTAAATATTACTATGAATTATCTATATCAAATAAGTCAACCTAATGCATATAAAGATGCAATGCTATAGAAATGCATGCATGAACTGGGTATCATGGCTTGCCCTGCTCTGTTGGGTGGTTCAAACACTCTTGATCTTCAAAGGCACCACAATCTCCCTCTGAAAGTATTTTAAAAATGCAATTGAAAATGTCACATAAAGCATTTTTATTAACCAGATATTCTGTGGATAGGATAAAAATACCAAACTTGGTCCGAAATTAAAGGACTTCAATACCAAAATAATGCAAAAAGAATCATCTCAATTGGAGTTATAAATAAAAAGATATTCAAGGTCAAAGTCTGGTCAAAATTCAAATTTAAAATGAATTTAAATAGAAAATCCAGCGGGCCACGTCGAAAGCGTATTTCCAGAGTATGCTTCCACTTACCCCTTCGTGCGCGCGCGGGCTGAGCCGCTGACGGGTGGGGTCGGCCCTTTAAAATAGAGAGAGGAAGGAGGGGACAGAGACAGGGCGGAGCTCCGGCGATGGTCGCCGGCGACAGAAGCGGCGGCGGCGCTCGGAGTTGAGGGGAATGGATCGGGCGCTCAGAGACGAACGTGCACGTACCCGCAGCTCCTCCAGGGATGGACGGACGGCGTCGTCCCCTTCTTCTCCGGCGGCGTCGGCGTTCGGCGATCGTCAGAGAGGTCCAATCCGGCATCAATCCGATCGGGAGGGAGCTCTAGGATGACCAGGGAGACCTACTAATCTCAATGGAGGGCTCAGGAGTGGCTAGGAAGGGGTGGAGGAGGTGGTTGACAGAGCTAGGGCGGCGGAGCAACTCCGGCGAAGCTCGAGGCCAGAGGGGCTCTCGGCCTTGGCTCTTGATTGGGGAAGCCAATTAGAGGAGGAGGGAGAGAGATGAGGAGCTCGGAGAGACCGGGCGATGCTATTTATAGGCAGGGAGCGCGAGCGGCGACCTCTCTGGAATGGCGGCGACGTGGCTACGCCACTGGAGCAAGGACGGCGAGCTGGCCGTCGCGAGGCGGGGCGAAGGGACGGGAGAAGGCAGGAGCATTCAATGCGCGAAGGGACGGCTCGCGGGGAAAGACGACGGCGTGGATGCCACTATGCCCACATGGGTCTCACAGTGCAGCACTGCGGTGGCGGCCGGCGAGGGCTTCTCCGGCGAGGGTGAAGGGTCTGGAGGGTCTAGGTGGTTGTCAGGGAGCTGGTCGGCACTAGCAAACGAGGTACGGCGACGCGGGCGTCTCGCTCCGACGAGACCCGAGCCTGGCGGCGCCCAGAGCGCGGTTTTGGTAGGCTGGCTACGCGGTCACCGCATGCACAGGCACCCGTGGCGCGCGCTGGCCTACCACATCTTGTCTGGAGCGTCGTCCATGCATACCACAGTACACTAGTGGCACTAGCTTGACCAATAAGCCACTGAAATGAGAGGTATCATCACCAACAGCTTCCTGTCAGCAACTTGAGGAGGTTCTGGAGAGAAGATAGGATGGAGATGGGACCAATGGAGTTGTCTAGGGTCATCTAGGCTGGAGGGACTACAGACTAGCCAAGTTTGAGAAAGAAATGAATAGGGTTGCTTTGAAAACCACCATTCTGGTCCAGAATCCAAATGAGCTTGTGGCACTCAACTGATTGCTCTGCAAATGATGAAACTTGGTGGAGAGAAGTTATTTGGTAGTGCACACATGCCATAAAAAATTTAGATCATTTGTGCACCCCTAGCTTGTACTTCCTTCACAAAGGTTCAAAATAAGCAGAAACTTGACAGGGTCCTGCTGCTCCAAATTTGTACTGGACCAGATGATGTTCTTGGATATTGGAGCTAGATAGGATCCCTAGGAGCTTGAGGAATTTATTGGGAATTTTCTGAGATAGGAAAAATGGGGTTGCTTCACAATGGACAGATTCTGGTCAGAACCAAAATAATTATTCTCGCCAAAACTTTCCATTGGGCAATAGAATATTTTTGGAGATTATGGAATCATGTGATGCTAAGAAGATGGGGGGAAAGTTTGGGAATCATTTGACCATCCAAACTATAGGTTGCTTTACAACCCATAGTGGTGAAATAATTTCCCAAATAAATAAAAGGGTTTGTTGGAAAAGATTAAATATGAGAAATTAATCCAGGAGTGATGAAGAAAGGTTTTGGCAAAATGGGGGAGGTTTTGGTTTACTGGAGAAAAGGTTCAAAGAATCATAGATCCAAATCAACAGGAACAAGTTTGAAAATCATCCAAGCTTGCAAATAAAATCCAAATGATTTTGAAATTTTTTGTTAAAAACCAGGGTGTCACAAACCTACCCCCCTTAGGATGAATCTTGTCCTCGAGATTCGCTTGCTCAGGGAACAAGTATGGATATGCTGATCTCAAGAAATCTTCCCTTTCCCATGTAGCCTCTTCCTCAGTGTGGTGCTCCCATAGCACTTTCTAAAACCTGATTATTTTACTCCTGGTAGTTCTTTCCATTTCATCCAGGATTCTGACAGGCTTCTCTTCGTAGGTCAAATCTTTAGCTAGTTCTAGCTCACTCATATCCGCTTGTTTGATTGGTGGTGCAATACACTTCCTTAATTGTTATATATGGAAGACATCGTGCACATCTGATAACTCTGGTGGTAGTTCCAACTGATATGCCACTCTGCCTCTTCTAGCAACCACTGGAAAGGGACCAATATATCTTGCTGCAAGCTTTCCCCGCGTATGGAATCTCTTTACTCCCTTCATGGGGGTTACTCTGAGGTACGCATACTCTCCGGGTTCAAAGGTCACTTCCCGGTGCTTTGGGTCGTAGTAGCTCTTCTGACAGGACTTGGCTACCCGAAGATGTTCTTGGATATCTTTGACTTGCTTCTCAGCCTCGAGCATTAAGTCCGTACCAAAAATTCGGCTATCCCCTGTGTGAGACCAGTTCAAAGGAGTACGGCACTTCTGCCCGTATAATGCCTCAAAAGGCGACATCTTCAGACTTGACTGATAGCTGTTGTTATAGGAGAATTTGGCATAAGGTAGACTGTCTTCCCATTTGGGTCCATGGGTGAGAGCACATGACCGAAGCATATCCTCCAGTATGTGGTTCACTCTTTCTGTCTGCCCGTCTGTTTGTGGATGGTATGCCATGCTATGCTTCAGCATGGTTCCCAAGGCTTGGTGTAGTCGCAGCCAGAATGTTGAGATGAATAGGGAACCCCTGTCTGAGGTGATGGACTTGGGTACTCCATGGAGGCTAACTATCCGGGACATGTAGAGTTGTGCCAGCTGATTTGCGTTGAAAGTGGTTTTCACCGGAATAAAGTGAGCCACTTTTGTGAGTATGTCCACGATGACCCAAATAGCATCATTGCCTCTTGTTGACTTGGGTAGTCCAACAATAAAGTGCATGCATATGTCGTCCCACTTCCACTGGGGAACCGGTAAAGGCTGCAGTAGCCCAGCGGGTTTTTGGTGTTCCGCTTTAACCTTGTTGCAGATATCACAGCAGGCGACATATTAGGCTATATCTCTTCGCATTCCTGGCCACCAAAACGTCTCTCTCAGATCCTGATACATTTTTGTGCTTCCCGGGTGGATAGAATATGAGGACTCATGAGCTTCTTTGAGTATTTGCTGCCTCAGATTATCCTGATCGGGCACGCATATCCGCTTCTCAAACCATACGGTGCCTTGATCATCCACGTGGAAGGACTTGGCTTTTCCTTTCAGAATTAGCTCCTTGATCTTTTTGATTCCCTCATCTGGCTCTTGGACCTTCTTGATTTCTTCCATAAGGGTGGGAGTAATTTCCAACGTGTCCGAGGTAGTTGGGCCGCATAGCACCATGTTGAGCTCAGCGAACTCTTCTTGTAACCTTGGATGCATCCTTCCCATTAGTGCATTCACGGTGCCTTGCTTTCTGCTGAGAGCGTCCGCGACCATATTGGCTTTCCCCGGATGATAGTTTATCCCAATGTCATAGTCCTTGACTAGTTCAAGCCATCTTCGTTGCCTGTGATTTAGGTCAGGTTGAGTGAAAATATACTTGAGACTCTTATGGTCCGTGTATATTTCACAACGTTGTCCAATGAGGTAATGCCTCCAAATCTTCAGGGCATGAACTATGGCTACTAATTCCAAATCGTGTGTGGGGTAGTTCTCCTCATGGGGTCGTAGCTGTCTGGATGCATATGCTACAACCTTCCCTTCTTGCATCAACACGCAGCTGATTCCACGTCTGGAAGCGTCGCAGTAGATGTCAAAACTCTTGTGTATGTCTGGAAGGACTAGGACAGGTGCCGTAGTGAGCCTGGTCTTTAATTGCAGGAAACTGCGGTTGCATTCCGTCGTCCAGGCAAACCTTTGATTCTTCTTGAGCAACTCCGTCTGGGGTTTGGCTATTTTAGAGAAGCCTTCTATGAATCGTCGATAATAGCCTGCCAATCCCAGGAAACTATGGACTTCGGTCACCGTAGTTGGTGTCTTCCAATTTAATACCGCCGTTACCTTGCTGGGGTCGACGGCTACTCCTTGTTCTGACAGAATGTGCCCCAGAAATCCCACCTCTTTTAACCAAAATTCACACTTACTAAATTTGGCATACAGGCGGTGGTCTCTTAATCTTTCTAGGATTGCTCGGAGATGCTGCTTATGCTCTTCTTCATCCTTGGAATATATCAGGATATCATCGATGAATACCACCACAAATTTATCCAGAAAGTCCATGAAGATTTTATTCATCATGCTCATGAAGTAGGCTGGAGCATTCGTCAATCCAAATGACATGACGGTATTCATACAGACCGTATCGGGTGGTGAACGTTGTCTTTGGTATATCCTCTTGTCGGATTTTCGGCTGATGATATCCGGTTCGGAGGTCAATTTTGGAGAATACCCGGGCTCCATTCAGCTGGTCGAACAAGTCATCAATGCAAGGAAGCGGGTACTTATTCTTGATAGTGACCTCGTTCTGTTGGCGATAGTCTACGCACATTCGTAGGCTTCCATCCTTCTTCTTGACAAAGAGCACTGGTGACCCCCATGGCGAGATACTTGGGCGAATATACCCTTTTTGCAACAATTCATCCAGTTGCTTCTTTAGCTCCGCCAACTCTGGACCTGGCATACGGTAGTATTTCTTGTAAATTGGGGCGGTACCGGGAACCACTTCGATTGCAAATTCCAACTCCCGTTCAGGGGGCATCCCTGGTAGTACCTCAGGAAATACGTCCGGAAATTCACAGACTACCGGAATCAAGTTCATATCCGTGGTGGTAGTTTGGTATGCCATTCCCTTGTTCTCATCGTGCTGGCAAGGAATTGGACTGTTTGTCCGGTTGGGTTAACCAGTGTTACTGTCCTGCAGGCACAATTGATGCACACTTGATGCGGTGTCAACCAATCCATTCCCAATATTACGTCCAATCCCGATGATTCAATGGCAATGAGTGCAGCTGGAAACTTAACTCCATGTATTGAAATTTCCAGATCTCTATAGATCAGATTTGTTCTGAGCAGGGAGCCAGGGGATTGTACCACCATGATTTTGTCTAAAAGCGACGGAGAAAATTTGTGCAACGTGGAAAAACTCCGCGAAATAAACGAGTGGGAAGCCCCAGAATCAAATAAAATTACGGCAGGTATGTCGTTAATAGAAAACATACCAAGGACTACTTCTGGAGCTTCGCAGGCTTCCTCAGCGGAGATATGGTGGACACGTCCATGGCAGAAGTTATGATTGGGGCGGCGTCCAATAGTGTTGACCTGCGGCTTGACGTCGGTGGATGACTTCCCATTGTTGGTGGGACACTGTTTGGAGTAGTGTCCACTTTGGCCGCAAGTGAAGCAGGTATTATTGCGGCGGCAGTCCTCTATCACGGGCTGTTTGCCAAAGGTCTTGGTCTGGCTCACCGTTTTATTATTGTTGCTGCCATTGCTCCATGTAGGCTTATATTCAGCTGTGCCTGGCTGCCAGGTGCGTGGCTTTTGCGCAAACGGCTCACGCTTGTCCTTCTTAGGTTCAAACTTCCGCTTTTGGTTATCGTGTCCGGACTTGTGCTCCCTTTCGGCTATGAAGGCCTTGTTCACCAGTGTCTGGAAGTCAGGAAAGTCTAGCATGCATAGCTGACAACGGAGGAAGTGATTCAGTCCTCCTAAGAACCAATCTATCTTTCTCTCTTCGGTGGCCACATCATAGGTAGAGTACCGTGACAGATTGTTGAACTTGTTAAGGTACTCTGCCACCGTCATATTTCCTTGGGTCAAAGCAAGGAACTCCCTTTGCTTCACCTTCATTATGCCGGTAGGAATATGATATTTGCGGAATAATTCCTCAAACTTCTCCCAGGTAATTTCTTCTTCAGAAGACCATGTTGCCTTTGTGTTATCCCGCCATATAGCTGCTGGCCCTTCCAGGTAATGCGTGGCAAACGGAACCTTGTCTGAATCCTCACAACGAGCTATGTCCAACTTCTTTTCTATGGTCCTTAGCCAATCGTCGGCTTCTATAGGGTCCACAGCTTGACCAAAATTGGGTGGCTTTGTGCGTTGGAAATCAGATAACCTGGAGTGAGTCCCATTATGACTGTGGTTCTGACCTACCATAACCTGCATACTCTTGAAGAATTCCATAAGATCCTGGTTTCTCTTTTCCTCAAACATTCTCATGATCTGATCAGTAGTAGGTGCTTGAGGTGGTGGGGGTGGCAAATCTTCTGGTTCTTGACCTGCTTGCCTGGCGGATCGACGAAAGGGGGTCCCGTCGCCGCCTTGGCTACAACTTCTCTTCATCCGAAATTTGTTCGCATTGCAAAATACCGAATCGATGAGCAACACCCATAAGGGAAACATAGTTATATGACACCAGGAGGAAAATACTCGAAAAAGGCAAATAAAGCAAACCACATAATTATACAAGATAACCCAACATCATACATGGCAAGCTAGTAGGGGGATGTCATGGCTAGACTGCTCATACGGCAGTTGACATATGCAAAGATGCATGCTCAACAACTCAAGCCTCCACTCTAGTGGCGCTGGTGGCACGAACACTGCCAGACCACAGACTCCTCGTCATCTGATCCTGAGTCAGAGTCAGAACTGATGATATGGATCTCATCCTCCGGATCAAAGGAAACACGACGACGCTGCTGGGACGGTTCTCCTTCTGGGGAAGAAGGAGCACGACGCCTCAGCATCGGAGCAGCTAGAGTGGCAAGGAGTGAGGCCCACTCAGCCGGGGTCTCACGACGGCTACCAGACGAAATGCTAGGTGGCACAGTAGAGGTAGAAGGAGCCTCAAACCTGGATGGAGGTGGAACTGGTGGTGGATAGAAAGGCTGGGGTGGAGGTGGAGCTAGAGTCACTACTGCAAGTGCCCCTAAGACACGAGACAGCTCCTCAGCCAGGGATATGATCGTACGATAGCTGGAGTTCAGATAGCGAGGCCGCACAGCAGTCGCATGGTCACACTCCGGGTCAATAGGAGCGAAAATGACTCGCCCTGTCATAGGCGACAGGGTGGGATAGTGGAAGAAACCTGGATGAGTCTGCATCTCAACCTCGTGGAAGCGCAAGTCAGTGAGAGCCTCCATCGCGGCAAACTGGATCGCCAACTCCGGGGTGGAAGCCATTCCGCCCTTGGAAGAGCAAAGGTAGCAGCCAAGGTCCGAGCTCGCGACCAGGAAAGCCTCTGCATGGTACTCGTACACTGACTCAGCAAGCTGCTCCCGAAACACCTGGTACACTGGATCTTCGCCATGAGGGTACAGTCGAAGCCAGACGCTCCGGAGCAGTACTGGAAAGGTGGATGGTGCAGGCTCAAAATGATAATGGTATGGAACTGGTGCCATCTACACTCACAATGCCATGGTTAGTAAAACAATGAATCATGATGCATGCCATGCAACAATCAAATGCAACAATCAAATGCAACAAGCAAGATGCACACTCAAAGCCCTATACTAATCGTGGTTCTAGCGCAGGCTAACTAGGGTGTCCTACAGTCAGCACGGCTCTGATACCAAGCGTTGTGGCACCCCGGCTCAGAGAACCGGATTACCAGTGTTTCCAACCCAGAGATCATGTCTTCTGGAAACACACAACAACTTGGTACCGAACAGAACAGAACTTTATTGATAGAAGTCGAGTACAAGCGCATATTTTACAATGGTGACGAGGCCAAAGGCACCCTCGGTGCTACGACAGTATCTACATTATTTATGTCACATAGCAGGGCCTCTTAATACTAAGTACTTCTATGGCGTAGCGGAACATAGCGCAACTCCATCCACAGGGACACTGCTGTGGACACATCCTAGTTATCGTAGCACGAACCTTCAGGACCTCCGTCCTCGGCTTCTCCTGCATCTGGCATGATACGCCAGGTGAGTACTTGGAATGTACTCGCAAGCTCACGACAACCAAGTAATGCAGCAAACAATAGCATAGCAATCAACATGATAACACCGAAATAGATCACTTACTGTAAACGATTATCTACTTACTCTCTTCCGGGCTGTTCCACAACCCTCGGAATACTCATAACCATCGAGTACTTCCGAACACAAGACGAGTTCTTCCATCATTACTATCATTAACATGATTGATCACCTAGTGAGGTCTGGACGGGCTGTCCAATACCGTGGACTCGGCTATTCGAATAGATTTGACACTCTGCAGAGGTTGCGCACTTTACCCACACCATGAAGCACCTGGCCTCGCGATCCCACTCGGGTGGACCAGCGTTGCTTCAACAAAACCTGCCTGACCCGTGACTCTTTCATCGTACCACCGGCACTCATCCTCCCCCGGAGGCTTGCCCTGGGTGGCCCCTGTGTCCTCATGACACCTGCCACCGTCGTGGCCCAAACTAAGTAGTCCCAAACGGGGACTACACTGTCCCAAACGGGGACTAAACTGTCCCAAACGGGGATGCCGGCACAAACCAACAACAACTGGGCTCACAGGGTTATCGCCGCCTACCTGATCAGGGTAGCACGCGCGCATAACCCTCCCTCTTTGGAGGTACCGGTGAAAGATCACGCAGTCAAGCCAACTCAAGGCCGTCCCATACCGGCAAATGTGGTTGCACGAGTATGCCCGGACAGGTGACTCAAGATCAACCGACTAAACTCATCTATCAAATATAGTGGTTTAACACAATACTTAGGTATTTAAATATTACTATGAATTATCTATATCAAATAAGTCAACCTAATGCATATAAAGATGCAATGCTATAGAAATGCATGCATGAACTGGGTATCATGGCTTGCCTTGCTCTGTTGGGTGGTTCAAACACTCTTGATCTTCAAAGGCACCACAATCTCCCTCTGAAAGTATTTTAAAAATGCAATTGAAAATGTCACATAAAGCATTTTTATTAACCAGATATTCTGTGGATAGGATAAAAATACCAAACTTGGTCAGAAATTAAAGGAGTTCAATACCAAAGTAATGCAAAAAGAATCATCTCAATTGGAGTTATAAATATAAAGATATTCAAGGTCAAAGTCTGATCAAAATTCTGATTTAAAATGAATTTAAATAGAAAATCAGAAAATCTCCAGCGGGCCATGTCGAAAGCGTATTTTCAGAGTACGCTTCCACTTAGCCCTTCGCGCGCGCGCGGGCTGAGCCGCTGACGGGTGGGGTCGGCCCTTTAAAACAGAGAGAGGGAGGAGGGGACAGAGACAGGGTGGAGCTCCGGCGACGGTCGCCGGCGACAGAGGCGGCGGCGGCGCTCGGAGTTGAGGGGAATGGATCGGGCGCTCAGAGACGAACGTGCACATACCCGCAGCTCCTCCGGGGATGGACGAATGGCGTCGTCCCCTTCTTCTCCGGCGGCGGTGGCGTTCAGCGATCGTTGGAGAGGTCCAATCCGGCAGCAATCCGATCGGGAGGGAGCTCTAGGATGACCAGGGAGACCTACTGATCTCAATGGAGGGCTCAGGAGGGGCTAGGAAGGGGTGGAGGAGGTGGTTGACAGAGCTAGGGCGGCGGAGCAACTCCAGCGAAGCTCGAGGCCAGAGAGCCTCTCGGCCTTGGCTCTTGCTTGGGGAAGCCGATTAGAGGAGGAGGGAGAGATATGAGGAGCTCGGAGAGACCGGGCGATGCTATTTATAGGCAGGGAGCCCGAGCGGCGACCTCTCTGGAACGGCGGCGACGTGGCTACGCCACTGGAGCAAGGACGGCGAGCTGGCCATCGCGAGGCGGGGCGAAGGGACGGGAGAAGGCAGGAGCATTCAATGCGCGAAGGGACGGCTCGCGGGGGAAGACGACGGCGTGGATGCCACTGTGCCCGCACTGGTCTCACAATGCGGCGCTGCGGTGGCGGCCGGCGAGGGTGAAGGGTCTGGAGGGTCTAGGTGGCTGTCGAGGAGCTGGTCGGCACTAGCAAATGAGGTACGGCGACGCGGGCGTCTCGCTCCGACGAGACCCAAGCCTGGCGGCGCCCAGAGCGCGGTTTTGGCAGGCTGGCTACGCGGTCACCGCGTGCACAGGCACCCGTGGCACGCGCTGGCCTGCCACATCTTGTTTGGAGCGTCGTCCACGCATACCACAGTCCACTAGTGGCACAAGCTTGCCCAATAAGCCACTGAAATGAGAGGTATCATCACCAACAGCTTCCTGTCAGCAACTTGAGGAGGTTCTGGAGAGAATATAGGATGGAGATGGGACCAATGGAGTTGTCTAGGGTTATCTAGGCTGCAGGGACTACAGACTGGCCAAGTTTGAGAGAGTTTGAGAAAGAAATGAATAGGGTTGCTTTGAAAATCACCATTCTGGTCCAGAATCCAAATGATGAAACTTGGTGGAGAGAAGTTATTTGGTACTGCACACATGCCATAAAATTTGTTGATCATTTGTGCACCCCTAGCTTGTACTTCCTTCACAAAGGTTCAAAATAAGCAGAAACTTGACAGGGTCCTGCTGCTCCAAATTTGTACTGGACCAGATGATGTTCTTGGATATTGGAGCTAGATAGGATCCTTAGGAGCTTGAGGAATTTATTGGGAATTTTCTGAGATAGGAAAAATGGGGTTGCTTCACAATGGACAGATTTTGGTCAAAACCAAAATAATTATTCTGGCCAAAACTTTCCATTGGGCAATAGAATATTTTTGGAGATTATGGAATCATATGATGCTAATAAGATGGGGGAAAGTTTGGGAATTATTTGATCATCCAAACTATAGGTTGCTTTACAACCCATAGTGGTGACATAATTTCCCAAATAAATAAAAGGGTTTTTAGGAAAAGATTAAATATGAGAAATTAATCCAAGAGTGATGAAGAAAGGTTTTGGCAAAATGGGGGAGGTTTTGGTTTACTGGAGAAAAGGTTCAAAGAATCATAGATCCAAATCAACTGGAACAAGTTTGAAAATCATCCAAGCTTGCAAATAAAATCCAAATGTTTTTGAAAAAAATTGTTAAAAACCAGGGTGTCACAGACTCTAGTGAGGTGAAACCCATCGATAATTGGGTCTAGGAGGAGGGCTGCCGAATCCCCGTTGTCGGTGTCAAATCCGGCATATCTCGTAGTAGGGGTCCTAAGCTAGGCGTCTTGGTGCGATGGTAACACGGACACAGGATTTTACCCAGGTTCGGGCTCTCTTGACGAGATAATACCCTACATCCTGCTTTTGATTGTATTGATATGGGGATGGTACAGAGTACATGTATCTACCACGAGATTATGAGATGTAATATAATGATCTATTGACTAGCCTGGCCTCGGTTTATATATGCACCGTAGGCCTAGGGTTTAGAGGAGTCCTTGTCTTGTGCGCCAAGTCTTGTGGAATCCTCCTTGTATTCGGCATGGGCTGCCCAAAGTGGCCCATTAGTGAATCATCACGGGGGTCCTCGGCCCGACCCACTGGTCGGGAGACGACGTGGTGAGTACCCCCTAGTCCAGGACACCGTCAGTAGCCCCCTGAACCGGTCTTCAAGTTGGGGACGCTCCTCGGTTCTTCCGAACAATTCTTTGTCTTCGGTCGTCTGTCTTGAAAACTGGTTCAACAAATCTTCCCATGTCCGATCTTGAGGATCGCCGAGCTGAATCCGTAGAGTTCACACGTCGGGCATCCGAGGAGCCCCTTTTAAGTTATCGGCCTTTATCAATGCCTTATTATTTTTTACGCCACACCTCGGGTTTAAAGTGTTTCCCGTGCGGCGGTGTCCTCTTGCGTCCGAGCTCCTACATTGAACTGCATCCGAGGTGTCTTTTTACAGCCGAGCTCTAACGCCGGACTATGTCCGAGCTCCAACGCCGGACTGTATCCGAGGTATCTTTTTGTAGCCGAGCTCCAACGCTGGACTATGTCCGAGATCCAACGCCGGACTGTGTTCGAGCTCCAACGCCGAACTGTATCCGAGGTGTCATAGATTACCTCGGTCTTGAAAAAGTTGAAGGACTTCATCCGAGCTTAAATGCCGGAATAGTCTTTTATGGAGCCAGCCATTCACATCCGAGCTTTATGCCGGACTGCTTCTAAGGCGTCTCCGATCTTGAGCTTTATGCCGGACTGCTTCCGAGCCCCAATTCCGGACTACATCCAAGCTCCAATGATGATCAGCGTCTGAGGTATCATAAACTACCTTGGACCTTAAAAAATTAAAGGAATTCGTCTGAGCTTAATGTCGAAAACGCTCTCTATGGAGCCGGCCACTTGCGCCCGAGCTATATGCCGGACTGCTTTCGATGTGGTGCACCACCCCGACCATGGGCTGATTTTTTGTGGATATTTTCGATTGGTGCAATTTATTCTCTGCCGAGATATATAGCCAGTAGCCCTCATGGTGTGTGTCGGTCTATAACCCGAGATGCGCCTGAAGGATGACATAAGACCGCTGATCCCAGTAGCACCTGAGACTCAGGTCGATTCGCGAAATCGGCCTGAGGATCAACTTCAAGCTTGGCAGCATACTTAGGAACACAAAAGCGGTGTGCACAGACCTCAAGACTCAGGTTGGGTGCGGCCGACCAACCTGAGGATCATAATCTCCTCGGAAACTGTATTGCACTTAAATTTTCTGCATTGAATTGTCAATGCAGTAGCCCCCGAGACTTGGGTTGGGCAACATGGCCGACCCTAGGATCGTACCACTACTAGGGAAAAGCCTAGTAGTACCGTGGGTTTGACGCCTACTAGTAGCGCGGGTGCCTGCGCTACTAGTAAGGTGCTACAGCTATAGCTTAGCAGTAGCGCTGGTTACACGCGCTGCTGCTAAGACGTATAGCGGTAGCGTGTATAATTACCAGCGCTGCTGCTAAGCTAACTATTAGTAGCATCCTTCCAAAACCGCTCTACTAGTATTCTGTTTTTCATTTTTTTTAATTTTATTGTATTTATATGCCATTATACAAATTTTGATACAGTACCAATTCAACTTATGGTCACTTTTGATCCATCCACATGGATTAGATTCATTTGGATGAATCAAAAGTGATCAAAAGTTGAATTAGGACGACGATCCTACTAATTCAACTTTAGCTAGCTAATAATAATCATTATAGTCATCACCACCAAAAGTGATCAAAAGTGTAGCTATCTCATCACCACCAACACTAGCTAATAATAATCATTATAGTCATTACCACCAACACAAGCTATTTAATCATCATAGTCATCACCACCAACACTAGCTATTTAATCATCATAGTCATTACCACCAACACTAGTTAGCTAATCAGTTTTACTGCTCTCTCAGGTAAAATAGCATAAAACATGTGTAGCACTCCTGCTTCATCATATTGGAGCATGCAGATGAACTTGTCTTCTAAATGTGGGTTGCGCTTCTGATTGCTGCCCCCTAGTACTTCTCTGCGATCCTTCACAATTTTGCTCCAGTCTTTGACTATTAAGACTTGCTCGCTTTCAGAAATGCAGAATGCACTCATGCGCATTGTAGGATGTCGTGGCCGTAAGCTAATCATTCTCATGTGACCTTTATGCTCGATCCAACGAGGCACAACACTCATCGGGAGTCCCTGTTGAAGAACATCGTAGTAACATACTTAGCAATGAAGTTTAGCTTAAAAAATAATGTATGCAAAAGATGCACTGAGGACAAATAGTAAAAATCTTACCATCTTTCCAAGATAGATGTGACCGTAGTTCAATACGCACACTAGTGGTCGCACGTATTGAGTACTAATATCTCGAAGTCCAGGAAAATAATTTGTCTTGACAAGATCAAGATCCTCAAGCCATGAAACATAATGACTTATCTCCTCGCAGTTTAGTTCAGCCCCGGGACAGTAGTAGGTGTTGTCTACCAAGAGCCGGACATGTTTACTTGAATGGAAATAAGCTGTCAATAGAAATTAGTTGTCAACTATTTTCAAATAAACAATATAATTTACTTAATAAATATGGTTGAGAAACTCACATAGAGGTAGAACTGGAGGCGTCTGCACATCGACCCAGATGTCGATATTACCTTCATATTCATCTTCAGGACGAATATCAAAGGTGATAAGCATATTAGGCTCAAATGCACACGCCTTGCATAGTGCTCTCCAATTTGAGCATTCAAAATAGGAGTAGTTCTCTGCATTGTATAATTTTACGGAAAAAGCATAGCCATGCTCGGTCCTCAAGTGAACTCTCTTTACCTCCATACTGCACATATCTGAGAAACCAATCTTATCCAAGACATAATGTCTTGCATGGCAGCGGATACGCTAGTAGAATTGTAAAAAAATAAAATTATAAGTTGAAGCAAAAGAAGCAGAAGTCATGCTTAATTATGAAAAAAGACTTGTCGTTGTGACTTACTGTATCCACTTCGAAGTTCTCATCCAGCATGATGCTGAATCGCCTACCATCTTCTAGGTGAGGCCTATCGCACAGATCGCGCTCGTCTTCGCAGTATTGGCACATACCGAATTTCCTTTCGTTATCGTCGTCAGACATTTCCTATGTTCATAGTTGAAACATATGTGCATTCAATAAGCAAAACTAAATCATAAAACAAATTAGTATTCAAATTAGCATGCATTCAATAAGCAAAACTAAATCATCTCTTGCGTCCGTACATCGTCGAATATTATCACTAATACATCTCGGATAGTATCATACATATAACATCACTAATACAGTTAGAACCGTAGTGAACGACGGGTATCGGCACGGGCGGTGGACACCCAAAGAGAAGGAACCATCACAGGATCATAGCTCCAATGAGATCTATGAAGAACCTGCCAGGTATTGTCGAACCTGCCCTCCAACGCAACCATGTAGCGACGGACGTGCTCGTCCTCCTCGCTGACACGGTGACGTACCACCTCCGCGGGGGACGAAAGCCTCCACACCATCACTGGCCCACGCGACCGCCACCAAAGAAGGTTCGGGTCGACGACGGGCTGCCTCCTCACCAAGCTGCGCGCCCCGGAAGGTAGCACCTGCCAGTACCAGCCCAGCGGAGCCCAGTCCCGGACATGGCCCCTATAATCAAGCAGGCCTCCTCCGCCGAGTCGACGACGAGGATGCGGGCCAGGCATCGTCGACGTCGAGAACAAATGCTTAATTATGAAAACAAAATTAATAAACACTTAGCAGACCTAAAGTCAACCCGTTCCATATATCGAGCAATGACATAGAAAAAATGCCTTTGCTTAAATTAATAAACATCTAATATTATGCAAAAATTCATGAAAAAAATTCGGCATGACCTTTGCTTAAAACAGGACATATCGAGCACCTGAAATTTGCCGGAACGGAAACGAATCAACATTCCGGCAAAACATAGGCCGCTCGGAGGTACATTGCAAACAAGAACACCAAGACATCCTCTATATTCAGAATGCATCATCATCGACATCAATGACATCAACGACGGTGGTCGGGGAACGGCGGCGGCGGCGGACGACCGGGGGTGAGGGGGAGAGTGAGATGAGTGGCGCGGTTTTCCTGTTTGTTTCTTCTATTGTCTTTTCCTTTATTTTCTCTTCCTTTTCTTTTCTTCTTTTTCTTTTCTTTTCTTTTCTTTTTCTTTTCTTTTGTTTTCCTTTTTTCCGCGATGATTTTTTGACCGTCGATGATTGTCGCTACTCCTCCTCCCCCTAGTGCATAACAAATATCTAGCACAAGGAGAAGAAGGAGAAGCGACCCCCACGACAACAGTCGGCATTCTTCTTCTCTCATATATGGTGGACACTCCCTCACCAATTTTTCGACCGTCGATGATGGTCGCTACTCCTTCTTCCCCTAGTGCATAACAAAGGTCTATTAAGCACTTACTATAAATAAACTATTTCTATTAAACACTTATAAAAAACAGTAAAAAACTACATTATACAAGAACAGTAAAAAACAGTTTAGGGTTTAGGAGAGATGGAGGGAGGAGGGGGTGGGAGGAGGGAGGAGAGAGGAGGGCGGTGGGAGGAGGGAGGAGGAGGAATGAGGAGGGGGTGGGAGGAGGTAGGAGAGAGGAGGAGGGGGAGGAGGGCGGTGGGAGGAGGGCTGCCGGCGGTGGGCTTGGCCGGAGGAGGAGGGAGGAGGGGGCGGCCGGAGGAGGAGGGAGGGACGCGGAGGGGGAGGAGGGCGGTGGGAGGAGAGAGGAGGAGGAGGGAGGAGGGAGGAAGAGGGATGGAGGGACTACCTCAGTGGAGGAGGACCAGGAGCGTCGACGGCGGCGGGCGACGACGGTGGTCAGGGAACGGCGGTGGCGGCGGACGACGGGGGGTGCGGGGGAGAGTGAGAGTGGAGTGGAGAGGAGAGAGTGAGGGGCGGCCGGTTGGAGGAGTTGGAGAAGATAGGCTTTAGCAGTAGCGCTCTTTGGAATAAAGCGCTGCTGCTAAACGACATAGCAGTAGCGCGTTTATAAAACAGGCGCTACTGCTATACCTAGTCTGGCGGCAAGGTCGTGGCAATTGTAGTAGTAGCGCTGTTTCCTCCTGACGCGCTACTGCTATGTTGGTATCAGTAGCGCGTTCTTTTGTAGCGCGCTACTGATAAGTAGCAGTAGCGCCTTATTTTACACCGCGCTACTGGTAAGATTTTGTCTATAAGGTTTTCCCTAGTAGTGTACCTCCTCGGGAACTAGTTCAACCGTCATGTGTGTTTTGACAACACCGAGGTCGAGTTCAGCAGGAAAGATGCCGAACTGTAGTTTAGAAAAGAATTTCCTAGCAAGACCATCATGCCGAACACCTCAACCAAGAGAATGTCCCACTTCCTGAAAGGAAAACATAAAATAGGTGAAAGATGTTATAAGCTCAAAAGACCAAAAAAACTTGCGTAAAAAACTTTACGTCTAGATTGAATCATGTTTTTTGGTGCCAATGCGAAATTGGTCTTAAAATTGTGCTTCCGTCGTGCTTTGACATGACACATCCGATCTCTAGACTTCAAGTGGGTCAGCCTTCGGATTCAACCTCCCTATCCCGAAGGCGAAGTGTTTCTCAGGACAGTTTAGCGAACTAAACGCAAGCGGCTTTAGAGAGAAACCAGGCTACCCGGCTATTAACCATACACTTGAGTCGAGAAAGGAGTGGTAGAAAAAGACTTTGCAACGACTAAGAAGAAAACATTTATTATAAAACGGCTCATATAAATTTAAGAGCCCCCAAGTGACTTGGGTAAAAGAATTTTATGTATAATGATTGTATGTACCGAAGTACTTATATAATATCTGTGTTCGCCCGAACTTTGGACGCGTCTTAACCGAACGTCGGCTTCTCCCTCTTCGGCCAAGGGCCGAAAAGTGTTATCTACTCCGCCTACCGAGAATATCGGCGGTGTTTCGGATAACCAGGCAATCAGGCCATGAGGCTGTAACAGACAAAGCGCGCCCAGGGAACTTATGCTATATTACTTATGTAACGTAAGACGCATCTTCAAAGAAAATAGTGCCCCCAACGGTACCTTTCTTTGGTCGCTCATGATTACTATGAGACTTGTGCAATAGATTTGTGTACGCGTGAGTTCCGTCATGTGCCGACCATAGTTGAAAACAATAAGAGCGCTAGCTTTCGGCTTCACCCGTCTGAGGTACGAGTTCGGATGACCCGATCGTAACAATCGCAGAGGTGCTCCCTTTACTCCCTAGCCGAACAATCGGGAACGTAGGGGTAAGCACAGGAGCCAGGCAACCCGGCTTTGCAGACACTTAAGTCAACATGATGCATATTTTGGCATAATACACGAGCAAGGAAAGAATCTGTACAATAATAATCACATGCAAAGAGAAAAGGTTTCATAAAGGAAGCCCCCAAGTAAACGGGGTATTTGAATTTGTTTGTAACAAACAAAGTTTTGACAAAGAAAGTTTTTCACAAACAACTTTTTGTCAAAAATGTATAATGCTTGGTCGAACTGAACAAAATTTAAAACTGAAAGTTGTTGAGCATGAAAGCGACTTAGCTGGTAAATGTGCTTGGTGTCGATGACGCGATCCGGGCTTGTGGCGGGACGAGGACGCCCATCGAACTTTGACAGATCCGGTGTGTAGTCTTCGACATGACCGAGGTCCCAGCCCCCAAGCCCGTCCCGAGGTGACCGAACGAGGAGTTCAGCACTCTGAAGTAGTGTCACGGCCCGGCCGATGTGGCGAGGCGAAGCCTCTGGTCCAGCCGAGGTGGTGGAGTAGGTCGGCAAGGTGACGCCGGGGTGACCGCGTGACGGCAGTCGAAGTCGATTTCCTGCACTCATAAAATAGTGCAAACCAAAAGTAATAACAAAGAAAGATAATAATATATTAAAAAAAATTCTTCTACTTAGTTAATTTAAGTGAAGCAAATAAGTAAAGGAATATGGCCTGGGCGCCGAGCTGCCTGTACGAAGAGTTCGGCTTGACGAAGTGGCGACGCTGCACGGTCGATGTGGCGAGATGAAGTCCGGTCCAGTTAACATGGGGAAGCTGTGATCGGCAGACGCCGAAGTCTCATGCAGGTCGGCTAGTGACGCCGAAGTCTCATGCCAGCCGAGGTGTTGAAGCAGGTCGGCTGGTGACGCCGAAGTCCCAGGCCAGCCGAGGTGTCGAAGCTGGTCGGCTGGTGATGCCGAAGTCTCACGCCAGCCGAGGTGTCGAAGCTGGTCGGCTGGTGACGCCGAATTCTCCGGAGCGGGTTGATGAGGAGATGACGAAGCCCCCGGTCTAGCCAAGGTGACGGTGTAGATCGGTAAGGTGACGCTAGAGCCCCATGCCAGCCGACGTGTCAAAGCAGGTCGGCGTGGTGGGCGTCAGCTTGAAGAAGTAACGGCGCGGCGATGCCGGCGCAGGTCGGAATTTGTGACGAGGTCAATGCTGGCTTGATGAAGCAACGGAGCGCCCGACCCGTACAACCCGCGGATGACGAGATTCGCTTGATGATTATTCGGCCCTCGCGATGCCGAACTCTTGGTCGCATGACCGAGATGATGAGAACATTTCCTTCAAAAAGGACGTCCGACAACCCGTTCATGAAAAAAATGAACTCGGGTCGGATTCGTTTTCGCGCAGAAAACAGATCGGAAAAGTTGATGCACTCAACGGACGTTTCCCAGAGTTTGAACGGTCGGATTGAGCTGAAATTTTGAGGGGTGATCGGTATGGGAATTCCGCAGTCGATGAACGGTGGGATCTTCCAAACGATGTTCGAACTGGAAGCCGGACACCTCGCCCTAAACTCATCCCGATTCCTGTCCAGATTCGACAGGGCTCCGGTATTTCGTAGATCGCCGAAGATTCCTCTATCGGAATACGACGAAATTTTACGGGGTCATTATAGACTCAATGCCGCACAGTTACACCAAGGAAATCTTCAAGGCGACGCTCGAGGAAGCGAGGACGACGAACACGAGTCGTTGTCCAGAAAAACTGCACGGTTGCTCGAGGACGATGTCAACATCGAGCCCCCGAGCTCCATGGATGATTTCTCGTGATCTTGATAGAGATCGCAGATGATGACGATGAAAGTATCCGTCTGATCTTGATGATCCAACACGGAGCGCAGTCCTCGGTCCAGCCGAGGTGACCAGTCGAGCCGGCGACGAAGATGCTGACATCGACAACAAAGCTCGGTTCCAACGCGTAGATCGCACCGGAGACGATCTGAATTCCCATCGCACCGCGGCTACTACCAGCAGGCTCTCAATGAAAGCACCAATGTCGGTGTCAAATCTGGCATATCTCGTAGTAGGGGTCCTAAGCTAGGCGTCTTGGTGCGATGATTACAGGGACACTGGACTTTACCCAGGTTCGGGCTCTCTTGACGTGATAATACCCTACATCCTGCTTTTGATTGTATTGATATGGGGATGGTACAGAGTACATGTATCTACCACGAGATTATGAGATGTAATATAATGATATATTGACTAGCCTGGCCTCGGTTTATATATGCACCGTAGGCCTAGGGTTTAGAGGAGTCCTTGTCTTGTGCGCCAAGTCTTGTGGAATCCTCCTTGTATTCGGCATGGGCTGCCCGAAGTGGCCCATTAGTAAATCATCACGTGGGTCCTCAGCCCGACCCACTGGTCGGGAGACGACGTGGTGAGTACCCCCTAGTCCAGGACACCATCACCCGTGACGGATACTGGTCGGATGATCCTGTCGGTCAAAAGTGATCGGGCAAACCGACCATGGGTTATACTTCGGGGCTACGGGCTCCACGGCGTAGACCTCCCGAAGGGCGCACTTCCTCACCTTTTTGGTATGTGAGTGGCATATATCATATTCACGGTTTTCACCTCGGGAGGGAACTGCTTTTGTCCTCCATTGCTTAGACCGCGGAGCTCGTCATCGTCCTCGTTGTGTGGGCTCTTGCTTTGCTCCTCGGCTGCGAGCTTGCCTGCTTGCTTGAATACCCAACAATTACAGTTGGTGTGGTTAGCGGGCTTGTCCTGAGTGCCGTGGATCTGGCAGGGCCTATCCATAATTTTGTCCAGCGTGGTAGGTCCGTCCTTATTTCCTTTAGAGGGTTTCTTCCGCTGTCCAAATTTCGGGTTGCGGAAGCCGGCATTGACGGCCGTGTCCTCCGCATCGCCGTTGTTGTGGCGGCGTTTGTTTTTGTTACGACGCGGTTTCCCGTTTCCATCCCGGACTTCAGAGGTGCCGGGGTCTTCGGGGTTATGGCTTCGCCGAGCTAGCCAGTTATCCTCACCCGCGCAAAAGCGGGTCATTAATGAGGTAAGGGCGGACATTGTCCTCGGCTTGTCCTGGCTGAGCTGACGAGCTAGCCAATCGTCTCGGATATTACGCCTGAAGGAGGCTATTGCCTCGGCGTCCGGGCAGTCAACAATTGCTCGGATAACATTGTCCTGAATGTTTTTCTTGGTTAAGAACCGATTCCAGAATTGCCGAGCCGGTTCTCCTGCTTTCTGGATAACATTGCTCATGTCGGAGGAATCCGGAGGCCGGACATAAGTGCCCTAGAAGTTAGATCGGAAATCATCCTCGAGCTCTTCCCAGCTCCCGATCGAGTTTTTGGGAAGACTGTTTAACCAGTGTCGAGCTGGCCCCTTAAGTTTTAGGGGCAGATACTTGATGGCGTGGAGGTCATCTCCTCGTGCCATATGGATATGAAGATGGAAATCCTCAATCCACATGACTGGGTCTGTTGTCCCGTCGTATTGCTCTATGTTAACGGGTTTAGACCCTTCAGGGAGCTGATACTGCATCACCTCGTCTGTGAAGCACAGTGGGTGGGCAGCGCCTCTGACCCGAGCTATGTCATGCCTACGATCGGCGGTAGGCCGGGTTCGGTATTATTCGCGACCTCTATTGTTGCGGTCGAGCCAGGACCGGTATCCATCCCGTCTAACGGGGGGGGAGTACCCTCTAGATTCGTAGATGGATCTTGTGTGGCCTGCTTTGTAGTCCAGGTCTTGTCGTAAGTCGTACCTGTCTTCATGCCCCGCTGGTTCTATTCCTCTCCTGCGGGGTGCTTCAGGCCTATACTCGGCCTCGCCTTCCATTCTATCCCGTCCTCGGGGAGGGCGGTCGGGCTGGTCGTACGGAGTATGCCTGGGAGGCGATGTTTCGAAGGCCTCGTAATCGAACTGTGGCTGCAGCCGCCGGCGAGGGTAGCTCTTGGGTTGGTCCGGTAGATCGGAACCATACCCTTCTTCAGCTGCCAAGACCCTCGTCCATCTATCATTGATGGTGTCTTGTTCGGCTTTGAGTTGTTGTTGTTTTGCCTTCAGGCTTCGTGCGGTGGCTAGAAGCTGCTGCCTGAACTGTTCCTGATCCGTAGGATTATCGGGACGGTGAAGTCTTCGGCTTCAAGGTCGTTCTCCTCCTCGGGGGGGGGGGGGGGGGAGGTAGTTATCGTCCTCGGAATCATTAGGATCCTCGGTGTCGTGCTGATCTTTGGGCTTTTCCTGGTCTTCCAGTGGCTGTTCGGGGACTTCGGGGTCGCCGAGGTCTTTTGGGGTATCGTTTTCCCTGGTGCCTACAATGGCTTTCCTTCCCTTGTGTGCCTTAGATTGCTTGCGCTGTTTCCGGCGCCTTGACGGCGCCTCACCGGAATTATCGCCATTGTTCTGAGGGGTGCGATTGCCCTTATCATCGGGGGTGGCCACCATGTAGACATTGTAAGTGGAGGTGGCCGTCCATCGCCCAGTGTTGACAGGGGCAGGGGCGCCGTCCTCTTCATCCATGTCTTCTGCCTCCTCGGAGGCGTAGTCCAGCATATCGGTTAAATCCTCGATAGTGGCTACCAAGTGGGTGGTGGGTGGGTCGAAAAATTCCCAATGACCCGCCTCCAGACCGATCTGAGCATGGGTCGAGGTCGGATAGTCTGCGGTTTTTATCATTAGGATCCGATCCAGAGCCTCGTTGAGCGCTGAGAGCTCGACCGAATCAATCTGCCTAGGACTTCCGGAGTTGACCTCCGATGTGTCCGTAAGAAGAGTGTGCTCGGCAGTTGCCGACTTCCGGCCCTCAGGTACTATAACGGATCTGGACTTGGAGCCAGATCATCGGCAGGGGTAGACCCGAGGGCGGAGTCAAGAAGGAAACCCGAAGTTAAGGCTTCGGAGACTTCGGGCTCGTCAGACAAAACTACGGGCCCTGCGAATTAAAGGTCGCCCCGTGAGTCTACGAAGAACTCTAGGTTCCCGAATCTGATCTCCTGATCGGGAGCGACCATCCTGATCCGACCCAGGTGGCCAGTCGGGTCAGCGTGCAGCAAGATGCTGCCAAAAGTGAGAAACTGTCCGGGGACGAAGGAGTCCCCATTACGGACTTCATCGCTAAGGATCAGGCAAGCCATCAATTCCTCTTGTGATCCCACAGCGGAAGTCTCAATGAAAGCACCAATGTCGGTGTCAAAACCGGCGGATCTCGGGTAGGGGGTCGCGAGTTGTGAGATTAGGATCGATGGATTACAGGAGACGAAGGAGACGGTGTTTACCCAGGTTTGGGCCCTCCTATGGAGGTAAAACCCTACGTCCTGCTCGATTGTATTGATGTGTATGAGTATTACAGAGTCGGTCTACCTCGAGATCAAATAGCCAAAACCCTAGATGAGCTTGTCTGCCCTCTACCATCTAAACCCTCCGGTTTATATAGACACCGGGGGTACCTAGGGTTTACACATGGTAAGCTTACAACCAGAAATAGAGACGCCGATCTTCTCTTCTTAACTTGGAGTGCACGCCTTGTCTTTGGAGGTTTCCTTCTAGAATATGGGGTTACCGCCTATCCGGCCATCCCCGTGATAATCAGAGAGCAGCCCACCAAGCCGACCTGTGAGAGATAAACCGGCGGCCCGAGGACCACTTAGTCCAGAACTCCCTCAAAAGGCCAGGAGAGCGGGATGGTCTGGAGGCCCTACGCTGGTTGATGAATTTGCTTGGCGTGGAACTGACAGGCCTCGCAGGATCGGACCAGCTCAGTTGCATCATTGAGCGCCGTGGGCCAGTAGAAACCACTGCGAAACGCCTTTCCCACGACGGTGCGGGACGAGGAGTGGTGTCCGCAGTTGCCTCCATGGATATCAGCCAGCAGCTCGCGCCCCTGTTCCTCGGATATGCACCGTAGTGAGACGTCGTTCGGGTGCCTGCGGTACAGCTCACCGTCCTCCAGGCAGTATGTGGTGGACTCACGGGCCATGCGCTTGGCGTCCTCTTCCTTCTCTGGCAAGGTGCCGTTGAGCAAATACACCTTGAACTCCTCGGTCCAGTCATTGGCCTGAGGTTCCAGCACCAGGAGCAAGCGTGCTCCTGAGGACGGTCCGCAGGCCGGGGCCCTTGAGGGCGGGGCTGGCGGCAGCTCCTCTCGAGATGACATTGGGCCGATGGCTAAAAGAGCCTCTCCTCGAAGACGCTAGGCTCCTAAGGCTCGTGGCGCGACACCCTCTTCGCGATGTCGTCCGCCTCCTTGTTCGCGCCGCGCGGGACGTGCTGCAATTCCAGGCCTTGGAAGCGCTTTTCCATCTTACGCACCTCCTCCAGGTATGCCTCCATGTGCTCGTCCTTCGGCTTGTACTCCTTGTTGGAGAAGCTGACGAGGAGCTGGGAGTCGCCCTTGACGGTGAGGCGCTTGATCCCCAGGGCCGCGGCGGCCCGGAGGCCCGCAATCAAGCCCTCGTACTCCGCGATGTTGTTGGAGACCTTCTCGTCGTGTTGGAAGCAGAGTTGCATGGCGTAGTAGAGCTTGTCTTGTGTAGGTGAGATGAGCACGACCCCAGCCCCCGCGCCCTATCATGCGAAGGCGCCATCAAAGTGCATGACCCAGCCTTCGGGCGCTTCGTCGCCAGGCGCGAGGGACTGACCCTCATCCAGCCCCCGGTCGGGGGCATCCGTCCATTCCGCCACGAAGTCAGCAAGGGCCACGCCCTTGATGACCCTGGTTGTGCTGAAATCCAGGTGGAAAGCCTACAACTCGATGTTCCACTCCGCAATCCTTCCTGCATCGTTGGGGTTGCGTAGCACCTTCTCCAGAGGGTACGCAGAGACGACCTTGATCGGATGACCTTGGAAGTAGTGGCACAGCTTCCTTGAGGTGACGAGGAGCGCGAGCAGGAGCTTCTGCTGCATGGGTTAGCGTGCGCGCGCGTCTCACAGCACGGTGCTGATGTAGTACACCGGATGCTCGACGAGGCGTGGGGTGTCGGCGGCACCCTGCTCCTCAGGGGGTGCGAAGGACTCAGGTCCCTCAGGAGCCGGTGGGGTGGTGAGGTCCTCAGGAGCGCCGTCCCGAGGTGGCAAGTGTTGTGCGGCTCCTTACGAGCCACCTCCTCTTCCGTCTGCGCCGGCGCGCTCCTCTCGGATCGCCACGAGCGCTGCGCTAGCCGATTGTGGGGTCTTCGCCAAGTAGAGCACCAAGGGCTCATGAGCATGGGGCGCCACCATGATGGGAGGATTTGTGAGGTACTGCTTGAGTTATTGGAAAGCCGCCTCTGCCTCCGGGGTCCACTCGAAAGGGCCCTTGCTCTTCATGAGCTTGAAGAAGGGGAGGGCACGCTCGCCGAGCCTGAAGATGAAGCGTCCAATGGCGGTCACACAGCCCGCCAGCTTCTGCATTTGCTTGAGGGTCTGCGGTGGGCGCATCTTTTCAATTGCCTTGACCTTCTCGGGGTTTGCCTCAATCCCCCGGTGCGACACCAAGAAGCCGAGTAGCTTGCCAGAGGGGACCCCGAAAATGCACTTCTCAGGGTTGAGCCTCAGGTTCACCCGACGCAAGTTGGCGAACGTCTCCTCCAGGTCCTCAATCAAGGTCCTCGCCTCACGTGACTTGACCACGATGTCGTCGACGTAAGCCTCGGCATTCCTCCCGAGCTGCGGTCCCAGGGCGATGTGCATCAACCGTTGGAAGGTCGCGTCAGCGTTCCGCAACCCAAATGGAATTCATGTGTAGCAATACACGCCGCATGGGAATAGGAACGCCGTCTTCTCGACGTATTCCACCACCATCTTGATTTGGTGGTAACCCAAGAACGAATCCAAGAAACACAGCAGGTCGCACTCGGCGGTGGAGTCTACGATCTGGTCGATGCGCGGGAGCGGGAAGGGATCTCGCGGGCAGGCCTTGTTGAGACTCGTGAACTCGACGCACATGCGCTCTTTCCCCCCCTTCTTGGGGACAATCACAAGGTTGGCCAGCCAATCGGGGTACCGCACCTCCTGAATGACGCCAGCCTCCTGCAGCTTGCTTTTCTTGCACCTGCCGTCTTGCCTTCTGCTTCACCGAGCGGGCGTGGGGGCAAACCATCAGGGGGTGTTCGATTACGCTCCTTGGGACGCCCACCAGATCGGACGGCTCCCATGCGAACATGTCCTTGTTCGCGCGGAGGAAGTCGACCAGTGCCCTCTCTTGCTCCGGCGGAAGGATCATGCCGATGGTGAAGGTGGGGCCCGAGCTCCCGCCGTCAACAAACACTTGCTTCGTCTGAGCTCGGTCCTGAGAGAACATCTATTTTTTCTTCGTGGGTGCGGCCTCCAGAGCTTGTACCGCCCCTTCGGTGCCAGGGCTCAATGCCAATTCAGCCTCGGGAGTGGAAGTGTCGCCCTCATCGCCGAGGGTCGGGGCCGCCGCAGCCCCCGAGGCCTGGGCGGCGCTCTCTGTGCTGGGGCATGCGGCGGCCGCCGCCTTGTAGGCGAGCATGAGGGCTCGAACCGCGTCCTTGGTGTCCCCGGCCACTGAGATGATGCTGCTGCTCCCCGACATCTTGATGACGTTGTAGCCGGGGTGCGTTGTCACCATGAACTTGGCGAGGGCCGGGTACCCCAAGATGGCATTGTACGGGAGGCCAATGTGGGCTACGTCGAAGTCTATCATCTCGGTCCGGTAGTTGTCCCGAGTGCCGAAAGTGACCGGGAGGCGCACCTGCCCCAAAGGGGCTGTTGAGCCTTGAGCCACCCCCGAGAAGGGCCTGGTAGGCGCGAGCCGGTCATAGGGCACTTGGAGTGCATCGAAGGTTTCCACGGAGAGGACGTTGAGGCCGGCGCCGCCGTCGATGAGTGTCGTGGTAAACACGACATTGCTGATGGTGGGGGTGCATAGCATGGGGACTGCACCAGTGGCGACCGTAGTCCGGGGATGGTCCCCGGAGTCGAAGGTGATGTCAGTCGTTGGCCCTGCTTCACCCCTTGCGGCCCCGAGCTGCAGCTGCACTGCGTCCGCCTGGCGAAGGAGCTGCTTGACATGACGACCTGACGTGGGCACCTGCGACCCGCCGAGGATGCAAGCAACCGCGCGAGCCCCGGGGGTCGCGAGACGTGCGATGCGATGACCGCAAGGCCTTTTACGCGCTCTTAGCAGCGGGGCCTGCGTGTTTGTTGTCCCGGGGCGAGTACGGGGGGTTGATGCCGCGGCGAAAGTGGGGGCTGGGGAAGCGAAGTGGCCGCCGTGCTGTACGGCGAGTGGTGGCGACGGGTTCTGCTACTTCTGAGCAGCTGGACCGGTAGCCACGTTGGCCGTCGAAGGGACGAAGCGATGCGGGGCACCGCGGCCCGCGGGCGCCGCTAGGGCGGCGTAGGTGGCCCAGCGCTCACCGCGAATTCGGCGGGCGTCGGCCATGGGAGCGACGGAGTGAGGACGGGTTTGAACTGGAGAAGATTTCGACACGCCCCTACCTGGCGCGCCAAATGTCGGATTCAGGGCTCCGGAAAACCCTCAAGGTTCGAACACTGGGGCGTGTGTGAGGATCTAAACCGGCTCAAGGTCTCAAGCTTGTCACCCTACGGCCTAGCTACGACGAGCGAATGCGAGCGAGGGGGGAAGTGGACTTGGAGATTTACCCAGGTTCGAGCCACCGTGCGGTGTAAAACCCTACTCCTGCTTTGTGGTGGTTTGGCCTCTCGAGGAGGTTAAGGATGAACTAGTACACTGGGGGGTGGCCTCGGGAGGACCCTTGGTGGTGATGAACTAGCTCCACTCAACCTGCCTTCTACGATGGGAGTGGGTGGCTATTTATAGAGGCCATGGTCCTCTTCCCTCATTGCACAGGCGGGAAGGGTGAAAGTGCGTTATATCGACTAGAGGGGGGGGTGAATAGGCAATTTTTACAAATTCGTCACTTGAGGAAATACTAGTTGAGGAATTTGCTAAGTGACGAACTACTCGCAGCAGAATAAGTACTCAAGTGCATGCGAAACATAGCAGTATTATAGTCATCATGTTGAAATGAAACATACATAGAGCATGAGTAGCGTGAACAGGATAAGCAGGTAAAAGATAAGGTGACTGAAGAATTTGAGGTCAGGAAATTGAGAAAGTCTTCAGTCAAATTCTTAAAACAGTAACAATCAATTTCATCAATGGGTATACGAGGAAATGAAAGGGTTGAGGAAATGGAACCAGGGGCTCGATGAAGACAATGATTTGATGACCTAGTTCCAACTGTTGTGACAGTCGTACGTCTGGTTTGGAGCGGCTTGGTATTTAAACTAGAGGACACACAGGCCAGGACACACAGTCCTTATTGTATTCTCCTTGAGCTAAGGTCACACAGTCCTCGCCCAACACTCGTGGTAAGTCTTCAGGGTAGACTTCCAAAACACTCACAAACTGGTCACCTGACAATCCACAATTTACTGCTGGATGCTCTAGACCACGGTCACCCGGCGATCCCCAATTGACTGCAGGATGCACTAGACCATGACGCCTAACCATCTGGAAGATACAGAGTCTTCAAAGGTAAAAAGCGTCGGTTCCACACAGGAAAAATTTCTTCAGTGATGCTCAATTACTATGGGTTTTGATGGTTTGGGTTTTTGGGTTTTTCCTCACTAATGATTTTTGCTCAAAGTCCTCGAGGAATGGGATGCTCTCAAATGACAAGTGTCAAGTTCTCTCTCGGAGCAGCCAACCAGCTAGTGGTTGAGGGGGGCGGCTATTTATAGCCAGGGAGCAACCCGACATGATAAGACATAAATGCCCCCCCAATGATATGACCGTTAGGTGGATAGAATATCTGGACTGCTGGCGCAAAGCACATCAACGGTCGGAATTTGAACTGTCAAATTCCTAAGGGCTTATCATATTCCTCACTTGTAGGCAATTCACACTGGCGAAATCCTAACTCCACAGTCAGACCAATTTCCTCAGAGACCAGAAGAACATCGTCTCTGTCTCTGAAGAACTTGACTGAACTGCAAGAGGTTTCCAAAGGCTTCAGTCAAAGGATTGGGTTATGTTGAGGCTTTTGAGTTGAGCATCAGATGGAAATTTTTCCTTAGTTTTACCTCGGCCCCCTTTAACAGTACGGTGTTTCCTATGACTCAAAGAAGGAAATGAAACAATAAAAACAAATGTCTTCACGCTTCATTGTCCTCGTTCATATCTTCAAGGTCACACCATCTTCTTCATTTTTCAAAGTCTTCAGGGAATACCAAAGTCTTCAGCAAAGTCTTCAAAAAGTCTTCACCAAAGTCTTCAGTTGAAGACATTCATTTTTAGGGGTCGATATTCTTCGAATATACCAAACTCCGCATCGACTTATAGAGCCTGTGTACACTCACAAACATATTAGTCCCTTAACCTATAAGTCTTTAATACACCAAAATCACTAAGGGGCACTAGATGCACTTGCAATCTCCCCCTTTTTGGTGATTGATGACAAATAGGTTAAGTTTTCAACGGGGATAAACATATGAAGTGTAAGTACAGAGTTTGAGGAATTTGATTGCAAGATATAGAGGAACTCCCCCTGAAGATGTGCATATTTGAGGAATTTGCTTTGGACTGCAAATGCACATGGCAGGATAAAATCTTGGAGATCTCCCCCTATATCTTGTAATCCATACACGCATTTAATATATATCATGAGGAAATTGAAATGCATGATGGCAAATGGGGTCTGAGGAAATTCAGCATGCGTGCATTAAGATACTTGAGGAAATAAGCAAGCAGATAGGAGTTCAAAAGTATCAGACCACCATCGGACTTAAGTTTACAACTCATCAAAGAAACACCTCAGAAGAGCAAGAGTTGTAACTTAAACAAAAAAACAGCCCATATATAGGCCCGCTTGAAGACTAACTCAAATTTCTCCCCCTTTGTCATCAAGTGACCAAAAGGGACGAAATTGAGGACTAACGCCCCTGAAGAATTTCATCTTGAAGGTGGTGGAGGAGCGCCAGCGTTGTCGGGGTCAGTTGGTGGAGCAGGGCCTGCAACAGTGTCGTCAATGTCCTCAGCTTCATCCGTCGCACGCGATGAAGAAAATGAGCTTGTCACCAGCTGAGGAACTTGAACTTTCTTCCACTTCTTCTTTGGTGGAATTGACCAGTCAAAGTCCATTTGAAATTCCATCTCCTTGAGTTCTTCAGGAGTCTTGAGGTGAGACAGAATGGCCCAAGAGCGATCGAAGTATTCATGCACATAGTAATGAACTTTCCTCACAGTGTTATGCGTCACAGTCATGTCACGAAGAATTGAAGCAAACTGACGATTTACCCACTTGTGATTATGATCGACCTTCTGATGAAGACTTAGAAGAAGCTCACGATCAGTCATCACACAAGGAGCAGAAGCTTGAGGTTTTTGCGCTGAGGCTTTTGCAGTAGAATCTTGTGTGGCAGAGTCATCATTGGTGGAATAAGATGCAGCTTTGTGAAACTGACCATCCAATGGACGACTGCCTTCATCAATGACAGCTTTGCCTTTTCCTTCAACTGAAGAAAATGTCTTCTTGATGACTTCAATCGGAGGCAAGAAACTGAAGTGATCTGAAAATCAGCCTTGTAGGGAATTGAAGACTTTGATCTGATGAATTTCATGATCCAGGGAGCATAAGGCTTCAACTCGAAAGGTGACACGACAATATTGGCCAAAGTCCTCATGAAGAAATCGTGATAGTTGATGGGAATCCCATGAATGATGTTGAACAGCAAATTCTTCATGATGCCAACAACTTCTTCTTCTTGAGAGTTGCGGCCTTTGATTGGACTGAGGGTTTTGGTCAATATGCGGTAGATGGTCCTTGTCACATATAGCAAATCCTTCACTAGGAAGGTGGTCCTTGGGGGTTTTCCAGGTGCCAAAGGTTTCATCAGCACTTGCATCATGTGATTCTGCAGCTCAGGTTCATCATAGATGCATCTTGATCCTTCTGAAGGAATTGGAATGGGAACACATTGAAGCAATTCATTTGCAGAAGCAGTGTAGTGAGTATTGCCTATCATCCAATCCAGAATCGATGTGTTGATATCAGAAGCTTCACCAGAGATATGCAGAGTTGCATAGAATTGAAGAATCAGTTCTTCATTCCAATCGCAGACATCCGCACAGAATGGAAGAAGTCCAACATCATGAAGAACTGAGAGCACTGATGCAGCCGCCCTGGCAGTTTCTCCAGGCACAACAGTTTCTTCAGCTGGCCTCTCAATTTCTTTAGGCGCAACATTGGAAGTTGCCCTGGGAACTTCTTCAGCGGCATGAGTTTCTTCAGCTGCACTTGTAGTTTCTTCAGCAGGCTGAGCAGAAGTTTCAGCTTGAGGAATTTGCGGTTGCGATCGTGCTGCAACCCTTGAGTTGTGATCTTTGATGACTTTGTTAGCAATGTTGACAAATCAGACCTTGGCAAACTTCCAGTCAGCATACTACTTTTTGAATTCATCCCTGAGGCCTTTGATGTCCTTTTGGACAGAGACGAGTTGGTCAGGCGTTAGATTGAGAACATTGTTCTTCATGAAGCGCTCTTTCTTGAACTGAGCCTTCTTTGCTTTTCTGGCCTTCTCGAACTTCACTTTTCTTCACCGATGAACACAGTGAGGACATGGCTAGGACCGGGAGGAAGCTTCAAGTCATCAATTGGAGTGTTTGGTTCGTTGTGCCATATGTCAATGAAGTCAAGCACAGTCCTTGGATCCAGCATGAGAGGAATCAAAGTGCCCTTGGCTTGAGCCACTCTTTCTTGCTTATTTCTGACAATGGCAGCAAGCTCTCCATCACTTGCTTCATCTTCCTCAGACACTGAGGGAATGTTGAAGACCACTTGCTTCTTGTGAGAACTTGGCCTCCTGCCTCGTCCAGCTGTTGCCTTCACTTTCAGGAAAGCGGGACTGCTTGATGAATGTGCTTGGGCAGATGAAGTTGCAGATGCCCCTGAAGCAATTGAAAAACCGGCAGTCCTCTGACAAGATGCCAGATGCACTAGTGTTGATGACTTGGCAGCAGCTGTTGAAGATTGTGCAGCCACTGAGGGCATTGCAGGGGCCCTTGATGATTTTGCGTGAGGCATTTGCTGTGAGGACTTTGGAGCTTAGGGCTTTGGTGCTGAGGATTTTGCAGTGGATTTCTTCACCACTGATTTCTTTGGAGCAGATGCACTAGCAGAGGCTCCGGCAGTAGCAGCAGCAGCAGAGTCGTCATTGAATTTCTTCATAGCCCCTTTTGCCTTCTTCGCCAGCTTGGCTTGTTGCCTTTCCCATTCATGAGGAAAGTCTTCACCAGTTTGGAGACTGGTGGGATCAGCACGTTGGCCTTGAGCCAAAGGTGGCCTGTTGCACGGGGGTTTAACAGCAAATTTCTTCATGTATTTAGGAGTGACATAGCGATATTCTCTCCATTCCTTCATCCATCTCCTTTCAATTTTCTGTATACGGATCTTTCGCTGCTTCTGAGTTTCTTTGCCATGAGTTTCTTCATTAGGTGTACAATATTCCTCATACAAATCATCAGGTATCTCGAATGCAGTTTGTCCTTCAGGTTTCTTTCCTCCTTTCTGAGGCCTTTTTCCATCAGCCATTTTCTTCAGCTGAGGATTATGAACTGTTGAGGTTTCTGACGAAGTATGCAACTTTTCTTCAAGGAACGCTGCAAATGAGTTAAGTTGATGAGAACCTAGAGATTCATCAGCTGACATTTGTACCTGTGAATAGAGTGTAGGTGCGAGGAATTTGAAGAGGTCATATGCGTTCTCAGATTTTTTTGCAAAAAGTATCAAGTTTGAGGAATTTGACCATAGAAGCCTTGAAGAATTTCACTAAGTGTTCTTGACTTAGGTTCCAGAGTTGTGCAGATTTGAGGATCCACACAATTGAGGAATTTGGAAGAAAATCATAACTTAGTGAAAATAAATCAAGAGGAGTTTGTTTGGTGATTTAGGGATTTATTGTTGAAGAATAACACTTTTTGAGGATTTTGTGAAAATCATCGGAATAAAAAATGGTAATAAAACTAGATTTTATTTACCATTTGCGATGAACACGACGAACAGAGACGTGAAGTGAAGGAGTTCGTCAGTCCAGATCTCCCACGCCCTAGCTTGGCAGAGGGAGACAGCTAAAGCGGCGGCGGGGTGAAGATTTCTGTGGCCGGTGCGAGTACGACGACGGCGAGGTCGAGGCAGTGAAGCTCTTCCTCTCCGGCAACGATGAGGTTAGCGACGGCGCTAGGTCTGGAGCTCAGGAGAGATGGGAGTGAGGAGTAACCCGAGCAAGTGGAAGGGAGGGGGTATTTATAGCGGCAGTAAAACCAACTGGCCCGAATATTTTGGACCAGTATGCCCCTGACCCTTGCCATCCACGTGACATGTGTCACCCATTACTGTGTAGTGGCGATAGTGGGGGATCGTGGGTTATCCAGTCGTGGGAATCGGAACAGTTTGAGCGGCAATCGCCAAAAAATTGAGATTGAATATTTTAAAGTTTCGTTCGCAAATTCTTCAGCTGTCAAGGACACAGTGAAGACTTTGAACGGGTTTCAAAGTAGAACGCATATGAAGAATTTGTGAACAGACTTGGTTGAGTTTAGCATAGAGGGGATACGGGTCCGATCACATTCACTTAGATGAAAATCAACTTGAAGAAATAGCTATAAATGAATGCTGTTGAGGACATTGAAAAACTATATATATATATATATATATATATATATATATATATATATATATAGTCAATGAAGAAAAACACATGTGAAAAATATCAGTTGAAAAGTTTGAAGAATTTGAAATCTTGAGGAATTTGCAAACTTGAAGAATTAGACAATTTGAAGAATTTGCAAAAAGGTGAAAAACTCAAACTTGAAGATTTTCAACTGTTGTTGGTGGCGTTACCCACCATATAAGAATGATGATTTTAGACACCGCATACAATTGTCGTAGGGTTCTGAGAATCAAATTCTTTATTAATTTCTTCACACTTAGAGTGTTAGTCTTCATTGATTGAAGAAAAACGTTACTTCGTGTGTTGCACATCAAAGTCATCAATTTTGCATAAGTGTTAGGATGTGTGTCCTTTCAAAGAGCATTCGAAGATTCTGACGGGGATATTACCCCTGGGTATGCCAAGACAAGGGAGTTCGAGCCCCTTTCAGAAAAAACTATACGGCCGGCTGGTCCATGACCGGCTGGCGAATGGCCGGCTAGCCCCCTGGCTGGCTGGCCCACGGCCGGCTGGCGGCCGGCCGGCTGGCCCACGGTCGGCTAGACAGGAACCGGCCGCCTGGCCCTCGGTCAGCCCGCAACCGGCCGCCCCGCGGCCGGCCCTCCCGCTAACCTCTGGACGGGCAGGCACTTGTCTCCTCCCGCTGCAGCCAAGTACACCGACAGGACACGACCCCCACGATGGGCTCCGGCGTGGCTACAGCAACCGCTGACGCGCGGGCACGCGTGGCTACAGTCCGGGCGGTCGTACCACTTGCCCTGGCCGATCGAGACCCGGCGGGGCAACAGTGCGGCCACGCCGTCGTCCACTCCATTACCTGCCCCGGCGTGGCTACAGCACAGCCGGCCGTACCGCTGACTTTGGCCGGCAGGCGCAAGACGACACCACACGAGACGACCCGTGCCGCGGCAGATGGGCGCGGGCCAATAGAAGAGCCGGCTGGCGGGCCCTGGTCAGCGATGGGACCGCACAGCCGGTGGGCCCTACGAGCGACGAGACGACCCCGCCGGTGGGGCCGCCGGCCGGCAGGAGGCTGCCGGCCAGGGCCCCCGTTCAGTACCTTATGTATATTGTAAACCGGGGGGTTGGCCTATAAAACCCCCCGAGACCCCCATGCATCGGGCAAGCATTCGCCCCATCTCACACTCTCACTCCCACGTAGCAAGGAAAGACGAGCCGGTTGCTCCTTCTTCTTCCTCTAGACAACAGCTCAAGGAGCACCATTGTAACACCAAACACCCATCACCTAGACAAGCAGGACTAGGGGTGTTACCTCCCACGGAGGGCCCCGAACCTGGGTACATCGTGTGTCCCTCACCGCTTGTGCCCAATCCCACTCCCGGAGTCCGCCGGCGTCCTTCGGCCCCAACCACTCTAGATAAGCCACCCCATGGCATCTGTCGTGAGAAAACGACGACAGTTGGCACCCACCGTAGGGCCGTCCGCGGTGCCGGCCGGAGTCACGCTCCGGGCGGGACCCTTCATCAGCTCCCCCGGCCGCCCCGCGTCCGGGCGGAACTGCAGGCTTGTGGGGCTTGCTCCCACGGGACGGGACCCCATTCCCGCCAGCCCTGTGGGCGATGCTACCGGCCTCTCCGACGAGTGGCTCGGCAGCGACCCTCTCTTCGACATCGTCGTCCTCACCGAGCGCGTCGGCAGGCTGAGCCTCGCCAATGAGCCAGCTGCAGACGAGTACCCTAGCCAGGTAATCGACTGCTTTGACCCGCCCTCGTTTGTGGGCGCACTCGCCCCGGGCGAGGCCAATGACTCACGCGTCCGCGCGGGGGTAATGGCCACCGGCTCCTCCACGACCTCCGGCCGCGTCAGGGCGGAGGCGGAGGCGGCCGCCGCGGCCACCCGTGCTGGCACCTCCGACCCCCTCGGCTCCGTGCTTCGGGGCCTCAGCACCCCCGTCGCGCCTTCAACGAACCCAGCCACGGCAACGGCTACGGCGGTGGAGGGGTAGGGAGGAGCTTGGGCAGAGCCTCGCCTGGCTCCAGGGAGGCTGAAGGAGGTGGCAGAAAGGAGGGAGGGACTCGAGGTCGCCGGAATTTAGGAGGGGGGCCGGCGGCGGCATGGCGGCGATGGTGGTCGAAGAGGCACTCCGGCGATTGTTGGATGGGTCGGGGAGGCGTAGAGGAGTGAGGTGAGGTGGGTGGTGAGCTCAGCGGGACTCGGGGACGGCTATAAATAGCCGAGTGAGGTGAGGCGATAAGGACGGCCATGGCGGCGACCTCATCGGCGCACTGGAGCGTGGGGAGGACGTGGTTGGACGGTAGCGTGGTCGTGTGGCTTCGCAGGGAGGAGAGAGGGCTCGAGGGCGCTCGAGAGAGCTCGAGGGAGATGAAGACAGAGGAGAAAACGACATCGGCGTCACGGGCGGAATAGTTCGCCGGAGTTGCCGTGGCGTGGGGAAGAAGAAGAGAGGAGGAAATGGCCAGAGAGGAGGGTGTGGACGACGGGGAGTCAGGTCAGCACCATGGGACAAGCTACGGCTGGCCGGAGCGGTCGGCAGAGGCGATGCGCGGCGCAGAGCACCAGTTCTGCTTTCTGGCTACACGGTCACCACGCGGTCCTCGTGTTCTGGCACGGCTCAGCCTCTCTAGGCTTGTCAAACAAGTGCCTCACTGTTCAATTAGATGATAGGAGTAGCTGGAATCAACTGGAAGGCTCTGGGGTGGGAGAAACTAGCAGAAACAGCTTCTGACAGGAAGGTGTTTGCCATGAGGTGTGGCCACCACAATAGTGATATTGGCCTGATCTTTGGCATGGATTAGTCATCCACTAAGGTGTACATGATGCCAAAGTTTCAACACCAATAGACCAGTATAGATGGTACTTCCTTTGTAACCATGTATTCTGGCCAAAAATGGAGATGCTGGTGCTGGGGAAAAATGGCTACATGGATTTGGCTCAAATTTGGTGGAGAGTAATGATTTAGGAGTATGAAGGCACTGGTGAAATTTCATACCATTTGGGTAGACCAAAATGGTACTTCCTTCACAGTGCTTTCAAATGGACAGGAACTTAGGAAAATTGTTGTGGATGAATGGATAGATGGATTGAGCTGATTTTTGGTATCCATGAGTGATTTGGCAATGTTAACCACCATGAAAAATTTCAGCTCAAATATATCAAGGGTTCAAGCACTTCCTTTGTAATTTGCCCAACTGGACAGAATTTGCAAATTGATGTTGTGCTCAAAATTTGAACTATGTAACTTGTAATCTTGATGGAAATGGTGAAGATATAGATAGAATAAGCTCCACGAATTATTTTGGATTTTTCCTGACTACCAAAATTGTAGTTCCTTTAGAAACTGCCCAAAATGCAATATTGGCATTAAATAGGAAAATGCAATTTCCATTATTTAATTATGGCCAATAATTTTATGGGAGCTCAATATGATCACAAAGAATATCTCCACAAGTTTTCATGAACTTTGGAGATGGATAGATATTTTCCTGGATTTAATTCCGTTAACTGGCAGAAAAAGGAAGTAATTATAAATGAAAAATATTGCAAATGACTTGGCAATATTTTTGCATATCCAGGGTTTATAGATGTGGGATGATCACTGGGAAAGGTTTGGGAGGCAGAAGATCAAAGGAAATTGAGGTTCCTTTGTAACTGGAAGGATTAGGGTTTCCCTTCCGATAACTCAGAAGGTAGGGTTTCGACGGCAAAACCCTGAGCCAAAGATCTTGGGTGGCAAGGTTGGACTGGAGAGAATCTCTGGTTGGATAGGGAAGGCAAGGTTAAATGACCATCTTTATATACCCAAGAACTAGAGAAATCCGATAACACCGAGAAAAAAAAGACGGGAGTTAAATCCCGCGAAGGAAAAAAAACAGGAGCGAAAACCAGGGTGTTATAAACCTACCCCCCTTAAGAAAATCTCATCCTCGAGATTTCCGGGCTTACCTTCCGGTGAAGGGGAACTTACGTGTGTGCGACTTGGATCCATCAACGGTCTTGTCTTCGTTGGTTCACTGACCTTTTAACTGTCTTTTCTGATGGGCCATGTGTTGTCTCTGTATACCACTTTCTTGAATCCTTCTCTTTCCTGTCAGGTAAACCTTTTATCCTGGTGGTGGTATTGCTGGGTGGGGTAGCGGGTAATGCCAACAGACAGCTCGATTTCCAGGGCCTGGAAGTATCTGCTTCGGGTTTTATTGTAATGCTTCGTACCCTGACTGTTATGGGCAAGACATGCTTTCCTGTACCAGGCTTACATGCTCGTATGTTCTTGAGTGAGTGGGAGTGGCTTTCCTTTTTGCTGTGTCAGAATGCTCAGTCTGGCTGTGGGTTCCATTCTGATGTTTCCTTCTGGCTTATGCATCCTGAATTTGTCCTTAGGTGATCCATAACTCAAGGAATCAACATGACCGAGCTATTGCTGCTATATCCTCAACTGAAATGTCAGGCATAATCACAAAGTAATCATAGACAGTAATCTATTATTCCAATGATGTCATGATGTCTCTGAGTTGTTGGCGCTGACGTGCTTTGAGCCATTCTATCTGAATGTCTTGTTTCAAACTCTATCGCTCGTGGAGATGGCTCTGTCATATATATAGCCTCTGTAGTCCTTGTTGTGACCACTGAGCTAAGCATAGTGTTGCTATCATCTGGTGTATCTTTCAGAGCATAGCCTTTTACCTTGGTTGGTAGCCCATATGTTGGGGAACGGAGCATGAATTTCAAAAAAATTCTACGCTCACGCAAGATCTATCCACGGAGATGCATCGCTACGAGAGGGGAGAGTGTGTCTACGTAGCCTCGTAGACCGTTAGCGGAAGCGTCTCACAACGCGGTTGATGTAGTCGAACGTCTTCGCGATCCAAATCGCCGAGCGTCCCGCGATCCCATCATGATCCATCTCGCGATCCAATCTCGATCAGTCCCGCGATCCCATCACGATCCGTCCCGCGATCAAATCACGAATCGTCTCGCGATCCTGATCACGGTCCTTCCGATCTAGCACCGAACGGACGGCACCTCCGCGTTCAGTACACGTACAGCTCGATGACGATCTCCGCCTTCTTGATCCAGCAAGAGGGAGCGGAGAGGTAGAAGAGTTCTCCGGCTGCGCGACGGCACGGCGGCTATGGTGGTGGAACAATTCCGGCAGGGCTTCGCCTAAGCACCGCGGAAACTAGACTAGAGGAGAAACCGATCTAGATGAAGTAGAGGGAGCACGTGGCAATTACGGTTATTTTTCTCCTCTAAATCCTCTAGTATATATAGGAGGGAGGGAGGGGAGGAGGAAGTCTCAAACCCTCAAGGGCTGGCCGAAATTGGAGGTGGAGGAGTCCTACTCCAATCCTACTAGGAGTAGGATTCCTCCTCTCCACTTGGAAACACTTTCCACCTTTCCACCTTTGGGTTTTTTCCACCTCCAGCCACATGGTCCTTAGTGGGGGGATTGGCCAGCCCACTAAGGGCTGGCTTGACTCCTCCCACAGCCCATGAGGCCCCTTGGGTCGAAATACCCCTCCCGATGGTCCCCGGTACCCCTCTCGGCACTCCCGGTACACTACCGAAGTACCCGAAACCTTTCCGGTAACCAAAACAGGACTTCCTATATATCAATCTTTACCTCCGGACCATTCCAGAGCTCCTCATGACATCCAGGATCTCATCCGGGACACCGAACAACCTTCGGTCACCACCATACATAACTCTACTATACCGAAACGTCACCGAACCTTAAGTGTGCAGACCCTGCGGGTTCGAGAACTATGTAGACATGACCAAGACACCTCTACGGTCAATAACCAATAGCGGGACCTGGATGCCCATATTGGTTCCTACATATTCTATGAACATCTTTATCGGTTGAACCTCTATGTCAAGGATTCAGTTAATCCCGTACGCTGTTCCCTTTGTTCTTCGGTATGTTACTAGCCCGAGATTCGATCGTAGGTATCTCTATACCTAGTTCAATCTCGTTACCGGCAAGTCTCTTTACTCGTTCCGTAATACAAGATCCCATGGCTAACACTTTAGTCACATTGCTTGCAAGGCTTGTTGTGATGTTGTATTACCAAGTGGGCCCTGAGATACCTCTGCGTCACACGGAGTAACAAATCCCAGTCTTGATCCATGCCAACTCAACAGACACCCTCGGAGATACCTGTAGAGCATCTTTATAGTCACCCAGTTACGTTGCGACGTTTGATACACACAAGGTATTCCTCCGGTGTCAGTGAGTTGCATGATCTCATGGTCATAGGAACAGATACTTGACATGCAGAAAACAATAGCAATAAACTGACACGATCATATGCTATGTTCATAGTTTGGGTCTTGTCCATCACATCATTCTCCTAATGATGTGATCCCGTTATCAAATGACATCTCATGTCTATGGCTAGGAAACCTTGACCATCTTTGATCAATGAGCTAGTGTATTAGAGGCATACTAGGGACACAGTGTTGTCTATGTACCCACACATGTATTTGAGTTTCCAATCAATACAATTATAGCATGGATAATAAACGATTATCATGAACAAGGAAATATGATAATAACTAAATTATTATTGCCTCTAGGGCATATTTCCAACAGTCTCCCACTTGCACTAGAGTCAATAATCTAGATTACATCTCTATGTAATTAACACTTAATCAGTTCTAAAGCTGATCATGTTTTGCTTGTGAGAGAGGTTTTAGTCAACGGGTCTGTAATATTCAGATCCGTGTGTTCTTGGCAAATCTCTATGTTATATGTAGATGCAGCTACCACACTCTGTTTGGAGCTACTCCAAAAGATTTCCCCACTATACTTATCCGGTCTAAGACTCATAGTCTTTCGAATCAGTGTTTAAAGCTTGCATCGACGTAACCCCTTACGACGAACTCTTTATCATCTCTATTCCCGAGAAATTCTTCCTTAGTCATCTTAAGGATAATTTGACCGCTGTCCAGTGATCTACTCCTGGATCACTTTGGTACCTCTTTTGCCAGACACATGGCAAGGCACACAGCTTGGCATACTTTATAGAACCTATGGCCGAGGCATAGGGGATAACCTTCATCCATTCTATTTATTTTGCCGTGGTCGAGATTTGAGTCTTACTCAACTTCTCACCTTTCACCACAGTCAAGAACTCCTTCTTTGACTGATCCATTTTGAACTTCTTCAAAATCTTGTCAAGGTATATGTTTTGTGAAAGTCATATGAGGCGTCTCAATCTATCTCTATAGACTATGATGCCTAACATGTAAACAACCTTTACCTAGATCTTCAAGTCTTACTCCACTTTACACCAGCCAAGAACTTATTTCTTTTGACTTGATCCATTTTGAACTTCTTCAAAATCTCATCAAGGTGTGTGAAAATCTTTTATCAGGTGCCTTGATCTATCTCTATAGATCTCGATGCCCAAACCGTGGATAACTCAAAAACAGGTTTTTATTGAAAAACTCCTTTCAATTAATTCTTTATGCTTTTCAGAAATTCTACATCATTTCCAATCACATATACTTATTAGAAATGTTATAGAGCTCCCACTCACTTTGTTGTAAATACAAGTTTCTCCATAAACTTGCATAAACCCAAACGCTTTGATCACTTCATCAAAGCGAGTATTCCAGCTCCGAGATGCTTGCACCAGTCCATAGATGGATCGCTGGAGCTTGCATATTTTGTTAGCACCTTTAGGATCGACAAAACCTTCCGGTTGCATCATATACAATTCTTCCTTAAGGAATCCATTAAGGAATGCCGTTTTGACGTCCATTTGCCAGATTTCATAATCATAAAATGCGGCAATTTGTAACATAATTCTGACAGACTTTAGCATCGCTACGGGTGAGAAAGTCTCATCATAGTCAACTCCTTGAACTTGTCGATAACCTTTAGCAACAAGTCGTGCTTTATAGACGGTGACATTACCATCAGCGTCCGTCTTCTTCTTAAAGATCCATTTATTTTTAATAGCTCGCCGTTCATCTGGCAAGTCTACCAAAGTCCACACTTTGTTCTCATACATGGATCTAATCTCGGATTTCATGGCCTCAAGCCGTTTGTCGGAATCCGGGCTCGCCATCGCTTCTTCATAGTTCGTAGGTTCACCGTTGTCTAACAACATGACCTCCAAGACAGGATTGCCATACCAATCTGGTGCGGAGCGTGTCCTGGTTGACCTACGAGGTTCTGTAGCAACTTGATCCGAAGCTTCATGATCATCATCATCTACTTCCTCTCTGGTCTGTGTCGGTGTCGCAGAAATTTCTTCCTGTGACGTACTACTATCCAGAGGAGGTACAATTACCTCATCAAGTTCTACTTTCCTCCCACTCACTTCTTTCGAGAGAAACTCCTTCTCTAGAAAGGATCCATTCTTAGCAATGAATACTTTGCCTTTGGATCTGTGGTAGATGGTGTACCCAACGATCTCCTTTGGGTATCCTATGAAGACGCACTTATCCGCTTTGGGTTCGAGCTTATCTGGCTGAAGCCTTTTGACATAAGCATCGCATCCCCAAACTTTCAGAAACGACAGCTTAGGTTTCTTGCCAAACCACAGTTCATACGGTGTCGTCTCAATGGATTTAGACGGTGCCCTATTTAAAGTGAATGCAGCTGTCATTAATGCATAACCCCAAAATGATAGTGGCAAATCGGTAAGAGACATCATAGAACGCACCATATCTAATAGAGTACGATTACGACGTTCGGGCACACCATGACGCTGTGGTGTTCCAGGTGGCGTGAGCTGTGAAACAATTCCACATTCTCTTAAGTGATTGCCAAACTCGTAACTCAAATATTCTCCTCCACGATCAGATCGTAAGAACTTTATTTTCTTGTTACGATGGTTCTCTACTTCACTCTGAAATTCTTTGAACTTTTCAAATGTTTCAGATTTATGCTTCATCAAGCAGACATAGCCATATCTACTCAAATCATCTGTGAACGTGAGAACATAACGATATCCACCGCGCACCTCAACACTCATCGGACCGCATACATCGGTATGTATTATTTCCAATAAGTTGGTTGCTCGCTCCATTGTTCTGGAGAACGGAGTTTTAGTCATCTTGCCAATAAGGCACGGTTCACATGTCTCAAATGATTCATAATCAAGAGATTCCAAAAACCCATCTGTATGGAGTTTCTTCATGTGTTTAACACTGATATGACCTAAGCGGCAGTACCACAAATATGTGGTACTATCATTATCTTTTGGCATTCGTGTTATGAACATGTGTATTACTACGATCAAGATTCAATAAACCTTTCATTTTAAGTGCATGATCATCAATGATATTATCCAAATAAATAGAATAACAATAATTCTCTGAAATTGAATAACCGTCTTGCAATAAACACTATCAGATATAATGTTCATGCTTAACGCAAGCACCAAATAACAATTATTTAGGTTCATCACTAATCCTGAAGGTAGAGAGAGCGTGGCGATGGTGATCACATCAACCTTGGAGACACTTCCAATGCACATCGTCACCTCGTTCTTAGCTAGCCCTCGTTTATTTCGAAGCTCCATGTTTCAAGTTGCAAGCAACTGAACAAGTATCAAATACCCAGGTGCTCCTACGAGTACTAGTAAGGTACACATCAATAACATGTATATCAAATATCTTTGTTGACATTGCCAGTCTTATTATCTGCCAGTTACTTTGGGGAAGTTCCGCTCCCTGTGACATTTCCCTTTGCAATGGGAGCACTAAGTCTCGGGTTTGGTTCAGCCTTGGGTTTCTTCGCGTGAGCGGCAACTGTTTTACCATTCTTCATTAAGTTCCCTTTTCTTTCCCTTGCCCTTCTTGAAACTAGTGTTATTATTAACCATCAACACTTGATGCTCCCTTTTTTATTTCTATATCCGCAGCTTGTAGCATCGCGAATAGCTTAAGGATCATCTATCCCTTGCATGTTTATAGTTCATCACGAAGATCTAGTAGCTTAGTGACAGTGACTAGAGAACTCTATCAATCATCACTTTATTCGGAAGTCTAACTCCCACTTAATTCAAGTGATTGAAGTACTCAGACATTCTGAGTACATGCTCACTAACGGAACTGTTCTCCTCCATCTTGCAGTTATAGAACTTGTCGAAGGTGTCATACCTCTCGACCCGGGTGTGAGCTTGAAAAACAAATTTTCAGCTCTTGGAACATCTCATATGCTCCGTGTTGCTCAAAACATATTTGCAGCTCCGGTTCTAAGCCGTAAAGTATGGCACACTGAACTATCGAGTAGTCATCTTTTCTTGTCTGCCAGACGTTCATAACGTCCTCAGACGAAGCCGTAGGGGTATTTCACTGAGCGGTGCATTAAGGACATAAGCCTTCTGTGCAGCAGTGAGGACAATCCTCAGATCACGGACCTAGTCCGCATAGTTGCTTCCATCAACTTTCAACTTCGTTTTCTCTTGGAACATAATAAAAACAGGGGAACTACAGCGCGGTCTATTGATCTACAACATAAAATTGCAAAGATTATTTAGACTATGTTCATGATAATTGAAGTTCAATTAATCAAATTACTTAAGAACTCCCACTTAGATTAACATCCCTCAAGTTGTCTAAGTGTTACATGATCCACATCAACTAAACCACGTCCGATCATCACGTGAGGTGGATTAGTTATCAATGGTGAACATCTTTCATGTTGATCATATCTACTATATGACTCATGTTCGACCTTTCGGTCTCTTGTGTTCCAAGGCCATATCTGTATATGCTAGGCTCGTCAAGTTTAACCCAAGTATTCTGCGTGTGTAAAATTGGCTTACACCCGTTGTATGCGAACGAAAGAATCCATCACACCCGATCATCACGTGGTGCTTGGAAGCGTCGAACCTTCGCAACGGTGCATACTAGGGGAGAACACCTATCTTGAAATTTAGTGAAGGGATCATCTTATAATGCTACCGTCGTCCTAAGCAAAATAAGATGCATAAAAGGATTAACATCACATGCAATTCAATATATGTGACATGATATGGCCATCATCGTCTTGTGCTTTTGATCTCCATCAGCCAAGCACCGTCATGATCTCCATCGTCACCGTATTGACACCATGATCTCCATCGTAGCGTCATGACACCTTGATCTCCATCGCAGCGTCGTGGTCGTCTCGCCGGCTATTGCTACTACTGCTACTGCTAACTCATAGCGGTAAAGTAAAGCAATTACATAGCGTTGGCATTGCATACAATAAAGAGACAACCATAAGGCTCCTGCCGGTTGCCTGATAACTTACAAAACATGATCATCTCATACAACAACTTATATCACATCATGTCTTGGCCATATCACATCACCAGCATACCCTACAAAAACAAGTTAGACGTCCTCTACTTTGTTGTTGCAAGTTTTACGTGGCTGCTACAGGTTTGCAAGAACCGTTCTTACCTACGCAAAACCACAACGTGGTGTAGTGATTGCTTTTTGATCTTCTAAAAGAACCCTCTTCATTGAAACCGGTTCAACTAAAGTGAGAGAGACAGACACCCGCCAGTCACCTTTATGCAACGAGTTCACGTAGCGGTGAAACCTGTCTCGCGTAAGCGTACGCGTAATGTCAGTCCGGGCCACTTCATCTCACAATACCGCCGAATCAAGTAACAACTAGTAATGGCAAGCAATATGTATACACCCACGCCAACAACTCGTTTGTGTTCTACTCGTGCAAATCACATCTACGCATAGACCTGGCTCGGATGCCACTGTTGGGGAACGGAGCATGAATTTCAAAAAATTTCTACGCTCACGCAAGATCTATCCATGGAGATGCATCGCTACTCGAGGGGAGAGTGTGTCTACGTACCCTCGTAGACCGTTAGCGGAAGCGTCTCACAACGCGGTTGATGTAGTCGAACGTCTTCGTGATCCAAATCGCCGAGCGTCCCGCGATCCCATCACGATCCATCTCGCGATCCAATCTCGATCCGTCCCGCTATCCCATCACGATCCGTCCCGCGATCAAATATCGAATCGTCTCGCGATCCTGATCACGGTCGTTCCAATCTAGCGCCGAACGGATGGCACCTCCGCGTTCAGTACACGTACTGCTCGATGACGATCTCCGCCTTCTTGATCCAGCAAGAGGGAGCGGAGAGGTAGAAGAGTTCTCCGGCGGCGCGACGGCGCGGCGGCTATGGTGGTGGAACAATTCCGGCAGGGCTTTGCCTAAGCACCGCTGAAACTAGACTAGAGGAGAAACCGATCTAGATGAAGTAGAGGGAGCACGTGGCAATTAGGGTTATTTTTCTCCTCTAAATCCTCTAGTATATATAGGAGGGAGGGAGGGGAGGAGGCAGCCTCCAACCCTCAAGGGCTGGCCGAAATTGGAGGTGGAGGAGTCCTACTCCAATCCTACTAGGAGTAGGATTCCTCCTCTCCACTTGGAAACACTTTCCACCTTTCCACCTTTGGGTTTTTTCCACCTCCAGCCACATGGGCCTTAGTGGGGGGCTTGGCCAGCCCACTAAGGGCTGGCTTGACTCCTCCCACAACCCATGAGGCCCCTTGGGTCGAAATACCCCTCCCGATGGTCCCCGGTACCCCTCCCGGCACTCCCGGTCCACTACCGAAGTACCCGAAACTTTTCCGGTTACCAAAACGGGACTTCCTATATATCAATCTTTACCTCCGGAGCTCCTCGTGACGTCCAGGATCTCGTCCGGGACTCCGAACAACCTTCGGTCACCACCATACATAACTCTACTATACCGAAACGTCACCGAACCTTAAGTGTGCAGACGCTGCGGGTTCGAGAACTATGTAGACATGACCAAGACACCTCTATGGTCAATAACCAATAGCGGGACCTGGATGCCCATATTGGTTCCTACATATTCTACGAAGATCTTTATCGGTTGAACCTCTATGTCAAGGATTCAGTTAATCCCGTACGATGTTCCCTTTGTTCTTCGGTATGTTACTTGCCCGAGATTCGATCGTCGGTATCTCTATACCTAGTTCAATCTCGTTACCGGCAAGTCTCTTTACTCGTTCCGTAATACAAGATCCCGTGGCTAACACTTTAGTCACATTGCTTGCAAGGCTTGTTGTGATGTTGTATTACCGAGTGGGCCCTGAGATACCTCTCCGTCACACGGAGTAACAAATCCCATTCTGGATCCATGCCAACTCAACAGACACCCTCGGAGATACCTGTAGAGCATCTTTATAGTCACCTAGTTACGTTGCGACGTTTGATACACACAAGGTATTCCTCCGGTGTCAGTGAGTTGCATGATCTCATGGTCATAGGAACAGATACTTGACATGCAGAAAACAATAGCAATAAACTGACACGATCATATGCTATGTTCATAGTTTGGGTCTTGTCCATCACATCATTCTCCTAATGATGTGATCCCGTTATCAAATGACATCTCATGTCTATGGCTAGGAAACCTTGACCATCTTTGATCAACGAGCTAGTGTATTAGAGGCATACTAGGGACACAGTGTTGTCTTTGTACCCACACATGTATTTGAGTTTCCAATCAATACAATTATAGCATGGATAATAAACGATTATCATGAACAAGGAAATATGATAATAATTAAATTATTATTGCCTCTAGGGCATATTTCCAACACCATATTCATGAGGGATGCGGCAAGCTTGTTTGTAGCCGCAGGTAGGGCATTGATGTGGCCGCATATGCAAGAGTCTGACAAGGGTTGGTAATACCACCCTGTTCGTGAAGTTGTATCTTGTTGACCATCACGGAGGTTGTTTGTCCACAACTTCTTTGTGCTTGTGGACTCCTTTGATGGACCTGTAATGACCTGCCAACACGGCTCCTTGATTGTTTTCCCGGTTTGTCGGGCTTGTTCTCAGAACTTACTCTTGCATACCTCGTAGGGACTGCTTTGCTCATATCCTTCCTTGAAGTATGGGGCCACTGTTTCTCTGGACACAGTCATTCCCGTGTACGAGTGGCTCACATGAGCTGATCCACTGGACTGCATGCTCACAACACATGCAGGGGTAGGATAAATCCTTTCATAACCACTGGGTTCTGAGGCGAATGTGTGTCCAGACTAGTTCGTGCTCCTGACAAGCTTGTTGTAGGCACGATGGCGTGTTGAAGAAGACTGAATTCCTTATGCTCGAAGCTTCTGCCGGAGTAGCATGCTGAAGAAGGCTGGGTATCATACCTGAAAAGCTTTCCTTCATGTGTGGCTTGCCGCGGAAGCTCAGGTGCCTTATGCCGGGAGTCTTCCGCGGTAGCCCGCTGTGGAAGATGGGAGTGCCGTACCCTAGAAGCTTTTCTCACCAAGTGACGTACGGAGGAAGATTGGCAGTCTGGTATCGTAAGCCCCTTCTGATGGCTTGCGGAGGAAGGCTGGGTTGCTTATTCCAGAAGCCTTGGGTACGTAGTCGGGTCTATGGCCGATTTTGGCTTCCTTCCGAAGTATTCGGAATTTTACCTATAGCAGAGCCAAACTTGGTATAGGCCATACCTTGACTGAAGATATTCCATTGGTCATGCACATCACTTGTTCTTCTGCTGGTCTGATTATTGTTGCTGTAAAGGTTGCATGACTGATGCAGACCTCATGTTCACAATTAATCCTGAATACCATATGTTGCCGGTAGTGCATAGTCGGCGGATAATTCCATTTGATTTAGTTGAACTTCCAAGCATTTGAAGTTCTCATTGATTCTAGGCAACCGTAAACTTATCCATATTTCTCGCAAACCTTGTTCACAGTGCCCAGAAAATTTTGTATTTGCATCGGTGAATTCCAAGATATGCTTTGAAATTCGTATCATCATACCAGAGTTTAGTTGTTGCTCTCGGCACCTTCACATTCTTGAAATATGTCTTCTGTGGGTAATAAATGATTCTTGGGTCCATTGAGAGAAGACTCAGGGTTCACCCCACTGACTGAAATAATCCTTGTGTCAAGGACGGAATTGTTTGTCCCTACTGGTGTTTATTCTTGGCAGCTCATCTGACTGTTCCTCGGGTATGATCGGTTCTGAGGCCAACTCTCTCAGGTATATTCTGGCCTTGTGTGTTGCACACGTATTTTGCTTCTGACCCATTCTTCGTTCTTGACAGATCCGAGGTTGCTGTTCTGAATATCAGGCAGTTGGCATGGCTTGACTTTTGTTGAATCTGGATTATTGGGTATTATCCAAGTTGTATGCTGGTCTTCTTGACGGCACTTGCGGATGGACCCAGTCGGAGCAAAGAAACGGCATCGACAAAAGAAACAAAAACCAAGAAGCAAATAAAGCTCAAGTGTTGCGGACCTTACACACGTGGCTAGGGATCCACTAGTATAACTAGTATAGCGCACTCAATGCACCTCTAAGGATTTAGAAGCGAAACCACACAATGCTCCTGGTAGCACTGGTGTCAAGCTCCTACTACTTCTTTAGGGAGCATCACACTCGACGCAGGACCATAGCCAAAGTGGCTTAGTCAACGTTCCTAAGGTTATCGAGGAAAGATGGAATTTATTGGCGTTTCCCAAAGGAAACTAGAGTAAGAAGATAAATGCCATGGCTAGCAAGCAGGGTAAGGATCTGGTTTACCTAGGGGCTTCAAGGCTCACGGGTCATTGCCGGGTGCGAGCATTTCACACCGGAGGCAAAGGCCACGAGAGTTGGGGTCTGATGGAGCCAAAGACCTATGAAGTTGCCTTATGATCAATAGTAGCCGTGCCAGGTTGGCAAAGATGGCTGAAATCCATCTGGGCTTTCTACTGAGCACAAGACAATGAAGTCTGGCTAGGGTAACCTATAGTCAGCCTGGCTGCTCTGATACCATCCTTTTGTGGCACCCCGCCTGATTACCACTGTAGCTAGACGGTCGCCACGCATACCAGCCCAGGAAATCACTCTGGCATGCGCGTTTACAAAAAGTATCATGAACACAGGCATTTCTATTAATGGATATAAAAGTCTTACATGATCTATTACAAGAGTGATGGCAGCGGAAAGGCTCTATCTAGGGCAGCATGGTCTTGGTGCGGCTCCAATCCACAGGGATCTGACTGGGTTACTCTTCTAGCTCGCGAACGCTCCGGCTCCTCGTCGTCGGACGACGGATCCTTATGTGAACCTGGCCATGTTAAAGGCCGCTGAGTACTTTTGAATGTACTCGCAAGCAAACCAAACTAACATATACACCAAGCAATGCAATCCATGGCATTCAAGCATGCATTTGTTATTAGAGCAATATTAATCATCATGTTGTAACAATATTATCCAGTGTGATACTACTAGAGTAAAGTAAAGCATGGAAAGTAAATAATCCATACTCCAAACATTCTCAGGATGCAATCCAACTCTTAACCAGATCCAACTTACTCTTTTACGTGTTGACCCACAACCCTCGGAATACTCACGAGTCATCGAGTACTTCTGATCATAGGACAAGTTCTTCCATCATTATTATCATTACTATGGTTGACCACCTAGTGAGGCCTGGACGGACTGTCCAATACCGTGGACGCGGCTATTCGAATAGATTTTACACTTTGCAGAGGTTGCGCACTTTTCCCACACCATGGAGCACCTGGCCTCGTGATCCCATTCGGGTGGACCAGCGTTGCTCCAACGAAACCTGCCTAACCCGTGATTCCTCCACCGTACCACCGGCAATCATTCTCCCCGGAGTCAAGCCCTGGGTGACCCCTGTGTCACCTCGTGACACCCGCCATCGTCATGGCCAAACTAAACTGTCCCAAATCGGGACCGTGCGCAAACAAACAACTGGGCTCACAAGGTTATCGCCGCCTACCGAGCCAGGGTAGCGCGCACACATAGCCTTCCCTGTCTGTTGGTACCGGTGAAAGAGCATAGAGTCAGACCAAGTCAAGGTCATCCCATACCGGCAAATGTGGCTGCACGGATAAGCCCGGACAAGTGACTCTAGATCGACCGACTAGGTTTAGCCTTAGCAAGTATTTAACAAGCATGGTTGTTAATCACAATACCTTGAGATGGCAGTAGCTAAGCATGATAAAAACATAACCAACTATCTCCATATAATATCACGACAAGTCATTAGTGCAATGATAAGATGAGCAGTAGCAGGTAATGTAAATGACAATATCGAAATGGCAGGAGTTTAATTATTACAAGCATATCATTAATTAAACACGCAAGAATAACATAGAGCAATGCTTTAGGGCATATATCAGATGGTCGGCTTGCCTGGGGTCGAAGAATACTCCGGGAGAAGTGCGGAGTGTCCGCGGAAAGGATCGCCGGAAACCGTTCTCTCTCGGAGGGGCTGATAGAAGGGCAAGGGCGAAATGGTCATTTACACTGTGTGAACACATTGTGAAAGTGATGCCAAAATAATGGGCTCGACGAGACGAAGACGTGAGCGTTGGTTTCACCTCGATCGGAGTTTCGAGCAAAAAGTTACAAAGGTTTCTCTGCCAGGGACTGATCTGCAAAAAGAATAATCACATCCGGGTCCCTGAACAGTGCGGCTGGTCGCGCATTTGGGCAGAATGCGCCTTCCCGTAGGGAAAACGGAAACGCGCCGAGGGCACGTCCACTTAGCCGACGTGGCCGGCCATAGGACGCCGACAGGTGGGCCCCGCTGGCAGGGTCATCTCCCACCTCACGCGCGCCCACGGAGCAGAGGAGGTGGCGCGCTCCGGCGGCGACTGCCGACAGATCCGGCCACCGTTCGCGGCGCTCGGGCTACCGGCAAGATCAGGGGGCCGAGTCGCGTCCATCCATGAGGGGCACGAGTCTCGGGGATGGCGGCAGCAAGCACCCCCTCGGCCATGGCGGACGGCGGTAACGGGCACCCTTGGGCTCGGGGCTGCGGCGGTGGAGGTGTAGGGAGGAGCTTGGGCAGAGCCTCGCCTGGCTCCGGTGAGGCTAAAGGAGGTGGCAGAAAGGAGGGAGGGACTCGAGGTCGCCAGAATTTAGGAGGGGGGCCGGCGGCGGCATGGCGGCGATGGTGGTTGGAGAGGCGCTCCGGCGATGGTTGGATGGGTCGGGGAGGCGTAGAGGAGTGAGGTGAGGTGGGTGGTGAGCTCAGAGGGACTCGGGGATGGCTATAAATAGCCGAGCGAGGTGAGGCGATAAGGACAGCCACGTCGGCGACCTCATCGGCGCACTAGAGCGTGGGGAGGACATGGCTGGACAGTAGCGGGGCCGGGTGGCTTCGCGGGGAGGAGAGAGAGCTCGAGGGCGCTCGAGAGAGCTCGGGGGAGATGAAGATAGAGGAGAAAACGACATCGGCGTCACGAGCGGAATAGTTCGCCGGAGTTGCCGTGGCGTGGGGAATAAGAAGAGAGGGGGAAATGACCAGAGAGGAGGGTGTAGACGACGGGGAGTCAGGTCGGCAACAAGGGACAAGCTACGGCTGGCCGGAGCGGTCGGCAGAGGCGACGCGCGGTGCAGAGCGCCAGTTCTGCTTTCTGGCTACGCAGTCACCATGCGGTCCGCATGTTCTGGCACGGCTCAGCCTCTCTAGGCTTGTCAAACATGTGCCTCACTGCTCAATTAGATGATAGGAGTGGCTGGAATCAACTGGAAGGCTCTAGGGTGGGAGAAACTAGCAGAAACAGCTTCTGACAGGAAGCTGTTTGCCATGAGGTGTGGCCACCACATTAGTGATCTTGGCCTGATCTTTGGCATGGATTAGTCATCCACTAAGGTGGACATGATGCCAAAGTTTCAACACCAATAGACCAGTATAGATGGTACTTCCTTTGTAACCATGTATTCTGGCCAAAAATGGAGATGCTAGTGCTGGGGGAAAATGGCTACATGGATTTGGCTCAAATTTGGTGGAGAGTAATGATTTAGGAGTATGAAGGAACTGGTGAAATTTCATACCATTTGGGTACACCAAAATGGTACTTCCTTCACAGTGCTTTCAAATGGACAGGAACTTAGGGAAATTGCTGTGGATGAATGGATAGATGTATTGAGCTGATTTTTGGTATCCATGAGTGATTTGGCAATGTTAACCACCATGAATTTTTTTAGCTCAAATAGATCAAGGGTTCAAGCACTTCCTTTGCAATTTTCCAAACTGGACAGAATTTGCAAATTGATGTTATGCTCAAAATTTGAACTATGGAACTTGTAATCTTGATGGAAATTGTGAAGATATGGATAGAATAAGCTCCACAAATTATTTGGGATTTTTCCTGACTACCACAATGGTAGTTCCTTTCGAAACTACCAAAAATGCAATATTGGCATTAAATAGGAAAATGTAATTTCCCTTATTTAATTATGGCCAATATTTTTATGGGAGCTCAATATGATCACAAAGAATATCTCCACAAGTTTTCATGAACTTTGGAGATGGATAGATATTTTCCTGGATTTAATTCCTTTAACTAGTAGAAAAAGGAATTAATTATAAATGAAAAATATTTCAAATGACTTGGCAATATTTTTGCATATCCAGGGTTTATAGATGTGGGATGATCACTGGGAAAGGTTTGGGATGCAGAAGATCAAAGGAAATTGAGGTTCCTTTGTAACTGGAAGGATTAGGGTTTCCCTTCCGATAACTCAGAAGGTAGGGTTTCGACGGCAAAACCCTGAGCCAAAGATCTTGGGTGGCAAGGTTGGACTGGAGAGAATCTCTGGTTGGATAGGGAAGGCAAGGCTAAATGACCATCTTTATATACCCAAGAACTAGAGAAATCCGATAACATCGAGAAAAAAAAAGATGGGAGTCAAATCCCGCGAAGGAAAAAAAACAGGAGCGAAAACCAGGGTGTTACAGCGGTGACGTCCGCAATTGCGGCCGTGTGGTCACGGAAATCCTCGGCGACAGGCTTCCCACCTACGACACGCCGGCTACCAACCTGAGGGCTGCCCAGGTGGCCTACGCTGACCTCGCCGACCTGGTGGGCGAAGAGCGAGAGCAGCAGGACCGGCACATCCAAGACCTCATCGCCACCGCCAACGCCCAGCAGGTCCGGCTCGATGACATCAACGCCGGCTCCGAAATTCCCGTCCCCGAGGGGGACGCCCCTCCAACTACTGGCCAGCGCCGGCCGGTCCAACAAGCCTCTTCCCCCCGAGGCTCCGGCCGGCGGGGCGCTGGGTCTCATAACGGATGCTCCTGGCTAAGAGACGAGCTGCCGGCCGTCAACAGCCGGCGTAACGACGCTCCGGTTGGCGGCAGCTGGCACAGCCGGGACCATACCCCGCCCCCGCGACGGGAGCTCGCGCACTCGCCAGCCCTGGCTGTCCGTCCCGAGCTCGCCGCCCAGCTCGGCCCGCGCGTCCCGCGGAGTGAGAACGACGCCCGGACCCGCATCGACTGGCTGGCGCAGTCCGCCCTCCTGGAGGAGGAGGGTCCGATCGGCCCGGCGTGCTTCGGCCCTCGGATCCGCAACGAGCAATTCCCAACCGTCTTCACGCTCCCTCGTGACACCCCGAAGTACAACAGCACGGCCAAGCCAGAGGACTGGCTGGTCGACTACACCACCGCGGTCGGCATAGCCAGGGGGAACAAGCGCGTAGCCGTGCGCTACGTCCCCCTCATGTTGATAGGCTCGGCTCGGACCTGGCTCAATAGCCTGTCCGCTGGCAGCATCAACACTTGGACCGACTTTGAGGAAGCGTTTGTCCGCAACTTCACCGGCACCTACAAGCGGGCCGGCCGGCCCCGTGAGCTGGCCATGTGCGTCCAGGGGCCGGACGAGTCCCTCCGCGACTACCTCATGCGCTAGACCGAGCTCCGCAACTCCTGCGAGGGGGTGCACGAGGTGAAGGCCATCCAGTACTTCATCGAGGGCTGCCGCGACGGCACCCACCTCAAGCACAAGCTCTTGTGCTCCGAGCCGGCGACCCTGGCGGACCTAATGGCCAAGGCTGACAAATACGCCACGGCCGACTCCGCAATGTGGATGAAGGTCGCCACGCCAACCAAGCCGACCCCGCCGCCTGCCGCGCCGTGCGCGGCTGCCGACAACCAGCCACAGTAGAACAACAAGCGCAAAGCCGACCAGCCGGATCCTCGCTATCGGAGCCGGCAGGTCGCAACCATCGAGGAAGAGCAGCCGGCTGCCCTGGCCTCCAGCCAGCGTCAGCGAACCGGCAAGAACGCCTGGCAGCCCAAGCTCACCTTCGAGCAGATGCTTGACGCACCCTGCAAGATGCACTCCGGGGCCAAGCCGGCCACCCAGACACTCCGGCAGTGCAACTTCTCCCAGTGGCTAGCTCGAGGCGAGGGCCTTCCGGTTCCTCCGCCTCTAGCTCCCCGCGCGCCGGCTTCGGCTCCGGCCCAGCAGCCCGCTCCGGACCAGTTCCCCAACCAGGACGGGTCTTACGTCGTCTTCACCAGCGAAGGAACCAACAAGCACAGCGTGTGCCAGTGCCGGCACGAGGTGAACGCCACCGTCCCCTCGGTCCCCCAGTTCATGCACTGGTCCGAGAAGCCGGTTACCTGGAGGCGGGTGTAGGACCGAAAGTATATTTAGAGGGGGGGTGATTAGACTACTTGACCAAATAAAGGTTTTGCCTTTTCCCAAATTTTAGAGTTGGCAGTTTTTAGCATTTCATGGCAAGTCAAGTACACCCTACACGTGCATGTCTAAGAGTATAGCAGCAGAAAGTAACAACAAGCATGAGTAGAAAGGATAGGGTAGGAAGATCAAACGCAATTGTAGACACGATGATTTTTCCCGTGGTTCCGATAGGTGGTGCTATCGTACATCCACGTTTATGGAGTCTTCAACCCACGGAGGGTAATGGTCGTGAGAGTCCACGGAGGGCTCCACCCATAAGGGTCCACGAAGTAGCAACCTTGACTATTCCATAACGGCTTCCGTCCACGAAGGACTAGCCTCACTATGGGTAGATCTTCACGAAGTAGGCGATCTCCTTGCCCTTACAAACTTCTTGGTTCAACTCCACAACACGAAGTAGGAGGCTCCCAAGCGACACCTAACCAATCTAGGAGGCACCACCCTCCAAAAGGTAATAGGCTCGGTAATGACGATGAACTCCTTGCTCTTGTGCTTCAAGATGATAGACTCCTCAACACAGAATCACTCTCTCACAGATTTGGCTTGGTGGAAGAGATGGGATTGGTGAAAAGCAACTTGGGGAGGCTAGAAATCAAGATCCATATGGTTGGAGTGGAAGATCTTAACCTCAACACATGGGTAGGTGGCGCTCTCTCAGAAAACTGGATGGGGCAAGTATGGAATAGTTCTGAGTGCTTCTCATTCGAGTAGGTGGTGGTGAAGGGGTATATATAGGCATCCCCAAAAATCCAACCGTTACACACAAAATGACCAACTCGGTGACACCGATGTGTTAATCTCGGTGGTACCGAAGTGACCAAAAGGTGGCAACTTTTGAATCTCGGTGAGACCGATATAGGAAACTCGGTTGCACCGATAAGGTGACCAACGGTCAGATTGACATTCTCGGTGACGCCGATCCAACAATCTCGGTGGTACCGATATTGTGAATTTGCGTATTAGAAAGTTGGCAACCTAAACTCGGTGGCACCGGAATGGAATCGGTTGCACCGAAGTGTCTAGGGTTTGGCTGAGTCTGTCTGAGTTTGGGAATCGGTGGCACCGAGTGGAAAGTGTTGGTTGCACCGATTTTGAGTATTTGGCTATGGACATACTTTTGTGGAAGAGCTTGTGGGTGTTTTTGGTGACTATCACTTGTGCACGTATGAGCATTTTGTTCACCAACAAAACCTTACCCCCTTTTAATAGTATTGGCTTTCCTATGAACTCAAAGTGATTTCTCACAAATGTAAAATGTAGAGTCCTCTTGCTTGAAGGTTTGCCAATCCATTTCCTTGCATCTTGGGGTATTTCCACAATCTTCACAATCCTTTTGCCATCCCTATCATTGAACTTTTCCTGAAATATACTTAGTGGAAACATTAGTTCAATGACTTATATGTTGTTATTAATTACCAAAACCACCAAGGGAGCAAATGTGCTTTCAAGCTCCCCCTTTTTGGTAATTGATGACAACATATAGATCAAAGCTTCGACAAAGATATAATCAGTGAATATAATCGTCTGTTTGAGAAGTATGTGATAAGCAAGAGCTCCCCCTAAATTTGTGCATTATTTTAAATTTGCGTTTGAATGCAAATGCACAATCGATTAGGTACATGGGGCACTTCTTCCATGTCACATACATCTTGGTGGTGTGCGAGAATAATTAGAGTGAGCATCAAAGCACAACACAACCAAACAAAGATAATGATCATCTCATAAGCATTAAGATAATAGGAAATAGTAGCACAACACACATAAAGTGTATGATCAAAACACACATAAGTTCAACACAAGCAACCAAAAGACAATTGTTTTTGAAAAAGCAATAAAAACCAGACGCTCTCCCACTCGAACCCTAAAGATCTATATACACTTCTCACCCTTTGGCAACAAGTTACCAAAAAGTTCAAAGGCATATGTCTAAGTGTTCTTGGGCTGATCTCCTCCAGTTGTTGATGAAGGAGTCGAGAGAACAGCGTCGGCGAAGATCTCTGCAGATGTCGTGGATGGAGTTGGAGTGGCAACTGGAGGAACTGAAGCTGATGGAGCAGGAGCTGAGGTGACAGTGGCTGGAGCTGGTGAAGAGGGCCTCAAGTCTGGAGCTGGCACAGTGGCTGATCTGGCCTGAGTAGTAAACTCTGTGCCTGGCCTGAGAGATGATCCATCCTTTTCATCATCATCATCAGAAGAAGAATGAGGAAGAGGCACCGAGTCAACTTCCTTCGTGAGCTCATTGACTGTCTTAGTCAGCCCATCCACCTTATCATTAAGGGTCTTGATCCTGTTCTCAAAGATCCTGACAAGACTGTTCTGGTTCTTCAGGATGTCCTTAATGTCCTTCTGCATGCCCTGAACTGATGAGATCAAAAGATCCATTTGCTCGTTCCTGGATCTAGCTGCCTCTGCCTCTGCCTGAGCTGCTGCTGAAGTGGGATGATCTGGGTTCATCTCCACGACGTTGTCCTCGAGATCTGGCTGTAGGGGCAAGTGGGGTCTGTCCAGAGCAAATATGTGCTTCTCCAGCTTAGAGTTGATGAGCATCTGGATGTAGGGTGCATAGTAGCAAGAGCGCTTCTGATCAGCAGCAACCCTCTTAACTGTCTCAACAATTAAGTCCATGACTCTAATCCTGGTGTGTCTGTCAAGATGAATCAGCATGTTGATGGAGTAGCCTCGGATCATCTTGTCATCTCCTGACTTGGGCATCAAGGTATGTCTCAGAATAGTGTTCATGGTGCGGAGGCCAGCCTGAAGAAAGTAGATGGATCCTAGCTTGTGAGACTTCACATGAGCAGCAGGGATCACATTGTACATGTTGGCCATAGTATTTTGGCTCTCCTTGGACTCTGAGTAGACATCCAAATCACCATCCTGTGCCTCAGGGACTCCTAAGATTTCCGCCCATTCCTTAACAGTGGACTCATATCTTGCACCTTTAGTCATCCATACAATTCTACCATCTCCATAGAAATGTGTAGTGGAGTAGAATTGCATGATCATCTCATCATTCCAAGCAGTGAACTCTCTGCCAACAAACTCATCCAAACCAATGCAGTGGAAATTGTCTTGGACACTTGGAAAATGGTCTTCATTCTCCTTAATGAATTTCCAGTCCATATATCTCATATCACTCACAGCTCGACTCTTGTCAAAAAGCACAGTCTCATAGAAATCCTGTTGCTCTTTGGTGTAAAATATGTAGTCCACAGCTGTCTTCCTCCTTTGGGCATATGGATCAGCAGCTCTCCAAGCCCTCAAACCAGAATCCTTCCTCTTCTTCATATCCTCAGCAAGTGGGTAGCTGGCATTATGTACTGGAAGGTGTGGTCTAAGCTTCATCAGGGCAGACATAGCATCTTCATCCTCAACTCTGGAGGTGTTTCCCTTGTTCTTTTCAGAAGCTGGAATTTGCCTTGAGAACCTCTTAGGCTTTTCAGCAGCAGCCTTCTTGGGGGCAGACTTGGTGCTCTTGGAAGTGCCACTCTTGGGCATAGCATCAGACATAAGTTTCTTTTGCTTCTTCTTGGGAGGGGCCTTGATAACTTGCTCTTCCTCCTCCTCAGCAGCAGCACCAGCAGCTTCCTCAGGGTCCTCAAACATGGAGATCTGCCTACCAGTGACATAGACAATCCTTTTCCTGGCACCCTTCTTCTCACCTGCCTTCTTAGGCAATAACTTCTTTGGGGGCTCAACAGTCATGGTAGCTCTAGCACTCTCAGGTGCTCTCATAGCTTCAGAGCTAGCATACTCTTTCCTGACAGCTCTCCTTGAAGAGGTGGCTTCATTTGCAGCTTTCTTGGCATCCTTCTCTTGCTTCTTAGCAAGAACCTCCTCTGGCACAAAGTCTGAATCCTCCTCATCAGAATTCAGCTTCTTCCTGGTCCTTGTTGCAGCCTTGGGCAACCCATGGGAACTGGGAGTGCCTGGATCTGAAGATGAACTAGAGTCAGGACTAGTGCCTGAACTCATCACAATGTTCTCCTCTTGGAAATTGTTCTCACTGTCCTCAGCACTTGACATACTGACCCTGTGAATAGAGTATAGAGGAGCAGAAGAAGATGAGTCATCAAAAAATTATCAGCTGGTTTTTTTTGAAAGTTTGAACAAAAGATTCTCAATGTTTACATTCTGTCACATGAAAATCGGTACAGCCGAAGCAAAAGTTTCGGTGCTACCGAGACTGACTTTCTCCTTAACAGAAACATGGCACTCTTTTCGGTGAGACCGAAAAGAAGTACTCGGTTTCACCGAGAAAGTTCTCAGCAGCACAGACAGGCAAATCGGTGACATTGATTTGTTTGCTTCGGTTCCACCGAGTTCCATCGGGCGGACGGCAAACCCTAGAAAATCGATCGTTCTCTAACTACAGGATGTTTTAGGGGATTGAGAGGATTGCAAATGGTGGCTTATAGATAATATTGAATCCAATGCGCGAGAATCAGATGGGGAGCGCAAGGAAAGACGAATCCGTACCCTAACTCGGTGACAGACTCGCTACGGCGGCGACGGCGGCGAAGATGCTCGTCGACGGCGAGGATTCCCAGCGGCGAAGGTGCTCGGGGAGGCAAGGAGATGACCAGGGGGTCCTTCTGCGGCAATTTAGGGTTTGGGGCGCGATGATTGAAGATTGAAATTTCGAATCGTCGGGACCACAGGCTATATACCCTTCACTATCGGTGACACAGATTCTAAATTTTCGGTGTCACCGAGTTTCTCAACTGTCAGCTGACAGGGAAACTCGGTGTAACCGAGAATATGGAATCGGTAGTACTGAGATAGAAAACCAGATCAACCCTAGGCATTCGGTGAGACCGAGAATTGTGGATTGGTTCCACCGAGATGCACTTGGGAGGTTTTAATGGTCAGTCCTTGTCGGTACGGAACTCCGAGTGCTCCACACACAGAGGGATCAAAAAGTACTTGTTCAAATTTTGTGATGCAGCATGAATGGAATATGAGGTGAGAAAGCATAGATAGCTAAAGAGTGGTCCCAGGCATTCTTGTCCATCCAATTGGCAAAAGATAAATCAAAAACCAAATAGCAACAATTGGATGTCCTTGAATGAGAAAATAAATGCAGACCAACATGCTCTCACAAAAAGATGTCAAATGAAATCATGACAAACATGCACATACACACTAGCATCTAACAAGCACTTGGGCAATGACGAAGTCATCTATATATGAGTATATTGACTTAGGAGCCAAGTAAGAATACTTGATCATAGGTCATACTCATCGTTTAAGCACAAGTGGGGTTACCACTTTTACATGAAGCATTTAATGTTGTCACATACTAAGAGATGCTTTGACTCAAGTCTTAGAGTAAAGCTCCCCCTTGATGTGACATCCCCCCATAAGAGGGAGAAACTAACCTTGGGTTTTATCGATGAAGACTTCATGTTGGTGAGGTAGTGGTGGATGCTCAAGGTTGATGAAGATCACCAAGAATTGGGAGCATCCTTGTTGTTTCCTTACTCTTCTCACCTACATGGGTTAGTCCCAACATACAAGAGACAAATACAAGGATATCTATGGACATGGAGTGCAAAGCATGTGTTATGATGTCCATCGATTTGTTGATTACCTTGTCCCTTGCTTACCTTTGAGGGAATGTGTGACTCCTTGAACTATTGCATAAAGTTGATGTTGATTGCAAATAGTTCTTGCCAATAATGAATGTGAGTGAATTTCATTGGCGGAGTCACCCCTCAAGAACTCTCTAGTTCTTCTTCTTGGGGACCCACATCAAGTTGATGGGGATCCTTGGTGTTGTAGTAGCCTTTGTAGAAGTTGAGCTTGACGTAGCCTTGGGAACCCACTCCACCATAGCTAGGGATTCATCTTCATATGAGTCAATGTCCTCTTGAAGCTTTTTCTTGCCCTTGAGCTTGTGGTCTTGTGGTGGAAGGTCATCTCGAGTGCTTGTTCTCTTGGGAAGAGTATTTTCATAATTCTCCTTTTGAGGAACAAACTTCGGCTCGGGGTATTGACCTTCTTCCCATTCAACTCCATTTGCGTTGAAGTAGCCAACACCACGGTTCTTTCGGTATCCTCTGTGCTTGCGTACAATTTCCTCAAATTGCTTACACCCGGCAAGACTCTTGTAGATACCTTTCTCTATAGTTCCTTTCAATAAAGCATTTTCTTGCTCAAGTGTAACTTGGCTAAGAGAATCATTATTAGTGGAATCAATAGAACTACTAGGAGCAATATCATTAGGTTTAGCATTTTTATTGTTGCTACTTGATGAAGAACCTTTCTTGCCTTTGTTACTAGATTGCTTAATTTTAACTTGAGGCATGAATGTAGATAAGAGCAGTCGTTTGGCTAGATAAGATGAAGTCTTCTTTCGGAGATCATCATTGATAGCTTTAACAAACTCATGCTCTTGCTCCAAATTGAGCTTCTCGAAGCGTAGCTTCTCATGAGTTCTCACAAGCTGTCTATGATCTTCAAGAGTAGATTCATGAGCTAACTTAAGAGTGTTTAGTTCTTTAGTTAGTTCTTCTATTTTCATCTTATCATCATCAATTGACTTATCTTGACTAGCATGAGAATTATGAAGTTCATCTTGACTAACATCACTAGTTTTATCAAATAGCAAGTCATCATCACAAAGCAAGTCATCTTCATCACTATTGAAATCAAGATACTCGGGGTGTGATACCTTGGGGCCATTAGCCATGAAGCAACTTCCACTCCCTTCGTTTGGTGAATCAAATAGATCATGGGAGTTGGTAGTCACTAGAGCAATCCCGGCAACACCATCATCTTGACTATAGTCGGAGTCGGAGTGATAGCTTCTCTCGGAGTTGTTGTCGGAGTCGGAGCCGGAAACCCATTCACCAACATGAGCTTGATGTTTTCTTCTTGTGTAGCTCTTGGTGTACTTGCCCTTCTTCTCCGAATCTCTACTTCTCCTTGAGGGTCTTCATTCATAACGATCATCTCTACTCCTTCTCTCTCTTTGAGGTGATTCATTCCTTGAGCTTCGTCTTCGAGGTGACTCTTCTCTTCGTTTGTAGGGAGCCGTGCACTCATTGGAATAGTGTCCGGGGTTCCCACAATTGTAGAAATTTCGGTCACGACTTGACGAACGCTTCTCATCATATCTTGAGTTGGAGCTTCTTTCTTTGCCTCTATTCTTGTAGAACTTGTTGAATTTCTTGGCCATGAGGCTTATCTCTTCATTGGTGACAAGGTTGTCGCTTGAAGTTGCGGGAGCATCACTTGTGGCTTTGTAAGCACCGCTAGACTTGTGGTGAAGCTCTTCTTTGTCTTTGAGTGTCATCTCATGAGCAACAATCCTTCCAATGACTTCCGTAGGCTTGAGATCTTTGTAGTTGGGCATCATTTGGATCAATGTGCACACGGTGTCATATCTCTCATCCAAAGCTCTAAGTATCTTCTTGATGATGAATTTGTTGGTCATTTCTTCGCTTCCTAAGCCGGCAATCTCATTGGTGATGAGAACTAGCCTAGAGTACATCTCTGCGACTCCTTCACCATCCTTCATCTTGAACTTGTCTAGCTGACTTTGAAGAACATCTAACTTGGATTCTCTCACGGACTCGGTTCCTTCGTTCATATCAACCAAAGTATCCCAAATCTCTTTTGCATTCTCAAGACGGCTGATTTTGTTGAATTCTTCGGGGCATAGGCAGTTGAAGAGAATGTCACATGCTTGAGAATTGTATTGCAACATCTTCAATTCTTCCGCGGTCGCTTCACGATCCGGTTCCTTTCTATCACCAAAGAATTCACCTTGCAAGCCAACATGAACAACAGCCCAAACGGCAGGGTTATGACCAAGAATATGCATTTTCATTTTGTGCTTCCAACTGGCAAAATTAGTGCCATCAAAGTACGGACCTCTATGGTGATAATTACCCTCACTATACGCCATACTCTCCTAGGTTGTGAGACCAATGCAATGGGGACCAAAGCTCTGATACCACTTGTAGGACCGAAAGTATGTCTAGAGGGGGGGGGTGATTAGACTACTTGACCAAATAAAGGTTTTGCCTTTTCGCAAATTTTAGAGTTGGCAGTTTTTAGCATTTCATGGCAAGTCAAGTACACCCTACACATGCATGTCTAAGAGTATAGCAGCGGAAAGTAACAACAAGCATGAGTAGAAAGGATAGGGTAGGAAGATCAAACGCAATTGTAGACACGATGATTTTTCCCATGGTTCCGATAGGTGGTGCTATCGTACATCCACGTTTATGGAGTCTTCAACCCACGGAGGGTAACGGTCGCGAGAGTCCATGGAGGGCTCCACCCATAAGGGTCCACGAAGTAGCAACCTTGACTATTCCATAACGGCTTCCGTCCACGAAGGACTAGCCTCACTATGGGTAGATCTTCACGAAGTAGGCGATCTCCTTGCCCTTACAAACTTCTTGGTTCAACTCCACAACACGAAGTAGGAGGCTCCCAAGCGACACCTAACCAATCTAGGAGGCACCACCCTCCAAAAGGTAATAGGCTCGGTAATGACGATGAACTCCTTGCTCTTGTGCTTCAAGATGATAGACTCCTCAACACACAATCACTCTCTCACAGATTTGGCTTGGTGGAAGAGATGGGATTGGTGAAAAGCAACTTGGGGAGGCTAGAAATCAAGATCCATATGGTTGGAGTGGAAGATCTTGACCTCAACACAAGGGTAGGTGGCTCTCTCTCAGAAAACTAGATGAGGCAAGTATGGAATAGTTCTGAGTGCTTCTCATTCGAGTAGGTGGTGGTGAAGGGGTATATATAGGCATCCCCAAAAATCCAACCGTTACACACAAAATGACCAACTCGGTGACACCGATGTGTTAATCTCGGTGGTACCGAAGTGACCAAAAGGTGGCAACTTTTGAATCTCGATGAGACTGATATAGGAAACTCGGTTGCACCGATAAGGTGACCAACGGTCAGATTGACATTCTCGGTGACGCTGATCCAACAATCTCGGTGGTACCGATATTGTGAATTTGCGTAACAGAAAGTTGGCAACCTAAACTCGGTGGCACCGGAATGGAATTGGTTGCACCGAAGTGGCTAGGGTTTGGCTGAGTCTGTCTGAGTTTGGCAATTGGTGGCACCGAGTGAAAGTGTTGGTTGCACCGATTTTGAGTATTTGGCTATGGACAGACTTTTGTGGAAGAGCTTGTGGGTGTTTTTGGTGACTATCACTTGTGCACGTATGAGCATTTTGTTCACCAACAAAACCTTACCCCCTTTTAATAGTATTGGCTTTCCTATGGACTCAAAGTGATTTCTCGCAAATGTAAAATGTAGAGTCCTCTTGCTTGAAGCTTTGCCAATCCATTTCCTTGCATCTTGGGGTATTTCCACAATCTTCACAATCCTTTTGCCATCCCTATCATTGAACTTTTCCTGAAATATACTTAGTGGAAACATTAGTTCAATGACTTATATGTTGTTATTAATTACCAAAACCACCAAGGGAGCAAATGTGCTTTCACCGGGCGGACCACCCGGCCATAATGCCAAACCCCGGCAACTATGCCCTCGTCCTCGACCCCACCATCGCCTCCGAGACGCTCACCTGCCGCTTCCCACGGGTGCTGATCGACGGGGGCAGCAGCATCAACATCCTCTACCGTGACACACTGCTCAAACTGGGGCTCAGGGAGAAAGACCTATGGGCGAGCCGGACGGTTTTCCACGGCATCGTGCCGGGAAAGTCCTGCACCCCCATCGACAAGATCGAGCTCGACGTCCTCTTCGGCAACAAGAGCCACTTCCGCCACGAACTGGTATGGTTCGAGGTGGTGGACCTCGACAGTCCTTACCACGCGCTGTTGGGCAGGCCGGCCCTCGTCAAGTTCATGGCGGTTCCCCATTACGCCTACCTCAAGCTCAAGATGCCGGGCCCTAAGGGCATCATCGCCATCGATGGCGACTACAAAAAGTCAATTGAGTGCCCACGCGATAGCAGCCGGCAGGCCGAGGCCCTGGAGATAGCGGAGGAGAGGCGGCAGCTCAACCGGCTCGTGGCTCACGCCTCGGAGCAGCCAGCCGTGCCGGCTCCTCCATCCCAGTCGTCCAATGAGGCATCGTTCCAGCCGTCCAAAGTCACCAAGCAGGTGCCACTCGACCCGGCCAACCCCAAACAGTGTGTCACCATCGGCGCCCACCTCGACAGCAAATAGGAAGGCGAGCTCGTCGACTTCCTCCGTGAGAATCGGGACATCTTTGCATGGTCTCCAAAAGACATGTTGGGTGTTCTGAGGAAGTTCGCTGAGCACAAACTTCATGTGCGGCCAGATGCCAAGCCGGTCACGCAACCCCTACGTCGTTTCTCCGAGGAGAAGCGGCGTACTATAGGAGAAGAGATCGCCCGGCTGCTCGCAGCCGGCTTCATCATAGAAGTGTTCCACACGGACTAGCTGGCCAACCTAGTCCTGGTGCTGAAGATAAACAAGACCTGGCGCATGTGTATCGATTACACCAGCCTGAACAAGGCCTGTCCCAAGGATCCTTTCGCCCTACCCCGGATCGATCAAGTCATCGACTCCACGGCCGGCTGCGACCTGCTGTCCTTCCTGGACGCCTATTCCGGCTACCACCAGATCAAGCTGGATCCAGCCGACCGGCTGAAGACCTCCTTCATCACCCCTTTCGGGGCCTACTGCTACATCACCATGTCCTTTGGCCTGAAGAACGCGGGCGCTACCTTCCAACGCTGCCTGCAGAAGTGTCTCCTGCCTCAGATCGGTAGGAACGTCCACGTTTACGTGGAAGACATCGTCGTCAAGACCAAGAAGCATTTCAGCCTCCTCGACGATCTCCGAGAGACCTTCGCCAACCTGCGTGTATACAAGATCAATCTCAATCCGGAGAAGTGTGTCTTCGGCGTGCCAGCCGGCCAGCTCCTGGGTTTCTTCATGTCCGCCCGCGGCATCGAGGCTAACCCGGAGAAGATCAGAGCCGTCGAGCGCATGCACAAGCCGGCCAAGCTCCGCGACGTCCAGAAGTTTGCCGGTTACCTCGCCTTGCTCAGTCGGTTCATCAGCCGGCTGGGCGAGAAGGCACTACCCCTCTACCAGCTCATGAGGAAGACGCCCAAGTTCGAGTGGACCAACCAGGCAGACGAGGCGTTCCGCGACCTCAAGCACGCGCTCTCTAGCGCTCCCGTCCTGGCGGCTCCGACTGAGAAGGAGCCGTTTCTCGCATACATCGCGGCGACCACCCGTGTGATCAACGTCGTTCTGGTGGTGGAGCGGCTGGAGGAAGGCAAGGCATTGCCGGTCCAGCGCCCTGTCTACTACCTCAGCGAGGTCCTCTCCGCCTCCAAGCAGAACTACCCCCACTATCAGAAGATGTGTTACGGCATATACTTTGCTGCCAAGAAGGTCAAGCAGTACTTCCAGGAGCACACCATCACCGTGGTGAGCACGGCCCCGCTCGGCGAGATCATGAGCGGCCGGGACGCCACCGGCTGGATCTCCAAATGGGCCATCGCCCTCGCCGACTGTCGGTGTCAAATCCGGCATATCTCGTAGTTGGGGTCCTAAGCTAAGCGTCTTGGTGCGATGGTAATAGGGACATGGGATTTTACCCAGGTTCAGGCTCTCTTGACGAGATAATACCCTACGTCCTGCTTTTGATTATATTGATATGGGGATAGTACAGAATACATTTCTCTACCACGAGATTATGAGATTTAATGTAATGATCTATTTACTAGCCTGGCCTCGTTTATATATGCACCGTAGGCCTAGGGTTTAGAGGAATACTTGTCTTGTGCGCCAAGTCTTGTGGAATCCTCCTTGTATTCGGCATGGGCTGCCCGAAGTGGCCCATTAGTGAATCATCACGGGGGTCCTCGGCCCGACCCACTGGTCGGGAGACGACGTGGTGAGTACCCGCTAGTCCAGGACACCGTCAGTAGCCCCCTGAACCGGTCTTCAAGTTGGGGACGCTCCTCGGTTCTTCCAAACAGTTCTTTGTCTTCGGTCGTCGGTCTTGAAAACTGGTTCAACAAATCTTCTCATGTACGATCTTGAGGATCGCTGAGCTGAATCCAAAGAGTTCACACGTCGGGCATCCGAGGAGCCCCTTTAAGTTATCGGCCTTTATCAATGCCTTATTATTTTTTACGCCACACCTCGGGTTTGAAGGGTTTCCCGTGCGGCGGTGTCCTCTTGCGTCCGAGCTCCAACGCCGAACTACATCTGAGGTGTCTTTTTACAGCCGAGCTCCAATGTCGGACTATGTCCGAGCTCCAACGCCGGACTGTATCCGAGGTATCTTTTTGCAGCCGAGCCCCAACACTGGACTCTGTCCGAGCTCCAACGCCGGACTGTGTTCGAGCTCCGACGCCGAACTGTATCCGAGGTGTCATAGATTACATCGGTCTTGAAAAAGTTGAAGGACTTCATCCGAGCTTAAATGCCGGAATAGTCTTTTATGGAGCCAGCCATTCACATCCGAGCTTTATGCCGGACTGCTTCTAAGGCGTCTCCGATCTTGAGCTTTATGTCGGACTGCTTCCGAGCTCCAACGCCGGACTGCATCCAAGCTCCAATGATGATCAGCGTCTGAGGTATCATAAACTACCTTGGACCTTAAAAAATTAAAGGAATTCGTCCGAGCTTAATGTCAGAAACGCTCTCTATGGAGCCAGCCACTTGCGCCCGAGCTTTATGCCGGACTGCTTTCGAGGTGGTGCACCACCCCGACCATGGGCTGATTTTTGTAAATTTAATTCCGATTTGTGCAATGTATTCTTTGCCGAGATATATAGCCAGTAGCCCTCAAGGTGTGTGTCCATTGAATGTCCGGCATGCACCTGAAGGAAAACATAAAACCGCTGATCCCTGTAGCCCCTGAGACTCGGGTCGATTCACAAAATCGGCCTGAGGATCAACTCCTAGCTCTGCAGCATACTTAGGAATAGAAACGTGGTGTAATATATTAGAGGAAATAGTGATCGGCAAGCGGGCCCTTGAGAGAGGGTCTTGAGAAGTTGCCATAATATATTAGCTTGATGCCGGATAGGTCCAGATGGTACCTATTGTTGTCCGAAGACACGTTTGCCCATAGCTCGGTCAAGCCGAACACTGAGCATTTTGAATTTTCTGCATTGAATAGGCAATGCAGTAGCCCCCGAGCCACTGGTCGGGTGGCAACACCAGATCAGGGGATCGATGTGCCCCTTTAATATTTGTAAATGATAAGCGCGAAGCCCAGGAGCCCCCGAGCCTTAATGTGGGCACGGGTGGCTGAATTAAGGATCGATATCCATTTGACAGAAAATTTTGTTGTGTTTAACACAAACTTCTCGGAAAGAGAATAAAGATCTCTTAAAGGAGCTAGAGCTAACGAAAGCTGAGCTCGCCAAGGTCGGCCTTAAGAGGCTTAATAGATAGGAAATCAATGCCAATAGGGAATTATGAGAGCGTTATGTCAGCTGCTCGATTATCTCAACAAGATTGTGCACTTGACGCTTTAAAAGATGGGCTGTAGTAAATTGACTTGTACTTGCAATTTATGTGTAATGATTCTATGTATCCAAGTACTTTACATCATTAATGCTCGGATCCGCATTGTACAAAACTTTGTTGACCGACCATCGGCTTCAACCTCCTTAGCCAGTAGTCGGGGAGTGTTTGTCCCACTTTATAAAGCCTTTATGAGGGCAAAGGTATGGCAAATAAGGCAATCCGGCCATATGGTTTTATAAACAAAGGTACGCGGAGAGATATGTTATATTACTTTTTAACGTAAGAAACATCTTCCAAAGAAAATAGTCCCGCTATCGGTTCCTTTCTTTGGGTTGTCATGCTGACCATGATCATGAAACCCCATCTCCGATCAATGTGGGAGCAAAATATTGAGGATTTAGTTGGGGGAAGGTTCCCAAACTCTGTGGTCCATAATGAACCGAAATTTTCACTTCCATCGTTGCCGACCAATTATATCCTTTAAGATGGCTAGCATTTGGCTTCACCAAGTCTGAGGTACTAACCCAGATGACCCGGTAGTAACAATCACAGAGGTGCTCCCTTTACCGCCTAGCCGAACAATCGGGAACGTAGGGGTAAGCACAGGAGCCAGGCAACCCAGCTTGGCCAAAATCTTAAGTCAAATTGATGCATATTTATGGCTTTATAACGATGATTACGGAAGGCAGCATGCGCATATTGAATACAAATGCTTTTATGCCATATGCTGTTTTGACTCCTTTGTGACCGTTTATCATCTGAGAGTGGCCCATCCTCAGCTTCTACCCCTTTGTAGATGTTACGCAGGGTGTTTCCACAGTAACAAGACAACCCTTAGCCGACGTCTCGGTGCCCGGAGGCGGTTGTGTTAGCGGAAACGAAGCAATCAGATATCTAGGCTTTATAACTTTCACTTGGTCATGGGAGCTTAAAGTTTGGGAAGCCAGTTACTAGCCCCCGGTTAGTGTTCGGCGTCAGCCGAGGTCAAGCCGTTAACACTCCGGCCAATGAAAGGCCCGTTATTTAATACGGTCATCGGATCGCCGACTAGTTTATGCTTATTGTGACAGTCAGTTTTCGGCTTTCTCCACTAAGGTACTTGACCAGTTAACCCGGAAGTGCAATCGTAATGGTTCTCCCTTTGCACTCCTAGCCGAACAAAGCGGAACGTAGGAGGCAAGCACAGGAGCCGGGCAACCCAACTATTGACCGAACACACAATTCGAAACTGGTGCATATAAAGCAATATCCGAGAACGTTTTGCCGAGGACTCCTCGGAGTGCCTTGGCTTTTGGTGGGTTCGGCTCTAGTCGCAGCCCCCCGTTGATACTGCCGATGCTTTAAAAGTGTTCTGCGAGAATTATGCTTGGAAAAAACAAAAGTTTATGCAAAAAACTTTATGTTTAGATAAAAGAAAATTGTGCCAATCCGAAAGTGGCTTAAAATTAATATGTGCTTCGGTCGTGCTTTAACATGATACATCTGATCTCCGGCCTCCAAGCGGGCCATCCCTTGGCTTCAACCTCCATATCCCGAAGGCGGAGTGTTTCTCCGAGACCTGTTTAGCGAACTAAACTCGAGCGGCTTTAGAAAGAAACCAGGCTATCCGACTATTGACCACACACTAGTGTCGGAAAAACAAGTAGTAGAAAAACAATTTGCAACGACCAAGAAGAAAACACATTTATTATAAAATGGCTCATATAAATTTAAGAGCCCCCAAGTGACTTAGGTAAAAGAATTTTATGTATAATGATTGTATGTGCCGAAGTACTTATATCATATATGTGTTCGCCCGAACTTTAAACGCGTCTTAACCGACCGTCGGCTTCTCCCTCTTCGGCCAAGGGCCAAAAAGTGTTATCTACCACGCCATCCGAGGATATCGGAGCTGTTTCGAATAACCAGGCAATCAAGCCATTAGGCTATAACAGACAAAGCGCGCCCAGGGAACTTATGCTATATTACTATTTAACGTAAGAAACATCTTCAAAGAAAATAGTTACGCCAACGGTTCCTTTCTTTGGGTTCTCATGATTACCATGAGGGGTGTGCAATAGATTTATGTATGCTTATCTTCTGTCGTGGCCGACCATAGTTGAAAACAGTAAGAGCGCTAGCTTTTGGCTTCACCCGTCTGAGGTACGAGTTCGGATGACCCGATCGTAACAATCGCAGAGGTGCTCCCTTTACTCCCTAGCCGAACAATCGGGAACGTAGGGGTAAGCACAGGAGCAAGGCAACCCAGCTTTGCGGGACACTTAAGTCAACATGATGCATATATTGGCGTAAACACGAACAAGGAAGAGTGCGATACATTAATAATCATATGCAAGAGGAATGGCTTCATAAAGGAAGCCCCCAAGTAAACGGGGTATTTGAATTTGTTTGTAACAAACAAAGTTTTGACAAAGAAAGTTTTTCGCAAACAACTTTTTGTCAAAAAAGTATAATGCTTGGTCAAACCGAACAAAATTAGAAAGCTGAAAATATTTTAACATGAAAGCGACTTAGCTGGTTGATGTGTTCGGTGTCGATGACGCGATCCGGGCTTGTGGCGGGACGAGGACGCCCATCGAACTTTTGACAGATCCGATATGGTGCATAGTCTTCGGCATGACCGAGGTCCCAGCCCCCAAGCCCGAGATGACTGAGCGAGGAGCTCAGCATTCCGAAGTAGTGACACGGCTTGGCCTATGTGGTGAGGCGAAGCCCCCGGTCCAGCCGAGGTGGTGGAGTAGGTCGGCAAGGTGACGCCGGGGTGACCGCGTGACGGCAGTCGAAGTCGATTTCCTGCACTCATAAAATAGTGCAAGCCAAAAGTAATAACAAAGAAAGATAATAATATATTTAAAAAAAATTCTTCTACTTAGTTAATTTAAGTGAAATAAATAAGTAAAGGAATATGGCCTGGGCGCCGAGGTGCCAGTCGTCGTTTTCTCACGGCAGATGCCATGGGGTCGCTTATCGAGAGTGGTTGGGGCCGAAGGACGCCGACGGGCTCCGGGAGCGGGATTGGGCACAAGCGGCGATAGACACACGATGTACCCAGGTTCAGGCCCCTCTGTGGGAGGCAATACCCCTAGTCCTGCTGGTCTAGTTGGATTGGGAGAGGTGTTACAATGATGCTCCTTGAGTTGTTCGTCTGGAGGTAGAAGAAGGAGCAGCCGGCTCCTCTTCCCCTGCTATGTGTGGGTGTGAGAGAGGGGCGAATGCCTTCGTGCATGTGTGTATGCCCCGATGCATGGGGGCTCCGGGGGGTTTTATAGGCCAACCCCCCGGTGTACAATACTCCTAAGATATTACAAGGGGGGACCCGGCCGGCAGTCTTCCCGACCGGCCAAGGGGCCCGCCGGCTGGGTCGTCTCGTCGCCCGTAGGGCCCGCCGGCTGAGCGGTCCCATCGCCCGCTGGGGCCCGCCAGCCGGTTCTTCTATTGGCCCGCGCTCACCTGCCGCTGCACGGGCCGCCCCGCCCGGCATCGTCTTGTGCCAGCCGGTCGAAGTCAATGGTATGACCGGCAATGCTGTAGCCAAGCCGGGGCAGGTAACGGAGTGGACGGCGGCGCAGAGGTACTGTGACTAAGCAAGGTCCCAATCGATCCTCGGTCAGCGGTATGGTCAGCCGGACTGTAGCCATGCGCGTTCGTGCGTCAGCAGCTGCTGTAGCTACATCGGAGTCCGTTGTGGGGGTCGCGTCTTGTCAGCGTACCCGGCCGCAGTAGGACGGGACAGGTACATGCCCGCCCGGAGGTCAGCGGGCGAGCTAGTTGCGTGGCGGTCAGGCGCGCCGGGCCGGGGGCTAGGTGGCCGGCACCTGTCCAGCCGGCCGTGAGCCAGCCGGCCAGGGGCCAGCCGGCTCCTCACTGCCGGTCGCGGACCAGCTGGCTAGAGGGGCAGCTGGTAGTAGACCTGCCGGACGTATAGTTTTTTCCAAGGGGAGGAGCCGGATCCACCTCCCCTTGGCATACCCGGGGGTAATAACCCCGTCAGTAGTCCCCGAAGCCGGCGGGGGCCCGTGTTCGCCTGACGAGGGGCAACTGGCGGCTTCATCCGACAGCGCCGGTCGTTGCTTCCGACGCCTCGGGTTCAGCCGCGCCGCTTCGAGTCTCGCGCCGGACCGCAGCACGCCACGCGGGACATAATGATGCCGTGGGCCCCGCGCCTGTGGCCCGACGGGACGTCTCCCCGGGCCCAGCCCGATAGGCCGCGGTCCTAGCCTGGTAGGCCTCGGGCCGCAGGCCGGGATCCTCTGCGCCTGGACCCCAGCGGCTGCAGCGCACGATGCCCACGTTCCGCGGGATTCTCGGGGGAGTGGGCGCAGTTAATCCCTGCGCCTCCCAGGCGCCGCTCCGCATTTATAAGGGGAGGGGGAGGGGCGGAGGTAGCTCACGCGCCCCTCCCCCCTTCGTCTTCCTTCGTCTTCCTTCTCTCGCGTCGCTCGTCGCTTTGGTTCGCGTCACCGCGCCACCCATCTCCTTCCTCGCGCACGGCTGCCTCGGAGATGGCCGTCCGACCCTCCGGTAGCTGGGATGGGTCGATCATCACTGAGGAGGACATCGCGTGCCTTCGCCGCGCGCGGGTGCTCCCGTCGGAGGACCGCGTCGCTGCCCGTCCGCCGGGTGGCGAGGCGGAACCCGATCCCCAGGAAGGGGAGTTCGTGGTCTTCGCCTGGCATTTCTCACGAGGCTTCGGATTGCCGGTGAGCCAGTTCTACCGCTATTTTATGGACACATTTGATCTTCAACCGCACCACCTTGGGCCCAATGCCATCCTCTAGCTCTCGGGCTTCGTGACGCTCTGCGAGGGCTACCTCGGCGTCCTCCCCTTCGTGGAGCTGTGGAGGAAGCTTTTCAACCTCAAGGGCCTGAGGAACGACGAGGGGCCATACGCCTGCGGGGGTGCGGTGATTTGCGTCCGGGGCACTTTGTTCCCCCGCATCACCCTCATCGAATCCGTCAAGGGGTGGCATCGGACGTTCTTCTACGTGAAGAACGTCGACCCGGCGCGGGATTACATCCGGCTGCCGACCTTCGTCAACGCTCCGTCTTCCGGGATCAACTGGACGGGCGACGAGCCGTTTGCGGAAGTCACCATGGAGCTGGCCCGGCTCAAGGCCATGAGAGCCGGCGAGGGGCTGGTCGCGGCCGATCTGGTGGCCGCCTTCATCGACCGCCGGGTGCTACCTCTGCAGCAGAGGCCGCACCGGATTTGCGACATGTCGGGCCGGCGAGACCCCTGCCGGCTGTCCACCTTCGACCAGTCGCCGTCCCAGGTGGCGAAGCGGGTGAACGCCATCACCAACTTCAAGCTGAAGCTGGGGACTTGGATGTTCGGCAAGCTGCCATACAGCCGGCACGACCCGGCGCCCCTGGTACGCCCTGCTACGGTAATTCTCTCCCTCCTTTGTTTCTCCAGCCGGTCATTCCCAGCTCACACATCATGCTGACCGCAGCACTCTGTGCGACAGAACACGCCGGACGGCCCGCACCCCCAGGTCTTCCTGGCGGAGCGCGCCGAGTCCGACGCGAAGGACTTCGAGCCGGGGGGCGGCGTCGAAGATGGGGGCGATTCCACGGGAGAGGTCGAGGCGGACGTCGCGATGGGCGACCCGGGAGCCAGCGGGTCCAGAGCGGCTGGTGAGTTCCCCTCCGGACCCTCCATCAAAGATTGGACTGACGACGATGATGACGATGATGACGATGATGATGTTCGGATCCAGGACGCGCCATCCCCCGCAGCTCGGCGGGAGACACGCGGACGGAGCGAGGAGCGGCCGGCTCGTGGTCAGACAGCTGAGGCTTCGCGCCGGGAGAAGAGGCCGGATGCGGGGCAGCCGTCGACCCAGCCGCCGGCTCGCAAGAGAGCGCGAGCGGCCGCCGCGAAGCCGCCGGCCCGGGCCAAGCGGGTCCTGCCCGTTGTTGCCGGGTAAGTACTTTTTCCTGGACTTTTGCTGGTTTTTCTGTTTTGCGAGCCGGCGAGCGCTTGAGGCCTTGTTTCTTTGTCTGCCCCAGCGATGCCATCGAGCTCCATGATACGGAGTCGACCGCTGGCCCGGCGGATGCCGCCACCCTGCAGGCGCGGGAGCACGCGGCCACGGCGCGGGAAGAGAAGAGACGGCTTGCAGAGGTGCTGGCCGCGAAGGCGGGGGCGAAGGGCGTGCCCTCGCGTTCGGGGGCCTCGAGCGGCGCGAGGCGGAGGCGGTCCGCCGACCCGGAGCGTGCGACGGACTCCGCTGCGGTGTCGACGCGGAGGTCAAGGCCCCCATCGATCGAGCCGCAAGAGCCGGTCGTCGGGACGTCCGGGGCTCCACCCGCGATGGAGGTGATCCGGCCGGCAGGAGCGACCTCCGTGCCGGCCGCGGAAACGGTGCAGCGAGGGGAGGCGGCGGTGACCCCTCCCGCCACCGAGCCGGCCGCGGGCGGCAAGCCCGATGCCCCGGCCGCGCCGGAGGCACCCGCCGACGGGAGGAGCGAGCCGGTCCCACAGGCGGCGGAGCCGGCGGTGCCGGTCGTGATGGGGCCCGAGGCCGGCTCCCATGCCTTGGCGGTCACCGCCAGCCCGGGTCGAGCGGCGGGTCGAGCCGGTCGGCGCGGTCCATGCTGGACGTGACCCGGGACTGGGAGGCGCCGGCCCTTGTCACGGCCGCTCCGGCCCCGCCAGCCGGCGTCCCGGCCCTCGTGCCTGGGGAGCCCGGCCGCGTCATGGCGCACTGCCGTGAGGGGCTGGCTAGGTTCGCGGAGGCGGCCGAGAGCAACTTTCGGCACGTGGAGGAGGCGGTGGAGGTAAGACTCTTTCTGTCCCGCGTTGAATTATCAGTGGGGGCGCGCGAGCGCACCCACTGGGTGTAGCCCCCGAGATTCGGGCCGGCTGCGCGGCTGCGTGGCAGCCGGGCCGGATCTAAAACTTTTCTTGCTTATTTCACTCTTGTTTCGTGGCGCGGGCAGGCTGAGAACACCCGGCGGCAGGCGCTTTTCAACGAGGCGGTCCGCATCCACAACCACGGCAAGGTTGGCTATTACCGGGTCCAAGATGAGTTGAAGAGAGCGCAAGGTACACCTTATTCCAGTGGGGGCGCGCGAGCGCACCCACTGGGTGTAGCCCCCGAGAGTCGGGCCGGCTGCCCGGCAGCCGGTCCGGGTCTTCTGCCTTCGAGTGGCTTATGCTTGGTTTGTTATGCAGAGGAGCTGGTCCCGATCCGGCAGAAAAGGGATGAGCTGGCCTCCGAGCGGGACCAGCTGGGGCAGGAGCTCCAGACGGCCACGTCCGAGCGCGGCCGGCTGGGGCAAGAGCTCCAGACGGCCGCGTCGGAGCGGGAACGCCTGACCGCAGAGCTGCAACGGGAGGTGGCGGCCCGGGAGGCCGCCGCCAAGCGGGTGGCCGACGCCGCCCAGCAGGCCGCCACTCTTCAGGTTGAGGTAGATCGCCTCAAGGGGGAGCTCGAGACGCGCGGGGTCGCCCTTGCTCATGCGGAGGAGGCGCTAGAGAGGGAGAAGAGCGCGGGCCTCGAGTTCGCCCTCGAGATGGATGAGGCTTTCCAGAGTAAGCTTTGTTTGGATCTTTTCTTCCTTCGCCGACTGCTTTCGACCTGCTTTCGTCTTATTCGTTGATTCTCCTCTCTCCCCAGACCGGTTCCCGGAGACCCAGCGCCGCGCTGAGAGGGCCGTGGCAGATCACTGGGAGTGCCTGCGGCGGCGTGGGCAGGAGATTGAGGAGCACGCCGGCTCGGACGTGCTGGAGCTTGTGCTGGCCATCGAGAACCGGCTGCTTCACGTCCGGCGCTGCATGGACCGGCTCCTTACGGCCGGCAAGGAGGTGATTGCGGCCCTCTGGCCGGGTCGTGGAGCCCCGGAGGGCCGCGTGGCACTGTGGCTGGAGAACGCGGTGGCCCGGTTCGGCGTCTGGAAGGAGTCGACGGCTCGGGCCAGAGCGCAGATGGCTCTCTGGTTCGTTACGTCGTGGTACTCCGGCGTCAACCTGGACCGGCTGGCCACGATGCGCGAGGTCCCCGAGGCGGAACGGCTCGCCCGCGAGGATGCCCTCGTCCGCCGGGCCAACGAGCTGGCCTCGTATGTCGACCCGGACGTACTGCTGCCGGCGCTGGGTGAAGACGGCGAGCCGGTTGCCGAAGACAGCTTTGGCAATCCTCAGGGCCCCGAGGACGACGAGGTTGCTGACGAGAGCACCGATTCCAGCACCGGCAGCGACACCGAGGCCACGGAGACCACGGAGGCAGACCCGAAGGCTGCGGCGTCCCCCGCGCGAACTGTTGAGCCAGCCGGCGACGCCCCGGCGGTATGAGCGGTCCTGCGCGCTTCGTTCCTTTTTCTCTTGCCAAAAAACTCGTTTATTTGAGAAGACGCATTTCCACCCACTGGGGGTGTATTGTAATTAACCCTTGGCCGGCGGCCTTTTGTTTATGACTCGTGAATTTGTTTGATGTTAAAGCATTTGCGTGCCGGCTCCTCCTCTGCCCCCTTGCCTTCTGACTCGTATTTCACGCACGGGTTTCTTCCGGCTTCCGCCCCGCCTGTCGGCCAGCCGGGAGCCGGTCTGAGACAGGGACGGGGCATCGTCCTTAGGGAAAACGCGCGGCTTTTAGAGTGGTCCGGCTAGGGTTGGGGCGAACCGGTAGAGGCGGGTTTCTGAAGGGAATATGGTCTGGTTGGACCTGTCCGTCTGCTACTCTTTAGGAGGTGTTCACGTGGTGAGTACTTTTCTACCCCGTGATTCCGCCAGCCAGACAGCCGGGGGCCGTTCTGGGACTGTGTAGGGAGGGTAGGAAAAGGTTGCTTGCCCACGCTACTTGTCTGCTTTAGAGAAGAGCCGGCGAGCCCCCGGGCCAGGGAGCCGGACCCGGGAGCCCTACTTAAGAGGATGACGAGCCTTTGAAGGAAATGAAAAGAGGGCGTGCCCCAAGTGCCGGCTTGGGGCCCCCATTGCATTCATAAGGGAAGATACATACATGGGTTTTTTCTTAACAGTAGAACGGTCGGAGGAGCGCCGCGTTCCAAGGGCAATTCGTTTCCTCACCGGAGGCGTCTCTCTTGCGCTTCTGCGGCTTCTGGGCGTCTATTAGGTAGTACGCGTTGTTGTGCAGCGCCCTGCTGACGATGAACGGGCCCTCCCATGGGGAGGACAGCTTGTGCTGGCCGGCAGTTCGCTGGATCCGCCTGAGCACCAAGTCTCCTTCGCGGAAGGAGAGTGGCCGAATCCGCTTGCTGTGGTAGTGCCGGAGCTTCTGCTGGTAGATGGCCGTCCGGCTCAGGGCCAGCTCACGGGCCTCCTCGACGCCGTCTTCTCTCGCTTCCTTCGCGTCCTTCTCCGTGTACAGGGTAACCCGAGGCGAATCAAACTAAATGTCGGTGGGGATGATTGCCTCGGACCCATACACGAGAAAGAACGGGGTGTAGCCGGTCGACCGGTTGGGCGTGGTCCTGAGGCTCCAAAGGACAGCCGGCAGCTCTTCGATCCAGCAGCCGGCTGACCTGATCAGTGGCGCCACGAGCCGGGGTTTGATGCCGGACAGGATCAGGCCGTTGGCTCTCTCGACCTGGCCGTTTGACTGTGGGTGGGCGACGGACGCCAAATCGAGCCGCATGCCCTACTTGGAGCAGAAACGCGCTAGCGCGCCCTTGGCGAAGTTCATGCCGTTATCGGTGATGATGCTGTGGGGAACGCCGTAGCGGACCGTGATGTCTTCGATGAACCAGACGGCCGTGGGGCCGTCCAGCTTCTTGATGGGTCTGGCCTCGATCCACTTGGTGAACTTGTCGATAGCCACCAGCAGATGCGTCATGCCGCCTCGGGCGGTCTTGAAAGGTCCTACCATGTCCAGCCCCCAGACGGCAAAGGGCCACGAAAGTGGGATGGTCTGGAGGGCTGTGGCCGGAAGGTGGCTCTGCGTGCTGAAGCGTTGACACCCCTCGCACTTGTCGACCAGTCGCTTGGCCTCTTCCAAAGCCGTCGGCTAGTAAAAGCCGTGGCGGAAGGCCTTGGCCACCAAGGTTCTAGAGGCGGCGTGGTGTCCGCACTCGCCCTGATGGATGTCGACGAGGATTTCTTGTCCCTTTTCCGGCTCGACGCAGCGTTGGAACACGCCGGTGGTGCTGCGATGTACTAGCTCGCGGTTGATGATGCTGTAAGCTGGGGTGCGGCGTTGGATCTGTCGGGCCTTGTCTTCGTCAGGGGGGAGCTCGCCGCGCAGGAGGAAAGCCAGGATGGGCTGCGCCCACGAGGGGGCCGAGACGGGGGCCGGCTCGAACTCGAGTGGGATGCCGGGGGCAGCCGAAGCCGGCCCGTCAGTCCCCGGGACCGGCCTGCCAGTCCCCGGGTCCGGCTCGCCAGCCCCCGGGACCACCTCGCCAGTCCCCGGGACCGGCTCGCCAGCCCCCGGGATTGGGACAGCGGTGATTGCCATTAGGACGCCCGTAGGGTCGGAGCCGGTCATCGCGGGGGTGCCGGACGCCGGAACCGGCAACGTTGGCGCTGTCGTTGTTGTCGGAGCCGATGGTGCCAGCGGGGCAGCTGGAGCCGGCAGCGCCGGCGGAGCTGCCGGAGCAGCTGGTACGAAGATAGACTCCGATTCGGGAGAAGGCTTGAGCAGCCGTTCGAGGGAGACGCCGGCTGGGATGGCCTGCCGGGTGGAGCCGATTTTTGCCAACGTATCGGCCGCCTCGTTGTCCGCTCGGCGGACGTGGTGGAATTCACAGCCCTCGAAGGAGCCGGTGAGCTGCTGGACGAGGAAGCGATAGCTGGCCATGTTGGCGTCCCTGGCGTCCCATTCGCCAGAGACCTGCTGCACCACGAGGTCGGAGTCGCCAAAGCAGATGATGCGATGGATTCCGATCTCCTTGGCGAGCCGGAGGCTGTGGATGAGCGCCTCGTACTCGGCGACGTTGTTGGAGGCGGTGAAGAGGATTTGGAGCGCGTACTTGAGCTGGTCCCCATTAGGGGACGACAGGACGATGCCGGCTCCCAAGCCAGTTCGCATTTTCGAGCCGTCGAAATGCATGCGCCAATGCGTGGAGTCCGGGGGAGGTGGCACAAACTGGGTCTCAGCCCAGTCGACGAGGAAATCCGCCATGGTCTGTGATTTGATGGCGGTGTGTGGCTCGTACCGGATCTCGTGGTCAGCGAGGGCGATGGCCCACTTAGCGATCCGGCTGGTGGCGTCTCGGCCGCTCATGATCTTGCCGAGCGGGGCCGTGCTCGCCACGGTGATGGTGTGTTCCTGGAAGTACTGCTTGAACTTCTGGGCGGCGAAGTATATGCCGTAGCACATTTTCTGGTAGTGGGGGTAGTTCTGCTTGGAGGCGGATAGGACCTCGCTGAGGTAGTAGACGGGGCGCTGGACCGGCAGCGCCTTGCCCTCTTCCGGCCGCTCCACTACCAACACGACGCTGACCACGCGGGTGGTGGCCGCGATGTATGCGAGCATCGGCTCCTTCTCAGCCGGCGCCGCCAGGATGGTGGCGCTGGAGAGCGCGCGCTTGAGGTCGCGGAATGCCGCGTCCGCCTGGTCGTTCCACTTGAACTTGGGCGACTTCCTCATGAGTTGGTAAAGAGGCAGCGCCTTCTCGCCCAGCCGGCTGATGAACCGGCTGAGAGAGGCAAGACAGCCGGCGAACTTCTGAATGTCGACAAGCTTGGCCGGTTTGTGCATGCGCTCGATGGCCCTGATCTTCTCTGGGTTAGCTTCGATGCCGCGGGCGGACACGAAGAAACCCAGGAGCTGGCCGGCTAGCACGCCGAACACGCACTTCTTCGGGTTTAGCTTGATCTTGTATTCGCGCAAGTTGGCGAAGGTCTCCCGTAGATCGTCGAGGAGGCTGAAATGCTTCTTGGTCTTGACGACGATGTCGTCTACGTAGACGTGGACGTTCCTGTCGATCTGCGGCAGGAGGCACTTCTGCATGCAGCGCTGGAAAGTGGCGCCCGCATTCTTCAGGCCGAAGGACATGGTGATGTAGCAGTAGGCCCCGAAAGGGGTGATGCAGGAGGTCTTCAGCCGGTCGGCCGGGTCCAGTTTGATCTGGTGGTAGCCTGAGTAGGCGTCCAGGAAAGACAGCAGGTCGCAGCCGGCCGTGGAGTCGATAACTTGATCGATCCGTGACAGGGCGAACGGGTCTTTGGGGCATGCCTTGTTCAGGCTTGTGTAGTCGATACACATGCGCCATGTCTTGTTTTTCTTCAGCACCAGGACTGGGTTGGCCAGCCAGTCCGGGTGGAACACTTCCATGATGAAGCCGGCTGCGAGTAGCCGGGCGATCTCTTCTCCTATGGTACGCCGCTTCTCCTCGGAGAAGCGGCGCAGGGGTTGCTTGACCGGCTTTGCTTCCGGCCGCACATGAAGTATGTGCTCGGCGAACTTCCTCGGAACACCCGGCATGTCTTAGGGAGACCATGCAAAGATGTCCCGATTCTCACGGAGGAAGTCGACGAGCTCGCCTTCCTATTTGCTGCTGAGGTTGGCGCTGATGGTGACGCACTGCTTGGGGTTGGCCGGGTCGAGCGGCACCTGCCTGGTGTCTTTGGACGGCTGGAACGATGCTTCGCCGGTTGTCTGGGACGGGGGAGCCGGCACGGCCGGCACGTTGGAGGCATGCACCACGAGCCGGTCGAGCTGTCGCTTCTCCTCCGCTATCTCCAGGGCCTCGGCTAGCCGGCTGCCGTCACGAGCGCACTCGATTGACATCTTGTAGTTGCCGGCGATGGTGATGATGCCCTTGAGGCCCGGCATCTTGAGTTTGAGGTAGGCATAATGGGGGACCGCCATGAATTTGACGAGAGCCGGCCTGCCAAGCAGCGCGTGGTAGGGGCTGTCGAGGTCCACCACCTCGAACCATATTGGTTCGCGGTGGAAATGGCTCTGGTCGACGAAGAGGACGTCGAGCTCGATCTTGCCGATGGGGGTGCAAGACTTTCCTGGCACGATGCCGTGGACAACTGCATGGCTTGCTCGCAGGTCTTCCTCCTTGAGCCCCAGCTTGACCATCGTGTCGCGATAGAGGATGTTGATGCTGCTGCCTCCGTCGACCAACACCCGTGAGAAACGGCAGGTGCGCCTCTCGGAGACGATGGTCGGGTCGAGGACGAGGGCGTGGCTGCCCGGGTTTGGCATCACGGCCCGGTGGTCCGCCTGGCTCCAGGTGACCGGCCTCTCGGACCAGTGCATGAACTGGGGGACCGAGGGCGCGACGGCGTTCACCTCGTGCCGGCGCTGGCGCGCGCTGTGTTTGTCGGTTGCTTCGCTGGTGAAGACGATGTAAGACCCGTCCTGGCGGGGGAACTGGTCGTGGAGGCGGCCGTCATTGGCTGTCGGGGCCGGAGCAGGCGGCGGGGCCTGGGCCGGAGCCGGCTCGCGGGGAGCCGGAGGCGGAGGAGCCGGAAGGCCCTCGCCGCGGGCCAGCCGCTGGGAGAAGCTGCATTGCCGGAGTGTATGGGTGGCCGGCTTGGCCCCAGAGTGGTGCTTGCAGGGTAGGTCGAGCATTTGCTCGAAGGTGAGCTTGGGCTGCCAGGCGGCCTTGCCGGTCCGTTGACGCTGGCTGGGCGCCTGGGCGGCCGGTTGCTCTTCTTCGATGGTGGCGACCTGCCGGCTCCCGTAGCGGGGGTCCGGCTGGTCGGGCTTACGTTTGTTGTTCTGCTGCTGCCGGTTGTCGGCGGCCGCCCGCGGCGCGGCGGGCGGCGGTGTCGGCTTGGCCGGTGTGGCGACCTTCATCCGCATTGCGGAGTCGGCCGTGGCGTATTTTTCTGCCTTGGCCATTAGGTCCGCCAGGGTGGCCGGCTCGGAGCACAAGAGCTTGTGCTTGAGGTGAGTGCCGTCGCGGCAACCCTCGATGAAGTACCGGATGGCTTGTACCTCGTGCACCCCCTCGCAGGAGTTGCGAAGCTCGGTCCAGCGCGTGAGGTAGTCTCGGAGGGGCTCCTCCGGCCCCTGGACGCACATGGCCAGCTCGCGGGGCCGGCCCGGCAGTTTGTAGGTGCCGGTAAAGTTGCGGACGAATGCTTCCTCGAAGTCCGTCCAGGTGTTGATGCTGCCGGCCGACAGGCTGCTAAGCCAGGTCCGGGCCGAGCCGGTTAGCATAAGGGGGGCGTAGCGCACGGCTACGCGCTTGTTCCCCCTGGCAATGCCGACCGCGGTGGTGTAGTCGACCAGCCAGTCCTCCGGCTTGGCGGAGCCGCTATACTTTGGGGTGTCGCGCGGGAGAGTGAAGCCGGCTGGAAACGGCTCGATGCGAATCCTGGGGCCGAAGCACGCAGGGCCGATCGAGCCCTCCTCCTCGAGGAGGGCTGACTGCACCAGCCGCTCGATGCGGGTCCGCGCGTCGTTCTCGCTCGGCGGGACACGTGGGCCGAGCCGAGCAGCGAGCTCAGGGCGAACAGCTGGGGCAGGAGAGCGGGCACGCTCCCGCCGCGGAGGCGGGGTATGGTCCCGGCTGCGTCGGCTGCCGCCAGCCGGCACCTCGTCGCGGTGGTTGCTGCCAGCCGGGTTGTTGCTGCGCCGGCTATTCACGGCCGGCTGCTCGTTCCCGCGCAGCTGGGAATGCCGAACGTTGCTTCCCTCGACCCGCTGGCCGGAGGGGTGAGGGGAACTGGAGTGCTGGGCCGGCCGGCGGTCAACAACCCCACTGCCCTCGCCTTCAGGACAGGTAAGCTCGGAAAGGCCCCGCCGAGGGCGAGGCCGGCTTGTTGCGCGTTGGCGCTGTCGATAAGATCCTTGATGTGCTGCTCGCGTGTGGTGTGCTCCTCGCCCACCAAAGTAGCCAGGTCTTCGTAGGCTACCTTGGCAGACAACAGGTTAGCCGCGGGGGTGTCGTAGACAGGCAGGCGACCGCCGAGGATTTCCGTGACCACCCGGCCGCGGTTGCCGACGTCACCGCGCCGGCTGGGCTCGTTGCCGGCGGGGGTGAGGCCGTAGGCGGAGTTATACTCGCGCTACGCGAACTCCATCCGGCGCTTGGTGGCGGCAAGCATGGTTGCCTCGTCGAACAGCAGCTGGCGAGCCGCCTCCAGCTCGGCCGAAGCCGTAGCTAGGTTCGTCGTCGGCGCGACGGGGGTGCTGAGGCCCTGAAGCACGGCGCCGAGGGGGTCAGAGGTGCCGGCGCGAGCGGCCGCGGCGGCCAAGCCCGCCTCCGCCCTGGCACGGCCGGAGGTCGTGGATGAGCCGGTGGCCATCACCCCCGCGCGGACGAGGGAGTTGCCGGCCTCGCCCGAGGCGAGCGCGCCTACGGATTAGGGCGGGTCAAGGCAGTCGAGCACCTGGCTAGGGTACTCGTTGGCAGCTGGCGCGTTGGCGAGGCTCAGCTTACCGAAATGCTCGGCGAGCGCGACGGCGTCGAGCGCGAGGTCGCGGCCGAGGCGCTCATCAGAGAGGCCAGCCGCGTCGCCCGCAGGGCCCACCGGAGCAAGCCCCACGAGCATGCAGTTCCGCCCGGACGCGGGGCGGCCGAGGGAGGTGGTGAAGGGTCCCGCCCGGAGCGTGACTCCGGCCGACGCCGCGTTCGGCCCCACGGTGGGCGCCAACTGTCGTCGTTTTCTCACGGCAGATGCCATGGGGTGGCTTATCGAGAGTGGTTGGGGCCGAAGGACGTTGACGGGCTCCGGCAGCGGGATTGGGCACAAGCGGCGATAGACACACGATGTACCCAGGTTCAGGGCCCTCCGTGGGAGGCAATACCCCTAGTCCTGCTGGTCTAGTTGGATTGGGAGAGGTGTTACAATGATGCTCCTTGAGCTGTTCGTCTGGAGGTAGAAGAAGGAGCAGCCGGCTCCTCTTCCCCTGCTATGTGTGGGTGTGAGAGAGGGGCGAATGCCTTCGTGCGTGTGTGTCTGCCCCGATGCATGGGGGCTCCAGGGGGTTTTATAGGCCAACCCCCCGGTGTACAATACTCCTAAGATATTACAAGGGGGGACCCAGCCGGCAGTCTTCCCGACCGGCCAAGGGGCCCGCCGGCTGGGTCGTCTCGTCGCCCGTAGGGCCCGCCGGCTGAGCGGTCCAATCGCCCGCTGGGGCCCGCCAGCCGGTTCTTCTATTGGCCCGCACTCACCTGCCGCTGCACGGGCCGCCCTGCCCGGCGTCGTCTTGCGCCAGCCGGTCGAAGTCAATGGTATGACCGGCAACGCTGTAGCCACGCCGGGGCAGGTAACGGAGTGGACGGCGGCGCAGAGGTACTGTGACTAAGCCAGGTCCCAATCGATCCTCGGTCAGCGGTATGGTCAGCCGGACTATAGCCATGCGCGTCCGTGCGTCAGCGGCTGTTGTAGCTACATCGGAGTCCATTGTGGGGGTCGCGTCTTGTCAGCGTACCCGGCCGCAGTAGGACGGGACGGGTACCTGCCCGCCCGGAGGTCAGCGGGCGAGCTAGTTGCATGGCGGTCAGCCGCGCCGGACTGGGGGCCAGGTGGCCGGCACCTATCCAGCCGGCCATGAGCCAGCCGGCCAGGGGCCAGCCGGCTCCTCACTGCCGGTCGCGGACCAGCCGGCATTGGCCCAGCTGGCCAGAGGGGCAGCCGGTCGTAGACCTGCCGGCCGTATAGTTTTTTCCAAGGGGAGCAGCCGGATCCACCTCCCCTTGGCATTCCCGGGGGTAATAACCCCGTCAGTGCCTGAACGAAGAGTTCGGCTTGACAAAGTGGCGACGCTGCACGGTCGATGTGGCGAGATGAAGTCCTCGGTCCAGTTAACATGGCAAAGCTGTGATTGGCGGACGCCGAAGTCTCATGCAGGTTGGCTGGCGACGCCGAAGTCTCATGCCAGCCGAGGTGTTGAAGCAGGTCGGCTGGTGACGCCGAAGTCTCACGCCAGCCGAGGTGTCGAAGCTGGTCGGCTGGTGACGCCGAAGTCTCCAGAGCGGGTTGATGAGGAGATGACGAAGCTGTGATCGGCGGACGCCGAAGTCTCATGCAGGTCGGCTGGTGACGCCGAAGTCCCATGCCAACCGAGGTGTTGAAGCAGGTCGGCGTGGTGGACGTCAGCTTGAAAAAGTTACGGCGCGGCGATGCCGACGCAGGTCGAAATTTGTGACGAGGTCAATGCTGGCTTGATGAAGCAACGGAGCGCCCGACCCGTACAACCCGCGGATGACGTGGTTCGCTTGATGATTATTCGGCCCTCGCGATGCCGAACTCTTGGTCGGATGACCGAGATGATGAGAAAATTTCCTTCAAAAAGGACGTCCGACAACCCGTTCATGAAAAAGATGAACCCGGGTTGGATTCGTTTTCGCACAGAAAACAGACCAGAAAAATTGATGCACTCATTGGACGTTCCCTGGAGTTTGAACGGTCGGATTGAGCTGAAATTTTGAGGGGTGATCGGTATGGGAATTCCGCAGCAGATGAACGGTGGGATCTTCCAAACGATGTCCGAGATGGAAACTGGACACCCCGCCCTAAACTCATCCCGATTCCCGTCCAGATTCGACAGGGCTCCGGTATTTCGTAGATAGCCGAAGATTCCTCCATCGGAATACAACGAAATTTTACAGGATCATTATAGACTCAATTCCGCACAGTTCCACCAAAGCAATCGTCAAGGCGACGCTCGAGGAAGCGGGGACGACGAACACGAGTCGCTGTCCAGAAAAACTGCACGGTTTCTCGAGGACGATGTCAACATCGAGCCCCCAAGCTCCATGGATGATTTCTCGTGATCTTGATAAAGATCGGAGATGATGATGATGAAAGTATCCGTCCGATCTTGACGATCCAGCACGGAGAGCAGTCCTCGGTCCAGCCGAGGTGACCAGTCGAGTCGGTGACGAAGATGCCGACGTTGACGATGAAGCTCGGTTTCGACACGTGGATCGCGGTGGAGCCGATCTGAATTCCCATCGCACCGCAGCAACCACCCAGCAGGCTCTCAATGAAAGCACCAATGTCGGTGTCAAATCCGGCATATTTCGTAGTAGGGGTCCTAAGCTAAGCGTCTTGGTGCGATGATAACAGGGACACGGGATTTTACCCAGGTTCGGGCTCTCTTGACGAGATAATACCCTACGTCCTGCTTTTGATTATACTGATATGGGGATAATACAGAATACATGTCTCTACCACGAGATTATGAGATGTAATGTAATGATCTAGTGACTAGCCTGGCCTCGGTTTATATATGCACCGTAGGCCTAGGGTTTAGAGGAATCCTTGTCTTGTGCGCCAAGTCTTGTGGAATCCTCCTTGTATTCGGCATGGGCTGCCCAAAGTGGCCCATTAGTGAATCATCACGAAGGTCCTCGGTCCGACCCACTAGTCGGGAGACGACGTGGTGAGTACCCCCTAGTCCAGGACACCGTCACCGACTATGAGATTCGGTACGAGCCGCACACCGCCATCAAGTCGCAGACGATGGCCGGCTTCCTCGTCGACTGGGCCGAAACCCAGTTCGTGCCGCCTCCCCCGGACTCCACGCATTGGCGCATGCACTTTCAGGGCTCGAAGATGCGAACTGGCCTGGGAGCTGGCATCGTCTTGTCACCCCCAAAGGGGGACCAGCTCAGGTATGCATTCCAGATCCTCTTCGCTGCCTCCAACAACGTGGCCGAGTACGAGGCGCTCGTCCACGGCCTCCGACTCGCCAAGGAGATCGGGATTCGGCGCATCCTCTATTTCGGCGACTCTGACCTCGTGGTGCAACAGGTCTCTGGTGAATGGGACGCTAGGGACGCCAACATGGCCAGCTATCGCTTCCTCGTCCAGCGGCTCACCGGCTCCTTTGAGGGTTGTGAGTTCCACCACGTCCCCCGGGTGGACAACGAGGCGGCCGATACGTTGGCAAAGATCGGCTCCACCCGGCAGGCCATCCCAGCCGGCGTCTCCCTCGAACGGCTGCTCAAGCCTTCGATCAAGCCCTCCCCCGAATCAGAGTCTATCTTCGTGACGGCTGACGCCGCCGGCTCTTCGCCGGGTCCGGCTGCTCTGCCGGCACCAACAGCTCCGACTGCTCCACCGGCAGCATCTGCTCCGGCTGCCATGCCGGCCCTATCGGCTCCAGCGTCCGACACCCCCACGGCAGCCGGCTCCGTCCCCACGGCCGTCATGATGGCAATTGACGTGCCCCCCGCTGCCTCGGTCTCGGGGACTGGCGAGCCGGTCCCGGGGACTGACAAGCCAGACCCGGGGCCTCCAGCTGCCCCGGCGCTCCACTTGAGCTCGAGCCGGCTCCCGTTTTGGCCCCCTCATGGGCCCAGCCCATTCTGGCTTTCCTCTTGCATGGCGAGCTCCCCCCTGACGAAGCCACGGCAAGACAAATCCAGCGCCGGGCCCCGACCTATAGCATCATCAACCGCGAGCTGGTTCATCGCAGCACCACCGGCGTGTTCCAACGCTGCGTCGAGCCGAAGAAGGGGCAAGAAATCCTCCTCGACATCCACCAGGGTGAGTGCGGGCATCACGCCGCCTCCAGGACCCTGGTGGCCAAAGCATTCCGCCATGGCTTCTACTGGCCGACGACGTTGGAAGAGGCCAAGCGGCTGGTCGATAAATGCGAGGGGTGCCAGCGCTTCAGCACACAGAGACACCTGCCGGCAACAGCCCTCCAGACCATCCCACTCTCGTGGTCCTTTGCCGTCTGGGGGCTGGACATGGTAGGTCCCTTCAAGACCGCGCGGGGCGGCATGACGCATCTGCTGGTGGCTGTCGACAAGTTCACCAAGTGGATCGAAGCCAGGCCCATCAAGAAGCTGGACGGCCCCACAGCTGTCCGGTTCATCAAGGACGTCACGGTCTGCTACGGCGTTCCCCACAGCATCATCACCGACAACGGCACAAATTTCGCCAAAGGCGCGATGGCGTGTTTTTGCTCCCAGGAGGGCATCCGGCTCGACCTCGCGTCGATGGCCCACCCACAGTCGAACGGCCAGGCGGAGAGGGCAAACGGCTTGATCCTGGCCGGCCTCAAACCTCGGCTCGTGGCGCCCCTCGTGCGGTCGGACGGCTGCTGGATCGATGAGTTGCCGGCTGTCCTCTGGAGCCTCAGGACCACGCCCAACGAGTCGACCGGCTACACCCCTTTCTTTCTCGTATATGGGCCTGAGGCAATCAGCCCCACGGACATCGAGTTCGACTCGCCTCGAGTCACCCTTTATACAGAGAAGGACGCCAAGGAGGCAAGAAAAGACGGCGTCGACCTACTCGAAGAAGCACGCGAACTGGCCCTGAGCCGGACGGCCATCTACCAGCAGAAGCTCCGGCACTACCACAACAAGCAGATTCGGCCCCTCTCCTTCCGCGAAGGAGACCTGGTGCTCAGACGGATCCAACGAACCGCCGGCCAGCACAAACTATCCTCCCCATGGGAAGGCCCGTTCATCATCAGCAAGGCGCTGCACAACAATGCCTACTATCTGATAGATGCCCAGAAGTCGCAGAAGTGCAAAAGAGACGCCTTCGGCGAGGAGACGGAGCACCCATGGAATGCGGCGCTCCTTCGACCGTTCTACTGCTAGAAAGAACCAGTGTATGTATGTATCTTCCCTTCTGTTGGAACTTAATGAATGCAATGGGGGCCGCAAGCCGGCACTTTGGGCACACCCCTTTTTCAATTTCATCAAAAGCTTGTCATCGCTTAAGCAAGGCACCCGGGCCCGGCTCCCTGGGCCCGGGGGCTCGCCGGCTCTTCTCCAAGGCGGTCAAGTAGCATGAACAAGCAATCTTTCCCCCTCCCCCCCTGCCCAGCCACAGACCGGCTCCCAGCTCTCCGGCTGGCGGGACCATGGGATAGGAAGGAACTTGTCATGCGGACGCCGCCTGAGAAGTAGCAGCCGGACAGGTCCAACCGGACCATGTTATCTCTAGAAACCAGCCTCTGCCGGCTCACCCCAACTCTAGCCAGACGGCTCTAAGGCCCGCACGGTTTCCCCAAGGCCGATGCCACGTCCCTGTCCCAGTCCGGCTCCCGGCTGGCTGACAGGCGGGGCAGAAGCCGGAAGGAATCCTTGCATGAGATATGAGTCGAAAGGAAAAAGAGCAAAAGATGAGCCGGCACGCAAACATTTTTACTTCAAGCAAATTTATAAACAAAAGGCCACAGGCCGAAGGTTCTTTACAATACACCCCAGTGGCTGGAAATGCGTCTTAAACAAGTCTCGCAACAAAGAAAAAGATACGATAAAAGAAGGGCCGCCTAAGCCTCCGGCGCATCACCAGCCGGCCCGGCAGACTGCCCGAGAGCGGCCGCCGTCTCCTCCTCCATGGCCTCCGTGGCCTCGGTGTCGCTGTCGGTGCTGGAGGTGGTGCTCTCGTCGGTAACCTCCTCGTTCCCGGGCCCTTGGGGAATGCCGAAGGAGTCCTCGGAAACCGGTTCGCCATCCTCGCCTAGCGCCGGCAGGAGCTCGTCCGGGTCGACGTAGGAAGCCAGCTCGTTGGCTCGGCGGACAAGGGCGCCTTCGCGGGCGGCTCGGTCCACCTCGGGGACCTTGTGCATCGTGGCCAGCCGGTCCAAGTTGATGCCGGGGTACCACAAGGTGACGAACTGAAGGGCCACCGATGCCTTCCAAACCTCGAGCCTGGCCACCGCGTTCTCCAGCCACAGCCGGGGCCCCGCGACCCGGCCAGAGGGCTGAAATCACCTCCATGCCGGCCGTGTGGAGCCGGTCCATACCGCGTTGAAGGAAGAGCAGCCGGTTCTCGATAGCCAGCACAAACTCCGGCAAGTCCCAGCCGGCGTGCTCCTCAATCTCCTGCCCGCGCTGCCGCAGGCACTCCCGATGCTCCGCCACGACTTGCTCGGCGCGGTGCTGAGTGTCCGGAAACCGATCTAAGGGAAAGGAAAGAATCAGAAAAGCGGGGAGAGAAGCAGCCGGCAAGGAAAGAGGACTCAAGATAAAAAAAACTCACACTGGAAGGCTTCGTCCACCTCGATCGCAAACTGGAGGCCCGAGCTCCGCTCCCTCTCGTGCGCCTCCTCCGCCTGGGCAAGGGCAGCCTCACGCCTCTCAAGCTCGCCGCCAAGACGAGCAACCTCGTCCTGCAGGGCGGCGACCCACCGGCTGGCGTCGGCCGCCTGCTTGGCGGCCTCCTCCCGGGCCGCCACCTCCTTCTGCAGCTCCGCGGTGAGGCGCTCCAGGGCCGCCTGCCCATCCACGACCAGGCCGCCCAGCCAGTCCCGCTCCAACGTGATCGCATGGAGATCCCACTCCAGTCAGTCCCGCTCAGAGGCCACCTCGTCCCTCTTCTGCCGGATCGGGGTAAGGACCTCCAGCTCCTCTGTGAAAAGATCGACCCGAGTTACTTAAGAATGCGGAAGATTCGTGCCGGCAGCCGAGCAGCCGGCCCGACTCTCGGGGGCTACACCCAGTGGGTGCGCTCGCGCGCCCCCACTGGAACAAACGTACCTTGCGCCTTCCGCAGCGCCTCCTGGACCTGATAAAAGCCGGCCTTGTCGCGGTTATGGATGGCAACCGCCTCGTCAAAGAGCGTCTGCCGCTTGGCGTTCTCAGCCTGCTCCGTGCCAAGAGACAAGAAGTTAGACGAAAAGAGATAGATCCGGCCCGGCTGCCACGCAGCCGAGCAGCCGGCCCGAATCTCGGGGGCTACACCCAGTGGGTGCGCTTGCGCACCCCCACTGAAAGTTCAACACAAGCTGGAGGAGTCTGACCTCCACCGCCTCCTCCACACGCCGGAAATTGCTTTCGGCGGCCTCCGCAAACCTGGCCAGCCCCTCGCGGCAGTGCGCCATGATGCAGCCTGGCTCCCCAGGCATGAGGGTCGGGCCGCTGGCCGGCGGGGCCAGGACGACCGGGGCGAGGGCCAGCGCTTTCCAGTCCCGGATCACGTCGAGCATTGTCCTCCTCGACCGGCTCGCCCCACCACTCGACCCGGCGCCCGCCGTGGCGGCAGCCGGCGGGAGGTCAGTGGTAACCACAAGGGCCCGGGAGCCAGCCTCGGGCCCCTCTGCAACCAGCATGGCCGGCTCCACCACCTGCCGGACCAGCTCGATAGCCGGGTGGACCGGCTCGCTCCCCCCGCCGACCGTCACCTCCGGTGCCGCCTCCGGCACGGTCGGGGCAACAGGCGCGTCCGCCGCGGCCGGCTCGACGGTGGGTGGGGTCACGACCGTCTCCTCCCGCTGGGTCGTCTCCTTAGCCGGCTCGGGCACCGCACCAGCCGGCCGGGCCACCTCCGCCAAGGGCGGGGCCATGGCCGTCTCCTCGACCAGCTCCTGCGGCTCGCTAGATGGAGGCCTCGACATCTGCGTCGATTCTGCCGCCGAGTCCGTCGCACGCGCCGGGTCTGCGGGCCGCCTCCGCCTCCCGTCACTCGAGGCCCCCGAACGCGAGGGCGCACCCTTTGCCCCTGCCTTCACGGATCGCATCTCTGCGAGCATCCTCTTCTCCTCCCGCACCATGGCCGCGTGCTCCTGCGCCTACAGGCTGGTAGCGTCCACCGGGTCGGTGGTCGACTCCGTGTCATGGAGCTCGATGGCATCCCTGGGGTAAACAAAGGATGGGCCCTCAGGTGCTTGCCGGCTCGAAAACTCAAAAAAAACCACGAGAACTAGGAAAAAGTACTCACCCGGTGACGACGGGAAGGGCCCACCTGGCCCGAGGCGGCGGCTTCGCGACGGCTGCTCGCACTCTCTTGCGAGCCGGCGGCAGTGTCGACGGCTGCCCCGAGGCCGGCCTCTTCTCCCGACAGGAGGCCTCGGCCGTCCGGCCACGAGCCAGATGCTCCTCGCTCCGTCCGCGTGGCTCCCGCCGAGCTATGGGGGGAGGCGCGTCCAAGACCCGGACATCATCATCATCGTCATCGTCAGTCCAATCTTTGATCGGGGGTCCAGAGGGGAACTCACCAGCCGCTCTAGACCCGCCGGCTCCCGGGTCACCCATCGTCCCGTCCGCCTCAACCTCTCCCGAGGAATTGACCCCCTCCTCGACACCGCCTCCCAGCTCGAAATCCTCCGGGTCGGAATCAGCGCGTTCCGCCTGGAATATCTGGGGGTGCGGGCCGTCCAGCGTGTTCTGTTGAACAAAGTGTTGCGGTCAGCATGGCGTGTGAGCAGGGGGGCGGCTGGAGAAACACAGAAGGAAAGGAAAACCACCTCGACGGGGCGTACCAGGGGCGCCTGGTCATGCCGGTTGTACGGCAACTTGCCGAAGCTCCAGGTCCCCAGCGTCAGTTTGAAGTTGGTGATGGCGTTCACCCGCTCCGCCACCTGGGCTGTCGTCTGCTCAAAGGTTTACAGCCGGCAGGGGTCCCGCTGGCCTGTCATGTCACAGATCCAGTGCAGCCTTTGCTGAAGGGGCAGCACCCGGCGATCGATGAAGGCGGCCACCAGATCGGCCGCAACCAGCCCATCTCCACTCCTCATGGTGTGGAGCCGGCCCAGCATCCCGGCCAGATCTCCGGGCGGCCCGTCGGCCGTCCAGTTCACCCCCAAGGACGGGGCGTTGACAAAGGCCGGCAGCCGGATGTAGTCCCGCGCCGGGTCGACGTTCATCACGTAGAAGAACGTCCGGTTCCATTTCTTGACGGACTCAATGAGGGTGATGCGGGGGAATAGCGGGCCGCAGACGCACACCACCACGCCCCCGCAGGCATACGCCTCGTTGTTGTTCTTCAATGCCTTGAGGTAGAAGAGCTTCCTCCACAACTCCACAAAGGGGAGAAGTCCGAGGTAGCCCTCGCAGAGAGTCACAAAGCTCGACAATTGAAGAATGGAGTTGGGCCCTAGGTGGTGCGGCTGGAGATCGAAGGTGTCCATGAAGAGTCGGAAGAACTGGCTCACCGGCAGGCCAAAGCCGCGCGAGAAGTGCCAGGCGAACACCACGAACTCCCCCTCTGTGGGTTCGGGTACCACCTCGCTGCCCGGAGGACGGGTGGCGACGCGGTCCTTCATCGGCAGCATGCGAGCACGGCGGAGGTGCGCGATGTCCTCCACGGTGTTGACGGAGCCACCCCAGCTGCCGGAGGGTCCGTCGGCCATCTCTGAGGTAGTCGAATGCAAAGGAGCGGGCGAGCGGAGCGGCAGTGCTAGCCGAAGCGATGGACTGCGAGAGGAGGAAGACGATAGGGAGAGGGGTGCGCGAACTGCCTCCGCCTCTCCCCCTCCCCTTATAAATAAGGGAGCGACGCCTGGGGGGACGTGGGGATTAACTGCGCCCACTCCCCCGTGGAATCCGCGAGACGTGGGCGCCGCGGATCGCGGCCGCTGGGGCACGGGCGCAGAGGATCCCTGCCTGCGGCCCGAGGCCTATCGGGCTAGGCCCGTGGCCTGCCGGGCTAGGCTCGAGGCGACGTCCCGTCAAGCCCCGGGCTAGGCTCAGTACCGCTGCGCTCCGCGTGGCGCACCGCGGTCCGGCGCGGGTTCCGAGGCGGCGCAACAGGACCCGAGGCGACGCGCACGACAGGACGGTACCGCCGGATGAAGCCGCCGGCTCCCCCTCGTCGGAAGGACGTGGGCCCCCGCCAGCTTCGGGGACTACTGACGGGGATATTACCCCTGGGTATGCCAAGACAAGGGAGTTTGAGCCCCTTCCAGAAAAAACTATATGGCCGGCTGGTCCATGACCGGCTGGCGAACGGCCGGCTGGCCCCCTGGCTGGCTGGCCCACGGCCGGCTGGTCCATGACCGGCTGGCGGGCGGCCGGCTGGCCCGCGGCGAGCTGGACAGGAGCCGGCCGCCTGGCCCTCGGTCAGCCCGCAACCGGCCGCCCCGCTGCCGGCCCTCCCGCTAACCTCTAGACGGGCAGGCACTTGTCTACTCCCGCTGCGACCAAGTACACCAACAGGACACGACCCCCACGATGGGCTCCGGCGTGGCTACCGCAACCGCTGACGCGCGGGCACGCGTGGCTACAGTCCGGGCGGTCGTACCACTTGCCCTGGCCGATCGAGACCCGGCAGGGCAACAATGCGACCACGCCGGCGTCCACTCCATTACCTGCCCCGGCGTGGCTACAGCACAGCCGACCGTACCGCTGACTTCGGCTGGCAGGCGCAAGACGACGCCACACGAGACGACCCGTGCCACGGTAGGTGGGCGCGGGCCAATAGAAGAGCCAGCTGGCGGGCCCCGGTCAACGCTGGGACCGCACAACCGGTGGGCCCTACGAGCGACGAGACGACCCCGCCGGTGGGGCCGCCGGCCGGCAGGAGGCTGCCGGCCGGGGCCCACGTTCAGTACCTTATGTATATTGTAAGCCGGGGGGTTGGCCTATAAAACCCCCCGAGACCCCCCATGCATCGGGCAAGCATTCGCCCCATCTCACACTCTCACTCCCACATAGCGAGGAAAGAAGAGCCAGTTGCTCCTTCTTCTTCCTCTAGACAACAGCTCAAGGAGTACCATTGTAACACCAAACACCCATCAACTAGACAAGCAGGACTAGGGGTGTTACCTCCCACGGAGGGCCCCGAACCTGGGTACATCGTGTGTCCCTCACCTCTTGTGCCCAATCCCGCTCCCGGAGTCCGCCGGCGTCCTTCGGCCCCAACCACTCTCGATAAGCCACCCCATGGCATCTGTCGTGAGAAAACGACGACAGATTCTAAGATATCTAGCTCACACCGCAACTTGCAAAATCTCTTCTCATCCAAGGGCTTTGTGAAGACATCAGCCAGTTGTTCTTCAGTCTTCACGTGGTCGAGGAAGATATCGCCCTTCATCACATGGTCACGAAGAAAATGATGATGAATCTGGATGTGCTTGGTCTTTGAGTGCTGAACTGGGTTGTGAGCAATCTTGATGGCACTCTCGTTGTCGCAGTAGAGAGGGACATTCTTCACGTTGATGCCGTAGTCCTTGAGGGTTTGCTTCATCCATAGCAATTGAGCACAGCAGGAACCGGCAGCAATGTACTCAGCTTCAGCAGTAGATAGTGACACACAGTTCTACTTCTTCGAGGACCAACATACTAAGGATCGTCCGAGGAAATGACAAGTGCCTGACGTTGACTTGCGGTCCACACGATCACCAGCATAATCAGAATCAGAATATCCCATGAGGTCAAGATCTGAGCCCTTGGGGTACCATAATCCTAGTGTTGGTGTGTGACCTAGATATCGAAGAATATGTTTCACAGCCTTATGGTGTGATTCCTTCGGTTTTGCTTGAAATCGGGCACACATGCAAACACTAAGCATAATATCTGGCCTAGATGGACATAGATACAATAAAGAACCAATCATGGAGCGGTATACCTTCTGATCGAAATCTTTACCACTTTCGTCAGTGCAGAGTTGAGCCGATGTGGGCATAGGAATCTTGATGCCTTGGCAATCCTGCATGCCGAATTTCTTTAGGACATCCTTGAGGTATTTCTCTTGAGATATGAAGATTTCATTGCGTTGTTGATGAATTTGAAGCCCTAAGAAGAATTTGAGCTCTCCCATCATAGACATTTGATATTCTTCACCCATCTTATAGGCAAATTTGTCACTGTAACATTTGTCAGTACATCCAAAGATAATATCGTCCACATATATTTGGCACACAAATAATTCATCATCATATGATTTTGTGAAAAGAGTTGGGTCAAGTGAACCGGGTTTGATGCCTTTCTTGATGAGGAATTCCTTCAGTGTGTCATACCACGCTCGAGGGGCTTGCTTGAGGCCATAGAGGGCCTTGTTGAGTCTGAAGACTTTGTTCGGAAACTTAGGATCTTCAAAACCTGGGGGTTGAGCAACATATACTTCTTCCTCAAGCTTACCATTGAGGAATGCACTTTTCACATCTAGTTGATATAAGATGATATTGTGATGGTTAGCATAAGCAATCAATATGCGAATAGCTTCAAGTCTAGCAACAGGTGCAAAAGTTTCATCAAAGTCAATTCCCTCAACCTGTGTGTAGCCCTGTGCCACAAGACGGGCCTTATTCCTCACTACCTAACCAAGTTCATCTTGTTTGTTGCGGTAGATCCAGTTGGTACCTATGATATTGTGCTTGCGAGGATCTGGGCATTTGACAAGTTCCCACACATTGTTGAGCTTGAATTGATGCAATTCCTCTTGCATGGCTTGAATCCACTCAGGCTCCAAGAATGCTTCATCAACTTTGGTGGGCTCTGTGATAGAGACAAAAGCAAAGTGCCCACAAAAGTTAGACAAATGTGAAGCTTTTGAGCATGTGAGGGGACCTGGCGCATTAATGTCATCAAGGATTTTTTCGATCTGCACTTCATTTGCAAGCCGAGGATGAGCAGGTTGATGACTTTGTTGAGGCTGAACAATTTCTTCACCGCCATTATCTTCAGGTGTATCAGCATGAATGTCTTCTGCATTGGGGACAACTTCTTCAGAGAGTAGTTGTTCTTCAGTAGAGATTACATCTTCAGTGGCCTTGAACCTAATGGATTCCTCAGGAGACATTTCATCTAGCACAGGAGGCAGGTGCTCTATTGGGTTTCTTGTCAGTGAGGAGTTCATATGAAGCCTTCTTGAGGAATTTGTGAAGATATACCCTGTTGATGATGTGGCAAGCAGTATTGATTGCCTCAGGCCAGAAGCGACGAGGGGTCTTTGTTGGGGAACGTAGCATGGGAAAAAAAATTCCTACGCACACGCAAGATCTATCCATGGTGATGAGTATCTATGAGAGGGAGAGTGAATCTACATACCCTTGTAGATCGCTAAGCGGAAGCGTTAAGAAACGCGGTTGATGTAGTCGAACGTCTTCGCGATCCAAATCGCCGAGCGTCCCGCGATCTCATCACAATCCGTCTCGCGATCCAATCACGATGACGGTCCTTCCGATCTAGCGCCGAACGGACGGCACCTCCGCGTTCAACACACGTACAGCTTGATGACGCCTTCACCTCCTCGATCCAGCGAGCGATGGTGAAGTAGTAGATGAGTTCCGGCAGCACGACGGCGTGGTGACGGTGGTGGTGAAGAACAATCTCCGCAAGGCTTCGCCAAGCACTACGGAAACTATGACGGAGGATGAACTAGAGGGACAGGGTTGCCGGCACACGGCTTGGGGAAATCTTGATCTATCTCGGGTGCTAGCCCTGCCCCTCTATTTATATGTTGAGCCCTGGGGTCGAAACTTGGAGAAAAAGCCTCCTCAAGGTCGGTTTGGCAAGCAAGGCAAGAGTCCCACTCGGATTCCAGCACGGCAGTACCGCGTACAAGCGGTAGTACCGCTTACGATAAGCGGTAGTACCGCTTACGATAAGCGGTAGTACCGCCTGTAGCGGTAGTACCGCTTACGATAAGCGGCAGTACCGCCCCAGACAACAGCAAAACTTCCTTTTGCACCTTGCCTAAGCCTCGTGGGATTTACCCCTTGGCCCAAATAAAGTGTTCTCGTACCCGAACATTTCGGGAAACATCCGGAACCCCTTCCGGAGACCAAACACTATTATCCCATATATCAATCTTTACCTCCGGACTATTTCGGAGATCCTCGTCATGTCCGGGATCTCATCCGGGACTCCGAACAACCTTCGGTCACCAACATAACAACTCAACTATACTTATATCGCCACCAAACGTTAAGTGTGTAGACCCTGCGGGTTCGAGAACTATGCAGACATGACCGAGACACCTCTACGGCCAATAACCAATAGCGGGACCTGGATGCCCATATTGGTTCCTACATATTCTACGAAGATCTTCATCGGGTGAACCTCTATGTCAAGGATTCAGTTAATCCCGTATACTGTTCCCTTTGTTCTTCGGTATGTTACTTGCCCGAGATTCGATCGTCGGTATCTCTATACCTAGTTCAATCTCGTTACTGGCAAGTCTCTTTACTCGTTCCGTAATACAAGATCCTGTGGCTAACTCTTTAGTCACTTTGCTTGCAAGGCTCATTGTGATGTTGTATTACCGAGTGGGCCCTGAGATACCTCTCCGTCACACGGAGTAACAAATCCCAGTCTTGATCCATGCCAACCCAACAGACACCCTCAGAGATACCTGTAGAGCACCTTTATAGTCACCCAGTTACGTTGTGACATTTGATACACACAAGGTATTCCTCCAGTGTCAGTGAGTTGCATGATCTCATGGTCATAGGAACAGATACTTGACATGCAGAAAACAATAGCAATAAACTGACACGATCATATGCTATGTTCGTAGTTTGGGTCTTGTCCATCACATCATTCTCCTAATGATGTGATCCCGTTATCAAATGACATCTCATCTCTATGGATAGGAAACCTTAACCATCTTTGATCAACGAGCTAGTTAACTAGAGGCATACTAGGGACACAGTGTTGTCTATGTACCCACACATGTATTTGAGTTTCCAATCAATACAATTATAGCATGGATAATAAACGATTATCACGAACAAGGAAATATGATAATAACTAAATTATTATTGCCTCTAGGGCATATTTCCAACAGTCTCCCACTTGCACTAGAGTCAATAATCTAGTTCACATCACCATGTGATTGACATTGTTCTAACACCCAATGAGTTCTGGGGTTCGATCATGCTTTGCATGTGAGAGAAGTCTTTAGTCAACGGGTCTGCGACATTCAGATCCGTGTGTACTTTGCAAATCTCTATGTCATACTGTAGACACTGCTACCACACTCCACTTGGAGCTATTCCAAATGGCTGCTCCACTATATGTATCCTGACTGCTACTCAGAGTCGTCCGGATAGGTGTCAAAGCTTGCATCAACGTAACCCTTTACGACGAACTCTTTATCACCTCCATAATCGAGAAATATTTCCTTAGTCCTCTAGTTACTAAGGATAATCTTGACCGCTGTCCAGTAATCCACTCCTGGATCACTCTTGTACCCCTTGACAGAATCATGGCAAGGCACACATCAGGTGCGGTACACAGCATGGCATACTATACAGAGCCTATGGATAAGGCATAGGGGACGACCTTCGTCCTTTCTCTTTCTTCTGCCGTGGTCGAGCTTTGAGTCTCACTCAACTCCACACCTTACAAATCAGGCAAGAACTCTTTCTTTGACTGATCCATTTTGAACTCTTTCAAAATCTTGTCAAGGTATGTACTCATTGAAAAATTTATCAGACGTCTTGATCTATCTCTATAGATCTTGATGCCCAATATTTAAGTAGCTTCATTCCAGGTCTTCCTTTGAAAAACTCCTTTCAAACGACCCTTTATGCTTTCCAGAAATTCTACATCATTTCCGATCAATCAATATGTCAATCACATATACTTATCAGAAATTCTATAGTGCTCCCACTCACTTTATTGTAAATACAAGTTTCTCATAAACTTTGTATAGACACAAAAACTTTGATCACCTCATCAAAGTGTATATTCCAACTCCGAGATGCTTCCTCCAGTCCATAGAAGGATCGCTGGAGTTTGCATACATTTTAGCATCCTTAGGACTGACAAAACCTTCCGGTTGTATCACATACAACCTTTCCTCACGGATACCATTAAGGAAACGATGTTTTGACATCCATCTGCCAGATTTCATAATCGAAAAATGCAGCAACTGCTAACATAATTCCAACAGACTTTAGCATCGCTACGGGTGAGAAAATCTCATCGTAGTCAACTCCTTGAACTTGTGAAAAACCCTTTGCCACAAGTCGAGCTTTATAGACGGTGACATTACCGTCCGTGTCCGTCTTCCTTTTAAAGATCCATTTGTTCTGAATGGCCTTTCGCCCTTCAGGTAATACTTCCAAAGCCCATACTTTGTTTTCTTACATGGATCCCATCTCGGATTTCATGGTCTTAACCATTTCTCGGAATCCGGGCCCATCATCGCTTCTCCATAGCTCGTAGGTTCGGCGTTGTCCAACAACATGACCTCTAAGACAGGGTTGCCGTACCACTCAGGAGCAGTACGCATCCTTGTCGAGCTACGAGGTTCGATAGTAACTTGATCCAAAGCTTCATGATCATCATCATTAACTTCCTCTTCAACTGATGTAGGCTCTATAGAAACATCTTTCTACGCTGCGCTACTCTCAGGTTGAAGTAAAGGTTCAACAACCTCATCAAGTACTATCTTCCTCCCACTCAATCTTTCGAAAGAAACTCTTTCTCGAGAAAGGACCCATTTTAGCAACAAACACTTTGTGCTTGGATCTGAGATAGAAGGTTTACCCAACTGTTACGTTAGGGTATCCTATGAAGATGCATTTGTCCGCTTTGGGTTCGAGCTCATTAAGTGAAAACCCTTTTTCACATAAGCGTCGCTGCCCCAAACATTAAGAAATGACAGCTTAGGTTTCCGCCAAACCAAAATTCATACGGTGTCATCTCAACGGACTTATGGTGCCCCTTTTAAAGTGAATGTGGTTGTCTCTAATGCATAGCCCTAAAACGATAGTGGTAAATCGATAAGAGACATCATAGTTCGCACCATATCCAATAGAGCATGACTACAACGTTCAGACACACCATTACACTATGGTGTTCCAGGTGGCGTGAGTTGTGAAACAACTTCCACATTGTCTTAAGTTGTATACCAAACTCGTAACTCAGATATTCACCACCACGATCATATCGTAGATATTTTATCTTCTTGTCACGATGATCTCAAACTTCACTCTGAATTTGCTTGAACTTTTCAAACGATTCAGACTTGTGTTTCATTAAGTAAATATACCCTATATCTACTCAAATCATCAATGAAGGTAAGAAAATAACGATAGCCACCGCCCGCTACAACATTCATTGGACCGAACACATCAACATGTATCATTTCCAATAAGTCAATTGCCCGCTCCATCATACCGGAAAACGGGATCTTAGTCATCTTGCCCATGAGGCATGGTCTGCATGTCTCAACCGATTCGAAATCGAATGAGTCCAAAGATCCATCAGCATGGAGTTTCTTCATGCGTTTTGCACCAATATGACATTTAGCGGCAGTGCCACAAGTATGTGGTACTATCATTATTAACTTTGTATCTTTTGGCATCAATATTATGAACATGTGTATCACTACGATCAAGATTCAATAAACCACTCTTATTGGGTGCATGACCATTGAAGGTATTATTCATGTAAACAGAATAACCATTATTCTCTAACTTAAATGAATAACCGTTTTGCAATAAACATGATCTAATCACGTTCATGCTTAACGCAAACACCAAATAACATTTATTTAGGTTCATCACTAATCCCAAAGGTAGAGAGAGCGCGTGATGGTGATCACATCAACCTTGGAAACACTTCCAACACTCATCGTCACCTCGCCCTTAGCTAGCCTCCGTTTCTTCCGTAGCTTTTATTTCGATTTACTAACATTTAGCAACCGAACCGGTATCTAATACCCAGGTGCTAGTAGGAGTACTAGTAAGGTACACATCAATAACACGTATATCAAATATACTTCTGTCGACGTTGCCAACCTACTTATCTACCAAGTATCTAGGTTTGTTCCACTTCAGCGACCGTTCTCCTCATAATAGAAGCACTTAGTCTCGGGTTTGTGTTTAACCTTGGGTTTCTTCACTGGAGCAGCAACTGACTTGCCATCCATGAAGTTTTCCTCCTTACCCTTGCCCTTCTCGAAACTAGTGGTTTCACTAACCATCAACATTTGATGCTCCTTTTTGATTTCTACCTTCGCAGTGTCAAACATTGCGAACAGCTCAGGGATCATTATTTCCATCTCTGGCCTTTTATAGTTCATCACGAAGCTCTAGTAGCTTAGTGATAGTGACTTGGAGAACTATATCAATCACTATCTTATCTGGAAGATCAACTCCCACTCGATTCAAGCGATTGTAGCACCCAGACAATCTGAGCACATGCTCAACGATTGAGCTATTCTCCATCATCTTGCAGGCAAAGAATCTTGTTGGAGGTCTCATACCTCTCAACACGGGCACGAGTCTGAGATCCCAATTTCAGCTCTTAGAACATCTCATATGTTCCGTGACGTTCAAAACGTTTTGGAGCCTCAATTCTAAGCCGTAATGCATGACGCACTGAACTATTAAGTAGTCATCGAAACGTGCCTGTCAGATGTTCACAACATCTACAGACGACGCTAGAGGGGGTGGCACACCGAGCGGTGCATTAAGGACATAAGCCTTCTGTGCAGCATTGAGGACAATCCTCAGATCACGGACCCAGTCCGCATTATTGCTACCATCATCTTTCAAATCTATTTCTCTAGGAACATATAAAAATTCAAGGGAGCTACAGCGCGATCTAGTAATCTACAACATAATTTGCAAAGACACTTTGACTATGTTCATGATAATGAGTTTAGTTAATCATATTACTTAAAACTCCCACTCAAATTGACATCCCTCCGGTCATTCGAGTGTCACATGATCCAAATCCACCAACTCAAGTCCGATCATCACGTGAGTTGAGGTGGTTTCAATGGTGAACATCTTCATGTTGATCATATCTACTATATGACTCATGTTCGACCTTTCGGTCTCTTTTGTTCCGAGGCCATGTCCATACATGCTAGGCTCGTCAAGTTTAACCCGAGTGTTCCGCATGTGCAACACTGGCTTGCACCCGTTGTATGTGAACGTAGAGTCTATCACACCCGATCATCACGTGGTGTCTCGAAACGACGAACTTTCGCAACGGTGCACACTCGGGGAGAACACAATTTATCTTGAAATTTAAGTGAGGGATCACCTTATAATGCTACCGTCGTCCTAAGCAAAATAAGATGCATAAAAGGATTAACATCACATGCAAATCATAAGTGACATGATATGGCCATGAACTCGTGCTTTTGATCTCCATCTCCAAAGCACCGGCATGATCTCCATCGTCACCGGCATGACACCATGATCTCCATCATTTTGATCTCCATCAACGTGTCGCCATGAGGTTGTCGTGCCGACTGTTGCTTCCACGACTATAGCTAACTCATAGCGATAAAGTAAAGCAAAAACGGCGAAAATAATTAAAGACAACTCTATGGCTCCTACCAGTTGCCGTACTCATCGACATGCAAGTCGTGATATTCTATACAATACATGATCATCTCATACATCACATATATCTCATCATGTAATTGGCCATATCACATCACAACATACCCTGCAAAAACAAGTTAGACGTCCTCTAATTGTTGTTGCGAGTTTTACGTGGCTGCTACGGGTATCTAGCAAGAACAATTCTTACCTACGCAAAAACCACAACGGTGATATAAAAATTGCTTTTCAACCTTCTCAAGGACCGCCTTTGTCAAATCCGATCCGACTAAAGTGGGAGAAACAGACACCCGCTAGCCATCTTTATGCAAGGAAGTTACATGTCAGTTGAAGGAACCGGTCTCTCGTAAGCGTACGAGTAATGTTGGTCCGAGACACTTCATCCCACAATACCGCCGAAACAAGAAAAGACCAAGGGAGGAAGCAATCTAAATATCAACGCCCACAAAACCCTTTTGTGTTCTACTCGAGATCTCATCTACACATAGACCTAGCTCTGATACCACTGTTGGGGAACGTAGCATGGGAAAAAAAATCCTACACACACGCAAGATCTATCCATGGTGATGAGTATCTATGAGAGGGAGAGTGAATCTACATACCCTTGTAGATCGCTAAGCGGAAGCGTTAAGAAACGCGGTTGATGTAGTCGAACGTCTTTGCGATCCAAATCGCCAAGCGTCCCGCGATCTCATCACGATCCGTCTCGCGATCCAATCACGATCACGGTCCTTCCGATCTAGCGCCGAACGGATGGCACCTCCGTGTTCAACACACATACAGCTTGATGACGCCTTCACCTCCTCGATCCAGCGAGCGATGGTGAAGTAGTAGATGAGTTCCGGTAGCACGACGGCGTGGTGACGGTGGTGGTGAAGAACAATCTCCGCAAGGCTTCGCAAAGGACTACGGAAACTATGACGGAGGATGAACTAGAGGGACAGGGTTGCCGGCACACGGCTTGGGGAAATCTTGATCTATCTCGGGTGCTAGCCCTGCCCCTCTATATATATGTTGAGCCCTGGGGTCGAAACTTGGAGAAAAAGCCTCCTCAAGGTCGGTTTTGCCAGCAAGGCAAGAGTCCCACTCGGATTCCAGCACGGCAGTACCGCGTACAAGCGGTAGTACCGCTTACGATAAGCGGTAGTACCGCCTGTAGCGGTAGTACCGCTTACGATAAGCGGTAGTACCGCCTGTAGCGGTAGTACCGCTTACGATAAGCGGTAGTACCGCCCCAGACGCCAGCAAAAATTCCTTTTGCACCTTGCCTAAGCCTCGTGGGCTTTACCCCTTGGCCCAAATAAAGTGTTCTCGTACCCGAACATTTCGGGAAACATCCGGAACCCCTTCCGGTGAATTCCGGAACCCTTCCGGAGACCAAACACTATTATCCCATATATCAATCTTTACCTCCAGACTATTCCGGAGATCCTCGTCATGTCCGGGATCTCATCCGGGACTCCGAACAACCTTCGGTCACCAACATAACAACTCAACTATACTTATATCGCCACCAAACGTTAAGTGTGTAGACCCTGCGGGTTCGAGAACTATGCAGACATGACCGAGACACCTCTACGGCCAATAACCAATAGCGGGACCTGGATGCCCATATTGGTTCCTACATATTCTTCGAAGATCTTCATCGGTTGAACCTCTATGTCAAGGATTCAGTTAATCCCGTATACTGTTCCCTTTGTTCTTCGGTATGTTACTTGCCCGAGATTCGATCATCGGTATCTCTATACCTAGTTCAATCTCGTTACCGGCAAGTCTCTTTACTCGTTCCGTAATACAAGATCCTGTGGCTAACTCTTTAGTCACTTTGCTTGCAAGGCTCATTGTGATGTTGTATTACCGAGTGGGCCCTGAGATACCTCTCCGTGACACGGAGTAACAAATCCCAGTCTTGATCCATGCCAACCCAACAGACACCCTCGGAGATACCTGTAGAGCACCTTTATAGTCACCCAGTTACGTTGTGACGTTTGATACACACAAGGTATTCCTCCGGTGTCAGTGAGTTGCATGATCTCATGGTCATAGGAACAGATACTTGACATGCAGAAAACAATAGCAATAAACTGACACGATCATATGCTATGTTCGTAGTTTGGGTCTTGTCCATCACATCATTCTCCTAATGATGTGATCCCGTTATCAAATGACATCTCATGTCTATGGCTAGGAAACCTTAACCATCTTTGATCAACGAGCTAGTTAACTAGAGGCATACTAGGGACACAGTGTTGTCTATGTACCCACAAATGTATTTGAGTTTCCAATCAATACAATTATAGCATGGATAATAAACGATTATCACGAACAAGGAAATATGATAATAACTAAATTATTATTGCCTTTAGGGCATATTTCCAACAGTCTTGTATTCATCAAGCATGGTGCGAGCCATCTCAACAAGAGTCTTGTTCTTGCGCTCCACAACACCATTCTGCTGAGGAGTATAAGGGGCTGATAGCTCATGAGTAATACCAAGTTCATCAAGATAATCATCAAGACGGGTGTTCTTGAACTCAATGCCATTATCACTCCTGATATGCTTGATTTTGACGCCGAAGTTCGTCGAGGCCCTTGAAGAAAATCGTCTGAAGACATTCTGCACTTCAGATTTGTACAGGATAATGTGCACCCAAGTATAGCAAGAGAAATCATCAAAAATAACAAAGCCATATAAGCATGGAGTATTTGTTAGAGTGGCATAGTGAGTGGGACCAAAGAGAACCATATGAAGCAATTCAAAAGAACGAGTGGTAGTCATGATGGTCTTGGATGGATGCTTGGATCTGGTCATCTTTCCAGACTCACAAGCCCCACACAAGTGATCCTAGAGGAATTTGACACCCTCAATGCCAATGACGTGCTTTTTTTTCGCGAGTGTGCGCAAGTTCCTCATGCCAGCGTGTCCAAGTCGTCGATGCCATAGCCAGCCTTCTGAAGCTTTTGCAGGTAGACATGTAGCCGGCTGTGGACCTGTAGAGAAATCAACAATATACAAGTCTCCTCTGCTAAAGCCTTCGAAGACTTTGGATTTGTCAGATTCCATGATGACTACACAATGATATTTGCCAAAGATGACAACCATATCAAGATCACAAAGCATTGAGACAGACATGAGGTTGAATCCAGGGGACTCGACAAGCATCACCTTATCCATGTGTCGATCCTTCGAGATTGCAACCTTACCTAGACCCAATACCTTGCTTTTTCCTTTGTCAGCGTAGGTGATATGCTTCTGATGAGAGGGAGCCAGTGGGATATTCATCAATAGGTTCTTGTCACCAGTCATGTGGTTGGTGCATCCACTATCGAGGACCCACTCAGTTGCTTTAGGCATTTCATCCTTGGTACCTTTTGCCATGAAGCAATAGGTGGGGGCATAGTCGTCGTTGCTGACTTCAGAGTCGTTGGAGTTGCCATTTTCCTCATCGTTGAAGATGGACTTGCTAACGAAAGCAGTAGCGAGAGCTAGGCTCGCCACACCAGAGTTCAACTCCTCCTCAGATTCCTCCTCTTCCTCATATTCTTTAGATTCTTCTTCAGAACCCATTTCCTTGCCAATAAGTGCCCGAGCCTTCCTTAAGTTGTTCTTCTTGTGCGATGAGGACTTTGAAGAGGAGGACTTTGTAGATGAGGACTTTGAAGATTTCTTCTTTTTCTTCGAGTCATCAGAACTTTCATCCTTGTATTTCTTCTTCCTTGACTCTTTTTCCCAGAGAGGACAGTCAGAGATAAAGTGACCAGATTTCTTGCATTTGTGACAAGTTCTCTTCTTGTAGTCGCTTGATGAAGAATCTGATTTCTTCATGCCACTTTTTGATGATTTTCCAAACCGACCTCTCCTTGAGAACTTCTGGAATTTCCTCATGAGCATTGCTAGCTCCAGACTCAGTTCTTCAGGATCACCAAGGCTACTGTCAGATTCTTCGTCTTTGGATGAGGAAATTGCCTTGGCCTTCAAAGCACGAGATCTTCCATAACTTGGCCCGTAGAGGTCTCTCTTTTCAGCTTGTTGGAATTCATGAGTATTGAGTCTCTCAAGAATATCAGCAGGATCTAGTGACTTGTAGTCTCCACACTCTTGAATCATCAAAGCAAGTGTATCGAATGAGGAATCAAGAGATCTCAACAGTTTCTTCACCACCTCATGGTCGGTGATGTCAGTGGCACCAAGAGCTTGGAGCTCATTGGAGATATCAGTAAGACGATCGAAAGTTTGCTGGACATTTTCGTTGTCGAGTCTTTTGAAGTGGTTGAAGAGATTGCGAAGAACATCAACTCGAGAGTCACGTTGAGTTGAAATGCCTTCATTAACTTTGGACAGCATATCCCAGATAAGCTTAGCCGTCTCCAAAGCACTCACTCTGCCATACTGACCTTTGCTCAGATGGCCACATATGATATTTTTTGCTTGAGAGTCGAGTTGCTTGAATCTCTTCACATCAGCAGCGTTGATAGTGGGAGTGACAAAGGGAACACCATTTTCCACAACATACCAGAGATCGTTGTCAAGTGCCTCAAGATGCATGCGCATCTTGTTCTTCTAGTAGGGGTAGTCCGTCCCATCGAAGGTAGGACACCCAGCTGAGACCTTGATCATGCCTGCAGTCGACATAACTAAAACTCCAGGTGGTTAAACCAATATCACACAGAACAAGGGAGTGCCTTGCTCTGATACCAATTGAAAGTGCGTTATATCGACTTGAGGGGGGTGAATAGGCGATTTTTACAAATTCGTCACTTGAGGAAATACTAGTTGACGAATTTGCTAAGTGACGAACTACTCGCACCAGAATAATTACTCAAGTGCATGCGAAACATAGCAGTAGCATAGTCATCATGACGAAATGAAACATACACAGAGCATGAGTAGCGTGAACAGGATAAGCAGGCAGAAGATAAGGTGACTGAAGAATTTGAGGTGAGGAAATTGAGAAAGTCTTCAGTCAAATTCTTCAAACAGTAACAATCAATTTCATGAACAGGTATACGAGGAAATGAAAGGGTTGAGGAAATGGAACCAGTGGCTCGATGAAGACAATGATTTGATGACCCAGTTCCAACTGTTGTGCCAGTCGTACGTCTGGTTTGGAGCGGCCTGGTATTTAAACCAGAGGACACACAGTCCCAGGACACATAGTCCTTACCGTCTTCTCCTTGAGCTAAGGTCACACAGTCCTCACCCCAACACTCATGGTAAGTCTTCAGGGTAGACTTCCAAAGCCCTCACAAACTGGTCACCCGGCAATCCACAATTTACTGCTGGATGCTCTAGACCACGGTCACCCAGCGATCCCCAATTGACTGCAGGATGCACTAGACCATGACGCCTAACCATCTGGAAGATACACAGTCTTCAAAGGTAAAAAGCGTCGGTTCCACATAGGAACAATTTCCTCAGTGATGCTCAATCACTATGGGTTTTGATGGTTTGGGTTTTTGGGTTTTTCCTCACTGATGATTTTCGCTCAAAGTCATCAAGGAATGGGATGCTCTCAAATGACAAGTGTCAAGTTCTCTCTCGGAGCAGCCAACCAGCTAGTGGTTGAGGGGGGCAGCTATTTATAGCCAGGGAGCAACCCGACATGATAAGACATAAATGCCCCCCAATGATATGACCGTTAGGTGGATGGAATATCTGGACTGCTGGCGCAAAGCACAGTAACGGTCGGAATTTGAACTGTCAAATTCCTTAGGGCTTATCATATTCCTCACTTGTAGGCAATTCGCACTGGCGAAATCCTAACTCATCAGTCAGACCAATTTCCTCAGAGACCAGAAGAACATCGTCTCTGTCTCTAAAGAACTTGACTGAACTGCAAGAGGTTTCCAAAGGCTTCACTCGAAAGATTGGGTTATGTTGAGGCTTTTGAGTTGAGCATCAGATGGAAATTTTTCCTTAGTTTTACCTCGGCCCCCTTTAATAGTACGGTGTTTCCTATGACTCAAAGAAAGAAATGAAATAATAAAAACAAAAGTCTTCACGCTTCATTGTCCTCGTTCATATCTTCACGGTCACACCATCTTTTTCATTTTTCAAAGTCTTCAGGGAATACCAAAGTCTTCAGCAAAGTCTTCACAAAGTCTTCACCAAAGTCTTCACCAAACTCCTCATCGACTTATAGAGCATGTGTACACTCACAAACATATTAGTCCCTTAACCTATAAGTCTTCAATACACCAAAATCACTAAGGGGCACTAGATGCACTTACAAAGGGATCCACAACGGCCAAATTTGAAAGGGGACAGGAGGTACATCTTATCCTGACTAAAGGTGGTCTTCGCCTGCAAAGCTTCGGGGGGTGACGCAGTGGTGGGCTCGGCGATGACATCCGTCCTGCCGAGCTCGTGGTCTCGGTCACGTTGCACCGGGAAGGAAACCTTTGGGGGGATTCCTTAGGAACCCGCGTATGTCCTTGTCTCCTTAGCACGAAAGAGGAAACTGTCCACCTCTTGCGCCTGCTGGCGCCCGCCTGGCTTCGTCGTCAGAGCCCACATGATCCCGTCCTCAGGAGGTTGGGCACTTGCATAGGAATCTCCGCTTCTCGAGAGGCAGCCTGGGGGGATGCTACTCTCCAGAGGTCTTGACGTTGTCCTCCTCGCAAGGCGGGGGGCTCCCACGAGGGTCTTGCCTTGGGGAATCTGTCGCTGGGCCGTACCGCGCCGCCGTGGTGGGCCACGCGCTGGGCCGCACGCAGGCAGGTCTGGGTACCCCCAGTCCCAGAACGCCGACAGTAGCTTTATTTAATTTTCTAAAATCAATTACCATCCTATAGCCAGTAACAATTCTCTGTGGAATAAGCTCATTTTTATTATTAGGAACAACAGTAATGCCTCCTTTCTTAGGGACACAATGAACAGGACTTACCCATCTACTATCAGCTATGGGATAGATTATACCTGCTTCCAGAAGCTTGAATATTTCAGTTCTTACCACTTCTTTCATCTTGGGATTCAATCGTCGTTGATGATCAACAACGGGTTTAGCATCAGGTTCCATATTAATCTTGTGCCGACATAGAGTGGGACTAATGCCCTTAAGATCATCAAGAGTATATCCAATAGCAGCCCTGTGCTTCCTCAGAATTTTCAATAATCTTTCTTCTTCATGTCCTAAAAGGTTAGCACTAATAATAACAGGATATATCTTTTTGTCATCAAGATAAGCATACTTCAAAGTGTCAAGCAATTGTTTAATTTCAAACACAGGATCACCTTTAGGTGGAGGTGGACCTCCCAGGGTTTCAATAGGCAAATTGTGTTTCAGTAGAGGTGGTTGTTCAAAGAAAATCTTATCTATTTCATTTCTTTCACGCAAGTGCATATCATTTTCATGGTCTAGCAAATATTGTTCTAGTGGATCGGTAGGAGGAACGGCAATAGAAGCAAGACCAATTATTTCATCCTTACTAGGTAATTCTCTATCACAAGGTTGTCTACTAAACTTGGAAAAATTAAACCCGTGAGACACATCACCAAACTTAACACTGGCGGTTTCTTTTTGACAATCGATCTTAGCATTAACAGTGTTAAAGAAAGGTCTACCAAAGATAATGGGACAAAAGTCATCTTGTGGGGAACCAAGAACTAGAAAATCAGTAGGATACTTTATTTTCCCACACAAGACTTCAACATCTCTAACGATCCCAAGTGGTGAGATGGTGTCTCTATTAGCAAGCTTAATAGTAACATCAATATCTTCTATTTTAGCAGGTGCTATGTCACTCATAATTTCTTGGTATAAGGTAAAAGGAATAGCACTCACACTAGCACCCAAATCACATAATCCATGATAACAATGATCTCCTATTTTAATTGAGACAATAGGCAAGCCAACTACAGGTGTATGTTTATCTTTTTTATCGGGTTTAGCAATTCTAGCAGCTTCATCGCAGAAGTAAATGACATGGCCATCGATATTTTCTACCAAGAGATCCTTAACCATAGCAAAACTAGGTTCTACTTTAATTTTCTCAGAGGGCTTAGGTGCTCTAATATTACTTTTGCGAATCATAGTTGATACCTTAGCATGTTCCTTTAACCTAACATGGAAAGGTGGTTTCTCAATATAAGCAGTAGGCACAACTGGATCAACATTGTAAATGATAGTTTCTTCTTTAGCTATGATAGTTTCTTCTTTAGCTATGATTGGTTCTTTAATTTCCTTTTCAATAGGGGGGTGATATTTAAACCACTTCTCTTTAGGGAGATCAACATGAGCAGCAAATGATTCACAGAAAGAGGCTACTATCTCAGAGTCAAGTCCATATTTAGTGCTAAACTTGTGAAAAGAATCGGTATTCATAAAAGATTTAACATAGTAAAATTCAAGATTAATACCTGACTCATTACCTTTGTCGAGTTCCCAATCTTTAGACTTGTGTTTAATTCTTTCCAAGAGATCCCACTTGAATTCAATAGTCTTCTTCATAAAAGAACCAGTACAAGAAGTATCGAGCATGGTTTGATCATTATGAGAAAGCCGAGCATAAATTTTTTGAATAATAACTTCTCTCGGGATGTCATGATTGGGGCATGAATATAACATTGACTTAAGACTCCCCCAAGCTATAGCAATACTTTCTCCTTCACGAGGCCAAAAATTATATATATAATTCTGATCACGATGAACTAGATGCATAGGATAAAACTTTTGGTGGAATTCCAATTGCAATCGATTCCAATTCCATGATCCAATATCATCACATAGCCTATACCATGTCAATGCTTTTCCCTTCAAAGATAAAGGGAAAACCTTCTTCTTAACTTCATCTCCGGATAAACCTGCAAGCTTAAATAATCCACAAATTTCATCCACATGTATTAAGTGCATATCAGGATGTTCAGTTCCGTCTCCTGCATAAGGATTAGCTAGCAGTTGTTCTAACATACCCGAAGGAAATTTATAACCAAAATTTTCAGTAGGTGATGTAGGTTGAGGGGCAACTAATTGTGGTTCCGTTTGAGGTGAAGATACCCCGAACAAACCCCTCAAAGGATTGCTTTCCATAGTAACAAGTGACAGTAAAATTCAGCACGTAGTATAAGTTTTTCCTTACCGATTTCCACTTACCAAGAGCGCTTCACTCCCCGGCAACGGCACCAGAAAAGAGTCTTGATGACCAACAAGTATAGGGGATCAATCGTAGTCCTTTCAATAAATAAGAGTGTCAAACCCAACGAGGAGCAGAAGGAAATGATAAGCGGTTTTCAGCAAGGTAATTTCAGCAGGCACTGAAATTGTAAGTAGCAAGTACTTTGATAGCAAGGTGATGTGTAACGAGCAAGTAACGGTAACAATAGGTAAGGTGCAGCAAGGTAGCCCAATCCTTTTGTGGCAAAGGAAAGGCCAAAACTATCTCTTATGATGAGCAAAGTGTTCTTGAGGGTACACGGGACTTTCGTCTAGTCACTTTCATCATGTTGGTTTGATACATGTTCGCTACTTTGATAATTTGATATGTGGGTGGACCGGTGCTAAGGTGCTATTCTTACTTGAACTAACAACCTACTTATGATTAACCCCCTCGCAAGAATCCGCAACTACGAGAAAAGTATTAAGACAAAGTCTAACCATAGCATTAAACATGTGGACCCAAATCAGCCCCTTACGAAGTAGCGCATAAACTAGGGTTTAAGCTTCAGTCACTCTAGCAACCCATCATCAAATAACTACTCCACAATGCATTCACTTAGGACCAAGGATGGTGAAGTGTCATGTAGTCGACGTTCATATGACACCACAACATACATATCATCAAAATATCGAACACATATCAAATTCACATGATTAGTTGCAACATGATTCCTCCCGTGACCTCAAGAACAAAGGTAACTACTCACAAATAATATTCATGCTCAAGATCAGAGGGGTATTGAATAGCATAATGGATCTGCACATATAATCTTCCACCAAATAAACCATATAGCAATCAACTACACAAGGTAATCAACACTACTAGTCACCCACAGGTACCAATCTGAGGTTCCGGTACAAAGATTGAACACAAGAGATGAACTAGGGTATGAGAGGAGATGGTGTTGTTGAAGATGTTACTGAAGAATGGACACCCCAAGATGAGAGGGTTGTTGGTGATGATGATGGCTTCGATTTCCCCCTCCGGGAGGGAAGTTCCCCCGACGGAATCACTCCGCCGGAGGGCAAAAGTGCTCCTGCCCAAGTTCCGCCTCGAGGCGGCGACGCTTCGTCCCGAAAGTCCTCCTCCTATTTTTTTTAGGTTTTTAAGGAATTTATACCAGAAGATGGGCTCCGGAGGTGGGCCAGGATGGGCACCCTCTACCAGGACGCGGGTAGGGGGCCTGGCGCGCCCTGGTGGAGGGTGGCCACCTGGTGGCCCCCCTCCGGTAGTTTTCGGCTCCAGTATTTCTTATTTATTGTATAAAAAATCTCTGTAAAATTTCAGCTTCATTGGGGATGTTTAGAATAGGTATCTCTGACATGCTTTTTCAGGTACTAAATTCCAGTTGCCGGCATTCTCCTTCTTGGTGTAGACCTTGCAAATTCTGAGAGAAAAGGCATTAGAATTACTCCCCAAAGTATTATTATGCATAAAAACATTATAAATAACGGTAGGAAAACATGATGCAAAATGGACGTATCTGCGGCGGCGGCGCACGGAGCGGAGGGTGTACGAGCGCGTGAAACGAAAGTTTGCGGTGAACATTTCCCCCCAAACGGGCAAAGACAATAGGGAAAAATAGCTATGGCATTGGTGACATATGCAACGCCATAGATATATTAGTTATGTCGTTGGTGACGTCACCAACGTCATAGCTATTTTTCTTCCAAAATTACATCAACTTAATTAATTCAACTTCCGATGGTCAATACAAATGTACAATAATAAAATACATTCAAGACAAAAATATTAAAAGGGGTTCAATAAGGTCACATACGGAAGAAGATTATTGCACATACGCATCAATATTAAAATATGATCGAACTGCCAAATTAACAATAAATAAAAGATAGATAAAAATCAACTATGACGCCGTTTCTCAGTTTCTCTTGTTTGTGCAGGGGCTCTGAACCGATATTTTCCTCTTGTTTGTGTGGAGGCTCTCAACTGAAGCTTTTCTCTTATTTTTGCGGGGCTCTCAACGGAAGTTTCTGCATCCGACGTGCTTCTACGTCTTTTCTTACACTTCTCCTTCCGAATAACGTCATCTTCATCTTGATAGATGCCAGATTGGTCATAGTCATCTAGATCTTCCTTTGACAATTCTTTACCTTTGCGTTCTTTCTGCCCGTCGAGGTGATTTTCATGTTCTGCAACATTCTTCACATCTCCTTCTAGCTCATCATCATGTACCTTCCCTTCGACTTTGACATCCTACTCTTCCTCTCCATGACTTGTCCACCGTGTGTAACCAGGCATGACAACATGAGCCGTCATGTTTGAAGGTCAAATCACATCTTCCATAGGCAACGCTTCAGGTTAGACATATTATATTTATCAAGTAACAATTTCCATAGGCAACGGATCCAAATAAGAATCCCTTCAAACATTGTCCTTATTGGTTTGGATCTAACATCAAATATCATCTTGTTGTCACTACAAAGATGTGGACAATGATATTGTGAAGTTGAAATTATTTCCTTTCTCCTTGCGGGATCGTGCAACAATTTGGTTTTCTTCTTTGCCTCGCAATAGTATCAATTTTTGGGATAAGTGCAAGGATGCTTTTATTACTAAGTATTTTCTGCCTGCGAAAATTATTTCCCTTAGAACTCAAATCATGAATTTTAAGCAACTTGAGCATGAACATGTTGCACAATCTTGGGAAAGAATGAAATTGATGCTAATAAATTGGCCTACTCATGGTTAAAATCTTTGGATGATCATACAAATTTTTTATGGGGGATTGAATTTTGTCTCTAGAAATCTTTTAGATTCCGCCGTGGGTGGTACTTTTATGGAAATTACGCTGGGTGATGCTACTAAATTGCTAGATAATATTATGGCAAATTATTCACAATGGCATACTGAAAGAGCACCTACTAGTAAAAAGGTTAATTCGGTAGAAGAAATTAGCACTTTGAGTGAAAAATTTGATGCCCTTATGAAGTTGGTTGCTAGTAAAAATGCTCCTATTGATCTTAATGATGTGCCTTTGTCTACTTTGATTGAGCAAAATAGTTATTCCGTAGATGTGAATTTCATCTCGCGAAACAATTTCAATAACAATGCTTATAGAGGTAATTTTAATCCTAGGCCTTTTCCTGGAAATTCCTCTAATAATTATGGTAATTCCTATGGTAATTCTTCTTACAATAATAATGGGAAAACCTCTGATTTTGAGAATATTTTTAAATAATTTGTCAATGCTCAAAAGTCTTTCAATACTACGATAGATGAAAAGTTGAATAAGATTGATGGTATGTCTAGAAGCATTGATAGAATTTCCAATGATGTAGAAAATCTCAAGTTGAATGCTTTTCCACCTAAGATTAATGAATCAATTAAAGCTTTATATGTTTCTATGGATGAAAGTAAGAAAAGAACCGCTATGCTTAGAGCTAAAAGAGAATTTTTAGAAAAAGCGGTTTCTAGCGATTACTTTCATAAAAATGATGAAGATCTTAAAATGATTGGTGTTTTCTCTATTGATTCCTTGTTTAGTAATGTTAAAATTTATGATTAAGGGATTAAAGAAGAGTCAACTTTAGCTAGAGGGTGTCCCAATAATTTGGAGGGTGAAAATCTTGATGAAAATTTTGATAAAACTGGGTTTGAAGAGGTCAAAACTTTACCTAGTGATGTGCCCACTATTTTGGATTACAAAGACTTCAATTATGATAGTTGCTCCTTGGTTGAATGTATTTCTTTGCTGCAATCCATGATAAATTCACCCCATGCTTATGAACAAAATAAAACTTTTACTAAACATATTGTTGATGCCATGATGAAATCCTTAGAAGAAAAGTTGGAATTAGAGATTTCAATTCCTAAAAAATTACATGATGAGTGGGAACCTACCATTAAAGTCAATATTAAAAATAATGAATGGTTTGCTTTTTGTGATTTGGGTGCTAGTGTTTCCACAATTCAGAAATCTCTATGTGATGTGCTTGGTTTTACCATTATTGAAGAATGCTCTCTTAATTTGCACTTGGCGGATTCTACTATTAAAAAGCCTTTGGGAAGAATTAATGATGTTCTTATTCTTGCAAATAGGAACTATGTGACCATTGATTTTATTGTTCTTGATATTGATTGCAATCCGTCTTGTCCCATCATACTTGGTAGACCGTTTTAACGCACTATAGGCGCCGTGATTGATATGAAAGAAGGCAACATTAAGTTTCAGTTTCCACTAAGAAAGGGTATGGAACACTTCCCTAGAACAAGAATTAAGCCACCATATGAATCAATCATGAGAGCCTCTTATGGAGCAAACACTATAGATGACAATACTTGAATCTTTGCGTTATGCCTAGCCAGGGGCGTAAAACGATAGCGCTTGTTGGGAGGCAACCCAATGAATAAAATTTATTTTTTCTTTTCCTTTCTATTTTTGAGTGTTTAAACAATTATGCTTCTGTTATAATTGTGTTTTTTATGTTTTAATTAGTGTTTGTGCCAAGTAAAGCCTTTAGGATGATTCATAAGATGAGTAGAAACAATACTGAATCTGAAACAGAAACTTTGTCTCCACTGTTCGAATTTTTCTTTTTTACTGGAGCGTGATATTGAGCTGAAATTTTAACACGGTATTTCTATACAAATTCTTTACATTTTCCTAATTTTTCAGAATTGTTAAAGTTACATAAGTATGGTTAGAGTACAGATTACTACAGACTGTTCTTTCTGAAACATATTCTGTTTTCGTTGCATTGTGTGCTTGTTTTGATGAATCTATGGTTTGTGTCGTGGTTTTGTCACGGCAGATGCCCTGGTGAAAGGACTTAGGTTCGAGGCCATTGCTAAGGCGGTGAGCGCGGAGGGGTTGATCGGAATCGAGAGACAATGGTTTACCCAGGTTCGGCCCCTCTGGAAAGAGGTAAAAGCCTACGTCCTGCTTTGTGTTGTATTGATTGGGTATCGATTACAAGGGAGTGAGTTCACTTGACCTAGCTATCGATGAGTTGTTTCGTGGCCTAAGCCGCCCAGGTAACCCGCCTTTATATACACAGGTCAAGGCCCTGGGCTTACAAGAGTCCGGGCCGGGTTATACTTGATAACCGACCTCACCTCTGACTACACAAGCCTTGTCTAACAAGCTGCCACCGGCGGCTTACGTCACCGGGTCACATCTCGTCTTCTGGCTTCGGGCCTCCAGGCCCATTGAGTGAGCCTGCACCAAACCTTGTCGTAAGCCACCAACCGCATGACCCGGCTCCACCTGGGCGGGTCTCACCACAGGGTTATATCCCCAACATTAGGCCCCAGAGTGATTTGAACTGGTTCATGTCAATCTCCAAATCCTCTGGTTGGCGAGTCTTGTCTACTCTGACAATCTTTATGACCCGCCGAAAATGGGCGGCGTCATCTCTAATAAACTTTCATAACCCGCCATGACGTCATCAAAAAAAATCAAAAAAGATTCCTCTGACATCAGAACGGATCTTTCTTTATTAATATGATCAGCCCGAGAATCGAGGCGCTTTCTTAGTCGGTCGTCATCGTGCCTCCTCGATCCCCGCGCCGAACCGTTACTGTTCCATTATATCCCTTTAAATAAGCATGGGGGGGGCTATCGCTTTCACTTTCCCTGCCGTCATCTTCTTCTTCTTCCTCCGGACCGCCGAAGCTCGCCGCGCCGCCAAAGCTCGCCGCGCCATTCAGTCTTCACCGTCTTCATCAACACCGGCCGCTGCATCAACCTGAACGCGTCCAGAACATCGCCGCATCCGCTCGCATCTTCACGGTTTCATCATTACCCCATATTTCAGATCTGTATTAGCCCTTTTCCAATCTTCCTCGAGTTCATCGAGTTTCTTCGTGTTCATCGGATCGTTCTTCGTAGATCAGAGAAAAATACTCGTTTAGGCATTAGAATGCTTTCCCAATCATGCGGCCATCCGCTCCAATAGCATGTCATGCCCATTGTAGACCACTGTCTCACTTTAATCTGCACTGAAACTGCTTGTTCTTCCGCTGGCATTTTAGGGTTATCATTATTTTTCTTTTTTCCTCGCCCGTAGATCTTGAATCCATAGTTGTGGCTGCAGAATCTGTTTCTCCACACTTAGCAACTTTTCAGTCCGCGCTGATAAACTTGACCCGCCGTAAGGTTGCCGGCTCACGCTGTCATACCGCAAATAGTTTCGGCGGCTCATAGATTTATATTGACCCGCCAAATGCTATCACCATTTCTAGTCATAACGACCTTGGTCTGAATGTATTTGTAACCCGCCAAATATTCATATCTTTCCGCAGTTTCCTAAGCCGCTGCCATGTCTAAAACCCCATCCACCTGCAACTGGGTAAAGTCTGGAGTGACCGAAGAATCACTCAAAGATTTTGTCACCATGGGAGTTCTGCCGGCTCGGGATGTTATCCACTGGCGGGTTCCAGGCAATGAGACTACCCCTAAACCCAAAGACGGGGAAGTCATTGTCTTCACGGACCATCTTCTTCGTGGCTTCTCCCCGCCCGGGTCCAAGTTTTTTTGGGATGTCTTACACGCATTCAAACTGCACCCCCAAGACATTGGCCCGAATTCTGTCACCAATATGTGCCAATTTCAAACCTTCTGTGAAGCCTACCTTCAAGAGGAACCTTCTGTCGACCTCTTTAAAGAGTATTTCTACATCAACCGCCAAACAGAAATGGCGGAGGGCTTAAGCCGCGAGCTCGGGGGCATTACTCTTCAGAGGCGGAGGGATGTACTCTTCTCAGCAGCAACCCTACCGAGTCACCCCAAAGAGTGGAACAAGACTTGGTTCTACTGCCAAGACACTTCACCAGAGGGGGAGAACCCACTGCCGGGTTACCGTCCCTACCGGCTTAGCACAGATACAGAGCTTCTAGACCAGATGTCAGCCGCCGGACGTGCTCAATATGCCTCCACTTTCTCAAAAGTCAGAGCCCTGTTAGCTAACGGATTAACGGGTGTTGATCTGACCCGCTGCTGGGTCTCTTGGAGGATTCTGTCGTTGAGCCGTCGAGGCGCCTTAATGTGTCAGTATACTGGTAAAGTAGATGACCCTCAACGCTTCAACCAGACCCCTTTGAAGGACCAAGATCTCAACACTATCGTCAAATCTTTGCTGGGGGGAATCATTAGCCGCCTGCAGCAAGACGAGCTTAAATCCCTTCTCTGCACTTAACCCGGCTCCGGATGTAAGTCTTTCCATCCTCACCCTCATTCATTCTTTTAATACTGCCCTTTACATACTTTATTAAACTTTTCCTGCCAATATGCTTTGCCATACGTAGGCCGGCTCTTCCTTCTGGAAAAAACTATTGCCCCCTACTCTCAAGAAGAAAAACAAAGTCCCCAAGGTGACCAAATCCAAGGCGCCAACTCGCCGGAAGAGGCAATCATCCGAAGATTTATTTGATTTCAATGACTCAGAGGTAGAACTTGACCCCCTTGGCCTTCTCTTTATGCAACTCATTGACGACGATTACTCACAGGAAGAAGCAGAAACAAGTCATGCCGACGTTGCTGAGGTAACCATTGTCTCCTCTGACTCGGATCTTTCACCAGTAAAGAGAGTACGGTGGGCTGTACGGAAGGTAAAGAGTTCCCGTCCTTTTTCTCACTTGGGTCCTAACTTTCTTTTCAAGAAACAGCAAGACGACAGCAGACGTCAGACCCGGAGCACCGGCTCTGGAGACCTTTTAGCCGGCTTACCCAATGAGCCGGCCCCTCGAAAACAGCGCACTGAAGTACTTTCTTGTCTTGAACTTATTTTTCCTGTATGCTATCCTTGCAGCTTATCAGTGTTTAACAAGGCTAACTTTTTTTTGGACTTGCCTCCTTCTTCCGGCGACTCAACTGCTTCAAAGTTGCCTCCCCTTATCATCAACCAGGGGTAATTATTTTTATATCCCACTCTTTGTATTAATAGTCCATCCTTGCTCATTGATGTGTAATTTTAACTTTGCTTCATAGGGCTCAAGCCAAACGGAGAAAAACTGGCGAGTCAGCCGCCACTCCTAATGTTCCAGAGTCGGCAACTCCAAAGCCAAGCATCCCTGAAGCTCATGTTGAGCCTTCTAAAACCGCCAAAGATACTCATGAAGAAGCTCCTCAGCACAATGAGCAGGTAGATATGGATACCGAGGCTCCTGAGGCTCATCCAGATTCTGATCCTAAGCCGCCCAGCCCCCAGCCAACAACTGAGAATGTGGCTTCCCATGAAGAAGTTACTGTTACTGGGGCGGCTTACAAATCTCCGGCTCCTTCCAAGACATTGTCAAAGCATACCAGCGAGGACGAGGTGGCTCATCTCAAGGAAGGACAAATGCAATTTGATCTTCCTAACCTCGAGAAGCTTACCGCTGAAGAGCTACACGCTGGCTATCTAAGCCGTCTGTTTGCAAGCCGAGACATGGAGGCCAACTTGGTTGGCATGATGAAGAAGAAATACGAGGTACTTCATGTCCCTTGCCTCCTCATATATATACTTATGCAGCCCCCAAGAGAAGGTTGACCTTTCAAAAGGTCAGCTGGGTCTTCTATAATTTGCAAACCTTTGAAAAATCCCCTTGTAGCCCCCAAGGGCCGGGTCATTATCTCAGTAATGAGTCGGCACTTAACCATGGATGAAGAGCCAAGTGTAGCCCCCAAGGGCCGGGTCATTATGCCAATAATGAAACGGCACTCAATCATAGATTAAGAGCCAGGTGTAGCCCCCAAGGGCCGGGTCATTATGGCAATAATGAGCCGGCTCTATTAGAAAGAGCTGAGATACATTAGCCCCCAAGTGTCAAGTAAACTGCTTGCAATCTGCTTGGGACTTGTAATAATTGTGCTAATCTTTAACAAAATCAGTATGAGCCGGACCGGCGGCTTTAAAATTAACAACCTTGCTCTGTTATAACTTGCCCTGTGCAGGGATCTTTGAATGCTGCTGAGTCGGCCGTGTCAGACCTTAAGGAGAGTCTGGCCTTGCAACAGAAAGGCCGAGCAGAAACTGCTGCCAAGTACCAGATCGCCTTGACTGAGCTGGATGTGATCAAGGTCGAGCTCAAAACCTTCAAGAAAGACACCGAGTCAATCCAAGCCGCCCTGACCAAGCGCGCTGAAGACGCAGAGGGCCGTCTCAAAACGGTCACTGGCGAGCTGAATAAGCTGAAAGGCCAGATATCTCGCATGATTGGAGCTGTGTTTGGTACGTATTCTTAACCTTTAATGTTCTAAAAAGAACTTCTCTAACATCTTTTCAGGCGGCTTAGAGTATGTTGACTTTCTTGTAGGTGAACGCAGCCGCCAATTTTCAGATGATAGCCTGTTGAAGCTCAAAGCTTTGTACTCCCTTACCGAACAACTCTATGCCGGATCACTCTTCACCATAAAAGCAGTGATGACCGAGAAGGGCATCCCAAAATTTATGAAGGGCATGCTCGAATTTCTCTTCACCATCCCGAAGCAAATTGAGGAGCTGAAGAGATCCGCCGCCCGTAAGGGTGCAATGGCTGCTTTGAGCCGGTCGCTGGCTTATGCCCCTGAGCTTAACCCGGCCGAGATGATGGACGGCTTCCCTCAGCTGAAGGATGATGGCTCAGAATTCACTGAAGATGACTATGTCAGTTGTATGAAGGCATCCCGTGTTCAAGCAAGCTGGCTCACCGAACAAGCTGACCTGTCATCATATCAGGCGGCTTACTCGGAAGATAACAAGCGAGTTCGAGGTCCCACCTTCGAAGCCAAAAGCCTGATTCCTCAACGCCGTAAGCACCTCTTTGCTCCTGATGTTGACCCATCTCCCATCATGCACGATGAAGCCATCTTCGAGGCCTTAACCAACTGCAATTGGGATGTGGATAACCTCCAGATCTAGGAGATCGAAGACCCGGCGCAGCATGACCCGGCGACGAGCTAGTTAGCAAACTTGCATCATGTGAAGGTAACCCGGCCTCGTTTAATCCGCCGGGTTAGAATTTGCTGAGAAAAACTTGAAGTCCGCAACTTTTGGGCTTTTTGAATGGCCTTGTAATAGCAGTAGGAAACATTTAACCGCCTGCTCTTGTGTCTTTGATGCACTTTTAAACTTCTTTCAAACCATATCCCGACGACTTAGCAAATTTGTCTTAATATATAATCATCTGACTGCCTTGACTCGCCGGGCGGGTTATACTTCATGAGCAATGCCAAGCCGAAATTATCCAAAACTAAGAATCTTATCATGACATCACCTGCAAAAAACAAGTAATTTGCCTACATCTTGTCCTATAAACCGGCTTTAAAGGCGCAGTAGGACGGGATAACTCTTGTTTTTTATGAAAAATTTTGTATAGCTTCCGAAGAAATTAGGCGGAAAGCCTGAAAATCTTGTAAGCCGACTCTCACATGACATAAATCCGTCGTTTAAACCTTAGCAAGTTCAGGGTCATAAAAAGATTGACATTGCTAAGAGTACAAACGGGTCACATAGCGGAGGGATTACGGCAGACAAGGCGAGTTTATCCTAGCTCACTGTAAGCCGTCTCTCTCGTGACAAAAGCCGCCGTTTAAACCTTGACAAGTTCAGGGTCTTTGTGCGAGAATAACTTATAAAAGTTCAGGGTCTCTTATCAAGATTAACTGTCAGGAGTTCGGCGGGTCACATGGCGGAGTAGCAAGTTGCAAACAGGCAGGTTTAACTCGAACATGGCATGTAAAGCCGGGCCAAGAGGGTATGAAAGCTAAACCCAGTGGGTTGGAAGCCCCCAAGTGACCTGATGAAGGATCAACTCCTTTGCACAAATTTTAGTGCGAGAAAACGGCAGAGGCCCCTAATCATGGGGATGCCAACTTTATTATATCATAAAAGATGGTATATACAATGACAGGAATATGTACATTGATAAGAGCCGGACTGGCGGCTCAAGTATAGTATGGCTGAAGGTGAGCAATATTCCACGTCCTCTTGGTCTCTTCACCAGAAGTGCGAGACTTGTCACTCTCCCGTATATCAATGAGATAATAGGAACCATTGTTGAGATTTCTGCTGATCACAAACGGTCCTTCCCAAGGAGGTGACAACTTGTGCATATCTGACTGGTCTTGAATCAACCGGAGTACTAAGTCGCCTTCTTGGAACGTCCGGGTCTTGATCCTGCGGCTATGATAGCGACGCGGGTCTTGTTGATAAATCGCCGACCGAGCTGCCGCAAGATCCCGTTCTTCGTCCAAGGCATCCAAAGCATCCTGACGCGCTGCCTCGTTGTCAGTTTCCATGTAAGCCGCCACTCTGGGCGAGTCATGACGGATATCACTGGGGAGAACAGCTTCCGCACCATAAACCATGAAGAAGGGCGTATAGCCAGTAGACCTGTTGGGGGTGGTTTTTATACTCCAAAGAATAGATGGCAACTCCTCCACCCAACAACCCGGCGTGCGCTCTAAAGGAACCATAAGTCGGGGCTTTATACCTCTCAAAAATTCCTGGTTAGCACGCTCAGCTTGACCATTAGACTGCGGGTGAGCCACAGAAGATACATTGAGGCGAATATGCTCCTCATCACAAAATTCCTTCATAGCCCCCTTAGATAGGTTTGTACCGTTGTCAGTAATGATACTATGAGGATAACCAAACCGAAAGATTAGCTTTTTGACGAATTGAACTACTGTTGCTGCATCACATATGCTAACCGGCTCAGCCTCAACCCACTTAGTGAACTTGTCAACCGCCACCAAGAGGTGGGTCTTTTTGTCTTTAGACCTCTTAAAGGGTCCCACCATGTCAAGCCCCCAGACTGCAAATGGCCAAGTAATTGGGATCATCCGTAACTCTTGAGCCGGCACATGAGCACGTCGTCCAAATTTCTGGCACCCGTCGCACTTACTGACCAAGTATTCTGCATCTTTATGAGCCGTCAGCCAGTAAAAAACCGTGTCGAAAAGCCTTAGCCACCAAAGATTTTGACCCGGCGTGATGACCACAATCACCGACATGGATCTCATGTAAAATTTCCCGGCCCTCGTCAGGAGAAACACATTGCTAAAAGACGTCAGACACGCTGCGCCTGTGTAACTCGCCATTGACAATGGTCATGGATTTAGACCGCCTTATGATCTGCCGTGCCAGAGTCTCGTCTTGAGGTAACTCGCCGCGGGTCAGGTACACTAGATAAGGCAACGTCCAATTAGGTATCGCGCGAAGAGCTGCCACCAGTTGTTCTTCCGGGTCAGGTATAGCCAAATCTTCCTCCGATGGTAATTTGACTGACGGGTGGTGCAAAACGTCCAAGAACACATTAGGCGGCACCGGCTTACGCTGCGACCCCAGCCTTGACAATGCATCAGCCGCCTCATTTTTCCACCGATCAATATGATCCACCTGATAGCCCTTAAAATGGCCAGCAATAACATCAACCGCCTGGCGATAAGCCACCATGCGAGGGTCCTTTGAGTCCCACGTGCCAGAGACTTGCTGAGCTACCAGGTCTGAGTCGCCAAGACATCTGACCCGGCTCAAGTTCATCTCCTTGGCTACCCGGAGCCCATGAAGCAAAGCCTCATATTCTGCTGCATTATTAGTACAAGGAAACATTAGCCTCAAAACATAATAGAATTTGTCACCTCGTGGGGAAGTTATAAAAACTCCAGCCCCCGAGCCTTCCAATTGCCTGGATCCATCAAAGTGAATCGTCCAATAGGTATTGTCCGGCCTTTCCTCAGGTATTTGACTCTCTGTCCAGTCATTGATAAAATCCACCAGGGCTTGAGATTTGATAGCCGTCCAGGGCACATATTTCAGATTGAGAGGCCCAAGTTCAATTGCCCACTTAGCAATCCTTCCAGTGGCTTCTCTGTTTTGAATGATATCTCCCAAAGGAGCAGAGCTGACCACTGTGATCGGGTGCCCAAGAAAATAATGCTTCAGCTTGCGATTGGCCATGAACACCCCAAGCACCAGCTTTTAATGTGGATATCTTTGCTTAGACTCTGTCAAGACCTCACTGACGTAGTAAACCGGCCGCTGAACTGGGTACTCTTTACCTGCCTCCTTGCGCTCGACCACAACTGCAGCACTGACAGCCCTGTTATTAGCCGCCACATATAAGAGCAGAGGCTCCTTTTCCACGGGAGCAGCCAAAACGGGCGGCTCAGCCAACTGCATTTTGAGCGCCTCAAATGCCTCATTAGCTGCATCACTCGATACGAAATCGTCTGTCTTCTTCATCATCTGATACAGAGGAATAGCTTTCTCACCTATGCGGCTTATGAACCGGCTCAGTGCAGCAATACGACCCGCCAGGCGCTGAACATCATTAATACATGCCGGTTTAGACAAAGAAGTGATGGCCTTGATCTTGTCCGGGTTAGCCTGAATGCCACGCTCAGAGACCAAAAATCCCAAGAGCTTGCCTGCAGGTACACCGAACACACATTTTGTGTTGGGGAACGTTGCATGGGAAACAAAAATTTTCCTACGCACACACAAGATCTATCCATGGTGATGAGCATCTACGAGAGGGAGAGTGAATCTACATACCCTTGTAGATCGCTAAGCGGAAGCGTTTAAGAAACGCGGTTGATGTAGTCGAACGTCTCCGCGATCCAAATCGCAAGTCGTCCCTCGATCCGATCACGAACTAGCGCCGAACGGACGGCACCTCCGCGTTCAACACACGTACGGCTTGATGACGCCTTCACCTCCTCGATCCAGCGAGCGATGATGAAGTAGTGGTTGAGTTCCAGCAGCACGACGGCGTGGTGATGGTGGTGAGGAACAATCTCTGCAGGGCTTCGCCAAGCGCTACCGAGATTATGACGGAGGAACTAGAGGGTTAGGGTTGCCGCACACGGCTTGGGGAAATATTGATGTGTCCCGTGTGCTAGCCCAGCCCCTCTATTTATATGTTGAGCCTTGGGGTCTAAACTTGGAGTAAAAGCCTCCTCCAGGTCGGTTTTGCCCGCACAAGGTCGGTTTGGCCCGCAGGGAAAGAGTCCAACTCGGATCCCTGCCGAACCGTGCACAGCCGTGCACAAGCGGTAGTACCGCTTCACACAAGCGGTAGTACCGCTTGGGCGGTAGTACCGCTTCACACAAGCGGTAGTACCGCTCGGGCGGTAGTACCGCTTCACACAAGCGGTAGTACCGCTTACGCGGCAGTAAAACTACTTTTGCACTTTCCAATACCTCGTGGGCTTTATCCCTTTGGCCCATATAAAGTGTTGCTGCACCCGAACACTTCGGTAAACATCCGGAACCCCTTCCGGTGAACTCCGGAACCCTTCCGGAGATCAAAACACTATTATCACATATATCAATCTTTACCTCCGGACTATTCCGGAGATCCTCATCATGTCCGGGATCTTATCCGGGACTCCGAACAACTTTCGGTCACCAACATAATAACTCAATTATACTAATCGTCACCAAACGTTAAGTGTGTAGACCCTGCGGGTTCGAGAACTATGTAGACATGACCGAGACACCTCTACGGCCAATAACCAATAGCGGGACCTGGATGCCCATATTGGCTCCTACATATTCTACGAAGATCTTTATCGGTCGAACCTCTATGTCAAGGATTCAGTTAATCCCGTATGTTGTTCCCTTTGTTCTTCGGTATGTTACTTGCCCGAGATTCGATCGTCAGTATCACTATACCTAGTTCAATCTCGTTACCGGCAAGTCTCTTTACTCGTTCCGTAATACAAGATCTCGTGGCTAACACTTTAGTCACATTGCTTGCAAGGCTCATTGTGATGTAGTATTACCGAGTGGGCCCTGAGATACCTCTCCGTCATACGGAGTAACAAATCCCAGTCTTGATCCATGCCAACCCAACAGACACCCTCGGAGATACCTGTAGAGCACCTTTATAGTCACCCAGTTACGTTGCGACGTTTGATACACACAAGGTATTCCTCCGGTGTCAGTGAGTTGCATGATCTCATGGTCAAAGGAACAGATACTTGACATGCAGAAAACAATAGCAATAAACTGACACGATCAAATGCTACGTTTACAGTTTGGGTCTTGTCCATCACATCATTCTCCTAATGATGCGATCCCGTTATCAAATGACATCTCATGTCCATGGCTAGGAAACCTTAACCATCTTTGATCAACAAGCTAGTCAACTAGAGGCTTACTAGGGACACAGTGTTGTCTATGTACCCACACATGTATATGAGTTTCCAATCAATACAATTATAGCATGGATAATAAACGATTATCATGAACAAGGAAATATAATAATAACCAATTTATTATTGCCTCTAGGGCATATTTCCAACAGTCTCCCACTTGCACTAGAGTCAATAATCTAGTTCACATCACTATGTGATTTACATTGTAATGAATCGAACACCCATGCAGTTCTGGTGTTGTTCATGTTTAGCCCTTGGAAGAGGTTTAGTCATCGGATCTGCAACATTTAGATCCGTGTGTACTTTGCAAATATTTATGTCGTCCTCCTTGATGTAATCGCGGATGGAATTGAAACGTCGATTTATGTGTCTGGTCCTCTTGTGAAATCTTGGTTCCTTGGCTAGAGCAATGGCACCAGTATTATCACAAAACAGAGTCATTGGGTTAAGTGCACTAGGCACTACTCCAAGATCTGTCATGAACTCTTTCATCCAGACACCTTCCTTCGCCGCCTCCGAGGCAGCGATGTACTCCGCTTCGCATGTAGAATCTGCTACCACGCTTTGCTTGGAACTGCACCAGCTAACCGCACCCCCATTAAGAATAAATACGTATCCGGTTTGCGACTTAGAGTCATCCGGATCAGTGTCAAAGCTTGCATCGACGTAACCCTTTACGACGAGCTCTTGATCACCTCCATAAACGAGAAACATGTCCTTAGTCCTTTTCAGGTACTTCGGGATATTCTTGACCGCCGTCCAGTGTTCCATTCCTGGATCACTTTGAAACCTTCCGACCATACTTATGGCAAGGCTGACATCGGGTCTTGTGCACAGCATTGCATACATGATAGAGCCTATGGCCGAAGCATAGGGGATGACACTCATCTTTTCTCTATCTTCTGCAGTCACTGGGCATTGAGTCTTACTCAACTTCACACCTTGCAATACAGGCAAGAACCCCTTCTTGGACTGATCCATTTTGAACTTCTTCAAAACTTTGTCAAGGTATGTGCTTTGTGAAAGTCCTATTAAGCGTCTCGATCTATCTCTATAGATCTTGATGCCTAATATGAAAGCAGCTTCTCCTAGGTCCTTCATTGAAAAACTCTTGTTCAAATATTCCTTCACGCTTTCCAGCATTTCTATATTGTTTCCAATCAGTAATATGTCATCCACATATAATATTAGAAACGCTATAGAGCTCCCACTCACTTTCTTGTAAATACAAGCTTCTCCGTAAACTTGTATAAACTCGAACGCTTTGATCACTTCATCAAAGCGAAGATTCCAACTCCGAGATGCTTGCACCAGTCCATAAATGGATCGCTGGAGTTTGCAAATTTTGTCAGCATTCTCTGGATCGACAAAACCTTCTGGTTGCATCATATACAACTCTTCCTTAAGGTAACCGTTAAGGAACGCTGTTTTGACATCCATCTGCCAAATTTCATAATCGAAAAAGGCAGCTATTGCTAACATGATTCTGACGGACTTAAGCATCGCTACGGGTGAGAAGGTCTCATCGTAGTCAACTCCTTGAACTTGTGAAAAACCCTTTGCCACAAGTCGAGCTTTATAGACGGTGACATTACCGTCCGCGTCCGTCTTCCTCTTAAAGATCCATTTGTTCTGAATGGCCTTACGCCCTTCAGGTAATACTTCCAAAGTCCATACTTTGTTTTCATACATGGATCCCATCTCGGATTTCATGGCCTCTAACCACTTCTCGGAATCCGGGCCCATCATCGCTTCTCCATAGCTCGTAGGTTCATCGTTGTTTAACAACATGACCTCTAAGACAGGGTTGCCGTACCACTCAGGAGCAGTACGCGTCCTTGTCGACCTACGAGGTTCGATAGCAACTTGATCCAAAGCTTCATGATCATCATCATTAACTTCCTCTTCAGCTAATGTAGGCTCCACAGAAACAACTTTCTGCGCTGCGCTACTCTCAGGTTGAAGTAAAGGTTCAACAACCTCATCAAGTTCTATCTTCCTCCCACTCAATTCTTTCGAGAGAAACTCTTTCTCAAGAAATGTTCCGTTTTTAGCGACAAACACTTTGCCCTCGGATCTGAGGTAGAAGGTATACCCAATTGTCTCTTTTGGGTATCCTATGAAGACGCATTTCTCCGCTTTGGGTTCCAGCTTTTCAGGCTGAAGCTTTTTGACATAAGCATCACATCCCCAAACTTTAAGAAACGACAGCTTTGGCTTCTTGTCAAACCAAAGTTCATATGGCGTTGTCTCAACGGATTTCGATGGTGCCCTATTTAAAGTGAATGCAGCTGTCCCTAATGCATAACCCCAAAACGATAGTGGCAAATCGGCAAGAGACATCATTGATCGCACCATATCCAATAAGGTTCGATTACGACGTTCGGACACACCATTACGCTGTGGTGTTCCAGGCGGTGTCAATTGTGAAACAATTCCACACTGTCTTAAGTGACTGCCAAACTCATAACTCAGATATTCTCCCCCTCGATCAGATCGTAGGAATTTAATCTTCTTGTTACGATGATTCTCAACTTCACTCTGAAATTGTTTGAACTTTTCAAATGTTTCAGACTTGTGTTTTATTAAGTAAATATACCCATATCTACTTAAGTCATCAGTGAAGGTGAGAAAGTAACGATAACCACCGCGCGCCTCAATACTCATCGGACCGCACACATCAGTATGTATGATTTCCAATAAGTCACTTGCCCGTTCCATTGTTCCAGAGAACGGCGTTTTAGTCATCTTGCCCATGAGGCATGGCTCACATGTGTCAAGTGATTCAAAATCAAGTGACTCCAAAAGTCCATCAGCATGGAGCTTCTTCATGCGTTTTACGCCAATATGACCTAAACGGCAGTGCCACAAGAAAGTGGTATTATCATTATCAATTCTATATCTTTTGGCATCAATGTTATGAACATGTGTATCATTACTATCGAGATTCAACAAGAATAAACCCCTCACATTGGGTGCATGACCATAAAAGATATTACTCATATAAATAGAACAACCATTATTCTCTGATTTAAATGAGTAACCGTCTCGCAATAAACAAGATCCAGATATAATGTTCATGCTTAACGCAGGCACCAAATAACACTTATTTAGGTTCATCACTAATCCCGACGGTAATCGAAGAGCGAGCGTGCCGACGGTGATCACATCAACCTTGGAACCATTTCCCACGCGCATCGTCACTTCGTCCTTTGCTAGCCTCTGTCTATTCCGCAGTTCCTGTTTTGAGTTGCAAATATGAGCAACCGCACCGGTATCAAATACCCAGGCACTACAACGAGAGTTGGTAAGGTACACATCAATAACATGTATATCATATATACCTTGTTTGTTGTTGGCCGCCTTCTTGTCAGCCAAATACTTGGGGCAATTCCGCTTCCAGTGTCCAGTTCCCTTGCAATGAAAACACACAGTTTCTGGTTTGGGTCCAGCCTTGGGTTTCTTCACGAGAGGAGCAACTGCTTTGCCACTCTGCTTGGAGTTACCCTTCTTACCCTTGCCATTTTTCTTGAAACTAGTGGCTTTATTGACCATCAACACTTGATGCTCCTTCTGAATTTCAGACTCAGCGGCTTTCAGCATCGCAAACAGCTCGGCGACTGACTTGTTCATCCCGTGCATGTTATAGTTCAACACGAAGCTCTTGTAGCTAGGTGGCAATGATTGAAGAACTCTGTCAGTGATAGCCTCTGGCGGAAGGGGCATCCCTAACTCAGCCAGACGGGTGGAGTACCCAGACATTCTGAGCACGTGATCACTGATAGACCCGTTCTCCTCCATCTTGCAAGCATAGAACTTATCGGAGATCTCATATCTCTCGATCCGGGCATTCTTCTGAAAGATAAACTTCAACTCCTGGAACATCTCATATGCTCCATGACGTTCAAAACGTCTTTGAAGTCCCGGTTCTAAGCCATACAACATTGCACATTGAACTATTGAGTAATCATCAGAACGAGCCTGCCAGGCGTTCACAACGTCTAGAGACTCAACTGGAGCGGGTGGATCACCAAGCGGTGCATCAAGGACATAAGCCTTCTGGGAAGCCGTAAGGATAATCCTTAGATTACGGGCCCAGTCCACAAAGTTACTTCCATCATCTTTCAACTTAGCTTTCTCTAGGAACGCATTAAAATTCAGGGGTGCTACTGCGCGAGCCATGATCTACAACATAAATATAGCAAAGACAACTTAGACTATTGTTCTAGATAATGAGTTTAGTTAATCATATTACTTAAAAACTCCCACTCAAATTGACATCCCTCCGGTCATTCGAGTGTAACATGATCCAAATCCACCAACTCAAGTCCGATCATCACGTGAGTCGAGGTGGTTTCAATGGTGAACATCTTCATGTTGATCATATCTACTATATGACTCATGTTCGACCTTTCGGTCTCTTGTGTTCCGAGGCCATGTCTGTACATGCTAGGCTTGTCAAGTTTAACCTGAGTGTTCCGCACGTGTAACATGGCTTACACCCGTTGCATGCGAACGTAGAGTCTATCACACCCGATCATCACGGCGTGTCTCGAAACGACGAACTTTCGCAACGGTGCACACTTGGGGAGAACACAATTTTATCTTGAAATTTAAGTGAGGGATCACCTTATAATGCTACCGTCGTCCTAAGCAAAATAAGATGCATAAAAGGATTAACATCACATGCAAATCATAAGTGACATGATATGGCCATGAACTTGTGCTTTTGATCTCCATCTCCAAAGCACCGGCATGATCTCCATCGTCACCGGCATGACACCATGATCTCCATCATCTTGATCTCCATCAACGTGTCGCCATAAGGTTGTCGCGCCGACTGTTGCTTCCATGACTATAGCTAACGTTTAGCGATAAAGTAAAGCATTACATAGCGCTTAATGATTGACACGCAGGTCATACAATAATTAAAGACAACTCTATGGCTCCTGCCAGTTGCCGTACTCATCGACATGCAAGTCGTGATATTCTATACAACACATGATCATCTCATACATCACATATATCTCATCATGTAATTGGCCATATCACATCACAACATACCCTGCAAAAACAAGTTAGACGCCCTCTAATTGTTGTTGCAAATTTTACGTGGCTGCTACGGGTTTGCAAGAACCGTTCTTACCTACGCAAAACCACAACGTGGTGTAGTGATTGCTTTTTGATCTTCTAAAAGAACCCTCTTCATTGAAATCGATTCAACTAAAGTGAGAGAGACAGACACCCGCTAGCCATCTTTATGCAACGAAGTTACATGTCAGTTGAAGGAACCTGTCTCGCGTAAGTGTACGCGTAATGTCGGTCCGGGCCGCTTCATCTCACAGTACCGCCGAATCAAATATCAACTAGTAACGGCAAGCAATATGTATACACCCACGCCCACAACTCGTTTGTGTTCTACTCGAGATCTCATCTACGCATAGACCTGGCTCATGATGCCACTGTTGGGGAACGTTGCATGGGAAACAAAAATTTTCCTACGCACACACAAGATCTATCCATGGTGATGAGCATCTACGAGAGGGAGAGTGAATCTACATACCCTTGTAGATCGCTAAGCGGAAGCGTTTAAGAAACGCGGTTGATGTAGTCGAACGTCTCCGCGATCCAAATCGCAAGTCGTCCCTCGATCCGATCACGAACTAGCGCCGAACGGACGGCACCTCCGCGTTCAACACACGTACGGCTTGATGACGCCTTCACCTCCTCGATCCAGCGAGCGATGATGAAGTAGTGGTTGAGTTCCAGCAGCACGACGGCGTGGTGATGGTGGTGAGGAACAATCTCTGCAGGGCTTCGCCAAGCGCTACCGAGATTATGACGGAGGAACTAGAGGGTTAGGGTTGCCGCACACGGCTTGGGGAAATATTGATGTGTCCCGTGTGCTAGCCCAGCCCCTCTATTTATATGTTGAGCCTTGGGGTCTAAACTTGGAGTAAAAGCCTCCTCCAGGTCGGTTTTGCCCGCACAAGGTCGGTTTGGCCTGCAGGGAAAGAGTCCAACTCGGATCCCTGCCGAACCGTGCACAGCCGTGCACAAGCGGTAGTACCGCTTCACACAAGCGGTAGTACCGCTTGGGCGGTAGTACCGCTTCACACAAGCGGTAGTACCGCTCGGGCGGTAGTACCGCTTCACACAAGCGGTAGTACCGCTTACGCGGCAGTAAAACTACTTTTGCACTTTCCAATACCTCGTGGGCTTTATCCCTTTGGCCCATATAAAGTGTTGCTGCACCCGAACACTTCGGTAAACATCCGGAACCCCTTCCGGTGAACTCCGGAACCCTTCCGGAGATCAAAACACTATTATCACATATATCAATCTTTACCTCCGGACTATTCCGGAGATCCTCATCATGTCCGGGATCTTATCCGGGACTCCGAACAACTTTCGGTCACCAACATAATAACTCAATTATACTAATCGTCACCAAACGTTAAGTGTGTAGACCCTGCGGGTTCGAGAACTATGTAGACATGACCGAGACACCTCTACGGCCAATAACCAATAGCGGGACCTGGATGCCCATATTGGCTCCTACATATTCTACGAAGATCTTTATCGGTCGAACCTCTATGTCAAGGATTCAGTTAATCCCGTATGCTGTTCCCTTTGTTCTTCGGTATGTTACTTGCCCGAGATTCGATCGTCAGTATCACTATACCTAGTTCAATCTCGTTACCGGCAAGTCTCTTTACTCGTTCCGTAATACAAGATCTCGTGGCTAACACTTTAGTCACATTGCTTGCAAGGCTCATTGTGATGTAGTATTACCGAGTGGGCCCTGAGATACCTCTCCGTCATACGGAGTAACAAATCCCAGTCTTGATCCATGCCAACCCAACAGACACCCTCGGAGATACCTGTAGAGCACCTTTATAGTCACCCAGTTACATTGCGACGTTTGATACACACAAGGTATTCCTCCGGTGTCAGTGAGTTGCATGATCTCATGGTCAAAGGAACAGATACTTGACATGCAGAAAACAATAGCAATAAACTGACACGATCAAATGCTACGTTTACAGTTTGGGTCTTGTCCATCACATCATTCTCCTAATGATGCGATCCCGTTATCAAATGACATCTCATGTCCATGGCTAGGAAACCTTAACCATCTTTGATCAACAAGCTAGTCAACTAGAGGCTTACTAGGGACACAGTGTTGTCTATGTACCCACACATGTATATGAGTTTCCAATCAATACAATTATAGCATGGATAATAAACGATTATCATGAACAAGGAAATATAATAATAACCAATTTATTATTGCCTCTAGGGCATATTTCCAACATTTTGCCGGGTTAAGCATCATCTTGTAAACCCGCAAATTGTCAAAAGTCTCTTTCAAATCAGCCAGTAGAGTCTCCTTCTTCCTTGACTTAACCACAATATCATCCACATAAGCATGAACATTGCGCCCAATTTGACCATGAAGACAGTTCTGCAGACAACGCTGGTAAGTCGCCTGGGCACTCTTGAGCCCAAAAGGCATAGACACATAGCAGAAAGCTCCAAAAGGCGTAATGAAAGACGTCTTCTCTAGGTCTTTGACTGCCATCTTAATCTGATGATAACCTGGATAAGCATCCAGGAAGCATAGACTCTCACAACCCGTCGTTGCATCAATAATTTGATCGATACGGGGGAGAGCAAACGGGTCAACCGGACACGCCCTGTTAAGATCTGTGTAATCCACGCACATGCGCCACATGACGTTCTTCTTGAGTACCAACACCGGGTTAGCTAACCACTCCGGGTGAAAAACTTCAACGATGAACCCTGCTGCCAAGAGCCGGGCCACCTCTTCCCCAATAGCCTTATGCCTCTCCTCATTGAAGCGCCGAAGGAACTGTTTGACCGGCTTAAACTTAGGATCCACATTAAGGTGGTGCTCAGCAAATTCTCTCGGTACACCCGGCATGTCAGAAGGCTTCCATCCAAAGATGTCCCGATTCTCATGGATGAATTCGATGAGCGCACTTTCCTATTTGGGATCCATATTAGCCCCAATAGTGAACTGCTGTGATGAGTCGCCAGGAGTGAAATTCACTCGCTTGGTATCTTCTGCAACAAACTTGAAGGGCGGCTCAGATTCCGTGCTAGGCTTCTTTAGCGGGGTCATATCTGTGGGGTCAACATTCTCCTTATAAAACTTGAGTTCCGCCTCCGCACAACTTGACTCTGCATATGCTACATCACCTTCCTCACACTCAAGAGCAATCTTCCGATCACCATGCATAGTAATCGTCCCCTTCAACCCGGGCATCTTGAGCTGTAAGTAAACATAGCAAGGTCTAGCCATGAACTTGGCGTAAGCCGGCCGTCCGAACAGAGCGTGGTACGGGCTCTTGATCTTTACCACCTCGAACCATAAAGATTCCACCCTGTAGTTGAATTCATCGCCAAAAGCTACCTCCAAGGAAATCTTTCCAACTGGATAAGCCGACTTTCCGGGCACCACGCCGTGAAAAACCGTTGAAGAGGGTTTAAGATCCTTGTGAAGCAAATTCATCCGGCGGAATGTGTCATAATACAGGATGTTGATGCTGCTGCCACCATCCATAAGCACCTTGGTAAACACGTAGCCTCCAACTTGGGGAGCCACTACCAAAGCCAACTGCCCCGGGTTATCAACACGCGGCGGGTGATCCTTCCTGCTCCAGGTTATATCATACTCGGACTACTTCAAGTACTGCGGGAGAGCTGGCATGATCGCATTAACCGCCCGTTTGCGTATCTTCTAATCTCGCTTGTCGAGGCTAGTCATAAAAACATGATACTGCCCTCCATTAAGCTGTTTTGGGTTACTCTAATACCCTGACTGGTTATTTTGTTGCTGACCTCCACTGCCAGACTGTTGATTATTACCTCCATGGTTTCCTTGGCCCTGATAGCCAGAACCTGAGCCGCCTGTACCAAAGCCGGACCCGGGAGGACCGGAGCCTGACCCGCCGGACGGTCCACCACCGCCCGCTTGATGCTGGTTAATGCTGTAATTTTGGAACTCCCGCATGACCCAACAATCCCTCCAGGCATGAGTGGATGGCTTATCAGGAAGACTATGCTTCGGGCAAGGAGCATTCAACATCGCCTCCATGTTGACAGGCTTGTTTTTACCCAAAGGCGGCTTACCATTGCCCTTTCCACGGTTTCCTCCAGCACTAGTGTTGGCCACCAAATCTGACCCGCCGTCTGGGTGCTTCCGCTTTCCACCATTGCCATTATTATTTCCTCCCCCGTTCTGCTGTTGATTCTTGCCATTGTTATTCTTCTTACCCTTGGACGATTTCTCATCATCGGAGACGGGGTCCTTCGTGTTATCAGAATCTGCATACTTAGTGAGAGACGCCATGAGCTCTCCCATGTCTTCGCATGAACGTTTGAGCCGGCCAAGCTTCTGCTTCAGAGGCAAAAAATGGCAATTCTTCTCCAAAATCAGAACCGCTTGCGCCACCGTGATGTTATCAGAAGAGTGGATAATGGTTGAGACCCGCCGGACCCAATGACGGGCCGACTCATCCTCCCGCTGCACACAATGATCCAAATCCACGATGGTCATGGGCTGCTTGCACGTTCCTTGAAATTTTTTGATGAACTTCGCCTTTAACTCGGCCCAGGAATTAATGGTATTGGGTGTCAAACCCTTCAACCACGTACGAGCCGGCCCTTCCAACATCATGATGAAATACTTGGCACAAACTGCATCACTGACATCTAACATCTCCATGGCTAGTTCATAACTCTCGATCCAAGCTTTCGGGGGTAAATCGGCAGTATAATTGGGCACCTTGCGGGGACCCTTGAAGTCCTTCGGCAGGCGCTCATTTCGTAAAGCCGGCACTAAGCACGGCACTCCCACAGCCCTGAAGGTTACCCCGGCTCCTACTGAAACAGAAGGCGCTACTGTGGGTTCTTGATAAGCCGCCGCAGCTGCTAATGCTGCCGCCTCTCGCTGCGCCCTTGCCAGATCCACCAACGCCTGAGCATCAAGAGCCGGCTGATCGTCTCGCGCCGGGTTTCAACGTCGCTCACTGCTAGAGATCGCAGGCGACTCTAAGCGTCGGCTGTAGCTGCGGCTCGGGATGGGGGTTGAGTGCATGCGACTTCGGCTGTAAGTATACTTCTCCTGCTGTGCCACCGCTGTCTGTAAATATCCAATGGCGTTCCGCACTTCCTCCGCATAAGGCGTCCCATCAGGGATGGGGATCGTGCCGAGTCTGACCGCCGCTGCCACCATGTTCTCCGCTGGGTTAGAATAATGACCGGGCGGTGTCGGAAAAGACTGTGGCGGGGTCTGGTTCCTGCGGGGCGGGTCTGACTGCCGATGCTGAACCGCCGCCCTGCTCCCAGGTACTTCCGCCATCCGGGTTACGGTCAGAGGCGCATTCCGTCCCGTCCCTAGCGTGTTAAAAAGATTTCTAGCCTCATATTGATCCGGCAAACAGGATTGATGCCTCATCCGGTGAACCGCCGCTGCGGTCTGCTGCTCTAGTTCAAGGTGAAAGGCTTCCGTCCTAAGGCGCTCCGACTCAGTATCCATCTGAGCCTTCAGTGCATTGATTTCCTCTTGGACACCGGCCATCTGGTCCTTTAACCTTGCGATCTCCGTGTTACGGGCTGCTTGGTTTTCGACCATGACCTCGGTTCCCATCAGAGTTTTAAGCTCGTTCATCAGATCCAGCAAAACTTGAGCCGGCGGCCTGCTGGATCCAGACCCGGTCGCTCTAGCAGCCGTGCTACCAAGGGCCGGTGCCGATCCTGCCATGAAGACAGCGGTGCGGCTGGGCGGCTCATAGTATACCGGCTCATGGTCTTCGGGCTCAGCGTAACTCTCAAAACAACCCCCAAGTCCGCCGTTGTGAAGCTGGTATATTGATTCTGCCTCTCCGCTCGAGGATCCATCCTCTGAGTAGATGAGGGTTTCTTCCCGCGACATGGAACCTTCAAGCTCCGTGCCTTGGGTGAAGCCGACGAAGACGCGCTTCTGACCCGGGTTAACTCAGGCGGGTTGCGCGCGCCGGGCCGGCTCGACGAGGTCGGTGCAGATGTCCAGCCCGGGCTTAGGTCCGCCGATCTTGCCGATGAAGACGTGAATTCCACCGAAGGGGATCCGGTGCCCGTACTCGATTGAGTCGGCCTCGGGGCCCCAGCCAGCGTCGTTGATGTAGAGCTTGCCGCGGCGACTATTGGTCATCCTGCCAACGGCGTGTCCCTCGATCCCTGGGAGAAAGCCCTTCGAGAACTCCACACCACCGAGCGTTAGCCCCACGGTGGGCGCCAATTGTCGTGGTTTTGTCACGGCAGATGCCCTGGTGAAAGGACTTAGGTTTGAGTCCATTGCTAAGGCGGTGAGCTCGAAGGGGTTGATCGGAATCGAGAGACAAGGGTTTACCCAGGTTCGGCCCCTCTGGAAAGAGGTAAAAGCCTACGTCCTGCTTTGTGTTGTATTGATTGGGTATCGATTACAAGGGAGCGAGTTCGCTTGACCTAGCTATCGATGAGTTGTTTCATGGCCTAAGCCGCCCAGGTAACCCGCCTTTATATACACAGGTCAAGGCCCTGGGCTTACAAGACTCCAGGCCGGGTTATACTTGATAACCGACCTCACCTCTAACTACACATGCCGTGTCTAACAAGCCGCCACCGGCGGCTTACGTCACCGGGTCACATCTCGTCTTCTGGCTCCGGGCGTCCAGGCCCATTGAGGGAGCCTGCACCAAACCTTGTCGTAAGCCGCCAACCGCATGACCCGGCTCCACCTGGGCGGGTCTCACCATGGGGTTATATCCCCAACAGTTTGTATTGGAGGGTATAAGTCATGGTAAAGTTAGAATACAGTAGATATAATGCACTAATAAAATATGAATGGGTTTGCAACAGTACTTAGAGTGGTAATTTGCTTTATTATACTAACGGATCTCACGAGAATTTTGTTAAGTTTTGTGTCATTGAAGTTTTCAAGTTTTGGGTGAGATCACGATGGATGAAGGAATAAGGAGTAAGAAGAGCCAATGCTTGGGGATGATACAGAACCCCAAGATAATATCCAAAGAGTAACAAGCAACTAAGCTTGGGGATGCCCCGAGTGGCATCCCCATTTTCTTCTAACGACCATCGGTATTTTACTTGGAACTATATTTTTATTCGTCACATATCATGAGTTTTGCTTGGAGCGTCTTGTATCTGTGCTTGTATTGCTTTTATCCTTTCTGGACACACCTATTTGAGAGAGCCAAAATTATTCTATGATTTGTTAGAATTGCTCTATATGCTTCACTTAAATCTATTGAGCTATGAAATTGCTCTAGTGCTTCACTTATATCTTTTTGAGCACGGCGTGCTTTTACATGTTTGAAGAAATGCTCTCATGCTTCACTTAGATTATTTTGAGAGTTAGTAAATTTTGAAGAAATCCTCTCATGCTTCACTTATATTATTTTGAGAGACGAAAACTTTTATGCTCATGATCTTCACTTAAATCTATTTGAGCTTGTCAAAAACAATGGCAATATATGAAACTAGTCCCAAAGTGATAGATATTCAAGAGGGATATAATAAAAACTTTCATGAAGATCATTGGACAAATTAAACTTGATTCTTTGTAATAGTTTTGAGACATGATGATAGTAATATGTGAGTTATGTTAGTGAGTAATTATGCTTAGTAAGAATATTGATGTTAAGGTTTGTGATTCCCTATGCAAGCATGAAAGTAAATAGTTGTGCAATGAAATTATATCCTACTTATGGTGCATTATTCGGTGTTAGTTATGCTTAATGCTCGCTTATGTTATTTTTCGTTTCTTGGTTGGATGCTTCTCAACCTATTTGCTAGCCTTCACTGATACTAAGTAGAAATACTACTTGTGCATCCAAAATCCTTAAACCCAGTTTTGCCATATGAGTCCACTATACCTACCTATATGCGCTATTTCCATGCCGTTCCAAGAAAATTTGTATGTGCCATCTCTAATTTTCAAAATAAATTTTCCTTTTTATGTGCTCGTACCACTCATGAAATGGTAGGGAGTGACCGATATTTTTCCATGCTAGATGTGTTATTCTCAAGATGAGTGTTTATTCACCTGTCATTGCACGAGAGTACGGCGGTTGTCAAATAATAAATTCCTTGGAAAGTGTTGGTATGGAAGGCAACTGTGGATTCGGCTAACCATGGAAAGTGAAAGTATGGTGGAAAAAGGAATAAACTTTATTTTCTGTTTGGGAACCGTTTATGATGTATCTAGCATGTAAAGGTATTGAAATCTCTCGGTCGTTTTCATTGACAGGAAAGGCATGTAAAGGTATTGAAATCTCTCGGTCGTTTTCGTTGACAGGAAAGGCATGTAAAGGCATGTAAAGGTATTGAAATCTCTCGGTCATTTTTATCTATCAATTTAAACCTTGAGCTCTGGCACCTCTACAAATCCCTACTTCCCTCTATGAAGGGCCTATCTATTTACTTTATGCAAGTTTTATTTTATTTTTGAGTCTCCATCTTCTCTTATAAAGCACCAACTAGGGGGCACTATGATCGTACTTAAGCATTAGGTAAAGCTAATATTTGAGTGTGTTTCACGAATGGATCAATGATTGAGCATGATGAGCTAGGGATAACTTGCTTTAGTGTTGATATTTTGAAAGACATGGTTGCTTGTTGATATGCTTGAGTATTAAAGTCTTCATGTCAAAACTAGACTATTACTTTGAAGCATATAAAAGTCCAAATGTCCATGCTACAAAGAAAAGAATATGTGATGAACATCTTAGGCAGCATTCCACATCAAAAATTCTGTTTTTATCATTTACCTACTCGAGGACGAGTAGGAATTAAGCTTGGGGATACTGATATGTCTCCAACGTATCTATAATTTTTTATTGTTCCATGCTGTTATATTATCAATCTTGGATGTTTTATATTCATTTTATAGCAACTTTATATAATTTTTGGGGGACTAACCTATTGGCATAGTGCCAAGTGCCAGTTGCTGTTTTTTGCTTGTTTTTTACTTCGTAGAAAATCAATACCAAATGAAGCCCAAACACCGTGAAAATTTTTGGAGAATTTTTTTGGGCCAGAAGACACCAGATGGGCCAGAGAAGTGTCGGAGAAGAAGGCCGAGGTGGGGAACACCCACCAGGGCACGCCAGAGGCCCCTGGTGCAGCCTGGTGGGTGGTGCCCACCTCGGGACCTCCCCTCCACCGACTATCAGCTCTATAAATTCTCAAATATTTGGAAAACCCTAGGGGAGTCGACGAAACACAATTCCAGCCGCCGCAAGTTCCAGAACCTCGAGATCCATAGGTGCCTCTCCAATGATGCGTGAGTAGTCCATCATAGACATACGGGTCCGTAGGCAGTAGCTAGATGGCTTCCTCTCTCTCTTTTGATTCTCAATACAATGGTCTCTTGGAGATCTATTTGATGTAATGAATTTTGCGGTGTGTTTGTTGGGATCTGATGAATTTTGAGTTCATGATCAGTTTCTATCCATGAATATTATTTGAGTCTTCTTTGATCTCTTATATGCATGATTACTTATAGCATCGTATTTCTTCTTCGAATCTTTGGTTTAGTTAGGCCAACTAGATCGATTTTCCTTGCCATGGGAAGAGGTGCTTTGTGATGGGTTCGATCTTGCGGTGTTCTTTCCCAGTGACAGAAGGGGCAGCAAGGCACGCATGTATCGTTGCCATTAAGGATAACAAGATGGGGTCTATTCCTACATGAATAGATCTTGTCTACATCATGTCATCGTTCTTATTGCATTACTCCGTTGGTGTCTAGCTTATCTTGGACGTGGCCGATGTGTGGAGTAATAGTAGTAGATGCAGAATCGTTTCGGTCTACTTATCTTGGACGTGGTGCCTATATAATGATCATTGCCTGGATATCGTCATGATTATTTGATCTTCTATCAATTGCCCAACAGTAATTTGTTCACCCACCGTGTGCTATACTCATGAGAGAAGCCACTAGTGAAACCTACGGCCCCGGGTCTACTTTTCCAATATATTGCTTTCCGATCCACTCTTTTGCCGTTTTTCAGATCTATTAATCCAAAAAACCCAAAAATACCTTGCTGGAGTTTTTATTTACTTCTTTGATTTTGTGTTCTTGCGAGATCTGTTTACCAAAACTTTTGCAAACCAATCTATCTTATCATCATTGAGAGCTTGACAACCTCTCTTACGCGTCGGGTTGCAAGTATTTATTATTTGTGTGCAGGTGTTGTTTACATAGTTGCTTGATCTTCCTCTACGGATTGATACATTGGTTTGTTAACAGAGGGAAATACTTACCGTCGCTGTGCTGCATGCCCTTCCTATTTGAGGAAAATACCGACGCAGTCTCAAGCCACGTCAGAGGCCATCGCCGCTAGGTGGCGACTCAAAGGGGTTAAAAGGGAACGGGAGGCGAGTTACCCAGGTTCGGCCCCTCTGATCGAGGTAATAGCCTACGTCCTGCTTTGTGTCTATATTGATGGAGATCTCGATTACAAGGGTGTGGAATCGCTAACCTAGCTTTCGAGAGTATCTAACTTAAGTCTTTCGGTCCTAGGGGCTTGCCTTTATATATAGGTTAAGACCCTAGGGTTTACAACAGAGTGTGAGTCATATCACAAATCGTAACCTATCATGTCTTCTAACACGCCTTGCCTCGCAAGCAAGGAATCCTACGGCGTCTTTTGCCTTGTGGGCCTTGAGTCGCCATCTCCCCATGCTCGGGCCGTCCGGTGGCTTACTTAGTATCCTGCTTGCCTTGTCTCCTTACTGATATGGGGTGTCCCGATCTTCTCAGTAAGCGGCGGTGGTGATGGTGATGGTGTAGGATAACTTGTATGTCGCCGATGAACTCTCCCTCACTTGATCCCTGATGCCAATGCAAAAGGTCTCAACCCTTTGGATATTCACAATGTGACACACTTGCGCACGCAGCCGTCGACCACGAACAGTATAATTGCAATATACTAATTCCCAATGGAATAGCAGATCACACTTTGACTTGCAATATATAATCACCAGATCGATACGAATTGGTGATGAGGATTCAAGATGAATGCTTACAAGCAATCTCATGAACTAGGGTTTATCTTAAACGTGGTATGCCCTAACTAACCCTAAGGAAGAGTATTTATATCCTAAGATAGATCGAAGGGGTACACGGGCCGTCAGCCCCAAAGTCTGCGCGCAGGCAGAGCGGTACTACCGCTTATGGCAAGCGGTACTACCGTGATAAGCGGTACTACCGCTCGTACAAATATCAAGTGCCGCTTTAGTACCGCTTGGGGTTGCTTGGATTCCAGAAGAAATTTCCTAAGCGGTACTAGGACGGTAGTACTGGGGCGGTACTACCGCTTAAGCGGTACTACCGCTTGTGTGGGGCGGTACTACCGCCCTGGAAACTGCAGGGTCTTCCTCCCTTCCTTGCTGCAATGCCTCCTTGTTCCCTTGTGCCATGCCTTCCTCTCCAATGTACCTAACGATACATACACACAAGGATTTAGGCAGTATAAAGTTCTTTCGAATCAAAGTAACAAGTTCAACTAGGAATGAATTCACCTTATGATATTTGTCAACGAGGCTCAATATTTCTTTCCAGCTTAAGCAAGCAGAATCATCATATTTCGTGAATATATCCTCATCACTTACACGGCCCATCTTGGATATGTCTCCAGTGCCGCCATTACACTAACCCGGCCCAATAGGGCGAGTTATACCACGGGGTTATATCCCTGACATTAGGCCCCAAATTGATTTGAATGCGTTCATGTCAATTTCTCCTATCTTCTCTTGGCGGCTTATCATCTGCTTGCATCTATGTTCTTCATGGATCCCGAAATGCCGACTCACAATACTTCCAGACTTGTTATTTTTCCAATGCCTGGCTATTTAATGACATCACTTGCCAAAAATTCAGGGAACTAGTGGTGGCATCACGGTGAATCTAACGTATCCATATTTCCCGAAAATTGAGGCGTCTTTGTTTCTCAAAATTTACTGTGTCACCTTGATTTCGCGCCTTCCGGTTGCCCCTTTGAGTTCTTCCTTATTAAATACTCCCGGGAGGGCCCCTTTTTCCACTTTTACCTCATCCCTCTCGCTTCTTCTTCCTCGCGCCCGCCAGCTTCGTTGTGCCAGTGCCGATGTTCGTCCGTCGCCGGTGACCACCTTCGGGACTACAGCAACGCCACGTTTCCATCGAGATCAAGCCGCTCGTCCAGCTGTTTGTATCCGCGGTCCCCGGTTTCTTTTTAGGTAAATCATTCTTCTCATTTAGATCCATATTAGTTCGTCAGAGTTCTTCATGCCTCGGTTAGTTTTTCTTCCATCCATCGCCATTGCTTGTTCGTGTGTAGATTCCATGAGTCTTACTGTAAAATAGAGCAGCTTTGGGCGGCAGATTCATTTTTCGCATAACGTCTTCGAACCTCTCTCAAGAATCTGTGCACTGAACCACCACTGCTCCCATGTCTTGTTGCTAGGGTTAGCAATTATTTTATTTTTCCGAATCATTTGTAGATCCGCAATTGTTGCTAGTTCGGTAAAAACTTGTTTCCCCCTGCACTTAGTAAAAACTAGATGTCTTGTACTTCAGAATGAGCTGCCCCTATTCTTGTCGGCTTAGTAGTTGTAACCCGCCATGTGCTAAATTGTTGTATCGGATGTTGTCCTTCTCATGAGGCGACTTATCCATTCGCAAATGTTTAGGATATCTTTACCTTAATCATGTACTTAAGCCGCCCCTTTCATTCTATTCAGGCAATTCATCATGTCGAAAACCACCTCCTGCAACTGGGCGGCCTCCCAAATCTCTGAACTCATTCTTCAAGACTACCAAGGTCAAGGGTTTTAGCCGCCTAAAGAAGTAATTGGCTAGCGGGTTGCCCTCGGAGAAGAAATCCCAAAACCGGAAGAAGGAGTAGTAGTAGTATTCTTGGATCATCTTCTCAGAGGCTTCTCACCTCCCGGGTCAAAATTCTTTCGGGATGTCCTGCATTTCTTCAATCTTCATCCTCAAGACCTAGCTCCCAATTCTGTATCAAATCTCTGCCAGTTCCAAGTGCTCTATGAGGTGTATCTACAAATTGAACTCTGTGTCTCCCTTTTTAGGGAGTTTTTCTACTTGAACTGTCAGACTGAATGTGCCGATGGCCCCAGTCACGAGCTTGGCAGGATCTCAATCCAGAGGAGGAGAGACGTTGTCTTCTCTGCTGCCACTCTGCCAAGCCACCCAAAGGGGTGGAATAAAACTTGGTTCTATTGCCGTAACACGGCCCCGGGTGATGAGAATCCCTTGTCGGGTTATAGGCCAGACCGTCTTTCCATGAACCTTGAACTTCCTGGCTGGGCTTCTTCGGAAGAACGTGCTCAACACGCCCATATATATCCAAAGTTGAGGGCCTTAATAGCCAACGGGTTAACCAGAATTGATTTGACCCGGTGTTGGGTTTCTTGGAGTATTTTGCCGCTAAGCCGCCGAGGCAGCTTGATGTGCGCTCACTCCGGGGACTTAGACGACCCCCAAAGGTTCAACAATATAACTTTGGACGCCGATGAGGTGAATCAAATTCTGAAGAGGCTATTGGGTGAAAGTCTAGCCGCTTGCAGCCAAGACGGACTGAAGCCCTTTTATGCTCTTAACCCGGCTCCTCCAGTAAGGATCTTTGATGACTCCCTCCCTGACCTTCATAAATGATTTCTTCCTTTAAATTCTCAATCCTTACCTGTAATTTTTATCCTCAATTTTTTATAGGCCAAGTCTTCATTTTGGGGCAAGAAACGAGCAAAAACCACGGACAAGAAAACCAAAGTCCCTCCAGGTTCAAAGAAAGATATGGCAGTCGTTGAAGAGTCATCACTCATGGGCGAGTCAGAAACAGCTGATGTTCAATCGGAGGTAGAAATCAATTTTCTTTAACCGTATTTTATTGAATCCAGCTGATATCTCTTTTTCCTAGGGTGATGTTGATACAAACCGGGTTGAAGATACTGAGGTAATTTCCATTTCCACCGGCTCAGAATCCTTGTTTCCAACAAGAACAAGGCGGGTCATTCGGAAAGTAAGCTTCTCACATCCAGATGCTTATTTGGATCCCAATTTTGTTTTGAAGCAAACTCAGCATAAGTCAAAGCGCAAGACTCGCAGCGGTAGTGGTGATCTTGCAGCTGGCTTACCCAATAAGACGGCTGCCCGTAAGTGCCCAACTCAGGTACCTTTCAATCTGATTCTTCTCTTTTCTGAAGCTGATTTGAATTAACAACCTTTTAATCGTCCTGATTCCATTACTAGGAGTCACCACCTTCGTCAGGCGACTCCACTGCTTCCAAACTGCCACCCCTTGTGACCAACCCTTGGTAAGTTTCTCCTTTGTTATATGCTTGCCTTTGTGCACCTTTTTGCATATTTTTGATTATGTCTTCTTGTTTTGTAGGGCTCAAGCAAAAGCTAAGAAGAGGAAAGTTGGCGAGCCGTCCACTGATCATGAGGCCCCTAAGCCAGGAAACCCTGATTTGGTACCCCCTGAAGTTCATGCGGATGAGCCTGAAGATCACCAGGAGGTCCAAACTAATTTACCTCTTCAACCTAAGCCGGCAAGTACTGATGTCATGGATACTGAAGTTGACCCAGCGGTGAATCTTAACCCGCCCAGTCCTCCAAAGGCAACTGAGGGAGACCCTTGTGATAAAAACGAGGAAGTTGTCATTACTGGGTCGAGTTATACCGTTCCAGAAGTCTCCAAAGTACTGACAAAACTTGTTGCCAAGTATGAAACAATATTGCCTGAGAAAGGAAAAGCCAAGCTGGAGCTTCCGAGTTATGAGAGCATGAGTGCTGAGGAATTACATGCTGGTTACTTGGACCGTCTTGCTATGAGCCGGGAGATGGAAGTCGGCCTCGTTAGTATGATGAAAAACAAATACGAGGTATACTCCTATTTATTGTGTACTCCATATATATATATATATATATATATATATATATATATATATATATATATATATATATATATATATATATATATATATATATATATATATATATATATATATCCTTTTATAGCCCTCAAGGGCTGGCTCATCTCCATGAGCTGAGTCGGGTCTTTGTTTATAATTATGATGATTTCGACCTGTAGCCACCAAGGGCCGGCTCATCTCCGTGAGATGAGTGGGGTCTTTATTGATAGTTATGAAGGTTTTGACCTGTAGCCCCCAAGGGCCGGCTCATCTCCGTGAGATGAGTTGGGTCTTTATTGATAGTTATGAAGGTTTCGACCTGTAGCCCCTAAGGGCCGGCTCATCTCCATGAGATGAGTCGGGTCTTCTCCATACCCTTGCCTTGGAAAAAAATTGACATGCATTAGCCCCCAAGTGTCAAATATATTGTTTTCCAATCTGTTTGAGAATTGTTATAATCTTTCTTCGTCGTATGATATTGAATCCTGTAACCAGCTTATGACCGTTGAATACCCTGGCTCTTATTGTGCAGAAAGCTTTACAAGAAGCTGAGTCAAGTTTGACCGGCTTGAAAAAAAAGATTTGGAAGTAGGGCAAAGCGCTTGAGTTGCCGCTGAAGAGAAACTGCGCCTCACGTTGGAAGAATTGGGGAAAACCAAGGCACTTCTTGAGAAGCAAAAAGAATCCTTTGATGCTGAGAAATCTGCCTTGTTGAAACGTGCAGAAAATGCTGAGGGTCAGTTGAAACCCATCACCGAGGAGCTATCCGGATTAAAGCGGCACATTGTCCATATGACCCAGGCTATCTTTGGTAAGTACCTTGTAGTAACTTGCAAAAAACTTATGTTCATAGATAAGACGTCTGGCGATTCTCATGTTTAAATTGTTTTGCGGGCCCAAGAACATGCAGCCTCCAAGATAACAGCTTGCTTATGCTGAAGGCTGTATACACTTTGACCGAGCAGCTCTATGCTGGAAGCCATCTAGCTATTAAGGCCGTTATGAGAGAAAAAGAGCTGGAGAATCTTATCAAGGATGGGCTAAGGTTCCTCTCAACGATTCTCAAACAATTTGAAGAATTGAAAAGATCAGCCGCCCGAGCTGGCACAACTTCTTCTTTGAGACAGGCCTTTGCCTACTCCGAGGAGCTTGATCCGGCAGAAATGGCGAAAGGGTTTCCTGAGCTCAAGGTTGATGGCACAATTTTCGGTGAGGCTGACTACCTTAAATGTGTCAAGGCAGCTCGAGTGTTGGCCATGCAACTTGTTGCTGGAATGGGGCTGAAAGGATATCAGGCGGCTTATGATGCGAATAACTCGCGAGTTTGGCCACCCTCCTTCATGCCGGTGGATCTAACTCCTCAACGCCGTAAGCACACTTTTGCTCCTGAGGTTGACCCGTCTCCTATTCTGAACGAAGAGGCTGTATTCCACGCCCTAACTCACTACAACTGGGACGTGGACAATCTTTAGATCATAGAGCCGGAAGATGCAGTGGAGGATGACCCAGAGGCGGCTCAGGCGAGAGACCAACCTGAGGTTAACCCAGACGGCGCATAGGGCGGATCACAGAAGTGATATGTAACAAACAATTTAAGTCGCATGTTACCTCTAGCCCCCAAGTGTTGGGCAAAACATACATATTTTGTGACTCTTGAGTTGAGTCTGTAATAGGAGTAGTTAAAAAAACTGCTTGAAAAGTCCTATCATGCCTTTGTGTATGGTCGCATTTTCGAGGGTTTCCAAAAACTTTGATCCTTTTGACCTGTCTTGGTGACTGCTAATTGTGCTGCTCTTTTGCTTGTCTTTGAATATCTTTGCTGTGCTTGATCATCCTTTTCATTGAAACAAAGAAATCAGATCAAAGAATGAACCGCAAAGAAACTTGGCTTTCGAAGCTCAAATCTTGTTTGAATTGAACCGGCCATAATGTGACAATGGTTGATAACCCAGACGCTCATGTATGAGCCGGTAAGAAAACAATGTTTGTACCTACAAAATTTATGAGGTAGCAATAATAGTTTTATAACAATATCAAATATTGTTTAATAGCCAGCTTAATGAGACTCGACAATAAGGGACTGGCTTTCGAGGCTCGGTCGAATAGACCAGCTCTTCTGAGTCGGTTTGGAAATTTCAATCATTTAATCCCAGTTATAACAACCCGGAACGAGGATTTGGCCCAAAGATTTATTTCTCTGCAGAAAATCACGATATAACCTGGTTTTAAAGACCAGCTTTCCGCAATATAAACAAATATAGATATGTAAGCATGATGCATGATGCAACGATGCTATGTTAGGAGGCCGGCTTTCGAGGCTCGACATAAAGACCGGCTTTTGAGGCTCGAGTCTTGCTTCCATGAAGCGGGTATGATAACCCATGGTTCATCCTAGCTCTCTGCATGCCGGCTCTCACGTGACTCAAGCCGATGTTTTAACCTTAAGAAGTTCAGGGTCCAAAAAGGATTGACTTTTTTAAGAGTACATGGGGTCACCTGATCGAAGTCGCATCAAGCATACAGGCAGGTTTAACCATATGTGGCGTTTTCTTTTTGCCGGGTCAAGAGGGTGAGAAAACTAAACTCGATGAGTTGGAAGCCCCCAAATGCCCAATATCTTGTGGCATTTTTTGTTGGGTCTCAAGGGTGAGAAAGCTAAACTCGATGAGTTGGAAGCCCCCAAATGCCCAATATCTTTTGGCGTTTGTTGCCGGGTCACAAGGGTGAGAAAGCTAAACTTGATGAGTTGGAAGCCCCCAAGTGCCCAATATCTTGTAGACTCATGCTCGGTTCGTGGCTGAAGCGACAAGAACTCCAAAATTCGGGTATGCTGGCTTTATTATATTTGAAATATAAGGAAGTATGTACATAATTTGCAGGGGGGATTACAAAAGCAAAGGAGTCGGTGGCTCTAAGTATAATATGGCCCCAGGCGAGCAGTGCTCTAAGGCTGGTTTATTTTCTCCTGGGTAGTATATGATCTTCCTCGTAAATCCCCCGACAATATGAATTATTATTTGGGAAATCGGGTACTAGTGGTACTGACCGCTATTCAACTGCTTGGGATTACTATGGAAACCACCTTGGTTATTTTGTTGATTACCCTGGCCAGGATGTTATCTATTGCAATTATTTGCCTGATGCTGGAAACCAGCTCCTGAGCCACCCTGTGACCTGCCAGGACCGTGCTGACCTGGGTGTCCTCCACCATCGCCTCCTGGATGATTCTGGAAAGCTTGGTTATGGAATTCTTACATGATGTAACAGTTTTCCCATGAGTGGGTAGCCGGCTTGTCCTGGGTACTGTGTTTGGGACACGGTCACTTGAGTGCCTCCTCGTAGTTATGAGGTTTATTCCCATTATAAGACCCTCCAGGGCGACCATTACAGCATTGATTTTTGAAGCCAACGTTGGTGTTGGCCACAAAGTCTGATCCACCGTCTGGCTGCTTCCGCTTGCCATTGTTATTCTGGTTTCCCTGGTTACCACCATGATTATGCTGGCCTTTACCACCTTCACCTTTCTTTCCTTTGTCGGTCTTGTCTTCATCTGAGCCGGGATCCTTTGTGTTGTCTGACTCGGCGTACCTAGTGAGGACATCCATTAAGTCGCCCATGTCCTGTAACTTACGCTTGAGCCGCCCGAGCTTCTGGACCAGCGGCTGGAAGTGGCAATTCTTTTCTAGGATCGGGACGGCCTAAGCCACTGTAATGCTGTCTGACGAGTGTATGATTTCTGCGACCCGGCGAGTCCAATAATGAGCCGACTCATCGACACGCTGGACGCAATGTTGAAGGTCCACTATCGTCATTGTCTTCTTACACATTCCATGGAAATTCTTGATGAAACGCTCTTTAAGTTCTGACCAAGTGTTGATGGAGTTGGGCGGCAAATTCTTTAGCCATGTTCGAGCCGGCCCCTCCAGCATCATGGTCAAGTACTTGGCGCATACGACGTCGTTGACGTCTAGCATCTCCATTGCCAACTCGTAGCTTTCGATCCAAGTTGCCGGCTCAAGATCTGCTATGTAATTCGGTACCTTGCGAGGCCCTTTGAAGTCCTTGGGCATACGTTCCGCACGGAGGGCCGGAGATAAGCAAGGTGTCCCAATTGTTCTACTGTTCGTCCCAGCCCTCACAGTCGCCGGCTGAGGATGAAGTTGTTGAATCGCCCGTGATGCTACTTCCGCTTCTGCATGTCGCACTCCCCTAGCTGCATCCACGATCTCTTGAGCCCCTGATGGAACAGGCCGGGTCGGGGAAGCTTGAGGCTGTGGCATGCGCCCACCGCTAGGAACAGCCGGCGACTCCACATGGCGACTCTTGCTGTGGCTGGCATACGGGGTGGAGTGCATCCGATCGCGACTATAGGAGTACTGTGCTTGCTGCACCACCACAGTTTTCAGCATCTCTATGGCGTTCCTGGCCTCAATCTCAACGGGGGTATTGCCATGAATAGGTAGTGCTCCTAAGTTCCGGGTCGCCGCTAGCACGTTGTTGACAGGGTTGGAAAAGTGGCCCCGTGGCGTCTGGAAACGTCGAGGCGGCGAGCGAGTCGGCGGCCGCTAAGCCGGCTCGTTCTGCTGGTTTTCGAGCGGCTGCCCAGCCCCAGGAGTCTGTTGAGGGGTATTAAAAAGTTGATGCGGCTCGAGGTTCACTGGCAGCCGGCTCCGGTGTCTTCTCTGGTAAACCGCCTCAGATGCATCCCTTTGAAGCCCTAACTGCCAAGCCTCGGCATTAAGGCGCTCCGACTCATTATGGATCTGAGCCTGTAACTCCACCATCAGGGCGTTCTCAGCATCAATTTCCTTTTGTACCTCGGTCATCTAGTCACGTAACTTGGCTAATTCTGTGTTGCGCTCTTCCTGATTTTCCGTGGTCACGGGCGTCTCCACGAGCTTTGCCATCTTGGCCATTAAATCCGTCATGGCCTGAGCCGGCGTCTTGCCAGACCCGCCAGGGCCACCCGGCGCTCCAACCGTAGTAGGATTTTGAGCCGTCGCGGTTCCTGCCATGTAAACAACAAATTGGCGAGGCGACTCATGGAATTCCTCGGGGGCATGAATCTCCCTCGAACCCCCGAGCCTGCCGTCATAGAGAGGACAGATCGACTCAGTTTCTCCCATGGAAGACTCGCCATCTAAGTTGACAAAGATGTCCCTATTGTCCGCCGGCTCATCCGAGAGGCAAACCCCCTGGGTGAAGCCGACGAAAACATGAAGCCGGCCGGCTTGGTCCCGGCCGGGTCGTGCATGCCGAGCCGGTCCGTCGATGTTGATGCAGGCGTCCGACTCGGTGATAGTAGTTCCGATCTTGCCCAAAGGGACCTGGTGTTCATGCTCGATTGAGCCGGCCTTGTTCCCCTAGACTGGATCATCCACGTAGATCTTGTTACGGCGACTCTTGATCATCTAATCAACTGCGAACTTCCTGAACCCTGGACAGGTTTCCTTTGAGAACTCAACTCCACCGGGCGAAGGCCCCACGGTGGGTGCCAATTGTCGTGGTTTTGTCGTGGCAGATGTCCTCGTGCAAGGACTTAGGTGTGAGGCCATCGCCACTAGGTGGCGACTCAAAGGGGTTAAACGGGAACGGGAGGCGAGTTACCCAGGTTCGGCCCCTCTGATCGAGGTAATAGCCTACGTCCTGCTTTGTGTCTATATTGCTGGAGATCTCGATTACAAGGGTGCGGAATCGCTAACCTAGCTTTCGAGAGTATCTAACTTAAGTCTTTCGGCCCTAGGGCTTGCTTTTATATACAGGTCAAGACCCTAGGGTTTACAACAGAGTCCGAGTCATATCACAACTCGTAACCTATCATTTCTTCTAACACGCCTTGCCTGTCAAGCAAGGAATCCTCCGACGTCTTCTCCCCTGTGGGCCTTGAGTCGCCGTCTCCCCACACTCGGGCCGTCCAGCGGCTTACTTAGTAACCGCCTTGCTTGCCTTGTCTCCTTGACACGGCCCATCTTGAATATGTCTCTAGAGCCACCATTACACTAACCCGTCCCAATAGGGCGAGTTATACCACAGGGTTATATTCCCGACACGCACTTTGCGCAATCTTTCCGATCTCTGTGGCTCCAGTGCCGACTCCACTATGGGTTCTTTGACGGACTCCGGTATGATCACATCATCCGCCGAGTTGTCCCCGAGTAGCTCTCGAATTTCTTCGAGTCACACCGTTCTCCCACTGGCCTCCCGACTGAGAAACTCATTCTCTAGGAAAACTCGGTTTCGAGCAACAAACACTTTGTTCTCTTCTCGGTTGTAGAAGTTGTATCCCAAGGTTTCCCTCGGATATCCCACGAATATGCATTTATCCGACTTGGGTGTAAGCTTGTCCGACATGAGTCGCTTTACAAATGCTTCACAACCCCAAATCTTTAGAAAAGACAAACTAGGACTATTCCCACTCCACATCTCATGTGGTGTCTTGTCCACGGATTTTGATGGCACCCTGTTGAGTGTGAAAGCTGCAGTTTCTAGAGCATATCCCCAGAATGACAATGGTAAATCCGATTTGCTCATCATCTATCGGACCATGTCCAACAAGGTTCGATTTCTCCGTTCTGACATGTCGTTTCTCTGTGGCATACCCGGAGGTGTGAGTTGAGGTACTATACCTCGGCTTTTCAGATGATCATCAAACTCCTGGCTCGTGTATTCACCTCCACGATCTGATCACAGAAGCTTTATCGTCTTGCCGAGTTGATTCTCAACCTCGTTCTGAAACTCTTTGAACTTTTCAAAAGTTTCTGACTTGTGCCTCATCAAATAGATATATCCATATCTACTCAAGTCGTCGGTGAAAGTCACGAAGTACTGATAGCCACCTCTGGTCGTTGTGCTCATTGGACCACACACATCACTGTGTATAAGCTCCAACAGCTCGGACGCCCTCTCGCAACTCTTTGCAAAAGGAGACTTAGTCATCTTGCCTAGCAAGCATGATTCACATGTCTCGAACAACCCGAAGTCGGACGAAGTTAAGAGTCCATCATCATGGAGCTTCTTTATGCGTTTCAGACTAATATGTCCAAGCCGGCAATGCCAGAAGTATGTCGGATTTATCTCATTAGCCTTATGCCTCTTGACATTCACGTTATAGACTGGTTCCGTTTCTAGATTCAAAATAAATAGCCCATCTACAATGGGTGCATAGCCGTGGAACATTCCATTCAAATAAAATGAACAACCATTGTCCTTTAAATTGAATTCATGACCTTAACTCATCAAGCATGAGGCAGAAATAATGTTCCGACTAAGTGCGGGAATGTAATAACAATTATTCAATTCCAAAATAAATCCAGAAGGAAGCTGGAGCTGCATCGTTCCGACCTCCAACGCAGCAACTCTTGCTTTGTTGCCGACCCTGATGTCAATCTCCCCTTGTGCCACACGCCTAGTTCTTACCAGCCCCTGCATCGAGTTGCAAATATGAACAACCGATCCAGTATCAAATATCCAAGAGCTACTAGGTATGTTAGCAACGTAAATGTCTATAACATATGTAACAAGTGTACCTTTGCCTGAAGAAGCATCTCCGGCCTTCTTGCCATGCTCAGCAAGCCACTTGCTACAGTTCCTCTTCCAGTGACCGGCTTCCTTGCAATGAAAGTAAATGGCCTTTCAGTTTGGTCCAGACTTCGGCTCAGCGGCGGAGACAACCTTCTCCGTGCCCTTTGCCTTACCCTTTTTCTTGGACCAACTCTTCTTGAACTTAGCCGAGTTCTGCACCATCAACACTTGATGCATGCCTTTCTTAATATCTTGCCCTGCCACCTTGAGCATCCCATGCAATTCAGTGAGCTTCTTATCCATACCGTGCATATGACAGTTCGAGATGAACGTCCCATAGCTAGGTGGAAGAGAACCCAGAATTGCATCCGTGGATAGCTCGTCCCCAAGTGGGAAGCCTAACCGATCCAAAGCTTCCACATACACGATCATCTTGATCACATGCCGGCTCATTGGATCACCCTCTTTCAGCTTACAATCCGTCAAGGACAGCCAGACCTTGAACCTTTCGGTCCTAGCCTGCACCTGAAACATTCTCTTGAGACTCTCGATCATATCAAAAGCCTGAATGTTTTCAAAATGCTGTTGCAAATCGGGCTCCATACAAGCCAGCATCAGGCAGCTGACCTCGTTTGATTTATCAACGAGTTTCTCGTAGGCATTTTTGGTTGTGGCATTAGCATTTTCGGCAGGTACCTCTGGAAGTGGATCCTCTAGAACATGTTCCTTTTTATCGTGCTTGAGAACAATTCTCAAATTTCTATACCAAGTGGTAAAGTTTGTTCCATTCAGTTTATCCTTTTCCAGAATTGATTTCAATGCAAAGTTGTTTTGAGCAGGTGGTGCCATTGATCTACAACAGAAAATATGCAATCACTAAGCAATGTGTTTATGTAGAGTAATTCAAGCCTTAAACAGAACTACTCCCACTGAAGTGGGCATCCCTCCGCAAACTCTCAGTGATTCAGGCTCCGACTAGTGCAAGCGGCTAGTGAGCTTTAGCATCACTGCTATCCAACTTGCCTATCTAGTAAGCAACTCCTTGCTAATCGTATCTCTATACGACTCCTGTCGGTCTGGTAGGTATCTTATACCCTGGCTCCCAACCTTCTTTGCCACAAGGCCCAAAACTGTTTTGATAGCCTTGTTAAGTTAAGCTGATGCAGTGCATGTCCGTGTCCGACACGAACCCTCCAGTTCAAGGACATCTAGCAGCACCTCAATTTTATGAGCCCACTACCAGACGTACTTGATGTGCGAAGGTGCAACATCCAGAATGGCAATTTGCGTGATATTAATGAGGGATCTTTCTATCATACTAATATGCATAGAAACAAGAAGCAATATCCATCACATAAAACATAAATATGTGAAATGGTATGGCTCCTTCATGGGCGTACTTCAATGGTTGGCTCCAACTCCGATGACCAGGGCGAAACTCCATCTTGTTCGTCATGCCGGGACACCAAAGTCTCGAACTTGATCTCTGTCCTCCAACTACTACAACTAGTAATGAATTTACACATAATGACAAGTCGACACGCAGGTCGTTATACAATATAATGACAGCACTTTGGCTCTTGCCGGCTGACAATCATGACACGCAGGTCATGTTAAATTACACACATGCATCACATACATATGAGACATACTATTCACATCAAACCTACAAAACAAACTTATGCATAGAATCACATTCTACCGGTTTGTGTGATCGTGTACGAAATACAAGGCGCTACGCACACGGCGTTTTCGGAAATCACAGATCGAATCTGTATTCCGATAACGTCGAATTTTCTGATCTGACCGATCTCATCGATCATCGCGAACCCGATTCGGATTTATGTTTCACTGTTAACCCCGATGGCGGATACCGACTGGGACCACCGTGTGCGTAGCGCCTTGTATTTCGTACACGATCACACAAACCGGTAGAATGTGATTCTATGCATAAGTTTGTTTTGCAGGTTTGATGTGAATAGTATGGCTCATATGTATGTGATGCATGTGTGTAATTTAACATGACTTGTGTGTCATGATTGTAACAAAAACCAAATGAAATCCAAATACTAACGCAAATTATTCGATTGCCACTACGATAATTGAAGGCATGGTTAGGGTTGATATAGAATCGAGTTTGGTTTTTGAAGAAAATATGACATAGTCATATTCTAGGGTCGGATCCATTTGATACTAAGTGTACATCGTGGTTTGATAGAAGGAGGGTTATGAGGCAAGGTTCTACGACCAAGTCTGAAATGGGTTGGATCAAAATATTTAACTTGGGTTGAATGGAAATGAGTATGGCATAAGTTTCAAGGAATTAATTTCATAACTTTGCAACTCCATTATTTTTGTGTGGTGGCATCAAATGACCAGAGAGGTATTCTAGGGATCAATCTAAGGGATTTATCGAAGAATAAAATTTAATTGAATGAGGGTAACGAATTATGATTAAAGAGAGTCAATATGGAGTGTTGGAGATAAAATAGTGACCAAACATAGTTGATAAATTATGACATGGGTTCCAACGGAAAGGTAAGGTCCTAAGGTCCAACTTTCATATATAAAACATTTTTTATATGATTTACAGAATAAAAGATATAGCAATATTACTCAAATTCGTATTTAAATCAAAAAGGAATTTTAGTTTGTCCAAAAGTAAAATTTCATATTTTCATCATAAACTACAGGTTCTAATGAATCCGTGGATATCTTATTTGTTGAAATCAGGCATACGGTTTAGGAGATATGAATTTCCAAAGTTTGGATATTATTTTTGAAACAAAGTTACGGGATTTACACGGAGCACAACGGACTTGGTCGCCGGAGACGAGGAAGACGACGGCTCGAACGTGCTCCAGGGAAATAAGTTTGTGGGATGGTGTGAATATGGATGTAGGGGACTCGTGGGATACGACGAGGGCCTCTGGTTCGTTCTTGGGTGGTCGTAAGGTGTCGCCGGAGTTGTAACGAACTCCGGTCGGTCACGGGGTTGCGGATGGCGTGCTCCGGCTATGGAAACAGAGACAGTTATGTGTCAAAATGAAACGCCTGCACGATATACAAATATATAAGGAGGAAACTGGGTCTGGTTCACCTTGTACTCGCCGGAATCTTTCACGAACAGCGGCGGCGGCAAGCAACTCCGGCGAGCAATTCACGACTATTGGCAGGGTTAGAAACTCCCACAGAAGAGGGGTTCCGGCAAGAAGAGAGTTGCGAGCGAAGGGGACCTTTTATAGGATGAAGGGGAGGTCAGAGACGTGCAGGGCGTTCGTCGACATTATGGCGTTAATGGTGAACGTTACAGCTCCTTTAGGTGGTCACTAGGGCGCGGTTTAGTGCGGATAACGCAAGAGAAGGAGTGAGGGCAGAGTGGGGGATTCATTCAGAGCGGTTTCGGGGCGAGGGAGAGGAGGGGAGGGGGTGGGGCGTCGGGTGGGGTGTGGTGCCTGCGTGCATCTGCCATGAACATGAACGTGAGGAAGAAGACGACCAGGTCGTGGGAAAGGCCGGGCCTTCTCTCGCCTTGGCTGCATCCAAATTTTCTTTTTTTAAGAAAAACGATGGGCTAAGCCCAGTAGACTAGGAATAGCCTATTTGTTAATATAAAAAAATTACGAACAAAATTTAAATCGAAAGAATTATTAAAATTGTTGATAATTACCAGAATAATATGTTAACCCAGGTAAAAACAGTTTCAGCACTAAATAAATAATTCTTCTGCACAAAACTATTTTAAATGCTTTATCGCTACATTATTTTACTTAGAAATTCAATTTAGGCCATATAGTTTATATAGTTAGGTTTTAACAAATTAACTTGCAATAAATAAATTCCAAAAGATAGTTATGCTATATTAAATATTTCCAATTTTTTTTTGGAGAAGTCATGTTATCTCCTCTCATTAAAGTTTCATTCGAATAATTGGAAATATTTAAATGACATGAAAACTCAAAATAAGATCCGATTTCAAATGAAACTCAAAAATTCAACAAACTTCAAATGAAATATGCATCCACCACATCTGATAAAGTAATTTTATTCTCACTCTTTAATTTAATTATGGTTTCAAAAATGTTTCATAGGAGTTCGAAAGGGAAGAAATCTAAACTCGAAATTTTTGAACAAGACTCATAAGGTTTTAATTTCCCCTCAAAATCATAGCAATAAACTCAGTAATAACTTATTATTAACATTCCAAAATTTAGAAAATTTTGGGATGTTACAAAGCTTCTCATTGAACCATACCCTTTCCTTTAACTTCTTCAACATTCTCTTCCTGTCACTTGTTAGTTTGAAAGCTCCTTCAGGCTCATCTTCTTCATCACCAATGCCAACATCATCAGGAAAACAAAATTCATCGGCTTCAGGAAACCAGTCTGGTTTTTCCTTTTTCTCAACCTCTTGGTGGGATCTAATGGTTGGACCAGGGTTTCTGACTGGCTTAAGTTTCTGGACCACTGATGTATCTTGTTTTGCAACTTCTTATTCAGAGGAGGAACCTGGATGTAATTGCACATTGTTGTCATCTGAACCTGACTGCGCATCATCGGAAAGAAATTCAGACACATCAGTGTCACCTTCAAAATGGTTAAGGTCAGCTTCCCTCTGAAGACTGCTTTACTTAAGATTGCGGCTGGGAATGGTGTTCGACCGCGAAGCTACTGCTGCCTAGCCAGTTATCAACCTCGAGGAAGACGGCATCCTCTCCGCCCAGCACATCGGGGGGGATTCCTCCAAGTGATTTGGCGCCGGAGTATGGATCCGCCACCGCCATGAACGACGACGGCTAGGGCTAGGGACGGGACCTCAGGGCAGAGTGAGTGGGGAAGGAGGAGGGAGTCGGTCGGCTAGGTTAGTCCTGGTCCGACCGACAGGCGGGACTAACGGGCGGCAAGTGAGAGCCGTTAGCCGTTAGCGCGGCCGCTGTCGTGGGAACGATTCCGACAGTACGAAGGGGGTAGGGTAAAGGAGCATGATCTACCGAGATGCAAATGGGTGACACGGTGGTTTTAGCGAGTTCGGGCCTCTCACGGTGGAGATAATAGCCCTACGTCTCGTGCTCCGGAGAGGCTTTGTTTATCTGTCGAGTGGAATATGAGTATCCTTACAGAGGGTGCGAACCCCTGAGCCAAAGGGGAGGGGCGGCTTATATAGAGTCCGCTGCCCCTCATAATGCCCGGCATCTAAGGGTCCGATCGTGGCTATAATGGTGAACGTTACTAGTAACGTATGCAATAAATGCTACTTATGATACAGACGAACGCCTGTCCATTAGCCTCCCTGGGGTGACTTCTGGTCTTCTGCGGTCGACTGTCTCTCGGTTCTTCCGAGTGAAAGATAACCGTCGAGTGAAAGGCAATCTCCGAGTGGAAATTGTCGAGTGACTTGTATGTCTTGGTGATTTCAGTCGGAGACTTCCTTGTTGTCCTTAAGCTTTCTGGGGCAGAGTCCTTAGGTGGGGTATGTAGGTCAGGCCTATGACCCTACCCTAGGTACATATCCCCATCATTAGCCCCCGAATGGATCGGGGTTCAAGTGTAAAAAGGAATCGACGCGGGTTCTGATAAGACACAAAAATTTCGAGTGCATTTTAGGGCTTCACTGAAATCTGTGTCGATTGGAACCTTTGTCAATCATCCTGATCGATTCTGTCTTGAAATATATCCGAGTGAACTTCAACGCAAAATCCGGTCCGAGTAAGTGCTATTGTAAGTTCATTTCCGATTGTATTCCTGTCCATCTTGACTTTACACCCACTGGGTGTTTTCTTCAGATGCGTACTTGCTTGTTTTTTCCTCGAGTAGATCGGGTCTTAGTCGAGTGGTTTTTGGTCCAGTGGGGGCACGCCGAGTGCACCCACTGGGTGTAGTCCACGAGACCGCTGTTGAATGGCGGTGACATCGGCAGGGGTCTTAGATTTGCTTTGATAGTCGCTTGTCATTCGACAGGCCGGACCTGGTCGAGTGATAGTAGGTCCAGTGGGGGCACGCTGAGTGCACCCACTAGGTGTAGTCCCCGAGACCGCCGTCGAATGCTTGCATCGGCGGGGGTCTGATAGAGACAATGTTTGCATGTTTGCTTTCCAATCCTTTGCTTGGCTAAGTTTGTTTGGTTTCCGAGTAAGATGGATGCTCATTACTCGGAAAAATATTGAACTTAGGCGAAAGCTTGTTCGCAACTAAGTTTCCGAGTGAAGGTGTTGCCTGTCACTCAGAACAACCTTTAACTTAAGCGAGGTCTGATTCGCGGCTAAGTCCCCGAGTGAGAGGAATGCTCGTCACTTGGGAGAGTTTTTAACTGAGACGAAGACTGGTTCGCAGCTAAGTTTCCAAGTGAATGGGATGCTATTCACTCGGCAGGGTTTTTAACTTAGGCGAAAACTTGTTCGCGGCTAAGCCCCGAGTGAGAGAAGCGCTCGTCACTCGGAAGAGTTTTCAACTTAGGCGATACGGAATCGCAGCTAAGCCCTCAAGTGTGGATGATGTCCTTACTCGGAATGGTTTCTAACTTAGGTGATACGGAATCACAGCTAAGCCCCCGAGTGTGGATGATGTCCTCACTCGGAGTGGTTTTTAACTTAGGCGATATGGAATCGCAGCTAAGCCCCCGAGTGTGGATGATGTCCTCACTCGGAGTGGTTTTTAACTTAGGCGATACGGAATCGCAGCTAAGCCCCCGAGTGTGGATGATGTCCTTACTCGGAGTGGTTTTTAGCTTAGGTGATACGGAATCATAGCTAAGCCCCCGAGTGTGGATGATGTCCTTACTCGGAGTGGTTTTTAGCTTAGGTGATACGAAATCACAGCTAAGCCCCCGAGTGTGGATGATGTCCTCACTCGGAGTGGTTTTTAACTTAGGCGATACGGAATCACAGCTAAGCCCCCGAGTGTGGATGATGTCCTCACTCGGAGTGGATTTTAACTTAGGCGATACGGAATCGCAGCTAAGCCCCCGAGTGTGGATGATGTCCTTACTCGGAGTGGTTTTTAGCTTAGGTGATACGGAATCACAGCTAAGCCCCCGAGCGTGGATGTCCTCACTCGGAGTGGTTTTTAACTTAGGCGATACGGAATCACAGCTAAGCCCCCGAGTGTGGATGATATCTTCACTCGGAGTGGATTTTAACTTAGGCGATACGGAATCGCAGCTAAGCCCCCGAGTGTGGATGATGTCCTTACTCAGAGTAGTTTTTGACTTAGGCGATACGGAATCGCAGCTAAGCTGAACGATGGCGCGCGGGGCGGCCGATGATGAAGATGTGCCACACGGAGTGACGATGCGCGGAGCTGCCGAGTGACGAAGACGTGTCTCGCCGAGTGGCGATGCGCAGAGCTGCCGAGTGATGACGACGCGTCCCGCCGAGTGATGGCGCGCGGGGCTGCCGAGTGACGATGGAGCGTCCGGCGGAGTGGCGATGCGCTGAGCTGCCGAGTGACGAAGACGTGTCTCGCCGAGTGGCGATGCGCGGACCTGCCGAGTGATGACGACGCGTCCAGTAGACTGACGGCGCGCGGAGCTGCCGAGTGACGATGGAGCGTCCGACTGAATGGCGATGCGCGGAGCTGCCGAGTGATGACCACGCGTCCAGTAGAGTGACGGCGCGCGGAGCTGCCGAGTGACGATGGAGCGTCCGACTGAATGGCGATGCGCTGAGCTGTCGAGTGACGAAGACGTGTCTTGCCGAGTGGCGATGCGCGGACCTACCGTGTGATGACGACGCGTCCAGTAGAGTGACGGCGCGCGGAGCTGCCGAGTGACGATGGAGCGTCCGACTGAATGGCGATGCGCTGAGCTGCCGAGTGACAAAGACGTGTCTTGCCGAGTGGCGATGCGCGGAGCTGCCGAGTGATGACGACACGTCCCGCCGAGTGACGATGCGCGGGACATCCGAGTGAAGTAAATGTCTCTGGCTGAATGGTGACGGGGTGGGCAAGTAACGGCGCGCGGGGCAGCCGAGTCGAGAATGTTGTCGCGGAGGCGTCCGACCAGGTGACGGCGCGCGGGGCGGCCGAGTACAGCATGTCGTCGAGGAGGCGTCCGAACAAGTGACGGCGCGCGGGGCGACCGAGTCGACCATGTCGTCGAGAATGGCGCACAGAGGCGTCCAGGTAACCTGTGTATGAAAAATAACACAAGCTAACATAAAAAATTCTCGAAGTAATTTGATGTTTGTTGAAATGATTTGTGTAAATTACACCCCTAGACACCCACTGGGTGTGCTAGGTTCTTGCTGGTCTGGAACCAGCAATAGTCTAACAGAGTGAAGGATCCGACTGAACTTGTGAAAGTGAAGGATCCGACTGAACTTGTTTTGAGTATTGGACCGAAATGAAACGGAAGTGTAGTGTTCCGACATGAAAATAAACAACCGAGCGCAGAGGTACACTCGGTGGCGTGGCCTCCGAGTGAACATCATGTGCGACTTACTTGACACTCGGTAATGCATAAATAATTAATTTATTGAATGAAGTCTGTGAAGAATGAGTTAGCTGCCTGATAACGCGCGGGGCCATCGAGCGAAGTAGACACGTCCGGCTGAGTGGCGACGCACGGGGCGGCCAAGTGACGAAGACGTGTCTCGCCGAGTGGCGATGAACGGAGCTGCCGAGTGATGACGACGCGTCTCGCTGAGTGGCGATGTGCGGAGCTGCCGAGTGATGACGACGCGTCCAGTAGAGTGACGGCGCGTGGAGCTGCCGAGTGACGATGGAGCGTCCGACTGAATGGCGATGCGCGGAACTGCCGGGTGATGAAGACGCATCCAGTAGAGTGACGGCGCGCGGAGCTGCCGAGTGACGATGGAGCGTCCGGCTGAGTGGCGATGCGCTGAGCTGCCGAGTGACGAAGACGCGTCTCGCCGAGTGGCAGCGTGCGGGGGTGCCAAGTGACGATGGAACGTCCGGCGGAGTGGCGATGCGCGGAGGTGCCAAGTGACGAAGACGTGTCTCGCCGAGTGGCGATGCGCGGAGCTGCCGAGTGATGAGGACACGACCCGCCGAGTGATGGCGCGCGGGGCTGCCGAGTGACGATGGAGCGTCCGACTGAATGGCGATGCGCGGAGCTGCCGAGTGACGAAGACGTGTCTCGCCGAGTGGCGATGCGCGGAGCTGCCGAGTGATGACGACACGACCCACCGAGTGATGGCGCGCGGGGCTGCCGAGTGACGATGGAGCGTCCGACTGAATGGCGATGCGCGGAGCTGCCGAGTGATGACGACGCGTCCAGTAGAGTGACGGCGTGTGGAGCTGCCGAGTGACGATGGAGCGTCCGACTGAATGGCGATGCGCGGACCTGCCGAGTGATGACGACGCGTCTAGTAGAGTGACGGCGCGCGGAGCTGCCGAGTGACGATGGAGCGTCCGACTGAATGGCGATGCGCGGAGCTGCCGAGTGATGACGACGCGTCCAGTAGAGTGACGGCGCGCGGAGCTGCCGAGTGACGATGGAGCGTCCGACTGAATGGCGATGCGCGGAACTGCCGGGTGATGAAGACGCATCCAGTAGGGTGACGGCGCGCGGAGCTGCCGAGTGACGATGGAGCGTCCGGCTGAGTGGCGATGCGCTGAGCTGCCGAGTGACGAAGACGTGTCTCGCCGAGTGGCGGCGCGCGGGGGTGCCGAGTGACGATGGAATGTCCGGCGGAGTGGCGATGCGCGGAGGTGCCAAGTGACGAAGACGTGTCTCGCCGAGTGGCGATGCACGGAGCTGCCGAGTGATGATGACACGACCTGCCGAGTGATGGCGCGCGGGGCTGCCGAGTGACGATGGAGCGTCCGGCGGAGTGGCGATGCGCTGAGGTGCCAAGTGACGAAGACGTGTCTCGCCGAGTGGCGATGCGCGGAGCTGCCGAGTGATGACGACACGACCCGCCGAGTGATGGCGCGCGGGGCTGCCGAGTGACGATGGAGCGTCCGACTGAATGGCGATGCACGGAGCTGCCGAGTGATGACGACGCGTCCAGTAGAGTGACGGCGCGTGGAGCTGCCGAGTGACGATGGAGCGTCCGACTGAATGGCGATGCGCGGAACTGCCGAGTGATGACGACGTGTCCAGTAGAGTGACGGCGCGCGGAGCTACCGAGTGACGATGGAGCATCCGACTGAATGGCGATGCGCGGAGCTGCCGAGTGATGACGACGCGTCCAGTAGAGTGACGGCGCGCGGAGCTGCCGAGTGACGATGGAGCGTCCGACTGAATGGCGATGCGCGGAACTGCCGGGTGATGAAGACGCATCCAGTAGAGTGACGGCGCGCGGAGCTGCCGAGTGACGATGGAGCGTCCGACTGAATGGCGATGCGCGGAACTGCCAGGTGATGACGAAGAGGCGTCCTGCGGAGTGGCGACGCGCGGGGCGTCGGAGTGGAGTAGACACGTCCATGTGACGATGCACGGGATGGTCGAGTCGGGAAAGTTGATGATGGCGCGCCTGACCACGTGGCGATGCGCAGGGCGGCTGAGTTATCCAGCGCTCGTCCGAGTGCGTAGAGCAGGACCTGTACGTCATGCATGTCCAAGTGGTGTGCCTCAACTCATCCGAGTGAAAAATACGCAGGAGACCTGGTGCAGACGCCGGAGGAGGGCTCCGCCGCTGCGGAAACGGCCGGTCTGGCCGGAACCAGACGGCAGCCGAGAGGTGGCGATGAGGAGGACGAGCAGCTGACCGCGGTCCAGTCGTGGGCCGGCGCAGCCAAGGGCGAGGCCGGCGCGAGCGCCGGTGGTTGCGTTTCACTGCTCGGGGAGCCGGAGCTGTGCATAGGTCAGAGTCGTGCTTCGACCCGTGCGGAGCTGGGTCGAGTGCCGTCGGCCGGGCCTTGTCGACTGAGGAGCCAGGTCGATTGGACCACCGGTCTACGTGTTCAACCGGCCGGGGAACCAGGCCGAGCGTTAACGGTTGTGCGTGTATGGGCGCTCGGCGACGGCGTCGCCGATGAGTACGCGAGATGATGACGGGCGGACGATGACGCTTCATCGTCCGGGAGCCGAGCCGCCAATCGGAAAATAGGCAGGCGTCCTTTCGTATGAGCTCGTGTGCATAGAGAAAAAGAACAAACCATAGTTAGATCATTGCAATGTTTGATTGTAAAGAGGACAAGTTGAGATGAGCACCTCCCTGATCCTTTTGTATGATGAGGAGTATTTTGTGTGATGGCCGGGACTCCAATAGTCAAAATTGGTAGCGGTGATTGTTTGATCTCGGGAGATCATCCCAAGAAAGCTTGGGTTGCCGGCAGAAATTAGTCCGTTGCCGGCGATTGAAGAAAAAACCATAAGCATCATGGCTCGATGGACGCCATGCCCCACGGTGGGCGCCAACTGTCGTGGGAACGATTCCGACAGTACGAAGGGGGTAGGGTAAAGGAGCATGATCTACCGAGATGCAAATGGGTGACACGGTGGTTTTAGCGAGTTCGGGCCTCTCACGGTGGAGATAACAGCCCTACGTCTCGTGCTCCGGAGAGGCTTTGTTTATCTGTCGAGTGGAATATGAGTATCCTTACAGAGGGTGCGAACCCCTGAGCCAGAGGGGAGGGGCGGCTTATATAGAGTCCGCTGCCCCTCATAATGTCCGGTATCTAAGGGTCCGATCGTGGCTATAATGGTGAACGTTACTGGTAACGTATGCAATAAATGCTACTTATGATACAGACGAACGCCTGTCCATTAGCCTCCCTGGGGTGACTTCTGGTCTTCTGCGGTCGACTGTCTCCCGGTTCTTCCGAGTGAAAGATAACCGTCGAGTGAAAGGCAATCTCCGAGTGGAAATTGTCGAGTGACTTGTATGTCTTGGTGATTTCAGTCGGAGACTTCCTTGTTGTCCTTAAGCTTTCTGGGGCAGAGTCCTTAGGTGGGGTATGTAGGTCAGGCCTATGACCCTACCCTAGGTACATATCCCCATCAGCCGCCGCCCTGACCAGTGGGCCAGCCCTATCAGATTCCCTTTTAAAAGCGTTAAATCCGTCATCAACTCAACTTGGTAGTTTTTTTGTCACAAAATTAGTACTAATCTAGAGTTTTCGTTCATTTTTCAAAATGTGGTAGTTCTGTGGGACGGAGATGTGAAATGTGGTAGTTTTTTTTGTCAAATACTCCTTCCAGCCCTGGCTCGTCAAGGACATCATCACCCCCATGGGCGACGACCCTTGGGCCCTCTTCAAGCTCCCCAGGTCGGACATCATCAACGGTACCAACTATACTTATACCCTACCTAAAAATGCTTCTTGTTTTATTACTCCATTATTCAGGTACTAGGTAGGAAATGGTTAATTAAACCGGATATGCAATATATACAATGTTAATTGGTATCACAAATTAAGAGGACGAGAAAGCATGGATGACTGGCGATGAGTTTGCGAGGGAGATGCTGGCCGGTGTCAACCCCATGATGATCAAACGCCTCACAATGAGTCACCTCAACAATCAATCAATCCAACCATATATGTCACTACCCAATATTTACTCATATTGTTTGAGGAAACCACGTGCGTATGCGCAGGAGTTCCCTCCCAAGAGCACTCTGGATCCTAACAAGTACGGTGACCACACCAGCACCATCAGCGAGGCGCACATCGCCGAGCGCCTCGAGGGCCTCACCGTGCAGCAGACGCTCACCAGCAACAGGCTCTACATCGTGGACCATCACGACAACCTGATGTCATTCCTGCTCAACATCAACAATCTCAAGAACAGCTTTTTGTACGCGACCAGGACCCTACTCTTCCTGCGAGGGGATGAGCGCTCACGCCGGTTGCTACTTCTTGAGCTTGCGTTGGTTTTCCCTTGAAGAGGAAAGGGTGATGCAGCAAAGTAGATAAGTATTTCCCTCAGTTGTTGAGAACCAAGGTATCAATCCAGTAGGAGGTACAAGCAAGGCCCCAATCTATGCACCTACACAAACAATCAAACACTTTCACCCAACGCTATAAAGGGGTTGTCAATCCCTTCACGGTTACTTGCAAGGATGAGATCTGATAGAGATAGATATAAAAGATTACTAAAAGTAAAACTAAAATAAAAGTAAATAAAATTGCAGCAAATTATTTTTGGTATTTTTGGTTTATAGATCTGAAAATATAATATGGAAAATAGACCCGGGGGCCATAGGTTTCACTAGAGGCTTCTCTCTTGAAGGAAAATAATACGGTGGGTGAACAAATTACTGTCGAGCAATTGATAGAAAAGCGCATAGTTATGACGATATCCAAGGAAATGATTATGCATATAGGCATCACGTCTGTATCAAGTAGACCGAAACGATTCTGCATCTACTACTATTACTCCACACATCGACCGACTCCTGACTGCATCTAGAGTATTAAGTTCATGAATAACAGAGTAACGCATTAAGTAAGATGACATGATGTAGAGGGATAAACTCAAGCAATATGATGAAAAACCCATCTTTTTATCCTTGATGGCTACAATACAAATACGTGCCTCGCTACCCCTACTTTGTCACTGGGTGAGGACACCGCAAGATTGAACCCAAAACTAAGCACTTCTCCCATTGCAAGAATTACCAATCTAGTTGGCCAAACCAAACCAATAACTCGAAGAGACTTGCAAAGATATGAAATCATGCATATAAGAATTCAAAGAAGATTCAAATAATATTCATAGATAATCTGATCATAAATCCACAATTCATCGGATCTCGACAAACACACCGTAAAAGAGTATTACATCGGATAGATCTCCATGAAGATCATGGAGAACATGGTATTGAAGATCATAGAGAGAGAAGAAGCCATCTAGCTACTAGCTATGGACCCGAAGGTCTGAGGTGAACTACTCACGCATCATCGGAAGGGCAATGGTGTTGATGTAGGTGCCCTCCGTGATCGAATCCCCCTCCGGCAGATTATCGGAAAAGGCCCCAAGATGGGATCTCACGGGAACAGAGGCTTGCGGCGGCAGAAAAGTATTATCGTGGCTCTTTTTGGTATTGGGGGAATATTTCTGAATTTATAGGTGAAGAATTAGGGTTGGAGGAGCTACGGGGGGCCCACAAGCCAGGGGGGCACCCCCCCAGGGGCGTGCCCTGGTGGCTGGTGGCCCACCCGTTGGTCTTCTGGCCTCTTCTCCAAGTCTCATGGGTTCCTTCTGGTCAAAGAAAAATCATCGTAGAATTTTATTCTGTTTGGACTCCGTTTGATATTCCTTTTCTGCAATACTCAAAAACAAGGAAAAAACAGAAACTGGCACTGGGCACTAGGTTAATAGGTTAGTCCCAAAAATAATATAAAATAGCATATTAATGCATATAAAACATCCAAAATAGCTAATATAATAGCATGGAACAATCAAAAATTATAGATACGTTGGAGACGTATCAAGCATCCCCAAGCTTAATTCCTGCTCGTCCTCAAGTAGGTAAATGATAAAAACAGAATTTTTGATGTGGAATGCTACCTAACATATTTATCCATGTAATATTCTTTATTGTGGCACGAATGTTCAGATCCATAAGATTCAAAACAAAAGTTTAATATTAACATAAAAACAATAATACTTCAAGCATACTAACTTAGTGATAACCCACAAGTATAGGGGATCGCAACAGTTTTCGAGGGTAGAGTATTCAACCCAAATTTATTGATTCGACACAAGGGGAGCCAAAGAATATTCTCGAGTATTAGCAGCTGAGTTGTCAATTCAACCACACCTGAAAGACTTAATATCTACAGCAAAGTATTTAGTAGCAAAGTAGTATGGAAGTAACGGGAACATTGGCAAAAGTAACAGTGGCAGTTTTGTAGTGATTGTAACAGTAGAAACGGAAAAGTAACTTAGCAAAGATCAATATGTGAAAAGCTCGTAGGCAATGGATCAGTGATGGATAATTATGTCGAATGTCATTCATCATGCAACGGCTATAACATAGGGTGACACAGAACTAGCTCCAATTCATCAATGTAATGTAGGCATGTATTCCATATATAGTCATACGTGCTTATAGAAAACAACTTGCATGACATCTTTTGTCCTACCCTCCCGTGGCAGCGGGGTCCTAATGGAAACTAAGGGATATTAAGGCCTCCTTTTAATAGAGAACCGGACCAAAGCATTAGCACTTAGTGAATACATGAACTCCTCAAACTACGGTAATCACCGGAAAGAATCCCAGTTATTGTCACCCTGGGGGATGCGGATCATAACTCGTAATAGGTGTCTACACCTTGCAAGATAGGATCAAGAACGCATATATATTCATGAAAACATAATAGGTTCAGATCTGAAATCATGGCACTCGAGCCCTAGTGACAAGCATTAAGCATAGCAAAGTCATAGGAACATCAATCTCAGAACATAGTGGATACTAGGGATCAAACCCTACCAAAACTAACTCGATTACATGGTAAATCTCATCCAACCCATCACCGTCCAGCAAGCCTACGATGGGATTACTCACGAACGGCGGAGAGCATCATGAAATTGGTGATGAAGGATGGTTGATGATGACGACGGCATCGATTTCCCCTCTCCGGAGCCCAAAACGGACCCCAGATCTGCCCTCCCGAGGAAGAACAGGAGGTGGCGGCGGCTCTGTATCGTAAAACGCGATGAACTCTTCTCCTTTATTTTTTTTTCTCCCTGAATAGGAATATATAGAGTTGGAATTGAGGTCGGAGGAGCTCCAGGGGGCCCACAAGCCTGCGGGGCGCGCCCTATGGGGGCACGCCCCCCTGGCTTGTGGCCAGGTGATGGACCCCCTCCGGTTGATTCGTTCGCCAGTATTTTTTATTAATTCCAAAAATATTCTCCGTAAATTTTCAGGTCAATCCGAGAAATTTTATTTCTGCACAAAAATAACACCAAAGTAATTCTGCTGAAAACAGCGTCAGTCCGGGTTAGTTCCATTCAAATCATGCAAATTAGAGTCCAAAACAAGGGCAAAAGAGTTTGGAAAAGCAGATACGATGGAGACGTATCAACTCCCCCAAGCTTAACCCATTGCTTGTCCTCAAGCAATTCAGTTGACAAACTGAAAGTGACAAAGAAAAACTTTTACAAACTCTGTTTCATCTTGTTGTTGTAAATATGTCTAACTGATGTTCAGATTTTCAGCAAAGATTATAGACTAACCACATTCACAATAACATTTAGGTCTCACATTTACTCATATCAATGGCATAATCAACTAGCGAGCAATAATAATAAATCTCAGATGACAACAATTTTATGAAAACAATCATGATACAATATGATATAATGGTATCTCGCTAGCCCTTTCTGAGACCGCAAAACATAAATGCAGAGCACCTCTAAGGAACAAGTACTGACTAGACATTGTAATTCACGGTAAAAGAGATCCAGTCACAATCATACTCAATATCAATTAATAGCAAAGCATACAAATGACGGTGGTGCTCTCTAACTGGTGCTTTTTATAAGAGGAGGATGACTCAACAGTAAAGTAAAATAGATAGGCCCTTCGCAGAGGGAAGCATTGATTTGTAGAGGTGCCAGAGCTCGAGCTTTTAAAACAGGGATGGATAATAATTTTGAGCGGTATGCTTTCATTGTCAACATAACAACCAAGAGATCTCGGTATCTTCCATGCCAGATACATTATAGGCGGTTCCCAAACAGAATAGTAAAGTTTTTACTCCCCCTCCACCAATCAATCACACTCCATGGCGAGCCGAATCCACGGGTACCGTCCATACATACAACAATCCTAGGGGAGTTTTGTTTCATTATATTTTGATTTGATTAATGAGCATGGAACTGGGCATCCCGAATACCAGCCACTTTCTCGTGAATGATAGTGAATCAACACATATCGTGAGAATAACCCACCTAGCATGGAAGATACTGACAGACCCTAGTCACTACATGAGCGATTCGGGCATACAAAATAGAGTATTATTTGAAGGTTTAGAGTTTGGCACATGCAAATTTACTTGGAACGACAGGTAGATACCGCATATAGGTAGGTATGGTGGACTCATATGGAACAACTTTGGGTTTATGGAGATGGATGCACAAGCAGTATTCCCGCTTAGTACAGGTGAAGGCTAGCAAGAGACTGGGAAGCGACCAACTAGAGAGCGACAACAGTCATAAACATGCATTGAGATTAACCAACATTGAATGCAAGCATGAGTAGGATATAAATCACCATGAACATAAATATCGTGGAGGCTATGTTGATTTTGTTTCAACTACATGCATGAACATGTGCCAAGTCAAGCCACTTGAATCATTCAGAGGAGGATACCATTCTATCTTACTACATCACAACCATTTTAAAATGCATGTTGGCACTCAAGACAAGCCATTATACACTCTTAGCTAATTAAGCATGGCATGAGTAACAATAATCTCTAATTGTCATTGCAAACATGTTTCATCCATAATGAGCTGAATCCAGAACGATGAGCTAATCATATTTACAAAAACAAAATAGGTCGAGTTCATACCAGCTTTTCTCCATCTCAATCACTTCATCACATATCGTCATTATTGCCTTTCACTTGCACGACCGAACGGTGTGAATAATAATAAGAGTGCACGTGCATTGGACTAAGCTGGAATCTGCAAACAATAACCCAAAGGAGAAGGCAGGGTAATATGGGCTCTCTGGTAAGTGAACAATAATGCATATGAGAACCACTCAACATTTTCATTGTGGCCTTCTCCTTACGACCCAAAGAAAAGAAATTTCAAAACAAGAACGAGAAAAACTATTTACACAGGAAAACTCCCAACAAGCAAAAGAAGAACGAGAAATCTTTTTGGGTTTTCTTTTAATACTACAACTTAACAAACTAAAAGGTAAAGCTAGAACTAAAAAAAATTGGATTTTTCTCAAGGTTAATTAAACACACAAGAAGAAAGCGGAAAAAGGAAATAAACTACCATGGATGGTACAATGAAAAAGTATAAGCACCGACTACTAAGATGAGTGTGTGAACATGAATGTAATGTCGGTGAGAAATACGTACTCCCCCAAGCTTAGGCTTTTGGCCTAAGTTGGTCTAGGGCCATGGCTGGCCTGGATAATATCCAAAGTCATAGTTGGGGTTGTACTAGGCTACGGCGGCTACTGCCTGAGCGGCTGCAGCGTGGAGGCGAGCGGCTTCCGCCTCTCTCTCATACTCGTTTGCCTCCTCTCTGGTTATAAAGTGTCTCCGTTTTTCCTGAAAGTTAAAGAAGGCAGGAGCAGGAAGGGTAATATGGACAGCACGTTGTCTGTCAAAAATTAGTCGGTACAGGAAGGATTGTTCGTTCCTCTCAAGAAACTGGTAGCGCACCATAGCCTCATAATCAAGAAAAGCAGGTGGTAACTCAATATCATTCTCCCTTATGGGTACCCCGAGATAATTAGCTACACGGGTGGCATAAATCCCGCCAAAGAAATCTCCTTCCTTAGCATTTTTATGTAGCCTCCTGGCAATAATAGCCCCCAAGTTATATCGTCTATCACCCATTACCGCACTCTTAAGAATACTAAGATCAGGTACACAAACGTGGCTATGATCATGTTTACCGTGAATACATCTACCTACGAAGAGAGCAAAATAATGTATAGCAAGAAAGTGAATGCTCCCCAAGGTAGCCTGTGTAATGTTTCTAGTTTCTCCCACAGTGATGCTAGCAAGAAAATCATTATATTCAGTTTTGTGAGGATCACTATGACTGCCCATTGTGGAATTTTGCATGCACGGTTAAAATCTTCTAGGTTCATAGTGTAGGATTCATCATAAAGATTAAATAGAACAGAATGCATATTACGCCTGGATGAAAATTCAAACCTCCACATGAAGGAATCAGTGAGTTGATAATATTGCTTGCATTGGTCTGAAACGAAATCTTCGAGGCCAACATTTCCTATGTACGCGTAAAATTATTCCTTGAAACCGGCATGAACCATGAATTGTTCCGACGGCTATTCACAAGGCCGCACTTGAGCTTCCCTCGGTGGTTCAAAGTCGGGCTCACGTATCGCGAGTCTCGGGGTCTTCTTGCTCGAGGAACCACCTTGGTATATTCTCCTCAACATCTTTCTTTCTCTGAAAAATTTCTGAAATTTTTAGTGACTCAAAATAAAGGTGAACAAAACTCAACAAAACTTATAGCAACTACTCCCACAAGTGCCTAGAGGCTATATCATGCATCAAAACTACTTGGGACCATACAAATTTGACATGCAACCTCAAGAACAAGGTCACCACAGCAGCAAAAATTTGCAATATATAAAGCACTAGAACAAAAACTAATTGGACCATTGGAGGAGTCACATACCGAAGAACAATCCCCCAAAACAGTTTTGCAAATGGAGCTTTGCACAAGGAGATCGAAAATGGCAGCTAAATGAGCTAGGACACGGGTTTGAGCAATGGTGGGATTTTTTCTGGAGGAAGACGAAGTGGATGGGTGCTGGAATAAGTGAGGGGGCCCTATGTGGGACCCACAAGCCAGGGGGGCGTGCCCAGGGGGGTGGGCGCGCCCTGTAGGCTTGTGGCCCACTGGTGCAGCCCCCTGATGTGTTCTCAGTGCCAGAAATTCTTAAATATTCGAGAAAAAATCATACTACATTTTCAGGGCATTTGGAGAACTTTTATTTTCAGGTCATTTTTTATTGCACGGATAAATCAGAAAACAGAAAAATAATAGCATTTTTACTTTATTAAATCTAAAGAACAGAAAGTAAAAGTTGGGTACAGACGGTTGTGCCTCCTAAATTCATCCATCTCATGCTCATCAAAAAGAATCCATCAATAAGGTTGATCAAGTCTTATTTGACAAACTTTTTCGAATGACACGGAACCGGAGAATTTTCGAATAACACTAGGTTACCTCAATGGGGATATGTATGTCCCCAACAATAAGTATATCATATTTCTTTTTGGCAGTAGGGAGAGGGAATTCAAAATCTCCAATAATAATCGTTGAAATTTTTCCAATGGAGTTGATACTATGAACTTGAGGTTGTTTCTTCGGAAAATGTACCGTATGCTCATTACCGTTAACGTGAAAAGTGACATTGCCTTTGTTGCAATCAATAACAGCCCCTGCAGTATTCAAAAAAGGTCTACCAAGGATGATCGACATACTATCGTCCTCGGGAATATCAAGAATAACAAAGTCCGTTAGGATAGTAACATTTGCAACTACGACAGGCACATCCTCACAAATACCGATGGGTAAAGCAGTTGATTTATCAGCCATTTGCAAAGAGATTTCAGTAGGTGTCAACTTATTCAAATCAAGTCTACGATACAAAGAGAAAGGTATAACACTAACACCAGCTCCAAGGTCACATAAAGCAGTTTTAACATAGTTTCTTTTAATAGAGCATGTTATAGTAGGTACTCCTGGATCTCCTAGTTTCTTCAGTATTCCACCCTTAAAGGTATAATTAGCAAGCATGGTGGAAATCTCAGCTTCCGGTATCTTTCTTTTATTTGTCACAATATCTTTCATATACTTAGCATAAGGAGACATTTTCAGAATATCAGTCAAGCGCATGCGCAAAAAGACAGGTCTAAGCATTTCAACAAAGCGCTCAAAATCCTCATCATCCTTTTTCTTGGATGGCTTAGGAGGAAAGGGCATGGATTTCTGAACCCAAGGTTCTCTTTCTTTACCATGCTTCCTAGCAACGAAGTCTCTTTTATCATATCTTTTATTCTTAGGTTGTGGGTCATCAAGATCAATAACAGGTTCAATCTCCACATCATTATCATTGCTAGGTTGAGCATCAACATGAACATGATCATTAATATTATCACTAGGCTCATGTTCATTACCAGATTGTGTCTCAGCATCAGAAATAGAAATATCATTTGGGTTTTCAGGTGTGTCTGTAACAGGTTCACTAGCAGCATGCAAAGTCCTATCGTCATTCTTTTTCCTTTTGTTACTGGGACGACTAGGTGCATCAGTATTAGTTCTCTGAGAATCTTGCTCAATTCTCTTAGGATGGTCCTCAGGATACAAAGGTTCATGAGTCATTTTACCACCTCTAGTAACAACTCTAACAGAATGATCATTGTTCTTACTATTCATCTCATCAAGCAAATCATTTTGTGCCTTAAGTACTTGTTCTCCTTGAGTAGTTACCATGGAAGCATATTTACTAATAAGCTTAAGATCATTAACAGTTCTACTCATATAATCACCTAAGCGATCAAGCATGTAAGCATTATGTTTCAATTGTCTACTAACATAAGCATTGAAAATTTATTGCTTAACAATAAAGTTATCAAACTCATCCAAGCATTGGCTAGCAGACTTATTATTAGGAATATCACCTTCATCAAATCTACGGAGAGAATTTACCGCTACTACTTGTGTCGGGTTATCAAGACCATGTATCTCTTCAATAGGTGGTAGATTCTTAACATCTTCAGCTTTAATACCTTTTTCTTTCATAGATTTCTTTGCCTCTTGCATATCTTCAGGACTGAGAAATAGAATACCTCTTTTCTTCGGAGTTGGCTTTGGAGGTGGTTCGGGAATAGTCCAATCATTATCATTGCTCAATATATTATTCAATAGTAGTTCAGCTTGTTCAACAGTTCGTTCCCTGAAAACACAACCAGCACAACTATCTAGGTGGTCCCTAGAAGCATCGGTTAGTCCATTATAAAAGATATCAAGTATTTTGTTTTTCTTGAGAGGATGATCAGGCAAAGCATTAAGTAATTGGAGAAGCCTCCCCCAGGCTTGTGGGAGACTCTCTTCTTCAATTTGCACGAAGTTAAATATTTCCTGCAAGGCAGCTTGTTTCTTATGGGCAGGAAAATATTTTTCTGAGAAGTAATATATCATATCCTGGGGACTACACACACAACCAGGAGCAAGAGAATTAAACCATATCTTAGCATCACCCTTTAATGAGAAAGGAAACAACTTAAGAATATAGTAATAACGAATTTTTTCCTCATGAGTAAATAGGGTGGCTATATCATTCAATTTAGTAAGATGTGCCACAACGGTTTCAGATTCATAACCGTGGAAAGGATCAGATTCAACCAAAGTAATTAACTCAGGATCGACAGAGAATTCATAATCCTTATCAGTAACAAAGATAGGTGAAGTAGCAAACTTAGGATCATATTGCATTCTAGCATTCAAAGATTTTTCCTTCCACTTGCATAGAAGTTTCTTAAGATCATCTCTATCCTTACAAGCAAGAAAGTCCCTAGCTACCTCTCCCTCGATAACATAACCCTTAGGTATATTAGGCAATTCATATCTAGGAGAGCTAGGTCTAACAGGTGTCTCATAGTGTTCAGTTTCAATAATTTCATCAGTTTTAGAAATATCATCAGTTTCAGCATTGACTCTAGCAATTTGTTCATCAAGAAATTCACCCAGTGGCACAGTATTATCAAGCAAAGTATCATCATAAGCATCATGCATAGCAGAAGTGACATCATCAATTACTTGCGACATACTAGAATCAATAGCAGGTGCTGGTGTCGCAAGTTTACTCATAACAGAAGGTGAATCAAGTGCAGAGCTAGATGGCAGTTCCTTACCTCCCCTCGTAGTAGAGGGATAAATCTTGGTTTTTGGGTCCTTCAGATTCTTCATAGTGATCAACAGATATAAATCCCAAGTGACTTAGAGAATAGAGCTATGCTCCCCGGCAACGGCGCCAGAAAAAGGTCTTGATAACCCACAAGTATAGGGGATCGCAACAGTTTTTGAGGGTAGAGTATTCAACCCAAATTTATTGATTCGACACAAGGGGAGCCAAAGAATATTCTCGAGTATTAGCAGCTGAGTTGTCAATTCAACCACACCTGAAAGACTTAATATCTGCAGCAAAGTATTTAGTAGCAAAGTAGTATGGAAGTAACGGTAACGTTGGCAAAAGTAATAGTGGCAGTTCTGTAGTGATTGTAACAGTAGAAACGGAAAAGTAACTTAGCAAAGATCAATATGTGAAAAGCTCGTAGGCAATGGATCAGTGATGGATAATTATGTCTGATGTCATTCATCATGCAACGGCTATAACATAGGGTGACACAGAACTAGCTCCAATTCATCAATGTAATGTAGGAATGTATTCCATATATAGTCATACGTGCTTATAGAAAAGAACTTGCATGACATCTTTTGTCCTACCCTCCCGTGGCAGCGGGGTCCTAATGGAAACTAAGGGATATTAAGACCTCCTTTTAATAGAGAACCGGACCAAAGCATTAGCACTTAGTGAATACATGAACTCCTCAAACTACGGTAATCACCGGAAAGAATCCCAGTTATTGTCACCCTGGGGGATGCGGATCATAACTCGTAATAGGTGTCTACAACTTGCAAGATAGGATCAAGAACGCATATATATTCATGAAAACATAATAGGTTCAGATCTGAAATCATGGCACTCGGGCCCTAGTGACAAGCATTAAGCATAGCAAAGTCATAGCAACATCAATCTCAGAACATAGTGGATACTAGGGATCAAACCCTAACAAAACTAACTCGATTACATGGTAAATCTCATCCAACCCATCACCGTCCAGTAAGCCTACGATGGGATTACTCACGAACGGCGGAGAGCATCATGAAATTGGTGATGAAGGATGGTTGATGATGACGACGGCGTCGATTTCCCCTCTCCGGAGCCCAAAACGGACCCCAGATCTGCCCTCCCGAGGAAGAACAGGAGGTGGCGGCGACTCCGTATCGTAAAACGTGATGAACTCTTCTCCTTTATTTTTTTCTCCCCGAATAGGAATATATAGAGTTGGAATTGAGGTCGAAGGAGCTCCAGGGGGCCCACAAGCCTGCAGGGCGTGCCCTAGGGGGGGCGTGCCCCCCTGGCTTGTGGCCAGGTGGTGGACCCCCTCCGGTTGATTCTTTCGCCAGTATTTTTATTAATTCCAAAAATATTCTCCGTAAATTTTCAGGTCAATCCGAGAACTTTTATTTCTGCACAAAAATAACACCAAAGCAATTCTGCTGAAAACAGCGTCAGTCCGGGTTAGTTCCATTCAAATCATGCAAATTAGAGTCCAAAACAAGGGCAAAAGATTTTGGAAAAGTAGATACGATGGAGACGTATCACTAAGAAATCGTGTCTTTTCAAAATAACATGGCCAAAGAAAGTTATCCCTACAAAATCATATGGTCTGGCTATGCTCCATCTTCCCCACACAAAGTATTTAAATCATGCACAACCCCGATGACAAGTCAAGCAATTGTTTCACACTTTTTATGTTCTCAAACCTTTTCAACTTTCACGCAATACATGAGCATGAGCCATGGATATAACACTATAGGTGGAATAGAATATGGTGGAGGTTGTGAGGAAAAGGAGAAGATAGTCTCACATCAACTTGGCATATCAATGGGCTATGGAGATGCCCATCAATAGATATCAATGTGAGTGAGTAGGGATTGCCATGCGACGGATGCACTAGAGCTATAAGTGTATGAAAGCTCAAAAAGAAACTAAGTGGGTGTGCATCCAACTCGCTTGCCCACGAAGACCTAGGGCAATTTGAGGAAGCCCATCATGGGAATATACAAGCCAAGTTATATAATGAAATATTCCCACTAGTATATGAAAGTGAAAAAATAAGAGACTCTCTATCATGAAGATCATGGTGCTACTTTGAAGCACAAGTGTGGAAAAAAGATAGTAGCATTGTCCCTTCTCTCTTTTCTCTCATTTTTTTTGGTGGGCATCTTTGGCCTCTTTTTTTTATTTGGGCTTCATTGGCCTCTTTTATTATTTGTAAAGTCCGGAGACTCATCCCAACTTGTGAGGGAATCATAGCTTCCATCATCCTTTCCTCTCATGGGACAATGCTCTAATAATGATGATCATCACACTTTTATTTACTTACAACTCAAGAAATACAACTCGATACTTAGAACAAAATATGACTCTATATGAATGCCTCCGGCGGTGTATCGGGATGTGCAACGATCTAGCATAGCAAATGACATCAAAAAAACGGACAAGCCATGAAAACATCATGCTAGCTATCTTACGATCATGCAAAGCAATATGAAAATGATGGTGCGTGTCATAATAAACGGAACGGTGGAAGTTGCATGGAAATATATCTCGGAATGGCTATGGAAATGCCATAATAGGTAGGTATGGTGTCTGTTTTGAGGAAGGGTATATGGTGGGTTTAATGCACCGGCGAAAGTTGCGCGGTACTAGAGAGGCTAGCAATGGTGGAAGGGTGAGAGTGCGTATAATCCATGGACTCACATTAGTCATAAAGAACTCACATACTTATTGCAAAAGTCTATTAGTTATCGAAGCAAAGTATTAGACGCATGCTCCTAGGGGAGAGGTTGGTAGGAGTTAACCATCGCGCGCTCCCGACCCTCACACAAAGGATGACAATCAATAAACAAATCATGCTCCGACTTCGTTACATAACGGTTCACCATACGTGCATGCTACGGGAATCACAAACTTTTAACACAAGTATTTCTACCAATCCACAATTACTCACTAGCATGACTCTAATATCACCATCTTTATATCTCAAAACTATATGCAAGGAATCAAACTTCTCATAGTATTCAATGCACTTTATATGAAAGTTTTTATTATATCCTTCTTGGATGCCCATTATATTAGGACTAAATTCATAACCTAAACCAATTACCATGCTGTTTAAAGACTCTCAAAATAATATAAGTGAGGTACGAGAGTTCAATTATTTCTATAAAATAAAACACCACCGTGCTCTAAAAAGATATAAGTGAAGCACTAGAGCAAAATTGCCTAGCTCAAAAGATATAAGTGAAGCACATAGAGTATTCTAATAAATTCAAACTCATGCGTGTCCCACTCAAAAGATGTGTGCAGCAAGGATGATTGTGGCAAACTAAAAAGCAAAGACTCATATCATACAAGACGCTCCAAGCAAAACACATATCATGTGGTGAATAAAAATATAGCCTCAAGTAAATTTACCGATGGATTGAAGACGAAAGAGGGGATGCCTTCCGGGGCATCCCCAAGCTTAGGCTCTTTGGTATCCTTGAATATTCCTTGGGGTGCCTTGGGCATCCCCAAGCTTAGGCTCTTGCCACTCCTTATTCCATAGTCCATCAAATCTTTACCCAAAACTTGAAAACTTCACAACACAAAACTCAACAGAAAACTCGTGAGATCCGTTAGTATAAGAAAAATAAATCACCACTTTAGGTACTGTTGTTAACTAATTATTTATTTATATTGGTGTAATATCTACTGTATTCCAACTTCTCCATCGTTCATACCCCCCGATACAACCCATAGATACATCAAAATAAGCAAACAACACAAAGAAAACAGAATCTGTCAAAAACAGAACAGTCTGTAGCAATCTGTAAACTTAGAATATTCTGTAACTCCAAAAATTCTGAAAAATTAGGACAATCTGGGAAATTTGTATATCAATCTTTTGTAAAATTTTCAGACTCATTCGACGCTCTGGTGAATTTATAAAATTCCTGGACTGAGCGCAAAAGTTTCTGTTTTTCAGCAAGATCAAATCAACAATCACCGTAGACCATCCCAAAGGTCTTACTTAGCTCAAACACTAATTAAAACACTAAAACACAATTACTACAGAGGTAATAATGTGTAAATCACTCAATAACAGAAACTAAAAAACATAAAATAAAATTGGGTTGCCTCCCAACAAGCGCTATTGTTTAACGCCCCTAGCTAGGCATAACGCAATAGATCTAGGTATTGTCATCTTTGGTATGCAATCCATAAGTAGCTCTCATAATAGATTCATAAGGTAATTTAATTTTATTTCTAGGAAAGTGTTCCATGCCTTTCCTTAATGGAAATTGGAATCTAATGTTTCCTTCTTTCATATCAATAATTGCTCGTTCTAAGGAAAGGTCTACCAAGAATAATAGGATGTGTAGGATTGCAACCTATATCAAGAACAATGAAATCTACGGGCACATAATTCCTATTTGCAACAATAAGAACATCATTAATCCTTCCCATAGGTTTCTTAATAGTGGAATCCGCTAGATGCAAATTTAAAGAGCAATCATCAAGTTCATGGAAACCTAGCACATCACATAAAGTTTTCGGAATCGTGGAAACGCTAGCACCCAAATCACAGAAAGCATGGAACTCATAATCTTTAATTTTAATCTTAATAGTAGGTTCCCACTCATCATAAAGCTTTCTAGGTATAGAAACTTACAACTCAAGTTTTTCTTCAAAAGATTTCATCATAGCATCAACGATATGTTTAGTAAAAGCTTTATTTTGATTATAAGCATGCGGAGAATTCAACATGGATTGCAACAAGGAAATACAATCAATCAAAGAACAACTATCATAATTAAATTCCTTGAAATCCAAAAGAGTGGGTTCATTGCTATTTAAAGTTTTGACCTCTTCAATCCCACCTTTATCAATTTTAGCATTAAGATCTATAAACTCCGAATCATTGGGACGACTTTTAACTAAAGTTGACTTATCTCCAGTCCCATATTTATCAAGATTTATAATAGAAAACAAATATTCAATAGGATTCACATCAATCACTTTAAGATCTTCATCATTATTATCACGAGAACACACTTTTTCAAGATATTCACGCTTAGCACGCATTCTAGCGGTTCTTTCCTTACACTCATCAATAGAAGTTCTCATAGCTTTTAAAGACTCATTAATATCATGCTTGGGTAGAGTAGATCTAATTTTCAAAGAATCAATCTCAAGCGAAATACTATCAACGTTCCTAGCCAAATCATCAATCTTAAGCAATTTTTCTTCAATCGTAGCATTGAAAACCTTTTGCGAACTAATAAATTCTTTAATATTATTCTCAAGATCAGAGGGCATCTTATTATAATTTCCATAAGGATTGTTGTAGGAATTACCATAATTATTATAGGAATTACTAGGAAACGGCCTAGGGTTGAAATTACCTCTATACGCGTTATTACCAAAATTGTTCCTACCAACAAAATTCACATCCATAGATTCATTATTATTTCCAATCAAAGAAGACAAAGGCATATCATTAGGATCAATAGGAGCACTCTTACTAGCAAACAATTTCATTAATTCATCCATCTTTTCACTCAAAGTATTTATTTCTTCAATAGCATGCACTTTTTTACTAGTAGGAGATCTTTCGGTATGCCATTGAGAGTAAGTTGCCATAATATTATCTAGGAGTTTAGTAGCTTCTCCTAATGTGATTTCCATAAAAGTACCACCCGCGGCGGAATCTAAAAGATTTCTAGATCCAAAATTCAATCCCGCATAAAAAAAATGTATAATCATCCATAAACTCAAACCATGTGCGGGGCAATTTCTAATCATTAATTTCATCCTCTCCCAAGATTGTGAAACATGCTCATGATCAAGTTGCTTAAAATTCTTTATATCGTTCCTAAGGGAGATGATCTTAGCGGGCAGAAAGTACTTGGAAATAAAAGCATCTTTACACTTATTCCATGAATCAATACTATTTTTAGGCAAAGATGAAAACCAAGTTTTAGCACGATCTCGTAGTGAGAACGGAAATAGCTTCAATTTAACAATATCATTATCCACATCTTTCTTCTTTTGCATGTCACACAACTCAATGAAAGTATTTAGATGGGATGCGGCATCTTCACTATGAAGGCCAGAAAATTGTTCTTTCATAACAAGATTAAGCAAAGCGGCATTAATTTCATAAGATTCCGCACTAGTGGCAGGAGCAATCAGAGTACTAATAAAATCATTATTATTAGTATTGGAGAAGTCACACAATTTGGTATTCTCAGACATCGTGACAAAGCAAGCAATCTAGCACACAAGCAAACAAAAAGCACACGAAAAGGCGAACGGAAGAAGGGCGAATAAAAAGGCAAATCTTTTTGATTTTTTCTGAAAATCGTTTTAGAAGTGGGGGAGAGGAAAACGAGAGGCAAATGGAAAATAATGTAAATGCAAGAGATGAGTTTGTGATGGGTACTTGGTAGGATTGATGTAGATCTTTCCGACAACCACGCCAAAAATTGGCAAGTTGACGGGAGAGTTCTTGTCTTGACTTGCTATGTATCCTCCCTGGGAACGGCGCCAGAAATCCTTCTTGCTACTTCTTGAGCTTGCGTTGGTTTTCCCTTGAAGAGGAAAGGGTGATGCAGCAAAGTAGATAAGTATTTCCCTCAGTTGTTGAGAACCAAGGTATCAATCCAGTAGGAGGTACAAGCAAGGCCCCAATCTATGCACCTACACAAACAATCAAACCCTTGCACCCAACGCTATAAAGGGGTTGTCAATCCCTTCACGGTTACTTGCAAGGATGAGATCTGATAGAGATAGATATAAAAGATTACTAAAAGTAAAACAAAAATAAAAGTAAATAAAATTGCAGCAAAGTATTTTTGGTATTTTTGGTTTATAGATCTGAAAATATAATATGGAAAATAGACCCGGGGGCCATAGGGTTCACTAGAGGCTTCTCTCTTGAAGGAAAATAATACGGTGGGTGAACAAATTACTGTCGAGCAATTGATAGAAAAGCGCATAGTTATGACGATATCCAAGGCAATGATTATGCATATAGGCATCACGTCCGTATCAAGTAGACCGAAACGATTCTGCATCTACTACTATTACTCCACACATCGACCGACTCCTGCCTGCATCTAGAGTATTAAGTTCATGAAGAACAGAGTAACGCATTAAGTAAGATGACATGATGTAGAGGGATAAACTCAAGCAATATGATGAAAACCCCATCTTTTTATCCTTGATGGCAACAATACAAATACGTGCCGCACTACCCCTACTTTGTCACTGGGTGAGAACACCGCAAGATTGAACCCAAAACTAAGCACTTCTCCCATTGCAAGAATTACCAATCTAGTTGGCCAAACCAAACCAATAACTCGAAGAGACTTGCAAAGATATGAAATCATGCATATAAGAATTCACAGAAGATTCAAATAATATTCATAGATAATCTGATCATAAATCCACAATTCATCGGATCTCGATAAACACACCGCAAAAGAGTATTACATCGGATAGATCTCCATGAAGATCATGGAGAACATGGTATTGAAGATCATAGAGAGAGAAGAAGCCATCTAGCTACTAGCTATGGACCCGAAGGTCTGAGGTGAACTACTCACGCATCATCGGAAGGGCAATGGTGTTGATGTAGATGCCCTCCGTGATCGAATCCCCCTCCGGCAGATTACCGAAAAAGGCCCCAAGATGGGATCTCACGGGAACAGAGGCTTGCGGCGGCGGAAAAGTATTATCGTGGCTCTTTTTGGTATTGGGGGAATATTTCTGAATTTATAGGCGAAGAATTAGGGTTGGAGGAGCTACGGGGGGCCCATAAGCCAGCCCCCCCCCCCCCCGAGGGGCACGCCCTGGTGGCTTGTGGCCCACCCGTAGGTCTTCGGGCCTCTTTTCCAAGTCTCCTGGGTTCCTTCTGGTCCAAGAAAAATCATCGTAGAATTTTATTCCATTTGGACTCCGTTTGATATTCCTTTTCTGCAATACTCAAAAACAAGGAAAAACAGAAACTAGCACTGGGCACTAGGTTAATAGGTTAGTCCCAAAAATAATATAAAATAGCATATTAATGCATATAAAACATCCAAAATAGATAATATAATAGCATGGAACAATCAAAAATTATAGATACGTTGGAGACGTATCACCGGTCGCCATCGAGCTCAGCTTGCCCCTGCTCCAGGGCGACCTGACCACCGCTGAGAGCATCGTGTACACGCCGGAGGACACCGGGGTCGAGGGATGGATATGGCAGCTCGCCAAGGCCCACGTATTCGTGAATGACTACAACTGGCACCAACTGATCAGACACTGGCTCAACACGCACGCGGTCATGGATCCCTTCGTCATCGCCACCAACAGGCAGCTTAGCGTGACCCACCTGGTGCACAAGCTCCTGCACCCGCACTACCGCAACACCATGAACATCAACTCGCGGGCTCGGGGGATGCTCATCAATGCCGACGGTGTCATTGAGAAGACGGTGTTCCCTGGCAAGCATGCAATGCCCATGTCTTCCATGGTCTAGAAGAACTGAAACTTCACCAAACAAGCTCTGCCCGACGATCTAATCAAGAGGTGGGTACTAAGAGAATGCTGACGAAACATACAAATCGATTAGTTGCGAGAGGACCACTCAATGGCAAATGATGCGGGCCATGCGTGGTAATGACTAATCCATCGTGTTGATGCAGGGGCATGGTAGTGGAGGACCCATCAAGCCCGCACAATGTGCGGCTGCTGATCGAGGACTACCCGTACGCGGCCGATGGGCTCCCCGTTTGGCACGCGATCGAGCAGTGGGTAGCAGATTACCTCACCATCTACTACCCCAACGATAGTGTGCTGCAGGGCGACGCGGAGTTGTAGGCATGGTGGAAGGAGGTGCGGGAGGTTGGGCACGGCGACCTCAAGGATGCGGCGTGGTGGCCCAAGATGCAGACAGTGGCGGAGCTTATCAAGGCATGCGCCACCATCATCTGGATGTTGGGGAACATAGCATGGGAAACAAAAAATTTACTACGCACACGCAAGATCTATCCATGGTGATGAGCATCTACGAGGGGGAGAGTGGATCTACATACCCTTGTAGATCGCTAAGCGGGAAGCGTTAAGAAACACGGTTGATGTAGTCGAACATCTTCGCGATCCAAATCGTCGAGTGTCCCGCGATCCAATCACGATCTAGTACCGAACGGACGGCACCTCTGCGTTCAGCACACGTACAGCTCGATGATGATCTCCGCCTTCTTGATCCAGCAAGAGGGAGCGGAGAGGTAGATGAGTTCTCCGGCAGCGCGACGGCGCGGCGGCGGTGGTGGTGGAACTATTCCAGCAGGGCTTCGCCTAAGCACTACTGAAAAACTAGAGGATTTGATCTATCGGGAGAGAGGGCTGCACTATGGCCTTTCTGGGTTGAAGTGCTTTTGCCCTCTCTCCCTCTAGTATATATAGGAGGGAGGGGAGGGGCTGGCCGGCCGAAATCTCCTCCTAGGAGTCGGCCGGAAGGAGGAGGAGGTGGAGGAGTCCACCTCCAATCCTACTCCTAGTAGGATTCCTCCCCTTCCCCCACTAGGACTTTCCTTTCCCTCAAGCCCAGCCGCATAGGCCTTCTTGGGTCAGCCGCCCAGCCCACCAAGGGCTGGGGCGCCCCCCTCAGGTCCATGTGACCCACTTGGGGTGTGGTGGGCCCACTTGGTGGACCCCCGGAACCCATTCGTCACTCCCGATACACTGCTGGAAATGCCCGAAACTTTTCCGGAGTTCAAACACCAACTTCCTATATATCAATCTTTACCTCCAGACCATTCCGGAGCTCCTCGTGACGTCCAGGATCTCATTTGGGACTCCGAACAACCTTCGGTCACCACCATACATAACTCTTATACTACCGAAACGTCACCGAACCTTAAGTGTGCAGACCCTGCGGGTTCGAGAACTATGTAGACATGACCGAGACACCTCTACGGTCAATAACCAATAGCGGGACCTGGATGCCCATATTGGTTCCTACATATTCTACGAAGATCTTCATCTGTTGAACCTCTATGTCAAGGATTCAGTTAATCCCGTACGATGTTCCCTTTGTTCTTCGGTATGTTACTTGCCCGAGATTCGATCGTCGGTATCTCTATACCTAGTTCAATCTCGTTACTGGCAAGTCTCTTTACTCGTTCCGTAATACAAGATCCCATGGCTAACACTTTAGTCACATTGCTTGCAAGGCTTGTTGTGATGTTGTATTACCGAGTGGGCCCTGAGATACCTCCCTGTCACACGGAGTAACAAATCCCAGTCTTGATCCATGCCCACTCAACAGACACCCTTGGAGATACCTGTAGAGCATCTTTATAGTCACCCAGTTATGTTGCGACGTTTGATACACACAAGGTATTCCTCCGGTGTCAGTGAGTTGCATGATCTCATGGTCATAGGAACAGATACTTGACATGCAGAAAACAATAGCAATAAACTGACACGATCATATGCTACGTTCATGGTTTGGGTCTTGTCCGTCACATCATTCTCCCAATGATGTGACCCTGTTATCAAATGACATCTCATGTCTATGGCTAGGAAACCTTGACCATCTTTGATCAACAAGCTAGTCTACTAGAGGCACACTAGGGACACAGTGTTGTCTATGTATCCACACATGTATCGGTGTTTCCAATCAATACAATTATAGCATGGATAATAAATGATTATCATGAACAAGGAAATATAATAATAACAACTTTTATTATTGCCTCTAGGGCATATTTCCAACACTGGATAGGGTTGGCGCTCCACGCGGCCATCAATTTCGGGCAGTACGTGTACTCAGGCTACCAACCCACCAAGCCGTCGATGAGCCGCCGACCGATGCCTGTGTCGGGTGTTAAACTCGTGTATGGTTTGGTAGAACCTGGCTAACCGCACCACCTTTGTGATAGGATAGAGATAGATTCTTTGTTATTTGAACTACTTTTATCTCTATCCCTCCTCCTGTAAATCTCTTGTTCGGTTTCAACCGAACTACCTTGTACTCCAAGCCCAATGATCAATATGTACAATGCGGCTCCCATGTATGGGGGTAGAGACGCTTCAACCTATTTTCACATGGTAATTAGAGCCCACCTCTTCCCTAGCATCTAGTATCCATCCTCTCCACTGAAAACCTTCCAAGCCATCACCTTCTCCGCGCCATCCACCATGTCATCCTCAAGCCAAGTAGTCTCCACCGGCCTCAACAATACCACATCCGAACCATTAACCCGAAGCAACTATATCCTTTGGCGAGCCCAAGCTCGTTCCCAGATCATGGGAGTGGGTCTATATGGGTATGTCGACCAATCTAATCCAGAGCCACCCAAAACCATCAACACCAAAACCACCGATGGGAAGGATCAGATCTCTCCCAATCATGCATACACTCCATGGCTAATCCAGGATCAGCAGATCGTAGCATATCTCCTCCGGAATCTCTCCAAAGAGGTTCTGGTCCAAGTTGCTTCGCTAGAAAACTCCCATGCCATATGGTCTGCCCTCTCCAACATGTTCGTAGCTCAGTCCCGATCTCGAGTAAACAACTATCGCATCGCCCTATCCAATGCCAAAAAAGGATCTCAATCCGCAGCCACTTTCTTCGGTCAGATGCGAGCCTTGGCAGATGAGCTTGCCGCCGCAGGCAAATCAATCTCCGAGGAGGAGCTGGTCTCCTTCATCGTTGTAGGCCTTGACATGGACTACCAGCCGATTATTTCGGCCCTTGATGTTCGCACTGAACCAATCTCCACCGACGATCTCTTTGGTATGGTGTCGAACTTCGACCAATGGGTCGAGCTGTTCCAAGGAATGGCGCATTCAAATCCTCTGCTAACTCGGCTTCAAGGGGGCGTGGTGGTCCTCCTAAGGGCTACCGGAACTCTCCCAAGCGCGGTGACGGAGGTGGGTCCCGCGGCGGCCACAACGGAGGTGGTGGTGGCAACTACCACAACTCTGGCAGCGGCGGCGACCACTACAACAACAACAACTACAACTCTGGTGGTGGCGGCTCTGGCCACTACCACAACTCCGGCGGCGGCAATAGCAATTGGCGCCCCTTCTACAACTACAACAACAACCTGGGACGCCAAGGTACTTTCCAAGGTTATGAAGGTTATGAAAATAAATGTTAAATCTGCAAGAAAAATAACCACATTGTGAAAGATTGCGATTGGCGTTATGCCGAGGACAATTCTCAACCCAAGAAAGTTGCAGATGCGGCGGATACCTCCTATGGTGTTGATACAAACTGGTATGCCGACACCGGTGCCACCGATCACATCACCCATGAATTGCAGAAGGTGACTATGCATGAGAAGTGTCATGGTCACGATCAAGTTCACAATGCGAATGGTGAAGGTATGCATATAGATCATGTTGGTCATTCAATTATCAAAACCCCATGCCGTGATATTCATCTTAAAAATATTTTGCATGTCCCTAGTACCTCAAAGAATCTCCTTTCCGTTTATCGTATTGCCATTGACAACAAAGTGTTTCTCGAATTTCACCCTTATTTCTTTTTTATCAAGGATCAGGTCACGAGGAGAATTCTTTACCGATGTAGATGTGTGCATGGGCTATATCCGTTGATTCCTCAATTTAGAAGCTTCAATAAACAAGTGTGTGGTGTCATCAAACTCTCTCCAGAACGGTGGCATGCGTGTCTAGTACATCCATCTTTTTTTATTGTTCAACAAGTGCTTAGAAATAATCAGCCCCCATGTGTTGGTGAGCGTAGTCTTGAAACTGTTTGTGATTCATGTCAAAAATAAAAGTCTCATCAACTACCATATCCTGTTTCCACTAGTATTTCTACCAAAGCATTGCAACTCTTTTTTCTGATTTGTGGGGTCCTGCCCCTACTTCTGTTGGTAGACATACTTACTATGTTAGTTTCATTGACGACTATAGTAAATTCACTTGGATATATCTTCTCAAAAAATGTTCCGATGATTTCCAAGTTTTTAAGAATTTTCAAGCACTTGTTGACCGACAATTTGATAGCAAAATTCTTGCCATTCAATCTGATTGGGGTGGTGAATACGAGAAACTAGGGTCATTCTTCCAAACCATTGGCATATCTCATCATGTATCGTGCCCGCATGCTCATCAACAAAACGGCTCTGCTGAACGCAAACATAGACAAATCATTGAGGTAGCACTAGCCCTCCTTGCAGGTGCCTCCATGCCTCTTAAATTTTGGGATGATGCTTTCCTCACTGTCGTTCATCTTATCAATATGCTCCCTAGTCGTGTCATTAACAATGAAACTCCCATGCAACGACTTCACACTAGACCCAACTACAATTCTCTTCATGTATTTGGTTGTGCATGTTGGCCCAACCATCGTCCATACAATAATCGCAAGCTTATGTTCCGGTCGAAAAATGTGTTTTTCTTGGCTATAGTGCTCAACACAAGGGTGTCAAGTGTCTTGATGTCCCTACCGGCCGTGTTTACATATCTCGTGATGTTTTTTTTGATGAAACCGTCTTTCCATTTGCTCATCTTCATCCTAATGCCGGTGCCCTCCTTCGCAAAGAAATTCTCCTACTTCCTTCACATTTATCCGGTATTCATCACGGGGACGATAATTCGGATGATCACATGTCTAATCCTTCTAATTGTGTGCTTCAGAGCTGTGCTACAGGAACTACTGATGATGCAGCAGAAAAAAAACAGACTGAAAAACATGGTGAAAATGATCAAAACAGGGGAGATTTTATGTGTCACCAAACTGCAGCAAATCTGCTCCGGGATCCGGGTCGTCAGATCCTCTAGAGCTGACCGAATCCTCTCCGGGATCAGCGCTTCACCAGGCAGGCAGCGGCTGGTCTCCTCCGGGCGTGGCGCTCCAATCGTCGCCTGCCACGCCACACCGACCGGGCTCGGGAAACCGTGTGCCCACGCTTCGCCAATAAGGTCAGGCAGACCAGCTAACAGCGCACCAGCCGGCCACGCGGTTTCCCGCGGAACCCCGTGTTTATGTCAGGTGGGACCCGTGCGGGTCGGCCACCGCGGGAGAGGGCGTGGGATCGCCCCGTGATTCGCCTACAATGCCCGCACCAGATGCGCCCTGATCTTCTACGACGAGCCCCGCATCTTCGCATGCGCCTCCATCACCTGAACCTGCCACACCGGATCCAGGCAGCGAGGCTGATGCTGATGTGGGAAACAGATCCGCCTCGGGATCCCCGGAGAGGGTCTTTGGATCTTCTGTGGCGCACCAGCAGCAAACTACACCACCTCGTACAAGACTTTGAGCAGGGGTAATTCAGCTTATAAACTATAAAGTTAATTTTGGTCTTACTTGCACAACAGGACAGCCAAGTTCGTTTCAAGAAGCATATGATGATCCCAAGTGGAAAAAGGCGATGGAAGAAGAATTTCAAGCTCTTCAGAAAAATAATACTTGGCATCTAGTTCTGTCACGTCAAGGTAAAAATTTAATTGACTGCAAGTGGGTGTTCGGAATTAAAAGAAAGTCAGATGGAACCATAGATTGCTATAAAGCCAGACTTGTGGCAAAGGGATTCAAGCAAAGGTATGTCATTGACTATGAGGATACTTTTAGCCTTGTTGTCAAATTTGCTACTATTCGTCTTGTTTTGTCCATTGTTATGTCTCGGGGATGGAGTCCTAGACAGCTAGATGTGCAGAATGTGTTTCTTCATGGTGTTCTGGAAGAGGAAGTATATATGAAACAACCTTCTGGTAAGATAAGCATAAACCCTTTCATGTTTGCAGACTTCACAAATGTTTGTATGGATTAAAACAAGCTCCTAGGGCATGGTATTCTCGTCTGAGCTTAAAGCTACAAACACTTGGTTTTGTTCCCTCTAAGTCTGATACATCACTCTTTATCTACAATAAGTCAAATATTTCTATATTTGTGCTTATTTATGTGGATGATATTATTGTCACAAGTTCCTCAGATAATGCAATCACTGCTCTGTTGAAAGATCTCAAGTCAGAATTTGCTCTTAAGGATTTATGAGATTTGCATTATTTTCTTGGTATTGAGGTTAAGAAAAATAAGGAGGGAGGTCTCCATCTTTCCCAAGAAAAATATGCCACTGGTCTTTTGCACAGAGTTGGATTGCAGGGGTGTAAGCCATCACCAACACCGTTGTCCAGTACGGAAAAATTGTCTCTTACAACAGGAACACATTTGAGTCAGGAAGATGGCACCAAATATAGGAGTTTGGTAGGTGCACTGCAGTACTTGACACTTACTAGACATGATCCTTCTTTTGCGGTGAATAAGGTTTGTCAGTTTCTTCATGCACCAACCTCAGATCACTGGACTGCTACAAAACGCATATTGAGATATGTGAATAATACCTTGAGTATTGGTCTACAGTTTAATAAATCTGCATCCACACTTGTTAGTGCTTTTTCTGATTCTGACTGGACAGGTTGTTTGGATGACAGAATATCAACAGGTGGTTTTGCAGTATTTTATGGTCCTAATTTGGTATCCTAGTGTGCAAAGAAACAACCCACAGTTTCAAGATCAAGTACTGAAGCAGAATATAAAGCATTGGCAAATGCAACAGCAAAAATCAATTGGGTAAAATCCATTTTAAGAGAACTTGGAATTCATCATACTCAAACTCCATGTCTTTGGTGTGAAAATCTTGGTGATACTTACCTATCTGCAAATCATGTGTTTAATGGCAGAACTAAGCATATTGATTATCATTTTGTTAGAGAAAGGGTTGCCAGTAAAGAGCTAGAAATTTGTTTTGTTCATTCCAAGGATCAAGTGACAGACGGGTTTACAAAGGCATTATCCACAAGACTGATGTCTACTACGCAACCTTCTTCTTGTAGACTCGTGTTGGGCCTCCAAGCGCAGAGTTTTGTAGGACAGTAGCAAATTTCCCTCAAGTGGATGACCTAAGGTTTATCAATCCGTGGGAGGCGTAGGATGAAGATGGTCTCTCTCAAACAACCCTGCAACCAAATAACAAAGAGTCTCTTGTGTCCCCAACACACCCAATACAATGGTAAATTGTATAGGTGCACTAGTTCGGCGAAGAGATGGTGATACAAGTGTAATACGGATGGTAGATATAGGTTTTTGTAATCTGAAAATATAAAAACAGCAATGTAGCAAGTAACAAAAGTGAGCAAAAACGGTATTGCAATGCTTGAAAACAAGGCCTAGGGTTCATACTTTCACTAGTGCAAGTTCTCTCAACAATACTAACATAGTTGAATCATATGTAAATCCCTCACGTGCGACAAAGAGTTCACTCCAAAGTCACAAATAGCGGAGGACAAACGAAGAAATTATTCTAGGGTACGAAACCACCTCAAAGTTATATTTTCTGGTCAATCTTATGAGCTATCCCTATAAGTGTCATGAACAGCCCTAGAGTTCGTACTAAAATAACACCTTAAGATACACATCAACCAAAACCCTAATGTCACCTAGATACTCCAATGTCACCACAAGTACCCATGGGCTTGATTATACGATATGCATCACATAATTTCAGATTCATCATGTTCAATCCAACACAAAGAACTTCAAAGAGTGCCCCAAAGTTTCTACCGGAGAGTCTAGAAGAAAACGTGTGCCAACCCCTATGCGTAGATTCCCAAGGTCACGGAACCCGCAAGTTGATCACCAAAACATACATCAAGTAGATCAATAGAACATCCCATTGTCACCACAGATATCCCATCACAAGACATACATCAAGTGTTCTCAAATCCTTAAAGACTCAATCCGATAAGTAAACTTCAAAGGGAAAACTCAATTCATCACAAGAAGATAGAGAGGGGAAAACTCCATATGATTCATCTATATTAATAAAGCTCGCGGTACATCAAGATCGTGTCATCTCAAGAACACGAGAGAGAGAGATCAAACACATAGCTACTGGTACATACCCTCAGCCCCGAGGGTGAACTACTCCCTCCTCGTCATGGAGACCGCCGGGATGATGAAGATAGCCTCTGGTGATGGTTTCCCCCTCCGGCAGGATGCCGGAACGGGCTCCCGATTGGTTTTTCGTGGCTCTGAAGGCTTGCGGCGGCGGAACTCCCGATCTAGATTTCTTTCTGAAGGCTTCTCGATTTATAGGAGTTTTTGGCGTCGGTCTCACGTCAAGGCGGTGCCCGAGGGGCCCACAACCTAGTGGGGCGCGCCCTAGGGGGGCGCCCCCCAGGCTTGTGGCCTCCTCGGCCACTTCCTGGCCCAACTTTTTGCTCCAGTATTTTTTATATTTTCCAAAAATATTCTCCGTAAATTTTCAACCCATTCCGAGAACTTTTATTTCTGCACAAAAACAACACCATGGTAGTTCTGCTGAAAACAGCGTCAGTCCGGGTTAGTTCTAATAAAATCATACCAAAATCATATAGAATTATTGTAAACATGGCATGAATACTTCATAAATTATAGATACGTTGGAGATGTATCAGCATCCCCAAGCTTAATTCCTGCTCGTCCTCGAGTAGGTAAATGATAAAAGAAATAATTTATGAAGTGTGAATGCTACCTAACATGTTCATCATATTCTTTTCTTCTTTGTATAGCATGGACATTTGGACTTGTAAATGATTCAAAGCAATAGTCTAGTTTTAACATAATGACTTCAATACTCAAGCGTGTCAACAAGCAACCATGTCTTTCAAAATATCAACACTAAAGAAAGTTATCCCTAGCCCATCATGCTCAATCATTGATCCATTCACGAAACACACTCAAATATTAGCTATGCCCAATGCTCAAGTACGATCATAGTGCCCCCTAGTTGGTGCTTATAAGAGAAGATGGAGACTCAAAGCAAAAATAAAAATTGCATAAAGTAAATAGATAGGCCCTTCGCAGAGGGAAGTAGGGATTTGTAGAGGTGCCAGAGCTCAAGGTTTAAATTGAAAGAGAAAAATATTTTGAGTGGCATGCTTTTCCTGTCAACGAAAACGACAAAGTAGCTCACAATACTTTCCATGCTAGATACATTATAGGCGGTTCCCAAACAGAATGGTAAAGTTTTTACTCCCCCTCCACCAATCAATCACACTCCACGGCGAGCCGAATCCACGGGTACCGTCCATACAAACAACAATCTTGGGGGAGTTTTGTTTCATTATATTTTGATTTGATTTTTGAGCATGGGACTGAGCATCCCGAATACCAGCCACATTCTCGTGAATGATAGTGAATCAACACATATCTTGAGAATAACCCACCTAGCATGGAAAAATATTGGATACTCCCCACCGTTTCATGAGCGGTACGGGCACACAAAAGAGAAAATTTATTTTGAAAATTTAGAAATGGCACATACAAATTTGCTTGGTACGGCATGGAAATACCGCATATAGGTAGGTATGGTGGACTCATAAGGCAAAACTTGGTTTAAGGATTTTGGATGCACAACTAGTATTTCTACTTAGTACAAATGAAGGCTAGCAAATAGATTGGGAAGCAACCAAACCGAGGAACGAAAAATCTCATAAGTGAGCATTGAGTCATAACTAACACCGAATAATGCACCACAAGTAGGATGTAACTTCATTGCATAACTATTGACTTTCGTGCATGCATAGGGAATCACAAACCTTAACACCAATATTCCTACTAAGCATAATTACTCACTAACATGACTCACATATTACTATCATCATGTTTCAAAACTATTACAAGGAATCAAGTTTAATTTGTCCAATGATCTTCATGAAAGTTTTTATTGTATCCTCCTTGGATATCTATCACTTTGGTACTAGTTTCAAATATTGCCATTGCTTTTTGGCAAGCTCAAACAAATTTAAGTGAAGTACAAGAGCAAATGACAAGCTACTCTCAAAAGATATAAGTGAAGATCAATGAGTAGTCAAACAATTAAGGAGCTATGTGAGGACTCTCTCTCCCTCAATAAATATTTTCAGATCTGAGTATTTTATTCAACAGGAAGTAAAAGAAAAATAGCACTCCAAGAATAGCACGCATCATGTGAACGAATAAAAATTTAGGCTCAACATAGGCTAACCGATAATTGTTGATGAAGAGAGGTGGGATGCGTAGCATCCCCAAGCTTAGATGCTTGAGACTTCTTGAAATATTTACTTGGGGTGCCTTGGGCATCCCCAAGCTTGAGCTTTTGTATCTCGTTCAATCCTCTCATATCCCGGTTTCACCTATTCTCAAAAACTTCATCCACACAAAACTTGAAAAGAACTCGTGAGATAGGTTAGTGCACATAATAATAAATCAACTCTTTATGTACTGCCAAGACAATTTGCACAATAATTTTCAAACATCATCTACTGTTTACTATCATTTCCACAATTTATATATAACAATATAGGCTATGGAAACTATAGGATAAGCAGATAACAAAACTATGACAGCAATCTGTCCAAACAGAACAGTCTGTAGAAATTTATGAAAACAGTGTACTTACGTAACTCAAACAATTATGAAAATTTAGGACATGCTAAATAATTTATATGACAACACTGTGTAAAAATTTCAGAAACTTTCCATGTTCCAGTAAAATATGAAAATTCAAACACTATAGCAAAAGTTTCTGTTTTTACACAGCACACATCAAAACATGCAATGCAAGCATCCTAAGACAATTCTTGGAAATTTTTATTGAAAAACAAGATTATAAATAACACCTAACAGAGAACAACAAAATAAAATGACGCTCCAAGCAAAACTCATATTATGTGACGAATAAAAATATAGCTCCAAGTAAGATATACCGATAATGTTGAAGATGAAAGAGGGGATGCCTTCCGGGGCATCCCCAAGCTTAGGCGCTTGCGTCTTCCTTGAATATTACCTTGGGGGTGCCTTTGGAATCCCCAAGCTTAGGTTCTTGTCACTCCTTATTCTTCTCATATCGGTGTCTCACCCAAAACTTGAAAACTTCAATCACACAAAACTTAACGGAACTTCGTGAGAAGGGTTAGTGTAGAAAAGATAAATCATTCACTTAGGTACTGTCAAGACAAGATTCATAATTGTTCCCACATGATACCTACTGTATTATATCATTCCCATAATTTATATCACTCAATATAAGCTATGGAAACACTAAAACAAGCAAACTATGCATGCAAAACAGAATCTGTCAAAAACAGAACAGTCTGTGAAGATCTGTAGTGTAACCATACTTCCCTGTTTCTAAAAATTCTGAAAAATTAGGAAAATCTAGGAAATTTGTATATAAATCATGTTTAAAAAATTCAGATCAAAAGAACGTTCCAGTGAATTTACAAAATTCCTGGACAGAGAGCAAAAGTTTCTGTTTTTGCACAGAATCAAGTCAACTATCATCCACACTATCCCAAAGGCTTTACTTGGCACTTTATTGAAACAAAAGCTATAAAACATGATTATACAGTAGCTTAATCATGTGGACACACAAAAACAGTAGGTATAAAAATAGGGTTGTCTCCCAACAAGCGCTTTTCTTTAATGCCTTTTTAGCTAGGCATGATGATTTCAATGATGCTCGCATAGGAATAGTAATGGAAACATGCAAAAGAGCATCATGAATCTCATGACAAGCACATTTAAGTCTAACCCACTTCCTATGCATAGGGATTTTGTGAGCAAACAACTTATGGGAACAAGAATCAACTAGCATAGGAAGGTAAAACAAGCAAAACTTCAAGATTTTCAACATATAGAGAGGAAACTTGATATTATTGCAATATGTAAAAGCATAAGATCCTCTCTCATAATAATTTTCAGTAGCATCATGAAGTAATTTCACAATATAACCAGCACATAAAGCATTCTTTTCATGATCTACAAGCATAGAAATTTTACTACTCTCCACACAAGAAAATTTCTTCTCATGACTAATAGTGGGAGTATCATAAAAGAATTGAATACTACAAATTGATTCCACATTAAAAGAGTAATATTCAGTAAAAGGATATTCAAAATTATGACAATAATTATCACTACTTTTTATAACATAAGTATCATCACAATAATCATCATAAGTAGCAACTTTGTTCTCATCATAGTCAATTGAAACCTCTTCCGAAATAGTGGAATCATTAATAAGTAAAGTCGTGACCTCTCCAAATCCACTTTTACCATTATAATAAGATTCAACACCCTCCAAGATAGTGGGATAATTATTATCTAAAGTTTACACTCTTCCAAACCCACTTTCATAAATATTGCAATCATCATAAATAGGGGGTATGCTATCATCATAATAAATTTGCACATCAAAACTTGGGGGACTAAAAATATCATCTTCATTAAACATAGCATCCCCAAGCTTGGGACAAACATTAATTGCAGCAAATAAATTCTCAAACATGTCATTCTCATCAAACATAGCATCCCCAAGCTTGTGGCTTTGCATAACATAAGCATAATCACTCTCATCATTAATAGTATGAATAGCACCAATAATATAGCAATTATTATCATCATCTTCCACAACTATTTTTGATTCATTCTCATGAGGCCTATCAATAATGGGAGCAACATTATTTGAGAGAGACACCTCTTTACCTTTACTTTTCCTTCTTTTCTTCTTCTTCGCCACATTATGTGTGGGTTTATTTAATTCCTCAAAGCTTCTTTTTGAAGAAGTTGGTTGAATAAAAAGCTCCTCCTCGTTACCTGATTCATCATAAGAAAAAATAGGAGGATATTGGGAAACCTCTTCCCCTTCATTAGTATTCTCTTCATCTTCTATTTGTTTTCTTGTCTTTAAGTAATTGGCAATGTAAAGATTCTCAATGCAATTTACCACGCAATACATATAGATTTCATTTAGATCAAAATCAATCATTTTCATGAGAACCCATGCTGGAACATCCTTAGTTTTATGTTTCATTTCTTCATACCCCAAAAATAGACTAAGTTCATTATGATGCTCAAGGGTAATGAGGTTATCACAATTTTTGGACACAATTCGATCATGAAATAATTCACATTGGAAATTAAAGTGACCACTTTCATTGCAAAGTTCACAAGGACGGCGAGAAATATTAAGTCTTTCAGCACAAACATATAGCCTCTCTTGCAACCATTTAGTTTCTAAATACTTATGCCTCTTACAAAATCTATCTTCCCTTTTAGGCATGTCTTCACAAACTCTATGCACTCCACAAAAATTAACATGCTTATAAGAAATCTTTTTATCATGACTAGTGCAATCATCATTAGTACTATGGATATTCAAAGAATTTATACTAACAACATTGCAATCATGCTCATCACTCAAAGATTTAGTGCCAAACATTTTAATAACTTCTTCTTCTAACACTTGAGCACAATTTTCCTTTCCATCATTTTCACAAAAGACATTAAAAAGATGAAGCATATGAGGCAACCTCAATTCCATATTTTTGTAGTTTTCTTTTATAAAACCAAACTAGTAATAAAACAAGAAACTAAAAGATTCAATTGCAAGATCTAAAGATATACCTTCAAGCACTCACCTCCCCGGCAACGGCGCCAGAAAAGAGCTTGATGTCTACTACGCAACCTTCTTCTTGTAGACTCGTGTTGGGCCTCCAAGCGCAGAGTTTTGTAGGACAGTAGCAAATTTCCCTCAAGTAGATGACCTAAGGTTTATCAATCCGTGGGAGGCGTAGGATGAAGATGGTCTCTCTCAAACAACCCTGCAACCAAATAACAAAGAGTCTCTTGTGTCCCCAACACACCCAATACAATGGTAAATTGTGTAGGTGCACTAGTTCGGCGAAGAGATGGTGATACAAGTGTAATATGGATGGTAGATATAGGTTTTTGTAATCTGAAAATATAAAAACAGCAAGGTAGCAAGTAACAAAAGTGAGCAAAAACGGTATTGCAATGCTTGAAAACAAGGCCTAGGGTTCATACTTTCACTAGTGCAAGTTCTCTCAACAATACTAACATAGTTGAATCATATGTAAATCCCTCACGTGCGACAAAGAGTTCACTCCAAAGTCACAAATAGCGGAGAACAAACGAAGAAATTATTGTAGGGTATGAAACCACCTCAAAGTTATCTTTTCTGATCAATCTTATGAGCTATCCCTATAAGTATCATGAACAGCCCTAGAGTTCGTACTAAAATAACACCTTAAGATACACATCAACCAAAACCCTAATGTCACCTAGATACTCCAATGTTACCACAAGTACCCATGGGCTTGATTATACGATATGCATCACATAATTTCAGATTCATCATGTTCAATCCAACACAAAGAACTTCAAAGAGTGCCCCAAAGTTTCTACCGGAGAGTCAAGAAGAAAACGTGTGCCAACCCCTATGCATAGATTCCCAAGGTCACGGAACCCGCAAGTTGATCACCAAAACATACATCAAGTAGATCAATAGAACATCCCATTGTCACCACAGATATCCCATCGCAAGACATACATCAAGTGTTCTCAAAGCCTTAAAGACTCAATCCGATAAGTAAACTTCAAAGGGAAAACTCAATTCATCACAAGAAGATAGGGAGGGGAAAACTCCATATGATTCATCTATATTAATAAAGCTCGCGGTACATCAAGATCGTGTCATCTCAAGAAAACGAGAGAGAGAGATCAAACACATAGCTACTGGTACATACCCTCAGCCCCGAGGGTGAACTACTCCCTCCTCGTCATGGAGACTGCCGGGATGATGAAGATGGCCTCCGGTGATGGTTTCCCCCTCCGGCAGGATGCCGGAACGGGCTCCCGATTGGTTTTTCGTGGCTCTGAAGGCTTGCGGCGGCGGAACTCCCGATCTAGGTTTTATTCTTAAGGCTTCTCGATTTATAGGAGTTTTTGGCGTCGGTCTCACGTCAAGGCGGTGCCCGAGGGGCCCACAAGCTAGGGGGCGCGCCCTAGGGGGGGCGCGCCCCCCAGGCTTGTGGCCTCCTCGGTCACTTCCTGGCCCAACTTTTTTCTCCAGTATTTTTTTTATTTTCCAAAAATATTCTCTATAAATTTTCAGCCCATTCCGAGAACTTTTATTTCTGCACAAAAACAACACCATGGTAGTTCTGCTGAAAACAGCGTCAGTCCGGGTTAGTTCTAATAAAATCATACCAAAATCATATAGAATTATTGTAAACATGGCATGAATACTTCATAAATTATAGATACGTTGGAGACGTATCAAAGACCATTTAAAGAGTTTTGACGTAATCTTAACTTAGGAAAGTTATGATTAAGGGAGGATGTTAAACTCATGTATGGTTCGGTAGAACCTGGCTAACCGCACCACCTTTGTAATAGGATAGAGATAGATTCTTTGTTGTTTGAACTACTTTTCACTACTAGGGAAAACCTTATACACAGAAACTTATCAGTAGCGCTGGTTAAAATAAGGCGCTACTGCTAATTAGCAGTAGCGCGTCTCCACAAGAGGTGCTACTGGTATCCACATAGCAGTAGCGCGGCTGGTATAAAACGCGCTACTAATATAATTGCCACACCGTTGTCGACAGGCTAGGTATAGTAGTAGCGCCCTTCTGCGAACGGCGCTACTGCTAACAGTATAATAGTAGCGCGTTTTTGTGGTAAGGCGCTACTGCTAAGTTTGACCGGTCGCTGGAACTGAAGCTGTGATGTGCCATATGTTGGGGAACGTAGTGATAATTCAAAATTTTCCTACGTGTCACCAAGATCAATCTAGGAGATACTAGCAACGAGAGAGAGGGAGTGCATCTTCATACCATTGAAGATCGCTAAGCGGAAGCGTTACAAAGAACGCGGTTGATGGAGTCGTACTCGCGGCGATTCAAATCGCGGAAGATCCGATCCAAGCGCCGAACGGACGGCGCCTCCGCGTTCAACACACGTACAGCCCGGGGACGTCTCCTCCTTCTTGATCCAGCAAGGGGGGAGGGGAAGTTGAGGGAGAGCTCCGGCAGCACGACGGCGTGGCGGCGGTGGAGCTCGTGGTTCTCCGGCAGAGCTTCGCTAAGCGCTACGGAGGAGGAGGAGGTGTAGGAAGGGGGAGGGCTGCGCCAGGGGAAGGGGTGCGGCTGCCCTCCCACCCCTCCACTATTTATAGGGGGAAGGGGAGAGGGGGCCGGCCCCCTAGATCCATCTAGAGGGGGGGCGGCGGCCCCCCGGGGGGGGACTTGCCCCCCCCCCACCCCTTAGGGTTTCCAACCCTAGGCGCCTTGGGCCCTTGGGGGGGGCGCACCAGCCCACTAAGGGTCTGGTTCCCACAAAACTACAGCCCATTAGGTCCTCCGGGGCAGGTGGACCCTCCCGGTGGACCCCCGGAACCCCTTCGGTGGTCCCGATACAATACCGATAAACCCCGAAACCTTTCCGGTGACTGAAACTGGACTTCCCATATATAAATCTTCACTTCCAGACCATTCCGGAACTCCTCGTGACGTCCGGGATCTCATCCGGGACTCCGAACAACTTTCGGTAACCACATACAATTCCCATTACAACTCTAGCGTCACCGAACCTTAAGTGTGTAGACCCTACGGGTTCGGGAACCATGCAGTCATGACCGAGACACCTCTTCGGCCAATAACCAATAGCGGGATCTGGATACCCATATTGGCTCCCACATGTTCCACGATGATCTCATCGGATGAACCACGATGTCGGGGATTCAATTAATCCCGTATACAATTCCCTTTGTCCATCGGTATGTTACTTGCCCGAGATTCGATCGTCGGTATCCCTATACCTTGTTCAATCTCGTTACCGGCAAGTCTCTTTACTCGTTCTGTAACACATGATCCCGTGACTAACACCTTAGTCACATTGAGCTCATTATGATGATGTATTACCGAGTGGGCCCAGAGATACCTCTCCGTCACACGGAGTGACAAATCCCAGTCTCGATTCGTGCCAACCCAACAGACACTTTCGAAGACACCTGTAGTGCACCTTTATAGTCACCCAGTTACGTTGTGACGTTTGATACACCCAAAGCATTCCTACGGTATCCGGGAGTTGCACAATCTCATGGTCTAAGGAAATGATACTTGACATTAGAAAAGCTCTAGCAGACGAACTACACGATCTTGTGCTATGCTTAGGATTGGGTCTTGTCCATCACATCATTCTCCTAATGATGTGATCCCGTTATCAACGACATCCAATGTCCATGGCCAGGAAACCATGACCATCTACTGATCAACGAGCTAGTCAACTAGAGGCTCACTAGGGACATGGTGTGGTCTATGTATTCACACATGTATTACGGTTTCCGGCTAATACAATTATAGCATGAACAATAGACAATTATCATGAACCAGGAAATATAATAATAACCATTTTATTATTGCCTCTAGGGTATATTTCCAACAGTCTCCCACTTGCACTAGAGTCAATAATCTAGTTACATTGTGATGAATCGAACACCCATAGAGTTCTGGTGTTGATCATGTTTCGCTCGTGAAAGAGGTTTAGTCAACGGATCTGCGACATTCGGATCCGTATGTACTTTACAAATATCTATATCTCCATCCTGAATGTAACCACGAATGGAGTTGAAGCGGCGCTTGATGTGCTCGGCCTTCTTGTGAAACCTGGGCTCCTTGGCAATGGCAATAGCTCCAGTGTTGTCACAGAAGAGAGTCATCGGGCCCGATGCATTGGGAATCACACCTAGGTCGGTGATGAACTCCTTCATCCAGACTCCTTCCTGTGCTGCTTCCGAAGCAGCTATGTACTCCGCTTCACATGTAGATGCCGCCACGACGCTTTGCTTGCAACTGCACCAGCTGACTGCCCCACCATTCAAAATATACACGTATCCGGTTTGTGACTTGGAGTCATCCGGATCTGTGTCGAAGCTAGCATCGACGTAACCCTTTACGACGAGCTCTTCGGCACCTCCATAAACGAGAAACATATCCTTAGTCCTTTTCAGGTACTTAAGGATATTCTTGACCGCTGTCCAGTGTTCCATTCCGGGATCACTTTGGTACCTCCCTACCAAACTTATGGCAAGGTTCACATCAGGTCTGGTACACAGCATGGCATACATAATAGAGCCTATGGCTGAGGCATAGGGGATGACACTCATCTTTTCTCTATCTTCTGCCAAGGTCGGGCATTGAGCTGTGCTCAATCTCACACCTTGCAATACAGGCAAGAACCCCTTCTTGGACTGATCCATATTGAACTTCTTCAATATCTTGTCAAGGTATGTGCTTTGTGAAAGACCAATGAGGCGTCTCGATCTATCTCTATAGATCTTGATGCCTAATATGTAAGCAGCTTCTCCAAGGTCCTTCATTGAAAAACACTTATTCAAGTAGGCCTTTATGCTTTCCAAAAGTTTTATATCATTTCCCATCAACAATATGTCATCCACATATAAAATGAGAAATGCTACAGAGCTCCCACTCACTTTCTTGTAAATACAGGCTTCTCCATAAGTCTGTATAAACCCAAACGCTTTGATCACCTCATCAAAGCGAATGTTCCAACTCCGAGATGCTTGCACCAGCCCATAGATGGAGCGCTGGAGCTTGCATACCTTGTCAGCATTCTTAGGATCGACAAAACCTTCCGGCTGCATCATATACAATTCTTCCTTAAGGAAACCGTTAAGGAATGCCGTTTTGACGTCCATTTGCCAGATCTCATAATCATAAAATGCAGCAACTGCTAACATGATTCGGACGGACTTCAGCATCGCTACGGGTGAGAAGGTCTAATCGTAGTCAACTCCTTGAACTTGTCGATAACCCTTAGCGACAAGCCGAGCCTTATAGACGGTCACATTACCATCCGCGTCAGTCTTCTTCTTAAAGATCCATTTATTTTCTATGGCTTGCCGATCATCGGGCAAGTCCACCAAAGTCCATACTTTGTTCTCATACATGGATCCTATCTCGGATTTCATGGCTTCAAGCCATTTGTTGGAATCTGGGCCCGCCATGGCTTCTTCATAGTTCGAGGGTTCACCGTTGTCTAACAACGTGATTTCCAGGACAGGGTTGCCGTACCACTCTGGTGCGGAACGTGTCCTCGTGGACCTACGAAGTTCAGTAGTAACTTGATCAGAAGTTTCATGATCATCATCATTAACTTCCTCTCTAGTCGGTGCAGGCACCACAGAAACATTCTCCTGCGCTGCGCTACTTTCCGGTTCGAGAGGGGGTACAATTACCTCATCAAGTTCTACTTTCCTCCCACTTACTTCTTTCGAGAGAAACTCTTTCTCTAGAAAGGATCCATTCTTGGCAACAAAGATCTTGCCTTCGGATCTGAGGTAGAAGGTATACCCAATAGTTTCCTTAGGGTATCCTATGAAGACGCACTTTTCCGATTTGGGTTCGAGCTTTTCAGGTTGAAGTTTCTTGACATAAGCATCGCATCCCCAAACTTTCAGAAACGACAGCTTAGGTTTCTTCCCAAACCATAATTCATACGGTGTCGTCTCAACGGATTTAGATGGTGCCCTATTTAAAGTGAATGCGGCAATCTCTAATGCATATCCCCAAAATGATAGCGGTAAATCAGTAAGAGACATCATAGATCGCACCATATCCAATAGAGTGCGATTACGACGTTCGGACACACCATTACGCTGAGGTGTGCCAGGCGGCGTGAGTTGTGAAACAATTCCACATTTCCTTAAGTGCGTGCCAAACTCGTGACTCAAATATTCTCCTCCACGATCAGATCGTAAGAACTTTATTTTCTTGTCACGTTGATTCTCTACCTCACTCTGAAATTCCTTGAACTTTTCAAAGGTCTCAGACTTGTGTTTCATCAAGTAGACATACCCATATCTGCTCAAGTCATCAGTGAGGGTGAGAACATAACGATAGCCACCGCGAGCCTCAACGCTCATCGGTCCACATACATCGGTATGTATTATTTCCAACAAGCTGGTTGCTTGCTCCATTGTTCCGGAGAATGGAGTCTTAGTCATCTTGCCCATGAGGCATGGTTCGCACGTGTCAAATGATTCATAATCAAGAGACTCCAAAAGTCCATCTGCATGGAGTTTCTTCATGCGTTTGACACCAATATGACCAAGGCGGCAGTGCCACAAGTATGTGGGACTATTATTATCAACCTTACATCGTTTTGTATTCACACTATGAATATGTGTAACATCACGTTCGAGATTCAATAAAAATAAACCATTGACCAGCGGGGCATGACCATAAAACATATCTCTCATATAAATAGAACAACCATTATTCTCGGATTTAAATGAGTAGCCATCTCGCATCAAACGAGATCCAGATACAATGTTCATGCTCAAAGCTGGTACTAAATAACAATTATTGAGGTTTAAAACTAATCCCGAAGGTAGATGTAGAGGTAGCGTGCCGACAGCGATCACATCGACCTTGGAACCATTCCCAACGCGCATCGTCACCTCGTCCTTTGCCAGTCTCCGCTTATTCCGCAGCTCCTATTTTGAGTTACAAATGTGAGCAACCGCACCGGTATCAAATACCCAGGAGCTACTACGAGCGTTGGTAAGGTACACATCAATAACATGTATATCATATATACCTTTGACGTTGCCGGCCTTATTATCTGCTAAGTACTTGGGGCAGTTCCGCTTCCAGTGACCGGTTCCCTTGCAATAAAAGCACTCAGTCTCAGGCTTGGGTCCATTCTTGGGCTTCTTCCCGGCAACTGATTTACCGGGCGCGGCAACTGCTTTGCCGTCCTTCTTTAAGTTCTTCTTACCCTTGCCTTTCTTGAAACTAGTGGTCTTATTCACCATCAACACTTGATGTTCCTTTTTGATTTCCACCTCCGCTGATTTCAGCATCGAATATAACTCAGGAATGGACTTCTCCATCCCTTGCATATTGTAGTTCATCACAAAGCTCTTGTAGCTAGGTGGAAGCGACTGGAGGATTCTGTCAATAACCGAGTCATCCGGAAGATTAACTCCCAGCTGAGACAAGCGGTTGTGCAACCCAGACATTTTGAGTATGTGCTCGCTGACAGAACTATTTTCCTCCATCTTACAACTGAAGAACTTGTCGGAGACTTCATATCTCTCGACTCGGGCATGAGCTTGGAAAACCATTCTCAGCTCTTGGAACATCTCATATGCTCCGTGCTTCTCAAAACGCTTTTGGAGCCCCGGTTCTAAGCTGTAAAGCATGCCGCACTGAACCAGGGAGTAATCATCACTACGCGACTGTCAGGCGTTCATAACGTCTTGAGTTGCTGGGAAAACGGGTGCGTCACCTAGCGGTGCATCAAGGACATATAATTTCTTGGAAGCTATGAGGATGATCCTCAAATTACGGACCCAGTCCGTATAGTTGCTTCCATCGTCTTTCAGCTTGGTTTTCTATAGGAACGCGTTGAAGTTGAGGGCAACATTAGCGTGGGCCATTGGATCTACAAGATAGATTGTAAAGACAATTTTAGACTAAGTTCATGATAATTAAGTTCATCTAATCAAATTATTTAATGAACTCCCACTCAGATAGACATCCCTCTAGTCATCTAAGTGATACATGATCCACATCGACTAGGCCGTGTCCGATCATCACGTGAGACGGACTAGTCATCAATGGTGAACATCTCCATGTTGATCGCATCTACTATACGACTCATGTTCGACCTTTCGGTCTCTCGTGTTCCGAGGCCATGTCTGTACATGCTAGGCTCGTCAAGTCAACCTAAGTGTTTCGCGTGTGTAAATCTGGCTTACACCCGTTGTATGCGAACGTTAGAATCTATCACACCCGATCATCACGTGGTGCTTCGAAACAACGATCCTTCGCAACGGTGCACACTTAGGGGGAACACATTTCTTGAAATTTTAGTGAGGGATCATCTTATTTATGCTACCGTCGTTCTAAGCAAATAAGATGTAAGAACATGATAAACATCACATGCAAATCATAAAGTGACATGATATGGCCAATATCATCTTGCGCCTTTGATCTCCATCTTCGGGGCGCGGCATGATCACCATCGTCACCGGCACGACACCATGATCTCCATCATCATGATCTCCATCATCGTGTCTTCATGAAGTTGTCTCGCCAAATATTACTTCTACTACTATGGCTAACAGTTAGCAATAAAGTAAAGTAATTACATGGCGTTTTTGATTGACACGCAGGTCATACAATAAATTAAGACAACTCCTATGGCTCCTGCCGGTTGTCATACTCATCGACATGCAAGTCGTGATTCCTATTACAAGAACATGATCAATCTCATACATCACATATATTTCATCACATCCTTTTGGCCATATCACATCACATAGCATACCCTGCAAAAACAAGTTAGACGTCCTCTAATTGTTGTTGCAAGTTTTACGTGGCTGCTATGGGTTTCTAGCAAGAACGTTTCTTACCTACGCAAAAGCCACAACGGTGATATGCCAATTGCTATTTACCCTTCATAAGGACCCTCTTCATCGAATCCGATCCGACTAAAGTGGGAGAGACAGACACCCGCTAGCCACCTTATGCAACAAGTGCATGTCAGGCGGTGGAACCAGTCTCACGTAAGCGTACGTGTAAAGTCGGTCCGGGCCACTTCATCCCACAATACCGCCGAATCAAGATAGGACTAGTAACGGCAAGCAAATTGACCAAATCATCGCCCACAACTACTTGTGTTCTACTCGTGCATAGAATCTACGCATAGACCTAGCTCATGATGCCACTGTTGGGGAACGTAGTGATAATTCAAAATTTTCCTACGTGTCACCAAGATCAATCTAGGAGATACTAGCAATGAGAGAGAGGGAGTGCATCTTCATACCTTTGAAGATAGCTAAGCGGAAGCGTTACAAAGAATGCGGTTGATGGAGTCGTACTCGCGGCGATTCAAATCGCGGAAGATCCGATCCAAGCGCCGAACGGACGGTGCCTCCGCGTTCAACACACGTACAGCCCGGGGACGTCTCCTCCTTCTTGATCCAGCAAGGGGGGAGGGGAAGTTGAGGGAGAGCTCCGGTAGCACGACGGCGTGGTGGCGGTGGAGCTCGTGGTTCTCCGGTAGAGCTTCGCTAAGCGCTACGGAGGAGGAGGAGGTGTAGGAAGGGGGGAGGGCTGCGCCAGGGGAAGGGGTGCGGCTGCCCTCCCACCCCTCCACTATTTATAGGGGGAAGGGGAGAGGGGGCCGGCCCCCTAGATCCATCTAGAGGGGGGCGACGGCCCCCCGGGGGGGGGACTTGCCCCCCCCCCCACCCCTTAGGGTTTCCAACCCTAGGCGCCATGGGCCCTTGGGAGGGGCGCACCAGCCCACTAAGGGTCTGGTTCCCACCCAACTACAGCCCATTAGGTCCTCCGGGGCAGGTGGACCCTCCCGGTGGACCCCCGGAACCCCTTCGGTGGTCCCGATAGAATACCGATAAACCCCGAAACCTTTCCGGTGACTGAAACTGGACTTCCCATATATAAATCTTCACTTCCGGACCATTCCGGAACTCCTCGTGACGTCCGGGATCTCATCCGGGACTCCGAACAACTTTCGGTAACCACATACAATTCCCATTACAACTCTAGCGTCACCGAACCTTAAGTGTGTAGACCCTACGGGTTCGGGAACCATGCAGTCATGACCGAGACACCTCTCCGGCCAATAACCAATAGCGGGATCTGGATACCCATATTGGCTCCCACATGTTCCACGATGATCTCATCGGATGAACCACGATGTCGGGGATTCAATTAATCCCGTATACAATTCCCTTTGTCCATCGGTATGTTACTTGCCCGAGATTCGATCGTCGGTATCCCTATACCTTGTTCAATCTCGTTACCGGCAAGTCTCTTTACTCGTTCCGTAACACATGATCCCGTGACTAACTCCTTAGTCACATTGAGCTCATTATGATGATGTATTACCGAGTGGGCCCAGAGATACCTCTCCGTCACACGGAGTGACAAATCCCAGTCTCGATTCGTGCCAACCCAACAGACACTTTCGGAGACACCTGTAGTGCACCTTTATAGTCACCTAGTTACGTTGTGACGTTTGATACACCCAAAGCATTCCTACGGTATCCGGGAGTTGCACAATCTCATGGTCTAAGGAAATGATACTTGACATTAGAAAAGCTCTAGCAGACGAACTACACGATCTTGTGCTATGCTTAGGATTGGGTCTTGTCCATCACATCATTCTCCTAATGATGTGATCCCGTTATCAACGACATCAAATGTCCATGGACAGGAAACCATGACCATCTATTGATCAACGAGCTAGTCAACTAGAGGCTCACTAGGGACATGGTGTGGTCTATGTATTCACACATGTATTACGGTTTTCGGCTAATACAATTATAGCATGAACAATAGACAATTATCATGAACCAGGAAATATAATAATAACCATTTTATTATTGCCTCTAGGGCATATTTCCAACACCATATTGTGGGCCCCACTTAGCAGTAGCGGTTGACGAAACCAGCGCTACTGCTAAATGTGTATTCGTAGCGTGTTTTCCTCGACCGCGCTACTGCTAGGTCGTACCTTATCTTCCTCCCCCCCCCCCCCCCCCCGCCCGCGCCCCCTCACTCCTCACTCTGTAGATCTCCCTCTCCACTATCTCCCTCGCGGCGGCGCTCCCGCATCCCGGCCGTCCGCCCCACGCGGAGCCCCTTCCCGTCCCGGCCCTCCCCACGCGGCAGCCCTCCCCCGTCCCGTCCCTCCCGTCCCGGCCATCCACACAGCGGTAGCTCTCCCTCCCTCCTCTCTCCCACTCTCCCCCCTTCTCCCTCCTCCCTCTGTTTTTGCACTGCTAGAAAAGCTTAATGGATGGATGGATTGATGCATTTAGATGGTTATGAATGGATGCATTTAGATGGTTAGATGGATGTATGGATGCATTTAGATGGTTAGATGGATGGATGGATGCATTTAGATGGTTATAGATGGATGCATTGAGATGGTTAGATGGATGTATGGATGCATTTAGATGGTTATGGTTGGATGCATTTAGATGGTTAGATGGATGTATGGATGCATATCGGAATTCATCCACATGCTGTAAATTGTGTTACAAAAGTGCTTCACGTCGTAACCGTAAAAAAATGTTTAAACTTGCAAACTTTGTGCAAATGTCCATTGTTAGATTCCATGTCTAACACGCTGTAAATGGTTAGATTTGTTGGCACGGGGAAATTTACAGGGATTCCATGTCTCCTAGACATTGTGCTATTTAATATGTCCATTGTTAAGCAAATGTCATGCCAAATTTACAGGGATTCCATGTCTCCTAGACGTTCTCGTGAAGAGGAGTTGGAGTGGCGGAGGAAGTTGCTGGCGCGGGGGAAAAGGATTGACGATGCAGTGTTCGGATGGAGAGATTGTATGCGGGGGCTGGAAGAGGCGGAGAATATGTTTCGGAAGACTCAGTCTAGTGACTGGGAGTTCGAAGTCAAGGAGTGCAAGAATTATGCCCAAACACAACTACGAGTTGCAGCAGACGTCATCTTCGCGGAGGCCAACGCTGCGGAGCATGCTCGGATGCCACCTCAGAGTAGTCCCCACTTGGTTATGGAATGGGCACTACAACAAGTGACATCTTCGTGCCCGGCTCAAAGAGCCCGATGGGGAAGTGTTGTCGGGATACTTCCGCCAAGAATGCCCCCACCACCATCAGATTCTGCACCACCAGATTCTGCTCATTAATAGTATTGTAGTAAGATTAAGCTCTAGTTTAAGGTTTAATAGTTTTATCATTATTGGTCTCGATCTAGCAGTTCCGTCTGGACTTGTAAGGTTTTTGAAATCTAGTTATCTGTTTGAACTCAAATTGTCATCAATAATGATATATATAAACGCATCCTCTTCTGCTTACTACTGACACTGCTGCTACATTGGGCCCACCACGGTACTGCTAATTACACTAGTGATGTCATTAGTAAACAAAAAAAGCATAAAATTAGTAGTGGCGCGTGTTAGAGACCAGCGCTACTGGTAAGTTAATTATCAGTAGCGCGGGGTAGAGACGCTACTGCTACAAGTTAGCTGTGGCGCCGTAACAGTAGCGCGGTGCCCCGCGCTACTGACAGGCCCTTAACCCGCGCTACTGCTAGGCTTTTTCCCTAGTAGTGTTTATCTCTATCCCTCCTCCTATAAATCTGTTGTTCGGTTTCAATCGAACTGCCTTGTACTCCAAACCCAATGATCAATATATACAATGCGGCTCCCATGTAAGGGGGTAGAGACGCTTCAACCTATTCTCACACCGGGCAGCGAGGAGTACGCGGAGCTGAATAGCGACCCAAAGCGGGCGTACATCCACACCATTACCAGCCTGTTCCAGGCCCTAGTGGGCATCTCGCTGATGGAGATCCTCTTCAAGCACTCCTCCAACGAGGTGTACCTGGGCCAGCACGACTCGCCAGCATGGACGTCGGACGCCAAGGCGCTGGAGGCGTTCAAGCGGTTCGGGGCGAGACTAGTGGGCATCGAGAAGCAGGTAATGGACATGAACGAGGACTCGCAGCTGAAGAACCGCATCGGGCCGGCCAATTTCCCGTACATATTGCTTTTCCCCAACACCTCCGACCACACGGGCGAGGCTAAGAGGCTCTCGGCCAAGGGCATCCCGAACAACATCTCCATCTGAGAAGGTCCGTCGCTGCTTGCACCGGAACTAGTGTTGGAGTTGTGCCGGTGCATGCTTGCCATTACAGCAATAAGACAATATTGCATCCGCGACCGGTCCGATCGACACACGAAAGAGCAGTTGGCTACTGCCTACCGGTTAATGCATCGTCGTTTAGAGAAAATTTTCCTTCTTTTGACCAATAATAAAATCTATGTTGTGATGCTCTGTTTGCCGAAATATAGTATCCAACCCTCTGGTGGTGTTTTTTATTGGCAAACCTCCGGTATTGCTATGGCCTTCGGTTTGGGCGTTTTAAGCTCCTTTGTTACCTCTCTTTTTTTGGTCTAAGTTCAAGTTTCCTAAATAGTATCCGACCTTTTTAATAATAAAAATATGAGATCCCTCTTTGATATCATTTCACTGAAACTAACGTCTTACTTACAGGCAGGAAAAGAAAGAACAGAAAAACATAAGCCAACGATACTACATATGACATCCAACATTAAGTTCTCTAAGTGGACTTGAAATCTGATAAATACTCAGATGATAATTGCCTTTGGAGTGATCATGATGGGGATCAGAAAATTCATCTTGCTAACTGGTCATCTCTGGCTATGAAAAAGGAGTTTGGTGGTTTATGGGGTGCCTAACCTTCAGGACTTAAAATGTTTGTCTGTTGGGATCATGGATTAAGAGGTTTATTCAGGTTGAAGGTTCTCTTTGGGGCTAAACATAATACCAGAGATCCCAACATTCTCTGTTGTCATGATGCCCAACCTTCCAAATTTTGGAAAGGGATTATGCGGCCATCTAAGGCTGTTATATTAGGTTATCAATGAAAAGCGGGTAACAGGAAGCAAGTGAGATTTCAGGAAGATGTCTGGTTTTGGCAACTCTTTCCTGATAACTCAGTTTTGTGATTTATATCTTCTAGTTAATGTATGGTTGTAGCTGATGTCTGGGATGGTTGTCGAATAAAATGCATTTTTAGAAGAACCTTTAATGTGGAACAGATGGAACAGTAGTATGAGCTGGAGGCTTTGGTCCAATCTGTTACTCCTTCTGTAAAGAAGTATAAGAGCGTTTAGATAAGTATAAGAGCGTTTAGATCACTAAACTAGTGATCTAAACGCTCTTATATTTGTTTACAGATGGAGTACTTTGGTAGATGAGGAGGACACTTTGTTATGGCAATATGAATCTAATGGTGCCTACTCATCTAGATCCTTGTAGGCTGTTATTAACTTTGGAGGTGTTAAACCATTTTTTCCGTGTGAGGTTTGGTCTTTGAAAGTTCCACCCGGGGTACAATTCTTGTGGTGGTTGTCTCAGAATAAGATAATGACCATGGATATAATTTGAGAAAAAGGGATATCTGAACCTTTGGAAGTTGAACATTGCAAAGAAATAATCGATGTTTCACTTATTTTGAACGGGGTGGGAGAGAAGGCCTTCGTGAGAGGCTTGAATGATCAAGCGTTTTAGAACATCCGCGACTAGGATAAAATAAATAAGGAGAGAGCGGGTCGCCTTCCACAAACCCCTGCGGCACTTGAACCAAGGCCCTGGTTTACTGTTTAAGAGGATGGCAGAGTTGCTAGAGCGGTTTAGATCGTCCACCAACCACATATGAAGTTTTCCGCAATCCCATGACAGTTAATAAACCTGTTTGGTCATGGTGGATGAGTTGGTGGATCAGAGGCTGGGAACGGTTGGTGGATGAGTTGCAGAATCCTTTCTCAGTGTGCTTGCTTGACCAAGTAAACAAAAAGAAGCATATGCAACAGTAAACAAAACAAGCTATTGCCTATGTAATCATCAAATGGTTTTAGTCCGATTCTAATCTAGTTTCATCGATTCAATAAAATTTATTGCCTGGCGGCATGCTCATGAAACAGTTTTAATTTACTGGACAGACAAAAAACAATGCACAAACATGTGTCAGAACTGGTCCAAGTTGTATAATTTCACGCTTGGGGTGGCATGTGTCAGAACTGGTCAATAGTTGGAGCTTTCAAGCACTTTTTTATTTTGTGGTTCCTCAAGACAGAATAACTTCGGAGTACTCTAAACTGAGTAAAATTGGATTAGGCAGAGTAGTTATTTGCTTGGTCCGAAGTTTGACATATAGCATAGTGATAGATGTAAGAAGCAGAACAATGCCGAAGCTACAACCTGAAATCAGGAACAAAAAAACAAACCACACCTACAGATTTGCGTGCCTCTATGGTCGTAGCATGCCAGCCGGAGACTGCCGAAATATAGTTTGCAGAAGCTTTTAAACTAAAGTTGAACGTTTTAAGAAACTGCCAGCCGGAGAACTAAACATAATGACTACTCGTACTAACGTTCAGAATAGCCTCCAAAAAGATGCCAGAAAACGATTTCCTTCTCAAATACAACTAAGCATTAAGGATGGTTTCAATGATATTAATACAGGAACAAGAATTTGCATTCATAATCTAGTCAACAAGTACCAGTAACAATTTACAATAGAAAAAAAATGACAACTAGAAACAACCGCAAAAGTACTGCAGTAATATTACTTTGCTCAAGAAGTACTAATTTGCTGCAGTAACAACAACACCTGACATGTAGTCTAGTTTGGTTCACAAGGTTAATTAAGCATAATCAAGCCATGCAGGACCCATCATCATCTCCTGAGCAGCAGAAAATCCTAGCTCAGGACAAGCCCTCATACTCTGCTGATCATCCGAACCTCCTTTGGGAGAGAATTTTAGAGATTGGACCAAAGCTAGGAGAGCAAAGTATACAGTTTTTAAATTGGTACTGTATGCAGATACATATACGATCACCCTTACAGACGCCACGAGAAAATTACCAAACTTGCAAAAGCCAAAATTCTCCAAATAAATCATGCATATACATTATATATAAATACAAATTAGCAAACTTTATCACAAAAATTTGCACGTAAATGCTATATACTACCCTACGTACACAAGTCATGAGTGATTCTTTTTAGAACATTTTGAAACTTCAAAACAGAGTTCTCAGATTTTCTAAACTGTCCAAGCAAGCTTGGGTTCAGCAAATCCATGTCGAGCACCCTGCCATTCAGCATACTCAACCATTGTCGATGCGCGTGATATAGAACTTGAAGAAAAAAATGCATTAGCAGTTCTATGCAATAATGGATATGATATCTTACTGAAGCCTCAGATATACCCAGCATAGCAAGCAATTATCTAGCAATGTGCACTAACTAGATCCGAATATGAGGGACCAGTGAATGCAGAAAAACAGCCAACTTAAAGGACAATCCGTTTTTCCCATGAAGGATGTACAAGATTAACTACCTATGAGACATTTGGAATAGAACCATACTTCTTTCATGTATTTTAGGTACAGAAAAACATAGAGAAATGTGTGATGATTTTTAGTAAAAGATCTTATCTATGAAGGAAAATCTGTGAAATCAAATTGGAAATTATAATACATCAAAACAGCTGCAGAATAAGCTCTGAGAGGCGGAGATCACGCGCCACGCCACGAAGAAGGCGGTGGCGGCCGGCGAAGAGGGCGCCGCCGAACGCCTCAAGGCGGCGAAGGCGGACTACGAGCTCGTCTACACCCTCTACCGCTCGGCATGCGAGTACTTCCTCCACGTAAAGCCATGAGCCAACGTTGGCTCTCCGTCAAGCTAGGTTTTTATGTTTAGTTTGTCTGTGTGTGATGAACTCCAGCGTGTTCCAGACTGATATATGTAGCGGGAACCTGTTTAAGTGGAAGTTTTTTAATTTGTGGTACTATTTGCGGTTTTGGGGCGAACCGGAAAACGATTTTGTGGGTAGGGAATCTAGCACATCTGCTAGAGTTGCTCTTATGTTGTGTCAGATGAGAATGCCCAGAAAGTCTGGAAACAAAGTCGTCCCTATGGTCTGCTTTTTTGTACATATCACAAATGCAACCTTATCTCATGGATGGCTGAGATATCACCTGTACCACTTGTGCTGGACTGCTGGTACATATGTTTTTTCCATGAAAGAACTGCGAAAAATGAAAAAAAAACAGCTCTATGGTTGATGTTGAATGACCAAGCATCACACTTATCTGGTACAACCGCAGAGTGAGTCAATATTGATTTATTCGTTTGGTGGTATTTAATACTTGTCTGTTTCTTGATCTTGATGTCATATTATGGTTTCCTTATCAAAGGTTTACAGAAAATGCTCTTCCCTGGGTGCTTTTACTATCAAGGTACGTTTATGGCTCTACGAGATGCATTCATATTAATTGGGTTAAGACGCACACAATAAATATGTCTCCATTGTGCTTCCAATCTATCTATGGTTTAGAACTATAGCTTGAAGAGAAAAGAGCCATTACTCACAGGAAAATAATGGCACCATTGAGATGGTTTAAACATGTCACATGATAATTTGTAAGAGTGTCATTGTTTGGACTGCTTCATACCTTGCTTGGCAGTTTTTTTCATTTTGCATTGTCTTTGTTGTTTTATGGCTTGTTTATCGCCTGATCCGCTATGGATGGATTCCTTTTTTTTTAATCAGTCTTACTGTACATCGCTGATGGTTGACAGATTCGGTCGATCACAAAATCCTACTTGCTTTTTAATGGCTCCTCATCGCCCAGAGCAAATATGGTAGCCGCATGCCCACGCTGCCGACATCGGGACACCGCGCACCAGACGCCATGGAGGCCTAGACCTTGGTCCCCTTATTCTCCGCTCCTTGTCATCCGTCTATTACAGTCACACCGGCATGCCCACGCCGTCGAGGCACCGACGCTGACGCGCCCTAGCCTGTTCATTATGTTACTTGGTTACAGACTTAGTGTTTGGTTAAGTTAGGACTTAGCTATAGCCAATATGCATGTCCTATTTTCATTATTTGACTGAAAATCGACAACTAAGATGTTTTGATAACTTAGATTTCTACTCCAATACTCCGTCTACAAAATGATATAAGTTTTGATGCATTATACATTTCTGGGTTAGGTAGCAATGGAGAAAGAACATATGAGCTTTGCTACACTTACATGCGAATTCTATGGATTGCAATTTACAGGATGATGTAGCATGCGTTAATTGGGAACTACGGGACGCCACAGCTGAAATTACGGGAGAAGAGGGATTATGAAGGAGACACTTACGGCTGTAGGTTCCAGCACGTAGGATGCACCCCGTAAGTGTAGAATTATTGCTCAAGATCGGTCTTCCATTGCACACATCACCTTGTCCTTGGAGACGCTCCATGTGTATATACATGTTTCAACGGAAGACACAGCAGAACAAGCGGCGTTATTAATCCTCAGAACCCATGACTTGTATCATCAACACTTCAGGCTTCAGATTCTGTCTGTCAAAGTCGCTGCCGCTTCTTCTCGTTCTCGGACCCATCAAAGTTTCATCGGGTGGGATGGCAAGCATTTTGCATATGTACCTGAGCTCCATCTAGTACACAACGAGCAGAAAACCATTAGATACATGAGTACGTGCTACTCAATAAATATGATAGCAGTGACATCATATATAGTTACCTCATTTTTCATTCAGATATTCGGTCAGCACATATGGAATGTAGGGCGGACCGTAGAAATGCATCTCCTCTGCAGAGCATGGCATAAGCTCTCCCACCGACTTCCTCCTAGTGTCAACAGCGATAATCCATGCAGTTTGGTCCTGCTCATGCAGCATGGACACGAGGTAAACAGCATCGCCGTCGCCATGCAGAGTAGGAGCAGCTGTTTTCAGGTCCATGAGCGGCACTTTTACAGCAGAGGCACCACCTCCAATCTGAGGCAGGGAGACAATACCAAGGTCATCAGAATGAACCCTGTTCCCCTTGCGCCAACAGTTCCAAGTCAATGTCCTATACCATGTGATGAGCCTCCAACCAACGATAACATTTTTCTCCTTCTAAGGCGGATCCAGGGGTTCCGAGTCTTGGAGCTCAATCATGTCAAAGGGATCAGTAACAACCGGCACAGTTCTGCGTTCTACCAGCTCCTCAAACTCGACACACCTGATGTAGCCACGGCTGAAGGTGACGTCCCGGATCGCCTGACCAAAAGGATGGCTGCCGCGGAGAATTTTGTTGCCGGGCAGCATCTTGGGCATCGGGATGAAGCGCAATGCGGCCACCCCGGGCTCGAGCACGTCGCAGATCAGGATGCCCTCCCAGAGATCAACCCATCCCAGCAGCCCGCCTCCAAGGGTAATCACCTTCCAGGGAAGGATCGTAGCCAATTTCTTTGCTGCTCCATGGGGAAGCTCCACCTGCAGCAGCTTCTTGGACCACGTGGACCCCGGCTCGGAGCTGCGGGTGTGGAGATAGTACTGCAAGTCCGTCGGTCCGTAGTTCAGAGCGGCAATGACCAAGTGCTTGCGGTGGGAAACGAAACCGAGGGGCAGCAGCAGAGTCTCTGCGTCGGAATAATCATCGAAATCAGGGATCAGGTCAAGCGACGGCCGGCCGTCGGGCCCCCTGGCCCGGTAGATGAAGTGCGCATCCGAGTCGCCGGTTGTGAAGCCGGCCCGAATAAGGGCGTGGTCCCCCGTGGAGCAGACGAGGTCGGGCGCGTCGGCGAAGAGGGTCTCGTCGCGGCCGGGGCAGCAGACGCAGAAGTGGGAGAGGCGCGGCGGGGCGGCCACCACAAAGGATACCTGAATGGCGAGGCCCGCCGTGGTCAAGGCCCACGCGGTGGTTGAGTTGCGGAGGTCGCTGATGCAGATGGTCTCGTCGAGGAGGGCGAAGTCGGGGAAGCGGGGGGTGCCGGCGGCCATGGTCACCGTGCGGGGTTGGGGATTTGGGGGTGGGGGTTAGGGTTCGCCCGATCGATCGAGGTTGGGGATTTGGGGGTGGGGGTTAGGGTTCGCCCGATCGATCGAGGTTGGGGATTTGGGCTGGGTCGGGTTCCATTCCTCCCTTTTTCTTTTGGAATTGTATTTTTCACTTCGTGCTCAAACTCATCACCACCCCTTAAAAAAAAGGAAATGGTTAGATCACCCGACGGATAATAAAGCGTGCGTCCGCCGCCTTCATGGTCGTTGAATCTGATTTTAATCAGATGGCTAGAAGCAACGTGATATGTGGACTAGGTCTTGCAATAGAATCGTTGTTGCAGTCTCTCTTACTGTAACTGCGGGATTTGGATCTGAATCCCCTTGATAGCAGTGGCCATCCATGCTCCTCTTGACGTCCCGTCAAGCTGAAGCCTCCTCGCACTGCTTCGACCGTCGTCATAGATGCTCTCCGCCAACCGACGAGGTCGCTGGCATGGGCGCCGTCGCTACCGACCTCCTCCGCCATGGACGTCAACCGTCGCGGTGTGCCCGGACTCAAGATGCCTCAGCCGTCCTAGGAAAAGCACCGACGTCCGCGTCCATCGTCGCCTCGCCATTTCAAGGAGCACCATTCTTTCGGCGGATGTGGTCGCTGTCCGCTACAGCAAGCTTCTGCAACAAGGTCTCTGTTGCAAAAATAATTGTAACTAGACCTCTGTTGCAAAAAAAAAAATCTAACGAGACCTCTGTTGCAAAAAAATTAAATTGCAACAAGACATATGTTGTAAAAAAAATGTAACAACACATGTGTTGCAAAAATAATCTGCAACTAGTCCTATGTTGCAAAAAATTCCGCAACATAACCCGTGTTTCTGTAACACGACATGTGTTGCAATGAAGTTGACCATCGGTCGTTCAGTACGCTAGATCAGACAGCTCACGAGGCGGTAGATCTTTTAAAAAGATCCGCCGGCCAACGCGTAGCAACGTCCAAAAAAACACCCCTATTAATTAATAAATTGATTGATTAACTAGAAATAATTAATTCACATAATATGTATTTTAGAAATATTAAATGTAAATATAAAACCACCAAATTTGCTTCCACATAAAAAATACAATAGGTCGTTACACCCAAACAAAAACGCATATAAAGAGTGCAATTGCATCGCTTAAAAATGATCAGCTCGTAATATGTCTATCCATCTATACCTACATATTAATAAAGTACGGAGTGTTTCCGACGTCATACGTTTTATAGAAAGTCTTTTGGTGTTTTTTTAAATAACTCGTGGTCCAGTATTAAGCCTGTCTTCTTACTCTTTATCTGTTGGGCTTCGACCAAACTTTTGTAGCCATTGTTGTGCGCGCATGGGCACTGGATTCAGCTGCAGTAAGGGACAGTTCTTTTGTTGGCTTCTAGAAGAAGCTGTAATAAGCTGCCCCCTACTCAGCTTATTCTAGAAGGCCAATCATATTTATTGTTTCAGAAGCCTACTAATTAAGACTTGACTAGTAGGCTTCTAAAAAAATGTTTTTGGTTGGGCTTTTAGAATAAGCTGGATAGAGGACAACTTATTCTAGAAGACCAAAAAAGGCACCAAAAAAACTGGCCCTAAGCCCAGTTCACTCTGTTTACAGCCCGTTTAGATCCATGGTCTTTGTTATTTACATAGATTATGTTAAACTGGTCATGCTATCACTTTGCAACCATAACTTGGATTAAAATAATTTATAAACGTAATTTGATCAAAAAATGCTTAGTTTCCAACCGTGATATTAGTCATTCCTGTTATCTAATATAAAATTCTTTTTAGGGCATAACCTTAATTGTTCTAATTCATTGCTATGGAATATTAAATGTTTTCTACCTCATTTAAATTGGCTAGATATGTTAAATAAAATATGTTAGGAGGGTCTGCATTGCACCCTTTTCCGCAGACTAAGGAGTAGCGAAAAATATTTGTGCTTTGTGGGATTGAAACTCATGACCCCAAAGGCCCCAACTAGCTAACCTAGCATGTGTTTGTGCTAAAAAATAGGTTCATTATTAAATTAAAAGTCCCACCTCGACTCTTTGCACATGCACGGTACATACGTCCATTTTACATCATGATTTCCTACTGTTATTTATAATGTTTTTATCATTATGATGCAATTTTTATGCCTTTGCACTACAAGAAATATGTCAACTTGCGACCATCAATATTGGTCACTGAATGGTCATTATTTTTCATTTGCGACCTTTTTGTGACCAAAAACAGTTGGTCAAAAGCTGCCCGTCTTTAATGAAACTTAACGACCAAAACAAAAGGTCGTAGACTTTACGACCAATTGTTTTGGTCACTGGCACCCTGCCCAGACCACGTCAGATCCGACGTGGCAAAATTATGACCAAATGTAAAGGTCGTTGATAAGAATCAGCCCGGTCCAGTTCGGTATCTATATGGGCCGAGCCCATTAATTCAGCCCTTTTAATATATATTTTTCTATTAATTTTTGTTAGCTACATGGGCCTGGCCCAACAATTCGGCCTTTTTGTTTTCTAGGACGTAGTATTTTCTTTTTGGGCCTCAAGCCTTTTATAGTCCATTTCCTTTTGGGGCCTCAGCCTTTTTACAACCCTTTATTTAGGCCTCAGCCTTTTCACACTCCATTCACTTTTTGGCCTTGGCCTTGTTAGTCCAACTCATCAGTTTTCTATTCCTCACATTTTCACAGTACACAAATGACAAATATTTCAAATAAAAAAACTGAATTCTTCAATAGCCAAAATTAGCCTATTACAGTCTTTACATAGGGTTCATACAATCAGATATGCTAATGGGTACAATATAGTACACTATAACTAGCTACAGAGTATAACAAGAACACGAGGCAGATTGATAGATAACCACCATGCCTCATCATCTTCCTCTTCCAACTTTTGAACATCGTCTTACAAAATGTCATGTCATTGCAAGCTGGATCCATCTTGTAAAACACATCAAACACAAATAGTAAAGAAGATTGGATGGCGAGACATAATTGGAAGACAATACAAAAACATGAAACAGTAAAGAAGTTTGTTTTCCTTACTGCTACCTAAGCATTGAATCAATAGCATAAGCAGCAACAACATAAGCATTTAATCAACAGCAGTACAAGCATAAACATTGAATCAGCAGCAGCAACAGCACAAGAATGGGCAGTAGCAGCACCACCACCAGCACAAGTGCACACCTATTCAAGTAAGTAGCTAGCAGCAAAAGCATTCAAACAACTAGAGAAGCACAATATGAAGCAGCAATACAAGCATTCAAAGAGCAACAAGCCAACAAGCAACATCTAACAGACCAGTAGCTTAATGGAAGAAAAATATGAAGAATAAAAGATGAAGAGGTTGAGGAAAGATGAGAGGTTGTTGGGCTAGCAGGATTGGACTATCACATGCACTAGTAGAAAACAGGGCAACAGTCCCGGTTCCAGAGGGCCTTTAGTCCCGGTTCTACAACCGGGACAAAACGATCGGGACTAATGCCCGTCACTTTTAGTCCTGGTTGGCCTACGAACCGGGACTAAAGGAGCTCCACGTGGCCGTCGTGGGGCGCCTGGCAGGAGGACCTTTAGTCCCGGTTGGTAACACCGACCGGGACTAAAAGGCAGCCACGCGTCAGCAGCTGCCAGGCACTGGGGTTTTTTTTAAAGGAGGGGTTTAGGGGTTTTGGAGGGTTTGGGGGTTTTCATATTGTGTTTCCCCCTTTTATTTTTGTGTTTACCATTTTTATTTTATGCTTTTCATTCAACTCGACGCTAGCTACTACATATAGAAATGAAAGAACGTCATTACACAACATCGTCATGATCAATATAGAGAGAGAAGAAGTGACCTCTCTTTCTCCGTGCTTAGTCGAACAATGCAACAAGTTTTCGTAAATCTATTCGACGCTATTACATATAATATATACAATATAACATCTCTTACGATCTTAATATCTAATTGCCAACATCGCATATCATCTCCCGATGGTATTATCCATGTTTAGGTATGACATGATCAACAAAGAATCCCGCCAATTCCTCTTGAATTGCTCGTATGCGATCAGTTGGTAGGAGTTCGTCCCACTTCTGCCAGATCTAATTTAAAGAAGGGGGTCAATATATGAATGAAACTCAACACAATTGATGGTAATAAAATAAAAATGTGAATATTGTTTACGTACTTCAAATTGTTGTAAAGATATGCCCCGGCCCCGCTCAGAGGTCGAGTGGCGAATGAACTCGCAAACGTAGTATGCACATAAATTAGTCCCGGGTGCCTGCAACAAGCACTTTACGAGAATAGAGTTCAATCAAAATGATAACCAAGCATGATAATGGTATTGAAACTAGCATCAATGAGAGATGCGCGGTACTAGAGTAGTACTTACTTTGGGGTGTACAAATTGCAGCTCCGGTTTCCAGCTGACACCCTTAACCTTTTTGGTGAACTTTTTCCAAACCCTGCCCGGCAAAGAAAATGATTACTTGATATCAGAAAATGAACGAAAGTTGCCGATATGGTGCGATAATGATTGAACTTACTTCTGAAGCATTTGCCTCATGTTCGTCCACTCCTTAGGGTCTTTACGTCTCGAGTCCAAGACAATTACTTTTCCCTCTTCAAGCTGAATGTCTAGCAGAATAAAGTGGAAACTGCGCACGCATAACTCGTTAATTGCACTTAACCTCGAGTAAGCAAAACAAAATGTGCACAAGATAGTAACACTCACTTGAAGTTGTAAGGAAATAGTATTTCCTTTCTGGTTTGTTGTCCAAGTAACACCTTTAGCAAGTTTTTCTCTGTATCTGCGGGAAATTCTTTTAACGTATGTTCATTTATGAAATTTGGGTCAATGAACCCAATGTCATAGAATTGTTGTTGTTTGCATTCGAGGATCTTCAATCTGCATAATATAGTGTGAGGATAATTAATACATGCAATGAACGAGCTGAGCTAGAGACTTAATTACAGAAAAAATAATTACAAACAATAGGAACTGACGATAGTTTTGTCGAGTTCCTTTTGATTGTATAACTGAAATATTTCTTCAAATTCAACGAACAACACCTGCTCTCCATTGAAGAAGTGCTCATCTTTAATTCCCACGAAGATATTGTCGGTCCCATCCTTGCAGGCTTTCAAGTACCATTCATGCAATTATCGCATCATCGTTGGTAGACGGTCGAGCTCCTCATGTGTGACGAGAGGCTTCCCGTTCGCGTATTTTAAGGTTTGTACTACCTCAGCCTTTTCAAACTGTACCGAGTCGGGTAAGTAATCAGCAGCAGTGATAGCAAGACCAGTGGCCGCTTTCTCTGGATCATTAGTGATATCGGTAACCACCTTGAGCGGAGGGCACGATTGCAGTCCTTGTTCGCCGAGCTGGGGAATTGTTTTCCCACTTCTTGCGCCACTACTACCTAAGCTTCCCGACCGCCTCGCTTGATCATGTGTCTTTTGAATACATCGGTCATAGTTTGATGGCGGCGCAGGCGGTGGTGGTCGCATAAGGGCCTCCAGAGTTCGCTTCGCTTTCATCGGATCTATTCTCTCCTCTGGAGGTGGGCGTTTCGGTGCAAGCTGACGTTTCACTTCGGCATCCACGACCTCGTTGAGTTCCTCCTCAGACAACTCGTATGGTAACTTGGGAGGAGCCTTGAGGCTTGGGCCTGCTCTGAATCTCCTCTGTTTCGTACTGCTACTAGCCACCGGAGCGGCGGTGGCTCTCTTCCGATGTTGCTGAGGCGGTGGAGGAGGCGGAGTCCGATGACACGGTGGAGACAGCTGAGGCGGAGGAGGATTCTGCTGAGGGGCCTCCTCCGTCGGAGTCTGCTGAGGTGGCGGAGATGGCTGACGCGCCGGAGACGGCTGACGCACCGGAGACGACTCAGGCAGCGGAGACGGCTGACGCACCGGAGACGGTTGACGCACCGGAGACGGCTGACGCACCGAAGATGACTCAGGCACCGGGGCCTCCTCCGCCTGAGTCTGCTGAGGCGGCGTCCAGTATGGAAGCACGATGTGTTCTTTTCTCCATAGACAGGTAGTCCTTAAGGCATATCGAAGAAGAAGCCCCCCTTCACCTATAGCGTACTCAAGCTCCAGCCCATCAAATCCGTCCATTATTTCATCCACCCCGACAATAGCAAAGCCAGCTGGAACCGGAGTGCAATGGAAAGTTGCATCAGGTCGAGGAGGTAAGACATAGCCGACCGCCGCCTTCAAGGTCAGGTTATGGCATTTCGCCATTAGCACACAATGTTCATTATTCGTGATACCATCCACGGGGTAGCGAGGAGCCGTGCTATCAGGATGAACAAGCTCCGTGGAAGCCACGCTGCTTCTCCGCTGAGATGGTGAGGTAGCATCGTGGGTAGTCTCCAATGAAGGATCTTCGTGCCGCTGAGATGGTTGGTCGGTAGCTCGCTGGCTCTCAAGTGCCTCTAGTTTCGCTAATCTTTCATTCATCTTCTGCATTTCGCTTGCTTCCTCTTTCTTCTTTCTTTGTCGGCTTCTGTAACCAGTGCTGTCGGGAAACCCAACCTTCCATGGAACGGAGCCTGATGTGCCTCGTGTTCGTCCAGGGTGTTTAGGATTCCCGAGGGCCTTTGACAGCTCGTCCTTCTCTCTGTCAGGAATGAACTTCCCTTCCAGCGCTTCCTTGATTGCTTCCTCAAGCTTTGTGATGGGTATTTCAAGTTGAGCTTTCGTCCAGACACACTTCCCTGTTTCTAGGTCCAAAGTTCCCCCAACCCTGAAGAACCAAGTCCTTGCCCGATCTGGCCAGTGCAATGTCGCTGGTTGGACATCTTTAGCAAGCAGGTCTTGCTCAGCTTTGTCCCACGTAGGCCGGGCTTTGTTGTAGCCACCTGACCCCGTAACATGGTGATACTCCTTCCTTGCGGCATTTTTCTTATTTGTAAGTGACCTGTTCTTAGCATTCTCCGATTTCTTGTAGGCCACAAATGCGGGCCAGTGACCTTTCATCTTCTCATATTGACCTTTGAATTCTGGAATTTTGTCTTTCTCGACAAACTTCTGTTGGAAATATGCCCTAGAGGCAATAATAAATTAGTTATTATCATATTTCCTTGTTCATGATAATCGTTTATTATCCATGCTAGAATTGTATTGATCGGAAACTCAGATACATGTGTTGATACATAGACAACACCATGTCCCTAGTATGCCTCTAATAGACTAGCTCGTTGATCAAAGATGGTCAAGGTTTCCTAGCCATGGACATGAGATGTCATTTGATAACGGGATCACATCATTAGGAGAATGATGTGATGGACAAGACCCAAACTATAAACATAGCATATGATCGTGTCAGTTTATTGCTATAGTTTTCTGCATGTCAAGTATCTGTTCCTATGACCATGAGATCATGCAACTCACTGACACCGGAGGAGTACCTTGTGTGTATCAAACGTCGCAACGTAACTGGGTGACTATAAAGGTGCTCTACAGGTATCTCCGAGGGTGTCTGTTGGGTTGGCATGGATCAAGACTGGGATTTGTTACTCCGTGTGACGGAGAGGTATCTCAGGGCCCACTCAGTAATACAACATCACAACAAGCCTTGCAAGCAAAGTGACTAAAGTGTTAGCCACGGGATCTTGTATTACGAAACGAGTAAAGAGACTTGCCGGTAACGAGATTGAACTAGGTATGGAGATATCGACGATCGAATCTCGGGCAAGTAACATACCGAAGAACAAAGGGAACATCATACGGGATTAACTGAATCCTTGACATAGAGGTTCAACCGATAAAGATCTTCGTAGAATATGTGGGAACCAATATGGGCATCTAGGTCCCACTATTGGTTATTGACCGTAGAGGTGTCTCGGTCATGTCTACATAGTTCTCGAACCCGCAGGGTCTGCACACTTAAGGTTCGGTGACGTTTCGGTATAGTTGAGTTATGTATGTTGGTGACCGAAGGTTGTTCGGAGTCCCGGATGAGATCCCGGACGTCACGAGGAGCTTCGGAATGGTCCGGAGGTAAATATTAATATATGGGAAGTCATATTTTGGGTTCCAGAAAAAGTTCGGTTTTTTTCGGTATTGTACCGGGAAGCTTCCAGAAGGTTCCGGAGGGTTCCGGAGGTGTCCGGAAGTCCATAGAGGGTCCACATGGACTCTAAAGGGGGCGCACCAGCCCTTCATGGGCCAAGCGCAGCAGCCCCACTTGACCTATGCGGCTATCCCAAGTGATAAGATCAAATCCCTTTAAAATAGGAGATAAGAGGAATTACTTGGGAAGGAGGATTACTGTTCACGCATGTACTGTTCACGCGGCACTATTCCTCCTCCTCCAAATTTCCTCCTCCTATAAATAGAGAGGGAGAGCATGGGCAGAAAAAACCTGAAAAGGCCACGTGCTGCCTCTCTCTCCCTCTAGATCTATTTCTCCTCTAGATCGGTTTTGGTAGTGCTTGGCGAAGCCCTGCCGGAACAGCTCCACCACCACCGCCACCATGCCGTTGTGCTGGCGGAGAACTCATCTACCTCTCCGCTCCCTCTTGCTGGATCAAGAAGACGGAGATCGTCATCGAGCTGTACGTGTGCTGAACGCGGAGGTGCCGTCCGTTCGGCGCTAGATCGGAAGGACCGTGATCAGGATCGCGAGACGATTCGTGATTTGATCGCGGAACGGATCGTGATGAATAGTCGGTTGAGGGGGGTCCCGAGGTGGGCACCCTCCACCGGGCCGCGCCAAGGGCCTCTGGCGCGCCCTGGTGGAGGGTGGCCACCCTGGGCCCCTCTCCTGTTGTTCTCTGGCCCATCCTGGCTCTTCTGGTCCATAAAAAATCTCCAAAAATTCCCGTAGCATTTGGGCTCCATTTGGTACTGATTTTCTACGAAGCAAAAAACAAGCAAAAAACAGCAAGTGGCACTTTGGCACTATATCAATAGGTTAGTCCCAAAAAATGATTTTAAAGTTGCTATAAAATGATTGTAAAACATTCAAGATTGATAATATAACAGCATGGAACAAGCAAAAATTATAGATACATTGGAGACGTATCAACATCCCCAAGCTTAATTCCTACTCGTCCTCGAGTAGGTAAATGATAAAAACAGAATTTTTGATGTGGAATGCTGCCTAACATGTTCATCATATATTCTTTTCTTTGTAGCATGGACATTTGGACTTTTAAATGGTTCAAAGCAATAGTCTAGTTTTGACATGAAAACTTTAATACTCAAGCATATCAACAATCAACCATGTCTTTCAAAATATCAACGCTAAAGCAAGTTATCCCTAGCTCATCATGCTCAATCATTGATATATTCACAATACACACTCAAATATTAGCTACACCTAATGCTCAAGTACGATCATAGTGCCTCCTAGTTGGTTTTTTATAAGAGAAGATGGAGACTCAAATTGAAAATAAAAATTGCATAAAGTAAATAGATAGGCCCTTCGTAGAGGGAAGTAGGGATTTGTAGAGGTGCCAGATCTCAAGTGTTTAAATTGATAGAGAAAAATATTTTGGGTGGCATGCCTTACCTGCCAACGAAAACGACTGAGAGATTTCAATATCTTTCCATGCTAGATACACCATAGGCGGTTCTCAAACAGAAAATAAAGTTTATTCCTTTTTCCACCATACTTTCACTTTCCATGGCTAGCCGAATCCACGGTTGCCTTCCATACCAACACTTTACAAGGAATTTATTATTTGACAACATAAAGTAAATATTTTTTTTCTTTTTCATTTTGGGACTCGGCATCCCTATTACCGCCATACTCTCGTGCAATGACAAGTGAATAAACACTCATCTTGAGAATAACACATCTAGCATGGAAATATATCGGTCACCCCCTACCGTTTCATGAGCAGTACGAGCACACAAAAAGGAAAATTTATTTTGAAATTTAGAGATGGCACATACAAATTTGCTTGGAACGGCATGGAAATACTGTATATAGGTAGGTATGGTGGACTCATATGGCAAAAGTGGGTTTAAGGATTTTGGATGCACAAGCAGTATTTCTACTTAGTACAAGTGAAGGCTAGCAAATAGGTTGAGAAGCATCCAACTAAGAAACGAAAAATCACATAAGCGAGCATTAAGCATAACTAACACCGAATAATGCACCATAAGTAGGATGTAATTTCGTAGCATAACTATTGACTTTCGTGCTTGCATAGGGAATCACAAACCTTAACATCAACATTCTTACTAAGCATAATTACTCACTAACATAACTCACATATTACTATCGTCATGTCTCAAAACTATTACAAAGAACCAAGTTTAATTTGTCCAATGATCTTCATGAAAGTTTTTATTATATCCCTCTTGAATATCTATCACTTTGGGACTAGTTTCATATATTGCAATTGCTTTTGACAAGCTCACATGGATATAAGTGAAGAACATGAGCATAAAAGTTTCATCTCTCAAAATAATATAAGTGAAGCATGAGAGGATTTCTTCAAAATTACTAACTCTCAAATTAATATAAGTGAAGCATGAGAGCATTTCTTTTTCTCAATAGATTTAAGTGAAGCATAAAGAGCAATTCTATCAAATCATAGCATATTTTTGGCTCTCTCAAATAGGTGTGTGCAACAAGGATAAAAAGCAAATAAAGCAAAGATACAAGACGCTCCAAGCAAAACTCATGATATGTGACGAATAAAAATATAGTTCCAAGTAAAATACTGATGGTTGTTAGAAGAAAGAGGGGATGCCACTCGAGGCATCCCCAAGCTTAGTTGCTTGTTACTCTTTGGATATTAACTTGGGGTGCTGTAGCATCCCCAAGCTTAGGCTCTTCTTACTCCTTATTCCTTCATCCATCGTGATCTCACCCAAAACTTGAAAACTTCAATCACACAAAACTTGACAAAATTCTCGTGAGATACGTTAGTATAATAAAGCAAATTACCACTTTAGGTACTATTGTAAACTCATTCATATTTTATTATTGCATTATACCTACTGTATTCTAATTTTACCATGACTTATACCCCCCGATACAAGCCATAGATTCATCAAAACAAGCACACAATGCAACGAAAACAGAATTTGTTTCAGACAGAACAGTCTGTAGTAATCTGTACTCTACCCATACTTCTGGAACTCTAAAAATTCTGAAAAATTAGGACAAATTAAAGAATTTGTATAATAATACTTTGTTAAAATGTTAGATTAATATCAAGTTCCAGTAAAAAATGAAAATTTGTGCACTGGGAACAAAGTTTCTATTTCAGATTCAGCATTGTTTCTACTCATCTTATGGATCATCCTAAAGGCATTACTTGGCACAAACACTAAATAAAACATAAAAACACAATCATAACAGAATCATAATTGTGCAAACACTCAAAAACACAGAAAGGAAAAGATAAAAATATTTTATTCATTGGGATGCCTCCCAACAAGCGCTATCATTTTACGCCCCTAGCTAGGCATAACACATAGTTTCAAGTGTTGTCATCCTTCTTCTTTTTCTTCATGGATGAGTTTTCATCAAAAGGCTTTGTAAATACAACTTGGAACACATTATCCATAGAAATTTTGGGACTATCAAGTTGTCCATCTATGTATCCTCTTTGATTACCGGCTACAATCCAAGAGTATTGTTGATTAACATCATTAAAAGTTTTTTGGATCATATCTAAAACGGAACTTCCTTTTTAAGATTATCATCAAAAATTTGATTATTCCCAAGAAAATGTCTCAACATGTAATCGCTTTCATAAAGGATTTCATCTATTACCATTTTTTCATGGCTCTTACCAAAATGATCAAAAAAATTCCTAGCTTCTCGTACTATGTGATCAAATTCATTCATGAGAACAAGGGTAGCTAACTTTTTTGCTTTCGGATCTTTTAAAACAGGTAGCTCATAAAACAATCTTTGCAAGGTAGGATGTGTGCGGATAAATCTATTTTCAAGTTTCAGAACTAATGCTAAGATAGCTTCCGCATAAGTTTTAGTTCTTTTAAGCATAGGAGCATCATCAAGAGTCAAGTTTCCAACACAATTGAAAAATTCCTGGATAGTTCCTTTTCCTATAATGTTCCCTTGCCCCAAAACAATAGTTTTACAATCTAGATTACCAGAACGTCCAATTTTAGGAGTCCTGCCATCATCTGTTTCTGTCATACCAAAATCACTCATGGTGACAAATAAGCAAAAGATCAAACGGAAAATTGGCAAATGAAGACGAGGGCGAATAAAACGGCAAATTTATGAAGTGGGGGAGAGGAAAATGAGAGGCAAATGGCAAATAATGTAAATTGCAAGGAGATGAGATTTGTGATTAGGAACCTGGTAGATGAGATTGCTTCCTCCCCGGCAACGGCGCCAGAAATTCCTTTGACGTGGCTTGAGACTGCATCGGTATTTCCCCAAAGAGGAAGGGATGATGCAGCACAGCGACGGTAAGTATTTCCCTCAGTTATGAAACCAAGGTATCAATCTGTAGAGGAAGATCACGCACCCACGTAAACAACACCTGCACACAAATAACCAATACCTGCAACCCGACTTGAAAGAGAGGTTGTCAAGCTCTCTACGGTAAAAAGATAGATTAGGTAATGATAGTTTTGGCAAATAGATCTCGTAAGAACACAAAATAAAAGAAGTAAACAAAAAGTGCAGCAAGGTATTTTTGTTTTTTTTGGATTAATAGATCTGAAAACAAAAGGGCAAAATAGTAGATCGGAAAGCAATATGTTGGAAAAGTAGACCCGGGGGCCGTAGGTTTCACTAGTGGCTTCTCTCATGAGTATAGCGCACGGTGGGTGCAGAAATTACTGTTGGGCAATTGATAGAAGATCAAATAATCATGACGATATCCAGGTAATGATCATTATATAGGCATCACGTCCAAGATAAGTAGACCGAAACGATTCTGCATCTACTTCTATTACTCCACACATCGACCGCTATCCAGCATGCATCTAGTGTATTAAGTTCATGGGAAAATGAAGTAATGCAATAAGAACGGTGACATGATGTACACAAGATCTATTCATGTAGGAATAGGCCCCATCTTGTTATCCTTAATGCCAATGATACATGCGTGTATTGCTGCCCCTTCTGTCACTGGGAAAGAACACCGCAAGATTGAACCCATCACAAAGCACCTCTTCCCATGGCAAGAAAAATCGGTTTAGTTGGCCAAACTAAACCAAAGATTCGAAGAAGAAATACGAGGCTATAAGTAATCATGCAAATAAGAGATCAAAGAAGACTCAAATCATATTCATGGATAGAAACTGGTCATGAACTCAAAATTCATCGGATCCCAACAAACACACCGCAAAAGTCATTACATCAAATAGATCTCCAAGAGACCATTGTATTGAGAATCATAGAGAGAGAGGAAGCCATCTAGCTATTGCCTACGGACTCGTAGGTCTATGGTGGACTACTCATGCATCATCGGAGAGGCACCTATGATGAAGATGAACCCCTCTGTGATGGTGTTAGATTGGATCTCGAGGTTCTGGAACTTGCGGCGGCTGGAATTGTGTTTCGTCGAATCCTCTAGGGTTTTTGGAATATTTGGGAATTTATAGGGTGAATAGTCGATTGAGGGGGGTCCCGAGGTGGGCACCCTCCACCAGGCCACGCCAGGGGCCTCTGGCTTGCCCTGGTGGAGGGTGACCACCCTGGGCCCCCTCTCCTGTTGTTCTTTGGCCCATCCTGGCTCTTCTGGTCCATAAAAAATCTCCAAAAATTCCCGTAGCGTTTGGGCTCCGTTTGGTACTGATTTTCTACGAAGTAAAAGACAAGCAAAAATAGCAACTGGCACTTTGGCACTATGTCAATAGGTTAGTCCCAAAAAATGATATAAAGTTGCTATAAATTGATTGTAAAACATCCAAGATTGATAATATAACAGGATGGAACAAGCAAAAATTATAGATACGTTGGAGACGTATCAAAGTTTTGTTTGAAAATCATGAATTTGAAAATTTTGATGAAGTGTTGAAATAAGAAATTTATAAGGTGATTCATGATAGCTCCTTGATTGAAAAGCATGATTGAAATGATATTACTATAAATTCTATTAATATCAATTATGTTAATGATATGCAAAACTACAATCTTGGGGATGATAATTTTGTCATGTCCACTTCTTATTGCAATGATCATGATTGGGGTGATAGTGCTTCTTATGATCTTGAAAAAAAATTAAGCCTCATTTTGAATATGTTATTGATAATAATGTTTGCAATAGTATCGAAAGTGGGTTTGGAAGAGCGTCAACTTTAGGTAAAAAGAATCACACATATTTGGAGAGTGCTCAATCTTATGTTTTTTTGATAAAAGTGGGTTTGGAGAGGTCATAACTTTAGTTGATGATAATCCCACTATTTTGGAAGATGATAAAAACTTCATGCATGTTGATCATAAAGAGAGTATTGTTTATGATAGATATATTGTTGAATTTGATTATGATCCTACATGTAATTGTTATGAGAGAGGAAATTATGGTTGTAGAAATTTTCATGATACTAAATTACCTCTCTTCATGTTGAGATTGCCATTGTCTCTCTCTCTTCTTCCTTCCATATGCTAGTTTTTGCTTGCCTTGATAATTTATTTGCTTATAAAATGCCTATGCATAGGAAGTATGTTAGACTTAAGTGTGTTTTCCATATGCTTCATGATGCTCTCTTTGTGTTGCTATTATTATCTTTCATGAGAGCATCATTGAAATCTCTAGCCTATCTTAATGGCTATAAAGAAAGAGCTTGTTGGGAGGCAACCCAATGAATAAAATTTATTTTCATCTTTTTCTTTCAGTTTTTGAGTGTTGACACAATTATGCCTCTATTATGATTGTGTTTTTTGTGTTTTATTTAGTGTTTGTGCCAAGTAAAACCTTTAGGATGATTCATAAGATGAGTAGAAACAATGATGAATCCGAAACAGAAACTTTGACTCCAGTGCGAGAATTTTCATATTTTACTGGAGCATGATAATGAGCTGAAATTTTAACAAAGTATTGATATACAAATTATTTACGTTGTCCTAATTAGTCAGAATTTGTTGAGTTACAGAAGTATGGTTAGAGTACATATTACTACAGACTGTTCTGTGTGAAACATATTCTGTTTTTGTTGCATTGTGTGCTAGTTTTGATGAATCTATGGCTTGTATTGGAGGGTATAAGTCATGGTAAAGTTAGAATACAGTAGATATAATGCAATAATAAAATATGAATGGGTTTGCAACATTACTTAGAGTGGTAATTTGCTTTATTATACTAACGGATCTCACGAAGATTTTGTTAAGTTTTGTGTGATTGAAGTTTTCAAGTTTTGGGTGAGATCACGATGGATGAAGGAATAAGGAGTAAGAAGAGCCTAAGATTGGGATGCCCATGGCACCCCAAGATAATATCCAAAGAGGGACAAGCAACTAAGCTTGGGGATACCCCGAGTGGCGTCCCCTCTTTCTTCCAACAACCATCGGTATTTTACTTGGAGCTATATTTTTATTCGTCACATATCATGAGTTTTGCTTGGAGCGTCTTTTATTATATGAGTCTTTGCTTGATTTGATTTTTATCCTTGCTGGACACACCTATTTGAGAGAGCCAAAATTATGCTATGATTTGTTAGAATTTCTCTACATGCTTCACTTAAATCTATTTGAGCTATGGAATTGCTCTAGTGCTTCACTTATATCTTTTTGAGCACGGCGTGCTTTTACATGTTTGAAGAAATGCTCTCATGCTTCACTTAGATTAATTTGAGAGTTAGTAAATTTTGAAGAAATCCTCTCATGCTTCTCTTATATTATTTTGAGAGATGAAATTTTTATGCTCATGATCTTCACTTAAATTTTTGTGAGCTTGCCAAAAAGCAATGGCAATATATGAAACTAGTCCCAAAGTGATAGATATTCAAGAGGGATATAATAAAAACTTTCATGAAGATCATTGGACAAATTAAACTTGATTCTTTGTAATAGTTTTGAGACATAATGATAGTAATATGTGAGTTATGTTGGTGAGTAATTATGCTTAGTAAGAATATTGATATTAAGGTTTGTGATTCTCTATGCAAGCACGAAAGCAATAGTTGTGCAATGAAATTACATCCTACTTATGGTGCATTATTCGGTGTTAGTTATGCTTAATGCTCGCTTATGTGAATTTTCGTTTATTGGTTGGTTGCTTCTCAATCTATTTGCTAGCCTTCACTTGTACTAAGTAGAAATACTACTTGTGCATCCAAAATCCTTAAAACCAGTTTTGCCATATGAGTCCACCATACCTACCTATATGCGGTATTTCCATGCCGTTCCAAGCAAATTTGTATGTGCCATCTCTAATTTTCAAAATAAATTTTCCTTTTTGCGTGCTCGTACCGCTCATGAAGCGGAAGGGGGTGACCGATATTTTTCCATGCTAGATGTGTTATTCTCAAGATAAGTGTTTATTCACTTGTCATTGCATGAGAGTATGGCGGTAATAGGGATGCCCAGTCCCGAAATGAAAAAAAAATAAATTTACTTTATGTTGTCAAATAATAAATTCCTTGGAAAGTGTTGGTATGGAAGGCAACCGTAGATTCGGCTAGCCATGGATTGTGAAAGAATGGTGGAAAAAGGAATAAACTTTATTTTCTGTTTGGTAACCGCTTCTGATATATATCGCATGGAAAGGTATTGAAAGCTCTCGGTCGTTTTCGTTGACAGGAAAGGCATGCCACCCAAAATATTTTTCTCTATCAATTTAAACCTTGAGCTCTGGCACCTCTACAAATCCCTACTTCCCACTGCGAAGGGACTATCTATTTACTTTATGCAATTTTTATTTTTTACTTGAGTCTCCATCTTCTCTTATAAAGCACCAACTGGGGGGCACTATGATCGTACTTGAGCATTAGGTGTAGCTAATATTTGAGTGTGTTTCATGAATGGATCAATGATTGAGCATGATGGGCTAGGGATAACTTTCTTTAGTGTTGATATTTTGAAAGACATGGTTGCTTGTTGATATGCTTGACTATTAAAGTCTTCATGTCAAAACTAGACTATTGCTTTGAACCATCTAAAAGTCCAAATGTCCATGCTACAAAAGAAAAGAATATGTGATGAACATGTTTGGAAGCATTCCACATCAAAAATTCCGTTTTTATCATTTACCTACTCGAGGACGCGTAGGAATTAAGCTTGGGGATGCTGATACGTTTCCAACATATCTATAATTTTTTATTGTTCCATGCTGTTATATTATCAATCTTGGATGTTTTACAATCATTTTATAGCAACTTTATATCATTTTTTGGGACTAACCTATTGACATCGTGCCAAGTGCCAGTTGCTATTTTTTGCTTGTTTTTTACTTCAGAGGATATCAGTACCAAACGAAGCCCAAACACCGTGAAACTTTTTGGATATTTTTTGGGCCACAAGACATCCAGTGGGCCAAAGAAGTGCCAGAGAGGAGGGCCGAGGAGAGCACAAGACACCAGGGCACGCCAGAGGCCCCAGGCGCGCCCTGGTGGGTTGTGCCCACCTCGGGACGCCTCTCCACCGCCTATTAGCTCTATAAATACCCAAATATTCAGAAAACCCTAGGGGAGTCGACGAAACACAATTCCAGCCGCCGCAAGTTCCAGAACCGTGAGATCCAATCTAACACCATCACGGAGGGGTGCATCGTCTTCATGGGTGCCTCTCCGATGATGCGTGATTAGTCCACCATAGACCTACGGGTCCGTAGGCAGTAGCTAGATGGCTTCCTCTCTCTCTCTTTTGATTCTCAATACAATGGTCTCTTGGAGATCTATTTGATGTAATGACTTTTTGAGGTGTGTTTGTTGGGATCCGATGAATTTTGAGTCATGATCAGTTTCTATCCATGAATATTATTTGAGTCTTCTTTGATCTCTTATTTGCATGATTACTTATAGCCTTGTATTTCTTCTTCGAATCTTTGATTTAGTTAGGCCAACTAGATCGATTTTTCTTGCCATGGGAAGAGGTGCTTTGTGATGGGTTCGATCTTGCGGTGTCCTTTCCCAGTGACAGAAGGGGCAGCAAGGCACACATGTATCGTTGCCATTAAGGATAACAAGATGGGTCTATTCCTACATGAATAGATCTTGTCTACATCATCTAATAACTACTCCACAATGCATTCCCTTAGGCCCAAGGATGGTGAAGTGTCATGTAGTCGACGTTCACATGACACCACTAAGGGGATCACAACATACATATCATCAAAATATCGAACACATATCAAATTCACATGATTACTTGCAACATGACTTCTCCCGTGACCTCAAGAACAAAGGTAACTACTCACAAATAATATGCATGCTCAAGATCAGAGGTGTATTGAATAGCATAATGGATTTGAACATATAATCTTCCACCAAATAAACCATATAGCAATCAACTACACAAGGTAATCAACACTACTAGTCACCCACAGGTACCAATCTGAGGTTTCGGTACAAAGATTGAACACAAGAGATGAACTAGGGTTTGAGAGGAGATGGTGATGTTGAAGATGTTGATGAAGAATGGCGTCCCCAAGATGAGAGGGTTGTTGGTGATGACGATGGCTTCGATTTCCCCCTCCGGGAGGGAAGTTCCCCCGGCGGAATCGCTCCGCCGGAGGGCAAAAGTGCTCTTGCCCAAGTTCCGCCTCGAGACGGCGGCGCCTCGTCCCGAAAGTCCTCCTCCTAATTTTTTTAGGTTTTTCCAGAATTTATACCAGAAGATGGGCTCCGGAGGTGGGCCAGGGTGAGCACTGAGCACCACCCACCAGACCACGCCTGGGGGTCCTGGCGCGCTCTGGTGGGTGTTCCTCACCAGGTGCCCCCCTCCGGTAGTTTTCTGGTCTAGTATTTTTCATTTATTCCACAAAAATTCTCCGCAAAGTTTCAGCTCCATTGGGGATGTGCAGAATAGGTATCTCTGACATGCTTCTTTTAGGTCCCGAATTTCAGCTGCCGGTATTCTCCTTTTTTGTGTAAACCTTGCAAATTATGAGAGAAAATGCATTAGAATTACTCCCCAAAGCATTATTATGCATAAAAACATTATAAATAACAGTAGGAAAACATGATGCAAAATGGACGTATCATCCACCATAGACCTACGGGTCCGTAGGCAGTAGCTAGATGGCTTCCTCTCTCTCTTTTGATTCTCAATACAATGGTATCTTGGAGATCTATTTGATGTAATGACTTTTTGCGGTGTGTTTGTTGGGAGCCGATGAATTTTGAGTTCACGATCAGTTTCTATCCATGAATATTATTTGAGTCTTCTTTGATCTCTTATTTTCATGATTACTTATAGCCTCGTATTTCTTCTTTGAATCATTGGTTTAGTTAGGCCAACTAGATCGATTTTTCTTGCCATGGGAAGAGGTGCTTTGTGATGGGTTCGATCTTGCGATGTCCTTTCCCAGCGACAGAAGGAGCAGCAAGGCACGCATGTATTGTTGCCATTAGGGATAACAAGATGGGGGTCTATTCCTACATGAATAGATCTTGTCTAGATCATGTCATCGTTCTTATTGCATTACTCCGTTTCTCCATGAACTTAATACACTAGATGCATGCTGGATAGCGGTCGATGTATGGCGTAATAGTAGTAGATGCAGAATCATTTCGGTCAACTCATCTTGGACATGATGCCTATATATTGATCATTGCCTTGGATATCGTCATGATTATTTGATATTCTATCAATTGCCCAACAGTAATTTGTTTACCCACCGTGTGCTATACTCATGAGAGAAGCCACTGGTGAAACCTACGGCCCCCGGGTCTACTTTTCCAACATATTGCTTTCTGATCTATCTTTTTGCCGTGTTTGTTTTCAGATCTATTAATCCAAAAACCCAAAAATACCTTGCTGCACTTTTTGTTTACTTCTTTTATTTTGTGTTCTTGTAAGATCTATTTGCCCAACCTATTACAATCTTATCTATCCTTTTATCGTTGAGAGATTGACAACCTCTCTTACGCGTTGGGTTGCAAGTATTTGTTCTTTGTGTGCAGGTGCCATTTACATAGCGTTGCGTGGTTTTCCTCCATGGATTTATACCTTTGTGTCTTAACTGAGAGAAATACTTACCGTAGCTGTGCTGCATCATCCCTTCCTCTTTAGGGAAATACCGACGCAGTCTCAAGCCACGTCACTCAGCACGGCCCACCTTTAGAGCCCATCTTCTGGTATTTAAGGTGTTTTGACCTAGAAAAAAAATCAGGAGAGGACTTTCGGGATGAAGGGCCGCCGTCTCGAGGCGGAACTTGGGCAGGAGCACTTTTGCCCTCCGGCGGCGCGATTCCGCCGGGGGAACTTCCCTCCCGGAGGGGGAAATCGAAGCCATCGTCATCACCAACAACCCTCTCATCTTTGGGAGGCCAGTCTTCATCAACATCTTCAACAGCTCCATCTCCTCTCAAACCCTAGTTCATCTCTTGTGTTCAATCTTTGTACCGGAACCTCAGATTGGTACCTGTGGGTGACTAGTAGTGTTGATTACATTACATAGTTGATTACTATATGGTTTATTTGGTGGAAGATTATATGTTCAGATCCATTATGCTATTTAATACCCCTATGATCTTGAGCATGAATATTATTTGTGAGTAGTTACCTTTGTTCTTATGGTCACGGGAGAAGTCATGTTTCAAGTAATCATGTGAATTTGATATGTGTTCGATATTTTGACGATATGTATGTTGTGATTCCCTTAGTGGTGTCATGTGAACGTCGACTACATGACACTTCACCATCCTTGGGCCTAATGGAATGCATTGTGGAGTAGTTATTAGATGATGGGTTGCTAGAGTGACAGAAGCTTAAACCCTAGTTTATGTGCTACTTCGTAAGGGGCTGATTTGGATCCACATGTTTAATGCTATGGTTAGATTTTATCTTAATACTTTTCTCGTAGCTGCGGATGCTTGCGAGGGGGTTAATCATAAGTGGGAGGTTGTTCAAGTAAGAACAGCATCCAAGCACCGGTCCACCCACATATCAAATTATCAAAGTAGCGAACACGAATCAAACCAACATGATGAAAGTGACTATATGAAATTCCCGTGTACCCTCAAGAACACTTTGCTTATTATAAGAGACCGTTTTGGCCTGTCCTTTGCCACAAAAGGATTGGGCTACCTTGCTGCACTTTATTTACCGTTACCGTTACTTGCTCATTACCAATTATCTTTCTATCAAACTACCTGTTACCTACAATTTCAATGCTTGCAGAAACTACCTTGCTGAAAACCGCTTGTCATTTCCTTATGCTCCTCGTTTGTTTCGACACTCTTACTTATTGAAAGGACTATGATTGACCCCCTACACTTTTGGGTCATCAGCCACTCGTGGCTAGATCGGACGGCCAGAGGGCCGAGCCGGCCAGCTAGCGCCAGCAGCTTCCAGCCGCAGCCAGCCGCCACCCCGCCTGGGCCCGTGGAGCCTAGGGCAGGCCCGCCCGGGACCGGGTTCCCCGCCCCCGCGTCCCCGCACCCGTGCGCCCTAGCGCCACCGGGGAACCCGTTGGCCATGCCGCCGGATGCCTCCGCCGCCGCGCCTCCAGCGCCCTTCCTCGCCGGCTGTCGTAAGCTGCCTGCCCCGCCATCGTGCCTCGCGCGCCCCGGGCCCCGTATCGCCCCGCCTCCCATCGCAGCGCCGCAGACCGCCCTCGCTAGAGTGAGCCACGTCGCCCCGAGCTCCCGAGCGGTCGCCCGAGGCAACCGCTGCCTGCCCCCAGCTCCTTGCCACCAGCACCGCCGCTTGCCTTCGTCGTCGGGCCGCATCGCGCCACCACCCGGATCTGCCGCGCCATGCCCCAGCGCTGCTCAGGTGACCTCGTGCCATGCCGCCCCGCCTTCCTAGCCATGGCCGCTGTCGTTGACCGTGGGCGGGGCCGCGTCATCCGGATATGGCCCCGTCCCGGATCCACCACGAGCCCACCATCCAAACAGGACCCCGAACCACCTCGTCCCACTCCAGTTCGTCCGCGGGGTAATTTCTTCTAAGTCTTCTTTTTCGTGTCTGTGAAAAACATCATTTATGCATTTTAAACACGTCATAACTTGTTATTTTATTCAATCTTGCGCGGATGATTGCATCAAATCTATAAGCCCTACGCATGTGGTGTCTTCATGAGTATTGCCCTGTGTGATGTATAATTTGATGACATGCCTCTGGTTGCCATGTAGTTCATCATTAGCATGTTCATTTGTTGCTCTAAAGTTGCTATCGTGTTAAAACTGCAAATCTGGTAACGATAAGTTCCGTTTTGTGGAGTTAATATTAAGCAATCCGTGCCTCCGCTGGACTTGTGCCAATGGAGTAATTTGTGGTAGGTAATGCCTACTTGCTGGTTGTAGGTTTGCCATGCCATGAATTTCATGCCTAGCTATAGTTTTGCTCATGTGAACATGCTATAAAAATGTTGCTATTTCGAGATGCTAAAATAATTCTAAGTCTGGAATCTGTTATATTTTGTTGTTGTCTTGCCATGTGCCTTGCTATTGATCTATAGTCCCTTTGTGGTTGGTCCAATGGAGTTATTTGTAGTGCATCATGTCCTCTACCATGCTATTAAATTTCATGCCTTTATAAGTCCTGTAGCATGTGTTTTTCTTGCTGCAATATGCCTTCATGATAAAAATTGCTCTGTTAAAAACTGTTATTTTCTCTAAGTCTGAAACTATGTTCAAGTAGCCATCTTGTGAGCTCATTTCCTATTGACCCATGCTTCTCTTCAACTTGTTGTGATGAGATGAATTGTTGTGCATCATGTAGACTAAATCACCATGTCTTTGTTGTGCATTTTAGAATGTTGTAGCTTGTTGTTTTGATGTGTGCAAAATGCAATGTTCCTGTTTTGGACAGATTATGACTATTACTTGTATAGGTTGTATTTGTTGAACAGTTGCTCCGTTTTGAACATGCCATACATAAACTTGCCTAGAATATCATGTATTTTCATAATATCTTGCTGCATCCATGATTTGGAATGTTTGTGGCTGTCATTTGATTGCATTTTGCATTCATGACATGTTCATTGGTGTTGATCATATCTCCGAGATCGTAGCTCTGTTTTGAATGATCCACATATGTAAATCGACTAGAATGACGAGTAGATTCATATGATGCACTTTATTTTCCTGTTTAATAAATATAAAATATGTTTAGTACAGATCTGGACCAAACTCATAATTAACATATGGGGTCGTTTCGAAAATACTATAAGTTGTTTCCGTCCTCATTTAAAATGCCTAGATAGATAGTTTATTTATGCTTCACCTCTTGCCATGTTTAACAACATTTAATATTGTTGTGTACCTAAACGAGAGTGAACTAAGTAATTCAAATATGGAGTTTCGTCAGTATGCAACTCGTTGCATATTGAGCTTCACTTAATGTGTAGGAGTTGATTGTTGTGCTTGCCATGTCATGCATCATTATATGGACATGCATCATAGTGGATTGTGCACCATGTCATGAATAAGTTGTGGTGTTTATCGTGTGTTGATTGTTGTTTCCGGATTGCTTCTTCTCGATAGAGTTCCGAAACCGTTCGGAGTGTGAGGATTCGTTCGACTACGTCCCGTTCGTCTACTTCACGGATCGTCTTCTTCACGGATTCATTCTTCTTCCAAGCGGGGTCTCAGGCAAGATGATCATTTCCCTGGATACCACTACTATCATTGCTATGCTAGTTGTCACGCTTCTATCGTTATGTCTCGCTACCTACTACTTGTATGTCAAGCCTCCCAACATTGCCATGAAAAGCCCCTAACCCCTCCACATCCTAGCAAACCTTTGTTTGGCTATGTTACCGCTTGCTCATCCCCGTCTTATAGCGTTGCTAGTTGCAGGTGCATGTGGTTCCATTTGACAACATGGATATCTTGACTTATCACAATATTATTGCTATTTAATTTAATTTATTGCGTCAATCTATGATACGGTTAAGTCATACTCCCTCCGCCCCGAACTACTTGTCGCAGGAATGGAATATGCTCCTTTTTTTAGTTCTGGATACATCCATTTCTGCGATAAATAATTTGGGACGGATAGAGTACATATATAGTATCATCGTATAGATGTAACATAGTACCATCTTACCTAATATCGTAAGGGGAGGAATATTTTCATCTGAGATAAGCATATCTCTTTTCTTTCGATAAGAAGCCATCCTCTTTGCGTTTATCTGCTTCCTTTGTTCAGCAGTCAAGATTTTGTTGCACTTAATTGGAGGTATTTGCCTAGTTTGTTTGGTGTCATTCAAGACAGCAACTGGTGTCATGGGAGAATGATCGATAGGCGGAGCTAGGTCTTTCTCATGAATGACATCCGATTTGAATGTATTTGAAGGAAGCAATGTTGCATCATCAATTGAAAAGGATGTATAGCTGGAGCTAGTTGGGTTGGCTGGTTCAACAAAAATGTGTCATCATACTCAGGAATTCATTATTGAAACACAATGCTACATCATTATGATGAAACAGAAAACATCATTACCTGATATCGTAAGGGGAGGCAGATTTTCATCATTTTTTAGTGTAGTTGAAGAAGACAATGTTGCATCATCATGTGAGAATGATGTAACGCTAGCTAGTTGGGTTGGCTAGTTCAACACCATTATGAAAACATATTCAGAAATTGATTATTTCACAAGAATGAAGCCAGCGACACCGCGTCAATCTATGATATGATTAAGTCATATTCCCTCCGTCCGGAATTACTTGTCGGAGAAATGGAATGTCTAGCATTTTTTTAGTTCTAGATACATCCATTTATGCGTCAAGAAATTTAGGCCGGAGGAACTACATACATACTATAATCGTCAAGATGATATGTATCACAATCTTACTTGATATCGTAAGGGGAGGAAGATTTTCATCTGGGATAAGCATATCTCTTTTCTTCCTATAAGAAGCTCGCCTCTTTGCGTTTATCCGCTCCCTTTTTTCATCAGTCAAGATTTTGTTGCGTCCAATTGGAAGCATTTGCCTAGTTTGTCTGGTGTTATGCAAGATAGATCCTGGTGTCATGGGAAAGCATACTCAACAATTCATCCTTCACCTATAATGCAAGCAACGACATCGTAAAGACGAAATATAAAACTTAATTGTTCAACAAGAATGTACATAATAAAATGGAATCTATCCCATGTTGCTCGCATGCGTGAAATATAATTGGCGATGAGGCAAAATTTCACAAATGTATCTGGTACTGCATGGCAAGGTTGACGAACATTCGTGATATCACCGAGAGGGGGGTGTGCAACATTTTGCAAATCATGCTCCCGTTTATCTTCCTCCTCACGTTGCACAATACATAGTTTGTTGTCACTAAAGAAACCTGCTACATGAGAGTTAGCCGTAGCAGTTAAAGTATGAATTATTAAGTAGTGTCAAGGATGCCTAGCGAGATATAGTTTGGTTGTATGGTTCTTAATTATTGTCCACATGATTGTTAATGTATGTAATGATAAGTAGAACAATCTTAATGCTCAAACATATAATCCATACAAGTATACATAATAGTTTTAGCATATAATGACAAGGGATTGATGCAAGCTACTTCATATGTATTCATTGCTATAATAGACAATGAACGTAGTTACCAGACAATGTAGGGGAAGGCTGATTTTCATGTTGAAGCCCGACCGCTTCATTTTCTTTATTCATACGATAAGCAGCTCGCCTCCGGCCCTTTTCCTGCTCATTTTTTTGTCATCAGGTAGAGCATTAATACCCACCTGATTTCCCGCATCGTTACTGTCAACCAAGATAACTTGTGTTGTTTGGTGCTTGAATGTTGTAATAGACACTGAACATTCAGTCGCCCTCACATCAAGATCTACAAGATTTATCTCATCGTTATTTGTAGATTCTACAGATAAAGGAACAACACAAGAGCAATTAACCGTGTAAATATATGCAGATGAACACCAATTAGCAGAAATTATTTCATATGAAAACGCATCTAGGGTAATACCATTTGAAATTCCAGGTAAATGAGTGGCATAAGTCTGAGTGAGATTATTAAGAGCCGGCACCGAAGCATCATTATGAATTACGGAGGAGGTAGCAATATCCACTCCTACATGTCGCACATTTGATCCATGTGACGCCAAATCGCCCCCCTTGTACTCTGTAAGGTATGATTGATTACATGAAAACGTCGCTATATGTGATAAAAAACGATGTTTACCAAATTCACACAGACTCATACCTGGTCCAATTGAGTAATTGATGTCATGATTGTCAGCTACGGGTATGTCATTTGTGTTGCATTCATCAATATTTGCCCCATCTATATTGATTGCATCAAAAAAATCCGTCGCATATTGTGTTTGCCATGAATACCTTAATTTGATAGCGGAACATATACATGTTGGTACATCTGACCCTCTGGCATCTTGAGTTGCCTTGCTTTTTGAATTCCCCATACCTAACTATGAATGGCCAGCTCAATCAGACCAAAATATCATTGCTATTTACAAATGAGTGTATTTGTTACGAATTAAACACAAGAATGAGCTTATGCTATCATCATTTTTGTAGGCTTATCAGATTGAGCATGGATCAAGTGGACGAGTGATAGATGTAAGGGGACGACTTGGCGGCGGCAGAATGGGATATTTAGTTTCTTGGCACTCTTATTATGTACATCTTCTCAACCACACAAAACAGAAAACAACATTACCATATGTTTTTTTGCATATATTTGATTTGTAGTGCACTTTTCATATATATATTTTGGAATCAAACATATTCTCAGCCGAATTGAAACATTGATTATTCTGCTCTAAGCAGATTGAAGGTAAATCCATATTCTGAGATGTAAATCCATGTCAGATATAGTAATATGTTACTGAGAAAATGTTTGCAGGACTTGCTTATCAAACATGAATTAGACATGTAACTGTTCTCCATTTTCACAAATTAGATATGTTTTCAGAAATGACACAAAATTCCTTTAGAGTTTGGGTTCATACCAAATTATTTCTGTAGAAAAATGACACAAATTCCTGTAGCAAAATGACACAAAATACGGTATATCGATAGAGTCTGGAGACTCAAGTTTTGGTAGATCCTGAACAAACTACAGGATAGGGGCTCTAAATACGGTATAGGATAACTTGTCAACCAACTGCCTTACATTTTTCTTCTTCTTACAATTAATATATAAATTGTTTTTGAATCTGACTTATTCTTTTGGGTTCATACGTATTCTAACAATTCAACTGTAAACTGTTTTTGACTCTGCATTATGCTTTTGTATCTAGAGACTGGAGACTGAAGTTTTGACAGATCCTGAACAAACGACATGAGAGGGGCTCCAACTACGTATAGTATAAGGCAGAGTCAAAAAGATTGTTGATAGATGAACATGAAAGCCTCACCTGGTCTGTAACTAAGGTTCAACGGTTTGTCTGTAAATAAGGTTATAAACTGGTGGTGTAGGAACGGAGAGCGCGAACATGAACCTCAGATGAGGGGCGTCCATGGGGCGGCATGAAAGCCTCACTATAAGAATAACTTGTCAACCAGCTGCCTTACATTTTTTTTCTTCTTACAATTAATATATAAACTATTTTTAAATCTGCCTTATTCTTTTGGGTTCATACGAATTCTTACAATTCAAATGTAAACTGTTTTTGACTCTCCATTATGCTTTTGTATCTATAGAGACTTGAGACTGAAGTTTTGGCAGATCCTGAACAAACTACAGGAGAGGGTCTCCAACTACGTATAGTATAAGGCAGAGTCAAAATGATTATTGATAGATGAACATGAAAGCCTCACCTGGTCTGTAACTAAGGTTCAACAGTTGGTCTGTAACTAAGGTTATAAACTGGTGCCGTAGGAACGGAGAGCACGAACAAGAACCTCGGATGAGGGGCGTCCATGGGGCGGCATGAAAGCCTCACTTGGTCTGTAACTAAGGTTCAACGGTTGGTCTGTAAATAAGGTTATAAACTGGTGGTGTAGGAACGGAGAGCACGGACATGAACCTCGAATGAGGGGCATCCATGGGGCGACATGACATCGATTTAATTCATAGATTTAATGGATACATGAACATGCAAACCTCACTGTGGTGATGCCCCTCTCGAACCTTGATGCCATCGACGGTGGACCTCGCCAGCCGCCGTCCCACAAACTCCTAGACGCGGGCTCCTCTTTGAACGCCGGTGCAGTTTGTTGAACTCGACGACGGCTGCTCTAGATCAGATGCCTCACCGCGGCCTAGAAGATCCAATGCCTCACTACGGCCTAGAAGATCTGATGACGTCGGCGGCGTAAGGAACCTAGATGCGATCGTTGGCTAGGTCCCCATGTCGCTGAGATACGATCGAGGGATACCTGACGTGAGGTCTTTTTTGCGTGCGTGCGTGCGGCGACGGCGAGCGGGGGCTGGTTTTTTTGGTAGCGAGCGACTGGTTTTTTTTTGTAGCGCTGTGTACGAGCGCGAGGGAACGTTAGGTGGAGGTGGGGGTGGAGGTGAGAGGAGAGACGAAAAAACCAATTGATGGTGAGAGGCGAGACGGAAAAAAACCGATGAACGTCGGCTACGAACTGCCCCTTTAGGAGAAGAGATAAACTGGTGGTGTATGAACGGAGAGCACGGACATGAACCTCGGATGAGGGGCGTCCATGGGGCGGCATGAAAGCCTCACTTGGTGTGTAACTAAGGTTCAGCGGTTGGTCTGTAACTAAGGTTATAAACTGGTGGTGTAGGAACGGAGAGCATGGACATGAACCTCGGATGAGGGGCATCCATGGGGCGGTGTGACATCGATTTAATTGATAGATTTAATCGATACGAACATGCAAACCTCACTGTGGCGATGCCCCTCTCGAACCTTGATGCCGTCGACGGTGGACCTCGCCAGCCACCGTCCCACAAACTCCTAGATGCTTTGAACGCCGGTGCAGTTTGTTGAACTCGACGGCGGCTGCTCTAGATCCGATGCCTCGTCGTGGCCTAGAAGATTTGATGCCTCACCGCAGCCTAGAAGATTTGATGACGGCGGCGGCGTAAGGACCCTAGATGTAATCGGTGGCTAGGTCCCCATGTCGCAGAGATGCGATCGAGGGATACCTGATGTGAGTTTTTTTCGCGTGCGTGTGTGCGGCGACGGCGAGCCGGGGCTGGTTTTTTTTTTATATAGCGAGCGACTGGTTTTTTTTCGTAGGGTTGTGTACGAGCGCGAGGGAACGTTAGGTGGAGGTGGAGGTGGGAGGAGAGACGAAAAAACTAATTAATGATGAGAGGAGAGACGAAAAAAATCCGATGAACGTCGGCTACTAACTGTCCTTTTAGGATTAGAGATCTACCCATCTCACCCGATTGAACGCACTTTGCTTTAAAAAGCAAAACGACAAATTTGACCATTCCCAGTATCCATCTTTCGTGCCATGCATGCCTTGGCATGGTTATGTCCATGCATCACGTGCACCTGTATGGTTCTTTATTGCCTGAGCTCACTACTTAACGTTGTGGCCCTTCTCTATTATATGTTCTTTTTTCAGTTTTGATCATAATATGTAATGCAATTCACGTCGCATGCAAAACCAAGACCAAAAAGTTTGACCTCCTGAGCCGAATGGGGCACATATATACGTTTCAAGATGATATAAACGACGATTGCCGTCACCTGCTAGATATCAACCAAATGATCATATAGGACATAATGACCGCTCGTCGCGCCAAAAGTTTCCTCCTCTCTTACGATTACCCCTTTTCGACGAGCGTCGCCGCATTGGTCCAACTGCCGGAGTGACAAAGCGAGTTTGACCACTCACATGATCCATCTTTTATGCATTGCATACCTTGACATGGTTATGTACATGTGTCACGTATACCTGATGGTTCTTTAATGCATGACCTCACTTACTATTTTGACTCCGTGACCCTTCTCTATATACACATATTTTATATGTTCTTTTTCTAGTTTTGACCATAATATGTTACGCAATTCATGTCGCATGCAAAACCCAAGACTTAAAAGTCCAACCTCCTCAGCAGCCCCTTGAATGGGGCACATACGTTTCAAGATGATATTAGCGACGATTGACGTCACTTGCCAGATATCAACCAAACGATCATATACGACATAATGACCGCTCGCCGACCGAAAGTTTTCGCCTCTCTTACGTTACCCCTTTTCCGACGAGCGTCGCCGCGTCATTCCAACGGCCCGGAGCGACGTGACTTTGACCATCCACAAGATCCACCTTTCATGGGCTGCACACTTTGCAATCATGGACATTACCTAGTATACTAAATAAAAATAAAAATAACTGTAATAATAACTTGACGATATATAATACAAAAAGGAGGTTGATAAACAATGAATATCTGCCCCAGCCGGGCGTGTAGCCGCGCCCGCGTGCCCGTACAAATTTGGCAGGCCAGTTTCTTCTACTCACGCACACTCAGCCGTCCCCGCTACGCGTCCCCATCGGCCTCCACCATCTCACGCGCCCCTCGCTCTTTCCCCTCCCTCCTTCCTTCCCCAGTCCTCCTCTCTTCCCCGCGACTCCCCAGTCCACCGTTCCCACCAGAATCCCGCTCCCGAATTCGCCCTAGTCCCCGCGGAATCCCCCGTATCGACCCTCCCGGAGCTCGATTCGTCCCTCTCTCCCGCCGCCCGCGCCGTCGATTCGTCCGCCCCGTCGCTTCCGTTGATCCACGGTATGAGCTCGGATTCGCGGCGGTTCGAGTGAGTGATTCCCCCGCCGCGGGCATGTGGGTGTCGCTGGTCTGGATCCGCGGCTGTGTGGGCGTCACGTTCGTCGACTGCTTGGGCGGGAGGGTCGCCGACTAGATCTCTCGGCTCCGGCGGCCGCCGCGCGCTCCGGCGGTTTCAGGAGGGTTTGTCGTTTGGTGAGTGCTTTGCTTTAGGGTTTCGTGGGGATGGACATGGAGGCGGCCAGGGTAGGGTCGCAGAGCCACCACCTGTACGGAGGCGGAATGGGTGGTGAGCTTGAACAGGCCAGGCGCGAGAAGCGGGTGTTCGGCTGGGACCTCAACGACTGGAGCTGGGACAGCGAGCGCTTTGTTGCCATGCCGGTGCCGGCAGCAGTGGGGAACGGCTTGTCGCTCAACAGTTCGCTGTCTTCCTCCGAGGAAGCCGAGGCCGAGGTGGCTAGGAATGGTAACGTGAGAGGTGACTCTGATAAGAGGAAGCGAGTGGTTGTCATTCATGACCATGACGATGACGATGAGAAGGATGAGGAACCGGCGGGGAACAGTAACAATGTGCTCAGCTTGAGAATTGGTGGCAACTCTGTTGCCGGCGGAGCGGCGGAGGACGGCGGTGTTAACGAGGAGGACAGAAATGGTAAGAAGATCAGGGCGCAGGGCGGAAGCTCACACAGTCCGGCATGTCAGGTGGAGGGCTGCTGCGCGGACCTTAGCGCGGCAAAGGATTACCATCGGCGGCACAAGGTCTGCGAGATGCATGCTAAGGCCAACACTGCGGTGGTCGGAAATACTGTCCAGCGGTTCTGCCAGCAATGTAGCAGGTCAGTTTTACAATTGAGCTGCTATTACCTACTCCCTCCGTCCCAAATTAAGTGACTCAACTTTGTAATTTGGGACGGAGGGAGTATTATTTACATGTGACACATCTGTTCGTGTGGGAATGTAGGGGTGGAACATGTTATGCACGTTTCTATTTTGTGTCTATGTTGCATCTGTTTGGAATGCAGCTTGAGTTTGGAATGCAGCTTGAGGCTGCATTACCAAACTTTTGGTGTTGACCGTAGGTATCGGCGTCCATTTAGATCGTAGCCAGAGTTTCCTCTCATGCCAATGTTTTGGTCGTTCGTTCAACTTTAACGCCCGCACGCTGTCGAGACAGATGCGACGAAATCATTTGCCAATTATTTGGCGGGGCATGACCTGGGCGTGAAGCAAACAGCCCCTTTGAGATCATAGCAAACCCTATAGCGAACTTTTGGCCGCGATGATCTTTTAAGCAGTACCATTTGATATGTGAGAATCACCAAAATATATGTCAACTATATGAAAGCAAAGCAAGCTCTCATTTGCAGACTGAAATGGCATGTGGAGATTTTTGTTAACAAATATCTAGCAGAAAGAAAACAGGAACATCCAACTTACATAGAAGGAAGGACATTGTCGCTGGGAGCAAGTGATCACATAGTACCACTGGAAATGTATTCTTTTTTTTTTGCGGGAACACTGGAAATGTATTCTGATTACACCTATTAGTTATTCATCTATATCAGGATTCATGAATTTCGTTTATCAAATTTACGTGAGTTATAAGTTATAACCAATTCCCAAATAAAAATGCACTGCTGTACTCTTGGTTTCCCCTTTTCAGTTGATATAATCAATACAGTTTTCTTACTTCCATATGCGTCAGGATTAGTTGACGTTGACAAACTTGGAAACCTCCGTGCTGCTCAGATATTTCAAAAACAAAGAAATTTCTGAAATTTGTATGCTGTTCTCAGCAAGTTAGCCCAATTGCCTGCATTAGAGCGCATAATATCTTTCACACAGTCCAAATTTGCAGCTGGACTAAGTTCCATTTTTTTTTCATGCAATGTAATTGTCACATCGGCATCTAAATGTATGCATATTTTGGACAGCACATGGCCAAAAATAACGGCCTTCTGTGGTTCATTCTTTCCTGTTCTTGTACAACTTATATCTCTGAAGACCCCACTTTTAGGAAATATGGAAACCCGGGCATGGCCGGAGGACTACTTTTGAAAGCATCTGATTTACATAATGTATTTTTTCTGGTATGAACATAGTGCATGCATTGTGTGTACCTTCTAAAATATTGGCAAATCCTCTTGACTACCGTACATTATGTGCAGATTTCACCTTCTTCAAGAATTTGATGAAGGAAAGCGAAGCTGTCGCCGGCGTTTAGCAGGCCATAATAAACGTAGGAGAAAACCCCGCCCTGAAAGTGCTGTTGGTGGGACTCCTGTTGAGGAAAAAGTTAGCAGTTATTTATTGTTGAGTCTTCTTGGAATATGCGCCAATTTGAACTGTAAGTACTGCTTTGAAGGTTGCTAACTTGCTAGAGTACCATATATAGCTAATATTCTGTGAATAAGGGTACTGGTATTTGTGTAGTTAGTTTTCCACTTAACCATCTGAAATTATGTTGACTCTGAGCTTTGACTGATTTTTACTTGGCGTTGACCTAAAAGAAGACTTATGATGATATTGTTTCTGGTAGATGTAGTAACACCATGAAAGTCGATGTTCTTGCTGATTTATCGGACATTTTGATTGGAACACTAGAGTTTCTAGGACCATAAAGACTGTACTTGATGTCTGATTTCTGGATTGCTTACAGGAGGCTCAGCCACCAGCTGTGTAGCATGGCTATGATGTCCATTATATCTTTCTTAGATTCGCAGTTGCGTAATCCTGCGATTTTAATGGTGTGAGATTAGCATCTTTGTATTTTACTGCCTACTACTCCCTCCGTTCCTAAATATAAGCCTTTTTAGAGATTCCAATACGGACTACGTACGGAGCAAAATGAGTGAATCTGCACTCTAAAATACGTCTATATACATCCGTATGTAGTCCGTATTGGAATCTCTAAAAAGGCTTATATTTAGAAACGGAGGGAGTATTTGTTGTCTATGATGATTTCTCCCAAATATAGGATAGGAGCACTGTTCTATGCGTAAATTGAACTATTATCAGCGTACTTAAAGGCTTTCAGAACTACTCTTATGGTAATAGTACTCAGGAAGAGACATGACTCTTAATATTGTACTTGCAGCTGACAATGCTGAGCGTTTACAAGGTCAGGAGTTGCTATCCAATCTTTGGAGAAACTTGGGAACTGTTGCCAAATCATTGGATCCAAAAGAACTCTGTAAACTCCTGGAGGCGTGTCAGAACATGCAAAATGGATCAAATGCTGGGACCTCTGAAGCAGGTAATGCTTTGGTGAATACTGCTGCAGCAGAGGCTGCCGGACCATCTAACTCTAAGGCGCCTTTTGCGAATGGTGGTCAATGTGGGCAGTCGCCATCTGCTGTTGTACCAGTACAATCAAATGCTCCCATGGTGGCAACTACCGGTAAGACATATAACCATTTTTAACTCCCAGGAAACGTTTGCTCATGGAAAATTAGCTTATATAGGTATTGTGTGTTTACAGAGACTCCAGCATGCAAGTTTAAGAATTTTGATTTGAATGACACTTGCAATGATATGGAAGGCTTTGAGGATGGTTCGAATTGCCCATCATGGTTACGGCAAGATTCTACGCAAAGCCCACCACAGACTAGTGGTAATTCGGATTCAACATCAGCTCAGTCATTGTCAAGCTCAAATGGAGATGCTCAGGTTTATCATTTTGATTCTTTCAACTTGTTCATAAAAAATAAATCTAAATATCTCATTTCAACATCTTTCTATCTCTCTCTGACGTACATTGGTACTGTTTTGCTTCTAGTGTCGGACTGATAAAATTGTATTCAAGCTTTTTGAGAAAGTTCCTAGTGAATTACCTCCAATTTTGCGATCACAGGTAAATATGCTTGCTCTTGCAAATTACAAGAGAGCATATCTTGAATCTAACACTTAAATCCTGAATTTCAGATCCTTGGTTGGTTGTCCAGTAGCCCTACTGATATAGAGAGCTATATCAGACCTGGCTGTATTATCCTGACAGTTTATCTTCGTTTAGTTGAGTCTTCATGGAGAGAGGTACATTTCTTTCATAACCATTTGATGTCATGATAGTGTTCTTTTTTCTGGCTGGTGCTTCATATTTCATTTCTACAGCTCTCTCAGAATATGAGTGTATATCTGGATAAGCTCTCAAGTAGTTCTGCTGATAACTTTTGGACATCTGGTTTGGTATTTGTGATGCTACAACATCAAATTGCTTTTATGCACAATGGTGAGTTCAAGCTTTTATATATTGTTGCATGGCTGGTTAGGTTTCATTAAGCTGTACGTCAATAATTTGTTAATATCATCTTATGGTCATATTACTGCAGGTCAAGTTATGTTGGACAGACCACTGGCACCTAATTCTCACCATTACTGCAAGGTTTTATGTGTTAGTCCGGTTGCTGCTCCTTATTCAGCAACAGTTAATTTCAGGGTAGAAGGCTTCAACCTAGTCAGTTCTTCCTCGAGGTACTTTATTATCATATAGAATTTGCGTATGCTCATTCTTGCAGAAGACGAATACAGCTTGATGTTCACTTCAGCCAATATGCTGTTATCTAAAAATGTACCTTTCATGTTCACAGGCTCATTTGCTCAATTGAAGGGCGTTGTATATTCGAGGAAGACACCGCTATTATGGCTGATGATGCTGAGGATGAAGATATTGAATATCTCAACTTCTGTTGCTCTCTCCCTGATACAAGAGGAAGAGGATTCATAGAGGTACAAGTATAACTTGTTACCTGTTATTCCGATGTAGTTTTGTTTTAATAATAACTTCTAATTCGTTCTAATTCATGGTATATCATCGGCGGTTTCAGGTTGAAGATAGTGGATTTAGTAATGGTTTCTTCCCCTTCATAGTTGCTGAGCAGAATGTATGCTCTGAGGTTTGTGAGCTGGAAAGCATATTTAGGTCATCCAGTCATGAGCAACCAGACAATGACAATGCCATGAATCAAGCTTTAGAGTTTCTACATGAGCTGGGGTGGCTTCTTCATAGAGTTAACATAATTTCTAAGCATGTTAAAGTGGAGCCTTCTGTACCTGCCTTTAACCTGCTGAGATTCAGGAATCTTGGTATATTTGCGATGGAGCGGGAGTGGTGTGCTGTGACCAAAATGCTATTAGATTTGTTATTAGATGGATTTGTTGATGCTGGGTTGCAGTCTCCCAAAGAGGTGGTATTGTCAGAAAATTTGCTACACTCTGCCGTGCGAGGAAATTCTGCCCGGATGGTTAGATTTCTGCTGACATACAAGCCGAATAAAAACCTGAAGGAAACTGCAGAGACTTACCTATTCAGACCTGATGCTCGGGGCCCTTCTGCATTTACACCCCTCCATATAGCAGCCGCTACTAGTGATGCAGAGGATGTATTGGATGCATTGACTGATGACCCTGGGCTGGTACGCCCTCATCTACTTATGGAATATGATCTCATGTACTTGCTTGTGTTCTATGTTGCCTAGCTTTCTTGATCTTTTAAGTTTCATTGCCTGGATGTTTAAGCTTATTATTTAAGGCTTACCTTTTTATTATTCCCTCTGTCCCAAAATAAGTGTCGGTGATCTAGTATAAAATTTGTACTAACTTAGTACTAAATCTGCGACACTTATTTCGTGACTGAGGGAGTATCTTTTAACTTCTGCACATGTTTAACATCAGTTTAATGATGAACAACACATTAATGATGCTATACTACTTATCCTCTTAGCTTAGTTTGTTTCTATTAATTAATTTTGAAAATCCCGTCTAATGTCCCTACTGTTGCTTCTCACAGGTGGGACTCAACGCATGGAGAAATGCGCGAGATGAGACAGGCTTTACCCCTGAAGACTACGCTCGCCAAAGAGGCAACGATGCTTACATCAATCTGGTCCAGATAAAGATTGACAGGCTTCTTGGCAAAGGTCATGTTGTCCTCGGCGTTCCCAGCAGCATGTGCCCTGCAATAACCGATGGGGTGAAGGCAGGTGATATCAGCCTGGAGATCTGCAAAGCCATGCCAGTGACAACAACATCCGCCGCAAGGTGCAACATCTGCAGTCGTCAGGCTAAGATGTACCCAAGTTCCTTTGCGAGGACCTTCCTGTACAGGCCAGCAATGTTCACGGTGATGGGCGTCGCCGTGATCTGCGTTTGCGTTGGGATACTCCTCCATACCCTCCCCAAGGTTTATGCTGCTCCGAATTTCAGATGGGAGCTGTTAGAGCGCGGAGCCATGTGAGGGGTCCGGGTCAAAATAAGGTTAGGTGTGTTGCTGTTAAGAGCTTTAGTGTGGTGGTTAGATCAAACAAACCTGTAATTGTGTGAAGAAGGTTCGTTGTATTTAAAAATTGCTGAATCTTTTCGCTGATATAAATTTTATATACCATCATAATAAATTTATATTGTAGTTACAGACTATCATACATGTGAACAAAAGATATGTGGCTGTTTATTTCTTCTTGGTTGTAATTTAGGCTGTAGATAAATCATTTTTTGAGAGCTGTGTTTAGAATAGAATCAGAATAAAACATGTTTTTTAATTGTTGTTTGTAATGGGAAATTCAATTCGGCTCCCGGGAGCATGTGCTCTTGCGCGTGAAAAATAATTTTCCAGATGTCAAAAAAATCCCAACACAAAATTTGTGTATTTGTAGTCACATTCAAACGTCACCTGTAAAGTTTTAGGCAAAAAGTTTAAACATTGTAGCCTATGCAAAAATAACAAATTTCAAACACCAAATGTTACCCCAAAATGTCACCCAAATTTGTTTTTTTCACCGACGAAATACTATTGCTCGGTTTCGTATGAAAATTGTCAAGCATGTTTGCTACACTGACACGGACATCCACAAAAAAATTCAGAATTTTTCGAAAACATTTTATGACATTTTCGTGGTACTATTCATCCGGGAGCAAATGCTCCCGGGAGCTAAAACGCCCCTCCCGTTTGTAATCTGTTTATATGTTAAATTCTTATTGTCCATTATATTTTCCGAGAGTGCCTAGGCGTTGCGCTTGCCTTTTTTTTTTCTAACAGAGTTCGAAGCATTGGAGCAGCACATGTTACAAATAGGACCCTATGAAACTAAAAATTACAGACGAGTCATTCAAACATGCGAAGAGGACCCTCGTCAAAGATACAAAAGTGCAATTTCAGACTACTTAAAACCACATGTATACTCTATTAGCACATATAAATATAGAGCTCCGGTTCGGTATACCCCCCCCCCCCCCCCCCCCCCCCCCTAGAATAGGACTTTCGCTTTCAACCCACTTTCGTATAGATTGTGAGTCACCCGTAGGCCCGTATGTTCAGCTTTTTTTTTCACTTAAAGTTTCACGTTTTTTTCTTTTTTGTTAAACTTTAAAAAATATGCACCTGATAAGCTTCGACCTACTGTTAGGCTACATACGGATCTAACCACCAGGCCACAATACTAGTTGTGACAATTATAGGTATGACAGAACTCTTATTTATAAAATGCAGAGGTTTTCCTTTTTTTTTGGCCGAGTTTCCATCAGTTTTTGCTGTTTCCATTTATTTTTCGTTTTTCTAATTCCTGAAAAAATCTTGAAATTGTTTTAAATTTAAGAAAGATAATTCAAATTCGTGAACTTTTTTTAAGTGTCTGAACTATTTTTCAGATGCGTAATTTTTTTAAAACACGTGGTCCTTTTTTCAAAATTGATGACTTTTTTTCACATATGATGAATTTTGTTAAAAATTTATGATTTGTTTTTAAAAAATAGGCTGTCAAGTTGAGGTTCCCAAAAACATGAACATTTTTGAAAAATCTGCGAACATACAAAAAAGGGATGAACTTTTTTCAAATCCACGAGCGCTTGGGCGGCTTAACGGGAGCGATGTTGTCGCTTAGTTGGGCCAAGGCCTAAGAATTTTTTTGTTTTCTATTTTTTCTTCCCTTTATCTGGTAACTTATTTTTCTTCTTTTTGAACTTTATTATTCTTTTTATATTTTTTTTACTTTTGAAAAGTTATTTGAATACCAAAATAACATTTTTAGGTAATTGCTTTAAAATATGATTTTAAATTCCTTTTTTTCAAATATTTGTGTCCCTTTGTATTTATTAGTTATGTAAAAACTTATAAGTAACAATTTTAAGTATTTGTTTAAATGATGATTTTAAATAATTTTCCTTCAATTTAGCATAGATGCCTACAATTGGCATGTCGACATGCTTACAAAGTTGGGGTTATTTCAAGAATGTGCCAAAAAAACACCATATTCGACGTAGGGTGTCGAGTGAGCCAGAAAGCTTCGTTTGAGAGCTCGTTGTTTCTCGATATCCTTGAAATGGCTTCAATTTTTTTCATGGCTTTCTATGACCAATTCAAGATACCATGGCAAGTTGTTTCAGTTTTTCAACATTTTTTGCATTTTCTGGAGTTTTTCCCGGTGAAAAAGGCCTATAAATGGCCTAACGTGTCGCAACTTGCATACGGTGTTGAAAATCGTTCAAACCTGACATTGATTCCTACCATGGGCATGCCCACCTTCCTGCAAAAGTTGGGTTAATTTCAAGGATCTCCAAAACTAGACCATGGTCAATGGAGTGTTCGAATAGGTGGGAAGAGTTCGTTTGGGAGCACCTTATTTCTCGACATCCCTTCGATGGACCCAATTATTTTCATTGTCTTGTATGATCAATTCAAGGCACCATGCCAAGTTGTTTGATTTTTCTTTAAGTTTTGCATTTTCTGAAGTTTTCTTCATAAAAAATGCTCATAAATGGCCGGACGCGTTGCAACTTGCATACGACGTCGAAAGTCGCTCAAATCAGGCATGGATGCCTACCATTGCATGCCCACGTGGTTACAAAAATTAGGGTCATTTTAATAATGTCCAAAAATAGAACATGTGCGACGAAAGGTGTTTCGGTAGGATGAGAAGGGTCCGTTTGAAAACATGTCGTTCGCCCACGAGCTTTATTTTTGTTCGTTATTTCCTACTATACATATTTTTTCAAAGAACGCTCATTAAGAAAGATGAGGGAGTTTAATTACAAGTTGACTTTTAACAGGTTGACCATTGACTTTTACATAATTTTCTAAAAATTAATTAGGAAATCAAGGAAGTTCACACAAAAAATCAAAATGTTCACTGGATTTCAAGAAAGTTCATTCATTTGAGATATTTTTTTAAACATCATCAATTTTGAAAAACATTTCACAAATTCGAAAAAATGTCATATTTTTTTAAAATGTTCATCAATTTTGAAAAAGGTTAATTGACTCTAAAAAAACAGTTCATCAATTTTGTAAGTTCGTTACCTTTCAAAAAAAAAGTTCGCCTATTTGAGAAATAGACCACGAATTAAAAAAAAAACTTCATCAATTTTGGGAAAAAGCTCACCAATTTTTGAAGAAAAAAATGACGAGTTAAAAGAACATTTTTGAAAAAAAAATGCCACGAGTTTTAAAAAGTTCACACATTAGAAAGGGAAAGGAAACAAAAAAAATAAAGGAAAACATAAAGAGAAAAATAAAACCAAATAAAGAATAGTGCGTTTTCACATTGCCATATTACAATTAAGAAAGGGTTTCGATATTCATCACATGTGTGGCATGTTAGACATCCGCTCACACACCGTGTGTGGCGTACGCATAAGGCAGCCCACACGGGTCGTGTATGGGCGAACAATAGAACTGCTCACACGTGTGGACGCGGCTACTTCATGCCACGCGCCCAACAAGTACTATCCATCCCCACCCACGCGTGTGGCACGAAGCAAATCTGCCCACATGTCCTGGCGCAGCTACGTTAGTTACTCGTGGAATGACACTTTAGTTACCCCTGGGGATGGCAACTCTAGTTACCCGGGATGGCAAATGTAGTTGTAAAAGCATGGCAACTCCCTCATTTTTGGTTAACTATAGTTACCCGCAGGATGACACTTTAGTTACCCGGGGATAGTTGCCATGTGTGTTTACCTAGTTGCCACGTGTAGTCCAACCATAGTTGCCATGTATGGTTAATCATAGTTGCTGTGTGTGTTTACCTGGTTGCCACGTACGCGCAACCGTAGTTGCCATCTAGCAACGTACGAGTGTCGTGTGGGCGAAGAGCAGTTCGCCCACACGCGCGTGGACTAGATGGTGACTGTGTGGGGACAAACTGATTCGCCCACACGGCACAGCTGGCAACCGCGCGTTATGGGTAGTGTGGGCGAACTCTCCAATACCCACACACACGATGATGCCTACGTGACATTGAAACTCCAACAGATTCCTTTAGGATTCGTGCAAAACTGAATGAACGTAGATCGACGCGTGTGGGCGAGTTGCAAATTTGCCACACGTGTGGGCGTTATCATTTGGGTTAAAAAAATGTATGTAGTACGTGAGGCCGTGTTGCTTAGTTGGTTAATGTGGCTGTGCTAATTCATTAAGGTGCATGGTTCGAATCCTGCTGCACACAATCTCATTTTCAGAGTATCGATTTTGTTATTTTTGTCACGCCTTATAGGAATGTCATTTCTTGTCGAAATTTTGCACGCACTTAAAACTTTTGTCAATGTTGTTCATAAAAAAATCAGTTTTTTTTTTGAATTTTTTTCGATTTTGTTTCGATTTTACTGTTCACCAAGCTCATTTGAGCGCGGGAGCAGAAACTCCGCATCCGACAATGGGGCTATGCTACCCTATTCTTGATGGTGCCATTGAGGATGATTGTACAATCACACATACAAATGTCCCCCCCTCCTCCCTCCTAAACGTTCGCGGACAACGCCCCGGTTTGGTCACATATTTTGCACATCACAACCACACTCCCCATTTCACGAGCCCTAGTTCCATACAACGCCATGCAATATCCATGATCTACGTACATATAACAAAGTAGAGAATAAGCAACTACATCACTCGTCATTGTATATGTAGATGACATTCGTTCTGGAGCCGCCGGCCTCGTGGTCATTGCTGGTCGGGGGATACGGCGGTGCCTCCTACTCATCCTCCTCGGCAGTGAGGACCTGCTCAAGCTCCATGCCCGCTTCATGGAGGAAGTGGCGGTTAGCCGCAACCTCCGCCTCGGACTGTATGGACTCAAGGATGGCCTACCGCTCTGCTGCCTTTAAAGGAGAAGACTTCAGCGAGAAATGTCCTGCTACGGCATGAAACCGAGCGGGAAGGAGAGGGTCTCGTGGGAAAAGGGTGCTCAGAAATCTAGCTCAAAGGCACCTCCTGTCAAGAAGGCAGTAAGGAAAATATATGGTAGCTCTGAAACTCAGAGAGCTCCAGAAACAACCAGGACGGGAATGAAACTATCTCTTGAGAGATCTTCCTCCAAGATCACCAAGAGACCTGCTAAGAGAGAGAGAGAGAGAGAGAGAGAGGAATACAACTGTCTATGTGACTAGGAAGCCTACTTCCATGGTGAGAACACCTAATCAGAGTGAGGCTGAGGAAGAGGAAGAGCCAGCTGCCAAAGCTCCTCCTAAGAAGAAGAAGAAGCTATTGGCTGATGCTATGCCCATTCAGGCCCCATCTAAGAGCAAGCCAACTGCTTCAAAGAAGCCAACTGCTTCAAAGAAGCCAACTGCTCCCAAGAGAACCACCAGAGACATCCCAGCTGCAGCCAAGAACAAGAGCTCTACATCCAGAGCTGCTGCTGAGGAAGAAGAGATGGCTGTGCTGAGAAAGCTAAGACCCCATCTTCCAAAGCACAATGAAACCATCCAGTTGCTGAGGACATGAAGAAGAGGAAAGATTCATGGCTAAGGGAATGGAGAGCTATTGATCCATATGCCCAGAGGAGAAGGACTTCTGTACATAATAGGTTCTACACCAAGGAACAACATGACTTTTATGAGACTGTCTTACTGGACAAGAGCCCAGCTGTCAGTGATATGAGATTTGTGTTGGAAATATGCCCTAGAGGCAATAATAAAATGGCTATTATTATATTTCCTTGTTCATGATAATTGTTTATTATCCATGCTATGATTGTATTGATTGGAAACTCAAATACATGTGTGGGTACATAGACAACAATGTGTCCCTAGTAAGCCTCTAATGGACTAGCTCGTTGATCAAAGATGGCTATGGTTTCCTAGTCATAGACATGAGTTGTCATTTGATAACGGGATCACATCATTAGGAGAATGATGTGATGGACAAGACCCAAACTATGAACGTAGCATATGACCGTGTCAAGTTTATTGCTATTGTTTTCTACATGTCAAGTATATGTTCCTATGACCATGAGATCATGTAACTCACTGACACCGGAGGAGTACCTTGTGTGTATCAAACGTCGCAACGTAACTGGGTGACTATAAAGATGCTCTACAGGTATCTCCGAGGGTGTCTGTTGAGTTGGCATGGATCAAGACTGGGATTTGTTACTCCGTGTGACGGAGAGGTATCTCAGGGCCCACTCGGTAATACAACATCATAATGAGCTTGCAAGCAAAGTGACTAAAGAGTTAGCCACGAAATCTTGTATTACAGAACGAGTAAAGAGACTTGCCGGTAACGAGATTGAACTAGGTATGGAGATACCGACGATCGAATCTCGGGCAAGTAACATACCGATGAACAAAGGGAACAACGTACGGGATTACCTGAATCCTTGACATAGAGGTTCAACCGATAAAGATCTTCGTAGAATATGTAGTAACCAATATGGGCATCCAGGTCCCGCTATTGGTTATTGACCGTAGAGGTGTCTCGGTTATGTCTACATAGTTCTCAAACCCGCAGGGTCTGCACACTTAACGTTAGGTGACGATTTGGTATTATTGAGTTATGCATGTTGGTGACCGAAGGTTGTTCGGAGTCCCGGATGAGACCCCTCCTCCCTCCCTCCTATATATAGTGGAGGATTTGAGGGCAGCCATCACCTGAAAAGCCATGTGCTGCCCTCTCTCCCTCTAGACAACTTTCTCCTCTAGATCTATTCGGTAGAGCTCGGCGAAGCCCTGCCGGATCAGTTCACCACCACCGCCACCACGCCGTTGTGCTGCCGGAGAACTCATCTACCTCTCCGCCCTCGCTTGCTGGATCAAGGAGGCAGAGATCGTCATCGAGCTGTACGTGTGCTGAACGCGGAGGTGCCGTCCGTTCGGCGCTAGATCGTGATTGGATCGCGGGACGGCTTGCGATTTGGATCACGAAGACGTTCGACTACATCAACCGCATTTCTTAACGCTTCCCGCTTAGCGATCTACAAGGGTATGTGGATCCGATCTCTCCTCTCGTAGATGCTCATCTCCTAGATTGATCTTGGTGAAGTGTAGGAAAATTTTGGTTTCCCATGCAACGTTCCCCAACAGTGGCATCATGAGCTAGGTCTTTGCGTAGATGGCATCACGAGTAGAACACAAAGTGTAGGAGATATGCCCTAGAGGCAATAATAAATGTTATTGATTATCTCCCTGTTCATAATTAGGTTTATGTTCCATGCTATAACTGCTATGGTTCTCGAGTCTGCAATAACCACGAGGCTCGGAGGAAGACTCATATGCACGTGTGGAATAATAAACGGTAAAATGTATTCCTAGTCTGGCCTCTAAGACTGGCTCAAGTATTGCATGATGATCCTGTTTTCCTGATCATGGGCATGGCTATGCCGGCAATTTTGAGGGCACAATGTTAGAAGAACATTTGTGTTGAATCGACCCGAATTGATGTTATGCTATGAGATACATTCGTCACTAGTTAAATGGTTTATAACACAGAGATGGTTTACGTTTGCATGATTCCTTGGACCATGAGAGTATCGAGTTTCTTCATGCTTGCTTCATGAACTTTGGGGTTTGTTAAACGTCATCCGTAAATGGGTGGCTATTACGGCGGCTTACAGGTTCATGGAAAAGTATGTCAAGTAACTTGATAGCTCAAGATTGGGATTTGCTCCTCCGACGATGGAGAGATATCTCTGGGCCCTCTCGGTGTTACGGTATCCATCATCGTCTGGCCAGACACTTTGTGATTTGATCACAGGGATGCCGGAACACGGGAACGAGAAAAGAGAACAATACCGGTAACGAGGTAACTGGCATAGTGGACAAGTTGTTGATCCACGGAGATGCCAACATGTCTCACCTCGGGTATTTGTAACATATCGCGAAGCAACAGGAATAGCACACGGCAACTGGAGGTTCACTCGAATATTCATTCGTGTGGGTATAGGGGTCAATATGGGTGTCCACGGCTCCGATGTTGATCATTGATCGGAAAGGGTTCCGGGTCATGTCTATACTTCACCGAACCTATAGGGTCACACGCTTAAGGGTCATCTATCTGCTGAATACTAGACAGGGAGTCTGAGAGAAATTCACCGAAAAAGTTTCGGAGACAACGGAAGAGTTCCGAAGAGAGAACACCGGAAGAGTTTCGGTAAAACCGAAAAGTTGTTTCGGAGTGTACCATTAAGTCAAATTGGTTTCGGCACATGCCTGGAAATTATTGGAGGGTACCAAAATTGTTTCGGTAACTTCTGAGATTTTTCAGAGACAAAAACCGGAAATGTTCCGGACTGCCGGAACCGCTTTAGTTGCTTTTCACAGATGAAAATCACTAAACCGAAAAGTTGTTTCGGAGTACACCATAAAGTCAAATTGGTTTCGGCACATGCCTGATAATTCTTGGAGGGTGCCAGAATCGTTCTGGAAACTTTCTGGAATTTTCTGGGATGAAAACCGGAAATGTTCCGGAGCTACCGGAACCGCTTCAGATGCTTTTCGCAGATGAAAATCACTAAACCGGAATTGTTTTGGAACGCGTTGAAAATTATTTTAGTGGGTACTCGAAATGTTCTAAGCCCACATAAATATTTTCAGTTCGAACGGACGCTGAAATATGTCGTCGTGAATAGTGAAAGTGCTTTTTTGGATTACTTTATGTAAAGCCACCTTTTGGGGCTTTACTCACAAATATCTCTAGGGATGACATGGAAGGATAAGGGCTGCCCACTTGCTTTTACCTTTGTGCCCTTGTGAAGGGCATTTTGGGTATTTCAAGTGTCACCCTACCCCTTGGGTTTTCCTATAAATAGAGGTGGAGATGCATTCTCCACTCTCACGCTTTCTCACATACACATGCCATCTGATGTTATCTGGCTTCTCTCTCCCTCCCAGCGAAATAGTTTCGTAGAGCCGAAAGGCTGTCTGGGTTCCGGTGGGAACTAGTTCTGGATGGCGAAGCCCTGCCGGATAGATGACACCGTATGTGTGCAACTCTGTAGAGAGATCGTAGTTTCGGTCTTAGTTCGGGAGTGCCTCCCGATGGGCTGTCCGAGTGACTGTCCGAGTTTCGTGGGTCCTCCCGAAGGGCTGTCCGAGTGACCATCCGAGTTTCGAAGGTCCTCCCGAAGGGCTGTCCGTGACACCGTCCGGGGGACTGTCCGACCGCCTCCAGGAGGGCTGTCCGAGGGGAAGATGAGGGTATACATCCTCGCGGTTGGGAGGTTGTAAATCCTAGCTGCGGGGATCTGCACCGCCGATCGTCATCGACTCTACTTCCGCTGCGCTACGAGTCGGTAACGAAAAGATCAAACCTTGTATGCAGTCTCCATAGTGGTCCTGGGCTGGTGCGTAGGTCGGAAATTTTTTGTTTTCTGCTGCGTTACCCAACAGTGGCATCATGAGCCGTGCTATGCGTAGATGCAGGTTGCGATCTAGAATACATAGAGATGTATGGGTGTTGCACAATATAATTAGGTAGTAGATGAGTTCTATTACTGAAAATTATTTGTGCGGGTAGCAGATGAAATCTGTTACCCGATGTTCTTGTTGCTTCCCTGGAATTTGCATATTTCTGATCTTGATAACAGCATGGTGGAGTTTCAATGTTCTGGCAATCCGCGATCCTGATTGATCAACGGAGTGCTAACAGTTCATTGAATTCCACCGTAGTTAAAAAGAAAGATGAAATTTCGCAGACGAAAGGGCAATGCAGATATGATCTGCACGGGGGTCATGCGTATGACGAAGTTTAGTATGGGGCTCGATATTTTATTATCTCGTGTTTCATACACCCCGCAATGTTAATCTAGCGACTTGGATTATCATGCTTGATGATGGACGTTGGTAGCTTCGGTTTGTTTCGAAACCTTAGAAGCCACGTAAAACAAAGTTTTTGCATGAACCGATTAGAGGCGTCTAACTTGGTTTTGCATGATGGTTTGCATGTGCATATGATGTGGTATAGCAGTGCTCATATTAATTTGATTATGTATGAGATGACTATATGATGTAATATTAACATGACCTGCGTGTCATGATTTGGCATGATGGCTGGAGCCATATGATTTTCACTTTAATGACCTGCGTGTCAACCTTAAGTAATGCACTTATTTTATTAGCTATAGAGATAGCAATATTATCTGGTGCATCGACAAGGTGGTGGCAATCTTCGCGAAGGTGAACACCGACGCGATTGCCGAAGACGAAGAAATGAAAGACTTCTCCGTCAGAAAGGGCTATACCATATCATGCTATTATGAATTGCTTGAGATGTTTATCCCTTATGATGCACCCTTTTGATTGCGCAGTAGTCGCTTTTATTAGGGTGATCTCTCACAAAAATATCAAGTAGTTAGTGTTCTCCCAAGTGTAGCACCGTCACAGCATCCTTCCTTTTGTAGCGTCCCGACTCAAAACGAGTCAAGCCTCTGTGTGTCAGTGCCATCCCTGGATCAGTATGCTGGCACACACAGTACATCAATGTATATATCAAAGTGCAATCACATGTAAATAACGCAAAACTGATATATACCTCTTAAATCTCAGCGGAAATAGTCAACGGGAGTGGAGTCCCAAATAACACCAACGGCAGGTTGAGTGTAGACCGTAACCCTGAATCGTACTCTTACTCGTCGTAGAAAAGTATCTGCAACATAAGACGTTGCAGCCGTGTAGGTCAGTACATTGAATGTACCGGCAAGATCACCATAGGATAATGATAAAGGCTAATCTATATGCAAAGGCTTTGCGGCTCTGTATCTGAGTTTTTGCATAAAAGCTGGTTTTATTTTCCCTACAACAAAGGAGTCAAACGGAAATATCACTACAAAAGTTGGTTGTTAATGAGATGGTTCCACCAACCAATTCTCATGTCCCAAAATTATTAATAGACCCACTCATCATAATTTATTAATTGTGTTGAGACTGGCTGATAGTATCATCTCCGGTGCTCATGTTGTCCATAACCGGGGACACGGCTAATCGATTAGTTTGACACTCTGCAGAGGTTTGTACACTTTACCCGCAAGATTCGATCCCTCTCGTTGTGTCCTCGCACTGCATGATGTTTGAGAATGAGACGATCGAAACATGGTCTTCCAAAGTGATCCTCTGATAGAAAGTCAGTGCCCATCCAATCCTACCGTTCTTCTACGTCTCGTAGCAATCTGACCTACCAGAGTCACCACTAAGGTCAACCAAGCCAGAGCCCATATTGACTTGCGGTTGCACACGTAAGCTTTCCGGCCTTGAAGTATCCATCCATCTCTTTGAGCCTGGGTAGCATTCCGTTGGGATGATCACAGGTAGATACCAGGATTCCCGGCATAACCATGATAGATATCAGGCTGCCAAAAATGCATGTCCAATCCACCCAGAGGTATATTGAGTCCTTGAAGTCTTGAAGTCTTGATCATCATGTAGGTCTTGAAATAATTAATTAACCTCACAACACTCCTGAATCTCACAACCAAACCCCGTCTACTAAAGCGTAGCAATTGTGAAGTAACGTCCCTTCCCGGGCAATGGTAACAGGGTGTTGGGTTTCTCCTACCTCATGATACTACAACAAGTTCAAGCTCAATATCCTACTGGATGTATGATGGAGAGATTTATTCTAATGCAAATAAAACATAGGTAATGTAAGATGATCAAAGTGAACTTGCCTGTACAGTTGATGAAGATAAATATCGCTCTCAGAAATAACTTGATAGAACTATTCGTCACTCTCCGATGAAAATCTATATAATCAAACATTGCACTCATATAAGCAATCATACTAGCAATCAATACTAACAATCAAAAGGCAACACAAAAACCAAACACAAAAGTGTTGTGATGAAGGAAAATACTTAAGACAAAAGTTAAAACAACAAAACTTCATCACAACAACCAAATGTAGTTTTCCCTACAAATAAACTATTTTGAATAGCAACAAAACAAAAACAAGGAAAAATGTAACAAAAGTATTTTATTAAATATTTTACTAGCAAAAAGAATTACTTTTGAAGAACAAGTAAGAACTATGAAAACAACACCCTAAACAATGTAAGTTTTCTAGCTAATAGAACATAACAACAAAGAAAACACTAAGATAATAAAATAACAGAAAAACAAAATATAAAACACTAAATTAACAGAAAATATTTTGTCATAAAACTTTATTACAAAAAAAAAAGAACTAATAGAAAAGCTTTTAGTAAACTCTTCCTATAACCTAAACAAAGTTAACCTTGAATTGACCACAAACAATTTCAACTATAATACAAATTGTTTTCTGGTCTAAACTAAAGTTAACAGAAAATAAAATTTATAAAACAATATATGGAAATAATTTTCAAATAGGAAATCAAACTAGCAATGAAATCAATTTGCAAGTTATTATGAAACTAGAATTGATCTCATGCTATAAAAATAATAAATGACATAAAAATAAACTTGGTTGAAATACTACTGCTAACTAACATAAAACAAAGTAAAACTTGTCAACTAATATAAAATAAAATAAATTAAAACAATTTAAAACAAAAGAAATAGAAATAAACCTAAAAAGAACTAAAACAGAATCTGTTTTGCTTGAAACCCTAATTTAAAATATTATAAAAATTCTCAAATTGTTCCTACTGATGAACAAAATCACTAGTGACCAGTAGCAAAAAGAATCAACTCAAAATCTATTTTTAAACTCAAGTTATCCACAAAACAAGATTTAAATCAAATCTGTTTGAATTCAAATGTAAAATATTCAAATATGGTCAAACTTGATATCTACAGAAACTAGAATAAATTTGTGACACAATGCAAAAAGAATCACTCAAAAATATTTAAAAACATAAAAGTTAAAGAAAAAACAAAATCAGGATCTAATCTGTCTAAAAACTAAAAACAGAAAAAGAAAAATCAATCCTAGCGAATAGTGAGGCCACGTGGAGGCGTATGAGTGGTTGTGAGGTGTGCATTGCGGCGCTAAATGAGCGAACGGCCACACATTAGTAGAAAACGCTTCGGCCTAACTTAAAACAAATAAAACCGGCCGGTTCTCTCTAATAAACCGGATCTAAACGAAGGGGTATGCCCGATCTAATCTACGCCGCGCGTTTTAGATCTGAGGGCTCAGGGAGGCTCCGGCGACTTACAGGGGAGGAGGAGCTCCGGCGAGGTGGCGACGTCGACGGCGGCTTCGGTGGTGCTCGGGGATGGCGCTCCGGTGGTCGGGGACGACGGAGAAGATGACCAGGCGACGGTGATGAAGCTCCGGCGTGGATTGGTGGCGTCGGAGGAGCGCGGGGACGTCGGGGATGAGCTCCACGAGCTCAGGGAGCTTCGGGTTCGAGCCGAACTCCGACGAGGTGTCGGGGAGGGGTCTCCGGTTGTTGTTGGCGGCGGCTGAGGGGTCCAGAAGACGGAGGTGATTCACCGGCGTCGATATTCGGCGTCAGCGGAGCTTGAGGGCGTCGGAAATAAGCGGGACGAGCTCGAGTTGCTCCGGGAAGTGGCAGAACTCCGGCGAGGTGGATGCGGTGGCTGCAGTGCGGGGTTGGAGGCGTTAGGAGGCGGAACGAGGTGCGGGGTTGGAGGCTTATATAGCCAGGGGGTCGAGGGCGTCTAAATGGAAGCAAAGCGGCGGCGGCGATCGGATCCGGCGACGTCCGTGGCGAAGGAAAGAGATCGGGGTGGGGGAAGGAAAGAGGTGACCGCGCGAGGGAAGGGTCGGGCGCGGGTCCCCCTGTCAGAGAGAGAGAGAGGGAATCCTTGAGGGGATCGGTGGCCGATCGGGAGGAGATTCGGGTCCAGCTGGGGGATTTGGGCCCGATCCGCTGTTGGGCCGGCTCGTTGTGTTTCCTATTAAAGGAAATTTTCCTTTTATAAAACAAAATAGAAAAGAAAACTAAATAAAAGAAAAACTATAATATTTTTATATAGACATATTTTATGTCAAAATTTGCAGAAAAATATTTCCTACAAGATGGACATATTTCTACTGTCAAACTAAATTCCCACAAAATCAGAAAATACAAACAGTGCTACTGTTGCATATAAAATGCAAAGAAAACATTTGGAAAATACCAAAATAACTCCAAATTTATTTCTCTCCATTTTTATATTGAAGGGAATCATTTTACCCTATTTTCATATATTGTATTTTTGGAGAAAAATAAATTTAGAAAATCACTTCAAGAATGACTTTGAATTTGAATATTCAAATATTTTCCAAATAGTTTTCTGAGTTTTTTTTTATGAATTCAAATATAATTCCAGTTGCCCCTGGTTTGGAGTGTGATATTGCTCCTCTCAAGATTTTTGAAATTTGGGGCAAGTGAATCTGAATTCTTTCAAATTTCAAAATAGAGCCAAATATGAAATAGATTCCAAATTGAATATTTTCAGAAATTTTCAAATCCACTTTTCAAATACTTTATTTGAAGAAGTCATGTCATCTTCTCTCATTGATCTGAATTGGATGAATTTGAAATCAAACACAAAGGGAAAGTCATTTTATTCCCTCTCATTCAAAAGTTTCAAAAAGTTTCAAATTTCACTCAATTTCAGACAATCATTCTAAAATCAATCATTCATTTATTTATTTATTTAACATTCCAAATTTGGGATGTTACAAACCTACCACACTTAAAATGAATCTCGTCCTCGAGATTCGAAGAGCTAGAAAGAAAAGGTTAGGGTTTGGGGGTCTTCTAGCAAATCCACTGGTCTGATAAGTGTGGGTGCTACCACACTTAAAATGAGAGTTACTGGTCTCTCAAAATCTTGACAGTCCTCTGGGGTCTTGACATCTGTCTCTTCACATTCTCCACAGAAAACTCTTTTGGTGATGCTCTTCCTTTATATTGACAACGTTTCCAGCAAAATCCAGTGTTTCCTTGGTCAATACAAACTTCTTCCGTTACTGGGTCTTCTTAACTGACAAGTCTCGTGATCATTTCTAATTAACTTATCGATGATCTCATGGTGGTCTACCATTTGTGGCTTTCCAGCAGTGAAATGGCTATTGGCTTCATCCTCACCGTAAAATTCCTACGTTTGGCAACAGCTGCCATGTACAAGGGGTCTTCATCATACCATTCTATGGCTTAAAACAAAAGCTTCAAAAATCATCGTCTCTTTACTATGGGTAAGTCTCTCAGATTTACCATCCCAAATAACAAGAGTGAATGATACGAGTAAGTCGTCATGGTGGCCAAGCCATGTCGCACTGAAATCATTACCTTGTATAAGGTTTAGTGAATCTCGTATTCTAACAGTTGGGCTTCCTCACAAGCTTTACAGAATTTCTCTTGTCTACGAACGAAGTTCGGATAAATCCATTGATTCTGCAAGCTGAACAAATGATCTATTGTTTCTTCACAACTCTCAGGTTTTCGTATCTTCCTAAGAAAACGTTTGCTGATCTGTCATAGCTTCTTCCAAGTACCTTCCTTCATAAAGGTAGGGCTTGATCCTTATCAACCCTGAGGTCGGTGGCTTGTGGGCTCACTTCAATACTTGAACATCTTTAACTCACCCTTGGGGTTACTAGCGTGTCATATTCCAACATTACCGTCAATTCATTCCATCATTCCCTTGGGTAAAATAAATCACATGCTTATTCTTGTTCAGGATCCATTCTGTGAAATTCATTTTCCTTTCCATTGGTCTGTTTACCCTTAGGTATTGGTTCATCACTATATTCTCAAAAATTCCAACCTCAGGAGTACTTTATTACAAATGCTGTCATCCACATGGTTTGATATGGTCCAGCATTTCCTTCTCCTTTACTCATTTATCCAAACTCCTTGGCATGAAGTATACATTCTTTTTCCTTGGATCCTGTGGTTTTACCGGTTACTACCACACTTAAAATGAAATGTACATATGCCTGCATAGACCATATTTTCTCATATCCTCAATAAAATGGTCGGAGATCTTGCTTACAGAGTAACAACTCATACAATTCAACATAGGAAATCATGACACAATAAATTCTATTGATTCATGAAGTTATTATAATCTCTGAGACTTCCGTTACATAGTTCAACTCCATAGCCTCAAGTAAAGTAAGAGTGCTTCCTATTACATTTATTACTTCCAAAAAAAAATCCACAACTCAACTACTCATATTTAGTCTTCTTCTCCGGACAGGTATAGGAGTAGTGTCCTATCTTGTTGCACCGATGACAAGTGATGTGACTCAGCTCCTTCTGTGTAGAAAACCACGGAGTCTTCCTCTTCTTCTTGGGTTGGGCTCCTTGCTTGATGCTTGGCTCATACTTCTTGCAATAACAATGAGGTCTCTCCAAGCTGCAATGCAAACATTTGATGCCTCCACTTACTTGGCCTTTCTTCTTGATCATTCCTTCTATCTCCTGAGGATCATATTGCACTTCTGTTGTCGGGAAGTCTCCCAGGTACTCGTTCGGACAATTCAGGGAAATATGTCCTTCTTCTCCACATGAATAACATGACTTGGTATCTACGATTGGGTCTGGTATATCTCCCATTTTCATGGGTTCTTCTAACTTTTTCCCGAGGACTTCTTTCATTGCTTCCTTCTGCTGCTTGACAAATTGTTGTACCTTGGGGTAAATGTGACACTGAGCCGGGTAGTGGGTGGTTCCTTCACACAAGAAACAAGTCATGTGACTAGTTGGGCATTCCTCGGCTGGATGATTTTCTTCACAATGAGGGCATCCATCCTTGTGTTCTTCCTGGGTGTGTCCTATTTCTCCACAGATCTTGCAAGCACAAAGCTTCTTTATAGGGCTATCACAGTGCTTCCGGATGAGACGGGATCTTAACAGAGTCTTCTTGAATTCCTCCCAGGTTTTTGCTCCGTTACATCCTTGTATGGCTTGATGCATTTTCCACCAAGTTGCAGCACTTCGGGTAAAGTACTGAAGAGCGTATTGAACCTCATACTTCCTTGCAATCGAGTTGCTCCCGAAGCTATTCTCCATGTTTTGAATCCATACTTCTGCCTCCAGCTGGGTCATTGGTCCAGAGAATACAAGTCCAGCTTCATTCACCATCTATTGGGTCCAAGGGTTTTGGGATGAGATACTGGGGAAATAGAGGGAGATACACACAATACAAACAATAGCTTTGAAAATATGTTTTATTTGTGGCTGTCGGAAAAAATGCACACAAATGACAGCTCACAAATCATCGTATCTAACGTGAGTATGCAACAGGGGTTTGGTCTTCTAAGGGGCATAAAATCTTGGAAATTCTTCATGGTCTTCAATTTCTTCAGGTCCTTATAGTCTTCAATTTTTGTAGCTCTTTCCATAGTGGTCAAAGGGACAAGGGTATTATCTAACTATTTGATAAAACTCAGATGGGATAATAAGTAAAAGAATATATTTTTTTTGAGAATAATTTTGAAAGGTATCCTGTCCTATGGGCTTTCCAGTTTCTAGGGTCACGTCCTACAGTCAACATGTGCTCTGATACCATTTCTGTAGCGTCCCGACTCAAAACGAGTCAAGCCTCTGTGTGTCAGTGCCATCCCTGGATCAGTATGCTGGCACACACAGTACATCAATGTATATATCAAAGTGCAATCACATGTAAATAACGCAAAACTGATATATACCTCTTAAATCTCAGCGGAAATAGTCAACGGGAGTGGAGTCCCGAATAACACCAACGGCAGGTTGAGTGTAGACCGTAACCCTGAATCGTACTCTTACTCGTCGTAGAAAAGTATCTGCAACATAAGACGTTGCAGCCGTGTAGGTCAGTACATTGAATGTACCGGCAAGATCACCATAGGATAATGATAAAGGCTAATCTATATGCAAAGGCTTTGCGGCTCTGTATCTGAGTTTTTGCATAAAAGCTGGTTTTATTTTCCCTACAACAAAGGAGTCAAACGAAAATATCACTACAAAAGTTGGTTGTTACCCTATTTTCCATATATTGTATTTTTGGAGAAAAATAAATTTAGAAAATCACTTCAAGAATGACTTTGAATTTGAATATTCAAGTATTTTCCAAATAGTTTTCTGAGTTTTTTTTTATGAATTCAAATATAATTCCAGTTGCCCCTGGTTTGGAGTGTCATATTGCTCCTCTCAAGATTTTTGAAATTTGGGGCAAGTGAATCTGAATTCTTTCAAATTTCAAAATAGAGCCAAATATGAAATAGATTCCAAATTGAATATTTTCAGAAATTTTCAAATCCACTTTTCAAATACTTTATTTGAAGAAGTCATGTCATCTTCTCTCATTGATCTGAATTGGATGAATTTGAAATCAAACACAAAGGGAAAGTCATTTTATTCCCTCTCATTCAAAAGTTTCAAAAAGTTTCAAATTTCACTCAATTTCAGACAATCATTCTAAAATCAATCTTTCATTTATTTATTTATTTAACATTCCAAATTTGGGATGTTACACCTTTCGAGGTGCGCCATGACCTACATGGGTACGAACGATTGTACGGGTGTAAGGCGGGTGAGGTCAGACCTCGCAGCAAGATCACTTGGTTATCTTGACGTTCATGGCAGGATCGTCCTGAGCTCGGAACGCACGCATCGAAAGATGAACAAGAGTCACATGGAGATGTGATTGGCAAGTTTGCCTACCAATTAAAGTTCGCGCCATCAGTGTTCATCTCGAACAATGGCGTTGAATGGAAATGTGGGTCTTGAATCACTCACAATCAATTATGAGAGATATTGATTTGAGTGGGAGCGCACTTTAGAATTAATTCTTTTAATTCTTAGTGCAATTAATTATGGACACTGTCTAAGTGTGATTTGCATAATAGTTGTAGAAGAATGGCTCGTGTTTCCACCTTCCCTGCTAAAATTGAATAGCTGTTACATATCTGGTTAAAACTTTACGGTTGGTAACGTAATGTGAGGATTGTCCTCAAGAGTGCCGAGAAGGACTTTGCTATCGCATGCTTTTGGTATTCTCCCGCTGATGCTATGGATGATGTGACTCTCGTCCTTCGATCCAAAAGCTAAAATTCCGTTACGGTCAAGTGAAATATGTTTGCCTCCATGAGACCCGAACTTCGAAAGTTTGGATAGCTATGTGATATTCATGGAATCTGAAAATCATTTTCAGAGACAAACAAAGGCTAAACGATATGAGATATCCAAAGACATGTTTGTTTGCAAACTATTAGTAAAAGTGTTTACTGGGCATTTGACTGATAGAGAGGGATCCAGAAGAATGCCTGTCATATGATGATAGGTGAATAAAAGAACAACTTACAGAGAAAGGAAGTGTCCGAAGGGTGTTAGTGAAACTTTTCACGCCTAGGAAGTCCGGGGCTAACGCCACTCTTAAGTTGGGTGCTTCTTCTGAGAGTAGGAGAAATACTGAAAGTTAAACTGTTAGAAGTATAAAGGCAAAAAGAAAGAAGACTGGAATATCCAGCTCATGTATGAATGTCATACAAGTTTTTGATGTATAGGAGGCTGGTCAAAGATATAGTTCTTGGGAATTATGATTAAGCATGTTAATCACTAATTCTTGGGTATTGTGAGTTAATCACAAAGATACCCGCTCGATTGCATTCTGTTGCAACTCGATGTAAGAACTACTATGGCCTGAAAGACTAGCCAGGAATGAGGTTTAGATACACGCAGGGAACATAGTAAATGTTACTTTGCCTTCCATCGGTGTATTACCTATGTATTTATTTTCATAATTCATTTAGAGTTTCACACTCTAGCCCTTTGCATAAGGTATCTTGCAAGAAGGTTGTTCATAAGAGAACTTTTGATGTTCGGTGTTATGAATAACATAAGGGCCATACTTTCATTATGAATGAGACGTGTGTTATGAATATTGATAATAATACATTACCTCTGGGTTTACTTTCATAATTCATTTTAGAGTTTCATACACTCTAGCCCATTGCACAATGTTTGTTGCAAAAGAGTTGTTCATAAAACAACAATTGTTGTTCAGTATTATGAATAACATGAAGGGCCATGCTTCCATCCTAGATGGGATGTATGTTATGAATATTGATGGAAAATATGATACATCCATAACACTGACGCTAAATGTCGCAAGACTAAAAGAATACCACACAAGTGTGGCACTGCATTTGGTCACATTGGAGAAACCCGCATGGAAAATTCCATTATGATGGATTTTGAAGTCGTTTGATTTTGAATCATCTGACACTTGCAACTTTCCTCCAAAAGGTGAAGTGACTAAAATACCGTTCACAGGCCATAAGGAACGAGCAAAGAACTTATTGGTGATCATACATTTTGATGTATGTAGTCCGATACATGTTGTTGCAAACAGTGGATTTGTCTACCTTCAAAAATGACTCAAGTAGATATATGGATATTTACTTGATGAGACGTAAGTCTGGATCTTTTGAAATCATTCGAAAGGTTTTCAAAAATGAAGTAGAAGTTATTGTAACAAGAAAATTATGTTTCTGCAATTTGATTGCGGAAAGGAATATTTGAGTTACAAGTTTAGCGAATGTCTGATGAGTTGTGAAAAGAGTTTCATAACTTGCACCTCCCGGAACACCACTGCAAGTGGAAAGTCCATGAATATGTAATCGAACCATTTATGACATGGTAAGATCAAAGATGACATAAATAAATTTGCCATTATCCCTTTTAAAGTGATGCTTTAGAGACTGCTGCTTTTACACTGAAAAGAGCTCCATCGGGTCTGTTGAAATGACGTCATGATATGGTACGCCCAACCATGTTATATCTTTTCTTAACATTTGGAATATGGGGCTTGTGTAAAAGATTACAAACCTATTCCAAATCAGACAAGTGCTACTTTGTAAGGTTATCCCAAGTCATTGGGTATTCCCCCACCACTATACCGAGGCAAAGGATTTTGCCGCAAAACGGTATGCTTTTAAAGAGAATAGTTCTTACAAAAGGTGAGTGGGAGGATAGTACAAATCGACGAGATAACCAGTATCTTCGTCATCAGGTCAAAGGAAAGGAACCTTGGAAGTGATTCCGAAGTTTCCTACTGCGACTGATACGGAAGTCTCTACAATAAAATGTATGGACTTCGGTCGAACTTGCAGCTGAACCATGTAGGCAAGGCTCGTGCAGACCTCTCAGGTGCGCAAACGAGATATTGTTGTTAGACAACAGTATACCTATGATACACAAGGAAGCGGTAATGGGCCCTGACTCCGGAATTGGCTAATTGCCAATACAATCCGAGATAGTTTCCATATAAATGTTTCAAGATTGAATTCTTGATACACCTTTCGGAAGGCTTAGAGTCTAACGAATATTTATGGAACTAAAAACTGATACGGATAAAATGTTTTATCCATAAAGCTCGACTTGTTGCAATAACAAGTTCAAGGAGTTGACTACGATGAGATTGTCTCACCGTAGCGATGCTTAAAAGTCGGTTCGGGTTGAACTAGCAATTAATACATATTTCAATCATGAGATATGAAACATGGATGACAAAAGGATTTCCATCTGATGGAAATGAAACCTAGGACTTGTATGTGATACAGTCCAAAGTAATTTGTCGATCCAGAGGATGCTAGTAAGTATGCAAACTTCAGAGTTCCAGCAATGGACAGAAGTGAGCAAAATGGAGTTGGAATCTTCGTGTTTTGATGAAATGGTCGAAAAGGGTTTTTTGACTTCATCAATGGGTAACGAAGATGCTTGTGATTCAAGAAAATAAGTGGGAGCATAATAATATTTCTAAAAACCTTGTGTGCTTGACACATTGTTAATTGGAAATAATTTTCTTGACACGAATTAGGACTTCATTTGAAAATAGTTTTTCGATGAAGTGCTTGGGCTAAATAGCCTTGATATTAGGCATGATGATCTATGGAGATAGATTTACCTAATGGGGCTGAGCAAAAGATACATATTGACAAAATGCTAAAACCTTTTAGCACTGAAAAACGTCAAGGAGTGATTCTTGCCGAAGTCACATGGAAAGAGTTTTTGCAAGACTCGGTGTCCCAAATCACTGATGAGAAAAATACATGATGGTGATTCCACACACTCTTGTGTTTGGATTAATCATGTACTCCATGGTATGTAAAAACAACCAGATATGTCCAATACTCCAAAGTTGTTGCGAGTATAGATACCAAATTGATCAAAAGTACTGATCATGGGACAACAGTGAAAGATGTCATTAGGTACTAGAGTAGTACTGATGACATGTTTTCTCGCAAGCAGAGATTATGAAGTGCTCGTTGTAAGTAATTACATCGATACAGTCTTCATCAATGCTCCATGCGATTTTCGATTTAAGTTAAGGGTTCTGTGTAATACACAACATAGTGGCACGGTAGTTGGAAATTGTTCCAAACAAGATACTGTGGCAAATTCTATAACAAAGGCTAAAGTATGTTGACGCTTTAGAAGCGACAAAGAAGTTGTTGAATCATATAGTTCATTCATGAACTTAGTATGGTTCCAAGATGGCTTTGGTCTATGGGACACTATTGCAGATAGTTGCTCCATAGCTCAGTCTGAGGAATCAGGTTTCGACCAATGATTCACACATATGCAAAGCCAAGTCCACACAAAATATGAATTTTGTGAAAGCGTGAAAATGCAAGGATATGCAAAGTTACACACGGAGCTGAAGTTGTTAGATCCGTTGGACATCAGGCTATACCACAAGCGAAGCATATTTTACACCAGTATGCCATAGGTGTAAAGTGCATTAGCATTGACTAGATTATTGACTCTAGTGCAAGTGGGAGTTTGTAGGAGATATGCCCTAGAGGCAATAATAAATGTTATTGATTATCTCCCTGTTCATAATTAGGTTTATGTTCCATGCTATAACTGCTATGGTTCTCGAGTCTGCAATAACCACGAGGCTCGGAGGAAGACTCATATGCACGTGTGGAATAATAAACGGTAAAATGTATTCCTAGTCTGGCCTCTAAGACTGGCTCAAGTATTGCATGATGATCCTGTTTTCCTGATCATGGGCATGGCTATGCCGGCAATTTTGAGGGCACAATGTTAGAAGAACATTTGTGTTGAATCGACCCGAATTGATGTTATGCTATGAGATACATTCGTCACTAGTTAAATGGTTTATAACACAGAGATGGTTTTCGTTTGCATGATTCCTTGGATCATGAGAGTATCGAGTTTCTTCATGCTTGCTTCATGAACTTTGGGGTTTGTTAAACATCATCCGTAAATGGGTGGCTATTACGGCGGCTTACGGGTTCATGGAAAAGTATGTCAAGTAACTTGATAGCTCAAGATTGGGATTTGCTCCTCCGACGATGGAGAGATATCTCTGGGCCCTCTCGGTGTTACGGTATCCATCATCGTCTGGCCAGACACTTTGTGATTTGATCACGGGGATGCCGGAACACGGGAACGAGAAAAGAGAACAATACCGGTAACGAGGTAACTGGCATAGTGGACAAGTTGTTGATCCACGGGGATGCCAACATGTCTCACCTCGGGTATTTGTAACATATCGCGAAGCAACAGGAATAGCACACGACAACTGGAGGTTCACTCGAATATTCATTCGTGTGGGTATAGGGGTCAATATGGGTGTCCACGGCTCCGATGTTGATCATTGATCGGAAAGGGTTCCGGGTCATGTCTATACTTCACCGAACCTATAGGGTCACACGCTTAAGGGTCATCTATCTGCTGAATACTAGACAGGGAGTCTGAGAGAAATTCACCGAAAAAGTTTTGGAGACAACGGAAGAGTTCCGGAGAGAGAACACCGGAAGAGTTTCGGTAAAACCGAAAAGTTGTCTCGGAGTGTACCATTAAGTCAAATTGGTTTCGGCACATGCCTGGAAATTATTGGAGGGTACCAAAATTGTTTCGGTAACTTCTGAGATTTTTCAGAGACAAAAACCGGAAATGTTCTGGACTGCCGGAACCGCTTTAGTTGCTTTTCACAGATGAAAATCACTAAACCGAAAAGTTGTTTCGGAGTACACCATAAAGTCAAATGGGTTTCGGCACATGCCTGATAATTCTTGGAGGGTGCCAGAATCGTTCTGGAAACTTTCTGGAATTTTCCGGGATGAAAACCGGAAATGTTCTGGAGCTGCCGGAACCGCTTCAGATGCTTTTCGCAGATGAAAATCACTAAACCGGAATTGTTTCGGAATGCGTTGAAAATTATTTTAGTGGGTACTGGAAATGTTCTAAGCCCACATAAATATTTTCAGTTCGAACGGACGCTGAAATATGTCGTCGTGAATAGTGAAAGTGCTTTTTTGGATTACTTTATGGAAAGCCACCTTTTGGGGCTTTACTCACAAATATCTCTAGGGATGACATGGAAGGATAAGGGCTGCCCACTTGCTTTTACCTTTGTGCCCTTGTGAAGGGCATTTTGGGTATTTCAAGTGTCACCCTACCCCTTGGGTTTTCCTATAAATAGAGGTGGAGATGCATTCTCCACTCTCACGCTTTCTCACATACACATGCCATCTGATGTTATCTGGCTTCTCTCTCCCTCCCAGCGAAATAGTTTCATAGAGCCGAAAGGCTGGCTGGGTTCCGGTGGGAACTAGTTCTGGACGGCGAAGCCCTGCCGGATAGATGACACCGTATGTGTGCAACTCTGTAGAGAGATCGTAGTTTCGGTCTTAGTTCGGGAGTGCCTCCCGAAGGGCTGTCCGAGTGACTGTCCGAGTTTCGTGGGTCCTCTCGAAGGGCTGTCCGAGTGACCGTCCGAGTTTCGAAGGTCCTCCCGAAGGGCTGTCCGCGACACCGTCCGGGGGACTGTCCAACCGCCTCCCGGAGGGCTGTTCGAGGGGAAGATGAGGGTATACATCCTTGCGGTTGGGAGGTTGTAAATCCTAGCTGCGGGGATCTGCACCGCCGATCGTCATTGACTCTACTTCCGCTGCGCTACGAGTCGGTAACGAAAAGATCAAACCTTGTATGCAGTCTCCATAGTGGTCCTGGGCTGGTGCGTAGGTCGGAAATTTTTTGTTTTCTGCTGCGTTACCCAACACAAAGGAGTTTGTGGGCATTGATATTCAGATTGCTTCCTTCCTTCGTCTTTTCTTGATTCAGCGGTATTGTGGGATGAAGCGGCTCGGACCAACCTTACTCGTCCACGTACGAGAGACCGGTTCCATCGACTGACATGTCACTTTGTTGCATAAGATGGCTGGCGGGTGTCTGTCTCTCCCACCTTAGTTGAATCGGATTCGACAAAGGGTAGTCCTTGTAGAAGGTTAAATAGCAACTTGTATATCACCGTTGTGGTTTTGTGTAGGTAAGAATCGTTCTTGCTAGATACCCATAGCAGCCACGTAAAACATGCAACAACAAATTAGAGGACGTCTAACTTGTTTTTGCAGGGTATGATGTGATATGATATGGCCAAAGGCATGATGTTATATATTTTATGTATGAGATGATCATGTTTTGTAATAGTTTATATCGATTTGCATGTCGATGCATACGGCAACCGGTAGTAGCCATAGGGTTGTCTTTAATTATTGTATGACCTACGTGTCAATCATTAAGCGCTATGTAATGCTTTACTTTATCGCTAAGTGGTAGCAATAGTAGTAGAAGCATGGTTGGTGCGACAACCCCGATGGCAACACAATGATGGAGATCATGGTGTCATGCCGGACGATGGAGATCATGCCGGTGCTTTGGGGATGGAGATCAAAAGCACACGTTCATGGCCATATCATGTCACTTATGATGGAGATCATGTTAATACTTTTTATGCACCTTGTTTTGCTTAGGACGATGGTAGCATTATAAGGTGATCCCTCACTAAAATTTCAAGATAAAATTGTGTTCTCCCCGAGTGTGCACCGTTGCGAAAGTTCGTCGTTTCGAAGCACCACGTGATGATCGGGTGTGATAGACTTTGCATTCGCATACAACGGGTGCAAGCCAGTTTTGCACATGCGGAACACTCGGGTTAAACTTGACGAGCCTACCATGTACAGACATGGCCTCGGAACACAAGAGACCGAAAGGTCGAACATGAGTCATATAGTAGATATGATCAACATGGAGATGTTCACCATTGAAACCACCTCATCTCACGTGATGATCGGACTTGGGTTGGTGAATTTGGATCATGTAGCACTCGGATGACCGGAGGGATGTCAATTTGAGTGGGAGTTTTTTAAGTAATATGATTAACTAAACTCATTATCTTGAACAATAGTCTAAGTTGTCTTTGCAAATTTATGTTGTAGATCAATGGCTCGCGCAGTAGTTCCCCTGAATTTCAATGCGTTCCTAGAGAAAGCCAAGCTGAAAGATGATGCAAGTAACTTTGTAGACTGGGCCCGTAATCTGAGGATTATCCTTACGGCTTCCCAAAAGGCTTATGTCCTTGATGCACCGCTCGGTGCGCCACCCGCTCCTGTGTCGTCTGCAAACGTTACGAACGCCTGGCAGGCGCGTTCGGATGACTACTCATTAGTTCAGTGTGCTATGTTGTATGGCTTAACCGGGACTTCAAAGGCGTTTTGAATGTCATGGAGCATATGAGATGTTCCAGGAGTTGAAGTTTATTTTTGAAAAGAATGCCCGGATCGAGAGGTATGAAACCTCCGATAAGTTCTATGCTTGCAAGATGGAGGAGAACGGGTCTGTCAGTGAGCACATACTCAGAATGTCTGGGTATTCAAACTGTCTGGCTGAGTTGGGTATGCCACTCCCGCCGGAGGTGATCACTGACAGAGTTCTTCAATCACTGCCACCTAGCTACAAAGGCTTCATGTTGAACTATAACATGCAAGGGATGAACAAGTCAGTCGCCGAGCTGTTTGCGATGCTGAAAGTCGCTGAGTCTGAAATCCAGAAGGAGCATCAAGTGTTGATGGTCAATAAAACCACTAGTTTCAAGAAGAATGGCAAGGGCAAGAAGGGTAACTCCAAGAAGAGTGGCAAAGCAGTTGCCCCTCCCATGAAGAAACCCAAGGCTGGACCCAAGCCAGAAACTGAGTGCTTTCATTGCAAGGGAACTGGCCACTGGAAGCGGAATTGCCCCAAGTATCTGGTCGACAAGAAGGCGGCCAACACCAAACAAGGTATATATGATATACATGTTATTGATGTGTACCTTACCAGCTCTCGTTGTAGTGCCTGGGTATTTGATACCGGTTCGGTTGCTCACATTTGCAACTCAAAGCAGGAACTACGGAATAGATGGAGGCTGGCAAAGGACGAAGTGACGATGCGCGTGGGAAATGGTTCCAAGGTTGATGTGATCGCCGTCAGCACGCTCGCTCTTCGACTACCATCGGGATTAGTGATGAACCTGAATAATTGTTTTTAGTGCCTGCGTTAAGCATGAACATTATTTCTGGATCTTGTTTATTGCGAGACGGTTACTCATTTAAATCTGAGAATAATGGTTGTTCTATTTATATGAGTAATATCTTTTATGGTCATGCACCCAATGTGAGGGGTTTATTCTTATTGAATCTCGATAGTAATGATACACATGTTCATAACATTGATGCCAAAAGATGTAGAGTCGATAATGATAGTACCACTTTCTTGTCGCACTGCCGCTTAGGTCATATTGGTGTAAAACGCATGAAGAAGCTCCATGCTGATGGACTTTTGGAGTCACTTGATTTCGAATCACTTGACACATGTGAACCATGCCTCTTGGGCAAGATGACTAAGACCCCGTTCTCTGGAACAATGGAACGGGCAAGTGACCTGTTGGAAATCATACATACTGATGTGTGCGGACCGATGAGCATTGAGGCAGCGGTGGATATCGTTATTTTCTTACCTTCACCGATGACTTAAGTAGATATGGGTATATTTACTTAATGAAACATAAGTCTGAAACATTTGCAAAATTCAAGCAATTTCAGAGTGAAGTTGAGAATCATCGTAACAAGAAGATTAAATTCCTACGATTAGATCGAGGAGGAGAATATCTGAGTTATGAGTTTGGCAATCACTTAAGACAATGTGGAATTGTTTCACAGTTGATGCCACCTGGAACACCACAGCGTAATGGTGTGTCCGAACGTCGTAATCGAACCTTATTGGATATGGTGCGGTCTATGATGTCTCTTGCCGATTTGTCACTATCATTTTGGGGTTATGCGTTAGAGACAACCGCATTCACTTTATATAGGGCACCATCTAAATCCGTTGAGACGACGCCGTATGAACTATGGTTTGGCAAGAAACCAAAGTTGTCGTTTCTTAAAGTTTGGGGATGCGATGCTTATGTCAAAAAGCTTCAGCCTGAAAAGCTGGAACCCAAAGCGGAGAAATGCATCTTCATAGGATACCCAAAAGATACGGTTGGGTACACCTTCTATCTCAGATCCGAAGGCAAAGTGTTTGTCGCTAAGAACGAGTCATTTCTTGAGAAAGAGTTTCTCTCGAAAGAATCGAGTGGGAGGAAGATAGAACTTGATGAGGTTATTGAATCTTTACTTCAACCAGTGAGTAGCACAATGACGTGGGTTGAGACTGCGTCGATTTTTTCCCCCAAGAGGAAGGGATGATGCAGCACAGTGACGGCAAGTATTTCCCTCAGTTATGAAACCAAGGTTATCGAACCAGTAGGAGGATCACCACCACGTAATAAGCAGCTCCTTCACACAAACAACAAATACTTGCAACCCGACGCGAAAGAGAGGATGTCAATCTCTCTACGGGAAAAATATGGATTAGGTAGTGATGGATAGGAGAGATAGATCTCTCAAGAACGCAAAAAGGCAAATAGGTGCAGCGATATATTTTTGGTTTTTTTAGGTATAGTAGATCTGAAAACAAAGATGGCAAAAAGATAGATCGGAAAGCAATATGTTGGAAAAGTAGACACGGGGGCCGTAGGTTTCACTAGTGGCTTCTCTCATGAGTATAGCGCACGGTGGGTGAACAAATTACTGTTGGGCAATTGATAGAAAATCGAATAGTCATGACGATATCCAAGGCAATGATCATTATATAGGCATCACGTCCAAGATAAGTAGACCGACTCCTGCCTGCATCTACCACTATTACTCCACACATCGACCGCTATCCAGCATGCATCTAGTGTATTAAGTTCATGGAAAAACGGAGTAATGCAATAAGAACGATGACATGATGTAGACAAGATATATTCATGTAGGAATAGACCCCATCTTGTTATCCTTAATGGCAATGATACATGCGTGCCTTACTGCCCCTTCTGTCATTGGGAAAGGACACCACAAGATCGAACCTATCACAAAGCACCTCTTCCCATGGCAAGAAAAATCGATCTAGTCAGCCAAACTAAACCAAAGATTCGAAGAAGAAATACGAGGCTATAAGCAATCATGCATATAAGAGATCAAAGAAGACTCAAATAATATTCATGGATAGAAACTGATCATGAACTCAAAATTCATCGGATCCCAACAAACACACTGCAAAGGTTTACATCAAATAGATCTCCAAGAGACCATTGTATTGAGAATCAAAAGAGAGAGAGGAAGCCATCTAGCTACAGCCTATAGACCCGTAGGTCTATGGTGGACTACTCACGCATCATCGGAGAGGCACCTATGAAGAAGATGAACCCCTCCGTGATGGTGTTAGATGAGATCTCGAGCTTCTGGAACTTGCGGCGGGTGGATGTGTTTTTCGTCGTCTCCTCTAGGGGTTTCTGAATATTTGGGAATTTATAGGCGTCATAGGCGGTGGAGGGGGGTCCCGAGGTGGGCACGACCCACCAGGCCGCGCCAGGGGGTCTCTGGCACGCCCTGGTGGGTGTTCCCCACCTCGGGCCTCCTCTCTGGTTGTTGTTTGGCCCATCTGGTGTCTTCTGGTCCAGAAAAAATCTCCAAAAAGTTTCAGCTCGATTGGAATCCGTTTGGTATTGATTTTCTGCGAAGTAAAAAACAAGAAAAAACAGCAACTAGCACTTTGGCACTATGTCAATAGGTTAGTCCCAAAAAATGATATAAAGTTGCTATAAAATGATTATAAAACATCCAAGAATGATAATATAACAGCATGGAACAATAAAAAATTATAGATACGTTGGAGACGTATCAGCATCCCCAAGCTTAATTCCTACTCGTCCTCGAGTAGGTAAATGATAAAAACAGAATTTTTGATGTGGAATGATGCCTAACATGTTCTTCTCATATTCTTTTTCTTTTTGTAGCATGGACATATGGACTTTTAGATGATTCAAAGCAATAGTCTAGTTTTAACATAATGACTTCAATAGTCAAGCATGTGAATAAGCAACCATGTCTTTCAAAATATCAACGCTAAAGAAAGTTATCCCTAGCCCATCATGCTCAATCATTGATCCATTCATGAAACACACTCAAATATTAGCTATACCCAATGCTCAAGCACGATCATAGTGCACCCTAGTTGGTGCTTTATAAGAGAAGATGGAGACTCAAAGTAAAAATAAAAATTGCATAAAGTAAATGGATAGGCCCTTCGCAGAGGGAAGTAGGGATTTGTAGAGGTGCCAGAGCTCAAAGTTTTAAATCAAGAGAGAAAAAATATGTTGGGTGGCATGCCTTTCCTGTCAACGAAAACGACAAAGTAGTTCACAATACTTTCCATGCTAGATATATCATAGGCGGTTCCCAAACAGAAAATAAAGTTTATTCCTTTTTCCACCATTCTTTCACAATCCATGGCTAGCCGTATCCACGGTTGCCTTCCATACCAACACTTTCCAAGGAATTTATTATTTGACAACATAAAGTAATTTTTTTTGTTTTTTCATTTCGGGAATGGGAATCCCTATTACCGCCGTACTCTCGTGCAATAACAAGTGAATAAACACTCATCTTGAGAATAACACATCTAACATGGAAAAATATTGGACACTCCCTACCGTTTCATGAGCGGTACGAGCACACAAAAGAGAAGTTTATTTTGAAAATTAGGGATGGCACATACAAATTTGCTTGGAACGGCAAGGAAATACCGCATATAGGTAGGTATGGTGGACTCATAAGGCAAAACTTGGTTTAAGGATTTTGGATGCACAAGTAGTATTTCTACTTAGTACAAATGGAGGCTAGCAAATAGATTGAGATGCGACAAAACCAAGAAACAAAAATTCACATAAGTGAGCATTGAGCATAACTAACGCCGAATAATGCACCATAAGTAGGATGTAACTTCATTGCATAACTATTGACTTTCATACTTGCATAGGGAATCACAAACCTTAACACCAATATTCCTACTAAAGCATAATTACTCACTAACATGACTCACATATTACTATCATCATGTTTTGAAAACTATTACAAGGAATCAAGTTTAATTTGTCCAATGATCTTCATGAAAGTTTTTATTATATCCTTCTTAGATATCTATCACTTTGGTACTAGTTTAATATATGACCATTGCTTTTTTGACAAGCTCAAACAAATTTAAGTGAAGCACATGAGCATAAAGATTTCATCTCTCAAAAAGGTATAAGTGAAGCATGAGAGGATTTCTTCAAAATTTACTAAATTTCAAATTAATCTAAGTTAAGCATGAGATCATTTCTTCAAAAAATTCCAAGCACACCGTGCTCAAAAAGATATAAGTGAAGCACTAGAGCAATTCTATAGCTAAAAAAGTTTAAGTGAAGCATATAGAGGAATTCTTCAAATCATAGTATAATTTTGGCTCTCTCAAATATGTGTGTCCAGCAAGGATACAAATGATTCACAAGAAAAACAAGCAAAAGACTCAAGGGATACAATACGCTCCAAGCAAAGCTCATGATATGTGATGAATAAAAATATAGTTCCAAGTAAAATACCGATGGTTGTTGGAAGAAAGAGGGGATGCCACTCGGGGGCATCCCCAAGCTTAGTTGCTTGTTTCTCTTTGGATATATCTTGGGGGTGCGGTAGCATCCCCAAGCTTAGGCTCTTTTCACTCCTTATTCCTTCATCCATCGTGATCTCACCCAAAACTTGAAAACTTCAGTTACACAAAACTCAACAAAATTTTCGTGAGATCCGTTAGTATAATAAAGAAAATTACTACCTTAGGTGCTGTTGCAAACCCATTCATATTTTATTGTTGCATTATAGCTACTGTATTTTAACTTTGCCATGACTTATACCCCCCAATACAAGCCATAGATTCATCAAAACAAGCACACAATGCAACGAAAACAGAATCTGTTAAGAACAGAACAGTCTGTAGTAATCTGTACTCTAACCATACTTTTGTAATTCGAAAAATTCTGAAAAATTGGGACAACTGAGGGGATTTGTATAGAAATACTGTGTAAAAATTTCAGCTCAAGATAACGTTCCAGTAAAAAACTGAAAATTCAAACACTGGACGCAAAGTTTCTGTTTCAGATTCAGCATTGTTTCTACTCTTCTTATGAATCATCCTAAAGGATTTACTTGGCAAAAAAAACTAATTAAACCATAAAAACACAATAATAATAGAGGCACAATTGTGTTAACACTCAAAAACAGAAAGAAAAAAGTAAAAATTAATTTATTCATTGGGTTGCCTCCCAACAAGCGCTATCGTTTTACGCCCCTAGCTAGGCATAACGCATATATTCAAGTATTGTCATCTTTGGTTTTGGAACCATAGGATGATCTCATGATTGATTCATATGGTGGCTTAATTCTTGTTCTAGGGAAGTGTTCCATAACCTTTCTTAGTGAAAATTGAAAACGAATATTGCCTTCTTTCATATCAATCACGGCACCTATAGTGCGCAAAAATGGTCTACCAAGTATAATGTGACAAGACGGATTGCAATCAATATCAAGCACAATAAAGTCTATGGGCACATAGTTCCTATTTGCAAGAATAAGAACATCATTAATTCTTCCCAAAGGCTTTTTATTAGTGGAATCCGCCAAGTGCAAATTAAGAGAACATCCTTCAATATTGGTAATACCAAGCACATCACATAGAGATTTCGGAATCGTGGAAACACTAGCACCCAAATCACATAGAGCAAAGCACTCATAATTTTTTATATTAACTTTAATAGTAGGTTCCCACTCATAATGTAATTTTCTAGGAATAGAAATCTCCAACTCCAACTTTTCTTCAAAAGATTTCATCATGGCATCAACGATATGTTTAGTAAAAGCTTTATTTTGCTCATAAGCATGGGGTGAATTTAACACGGATTGCAGCAAAGAAATACATTCAATCAAAGAGCAACTATCATAGTTAAAGTCTTTGCAATCCAAAATAGTGGGCACATCACTAGTTAAAGTTTTGACCTCTTCAAACCCACTTTTATCAACATTTTCATCAAGATTCTGTCACATCCCTAGTTTCCCCTTGCTTGTGCTAGCCAAGATGTGCATCATGTTTAAATTTTGCATCAACATGAAATGGGGAATTGTCAGAAACCCTAGCACCTCACCCTGCTAAACAATTTAAATATTTGTGAAAGTTTCAATGAATCCAAAATGCCCTTAAAAATGTTCACTAGTACTGATAAATGTTGGCAACAACATTTAAGGTGACATTTCAATTTTCACAACAGTGATAGCATTTTAAAAATAACTTATGATGCTACTGAAATTGACAACTAAAGCACTATAAATAATATAGTCTTGCAAAAATGTTGAAATCTTTTGTGGAGGTTTGAAATACCCAAACTATGCTCTCTAAAACATTTCAATATTTTTGTGCTAGGTACTTTGTGCCCAAACAAATATAACACAACGGACAGAAATATAAAAACAGAAATAAAATAGAATGCAAAGAGAGAGAACTAACCTGTGGCCCAGCAGCTGGCCGGCCCATCTGGCCCAGCTGTCAGTCGTCCCTAACCTCTGCCAGAAGGCAGAGGCAAAGGGGAGCACGACGAGTTGGCCAGGGCTCCACCCAGCTGCCTGCCTGGCCTCCCCATCGCGCTGGCGAGCGGGATAGACTCTCCAGAGCCGTCCCGATCGCTCTCTCCCCTCCATTCGCCCCCTGCTCCTCCCCTCACCTCTGCTCGCCATGGCCGACGGCAGCTGAAGACCGCGGCCGCAACGCCGCCACCCCAGTGCCTCCCGCTCGCACCCGAGCAGCTCCGAAGCTCCGCCTCGACGCCCTGATCCTCGCCGCCAAGCCAAGCTCCACCGGAAGCCTCATAGCGACGACCTCGAGCTCATCTTCAACCTTCGTACCGGTCGATCGCCACCACCGTTCGCCGTCATCAGGCCGTCCCCGAGCCCGCTCTCGTCGGCTTTGCCTTCGCGGTGAGCTTGCGGACCCGTTCCCCCTCTCTCCCCTGCCGATTGAGCGCCGTGGCCCTCGATTCCATTTGAGACCCGAGGAGCTCCGCCACAGACCTCGACGCCGGCGACGATTCCGGCGCCCCCGCGGTCAGCTGACCCCGTGGCTGGATGCGGCCCAGTGTGGGCATCATCCCGGTAGTCTCCGCATGCCCAGGAGCGCTGTGTAGCGCGATACCGGCGACGCGCCGCCGTCGTTTTGGTCACCGCCGGCAAGTCTCCGGTGGGGGCCGACGTGGAGCGTCATTAGGAACTAATCCACCTAATTAGCAGGCCTAACAGCCACTGACAGTGGGCCCTGGCTCAGGTCAAAGTCAGGGTCAACTCGGGATTATTCCCTGAGACAATGACATGTGGACCCACATGTCAGTGACTCTGAATAGGCCTGGGTCACTGACCAGTGGACCCCACTGGTCAGGTTTGACCTGGCAACAGCCAGTTGACCTGCTGACGCAATGCTGATGTCATGCTGACACAATAATGATTTTCTGATTTAATTTAATTCCAGAAAATGGATAAAACTTCTAAACATCATAGAAATTAATCTGTAGCTCAGATTGAAATAATTTATATATGAAAAATTATCAAAAAAATCCAAAGAATCCATTGGTGCTATTATCATCATGCTAGAGAAACCTAAATAGGAGAACATTGACATTTTGCAATAATGCAATATGTGGAATATCACATGGAGTACGATTTTGAACCTATATTCAACTCTACTCCATTTAACTCTAACGATAGATGCATTAGCTCATTCCTACCATATTGCCATGTCATGATCATGCATCATATTGTCGCACTTGTCATGTATTGATTGTTACTCTGTCTATGTCGCGGTAGGTTCTGCTCCATCGGATACCCGTGAGTATCCCTCTGAAGGAGAGTACCTCCCCGCCAACCTGCAAGGCAAGCACCCCCATTGATCATTCCGATACAATCCCATGCTCTCGCTCCTGCACTTGTTTATTGCATTAGGACAAATGTTTCAACTGTCTACCTGTTGCGGTAGTTGCTCTGCATGACCTGTCATTGTCACAGTAAATAGCTAAACCATGCAACCTAGCATACCTGGTAGATGCTTGAGCCTTGATGTGCTTTACCATGCTTGCTTGCTATGCTTAATGTTGTGTCAGGTCTGATTCATCTGGGTGATGAACCGGAGTGAAACAGTGTTGCTTTGCTGTGATGAGCTAAATGATGAACCTGATTTGGTAAAGTAGCGATGAGAGGCTATGTAGGAGTACATAGCGGGTTGTCTCATTGGGACCGTTCTTAGGAACCGAGTTCCGTGTTTGTGATCCAAGACTAGTTACTACCACACGTTGGGATACTTAATTGACCCTCTCGACCTATTGATCAACTAGTCCTCGGTCCAGGAGTTGCAAGTAGTTTTTGGTGTTTGTAGCATTGCTGGAGGCCATGCGTAGCGCTGACCTTAGGGGTGGGCTATGATGCGGTAGGCAGTGGCACAGTGTACCAAGGGTCACCCGGATGGTGGGCTTGGGAACCCTGCGCACATCGTTTGGGGCTGTAGCGGAAACTTCGGGCGGACTTCCGTGCGGGTTCAGTCTCAAATAGGCGATAGCCTGGACTAGGGTCTTGTGTGATTGACGGTCGTGGCTGACTCCTCGCTGGGCTTCCGCTTGAAGGTTGCCGAGGTGCCTGTTTTTATGAGCACACAACGATAAGTGGCGAGAGCGTGTGTGAAGAAGTGCACCCTTGTAGGGTAATGAATCTGTTCGAATAGCCGCGTCCTCGGATATGGACTACTTGGAGAACTTATGTTGTTCATAAATAACTCAATGGTTACTCTTAAAAGACTCAAGACAAGTGTGAGTACCATGGATGGCAATCTCGTAGGTGACGAGAGCGGATCCATGGTGGTGTATTGAAGTGGTGTTAGTGGACTCGTGTGCGCTATCTCAAAACTTGTTCAAAGATCTAGTAGTCGTAGTTCAGGTTAGCCAAGAGTCAAAGCTGGCATTGCTGCGTGAACCCCACTACTACCTTTGTTGAGATATGAGCATGAATAGCTAGGTCTGTTTTAAAGACTTGCTGAGTACGATTGTACTCATGTTTGCTTAATAAATGTTGCAGCTGATAACCAGGACCCATCTGGTGGGTTCTTTCTAGACGTCGACGACGACTAGTAGCTGGTATCCCAGCTACGATCTGATGCCCTGGGATGGGCTCTAGATAGTCAAGCTTTACGCCTTTTTACCTTTCATCTGCCCGTACTCAGACAGCTTTAAGCTTCCGCTTGGTTTGTATGAACATGTTTGTATGACTTGAGTGTCGGGTCATGTGACCCCTACCTATATGAACATATTATGCAAGGCTCTTCTGAGCCTTCTAAATAAATGTTGTGTTGATGTATGGTTGAGTTGTGATGCCATAGTTGTATCTATGCATAGCGGACATGTCGTGCGTACGTGTGACGTGTAACGGTATGTATGGGATTCGACACCTAGTTGCGTGCCTCTAGTAGTACTCTTTACGGGGAAATGCCTCTTTATGCTTCCACTGAGCCTTGGTAGCTTGCTACTGCTCCGGACACATTGATTGACCAGCATGTATCCTTCTTGATGATGTGTTTGTCCCTTTGGGGAAATGTCTCGCAGTGTAATGGAGTCCATGTAGCCTGCTATGACTCGTCTACGCGCAGTTGATGACATTTATGTCCCATGGCGTAATGGAGTCCCTGTAGCTTGCTATGACTCGTCTACACACGCTGAGGCCGACACCTGCATTGTTGGGTTACGTATGCATGTCCCTGCACGGATGTGCCACTTGGGTTCTACGACTAGTCATGTCCACTCGGGTTCTTGGACATTTGAATGCTAGCGACATAGTCACATTCGTGAGCCAAAAGGCGCAAACGGTCCCGGCCCAGGTAAGGTGGCTGCCATGGAGATAACCGTGCGTGAGGCCGCAAAGTAATGTGAAGTGTTACATGCTAGATTCTTATGGCTTAGGATCGGGGTCCCGATAGCGTTGGTATCAGACCCTGACTGACTGTAGGATTACTAAGCCAAACTGGCCGAAGTTGAGTCTAGAAATGCTTTAGTTATGTAAGGGAATTGATTGTGAAAGGGAACGTAAGGCTCTTTTTACTCCTCTTCCCGAGTCATTCTATTCTGAGTCACCCTCTTCTTTTCTACGGGGTTAAGAGCTAGGCTTCTTATCTACCTCTCAGGATGACGAGTTACTAACCATGGACTTGTAGACTAAGTTGCTTGAGAGTCAACTCCAGTTTTCAAGTATTGTTTCGGTGTGAAGAATCTTTAGGCTAGAAAGTTGAGTGGTTATGCTATCCAACCTTTTGTAAGTTGTCTCAAAGTCCTTTTGAGCAATTTACGGCCGTTATGCTGTTCGATTTCTGTTAGGAGCTCTAATGCATTTGCATCATTCTCTATTTCAGATGCCATCTCGTCCTTCTCGTCAGGTGGTCCATCTGACCAGGTGCATCAGTGTACCGGGTCACACGGCCATGTTAGTCAGAGTCATGATGGAGACCGGTTATCGTTGGTACCCGAAATATACCGTGGAGGAACAGTTCCGCGACTTCAACCAGAGCCAGTATCTGTGTACCGTTAGGATATATCCATCATATCCTGAAGCTGCAGAGCCGCTTCATTGGACGTATGGACTAGGTGTCACCATAGATATGGCAGTTCAGGAGGCCACCTACACGATGTTGACCATCATGAGAGCTCACCATGGCCTACTTCAGGGCACCGAGTTCTGCTATATACCAGCGACACTAGGAGGAGAGGATGGATACCTCTGTGCAGCTTACTACGGTCACTCCCACGAGGATCCCAGGCTGCAGGTCACCGCACAGTTGTTAGAGAACAAGGATCGTGATGCTCGGGCACTTCGTATGGAGCTATATGCTACCCGTGCACGTCTTTGGACCGCACTGACACAGCTTGCACCCGTCGCCCAGACAGGTTATGGAGATTTGGAGATGTTGAGTCCTCCACGGACTCATCTGCCCGCTCGCGTAGACTGGCGCGATGTTGGAGGCATCACTCCTCTTCGAGGACCGCTGCTGCCGCCAGCGAGAGGACCTAGGCAACATCTGTGTCCTTATGGTTCCCAGGGATCTCAGGCCAGGGTGTTTCCAGACCCTCAGGTTCAGCTTCCAGGTCACGGGGGTAACCTGTATGAGATGTTCTACGCTGACGCTTGAGTTCGTGAGTGGATATACTAGTATTGTAGCGGTTGTATTGCCATAGTCCTGCGTGTCTTGTGGAATATAACCAAGGTGTGAGTTGAGTTCCGGAGGTGTAGATGAATAATGTATAGGAAGCTTGTAATGCCTCCGATGAGTTGCTTATCTTCTCAGTAGCTTGTACTTCAGCTTGGGTTTGTACTGAACTATGTCATGGTGTGTATGAATCATGGTGTATATATGGCAGTTTGCTTGTACCATGTTGTTCAGGTGTTTACCCCTTCATTCCATGTTGTCAGTATATTCCGTACCTCATATCCTAGAGTTGATATCTTCCTTGTCTAAGATGTGGGTTTGTTTTCCCTAGGATGGTATCTACTAGGAACAACCCCGCTCCTGCTTACGAGCAGGGTGAGGGCAGCTAAGCCAGGCAAGAGAATCTGCCCCACCCGCCATCTTTGGCGGAGGTGATGCTTGAGGCGGAACGCAACAAGAGAGAGACCAACAGGCTGCTAGAGCGTATTGAGCAGAATATAGCACGCCCTCCCCGCAATGAGCGTAATGATGGAGTGTCCCTCAATGACTTTGTGAAGCTGTATCCACAAAAGTTCCATCATTCCGCCGACCCCCTCGATGCGGATGATTGGCTTTCCAGCATGACTCGCAAGATCCGTTCTGCAAATGTGGCAGAAGCGGACAAGGTGACCTTTATCGCATACTTCCTTGAGGGCCCCGCCAGTCAATGGTGGGAAAATTATGAGGCTATGCGCCCAGAGGGCCCCGGAACAACTTGGGCTGACTTCAGCAGTGCCTTCCGCACCCACCATATTCCTGAAGGTCTGATGGACCGTAAGCGGGAGGAATTTTGTGCCTTCACTCAGGGTAAGCTGACAGTGGATGCTTACAGCCGTGAGTTCGGCAGCCTAGCCCGCTATGCACCGGAGGAGGTGTCAACTGACACCAAGAAACAAGCTAGGTTCCGCAAGGGACTTAGCCCCGAGCTCCGTCGTGATCTGCGCCTGCATGAGTGCGCTAACTTCCAGGCCCTTGTCAACAAGGCTATCAATGCCGAGACTGGTCAGACCGACTACGAGGCCACCAAGAAGCATCCTCGTGATTTTGGTTCCTCATCCGGCTCAGGATCCCATAAGCGTCGGGTGTGGGTGCCCAACACTGCCCTGCCTTCGAGGTACACCGCGAGGCCATCCTATGAGGCGCCTCGCCCAAACTAGGCCAACCCTCCAGCAAAACCCTATGGTGGTCCTACTACAAATGCTGCTCCGCGGTCTTCAACTATGATTTGTTATAAATGCGGAGAGCCTGGACACTATTCTCGTGAGTGTCCCCAGAACAACGCCAAGTCAGCTGGACGTGGTAAGCCAGGTAAGGCTTATTACGTGAAGCCAACTCCTGCTCGTGGCCGTCTGAACAATGTCACCCTTGAAGAGGCCCATGATGACCCCGACGTTGTGCTTGGTACGCTTCTTGTCAATAGTCATCCAGCATCTGTTCTATTTGACACTGGTGCATCTCATTCATTCATCTCAGAAAGTTATGCACAGTTGCATAACATGACCTTTTGTGATATGCCCACTCCATTAGTAGTTCAGACTCCTGGATAAAAATGGCAAACTTCTAGAGTGATCCATGATAATGAGATTCTCGTGGATAGGCTAGTCTTTTTGGCTTCCCTGATAGCTCTGAAGTCTTCGGACATTAATATCATCTTGGGTATGGACTGGATGTCAGCTCATTATGCCAAGATTGATACTCATACTAGGAATGTTCAACTTACACATCCATCAGGTGAGATAGTCACCTTCTCAACTTGAGTGGCTAAGTGCCAACTCTATTCCCTCAATGCTAGCCCTCTTCCAGAGCTTGAGGATATTCCGGTGGTCCGTGACTTCCCGGATATCTTTCCAGAGGAACTGCCAGGTATTCCACCTGTCAGAGATGTAGAGTTTGTGATAGACCTCATTCCAGGGACTGTCCCAATAGCCAGAAGACCCTATAAGATGGCACCCTTAGAACTAGCCGAGCTAAAGAAACAACTCGATGAGGCCTTGAAAAAGGGATTCATCCGCCCTAGTTCTTCTCCTTGGGCTTGCCCCGTCCTCTTCGTCAAGAAGAAGGATGGAACGGACCGGATGGTTGTGGATTACCGACCAGTGAACCTGGTCACAATCAAGAACAAGTATCCGCTTCCCAGGATCAATGACTTGTATGATCAACTCGCTGGATCCTCAGTCTTCTCCAAAATGGATTTGTGGTTGGGATACCATCAAATCAGAATTAGGAATGGGGACATTCCAAAAACGGCTTTCGTTACTCGTTATGGCCAATACGAGTACACCATCATGTCCTTCGGATTAACCAATCTCCAGCCACCTTCTCTCGTTTGATGAATTCGATCTTCATGGAGTATTTGGATAAATTCGGCATGGTTTACCATGACGATATACTCATCTACTCGAAGAACGAACGAGATCATGCCGAGCATCTCAGGCTGGTATTGAGAAACTTCGAGAGCATCACTTGTATGCCAAATTCTCCAAATGTGAATTCTGGCTACCAGAAGTGACCTATCTAGGCCACGTAATCTCTGGCAAGGGCATTGCTGTCAATCCCGAGCGAGTTCAGGCCGTCCTTGATTGGACTCAACCTGAATCGGTTAAGCAAGTTTGGAGTTTCCTTGGCTTAGCGAGCTACTGTAGCTGCTTTGTCGAGAATTTCTCCAAGGTTGCGAAGCCTCTTACTGAAATCCTCAAGAAAGATAAAAAGTTCAAGTGGACCCCACAATGCGAGCATAGTTTTCAGGAACTGAAAAGACGCCTGACTTCTACTCCCTTATTGGTGCCACCAGATTTTTCTAAGGACTTTGTTATCTATTGCGATGCCTCGCGACAAGGATTAGGTTGCATTCTCATGCAAGATCGTCATGTGATTGTATACGCATCTCGATAGTTGCATCCACATGAGGATAATTATCCAACACATGATCTTGAGCTTGCAGCTGTAGTCCATGCACTTAAAACATGGCGACATTACCTCCTGGGTAATCGTTGCGAGATATACACTGATCACCGAAGTCTAAAATATATCTTCACCCAACCGGATTTGAATCTCAGACAAAGACGTTGGGTTGAGTTGATCACAGATTACGACTTAGGGATAACTTACACCCCGGGGAAAGCCAATGTCATGGCTGATGCACTAAGTCGTAAGTCTTATTGTAACAATCTGATGTTACAACAAGGTCAACATCTTCTCTATGAGGAATTTCGGAAGTTAAACCTTCACATTGTTCCTCAAGGATTCCTTTCCACCTTGGTGGCGAAACCTACTCTTAGGGATCAAATCATAGCTGTTCAGAGGTATGATAAGGGTATATCTATGATCAAGGAGAATATTACTAGCGGAAAAGCCAAGGATTTCTCCATTGATGATCAAGGTGTTGTGTTCTTCCAGAACCGCTTGGTGGTTCCTAAGAGCAAACGTCTTCGACAGCTGATCCTTAAGGAGGCTCATGACTCTCCTCTCACGATTCATCTTGGTAGTACCAAAATGTATCAGGACCTACGCCAGAGGTTCTGGTGGACCAGAATGAAGAGAGAAATTGCTCAGTTCAATGCTAACTGCGACGTGCGTCGTCGCGTTAAAGTAGAACATCAAAGGCCTGCTAGCACCCTTCAACCCTTAGCTATTCCTGAACGGAAATTGGACAAGGTCGGTATGGATTTCATCACCGGTGTTCCCAGGACCAAGAGAGGGAATAATGCTATCTTTGTGGTCATTGACCGTCTTTCCAAAGCGGCTCATTTTCTTCCTGTTCGGGAGAGTATAACTGCTAGTCAGCTAGCAGATCTATATATTTCTCGGATAGTGTCTCTTCATGGTGTTCCTTTGGAGATTAACTCAGACCGTGGAAGTATCTTCACTTCCCGATTCTGGGAAAGCTTCCAGAGTGCTATGGGGACTCATCTCTCTTTTAGCACTGCTTTCCATCCGCAGTCAAGTGGTCAAGTAGAGCGAGTCAATCAAATCCCGGAAGACATGCTTAGAGCTTGTGTTATATCATTCGGCATGGATTGGGAGAAGTGTCTTCCATTTGCTGAATTTGCTTATAACAATAGTTATCAGGCAAGCTTGGGCAAATCCCCTTTTGAAGTTCTCTATGGACGAAGGTGTTGAACACCTCTTAACTGGTCAGAAACCGAAGAGAGGCAACTCTTTGGCCCGGATATGATCCAGGATGCAGAAGAGCAAGTTCGCATTATTCGTGAAAAGTTGAAAACAGCCCAATCTCGTCAAAAGAGCGAATATGATTGCCGTCATAAGGCTGTGACTTTTGAAGTTGATGAGAAGGCTTACCTTCGGGTTACACCTCTGAAGGGTACCCAGCGATTCGGTATCAAGGGCAAGTTGGCTCCTCATTACATTGGTCCTTTTCGCATTCTTTCCAAACGAGGGGAAGTTGCCTACCAATTGGAACTTCCACCGCATCTTGCCAAGGTTCATGATGTCTTCCACGTCTTGCAACTCAGGCGTTGCTTCTCGGACCCTGTCCGCGAAGTAGACCACGAAACGCTTGATCTCCAAGATAACCTTACATATCGATAGTACCCTGTTCGTATCCTCGATCAAGCTGAGCGTACCACTTGACGTCAAAACATCAAGTTTCTCAAGGTTCAGTGGTCACCCCACTCCGAGAAGGAAGCCACCTAGGAATGGGAGGACCGTCTTTGACTAGAGTACCCCGCACTCTTCCCGACGACTTCTAAATCTCGGGACGAGATTCTTTTGAGTGGGGGTGAGTTGTCACATCCCTAGTTTCCCCTTGCTTGTGCTAGCCAAGATGTGCATCATGTTTAAATTTTGCATCAACATGAAATGGGGAATTGTCAGAAACCCTAGCACCTCACCCTGCTAAACAATTTAAATATTTGTGAAAGTTTCAATGAATCCAAAATGATCTTAAAAATGTTCACTAGTACTGATAAATGTTGGCAACAACATTTAAGGTGAAATTTCAATTTTCACAACAGTGATAACACTTTAAAAATAACTTATGATGCTACTGAAATTGACAACTAAATCAATATAAATAATATAGTCTTGCAAAAATGTTGAAATCTTTTGTGGAGGTTTGAAATACTCAAACTATGCTCTCTAAAATATTTCAATATTTTTGTGCTAGGTACTTTGTGCCCAAACAAATATAACACAAAGGACAGAAATATAAAAACAGAAATAAAATAGAATGCAGAGAGAGAGAACTAACCTATGGCCCAGCAACTGGCCGGCCCATCTGGCCCAGCTGCCAGTCGTCCCTAACCTCTGCGAGAAGGCAGAGGCGAAGGGGAGCACGGCGAGCTGGCCAGGGCTCCACGCAGCTGCCTGCCTGGCCTCCCCGTCGCGCTGGCGAGCGGGACAGACTCGCCAGAGCCGTCCCGATCCCTCTCTCCCCTCCATTCACCCCCTGCTCCTCCCCTCGCCTCTGCTCGCCATGGCCACCCCAGTGCCTCCCTCTCGCCCCCGAGCAGCTCCTAAGCTCTGCCTCGACGCCCTGATCCTCGCTGCCAAGCCAAGCTCCGCCGGAAGCCTCATAGCGATGACCTCGAGCTCGTCTTCATCCTTCGGACCGGTCGATCGCTGCCGCCGTTCGCCGCCATCAGGCCATCCCCGAGCCCACTCTCGTCGGCTTTGCCTTTGCGGTGAGCTTGCGGACCCGTTCCCCCTCTCTCCCCTGTCGATTGAGCATCGTGGCCCTCGATTCCATTTGAGACCCGAGGAGCTCCGCCGCGGACCTCGACGCCGGTGACGATTCTGGCGCCCCCCCGGTCAACTGACCACGTGGCTGGATGCGGCCCAGTGCTGACCTCTGTAGCGCGATTCCGGCGACGCGCCACTGTCGTTTTGGTCGCCGCCGGCGAGTCTCCGGTGGGGGCCGACATGGAGCGTCATTAGGAACTAATCGACCTAATTAGCAGACCTAACAGCCACTGACAGTGGGCCCTGGCTCAGGTCAAAGCCAAGGTCAACTCGGGATTATTCCCTGAGTCAATGACATGTGGACCCCACGTGTCAGTGACTCTGAATAGGCCTGGGTCACTGACCAGTGGACCCCACTGGTCAGGTTTGACCTGGCAATGGCCAGTTGACCTGCTGACGCAATGCTGATGTCATGCTGACACAATAATGATTTTCTAATTTAATTTAATTCTAGAAAATGGATAAAACTTCTAAAAATCATAGAAATTAATCTGTAGCTCAGATTGAAATAATTTATATATGAAAAATTATCAAAAAAATCCAAAGAATCCATTGGTGCTATTATCATGCATGCTAGAGCAACCTAAATAGGAGAAAATTGACATTTTGCAATAATGCAATATATGGAATATCACATGGAGTACGATTTTGAACCTATATTCAACTCTACTCCATTTAACTCTAACGATAGATGCATTAGCTCATTCCCACCATATTGCCATGTCATGATCATGCATCATATTGTCGCACTTGCCGTGTATTGATTGTTACTCCATCTATGTCGCGGTAGGTTCTGCTCCATCGGATACCCGTGAGTATCCCTCTCAAGGAGAGTACCTCCCCGCCAACCTGCAAGGCAAGCACACCCATTGATCATTCCGATACAATCCCATGCTCTCGCTCCTGCACTTGTTTATTGCATTAGGACAAATGTTTCAACCGTCTACCTGTTGCGGTAGTTGAACCCATTCCTCTGCATGACCTGTTATTGTCACAGTAAATAGCTAAACCTTGCAACCTAGCATACCTGGTACATGCTTGAGACTTGATGTGCTTTACCATGCTTGCTTGCTATGCTTAGAGTTGTGTCAGGTCTGATTCATCTGGGCGATGAACTGGAGTGAAACGGTGTTATTCTGATGTGATGAGCTAAATGATGAACCTGATTTGGTAAAGGTAGCGATGAGAGGCTATGTAGGAGTACATAGCGGGTTGTCTCATTGGGACCGTTCTTAGGAACTGAGTTCCGTGTTTGTGATCCAAGACTAGTTACTACCACACGTTGGGATACTTAATTGACCCTCTCGACCTATTGATCAACTAGTCCTCGGTCCAGGAGTTGCAAGTAGTTTTTGGTGTTTGTAGCATTGCTGGAGGCCGTGCGTAGCGCTGACCTTAGGGGTGGGCTACGATGTGGTAGGCAGTGGCATGGTGTACCAAGGGTCACCCGGATGGTGGGCTTGGGAACCCTGCGCACATCGTTTGGGGACGTAGCGGAAACTTCGGCCGGACTTCCATGCGGGTTCAGTCTCAAATAGGCGATAGCCTGGACTAGGGTCTTGTGTGATTGACGGTCGTGGCCGACTCCCTTGCTGGGCTTCCGCTTGAAGGTTGCCGAGGTGCCTGTTTTTATGAGCACACAGCGATAAGTGGCGAGAGCGTGTGTGAAGAAGTGCACCCTTGCAGGGTAATGAATCTGTTCGAATAGCCGCGTCCTCGGATATGGACTACTTGGAGAACTTATGTTGTTCATAAATAACTCAATGGTTACTCTTAAAAGACTCAAGACAAGTGTGAGTACCGTGGATGGCAATCTCGTAGGTGACGAGAGCGGATCCATGGTGGTGTATTGAAGTGGTGTTAGTGGACTAGGGTGCGCTATCTCAAAACTTGTTCAAAGATCTAGTAGTCGTAGTTTAGGTTAGCCAAGAGTCAAAGCTGGCATTGCTGCGTGGACCCCACTACTCCCTTTGTTGAGACATGAGCATGAATAGGTAGGTCTGTTTTAAAGACTTGCTGAGGACGATTGTACTCATGTTTGCTTAATAAATGTTGCAGATGATAACCAGGACCCATCTGGTGGGTTCTTTCTAGACGTCGACGACGACTAGTAGCTGGTATCCCAGCTAAGACCTGATGCCCTGGGATGGGCTGTATATAGTCAAGCTTTACGCCTTTTTACCTTTCATCTGCTTGTACTCAGACAGCTTTAAGCTTCCGCTTGGTTTGTATGAACATGTTTGTATGACTTGAGTGTCGGGTCATGTGACCCCTACCTGTATGAACATATTATGGAAGGCTCTTCTGAGCCTTCTAAATAAATGTTGTGTTGATGTATGGTTGAGTTGTGATGCCATAGTTGTATCTATGCATAGCGGACATGTCGTGCGTACGTGTGATGTGTAACGGTATGTATGGGATTCAACACCTAGTTGCGTGCCTCTAGTAGTACTCTTTACGGGGAAATGCCTCTTTGTGCTTCCACTGAGCCTTGGTAGCTTGCTACTGCTCCAGACACATTGATTGACCGGCATGTATCCTTCTTGCTGCTGTGTCTGTCCCTTCGGGGAAATGTCTCGTAGTGTAATGGGGTCCACGTAGCCTTCTATGACTCGTCTACGCGCAGTTGATGACTGATGTCTACTACGCAACCTTCTTCTTGTAGACTCGTGTTGGGCCTCCAAGCGCAGAGTTTTGTAGGACAGTAGCAAATTTCCCTCAAGTGGATGACCTAAGGTTTATCAATCCATGGGAGGCGTAGGATGAAGATGGTCTCTCTCAAACAACCCTGCAACCAAATAACAAAGAGTCTCTTGTGTCCCCAACACACCCAATACAATGGTAAATTGTATAGGTGCACTAGTTCGGCGAAGAGATGGTGATACAAGTGTAATATGGTTGGTAGATATAGGTTTTTGTAATCTTAAAATATAAAAACAGCAAGGTAACTAATGATAAAAGTGAGCACAAACGGTATTGCAATGCTTAGAAACAAGGCCTAGGGTTCATACTTTCACTAGTGCAAGTTCTCTCAACAATACTGACATAGTTGAATCATATGTAAATCCCTCACGTGCGACAAAGAGTTCACTCCAAAGTCACGAATAGCAGAGAACAAACGAAGAAATTATTGTAGGGTACGAAACCACCTCAAAGTTATCTTTTCCGATCGATCTATTCAAGAGTTCGTACTAACATAACCAAGTTATCCTTTCCGATTGATCTATCCAAGAGTTCGTACTAAAATAACCAAGTTATCCTTTCCGATCAATCTATCTAAGAGTTCGTACTAGAATAACACCTTAAGATACACATCAACCAAAACCCTAATGTCACCTAGATACTCCAATGTCACCACGAGTACCCATGGGCTTGATTATACGATATGCATCACACAATTTCAGATTCATCATGTTCAATCCAACACAAAGAACTTCAAAGAGTGCCCCAAAGTTTCTACCGGAGAGTCAAGACAAAAACGTGTGCCAACCCCTATGCATAGATTTCCAAGGTCACGGAACCCGCAAGTTGATCACCAAAACATACATTAAGTGGAAAAACAGAAACTGGCACTGGGCTCTAGGTTAATAGGTTAGTCCCAAAAATAATATAAAATAGCATATAAATGCATATAAAACATCCAAGATGGATAATATAATAGCATGGAACAATCAAAAATTATAGATACGTTGGAGACGTATCAAGCATCCCCAAGCATAATTCCTGCTCGTCCTCGAGTAGGTAAATGATAAAAATAGAATTTTTGATGTGGAATGCTACCTAACATTTTTATCAATGTAATCTTTATTGTGGCATGAATATTCATATCCATAAGATTCAAAACAAGAGTTTAATATTGACATAAAAACAATAATACTTCAAGCATACTAATAAAGCAATCATGTCTTTTCAAAATAACATGGCCAAAGAAAGTTATCCCTACAAAATCATATAGTCTGGCTATGCTCCATCTTCATCACACAAAGTATTAAATCATGCACAACCCCGGTTTTAGCCAAGCAATTGTTTCATACTTTAGTATTCTCAAACTTTTTCAACTTTCACGCAATACATGAGCGTGAGCCATGGATATAGCACTATAGGTGGAATAGAATATGGTGGTTGTGGAGAAGACAAAAAGAAGGAGATAGTCTCATATCAACTAGGCGTATCAACGGGCTATGGAGATTCCCATCAATAGATATCAATGTGGGTGAGTAGGGATTGCCATGCAACGGATGCACTAGAGCTATAAGTGTATGAAAGCTCAAAAGGAAACTAAGTGGGTGTGCATCCAACTCGGTTGCTCACGAAGACCTAGGGCAATTTGAGGAAGCCCATCATTGGAATATACAAGCCAAGTTCTATAATTAAAAATTCCCACTAGTATATGAAAGTGACAATATAGGAGACTCTCTATCATGAAAATCATGGTGCTACTTTGAAGCACAAGTGTGGAAAAAAGGATAGTAGCATTGCCCCTTCTCTCTTTTCTCTCATTTTTTGGTGGGCTTCTTTGGCCTCTTTTTTTATTTTTAAAGTCCAGAGTCTCATCCCAACTTGTGAGGGAATCATAGCTTCCTTCATCCTTTCCTCACATGGGACAATGCTCTAATAATGATGATCATCACACTTTTATTTACTTACAACTCAAGAATTACAACTCGATACTTAGAACAAAATATGACTCTATATGAATGCCTCCGGCAGTGTATCGGGATGTGCAATGAATCAAGAGTGACATGTATAAAAAATATGAATGGTGGCTTTGCCACAAATACGATGTCAACTACATGATCATGCAAAGCAATATGACAATGATGATGCGTATCTTAAACGGAATGGTGGAAGTTGCATGGCAATATATCTCGGAATGGCTATGGAAATGCCGTAATAGGTAGGTATGGTGGCTGTTTTGAGGAAGGTATATGGTGGGTTTAATGCACCGGCGAAAGTTGCGCGGTACTAGAGAGGCTAGTAAGGGTGGAAGGGTGAGAGTGCGTATAATCCATGGACTCAACATTAGTCATAAAGAACTCACATACTTATTGCAAAAGTCTATTAGTTATCAAAACAAAGTATTACACGCATGCTCCTAGGGGAAGGGTTGGTAGGAGTTAACCATCGCGTGATCCCGACCTCCACACAAAGGAAGACATTCAATAAATAAATCATGCTCCGACTTCGTCACATAACGGTTCACCATACGTGCATGCTACGGGAATCACAAACTTTAACGCAAGTATTTCTACCAATCCACAATTACTCACTAGCATGTCTCTAATATCACAATCTTTATATCTCAAAACAATCATAAGGAATCAAACTTCTCATAGTATTCAATGCACTTTATATGAAAGTTTTTATTATATCTCTCTTGGATGCCCATCATATTAGGACTAAATTCATAACCTAAGCAAATTACCATGCTGTTTAGAGACTCTCAAAATAATATAAGTGAAGCATGAGAGTTAAACAATTTCTATAAAATAAAACCACCGTCGTGCTCTAAAAAGATATAAGTGAAGTACTAGAGCAAATTGACAAACTACTCCAAAAGATACAAGTGAAGATTAATGAGTAGGTAAACAATCAAGTAGCTATGTGAGGGATCTCTCTCAATAAATATTTTCAGATCTGAGTATTTTATTAAACAGCAAGCAAAATAAAAATAGCACTCCAAGAATAGCACGCATCATGTAAACGAATAAAAATTTAGGCTCAACATAGGCTAACCGATAATTGTTGTTGAAGAGAGGTGGGATGTGTAGCATCCCCAAGCTTAGATGCTTGAGACTTCTTGAAATATTTACTTGGGGTACCTTGGGCATCCCCAAGCTTGAGCTTTTGTATCTCGTTCAATCCTCTCATATCATGGTTTCACCTATTCTCAAGAACTTCATCCACAGAAAACTCGAAAAGAACTCGTGAGATAGGTTAGTACACATAAGAACAAATCAACACTTCATGTACTGCCAAGACAAGTTGCACAATAATTTTCAAACATCATATACTGTTTACTATCGTTTTCAAAATTTATATCTACCAATATAGGCTATGGAAACTATAGGATAAGTAGATAACAAAACTATGACAGCAATCTGTCCAAACAGAACAGTCTGTAGCAATCTATTAAACCAGTGTACTTCTGTAACTCAAAAAATTATGAAAATTTAGGACATGCTAAATAATTTATATGACAACACTGTGTCAATATTTCAGAAACTTTCCACGTTCCAGTAAAATATGAAAATTCAAACACTACAGAAAAAGTTTCTGTTTTTACACAACACACATCAAAACATGCAATGCAAGCATCCTAAGACAATTCCTGGAACTTCTTATTGAAAAACAAGATTATAAATAACACCTAACAGAAAACAACAAAATAAAATGACGCTCCAAGAAAAACTCATATTATGTGACGAATAAAAATATAGCCCTAAGTAAGATATACCGATAATGTTGAAGACGAAAGAGGGGATGCCTTCCGGGGCATCCCCAAGCTTGGGCGCTTGAGTATTCCTTGGATATTACCTTGGGGGTGCCTTGGGCATCCCCAAGCTTAGGTTCTTGTCACTCCTTATTCTCCTCATATCGGTGTCTCACCCAAAACTTGAAAACTTCAATCACATAAAACTTAACGGAACTTCGTGAGATGGGTTAGTATAATAAAGGTAGATCATTCACTTAGGTACTGTCAAGACAAGATTCATAATTGTTCCCACATGATACCTACTGTATTCTACCATTCCCATAATTTATATCACTGAATATAAGCTATGGGAGCACTAAAACAAGCAAACTATGCATGCAAAACGGAATCTGTCAAAAACAGAACAGTCTGTGAAGATCTGTAGTGTAACCATACTTCCCAGTCTCTAAAAATTCTGAAAAATTAGGAAAACCTGTGAACACACAAAACATGATTAATACAGTAGCTTAATCATGTGAACTCACAAAAACAGAAATAAAAAGTGTTGGGTTGTCTCCCAACAAGCGCTTTTCTTTAATGCCTTTTTAGCTAGGCATGATGATTTCAATGATGCTCGCATAAAAGTAAAGAATTGAAACATGCAAAAGAGCATCATGAATCTCATGACAAGCACATTTAAGTCTAACCCACTTCCTATGCATAGGGATTTTGTGAGCAAAAAATTTATGGGAGCAAGAATCAACTAGCATAGAAAGGCAAAACAAGCATAACTTCAAAACTTTGAACACCTAGAGAGGAAACTTGATATTATTGCAATTCCTACATGCATATGTTCCTCCCTCATAATAATTTTCAGTAGCATAATGAAGGAATTTAAAAACATAACTATCACATAAAGCATTATCTTCATGATCCACGAGCATAGAAAATTTGTCACTCTCCACATAAGCAATTTTCTTCTAATTCATAATAGTGGGAGCAAACTCAACAAAATAACTATCATGAGATACTTGATTGACATAACCATTTTGAATATTAAAATCATGATGACAAGTTTCATGGTTACTATCACTCTTTATAGCATACATGTCATCATCATAATCATCATAGATAGTAGGCATGTCATTATCATAACAAATTTGCTCATCAAAACTTGGGGGACTAAAAATATCATCTTCATCAAACATAGCATCCCCAAGCTTGTGGGTTTGCATATCATTAGCATCATGGATATTCAGAGAATTCATACTAGCAATATTGCAATCATGCTCATCATTCAAGGAATTCTCATTAAGTATTTTCATAAATTCTTCCTCTACCAATTGAGCACAATTTTCCAAACCATCATTTTCACGAAAGACATTAAAAAGATGAACCAATTGATGCAACCTAAACTCCATTTTTTTTGTAGTTTTCTTTTATAAAACCAAACTAGTGAAAAACAAGAAACTAAAAGATTTAATTGCAAGGTCTAAAGATATACCTTCAAGCACTCACCTCCCCGGCAACGGCGCCAGAAAAGAGCTTGATGTCTGATACATCTCCAACGTATCTATAATTTATGAAGTATTCATGCCATGTTTACAATAATTTTATATATTTTGGTATGATTTTATTAGAACTAACCCGGACTGACGTTGTTTTCAGCAGAACTACCATGGTGTCGTTTTTTTGTGCAGAAATAAAAGTTCTCGGAATGGGCTGAAAATTTACGGAAAATATTTTTGGAAAATATAAAAAATATTGGAGCAAAAAGATACCGGAGAGGAGTCCCGAGGCAGCCACAAGCCTAGGGGGCGCCCCCCCTAGGGCGCGCCCCCTGGCTTGTGGGCCCCTCGGGAGTCCCCCTGACTTGATTCCAACGCCAACTATTCCTATAAATACCAAAATCCCCAGAAAGAAACCTAGATCGGGAGTTCCGCCGCCGCAAGCCTCTGTAGCCACGAAAAACCAATCGGGAGCCCGTTCCGGCACCCTGCCGGAGGGGGAAACCATCACCGGAGTCCATCTTCATCATCCCGGCGGTCTCCATGACGAGGAGGGAGTAGTTCACCCTTGGGGCTGAGGGTATGTACCAGTAGCTATGTGTTTGATCTCTCTCTCTCTCTCTCTCTCTCGTGTTCTTGAGATGACACGATCTTGATGTACCACGAGCTTTATTAATATAGATGAATCATATGGAGTTTTCCCCTCTCTATCTTCTTGTGATGAATTGAGTTTTCCCTTTGAAGTTTTCTTATCGGATTGAGTCTTTAAGGATTTGAGAACACTTGATGTATGTCTTGCGATGGGATATCCATGGTGACAATGGGATGTTCTATTGATTCACTTGATGTATGTTTTGGTGATCAACTTGCGGGTTCCATGACCTTGGGAATCTTTGCATAGGGGTTGGCACATGTTTTCGTCTTGACTCTCTGGTAGAAACTTTGGGGCACTCTTTGAAGTTCTTTGTGTTGGATTGAACATGATGAATCTGAAATTGTGTGATGCATATCGTATAATCAAGCCCATGGGTACTTGTGGTGACATTGGAGTATCTAGGTGACATTAGGGTTTTGGTTGATGTGTATCTTAAGGTGTTATTTTAGTACGAACTCTAGGGCTGTTCGTGACACTTATAGGGATAGCTCATAAGATTGATCGGAAAAGATAACTTTGAGGTGGTTTCATACCCTACAATAATTTCTTCGTTTGTTCTCCGCTATTTGTGACTTTGGAGCGAACTCTTTGTCGCACGTGAGGGATTTACATATGATTCAACTATGTCAGTATTGTTGAGAGAACTTGCACTAGTGAAAGTATGAACCCTAGGCCTTGTTTCTAAGCATTGCAATACCGTTTGTGCTCACTTTTATCATTAGTTACCTTGCTGTTTTTATATTTTCAGATTACAAAAACCTATATCTACCATCAATATTACACTTGTATCACCATCTCTTCGCCGAACTAGTGCACCTATACAATTTACCATTGTGTTGGGTGTGTTGGGGACACAAGAGACTCTTTGTTATTTGGTTGCAGGGTTGTTTGAGAGAGACCATCTTCATCCTACGCCTCCCACGGATTGATAAACCTTAGGTCATCCACTTGAGGGAAATTTGCTACTGTCCTACAAAACTCTGCGCTTGGAGGCCCAACACGAGTCTACAAGAAGAATGTTGCGTAGTAGACATCAAGCTCTTTGCTGGCGCCATTGCCGGGGAGGTGAGTGCTTGAAGGTATATCTTTAGATCTTGCAATTGAATCTTTTAGTTTCTTGTTGTATCACTAGTTTAGTCTACAAAAGAAAACTACAAACAAATTGGAATTGAGGTTGCCTCATATACTTCATCTTTTTAATGTCTTTCGTGAAAATGATGGAAAGGAAAATTGTGCTCAAGTGTTAGAAGAAGAAGTTATTAAAATGTTTGGCACTAAATCTTTGAGTGATGAGCATGATTGCAATGTTGTTAGTATGAATTCCTTGAATATTCATGATGCTAATGATATGCAAAGCTACAAGCTTGGGGATGCTATGTTTGATGAAGATGATATGTTTAGTCCCCCAAGTTTTGATGAGCAAATTTATTATGATGAAAGCATGCCTCCTATTTATGATGATTATGATGATGACATGTATGCTATAAATAGTGATAGTAACCATGAAACTTGTCATCATGATTTTAATATTGAATGTGGTTATGTCAATCAAGTATCTCATGAGAGTTATTTTGTTGAGTTTGCTCCCACTATTATGAATGAGAAGAAAATTGCTTATGTGGAGAGTGACAAATTTTCTATGCTTGTGGATCATGAAGATAATGCTTTATGTGATAGTTATGTTGTGAAATTCCTTCATGATGCTACTGAAAATTATTATGAGGGAGGAACATATGCTTGTAGGAATTGCAATAATATCAAGTTTCCTCTCTGTGTGTTCAAAGTTTTGAAGTTATGCTTGTTTTGCCTTCCTATGCTAGTTGATTCTTGCTCCCGTAAATTGTTTGCTCACAAAATCCCTATGCATAGGAAGTGGGTTAGGCTTAAATGTGCTAGTCATATGCTTCATGATGCTCTCTTTGTGTTTCAATTCTTATCTTTTATGTGAGCATCATTGAAATCATCTTGCCTAGCTAAAAGGCATTAAAGAAAAGCGCTTGTTGGGAGACAACCCAACACTTTTACTTTCTGTTTTTGTGTGTTCACAAGATTAAGATACTGTAGTAATCATGTTTTTGTCATTTATTTCAATAAAGTGCCAAGTAAAGCCTTTGGGATGACTCACAAGATGAGTAGAATTGATGCTGAACCAAAACAGAAAATTTTGCCTCCAGTACAGGAATATTTATTTTTTACTGGAGCGTGATAATGATCTGAAATTTTTCACAATCTTTATATACAAATTCTTCAGGTTGTCCTAATGTTTCAGAATTTTTAGAGACAGGTAAGTATGGTTACTCTACAGATCTTTACAGACTGTTCTGCTTTTGACAGATTCTGTTTTGCATGCATAGTTTGCTTGTTTTAGTGTTCCCATAGCTTGTATTCAGTGGTATAAATTATGGGAATGGTAGAATACAGTAGTTATCATGTGGGAACAATTCTGAATCTTGTCTTGACAGTACCTAAGTGAATGATCTATCTTTATTATACTAACCCTTCTCACGAAGTTCCGTTAAGTTTTGTGTGATTGAAGTTTTCAAGTTTTGGGTGAGACACCGATATGAGGAGAACAAGGAGTGACAAGAACCTAAGCTTGGGGATGCCCAAGGCACCCCCAAGGTAATATCCATGGAAGACTCAAGTGCCTAAGCTTGGGGATGCCCCGGAAGCATCCCCTCTTTCGTCTTTAACACTATCGGTATATCTTACTTAGAGCTATATTTTTATTCATCACATAATATGAGTTTTGCTTGGAGCATCATTTTATTTTGTTGTTATCTGTTAGGTGTTATTTATAATCTTGTTTTTCAATAAAAAGTTTCAAGAATTGCCTTTTAGGATGCTTGAATTGCATGTTTGATGTGTGCTGTGTAAAAACAGAAACTTTTGTTGTAGTGTTTGAATTTTCATATTTTACTGGAACGTGGTAAGTTCCTGAAATTTTTAAACAGTGTTTTCATATAAATTTTATAGCATGTACTAAATTTTCATAATTGTTTGAGTTACATAAGCACACTGGTTTAATAGATTGCTATAGACTGTTCTGTTTAGACAGATTGCTGTCATAGTTTTGTTATCTACTTATCCTATAGTCTCCATAGCCTATATTGGTAGATATAAATTGTGGAAATGATAGTAAACAGTAGATGATGGTTGGAAATTATTGTGCAACATGTCTTGGCAGTACATGAAGTGTTGATTTGTTCTTATGTGTACTAACCTATCTCACGAGTTCTTTTTGAGTTTTGTGTGGATGAAGTTTTTGAGAATTAGGTGAAATCGGGATATGAGAGGATTGAACGAGATTCAAAAGTTCAAGCTTGGGGATGCCCAAGGCACCCCAAGTAAATATTTCAAGAAGTCTCAAGCATCTAAGCTTGGGGATGCTACGCATCCCACCTCTGTTCATCAACAATTATCGGTTAGCCTATGTTGAGCCTAAATTTTTATTCTTTCACATGATATGTGCTATTCTTGGAGTGCTATTTTTATTTTTCTTGATGTTTAAATAAAATACTCAGATCTGAAAATATTTATTGAGAGAGAGAGCCCTCACATATCTACTTTATTGTTTACCTACTCATTGATCTTCCCTTATATCTTTTTGGAGTAGTTTGTCATTCACTCTCGTGCTTCACTTATATCCTATGAGTAAATGGTTGAATGAATTGAATATCATAAATCTGAAATTAAATATGCTTCATATACTTATCCCATGGGGAGTAATGACTTCACACATAATAAGTATAGGTGGTAAAATTTATTGAAAGTTAGCAAACACCGCATTGGTCACTTGAACAATTCATGAAAGAATATTGAAGGAAGAGAGATTCCACATATAAATATACTATCTTGGACATCTTCTATGATTGTGAGCTCATTAATTATTTTCAAACTCGAGCAAATTAGTTAAAATTGGACAAGGAAGACAACTTAATGAGTTATGTTTGGGTATATTTGCATAGAAGTTATATTGTTATGGATCCTCCAACATGTGGTGCTTGCTTCCACCTTATACTAGCCAAAACTTCCGCACCAAGTAGAAATACTACTTGTGCATCCAAATGCCCTTAAACCAGTTTTGCCATGAGAGTCCACTATACCTACCTATGGATTGAGTAAGATCCTTAAAGTAAGATGTCATCGGTGCAAAAAGAAATAAAAATTGCTCCTAAATATGTATGATGTTTTATTGTAAGGGAAAATAAGCGTTGTACGAACTTGTGATGGTAAAGGAATAAAAGCGACGGACTACATAATAAAGGTTGCTATCACAAAGGGCAATACAACGTGACGTTCCTTTGCATTAAGGGTTTGCACATCCAAAAACAAAAAGCGCATGACAACCTCTGCTTCCCTTTGCGAAGGGCCTATCTTTTACTTTATAGTACTTACCTTTATGCAAGAGTCATGGTGATCTTCACCACTTCCTATATTTCGCCTTTTTCTCTTGGCAAGCGTCATGTGTTGGGGAATGATCTAGACATATATATCCAAACAAATATATTTGATCATGAATTATTATTGTTGACAATTATCTATATGATAAATAAGTTGGGAGGCGAAACATTAAGCCCCTATCTTTCTCTGTGTTCGATGGATGCTATTTGTTCTAAAAATATGCGTTGAGTGTCAATAATCATGGAAGACTATATGATAGTTGAGTATGTGGAATTTGCTAAATCAAAGCTCTTACTAGACCCTTCCTGAAAATAAGATGAATTGCAATTGCTCGATGACTAGGAATATTGTTGGGGATATAACCCCGTGGTAAGACCCGCCCAGGAGGGGCCGGGTCATACCTGGCGGCTCATAAGCAAGACCCTAAGGGTGGGCCAGAAGATGAAGGCCAGGCCGCATGGCAGCTTACCAGGCGGGCCAAGACGAAGGCCCAGAGACAGAAGATGGTGTGAGACCCGGGCGGTTGAGCCGCCCGGAGACGGCTTGCCCAAGAAGGCAAGGCGGCTTAGAGGCAGGATTGACTACGTTGTATGAGTCGGTTTGGGACTCGTGTAACCCAGGGCCTTGACCTCCTATATAAAGGCGAGACCCTGGGGCGGCTTAGACAGAAACCAATCAATCGAGAACTAGGTCAAGCGAATCCGCTCCCTTGTAATCGATACTCCAATCAATACAACACAAGTAGGACGTAGGCTTTTACCTCTTCTTGAGGGGCCGAACCTGGGTAAGCTCGTGTCCCTCGTCTCGACCAACCCCTTTGAGTCCACCGCCTTAGCGATGGCCTCGAACCTAAGTCTTCGGACATCTGCTGTGACAAAACCACGACAGTTGGCGCCCACCGTGGGGCTAGCGCTCGATGGTGTTGAGTTCTCAAAGGGCTCTCTCCCAGGGATCGAGGGGTACGCTGTTGGCAGGATGACCAAGAGTCGCCGCGGCAGGCTCTACATCGACGATGCCGGCTGGGGCCCCGAGGCCGACTCAATTGAGTATGGGTTCCGGGTCCCCTTCGGCGGAATCCACGTCTTCATCGGCAAGATCGGCGGATCTGAACCCGGGCCGGACATCTACACCAACATCGTCGAGCCGGCCCGGCGCGTGCAATCCGCCCGGCACGTGCAACCCGTCCGACGCGTGCGACCCGCCCGTGTTAACCCGGGCAGGAAGCATGTCTTCGTCGGCTTCACCCAGGGCATGGAGCTTATGGGCTCTATGTCGCGGGAAGAAACGCTCATCTGCTCAGAGGATGGTTCCTTGAGCGGGGAAACGGAATCGATCTATCAGCTTCATAACGGTGGGCTCGGGGGCTACGCCGAGCCTTACCCCGAGTCAGGGTATCATGAGCTTGAGGATTATGAGCCGCCGAGCCGCGCCGCCGTCTTCATGGCGGGTTCAGCCCCGGCCCCTAGCAGCACAGCCGCCGGCGCGACCGGGTCTGGGGCTGGCAGGCCACCGGCTCAAGTTCTTCTGGATCTGATGAACGAGCTTACAACCCTGATGGAAACCGAAGTCACTGCTGAAAACCAAGCGGCCCGTAACGCGGAGATCACGAGGTTGAAGAACCAGATGGCCGGAGTCCAACAGGAAATCAACGCGCTGAAGGCCCAGATGGATGCTGAGGCGGAGCGCCTTAGGGCGGATGCTTTCCGCCTTGAGTTAGAGCAGCAGTCTGTAGCGGTGGTTCATCGGATGAGGCATCAATCCCGTTTGCCGGATCAGTATGAAGCCAGAAATCTTTTCAACATGCCAGGGACGGGACGGAATGTGCCTTTGACCGTAACCCGGACGGCGGAAGTGCCTGGAAGCAGGGCGGCGGTTCAGCATCAGCAGCCAGACCCTCCCCGACGGAACCTAAACCCGCCACCGTCCTTTCCAACACCGCCGGGTCATTATTCTAACCCGGCAGAGAACATGGTGGCAGCGGCAACCTGGCTTGGTACCATCCCGATCCCCGATGAGGCGCCCTTCGCAGAGGAGGTGCGGAATGCCATCGGATACCTGCAGATGGCGGTGGCCCAGCAGGAGAAATACACTTATAGCCGGAGTCGTGTGCATTCAACCCCCATCCCCAGCCGCAGCTACAGCCGGCGTTACGAGTCACCGGCGGTTTCTAGCAGTGAACGACATCGGAACCCGCCACGAGCCGATCGGGCAGCTCTGGATGCGCAGGCGCTGGTGGACCGGGCAAGAGCACAGCGAGAAGCGGCGGCTCTGGCAGCGGCGGCGGCTTGTCAGGAACCCACAGTTGCACCTTCCGTCTTAGTAGGAGCAGGAGTAACTTCCAGGGCTGTAGGAGTGCCGTGCTTAGCGCCGGCTTTGCGGAATGAGCGTCTGCCGAAGGATTTCAAGGGTCCTCGCAAGGTGCCCAATTATACTGCTGACCTACCTCCGGAGGCTTGGATCGAAAGCTATGAATTAGCCATGGAGATGTTGGATGTCAGTGATGCAGTATGTGCCAAATATTTCATCATGATGCTGGAAGGGCCGGCTCGCACGTGGTTGAAGGGCTTGCCACCCAACACCATTAATTCCTGGGCCGAATTGAAGGCGAAATTCATCAAAAATTTCCAAGGAACGTGCAAGCAGCCCATGACGATTGTGGATTTGGACCATTGTGTGCAGCGTGAGGACGAGTCGGCTCATCACTGGGTCCGGCGGGTCTCAACCATCATCCACTCTTCTGAACAGATTACGGCGGCTCACGCAGTTTTGATTCTGGAGAAGAATTGCCATTTTACGCCACTAAAGCAGAAGCCTGGCCAGCTCAAGCGCACGTGCCAAGATATGGGGGAGCTCATGGCGGCTCTCACCAAGTATGCAGACTCCGATAACACTAAAGACCCTGGTTCTGACGATGAGAAATCGGCTCAGGGTAAGAAAAATAACAATGGCAAGGGTCAACAGCAAAACGCGGCCGGAAACAGCAACCCGGGCAAGCGGAAGAACCCGGACGGCGGGTCAGAATTGGTGGCGAATACCAGCGCCGGGAACAATCGTGCTAAGGGCAACGGGAACTTCAGGATGCCCTTTAACAAGGGCAAAGCTCCTTTCAATCTGGAAGAGATGCTCAATAAACCTTGTCCAGAGCACAGCCGGCCTGATAAGCCGGCGGGCCATACATGGAGGGATTGCAGTATCATGCGGCAGTTTCGAGATTACAGCCTTCAACAGCATCGCAATAACGGTAATGGTCCGTCAAGCGGCTCAGGGCCGGGCGGTTCAGGAGCCGGCTTTGGCGCTGGCGGCTCAGGATCCGTTTACCAGGGTCAAGGCAATCAAGGAGGTCATCATCAACAGTCTAGCGGTGGAGGCCAGCAGCAGAATAACCAATCGGGGTACCAGAGTAACCCGAAGAAGCTCAGCGGGGGTCAGTATCATGTTTTTACAACCAGCCTCGACAAGCGAGACCGGAAGGTGCGCAAGCGGGCGGTCAATGCGGTCATGCCGGCTCTCCCGCAGTATTTGAAGTGGTCCGAGTATGATATAACTTGGAGTAGGGAGGATCACCCGCCGCGTGTTGATAACCCGGGGCAACTGGCTTTGGTAGTTGCCCCCCAAGTGGGAGGATACGTGTTCACTAAAGTACTTATGGATGGTGGCAGCAGCATCAACATCCTGTATTATGACACTTTCCGCCGGATGGGTTTGCTTGATAAGGATCTTAAGCCCTCTTCAACAGTTTTTCACGGTGTGGTGCCCGGAAAATCGGCTTATCCAGTGGGAAAGATTTCTTTGGAGGTAGCTTTTGGTGATGAATTCAACTACAGGGTGGAGTCTTTGTGGTTTGAAGTGGTCAAAATTAAGAGCCCATATCACGCTCTGTTTGGACGGCCGGCTTACGCCAAGTTCATGGCTAGGCCTTGCTATGTTTAGTTACAGCTCAAGATGCCCGGGTTGAATGGGACGATTACCGTGCATGGTGATCGGAAGACGGCTCTTGAGTGTGAGGAAGGTGACGCAGCTTACGCAAAGTCAAGTTGTGCTGAGGCAGAGCTCAAGTTTTATAAGGAAAATGTTGACCCGGAAGATATGACTCCACTGAAGAAGCCTAACACGGAATCTGAGCCGCCTCTCAAGTTTGTGGTAGAAGATACCAAGTTGGTGGACTTTACACCGGGCGACTCGTCACAGCAGTTCACTATCGGGGCTAACATGGACCCCGCATAGGAAAGCGCGCTCATCGAATTCATCCGTGAGAATCGGGACATTTTTGCATGGAAGCCTTCTGACATGCCGGGTGTACCGAGAGAATTCGCTGAGCACCACCTTAATGTGGATCCTAAGTTTAAGCCGGTCAAATAGTTCCTCCGGCGGTTCAATGAGGAGAGGTGCAAGGCTATTAGAGAAGAGGTGGCCCGGCTCTTGGCAGCAGGGTTCATCGTTGAAGTTTTTGTTGGGGAACGTTGCATGGGAAACAAAAATTTTCCTACGCACACACAAGATCTATCCATGGTGATGAGCATCTACGAGAGGGAGAGTGAATCTACATACCCTTGTAGATCGCTAAGCGAAAGCGTTTAAGAAACGCGGTTGATGTAGTCGAACGTCTCCGCGATCCAAATCGCAAGTCGTCCCTCGATCCGATCACGAACTAGCGCCGAACGGACGGCACCTCCGCGTTCAACACACGTACGGCTTGATGACGCCTTCACCTCCTCGATCCAGCGAGCGATGGTGAAGTAGTGGTTGAGTTCCAGCAGCACGACGGCGTGGTGATGGTGGTGAGGAACAATCTCTGCAGGGCTTCACCAAGCGCTACGGAGATTATGACGGAGGAACTAGAGGGTTAGGGTTGCCGCACACGGCTTGGGGAAATCTTGATGTATCCCGTGTGCTAGCCCTGCCCCTCTATTTATATGTTGAGCCTTGGGGTCTAAACTTGGAGTAAAAGCCTCCTCCAGGTCGGTTTTGCCCGCACAAGGTCGGTTTGACCCGTAGGGAAAGAGTCCAACTCGGATCCCTGCCGAACCGTGCACAGCCGCGCACAAGCGGTAGTACCGCTTCACACAAGCGGTAGTACCGCTTGGGCGGTAGTACCGCTTCACACAAGCGGTAGTACCGCTCGGGCGGTAGTACCGCTTCACCAAGCGGTAGTACCGCTTACGCGGCAGCAAAACTACTTTTGCACTTTCCAATACCTCGTGGGCTTTTATCCCTTGGCCCATATAAAGTGTTGCTGCACCCGAACACTTCGGTAAACATCCGGAACCCCTTCCGGTGAACTCCGGAACTCTTCCGGAGATCAAAACACTATTATCACATATATCAATCTTTACCTCCGGACTATTCCAGAGATCCTCGTCATATCCGGGATCTTATCCGGGACTCCGAACAACCTTCGGTCACCAACATAATAACTCAACTATACTAATCGTCACCAAACGTTAAGTGTGTAGACCCTGCGGGTACGAGAACTATGTAGACATGACCGAGACACCTCTACGGCCAATAACCAATAGCGGGACCTGGATGCCCATATTGGCTCCTACATATTCTACGAAGATCTTTATCGGTCGAACCTCTATGTCAAGGATTCAGTTAATCCCGTATGCTGTTCCCTTTGTTCTTCGGTATGTTACTTGCCCGAGATTCGATCGTCGGTATCTCTATACCTAGTTCAATCTCGTTACCGGCAAGTCTCTTTACTCGTTCCGTAATACAAGATCTCGTGGCTAACACTTTAGTCACATTGCTTGCAAGGCTCATTGTGATGTTGTATTACCGAGTGGGCCCTGAGATACCTCTCCGTCACACGGAGTAACAAATCCCAGTCTTGATCCATGCCAACCCAACAGACACCCTCGGAGATACCTGTAGAGCACCTTTATAGTCACCCAGTTACGTTGCGACGTTTGATACACACAAGGTACTCCTCCGGTGTCAGTGAGTTGCATGATCTCATGGTCAAAGGAACAGATACTTGACATGCAGAAAACAATAGCAATAAACTGACACGATCAAATGCTACGTTTACAGTTTGGGTCTTGTCCATCACATCATTCTCCTAATGATGTGATCCCGTTATCAAATGACATCTCATGATAATGGCTAGGAAAGCTTAACCATCTTTGATCAACGAGCTAGTCAACTAGAGGCTTACTAGGGACACAGTGTTGTCTATGTACCCACACATGTATTTGAGTTTCCAATCAATACAATTATAGCATGGATAATAAACGATTATCATGAACAAGGAAATATAATAATAACTAATTTATTATTGCCTCTAGGGCATATTTCCAACAGTCTCCCACTTGCACTAGAGTCAATAATCTAGTTCACATCACTATGTGATTTACATTGTAATGAATCGAACACCCATGCAGTTCTGGTGTTGTTCATGTTTAGCCCTTGGAAGAGGTTTAGTCATCGGATCTGCAACATTTAGATCCGTGTGTACTTTGCAAATATTTATGTCGTCCTCCTTGATGTAATCGCGGATGGAATTGAAACGTCGCTTTATGTGTCTGGTCCTCTTGTGAAATCTTGGTTCTTTGGCTAGAGCAATGGCACCAGTATTATCACAAAACAGAGTCATTGGGTTAAGTGCACTAGGCACTACTCCAAGATCTGTCATGAACTCCTTCATCCAGACACCTTCCTTCGCCGCCTCCGAGGCAGCGATGTACTCCGCTTCGCATGTAGAATCTGCTACCACGCTTTGCTTGGAACTGCACCAGCTAACCGCACCCCCATTTAGAATAAATACGTATCCGGTTTGCGACTTTGAGTCATCCGGATCAGTGTCAAAGCTTGCATCGACGTAACCCTTTACGACGAGCTCTTGATCACCTCCATAAACGAGAAACATGTCCTTAGTCCTTTTCAGGTATTTCAGGATATTCTTGACCGCCGTCCAGTGTTCCATTCCTGGATCACTTTGAAACCTTCCGACCATACTTATGGCAAGGCTGACATCGGGTCTTGTGCACAGCATTGCATACATGATAGAGCCTATGGCCGAAGCATAGGGGATGACACTCATCTTTTCTCTATCTTCTGCAGTCACTGGGCATTGAGTCTTACTCAACTTCACACCTTGCAATACAGGCAAGAACCCCTTCTTGGACTGATCCATTTTGAACTTCTTCAAAACTTTGTCAAGGTATGTGCTTTGTGAAAGTCCTATTAAGCGTCTCGATCTATCTCTATAGATCTTGATGCCTAATATGAAAGCAGCTTCTCCTAGGTCCTTCATTGAAAAACTCTTGTTCAAATATTCCTTCACGCTTTCCAGCATTTCTATATTGTTTCCAATCAGCAATATGTCATCCACATATAATATTAGAAACGCTATAGAGCTCCCACTCACTTTCTTGTAAATACAAGCTTCTCCGTAAACTTGTATAAACTCGAACGCTTTGATCACCTCATCAAAACGAAGATTCCAACTCCGAGATGCTTGCACCAGTCCATAAATGGATCGCTGGAGTTTGCAAACTTTGTCAGCATTCTCTGGATCGACAAAACCTTCTGGTTGCATCATATACAACTCTTCCTTAAGGTAACCGTTAAGGAACGCTGTTTTGACATCCATCTGCCAAATTTCATAATCGAAAAAGGCAGCTATTGCTAACATGATTCTGACGGACTTAAGCATCGCTACGGGTGAGAAGGTCTCATCGTAGTCAACTCCTTGAACTTGTGAAAAACCCTTTGCCACAAGTCGAGCTTTATAGACGGTGACATTACCGTCCGCGTTCTTCCTCTTAAAGATCCATTTGTTCTGAATGGCCTTACGCCCTTCAGGTAATACTTCCAAAGTCCATACTTTGTTTTCATACATGGATCCCATCTCGGATTTCATGGCCTCTAACCACTTCTCGGAATCCGGGCCCATCATCGCTTCTCCATAGCTCGTAGGTTCATCGTTGTCTAACAACATGACCTCTAAGACAGGGTTGCCGTACCACTCAGGAGCAGTACGCGTCCTTGTCGACCTATGAGGTTCGATAGCAACTTGATCCAAAGCTTCATGATCATCATCATTAACTTCCTCTTCAGCTAATGTAGGCTCCACAAAAACAACTTTCTGCGCTGCGCTACTCTCAGGTTGAAGTAAAGGTTCAACAACCTCATCAAGTTCTATCTTCCTCCCACTCAATTCTTTCGAGAGAAACTCTTTCTCAAGAAACGTTCCGTTTTTAGCGACAAACACTTTGCCTTCGGATCTGAGATAGAAGGTATACCCAACTGTCTCTTTTGGGTATCCTATGAAGACACATTTCTCCGCTTTGGGTTCCAGCTTTTCAGGCTGAAGCTTTTTGACATAAGCATCACATCCCCAAACTTTAAGAAACGACAGTTTTGGCTTCTTGCCAAACCAAAGTTCATATGGCGTCGTCTCAACGGATTTCGATGGTGCCCTATTTAAAGTGAATGCAGCTGTCTCTAATGCATACCCCCAAAACGATAGTGGCAAATCGGCAAGAGACATCATAGATCGCACCATATCCAATAGGGTTCGATTATGACGTTCGGACACACCATTACGCTGTGGTGTTCCAGGCGGTGTCAATTGTGAAACAATTCCATACTGTCTTAAGTGACTGCCAAACTCATAACTCAGATATTCTCCTCCTCGATCAGATCGTAGGAATTTAATCTTCTTGTTACGATGATTCTCAACTTCACTCTGAAATTGTTTGAACTTTTCAAATGTTTCAGACTTGTGTTTCATTAAGTAAATATACCCATATCTACTTAAGTCATCAGTGAAGGTGAGAAAGTAATGATAACCACCGCGCGCCTCAATGCTCATCGGACCGCACACATCAGTATGTATGATTTCCAATAAGTCACTTGCCCGTTCCATTGTTCCAGAGAACGGCGTTTTAGTCATCTTGCCCATGAGGCATGGCTCACATGTGTCAAGTGATTCAAAATCAAGTGACTCCAAAAGTCCATCAGCATGGAGCTTCCTCATGCGTTTTACGCCAATATGACCTAAACGGCAGTGCCACAAGAAAGTGGTATTATCATTATCAATTCTACATCTTTTGGCATCAATGTTATGAACATGTGTATCATTACTATCGAGATTCAATAAGAATAAACCCCTCACATTGGGTGCATGACCATAAAAGATATTACTCATATAAATAGAACAACCATTATTCTCTGATTTAAATGAGTAACCGTCTCGCAATAAACAAGATCCAGATATAATGTTCATGCTTAACGCAGGCACCAAATAACACTTATTTAGGTTCATCACTAATCCCGACGGTAATCGAAGAGCGAGCGTGCCGACGGCGATCACATCAACCTTGGAACCATTTCCCACGCGTATCGTCACTTCGTCCTTTGCCAGCCTCCGTCTATTCCGCAGTTCCTGTTTTGAGTTGCAAATATGAGCAACCGCACCGGTATCAAATACCCAGGCACTACAACGAGAGTTGGTAAGGTACACATCAATAAAATGTATATCATATATACCTTGTTTGTTGTTGGCCGCCTTCTTGTCAGCCAAATACTTGGGGCAATTCCGCTTCCAGTGTCCAGTTCCCTTGCAATGAAAACACACAGTTTCTGGTTTGGGTCCAGCCTTGGGTTTCTTCACGAGAGGAGCAACTACTTTGCCACTCTTCTTGGAGTTACCCTTCTTACCCTTGCCATTTTTCTTGAAACTAGTGGTTTTATTGACCATCAACACTTGATGCTCCTTCTGAATTTCAGACTCAGCGGCTTTCAGCATCGCAAACAGCTCGGCGACTGACTTGTTCATCCCGTGCATGTTATAGTTCAACACGAAGCTCTTGTAGCTAGGTGGCAATGATTGAAGAACTCTGTCAGTGATAGCCTCTGGCGGAAGGGGCATCCCTAACTCAGCCAGACGGCTGGAGTACCCAGACATTTTGAGCACGTGATCACTGATAGACCCGTTCTCCTCCATCTTGCAAGCATAGAATTTATCGGAGATCTCATATCTCTCGATCCGGGCATTCTTCTGAAAGATAAACTTCAACTCCTGGAACATCTCATATGCTCCATGACATTCAAAACGTCTTTGAAGTCCCGGTTCTAAGCCATACAACATTGCACATTGAACTATTGAGTAATCATCAGAATGAGCCTGCCAGGCGTTCACAACGTCTAGAGACTCAACTGGAGCGGGTGGATCACCAAGCGGTGCATCAAGGACATAAGCCTTCCGGGAAGCCGTAAGGATAATTCTTAGATTACGGGCCCAGTCCACAAAGTTACTTCCATCATCTTTCAACTTAGCTTTCTCTAGGAACGCATTAAAATTCAGGGGTGCTACTGCGCGAGCCATGATCTACAACATAAATATAGCAAAGACAACTTAGACTATTGTTCTAGATAATGAGTTTTAGTTAATTATATTACTTAAAAACTCCCACTCAAATTGACATCCCTCCGGTCATTCGAGTGTAACATGATCCAAATCCACCAACTCAAGTCCGATCATCACGTGAGTTGAGGTGGTTTCAATGGTGAACATCTTCATGTTGATCATATCTACTATATGACTCATGTTCGACCTTTCGGTCTCTTGTGTTCCGAGGCCATGTCTGTACATGCTAGGCTCGTCAAGTTTAACCCGAGTGTTCCGCACGTGCAACATGGCTTGCACCCGTTGTATGCGAACGTAGAGTCTATCACACCCGATCATCACGGCGTGTCTCGAAACGACGAACTTTCGCAACGGTGCACACTTGGGGAGAACACAATTTATCTTGAAATTTAAGTGAGGGATCACCTTATAATGCTACCGTCGTCCTAAGCAAAATAAGATGCATAAAAGGATTAACATCACATGCAAATCATAAGTGACATGATATGGCCATGAACTTGTGCTTTTGATCTCCATCTCCAAAGCACCGGCATGATCTCCATCGTCACCGGCATGACACCATGATCTCCATCATCTTGATCTCCATCAACGTGTCGCCATAAGGTTGTCGCGCCGACTGTTGCTTCCACGACTATTGCTAACGTTTAGCGATAAAGTAAAGCATTACATAGCGCTTAATGATTGACACGCAGGTCATACAATAATTAAAGACAACTCTATGGGTCCTGCCAGTTGCCGTACTCATCGACATGCAAGTCGTGATATTCTATACAACACATGATCATCTCATACATCACATATATCTCATCATGTAATTGGCCATATCACATCACAACATACCCTGCAAAAACAAGTTAGACGTCCTCTAATTGTTATTGCAAATTTTACGTGGCTGCTACGGGTTTGCAAGAACCGTTCTTACCTACGCAAAACCACAACGTGGTGTAGTGATTGCTTTTTGATCTTCTAAAAGAACCCTCTTCATTGAAATCGATTCAACTAAAGTGAGAGAGACAGACACCCGCTAGCCATCTTTATGCAACAAAGTTACATGTCAGTTGAAGGAACCTGTCTCGCGTAAGTGTACGCGTAATGTCGGTCCGGGCCGCTTCATCTCACAGTACCGCCGAATCAAATATCAACTAGTAACGGCAAGCAATATGTATACACCCACGCCCACAACTCGTTTGTGTTCTACTCGAGATCTCATCTACGCATAGACCTGGCTCATGATGCCACTGTTGGGGAACGTTGCATGGGAAACAAAAAATTTCCTACGCACACACAAGATCTATCCATGGTGATGAGCATCTACGAGAGGGAGAGTGAATCTACATACCCTTGTAGATCGCTAAGCGGAAGCGTTTAAGAAACGCGGTTGATGTAGTCGAACGTCTCCGCGATCCAAATCGCAAGTCGTCCCTCGATCCGATCACGAACTAGCGCCGAACGGACGGCACCTCCGCGTTCAACACACGTACGGCTTGATGACGCCTTCACCTCCTCGATCCAGCGAGCGATGGTGAAGTAGTGGTTGAGTTCCAGCAGCACGACGGCGTGGTGATGGTGGTGAGGAACAATCTCTGCAGGGCTTCTCCAAGCGCTATGGAGATTATGACGGAGGAACTAGAGGGTTAGGGTTGCCGCACACGGCTTGGGGAAATCTTGATGTATCCCGTGTGCTAGCCCTGCCCCACTATTTATATGTTGAGCCTTGGGGTCTAAACTTGGAGTAAAAGCCTCCTCCAGGTCGGTTTTGCCCGCACAAGGTTGGTTTGGCCCGCAGGGAAAGAGTCCAACTCGGATCCCTGCCGAACCGTGCACAGCCACGCACAAGCGGTAGTACCGCTTCACACAAGCGGTAGTACCGCTTGGGCGGTAGTACCGCTTCACACAAGCGGTAGTACCGCTCGGGCGGTAGTACCGCTTCACCAAGCGGTAGTACCGCTTACGCAGCAGCAAAACTACTTTTGCACTTTCCAATACCTCGTGGGCTTTTATCCCTTGGCCCATATAAAGTGTTGCTGCACCCGAACACTTCGGTAAACATCCGGAACCCCTTCCGGTGAACTCCGGAACTCTTCCGGAGATCAAAACACTATTATCACATATATCAATCTTTACCTCCGGACTATTCCGGAGATCCTCGTCATATCCGGGATCTTATCCGGGACTCCGAACAACCTTCGGTCACCAACATAATAACTCAACTATACTAATCGTCACCAAACGTTAAGTGTGTAGACCCTGCGGGTTCGAGAACTATGTAGACATGACCGAGACACCTCTACGGCCAATAACCGATAGCGGGACCTGGATGCCCATATTGGCTCCTACATATTCTACGAAGATCTTTATCGGTCGAACCTCTATGTCAAGGATTCAGTTAATCCCGTATGCTGTTCCCTTTGTTCTTCGGTATGTTACTTGCCCGAGATTCGATCGTCGGTATCTCTATACCTAGTTCAATCTCGTTACCGGCAAGTCTCTTTACTCGTTCCGTAATACAAGATCTCGTGGCTAACACTTTAGTCACATTGCTTGCAAGGCTCATTGTGATGTTGTATTACCGAGTGGGCCCTGAGATACCTCTCCGTCACACGGAGTAACAAATCCCAGTCTTGATCCATGCCAACCCAACAGACACCCTCGGAGATACCTGTAGAGCACCTTTATAGTCACCCAGTTACGTTGCGACGTTTGATACACACAAGGTACTCCTCCGGTGTCAGTGAGTTGCATGATCTCATGGTCAAAGGAACAGATACTTGACATGCAGAAAACAATAGCAATAAACTGACACGATCAAATGCTACATTTACAGTTTGGGTCTTGTCCATCACATCATTCTCCTAATGATGTGATCCCGTTATCAAATGACATCTCATGTTAATGGCTAGGAAACCTTAACCATCTTTGATCAACGAGCTAGTCAACTAGAGGCTTACTAGGGACACAGTGTTGTCTATGTACCCACACATGTATTTGGGTTTCCAATCAATACAATTATAGCATGGATAATAAACGATTATCATGAACAAGGAAATATAATAATAACTAATTTATTATTGCCTCTAGGGCATATTTCCAACAGTTTTTCACCCGGAGTGGCTTGCTAACCCGGTGTTGGTACTCAAGAAGAATGGCACGTGGCGTATGTGTGTGGATTACACGGATCTTAACAAAGCCTGTCCAGTTGACCCGTTTGCTCTCCCCCGTATCGACCAGATTATTGATGCAACGGCGGGTTGAGAGAGTTTATGCTTCCTGGACGCTTATTCAGGGTATCATCAGATCAAGATGGCAGTTAAAGACCAAGAGAAGACGGCTTTCATTACACCTTTTCGTGCTTTCTGCTATGTGTCTATGCCTTTCGGACTCAAGAGTGCCCATGCGACTTACCAGCGTTGTGTGCAGAATTGTCTTCATGGTCAAATTGGGCACAATGTTCATGCCTATGTGGATGATATTGTGGTCAAGTCCAGGAAGAAAGAAACTCTACTTGGCGACCTGAAGGAAACGTTCGATAACTTATGGGTTTACAAGATGATGCTTAACCCGGCAAAGTCTGTTTTCGGTGTACCTGCAGGCAAGCTCTTGGGGTTTCTAGTCTCTGAGCATGGCATTGAAGCTAATCCGGACAAGATAAAGGCTATTACTTCCCTGTCTGAGCCGGCCTGCATCAATGCCGTTCAGCGCCTGGCGGGTCGAATTGCTGCGTTAAGCCGATTTATAAGCCGCCTAGGTGAGAAGGCTATTCCTCTGTATCAGATGATGAAGAAAACAGACAACTTTGTCTGGAGTAAGGCGGCGGGTGAGGCGCTTGAGGCACTAAAGAAGCAGCTGGTTGAGCCGCCAATCTTGGCCGCTCCGGCTGAGAAGGAACCTTTGCTCCTCTATGTGGCGGCTAACAACAGGGCAGTCAGCGCCGCGATTGTTGTGGAGCGTAAGGAGGCAGGGAAAGAATACCCGGTTCAAAGGCCGGTTTACTACGTCAGTGAAGTCCTGATCGAGTCCAAGCAAAGGTACCCACATTGGCAGAAACTGATATATGGGGTGTTCATGGCAAATCGTAAATTGAAGCATTACTTCCTGGGACACCAGATCACTGTGGTTAGCTCTGCCCCGTTGGGAGACATAATTCAAAACAGAGAAGCCACTGGCAGGATTGCTAAGTGGGCATTGGAGCTTGGGCCTCTTAATCTGAAATATGTGCCTCGCACGGCTGTCAAGTCTCAAGCCTTGGTGGACTTTATAAACGACTGGACAGAGTGTCAGTCGCCCGAGGAGAAGCCGGATAACACATACTGGACAATTCATTTTGATCGATCCAGACAATTGGAAGGGTCAGGGGCTGGAGTTGTCTTAACTTCCCCTAGAGGTGACAAGTTTTGTTATGTGTTAAGGTTGATGTTTCCATGTACTAACAATGCAGCTGAATATGAGGCTTTACTTCATGGCCTCCGTGTGGCTAAGGAGATGAACCTGAGCCGGGTTAGATGCCTCGGCGACTCAGACCTCGTGGCTCAGCAAGTTTCAGGCACGTGGGATTCCAAAGACCCACGAATGGCGGCTTATCGTTAGGCGGTGGATATCATCGCTAGTCACTTCAAGGGTTATCAGGTGGATCATATTGACCGTCGCAAGAACGAGGCGGCTGATGCGTTGTCAAGACTGGGCTCTCAGCGTAAGCCAGTACCGCCTAACGTTTTCTTGGATGTGTTATATCACCCGTCTATTAAGCTACCTTCGGAAGAGGATCTGGCTATACCTGACCCGGAGGGGCAATTGGTGGTGGCTCTGCATGCTATCCCTAACTGGACGTTGCCTTACGTGGCGTATTTGACTCGTGGCGAGTTGCCTGAGGACGAGACCTTGGCGAGATAAATCGTAAGGCGATCTAAATCTATGACTATCATCAATGGCGAGTTACATAAGCGCAGCGTCACTGGCGTTTTTCAGCGTTGCGTTTCTCCTGAAGAGGGTAAGGAGATCTTAAATGAAATTCACGCCGGCGATTGCGGTCATCACGCCGGCTCAAAATCTTTGGTGGCCAAGGCTTTCCGGCATGGTTTCTTCTGGCTGACGGCTCATAAGGATGCGGAAGACCTGGTCACCAAGTGCGATGGATGTCAGAAGTTTGGGCGACGTGCTCATATGCCAGCTCAGGAATTGCGGATGATCCCAATTACCTGGCCGTTCGCGGTCTAGGGGCTTGATATGGTCGGGCCCTTCAAGAGATCTAAAGACAAGAAGACCCACCTTTTGGTGGCGGTGGATAAGTTTACCAAGTGGGTTGAGGCTGAGCCGGTCGGCAAGTGTGACGCGGCTACGGCGGTTCAATTTCTCAAAAAATTGATCTACCGTTTTGGTTACCCTCACAGTATCATCACGGACAATGGCACAAACCTATCCAAGGGGGCTATGCAAGCATTCTGTGAAAGTGAGCACATCCGGCTTGACGTCTCTGCGGTTGCTCATCCACAATCCAATGGTCAGGCAGAGCGTGCTAACCAGGAGATCTTGAGAGGCATCAAGCCCCGGCTTATGGTTCCTCTCCAGCGAACGCCGGGTTGTTGGGTAGAGGAGTTACCGTCAGTTCTCTGGAGCATCAGAACTACCCCCAACAGGTCAACCGGCTATACGCCTTTCTTTATGGTTTATGGCGTAGAAGCTGTGTTACCAAGTGATATACGTCATGACTCGCCGCGGGTGGCGGCTTACGTTGAGACAGATAATGAAACAGCGCGTCAGGACGCGTTAGATGCTTTGGATGAAGAGCGTGATCTGGCGGCGGCTCGATCGGCGATTTATCAACAGGACCTGCGTCGCTATCATAGCCGCAGAGTTAAGACCCGGACGTTTCAGGAAGGCGACTTGGTGTTGCGTCTGATTCAAGATCAGACGGATGCGCACAAGTTATCTCCTCCATGGGAAGGACCTTTTGTGGTCAGCAGAAATCTCAACAATGGGTCATATTATCTCAGTGACGTACGAGACGAGTCACGCTCTTCTGGACAGGAGACCCACCGGCCGTGGAATATCGCTCATCTGCAGCCATACTATACTTGAGTCATCGACTCCCATCATTGTACATCATCATTGTATATACCTTCTATATATATAATAAAGTTGGCATCCCTGCAAGCCGGGGCCTCTGCCTGTTATATACTCCAGATTGTGCAAAATTGGACTCAACCACAAGGTCATTTGGGGGCTTCCAACCCGCCAGGGTTTAGCTTACACACCCTCTTGATCGGCTCTTCAGCCACCGTAAGGCCGGGTTAGATACCCAAAAAGTTGACTTCGTCAACAAGGTCATTTGGGGGCTTCCAACCAGCCGGGTTTAGCTTACACACCCTCTTGATCGGCTCTTCAGCCACCGCAAGTTTGAGTTAAACCTGCCTGTATGCTGCTGCTGCTCCGTTAGGTGACCCGCCGAAATCTTACCAGTTAATCTCGACTAGAGACCCTGAACTGTTCAAAATATTTGACAGTCACTCTCGCTAGAGACCCTGTATAGGTCAAGGTTAAATCGGCGGCTCTTGTCACGTGAGGGCCGGCTTACGGAAAGCGAGGATAAACTCACCCATCTGCTGCATAATCTCCGCTATGTGGCCCGTTCGTACTCTTAAGCAATTACTCTTTTAAAGACCCTGCACTGTTTAAGGTTCAAACGACGGATTTATGTCACGTGAGAAGTAGCTTGTGGGCCCTAGGGGTACTCATGCCCTGCTGCGCCTCTTTATGGTTTGTGTTGCTCTTACCAGTTAATCTCGCCTAGAGACCCTGAGCCGTTCAAGGGAGTTGACGGTCACTCTCACTAGAGACCCTGTACTGCTAAGAGTTCAAACAACAAATTCATGCCATAAGAGCCGGCATATGAGTTTTCAAAAGATTTAACATGCAAGGTTATAAACGATTTAACATCTTCGGGTTGTGCTTTTTCAAGCCGCCCTCACAACAATACAGAACATATTCTGTCTTGTTTGTTTTTGCACGGTTTATCTCCTAAGATGAGCCGCCGTGCAAAATGATGAAAAGATGAACAGAACACAAGACAGATAAAAGTGCATCAAGTGGCACGGCTCAGGCAATCAAGTTTTTCTACGTCTATTACAAAGCTCTCCAGGGAGCCCAAAATACAAACGGACTTAAGGTTTTTTATACACATCCAGTCTCGGTGGCTTAGAAAGCCGGGTTATCAATTTCAGGAGCGAGTGTTCAGCTTAATGGCGGGTCATCCTGCGGCGGGTCTTCGACCTCTTCGATCTGAAGATTGTCCACATCCCAGTTGCAGTTTGTTAAAGCTTCAAACTGGGCCTCGTCAAAGAGGGGAGATGGGTCAATTTCAGGAGCAAAGAGTGGCTTACGGCGTGCAGGAGTTAAGTCTCTGGCTTCAAAAGTTGGGCAACGCACTCGTTTGCTATCTTCACCATAAGCCGCCTGGTATGAGTTCAGATCAATTTCACTGACAAGTGTTGATGCGAGTACTCGGGAGGCCTTCATACACTTGGCATAGTCAGCTTCCGTAAAGTCTGAGCCGTCATCCTTCTTGGATGGAAAGCCATCCATCATCTCTTCTGCAGTCAGTTCAGGGGCAAAGGCCAGAGACCGGCTTAGCGCGGCCATTGCTCCCTTTCTGGCGGCTGATCCTTTAAGCTCGTCAATTTGCTTGGGCAGAGTTGACAAGAGTTCTATCACTCCCTTCATGAATTTGGGGATGCTTTTTTCAGTCAGCATCGCTTTGATGGTGCAAAGGGTCCCGCAGTATAGCTGTTCTGTCAAGGTGTATACTGCTTTCAGCTTCAATAAGCTATCAGAAGATAATTGGCGGCTTCTTTGACCTGCAAGGATGTGAGGCATTATAAGCCGCCCGCACAGTTTTTCAACAAGGCAAGGAAATTTGTTAAGTATTCAGCACTTACCAAAGATAGCAGAAGTCATCTGGGATATATGACGCTTGAGGGTCTGTAGCTCTTCTGACACAAGCTTGAGCCGCTGGTCAGCATCATCTGCGCGCTTGGTCAGGGCGGTTTGTGTAGACTCAGCAGTCTTTTTGAAGGCAGTAAAATCAGCTTGAACCTTCTCAAGCTCTTTAACGGCAACCCGCCATTTCTCTTCCGCCTCAGACCGGGCGGTTTGTTGCGAGGTAACAGTTTCCTTTAGCATGGTCAGATCAGACTCGGCCGCATCCAAAGCTTCCTGCATCATACGAAATCAAAAAGTTCAGGAGGTTTAAGTCGCCAGGATGAGATATTAGTAGACAAAGAGTGATGAAGCTATTATGATACAAGTCTCAAGCAGATTGCAAGCAATATACTTGACACTTGGGGGCTAATGTCTGTGTTTTCTCTCCAAATCTACAATGAAGTTCCGGCTCATCTTCGTAAAGTTAAGCCGGCACTTGGGGGCTACACACGGCGCTCTCCAAGTCTACAATGAAGTTCCGGCTCATCTTCGTAAAGTTAAGCCGGCACTTGGGGGCTACACACGGCGCTTTCCAAGTCTACAGTGAAGTTCCGGCTCCTCATTTTTATAATGACCCGGACTTGGGGGCTACACTTGGATCTACTTCTCAAGTAATTACCGGCTTATTATCTGTATTAACCCGATACTTGGGGGCTACCAGTTAAGCTATTTGGAGTATGACAAAGATTGGAAGACCCGGTCTACTATTTGCAATATTAAACCAGCTCTTGGGGGCTACATGAGGGTATAAGGAAAGAGCAAGAGAAGAGGAGTACCTCATATTTTTTCTTCATCAGTCCAACAAGCTTCAATTCCATATTACGGCTTGTGGAGAGGCGGTTCAGATAACCAGCATGTAGTTCATCTGCAGTCAGCTTTTCTAACACGGGGAATTCAAAACCAAGTTTCTCTGGTGAGACTGTTTCAGCCTTGCTGGTGTGTCTTGTTAACACATGGGGTTCAGGAGAGTGATAACCCGTCCCAGTGATAACAACGTCTGGATGAGCTGTGTCTTCGGCGACTGTTGAAGGGCTGGGCGGCTTAGGATCAGCCTTTGGTGGACTTTCAGGAGTGACCATGTTGTCGACAGCCGGTTCAGAGGGCTGAGGAGCATCTTTAGGCGCATCTTTCCTAGCCTCAGTAGGCTTAGCATAAGGTACAGGGGAGTCCGGCCTAGCAGTCTCCGGCTCTTGGGTAGCAGGAGCAGCGGTAGACCCGCATGTTTTCCTTCGTTTTGCTTGAGCCCTGGAAGCAAAAAATGTTACATAGAGGACAAGGGTGATAAAAGGTATGGTGCAAATACTAAAGGTACGTACTCCGGGTTGATTTTCAGAGGAGGCAGCTTGGATGCAGTCGAATCACCAGATGAAGGGGGCGACTCCTAAAAAAGTTAAGACGATAAACAAAAGAGAGTAAGGTTACAATGCAAGACTATTAAAAATCGGACTTGGTTAAAAGAGTACCTCAGCAGGCCGTTTCCGAGGAGCCGGAGAGTTTGGTAAACCGCTCAAAAGCTCTTCAGAGCCGGTGCTCCGGGTCTGACGTCTGGAAGTGTGTTGTTGCTTTTTCAAAAGAAAATCGGGGTCTAAATAAGCAAGAGGATGAGAAAATGGAACTTTCCGGATGACCCGCCGTATTTTCTCTGGTGGAAAGTTTTCTGAGTTAGAGGAAATGTAAGTTACCTCAGGGACGTCTACATGGCTTGTCTCCATTTCCTCCTGTGAATAATTATCGTCAATAAGTTGCATAAAGAGACGGCCAAGGGAGTCAAGTTCTACCTCCGAGTCGTCAAGCTCAGGCGGGTCCTGAGCAGCAGTTTTCTTCTTGCGGCCGCGGGTTTTAGCCACCTTAGGTTTCCTCACAGGAGGAGTATATTTCTTCTTCCAGAAAGAAGAGCCGGCCTGTGTATAAACCGCCAAAATAGGTTTAAATGAGCAAGGCAGAAGGTCAAGACAAGAACGAGCAATTTTGTTGGAAAAAAGTTTCTTACAGCTGGAGCCGGGTTCTTGACGCAAAAGGGTTTCAGCCCAACTTTGTTGCAAGTCTCTTGTTTTTCACCAAGAAGTGATTTGACGGAAGAGTTGATATCTTGCTCTATCAGGGGGGTGGCGTTGAAGCAGAGAGGGTCATTTGGTTCACCCATGAATTGGTGCATGAGTCGGTCACGCCGGCTCAGTGGCAAGATCTTCCAGCTAACCCAGCAACAGGTTAAGTCGACGCCAGTCAAGCCGTTTGCCATTAAGGCCCTGATTTCCGCGAAAGCCGGAGCATATTTCGCTCGCTCTGTGGCGGACATCCGGTCTGGGAGTTCTTCGGTGTTGCAAAGCCGGGTAGGACGGTAACCCGACAGCGGGTTCTCTTCTTTGGGAGAAGTGTCCTTGTAGTATAACCAGGTCTTGTTCCAATCCTTGGGGTGACTTGGTAAGATAGCTGCTGGGTAGGGAAAATCTCTCCGTCTCTGGATAGAAACGCCGCCAAGCTCCAACTTTGGTCCAGCCGCCACGTCAGTTTGGCGGTTGACGTAAAAATAGTCACGGAAGAGGTCAACAGACGACTCTTCTTGCAGGTAAACTTCGCATAAGACTATCGGTTAGCCTATGTTGAGCCTAAATTTTTATTCGTTCACATGATATGTGCTATTCTTGGAGTGCTATTTTTCTTTTTCTTGCTGTTTAAATAAAATACTCAGATCTGAAAATATTTATTGAGAGAGAGAGCCCTCACTTAGCTACTTTATTGTTTACCTACTAATTGATCTTCCCTTATATCTTTTTGGAGTAGTTTGTCATTCACTCTCGTGCTTCACTTATATCCTATGAGTAAATGGTTGAATGAATTGAATATCATAAATCTGAAATTAAATATGCTTCATATACTTATCCCATGGGGAGTAATGACTTCACACATAATAAGTATAGGTGGTAAAATTTATTGAAAGTTAGCAAACACCGCATTGGTCACTTGAACAATTCATGAAAGAATATTGAAGGAAGAGAGATTCCACATATAAATATACTATCTTGGACATCTTCTATGATTGTGAGCTCATTAATTATTTTCAAACTCGAGCAAATTAGTTAAAATTGGACAAGGAAGACAACTTAATGAGTTATGTTTGGGTATATTTGCATAGAAGTTATATTGTTATGGATCCTCCAACATGTGGTGCTTGCTTCCACCTTATACTAGCCAAAACTTCCGCACCAAGTAGAAATACTACTTGTGCATCCAAATGCCCTTAAACCAGTTTTGCCATGAGAGTCCACTATACCTACCTATGGATTGAGTAAGATCCTTAAAGTAAGATGTCATCGGTGCAAAAAGCAATAAAAATTGCTCCTAAATATGTATGATCTTTTATTGTAAGGGAAAATAAGCGTTGTACGAACTTGTGATGGTAAAGAAATAAAAGCGACGGACTACATAATAAAGGTTGCTATCACAAAGGGCAATACAACGTGATGTTCCTTTGCATTAAGGGTTTGCACATCCAAAAACAAAAAGCGCATGACAACCTCTGCTTCCCTCTGCGAGGGGCCTATCTTTTACTTTATAGTACTTACCTTTATGCAAGAGTCATGGTGATCTTCACCACTTCCTATATTTCGCCTTTTTCTCTTGGCAAGCGTCATGTGTTGGGGAATGATCTAGACATATATATCCAAACAAATATATTTGATCATGAATTATTATTGTTGACAATTATCTATATGATAAATAAGTTGGGAGGCGAAACATTAAGCCCCTATCTTTCTCTGTGTTCGATGGATGCTATTTGTTCTAAAAATATGCTTTGAGTGTCAATAATCATGGAAGACTATATGATAGTTGAGTATGTGGAATTTGCTAAATCAAAGCTCTTACATAGACCCTTCCTGAAAATAAGATGAATTGCAATTGTTCGATGACTAGGAATATTGTTGGGGATATAACCCCGTGGTAAGACCCGCCCAGGAGGGGCCGGGTCATACCTGGCGGCTCATAAGCAAGACCCTAAGGGTGGGCCGGAAGATGAAGGCCAGGCCGCATGGCGGCTTACCAGGCGGGCCAAGACGAAGGCCCAGAGACAGAAGATGGTGTGAGACCCAGGCGGTTGAGCCGCCCGGAGACGGCTTGCCCAAGAAGGCAAGGCGGCTTAGAGGCAGGATTGACTACGTTGTATGAGTCGGTTTGGGACTCGTGTAACCCAGGGCCTTGACCTCCTATATAAAGGCGAGACCCTGGGGCGGCTTAGACAGAAACCAATCAATCGAGAACTAGGTCAAGCGAATCCGCTCCCTTGTAATCGATACTCCAATCAATACAACACAAGAAGGACGTAGGCTTTTACCACTTCTTGAGGGGCCGAACCTGGGTAAACTCGTGTCCCTCGTCTCGACCAACCCCTTTGAGTCCACCGCCTTAGCGATGGCCTCGAACCTAAGTCTTCGGACATCTGCTATGACAAAACCACGACAAATATGGTTTGTTAGTTTTCAAGAAACTTTATGGTCTATACTTTAACATGTCAATAGCTTGTTACTTGATCATGAGAAGTTTTATGAGATGAGCTACTGTTTATGGTTTATATTGATGCTAGAAAGAGTGATTGGAATTATCATTGATCAAATTTGTACACTTGCTAGCATTCACACTTCATAAATTATTTCTTTTATCATTTACCTACTCGAGGACGAGCAGGAATTAAGCTTGGGGATGCTGATACGTCTCCAACGTATCTATAATTTATGAAGTATTCATGCCATGTTTACAATAATTTTATATGATTTTGGTATGATTTTATTAGAACTAACCCGGACTGACGCTGTTTTCAGCAGAACTACCATGGTGTCGTTTTTTTGTGCAGAAATAAAAGTTCTCGGAATGGGCTGAAAATTTACGGAGAATATTTTTGTAAAATATAAAAAATACTAGAACAAAAAGATACCGGAGAGGAGTCCCGAGGCAGCCACAAGCCTAGGGGGCGCCCCCCCCCTAGGGCACGCCCCTTGGCTTGTGGCCCCCTCGGGAGTCCCCCTGACTTGATTCCAACGCCAACTATTCCTATAAATACCAAAACCCACAGAAAGAAACCTAGATCGGGAGTTCCGCCGCCGCAAGCCTCTGTAGCCACGAAAAACCAATCGGGAGCCCGTTCCGGCACCCTGCCGGAGGGGGAAACCATCACCAGAGGCCATCTTCATCATCCCGGCGGTCTCCATGACGAGGAGGGAGTAGTTCACCCTCGGGGTGAGGGTATGTACCCGTAGCTATGTGTTTGATCTCTCTCTCTCTCTCTCGTGTTCTTGAGATGACACGATCTTGATGTACCACGAGCTTTATTAAGATAGATGAATCATATGGAGTTTTCCCCTCTCTATCTTCTTGTGATGAATTGAGTTTTCCCTTTGAAGTTTTCTTATCGGATTGAGTCTTTAAGGATTTGAGAACACTTGATGTATGTCTTGCGATGGGATATCCGTGGTGACAATGGGATGTTCTATTGATTCACTTGATGTATGTTTTGGTGATCAACTTGCGGGTTCCGTGACCTTGGGAATCTATGCATAGGGGTTGGCACATGTTTTCGTCTTGACTCTCCGGTAGAAACTTTGGGGCACTCTTTGAAGTTCTTTGTGTTGGATTGAACATGATGATTCTGAAATTGTGTGATGCATATAGTATAATCAAGCCCATGGGTACTTGTCGTGACATTGGAGTATCTAGGTGACATTAGGGTTTTGGTTGATGTGTATCTTAAGGTGTTATTTTAGTACGAACTCTAGGGCTGTTCGTGACACTTATAGGGATAGCTCATAAGATTGATCGGAAAAGATAACTTTGAGGTGGTTTCGTACCCTACAATAATTTCTTCGTTTGTTCTCCGCTATTTGTGACTTTGGAGCGAACTCTTTGTCGCACGTGAGGGATTTACATATGATTCAACTATGTCAGTATTGTTGAGAGAACTTGCACTAGTGAAAGTATGAACCCTAGGCCTTGTTTCTAAGCATTGCAATACTGTTTGTGCTCACTTTTATCATTAGTTACCTTGCTGTTTTTATATTTTCAGATTACAAAAACCTATATGTACCATCCATATTACACTTGTATCACCATCTCTTCGCCGAATAGTGCACCTATACAATTTACCATTGTGTTGGGTGTGTTGGGGACACAAGAGACTCTTTGTTATTTGGTTGCAGGGTTGTTTGAGAGAGACCATCTTCATCCTACGCCTCCCACGGATTGATAAACCTTAGGTCATCCACTTGAGGGAAATTTGAGAACACTCAACCTAAGGTTTATCAATCCGTGGGAGGCGTAGGATGAAGATGGTCTCTCTCAAACAACCCTGCAACCAAATAACAAAGAGTCTCTTGTGTCCCCAACACACCCAACACAATGGTAAATTGTATAGGTGCACTAGTTCGGCAAAGAGATGGTGATACAAGTGTAATATGGTTGGTAGATATAGGTTTTTGTAATATTAAAATATAAAAACAGCAAGGTAACTAATGATAAAGTGAGCACAAACGGTATTGCAATGCTTAGAAACAAGGCCTGGGGTTCATACTTTCACTAGTGCAAGTTCTCTCAACAATACTGACATAGTTCATTCATATGTAAATCCCTCACATGCGACAAAGAGTTCCCTCCAAAGTCACAAATAGCGGTGAACAAACGAAGAAATTATTGTAGGGTACGAAACCACCTCAAAGTTATCTTTTCCGATCGATCTATTCAAGAGTTCGTGCTAACATAACCAAGTTATCCTTTCCGATCGATCTATCCAAGAGTTGGTACTACAATAACCAAGTTATCCTTTCCGATCAATCTATCTAAGAGTTCGTACTAGAATAACACCATAAGATACACATCAACCAAAACCCTAATGTCACCTAGATACTCCAATGTCACCACGAGTACCCATGGGCTTGATTATACAATATGCATCACACAATTTCAGATTCGTCATGTTCAATCCAACACAAAGAACTTCAAAGAGTTCCCCAAAGTTTCTACCGGAGAGTCAAGACGAAAACGTGTGCCAACCCCTATGCATAGATTTCCAAGGTCACGGAACCCGCAAGTTGATCACCAAAACATACATCAAGTGGATCAATAGAACATCCCATTGTCACCAAGGATATCCCATCGCAAGACATACATCAAGTGTTCTCAAATCCTTTAAGGACTCAATCCGATAAGAAAACTTCAAAGGGAAAACTCAATTCATCACAAGAAGATAGAGAGGGGAAAACTCCATATGATTCATCTATATTAATAAAGCTCGCAATACATCAAGATCGTGCCATCTCAAGAACACGAGAGAGAGAGAGATCAAACACATAGCTACTGGTACAAACCCTCAGCCTCGAGGGTGAACTACTCCCTCCTCGTCATGGAGACCGCCGGGATGATGAAGATGGCCTCCGGTGATGGTTTCCCCCTCCGGCAGGGTGCCGGAATGGGCTCCCGATTGGTTTTTCGTGGCTACAGAGGCTTGCGGCGGCGGAACTCCCGATCTAGGTTTCTTTCTGGAGGTTACTGGATATATAGGGGTACTTGGCGTTGGAATCACGTCAGGGGGATCCACGAGGCGGCGACAAGCCAAGGGGGCACGCCCTAGGGGGGCGCCCCCTAGGCTTGTGATTGCCTTGTGGCTCTTCTGGCCCACCTCCAATGCTCCCTGGGCTTCTTCTGGTCCATAAATGATCACCGTAAATTTTTATTCCGTTTGGACTCCGTTTGATATTCCTTTTCTGTAAAACTCAAAAACAAGGAAAAAACAGAAACTGGCACTGGGCTCTAGGTTAATAGGTTAGTCCCAAAAATAATATAAAATAGCATATAAATGCATATAAAACATCCAAGATGGATAATATAATAGCATGGAACAATCAAAAATTATAGATACGTTGGAGACGTATCAATGACATTTATGTCCCATGGCGTAATGGAGTCCCTGTAGCTTGCTATGACTCGTCTACACACGCTGAGGCCAACACCTGCATTGTTGGGTTACGTATGCCTGTCCCTGTACGGATGTGCCACTTGGGTTCTATGACTAGTCATGTCGACCCGGGTTCTTGGACATTTGAATGCTAGCGACATATTCACATTCCTGAGCCAAAAGGCGCAAACGGTCCCGGCCCAGGTAAGGTGGCAGCCGTGGAGATAACCGTGCGTGAGGCCGCAAAGTAATGTGAAGTGTTACATGCTAGATTCTTATGGCTTAGGATCGGGGTCCCGATAGATTCTCACCCTCCAAATTATTCGGAAGCCATCTAACTAAAGTTGACTCTTCTTTAGTCCCTTTATCATCAATTTTAATATTATTAAACAAAGAGTCAATAGGAGGAACACCAATCACTTTAAGATCTTCATCATTTTTATCATCTAGAGAGATAGGTTTGGCAGCCATTTGATTTATTAAAGTGGCTTCTGCATCGGAGATTTTACCAAGCAGATTTTCAGCATGAGCATACTTAGATTGGAGATTACAAACTTCTATACTAATGTCATCAAGTTGATTTGTTATGGCATCTAGTACGGTAGAGTATTCTCTAAGCTCATCAGTAAAATACTTGTTATGCTCAAATTGTGTAGTCATATATTCCTTAGTACTTTTCTCAATTTCAAGCAAAATATTAGGGTAAGGAACATCATTGTACTTTCGTTGGGGTACCATGGCTACGCAAACAAGATTGCAAGCAAGCAAGAGATCTGACGAGAAAAAGGCAAAGGAAAAAGAGGGCGAATAAAACGGCAAATTGGTGAAGTGTGGGAGAGGAAAACGAGAGGCAAATGGCAAATAATGTAATTGCAAGGAGATGAGATTTGTGATTAGGAACCTGGTAGATGATGATGGAGTCTCCTCGGCGCCTGATATTGGCACGTAGAAGAGACCGCTTCCTCCTCGGCAACGGCGCCAGAAAGTATCCTTGACGTGGGTTGAGACTGCGTCGGTTTTTTCCCCCAAGAGGAAGGGATGATGCAGCACAGTGACGACAAGTATTTCCCTCAGTTATGAAACCAAGGTTATCGAACCAGTAGGAGGATCACCACCACCTAATAAGCAGCTCCTGCACACAAACAACAAATACTTGCAACCCGACGCGAAAGAGAGGTTGTCAATCTCTCTACGGGGAAAATATGGATTAGGTAGTGATGGATAGGAGAGATAGATCTCCCAAGAACGCAATAAGGCAAATAGGTGCAGCGATATTATTTTTTTGGTATAGTAGATCTGAAAACAAAGATGGCAAAAAGATAGATCGGAAATCAATATGTTGGAAAAGTAGACCCGGGGCCGTACGTTTCACTAGTGGCTTCTCTCATGAGTATAGCGCACGGTGGGTGAACAAATTACTGTTGGGCAATTGATAGAAAATCAAATAGTCATGACGATATCCAAGGCAATGATCATTATATAGGCATCACGTCCAAGATATGCAGACCGACTCCTGCCTGCATCTACCACTATTACTCCACACATCGACCGTCATCCAGCATGCATCTAGTGTATTAAGTTCATGGAAAAATGGAGTAATGTAATAAGAACGATGACATGATGTAGACAAGATCTATTCATGTAGGAATAGACCCCATCTTGTTATCCTTAATGGCAACGATAGATGCGTGCCTTGCTGCCCCTTCTGTCACTGGGAAAGGACACCGCAAGATTGAACCCATCACAAAGCACCTCTTCCCATGGCAAGAAAAATCGATCTAGTTGGCCTAACTAAACCAAAGATTTGAAGAAGAAATACTAGGCTATAAGCAATCATGCATATAAGAGATCAAAGAAGACTCAAATAATATTCGTGGATAGAAACTAATCATGAACTCAAAATTCATCGGATCCCAATAAACACACCGCAAAGGTTTACATCAAATAGATCTCCAAGAGACCATTGTATTGAGAATCAAAAGATAGAGAGGAAGCCATCTAGCTACAGCCTACGGACCCGTAGGTCTATGGTGGACTACTCAAGCATCATCGGTGAGGCACCTATGAAGAAGATGAACCCCTCCATGATAGTGTTAGATGAGATCTCGAGGTTCTGGAACTTGCGGCGGGTGGATGTGTTTTTCGTCGACTCCTCTAGGGTTTTCTAAATATTTGGGAATTTATAGGCGTCATAGGCGGTGGAGGGGGGTCCCGAGGTGGGCACGACCCACCAGGCCACTCCATGGGGCCTCTGGCGCGCCCTGGTGGGTGTTCCCCACCTCGAGCCTCCTCTCTGGTTGTTGTTTGGCCCATCTGGTGTCTTCTGGTCCAGAAAAAATCTCCAAAAAGTTTCAGCTCGATTGGACTCCGTTTGGTATTGATTTTCTGTGAAGTAAAAAACAAGAACAAACAGGAACTGGCACTTTGGCACTATGTCAATAGGTTAGTCCCAAAAAATGATATAAAGTTGCTATAAAATGATTGAAAACATCCAAGAATGATAATATAATAGCATGGAACAATCAAAAATTATAGATACATTGCAGACGTATCACGCAGCACAGAAAGATGTTTCTGTGGAGCCTACACCAGTTGAAGAGGAAGCTAATGATGATGATCATGACGCTTCATATCAAGTTATTATCGAACCTCGTAGGTCGACAAGGACACGTACTGCTCCTGAGTGGTACGGTAACCCTGTCTTAGAGGTCATGTTGTTGGACAACGATGAACCTACGAGCTATGGAGAAGCGATGGTGGGCCCAGATGCCGACAAATGGTTAGAGGCCATGAAATCCGAGATACGATCCATGTATGAAAATGAAGTATGGACTTTGGAAGTATTACCTGAAGGGCGAAAGGCCATTCAGAATAAATGGATCTTTAAGAGGAAGACGGGCGCGGATGGTAATGTCACCGTCTATATAGCTCGAGTTGTGGCAAAGGGTTTTTCACAAGTTCAAGGAATTGACTACGATGAGACTTTCTCTCCCGTAGTGATGCTTAAGTCCGTCAGAATCATGTTAGCAATAACTGATTTTACGATTACAAAATTGGGCAGATGGACGTCAAAACAACGTTCCTTAACGGTTTCCTTGAGGAAGAGTTGTATATGATACAACCGGAAGGTTTTGTCGATCGAGAGAATGCTGACAAAGTTTGCAAGCTCCATCGATCCATTTATGGACTGGTGTAGGCATCTCGGAGTTGGAATAAGCGCTTTGATGAGGTGATCAAAGCGTTTGGGTTTATACAAGTTTACGGAGAAGCTTGTATTTACAAGAAAGTGAGTGGGAGCTCTATAGTGTTTCTAATATTATATGTGGATGGCATATTGCTGATTGGAAACAATATAGAATTTTTGGAAAGCATGAAGGAATATTTGAACAAGAGTTTTTCAATGAAGGACCTAGGAGAAGCTCCTTTCATATTAGGCATCAAGATCTATAGAGATAGATTGAGACGCTTAATAGGACTTTCACAAAGCACATGCCTTGATAAAGTTTTGAAGAAGTTCAAAATGGATCAGTCCAAGAAAGGGTTCTTGCTTGTATTGCAAGGTGTGAAGTTGAGTAAGACTCAATGCCCAGTGACTGCAGAGGATAGAGAAAAGATGAGTGTCATCCCCTATGCTTCTGCCATAGGCTCTATCATGTATGCAATGTTGTGCACAAAACCAGACGTCAGCCTTGCCATAAGTATGACCGGAAGGTTTCAAAGTAATCCAGGTATGGATCACTGGACGGCGGTCAAGAATATCCTAAAGTACCTGAAAAGGACTAAGGAAATGTTTCTCGTTTATGGAGGTGATCAAGAGCTCATCGTAAAGGGTTACGTTGATGCAAGCTTTGACACTGATCCGGATGACTCTAAGTCTCAAACCAGATACGTATACATTCTTAATGGGGGAGCAGTAAGCTGGTGCAGTTCCAAGCAAAGCGTGGTAGCTGATTCTACATGCGAAGCGGAGTACATAGCTGCCTCGGAGGCGGCAAAGGAAGGTGTCTAGATGAAGCAGTTCATGACAGATCTCGGAGTTGTGCCCAGTGCACTGGACCCAATGACGCTGTTCTATGACAACACTGGTGCCATTGCTCTAGCCAAGGAACCAAGGTTTCACAAGAGGACCAGACACATAAAGCGACGCTTCAATTCCATCCGCGTTTACATCGAGGAGGGTGACATAAATATTTGCAAATACACACGGATCTGAATGTTGCAGATACGTTGACTAAGCCTCTTTCACGTGGGAAACATGATCAACACCAGAACTGTATGGGTGTTAGATTCATTACAATGTAAATCACATAGTGATGTGAGCTAGATTATTGACTCTAGTACAAGTGGGAGACTGTTGGAAATATGCCCTAGAGGCAATAATAAAATGGTTATTATTATATTTCCTTGTTCATGATAATTGTTTATTATCCATGCTATAATTGTATTGATTGTAAACTCAAATACATGTGTGGGTACATAGACAACAATGTGTCCCTAGTAAGCCTCTAATGGACTAGCTCGTTGATCAAAGATGGCTATGGTTTCCTAGTCATAGACATGAGTTGTCATTTGATAACGGGATCACATCATTAGGAGAATGATGTGATGGACAAGATCCAAACTATGAACGCAGCATATGATCGTGTCAAGTTTATTGCTATTGTTTTCTGCATGTCAAGTATCTGTTCCTATGACCATGAGATCATGTAACTCACTGACACCGGAGGAGTACCTTGTGTGTATCAAACGTCGCAACGTAACTGGGTGACTATAAAGATGCTCTACAGGTATCTTCGAGGGTGTCTGTTGAGTTGGCATGGATCAAGACTGGGATTTGTTACTCCGTGTGACGGAGAGGTATCTCAGGGCCCACTCGGTAATACAACATCATAATGAGCTTGCAAGCAAAGTGACTAAAGAGTTAGCCATGGGATCTTGTATTACGGAATGAGTAAAGAGACTTGCCGGTAACGAGATTGAACTAGGTATGGAGATACCGACTATCGAATCTCGGGCAAGTAACATACCGATGAACAAAGGGAACAACGTACGGGATTAACTGAATCCTTGACATAGAGGTTCAACCGATAAAGATCTTCGTAGAATATGTAGGAACCAATATGGGCATCCAGGTCCACTATTGGTTATTGACCCTACATGTGTCTCGGTCATGTCTACATAGTTCTCGAACCCGCAGGGTCTGCACACCTAACGTTTGGTGACGATTTGGTATTATTGAGTTATGTATGTTGGTGACCGAAGGTTGTTCGGAGTCCCGGATGATATCCCAGACGTCACGAGGAGCTCCGGAATGATCCGGAGGTAAAGATTGATATATAGGAAGTTCCATTTTGGTCACCGGAAAAAGTTCGGGCGTCACCGGTAACGTACCGGGGGTGTCGGGAGGGTTCCGGGGGTCCACCAGAAGGGGCCCACCCAACCCGAGGGGCCACATGGGCTGAGGAGGTGGCGCACCAGCCCCTGGTGGGCTGGGCGGCCAGCCCCTAGAGGCCCATGCGCATGGGGGGTAGGTGGGAGGTGGGCTAAGGGGGAGGGCCTCCTCCCTTGGGCCTCCACCTCCCTTGTGGGAGGTGGACTCCACCCCCTTGGCCGATCGGCCAGCCCTAGGGTTTCCCCTAGGGCTGCCACCCCTCCTCCCACCCTCCTATATATAGTGGAGGATTTTAGGGCAGCCACCACCTGAAAAGGCACGTGCTGCCCTTTCTCCCTCTAGACAACTTTCTCGTCTAGATCTGTTCGGTAGAGCTCAGCAAAGCCCTGCCAGATTAGTTCACCACCACCGCCACCACACTGTTGTGCTGCCGAAGAACTCATCTATCTCTCCACCCTCGCTTGCTGGATCAAGGAGACGGAGATCATCATCGAGCTGTACGTGTGCTGAACGAGGAGGTGCCGTCCGTTCGGCGCTAGATCGTGATTGGATCGCGGGACGGCTTTCGATTAGGATTGCGAAGACATTCGACTACATCAACCGCGTTTCTTAACGCTTCCCCTTTAGCGATCTACAAGGGTATGTGGATCCGATCTCTCCACTCGTAGATGCTCATCTCCTAGATTGATCTTGGTGAAGCGTAGGAAATTTTTTGTTTCCCATGCAACGTTCCCCAACAATTTGTTGACTGGGAGTACATCAAGAAGAATGAAGATTATTTTCCCCATATGCGAGAAAACTTCAAGGCTATAGACATTGATACTTTTGTTGTAAGGGAATTCACAGCATGGAATGATGAGATGATCATGCAATTCTACTCTACAGCTCATTTCTATGGAGATGGCAGGATAGTATGGATGACTGAAGGAATCAAATATGAGTCTACAGTGGATGAGTCGGCTACCATCTTAGGTGCCCCAAAGGTGGAAGAAGGTGACCTTGATGCCTATGCTGAGAGCAAGATGAGTCACAACACAATGTCCAATATGTACAAGGAGATTCCTGACTCTTTTGTGCATTCACATAAGTTTGGCTCGGTCTATTACCTGCAAGCAGGACTGCCTACCACCAACACTATCCCGAGGTACACCTTGATACCCAAGTCAGGAGATGACAAGATGATCAGAGGCTATTCCATCAACATGCTGCATCATATAGACCTCCACACCAGGATAAGGGTGATGGACTTGATAGTTGAGACTGTGAAGAGGACTGCTGCTGACCAGAAGAGATCTTGTGGATATGCACCTTACATTCAGATGCTCATCAACTCCAAGCTAGAGAAGAATGTATATGCACTTGATCGACCACATATGCCACTCCTGCCAGACTTCGAGGACAATGTTGTGGTGATGCATCCTAGTCATCCCACTTCATCTACTGCACAGGCAGAGGTGAGGCAGCCAGAGCCACTAGTGCTCAGGTGCCAAGGACCAGGAGTGAGCAGATGGATCTTCTCTTTAGCACTATCCAGGGCATGCATAAGGACATCACACACATCTTGCTGAACTAGAAGAGTCTTGAGAGGATAGTAGAGGACAAGTTTCACACGCTGAACAACAAGGTAGATGGACTGACAAAGACTATGGATGAGCTCAAGGAGGAAGCGGATGCAGCTCCCATTCCTCATTCCTCTGATGATGATGATGACAGTCTACCTCTCAGGCCCAGCACTCAGTTCAAGACCCAAGCCAGATCTGCTACAGTGCCAGCTCTAGAGTTGAGACCATCTTCATCAGCACCTGCTACAGCTCCATCAGCTCCAACAGCTCCTCCAGCACCTCCACTGTCTACTCCAGCTCCTTTGATGACGTCTGCAGAAGACTTCGCCAACGTGGTTCTCTCGACTCCTACATCGACCACAGGAGGAGATCAGCCCCAGAGAGACGATTAGCTCTATAACTTTGAACTTTTTGGTAACTTGTTGCCAAAGGGGGAGAGGTTATAGATCATAGGGCTTCGATAGAGAGAGAGAGAGTGTGTTGCATTTTGTCGCTATCCAAAACTTCAAAACTTTTGGTTTGTCGTTTGTGTTGAACTTGTTGGTGTTTGATCATATACTCTTTGTGTGCTGCTACTATTTCCTATCTTTGAGATGTTATATGTGATGATCATTCACTTATGCTTGATGTGATGTGCTATGTTGTTCATTCATATTACTCTCGCACACCACCAATTTGTATGTGACATGGAAGAGTACCCCATGAGCCTAATCGATTGTGCATTTGCATTCAAACGCAAATTTAAAAATAGTGCACAAATTTAGGGGGGGCTCTTGCTTATCACATACTTCTCAAAGCGACGATTCTATTCATTGATTATATCATATGTCGAAGCTTTGATCTATATGTTGTCATCAATTACCAAAAAGGGGGAGATTGAAAGCACAACTTCTCCCTTGGTGGTTTTGGTAATTAATAACAACATATATCTCGTTGGACTAATGTTTTCACTAATTACATTTCAGGAAAAGTTCAATGATGGGATGGCTATAGGATTGTGGGGATACCCCAAGATGCAAGGAATTGGATTGGCAAAGCTTCAAGCAAGAATACTCTACACTTTACTTTGTGAGAAATCACTTTGAGTCCATAGGAAAGCCAAAACTATTAAAAGGGGGTGAGGTAATGTTGGTGAACAAAATGCTCAAAATGCTCAAGTGCTAGTCACCAAAAACACCACCACTTCTCCCACAAATATTCTGTCCAAACCTTATACACCAAAATCGGTGAGACCAACAATTCCCATTCGCTCTCACCGAGTCCAAACCCTAGACAGATCCTAGCCAAACCCAAGTCTCGGTACCACCAAGTTTTGAGAATCGGACCTATCAAGTTTTGGCCAACTCTCTGGATAGCCATTTTCATGTATCGTTACCACCAAGAATTGAGAATCGGTCTGACCGAATTTTTGGACCAACTCTTTGGATAGCCGTTATCAAGAATCGGTACCACCGAGATTTATATATGTGTCTCACCGAAAAGCCTAAAGTTGCCACATTTTGAACTAGTCGGTGCAACCGAGTTTTTACTTCGGTTCCACCGAGTTGGGCAATAATGTTGTAACGGTTGGATTTTTGGAGATGCCTATATATACCCCTCCACCACCACTCACTCGCAAGAGAAGCACTCAGAACATTTCCACACTTGCCACATCATATTTTCTGAGAAAGAGCCACCTACTCATGTGTTGAGATCAAGATATTCCATTCCTACCATATGAAACTTGATTTCTAGCCTCCCCAAGTTGCTTTCCACCCAATCAATCTCTTCTACCAAAGCCAATCTGTGAGAGAGTGATTGAGTGTTGAGGATACTATCATTTGAAGCACAAGAGCAAGGAGTTCATCATCACTATCACATCTATTATCTTTTAGAGGGTGGTGCCTCCTAGATTGGTTAGGTGTCGCTTGGGAGCCTCCTACTTCATGTTGTGGAGTTGAACCAAGAAGTTTGTAAGGGCAAGGAGATTGCCTACTTCGTGAAGATCTACCTCGAGTAAGGCTAGTCCTCCGTGGACGTAAGCCATGATGGAATAGACAAGGTTGCTTATCCGTGAAACCTTTGTGGGTGGAGCCCTCCGTGGACTCTCGCGGCCGTTACCCTCCGTGGGTTGAAGTCTCCATCAACGTGGACATACGATAGCACCAGCTATCGGAACCATGCCAAAAATCTCCGTGTCAACTTTGCGTTTGATCTCTCTATCCCTACCCTCTACTACATGTGCTTGTCTTTACCTTCCGCTGCTATACTCTTAGACATGCATGTGACTTGCTATAATTGCTAAAATCTTCCCACAACTAAAATTGGGAAAAGGTAGAATTTTTATTTGGTCAAGTAGTCTAATCACCCCCCCTATAGACATACTTTCGATCCTACACACATCACGTTTTTTTTTGCATAAATGACATTTTTCTTTATAGATTTTACATGCCAAGTTTAACTGAAATATCATGTCTAATTTTGCCATGTTTTAGACATCTCTAAAATTGCCATGACAAAACAATCACTAAAACATGACAAATTCTAAAAGTTTTAAAATCATGGCAAACTTGCCATCTTTCAAATAGTTACCCCCATTTTTTCTTGAAATATATGTTACCATGGTCCATATAGACATGGCAAATTTATATGGCAAATTTTCCATATTTTATTTATCTCTTTTTTAACATGGAATGTTTTTATGGACCATGGCAAGTTTAATCCAAGTACCATGGCAAATTCATACTTGATAACATGGCAAAAACAATTACACGTGTAAACCTTTTGTTAGCTAAGTTTTCCATGATATATAGAACATTTATCAAACATTTTCTATGGACCATGGCAAAAACTTTTAAATCTACATGTTTTCTCATTTAATACCATGGCATTTTCTTGTGTATATGTTGTTTTTCTATTTTTTTTACCGGGGCTAGTTTATTTTATATTCTATGGCAAACTCATCAAGTATACAATGGCAAACTTTTAATTGTGTCATGGCACATTTGTCCCTGTTCTTACTTTTTGTTGGTTGCGTGTAAGGAAAATGCAAGCAAATCTGTGTATTTAATGATGGCAAAGTTAAGAAATGTCGATCCATTTTGACATGGCATTGCTCCGAATTTTTCAATACGTGTCCAATGGAAATTTTTGTACAAGTCTTTTTTGTTCTATCTTATATGGACATTTTTTGTGTTTTTTTCATAACATCATGGCAAAATTTCCACACTCGATTGTCATGAAGTGTGCATGAATATCATGGCAAATCATGGAAATTTCTGTAATATACCTTTTTATTCATGATTATATGGTAGTTTTTTTTATTAAAGCATGACAACTTTTTGTTCCTGGATTTTCTTTCTTAAGGTATCTTGGTCCACTGCATTTTAGGCCTTTTTTGTGTCTTCTCTACTTTTTTTTGAGATAAACGAACCATTCGTCAGTGAACTCCCGCGAGATGAGCATATTGGTCACACAAGTGTCAAAATGTTGAAAAGTGGTCAGTTTGGTTTGTTTTATGAGCGAATGGGTCAATATCCCGTTTCGGAGCCATGACGGGCCGACATGGCTAGCTGACTCAGCTTTGGGCCCACTGTCAGTTTTTTGTCCTGTCGTTAAATTCGCGGGGGAGAGACGTTTTTTATGCAATACGGGCCCTATAGTATTTTGGGTTGTTTTTTTGCAAATATTGCATCCCCTCCCCTGTCAAATTCCCCCAATTCAACCCGATTCGTGGCAAACCCAAGCATTTCTTCTCAATCCATCCTCTCTCTCGATCTGCCACAGCTGTCAACTAGCTCGAGATGGACCAGTTCGAGGGAGAGAGCTGACGGCCGGAGAATAGGGAGGGAAGTGTGTACTTCCCGGCGGAGAGCTAGATGCGCGGCGAGCCGGAGCTGAGGCCTGAGTTCGATCGGTCGCTGTGTGCTCGAGCGCACGACGGGGATGTACTGGGTGGAGGAGAAGTTGCACGGTCGTGCGCTGGTGGGTAGAGTGGAAAGGCACTGGCCTCCCGTGTCGCCGACACAGATGTCTAACACAAAACCTATGTTCAGAGTCAGGGAATATTTCTCTAACTTCTTTCACCAAACCCTGCAACATAAAACATAATATATATTATGTTAATACACAATGAGCTATGTTATAAACACAACAAAACATAACACATAATTTTTACTCTATTCTACTAGAATTGTTCCTTGTCTTCTTAATTTTGCTCTATTCTTCACTATGTACATGGACAATGCACACCTTAGTTCAGGAGGGTTTGAAAAAACCATCCTAACTTTAAAAATTGGGTCTTCCATGCCTGTCTATTTGTTGAAAGCAGGGAAATCAAATTTATGTGTGTATGCCTGTACGACTTGCTCCTTTTTTTCCTTATGGACCTTCTTTGACTTTGATTCTTCCAATTAAAGCGGACGTGGTAGAAACACCTCCGATTAGGAAGCAAATCCGAAAACTTTTGGATCCCAAAGCCATGGTCCTTGACAAAACAGCGTAGCAGTTGCTCCTGCTGCGATTTCAATTGCCAGATTTTATTCACGGAACGTCTCTGGAAAATCTTGATCTTACGAGTCGCCTGGACAATGCAGCGATGAAGTTGCCATCGTTGTTTGATGTTGCTGATTCTTTTTGGGGATTTGAGTTTGATTGGGCTCATGAGGTTCATCTGATGTACTCCACTGCTGTCGAAGTTACTTTTTGACTCTAATTTGTTTGATGCTGCAACCGATCAATCTCGACTGATGAATTCGGAGTTGATGTAGATCCTTCTAAGCCGGTTCTTCTTCATCCGGCCAGTCGCGAGCCTCTCGATCCCTGGTAGGGCTCCCTCCAAGAACACAACACCACCGTGCACGTGAGCCCCACGGTGGGCGCCAACTGTCGTGGTTTTGTCACGGCAGATGTCCTCATAGGAGAACTTAGGTGTGTGGCCATCGCAACTAGGTGGCGGCTTGAGAGGGGTTGGTCGGAATCGAGAGACGCGAGTTTACCCAGGTTCGGCCCCTCCGATGGAGGTAAAAGCCTATGTCCTGCTTTGTGTGTATTGATGATGATGATGATCTCGATTACAAGGGTGCGGAATCGCTACTTCTAGTCTCGAGGGTTTATATTTTGTCTATCTCTCATGACTTGAACTTATCCCTCTTGTGGTGCCTTACCCCTCCTTATATAAGTTGAAGGGGTAGGTTTACATGTAGAGTCCTACTGGGAGTAGGACTAGGACTAGTCTCTCTTGAATCCTAATCCGGGTCTTGTTTCTCTCGTGAGGGAATTCTTCCTCTTCTTGGGCCTTCTCTGTGAGCCGGCCCGCCAGGCTTCTCCATGAGTTGCCTTCCGCCGGGGTGCACACTGGGCCTTTAGGCTTTGTCATCCAGGTTGACCCAGTAAACATGGTGACCTTATAAGCCGCCAAATGATGGGCCGGGTCATACTCCTGGCAGGGTCAAACCGTGGGTAATATCCCCAACACTCACTATCTAGGAGATCTATTTTCTCTGTATGAACTACATCTGGATCTTCATCATTTGCATCTTCGTTCACCACTTTCCTTGTTGAAGCAATTATGTCATCTGGGACAGAAGTGTCAACATTTTTGTAACACCCCTGGATTTCAACTACAGTAACCTAGGTGATGAGGCTACAGAGATCACAATGTTAAGCTAATCCAATTTTGCTAAACAATGCATGATCACAATGGAATCATATCTCATTTGATTTCCCTAATGATTTTCCAAATTCATTTAATAAGTGGATTAAATATTTTGGAAAACCTGAAAACTAAAATCATGCTTAGGTTACAAATATTCCCTAAGCTAGTATAAAATAGTAATCAACATTTTATCAAGTGATTAGGTGCCTCTAAAACAATTTGATAGTTGCCAAAACAATTATTAATTTCCCTTTTGGATTATAATATTTTCTAATGTTTTCAAATGACTCCCAAATAATTTGTGTCATTGTATAAAAATGCTTTTGGGTTTTTGGACCTAATACCATAATTTCTTACAAGGTATGTTGTTACTAAAGTATTTAAAAACAGAAAACAATTAAAAGAAAAAGAAAACAAAAACAAAACTAAAAATAAACAAAAGAAACCAAAACCCCCCTGCCCCCCGGGCCTTAGCCTAGCTGGCCACCGGGCCAACCAGGACGGCCCAGCCGGCGCCTACAAGGGGCACCGACCCCTACCCCATGCCCCACTCCCCCACGACCCCTCCCCCACCTCTCTCATCCCTCCCAGATCGGGATCGCCCGATCCCACCACGCCCGTCGCCGGCGCCCTCCCCCGCGGGTGCCACATCGCCGCCCCACCTCCGCCTCGTCGCCTCCCTGCGTCGCCCGCGCGACCACGGCAGCCCGCCGCCCCTGCACCTCCCGGCCGTGTCGCCGCATCGCCGCCGTCCCGTCGACGGCCCGGACCTCCCCCGCCACCACGTCGCCCTGCCACGCCGTCCTCTTCCCCATCTCCTCCCCGCCGGTCGCCATCAAGCCTCGCCGCCCCCCTCCCCTGCGCCGCCGGTGAGCCCTCCCGGGCTCCTCCCCCCTCCCTCTTCCCCTCCGGCCGGGCTTGCCCGCGCCCGCGACCTCCACCGCGTCGGCCACCGCACCCCCCCTAGTCGCCCTGTCGCCGTGCCCCGCTCGCCCCTCGCGCGCCCGCCCCTGCCCCCTTGCCTCGCGCGGCCCCGCTCGACCGCATCGCCGCTCGCCCGCCCCCCCTCCGCTCACCCCGTCGCCTGCGTGCGCAGCCCTGCCATGCTTGCCACCGCCGCCCGCGCGGCCACTGGCCCCGGCTGCCGGCGCCCTACCATTGCGTCTGGCCGCCGCCGCCCCCTCTGTCTGCCGGCGACCCGCCGGTGAGGCCCTGCCTCCCCCGTGGCCGATCTGGTTAGTGGGGGATTAGCCCCCCACTAACCCCCTTTTTGTGAGAATGACAGAGGGGGCCCACCGCCCCCTAAACGTTTTAAAATAAATAAATAAATAAATAAAAATATATATGTAAATAAAAATATATTAATAAAATACTAATTAGTGAATTAATTAATTAATTAATTAATTAGGTAATTAAGAGTAATTGGTTAATTAACCTGTTAATTATCAACAGTATGACATGTGGGCCCAGCCCCATTAACACTAATTAATATTGATTAGATTAATTCTGTTAATTAATTAAAATAAGCAGAGAACGACAGGTGGGTCCCACCCCCTTAATTAATCTGATTAATGATAATTAAACAATAATTAAAAATCTGTGTCACTGACATGTGGGGCCCACTGGTCAGTTTGACCAGTCAAAGCCCCTGTTGAGTGTTGATGTCAGCATGACATCATGCTGATGTCATAATTCATTCCCTACCACTGCGTCTGGCCGCCGCCGCCCCCTCTGTCCGCCGGCGACCTGCCGGTGAGGCCCTGCCTCCCTCGTGGCCGATCTGGTTAGTGAGGGATTGGCCCCCCACTAACCCCCTTTTTGTGAGAATGACAGAGGGGGCCCACCGCCCCCTAAACGTTTTAAAATAAATAAATAAATAAATAAAAATATATATGTAAATAAAAATATATTAATAAAATACTAATTAGTGAATTAATTAATTAATTAAGAGTAATTAGTTAATTAACCTGTTAATTATCAACAGTATGACATGTGGGCCCAGCCCCATTAACACTAATTAATATTGATTAGATTAATTCTGTTAATTAATTAAAATAAGCAGAGAATGACAGGTGGGTCCCACCCCCTTAATTAATCTGATTAATGATAATTAAACAATAATTAAAAAACTGTGTCACTGACATGTGGGGCCCACTGGTCAGTTTGACCAGTCAAAGCCCCTGTTGAGTGCTGATGTGAGCATGACATCATGCTGATGTCATAATTCATTATTGAATTAAATAATCTATTTTAAATTCTGAATATTAATAAAACTTTAAAAATTAATATAAAATAATCTGTAACTCGGATGAAAATATTTTATACATGAAAGTTGCTCATAAAAATCCCACGAATCCGAATACTCTGTCCGTTCATCTGTCACATGCTCCTAGCATGATGAACATGGACATTTTTGCGTTAGGATCGTCTGTCCGGTAGTGGCCCGAGACCCGGAAAATATCGTCAGATATTCTTCCGATCCGTCTGCGACGTGTAATATTGCGTTAGTGCATGCCTAGCTCTGCATATTGCCATGTCATGCATCGTGATGCATTTGTCTGCTTTATATTTATTGTTTCTCCCCCCTATTCTTACCGGTAGACACCGAGACTGACGCTGCTGCCGGGTACGACTACACCGCCAACGATCAGGCCTTTGCCGCAGAGCAGCAAGGCAAGCAACCCCCCCTTGAGCATTCCGATATCGCCTATTCCTTTCCCTCTTATTCTTGCATTAGATTTTGCTACTGTATTAGTTAGCTCCTATTCTGATGCATAGCCTGCTTTTGATAAACTGATACTATACCTGCAATCATATCAACTATTTAGTATAGGTTGATCAGTGAATCCCCTGTGACCCCCTTAGTCCCAGTTGCCCCTGCTTCTTCATCGACGACCCGACGACTCGAAGACTCGGTCAACCAACCGACGAGCCAGGCCCCTCACATCACCGCACACCCCTTAGTTGTAAGACTCTGCAGAGCTACTATCGAGCACCGAGGGTGACACCTCGTGAAGTACTCCTGATGCTAACTCTGTAGTGCAGCTAGTCGGTCGTGGTTATCGAGGGTGATTCCTCCTTCACCACTCCCGACGATGACTCTGTCGTGCAACCCCTCAAGCGTGGGACCCTCGAGGGTGATTCCTCTAAGTCCACCTTGGCGGTTTCATCGAGCGGGACCCTTTGAGGGTGATTCCTCAGGTTCCGTCTTGATGTTTTATACACACAGTTACTATGACATGGTTACGGAAACATGTTGGTGATGGGTCGGCCCTGAGGGGTACCCACGGTTTGATGATGATGAGGCATGGACGGGCAGGAGAGGCCTTTGCCACACATCCTCGAGACGGGGCGACGGGACCGCACTTCATGGGTCGCGCTTGCCCCGCATTAATAAAATGCTAATGGGTTGGGTATGTGATCTGAGTTGGTCGTTGACCTTTTTACGCACCAAACCTTCACGTGGGAGAAGTTATGGGTACTCAGCGTCGTTGTATCAGCCGAAGCTCTTTGGACGTCAGCAATGGAGCAGCGCGCGCCCGAGTGGCCTGGACGGTACAGCTCTTGGACTAGAGTGTGCTAGGGCTGACCTCGGCCGCGTACGCATCGTGCAGGAGCGCGTAGGGCAAGTGGGCCCATGACCCCTGTGTGCTTAGGATTTAGACCGGCGGGCTGGCCTCTCTATTGAGCCTAGGTGGGGCGACGACGTGTTGATATCCCGAGGCCGGGCATGACCCAGAAAAGTGTGTCCGGCCGGAGGTGATCAAGCGTGTTGGAAATGCGGTGCACCCCTGCAGGGATGAATTTATCTATTCGAATAGCCGTGTCCACGGTAACAGGACGACTTGGAGTTGTACCTTGATCTACTACAACTAAAATTGTGACTTTAATTTGAAATGAATGTTAGCTCCGAGATTGCTTCCTCGCAGGGAGTCGAGGAAGAATCTCTGGGCGTGGTTACTTAATAAAATTGCTAGAATAATATTGCTATATATGAGATACCAATGTGCACTCTTCTAATGCTGCAAGATGTTGAAGATGCTAGTCTTCGATAGGACTAGGTCTTCCCCCCTCATTCTTGCTTTCTGCAGTCAGTCCAGATATGACCCCATTCCTTGATACTGATGCATACTTAGCATAGTTCTGATGTCAGTCTTGCGAGTACTTTGGATGAGTACTCACCGCTGCTTTGCATTTCTCTTTCCCCCTCGATACGATTACCGCGTTCAGATGGCGGAGCCCAGGAGATGGAGTACGCCGGAGACGACTACTACACCACCGCTGGAGCCTACTACTACGTGGAGAGTGCCGACGCTCAGGAGTAGTTAGGAGGTTCCCAGGCAGGAGGCCTCGCCTCTTTCGATCCGTTGCTTATGTTTGTGCTAGCCTTCTTAAGGCAAAACTTGTTTAACTTATGTCTGTACTCAGATATTATTTGCTTCCGCTGACTCGTGCTTTGTCGAGCTTTGTATTCGAGCCCTCTGGCTTGTAATATGAAGCTGTATGACTTTAATTTGTGTCTAGTGTTGTGTTGTGATATCGATCAGTGAGTCCCTAATCTTGGTCGTACGCATTGCGTGTTTGATTAGCGTACGGTCGAAATTGGGGGCGTCACAATTTTCATCAAACAAAGTGCCATCTCCAGGTTCAAAATCATAGTCAGAATCTGCAAAATCTGGATCAAAACTAGAGTCTCATTCATATCTAAGGCCCTCCTCTTCACTCTCACAACCAAAATCTTCAGCTTCATCACCAGCAAGTTCCTCTTTTTCCTCAGCAACAAACTCTTCTTCTTCCACATCAGCAATTACCTCTTCTTGCTCAACAGCAAATTCATCTTGTTCTAAAACCCCAGGAAACAAATTCTCTTTCCCCTTCTTTATCATGACAAATTCTTCTTTCACAAAATTTGTACTCAACTTCCTCCTAGTAGACATGGATGTGTTGTTGATGCATAACTCTTCGTATCCATCTGACATCATGTTGACATGTGCTCACTGAATGTAGGCATACAATTCCTAGCTGGAATGTGCTCTGTCTCAAATTCCTTTTTGCAAGGACTAATTACTTTAGGTAGCTCAACTGGCTGCACAAGCACATCATCCCAAAGTTGTTTCTCAAGAGCATTGTCATGATCAATATACACATGCACTTTCTGGCCACCTTCTACACAAGTTGATTCTGCCATAGCTAATGTCAAAATTCATTTGCTTCAATCCATCCACAACTGTTCTGCCAGGATGCAGCCAGTACACATGAAACCCCATGCCTGGCACACCATATCCAAGTTCTCTGATCATCCAATGCACCAGAGCACAACAAAATGTACCCTTGTCACAACCATCAAAAACATCAACTGATTCCTGCATGTAAACACGGTTTGATCCAACATCACAAAACCATCCATTGTGATGTATTACTAAGCTAAATAAATCATTGCAGTCACCTACACTGCAAGAAAAACTACAAATTAATCACTTGACTGACAACTACAAACGTCTCCAGCAACTAAACCCTAATCACTTATTTGAACCTAAATTCATCCAGTTCTCTAACAAAAATCCCCAATTTTGAAACCCTAACAAATACTGCCGAGAGGCACAAAGGAAGGGGAAGAGAAACAGTGAGAGAATCTTACCATACTCGGGAGCAACATCCTAGGGAAATCGTTGCCGAGGAAGCAGTTCACCGCCTGCGAGTGCGCCGGCATCAACCACGCCGTCGACGGCTTCACCACACTGACCGCCGCCGTCAGCGTCTGCAGATTTGTCGCCGCTGTCAGCCGGCGCGGCTACTGTAGGGGGTGCGGCTACCTCACCATCCTCTCCATCGCCAGAAACTACGGAGGCAGCCGACGAGCTTGACGTTGGCGTCGACGGGCACCCAACCGTCGTCATGTCGCACGGTCGGGGGTGGGGGTGGGGCGGTCGTTCGGGTGTCGGTAATGAATATGTTATTCTTTCCAGGGGCTTCCTTGCGAATGTATACCGAGCCACCGCTGACTCACACCGCCATGTGGGCAGTGCCAATGGCTAAAGAGACTGGAGTGACCCGTTTGCTCATGAAACAAATCAAACTGACCCATTTCCATGTTTTGACACTTGTGTGACCAATGTGCTCATCTTGCGGGAGTTTATTGACCAATGGTGCGTTTATCTTTTTTTTCTTTTGGGACAGAAGCAGTTTTGGGCCTTCAATATTGTAGTTTTTTGTTTTTTCAATTCTTGTTGGCAATGGCGTTTCTGTGCTCATCCCATTTTTGGTCTGGTTTGCTGGAGGGAGTGGTAGCGACAAGTTCGCGTGAGCTCATTCGGAACATTATCATTAGCAGGCCTCGACATCAACATTTGGCCTACCGTCGCCCTCGTCATCCACTGGAAGCTGTGGGACTCCAGAAATGCTCGGGTCTTTCTCAACGAGCATCACTCACCACTCGACACTCTTCAGAACATTATCTCAGACTTTACTCTTTGGGCCTTCAGGTTTAAGGACCCCATAAGTAGGGAGGCGGATGTTTCTTGGCGCCTGTACCTCTCCTCTCGATGTAATCTCTCATGTAACTTGCTCACGGGCCCTTTTGAGTAATATATTCATGTCCCGCATTGAATGCATAATTGATTTCGAGAATAATTTTTGGGGCGTTATAATAGAATGCAGTGAAGCCGCAACCCATGGAGAAACTAGATACGTGTCGAGCATGGTGAAGAAAGTAGGAAATTCATAGAGCAAGGTAGAATATCTGATGACATAATAACTTCTCATTATATTATTTTCGTTCTACAATGTTTTGAATATAATAATGTTTTAATCCTTGGAATTGTTGAATCTATATGACAATTGTTGATTTTGAATCCTATCGAGTGGAACAACATACGGCTGTTGGAATTCGGTCCTCAATCATATTGTTACACGTGCATTGTACGTGCCTGATTACTAGTTAATTATTAGGTGTAGTTTATTTTTATTTTTATTATTTGGTGTGGTGATGCGACCCGGCCTGGACTGGAGTTTGGACAAGCATTCCGATCCGAACTCCGAACCGACAAGAACCGACCCGACCCGTTAAAAGGTATCCCCAGCCTCTTTTTCTTTCTTCCAACCCAACCCAACCCAAGACGACCCAAATCCAAATCCCCAATCCCGTCCGTCCGAGGGAAGACGAACCCTAACCCCCAAATCCCGATCGATCGATCGGCCAAACCCTAACCCTAACCGATCCGCCCAGATCCCCAATCACGGACGGCGACGATGGCCGCCGGCAATCCCCGCTTCCCCGAGTTCGCGCTCCTCGACGCCACCGCCTACATCAGCGATCTCCGCAACGCAACCACCGCGTGTGCCTTCACGACGGCGGGCCTCACCCTTCAGGTCTCCTTTGTGGTGGCCGCCCCGCCGCGCCTCTCCTACTTCTGCGTCTGCTGCCCCGGCCGCGACGCGGCCACCTTCGCGTACGCGCCCAGGGTCGTCTGCTCCACGGGGGACCACGCCCTTATCCGGGCCGGCTTCACCACCGGCGGCTCGCAGCAGCACTTCATCTACCGGGCCAGGGGGGCCGACGGCCGGCCGTCGCTTACCGTGATCCCGGACTTCAGTGGTTATTCCCAGTCTGAGATTCTGCTGCCGCCCCTCGGTTTCGTCTCCCGCCGCAACGACTTGGTCATTGCCGCTCTGAGCTACGGACCGACGGACTTGCAGTACTATCTCCACACCCGCAGCTCCGAGCCGGGGTCCACGTGGTCCAAGAAGCTGCTGCAGGTGGAGCTCCCCCATGGATTTTCCAAGAAACTGACTGTGATCCGTAACCGAAAGGTTATCGCCCTTGGAGGCGGGCTGCTCGGATGGGTCGATCTCTGGGAGGGCATCTTGATCTGCGACGTGCTTGACCCTGGGTCGGCCCCGTTGCGCTTCGTCCCGATGCCCAAGATGCTGCCCAGCAACAAACAACTCTACGACCAGCAATCTTTGGCTCGGGCAATCCGGGACGTCACCTTCAGCTCTGGCTACATCAGATGCGTTGAGTTTGAGGAGCTGGTAGAACTCAGAGCCACCACAACCGTGCCGGCTGTTCCTGCTGACCCCTGGGACATGGATGAGCTCCAAGACTCGGAACCGGCCGTGGATCCACCCCACGATGAAGAAGAGGAATATTACCGTTGGTTGGAGGCTCATCACGTGGTATAGGGCCTTGACTTGGAACTGTTGGCGCAAGGGGGACACGGTTCATTCCAATGAGCTTGGTACTGTCTCCTTGCCTCAGCTAGGAGGTGGTGCCTGTGGTTTAGAAGTGCCACTCAAGGACCTGAAAACAGCTGCTCCTACTCTGCACGGCGACGGCAATGCTGTTTACCTTGCCTCCGCGCTGCATGAGGGGGACCAAACTGCATGGATCGTCGCTGTTGACACTAGGAGGAAGTCTGTGGGAGAGATTATGCCATGCTCTACAGGGGGGGTGTATCTTTACGATCTGACCTACATTCCGTTTGTGCTGACCAAATGTCTGGATGATACATCAGGTAACTATATATGCTGTCACTTGTTTATCATAGTATGACACTCCCACGGACGTTTCTTCCTCTGCTGGTGCTTACTTAAGTAAAATGTATGTGCCTGAATGGATGTGTGTTTCAGGCGCATTTCAATTCATTTCAGTCTGGATGGTTCTCATTACACCGTAGTGCATTTAAATTTGTCACAGCTGGGGATTTTGTTTACCGATGCATACAGTGTGTTGTGTGCATCAAGACTGGCGCTCACTTCACTTGCGGTGTACATCCTTTGCTCCTAAATATAAGACGTTTTGGTAGTGGTAGTTCAATTTAAACTGCCAAGACGTCTTATATTTGGAAACAGAGGTAGTACTCCCTCTGTAAAGAAATATAGGACATTTTAGATCAACTAAAGTAGTGACCTAAAACGTCTTACATTTGTATACAGAGGGAGTAGAGTAGTAGTTAAGACTTGAATCACGATAGACCTTTTTTTATGTGTCTTTTTGAAATTGCGTGGGATATCCTTGGGTATGACTATATGGATGTTACTTTAGCCCCTTACTTTATATTGGTATTGGTATATGATCAATCAACTGTTAGATATCTCTACTAATATGTGCCTGAATTCTGACTGGCGGTTGTTATGATATACTCCCTCTGCCCCAAAATATGTGAATCACATATATTGGGACGGAGGGAGTATGTGCCTGAATTCCCACTGGTGGTTGTTATGATATCACTGTAGTTATATGTATCAAAGAGTGAGTGGTCATGAATCTAATGGTTTTCTGCTTCCTTTGCATTAGATGAAGCTCAAGTAGGTAAGCGAAATGCTTGCCATGTCCCCACACCAAACATCAACAGACCGAAGAAGCAGCGGCAGCAACTTCTACAGGCAGGATTTGAAGGGCAGCCACGTGTACCGCAACTCCTGCAGCCTTCATCAGGTAGATGGCAGCTTCACCAAGTTTCTGATGTGGTACTTGAAACATCTGCCATATAAACACTTATCTCTTAGGCATGATGATACTTAGCCCTGCATTATTGCTCTCTAAGGTGCATCTATTACCGTGTGAATAATTTGGGCCTATGATACTAACTCGTCATGTAATTTTGGGGCTGATAGTTTCCCTTTTTAATTTGTGCAGCACCTGTGATGATGCCAGTCAGCTCGGCACAGTATGCATTTACCTGAAGTCTGCAAGTGTTGATGATATAAGTTGTACTCCCTCCGTCCCAAATAGCTTGTTGCTCAAATGGGACCTGATTGTGGTTTGAAACGACACGGTGCTTATTCTATGGGTTTTAACCGTGTCGTACTAATTGTTATTGTATGGTGTCTATTAAGGTGTCTACGTGGACATTATTGTGGTTTAAAACTGTATCCTTATCTATTCTGTGGTGTTTGGTACTGTTTCATATGATATGTTTTGTGTCTTTTGATGTTGTGAGGCTACTCGGTATTTTTTGAATTTACACTAACCTTTTTAGTATGCAATATTTTTCTGTGAATACACACTGAACATTATTGTATAACTACTAGTAAGATGCCCCTGCTACACTATGGAATCACAAAAGGAGGTGTAAGTGCACTGCTAGGGGACAACAACAGAATGTAGAGAGCCATTGATCAAAATGATGTCATATATTTGATGGGTACACATTGAGAACAATCAAACATACGGTTTCCAACCGATAAATCCCTTCTTCTAAGTCAAATGTTTCCTTCTACCTTTTCACCTTGCAAGAGGATGCGTTGTTATGCCTACTTGGCTCCCCCTGTCTGCTACGTCCTATATCAAGGTGTCCCTTATGTCCTACTAGGTAGAAAGTGCGGCTTGCCGCACCCGGCAGGCAGCAACCGCTGCCGGGTATAGTCATATCCAGTTTGGCAATACATAAAAAATATAAAAAAAATAGCATAATATAGTTGTGTGTATCAATCTAATATATCAAGTTTATATTAGAAGCACTGCATCGATGCATACACATTCAGTACATTAGAAAGTGCGGCTTGCCGCACCCCGTGTCACAGCCATATCCAACCTGGTGACCATCCAACACGGCAGGTCACACTTCAAATTCAATAGGTTGACATGATGAACGGGAAAAATGCACAGGTTTAGAACATTATACCAAAAGCAAAGAAGAATCGCAGCACACATAACTTATTTACAATGCAGTGGCAGTTATATCCAACTTGGCAGAACACGATTCATATCGATTCAGGCTGTTACACGAATAGCAAAGCACAATGGCAGCACTCACCCAGTCCACTACTGGGTACACAATATATATTCCACAGATTGAAGGAAATATAGACCATTGATTCCATCATTTGAATTTCTCAAAAAAAGATATAGGAGGAACTAAGCACTAATAACAGTAATGGTTTGGTTAATTACACCACTTTGAGCATGTCATAGAAAATGTCACATGATATACCAAAAGCAAGTCCTAACAGTAGCCTAAGAGAACCAATATATACAGTTCTTCTATGGCATATGGTGATAGTAGTGTATGGGATAGCTCTATTTGAAGACCTTGCCTGTGGAGGTGTTGTCTAAAAGACCTGTTGATAGAACTCTAAAGAGATGGAAGTGAACCTAGAATGGAAACAAATACAATTTTGCAACCCAAAAAGGTATATCCACAAGCATGGCACAAAAATCACAACATTACTAAATATGTCTTCCTAGTTTTGATGGAGGTACTACCAAAAGTAGGGCATGAAATCTCAAATTAGAACGCCCAGAAGCAAACCTTAAAAATAAATATTAAAACTGGAACAGAAACAACATGAAGTAGATCTGATAAATAACACAAGAAATGAATTAGTTACGCCTATATCACCATCATTTGGTCTTTTAATTTTGTGAAAAAATTATATAAGTTTGATACCAAAATAGGAATAAGAAACAAATACTAAAATATAGGGCATTTAACTATTTGTCAAATTGTGATTTATGTACATTCACCGTTATCTCTTTGAGGTCACTATCAAATGCTGATTTTCACATGAATAAAATGTTGCTTGGATAGGTATTCAAAATGAAATAACAAGAAAATTGTTAGGTGGAGAAAAATTAATAGACCACTCAATCTATTTATGCAGCAGACACAAGATTAGCCATGGTAGCTAGCTACACAAATCTATGACCCCCTAGTCATCTGTACACAAGTCCTCCCCACCTCCCTCTCTACTTCCTATTCTTAATGTTGGCTCCCACTGGGGCGGCACACCAGACAACACCACGAAGAGGTCAAACACAACCAGGCCATGAAGTACCCAACAAGAAGAAAGAAAGGAACAAAAGACTTTCAAACGGGAGGAAATTTAAAATGGAGCAGCAAAGCCTAATTAAACAGAAGAAGATTGTTACCGACCATATGTCCCCTGCATTGAGGTGAATGCCTGCTCGAGCAGTTCCTGTGGTTTGAACCTTGAGAAATGCGCACATCACCCCGAACACCTACAAAATCATTCACATTTTTTTCTTCAGTATAAGAATGGGGGTGCATGTACAATAACTCACAGGATAGATCGAATAAGGTCCAGGCACAAGCAGTGATCTCATTGAAATAATTTTAGTCTGACAATGTAAGTATCCGACATGAATATATATGTGAAGACACGTCCCGCTTCATCAGTTCTAGGATATGAAACGAAAAGACAAGAAGAAACATATTCCCTAAAATTACAGTTCATGGACATCTTGAATAAATTATTTTCAATTGTTCACTAAGTGTATTCATGCTTAAAGCAAGATTTTTTTTAACATGAGACCTTATATCTCTCAACAACACAAAAAAAAATTATAGTACCTAATTAATGTACAATGCATCGATAGAAACAATGAAATATGCAAGGATACAACTACCAGGCTATTTATCTGAACAAAAGGAAGATCCTAAACTCTCCAATTCATCGAGTCTCCTGGTCTGCCTGTTACATTACACACATGAGCATAAACATCTGGCACATGCATCTAAGTACTAAACTCTTATCCATAGATAAATTGGAAATCGAACCAATGTATGCTTAAATTCATGAAGCAAGTGACATAACATGAGTATTTGGAAGATAAGATTGAAACTGAAATCTCAATGTGCATCCAACATGAACTCACCAACACATAGGGATGAAAATGGAGTGAAAAGTTTTTGCTTTTCCGGAGGAAAAATGGAAACGGAGAGGAATATGAAAACGGAAACGAAAATTTGCAAAACGGAAACGGAAATGAATTTTTTTATGTGGAAATGGAAACAAAAACGAAACTTGTTTTCCGGTGGAACAGACGTGGAAATGGAAATTTCCATTTTTCCGTTAATATGGAATTTCCGTTTCTAGTATTAGCTTATGGCTGCTTTGTAGGCCAACTACCAAACAACACACGATGACACTATGAGCGCAATGGATCATTTGAGGACAAACTTCTACTACCACACACGTACTCAACTAGACCATACATGGAATTGTCCAGTAATACCACAATAGAATCTAAGTTTCTAACACAACCATAACATTTTGTAGCCATGCTAACAATTCATTAAATTTGTTTTTGTGTGTGTGTATTTCTCTATGATTCAAGGGGGTTTAAATTCCGGCCAACAACCACTTATGTTTCCGTGTCCGCTCTGTATTCGGTCCATGTCCACTTTCGGTAGTATCTGTTTTCGTATCCATTTTCGGCTTTCCGTATTTGTTTCCGCTTCTACAAATAAATTTGAAAAATTATGTGGTAGTTCCCAGTTCCGTCCGTTTCTGCTCCATTTTCATCCCTACCAGCACATATTATTAGGCAAATAGCTATGTCGATCTAACCAAGCATGAATTATTTCTACACACCACTAACATTGTAAGCATATAAAAAATACACCAGCATATATGTACAATCAAATAGGTGTTACAGGTACACATAAGGATCAAAGCATGGTTTCTGACCTTGCCGCCTCCCTGAGCATACAACCTCTCCTGCATAAGCAGCTGAAATCAAAATATTTGATTCAGTCTTCCAGTTAATTCCATGTGCATGGTGAATATAACTATAATTAGATTCATACATGATGCATAGGTAATAACACTGACTACCTTCTGCATTGCCGCTAGTGTTAAGTCATACTGCTATCAAATAGTTCAAAGCAAGTATGTCTTAATGAAAAAAATGACCGCCCCTGCTTTGCTGATGAGCGCGCCACAGCAGGCGTTGGGCACCACAAGCACCACCACTGTGGCCTCAATGTCAACCACTTGGTCACCATGCAAGCAGAGGATGAATCCATAAATCATCCAGAGAAGAAGAAACTGGTCCTAACCGAAGGAACCAAATTAGTCAACCTGGTAGAGGGTCTGAATCTGAATGTTTGTTTACGACTTAACCTGGCAGAGGAGCTTCTCAAGGATGAGATCTACGGTTTCCTTGACGGTGTGGAAGAGGCCACAAAGGAAAACGACCATGCGGTCTGTGTCGCGGCCTAAATTTTTTAGCCTTTTACTCTGCAACAGGAACAGAAGATAACCCAACATATCATAAAAGAAAAAAATAGATGCAAGAAAGCGCGACTAATTTCAGGCAATACATTAACTAAATATACAAGGGGGCAGTGAAGCTATAGTTGTGGTTCAATAGAAAGAATCACACATACATTTAATACTCTACCATAAAACTAAATTAATTCATACATGAATGAAAAAAAGGATTAATACTCTGCATATCCAACGAAGTACTTATGTAATGTTTTTGCAGAAATTTTAAAACCATACAGATGTGCAAATTCATTAGCTGGATAAAAAATATAAGATTCTTCAGTTAGGGGAAAGAGAAACCATAAATATATGCATATTAAATTTTAATGTGACTCGTGAAATACTCATCACGGCCAATTCAGAGAACAAACTGAACAATGACACAATTACTATATCCATAAGCACACCATATGATGAGCTATGCAACACATGATATCCAGCTTGGTTTCATAAGTATGTGAGTTCATCTAGTATCCCCAGGCTCAATTAGCCATAGCTGTGAAGAGGACGGTGGAGAGAAGTGATGGCTCACCAGCACACCCCAGATCCAAGCACCAACACCTTGCAACCCGCTTGGATTTTCATGCAACACCATATAGGCATAGATAAATAAGAATCTACACAAACAAAAATGAGATATTTTGAGGTTTAAACCAAAAGACGAGGAAGATTGTAAAGTAATAGGGAGAGGATACAATGGCCGAGGGGAACTCGTAAAGTATTAGGACGACTCGTCAGAGAGTATAAACATATACTTAGGGGCAAATCAATTTAAATACAACCTAATTATTATGAAACAAAAGGAATATTATAATTCAGAAAATAAAAATCGGTACTCAGAAGTAGCTGCCAGTTAACTACCTTATCCTAGCAAAGAGAATGAATATGCACTACTAAGACCTACAGCTAGAGACAGTTAACTACCTTATCTAACCGTTCTATTACATAATAAAGAGAAAATGAATCTATGATACGTCTCCAACGTATCGATAATTTATGAAGTATTCATGCCATATTCACCTATGTTTATAATACTTTTATATGGGTTTGATGCACTTTACATGATTTATTTAGAACTAACCCGGACTGATGCTGTTTTCAGCAAAATTACCGTGGTGTTGTTTTTTGTGCAGAAAATAAAGTTCTCGAAATCACCCGAAACTTTTTGATGATTTTTTCTGGAACATATGAGCAATATTGGAGCGAAGAACCACCGGAGGGGAGCCGCCAGTGGGCCACAAGCCAACTGGGCGCAGCCACCCCCTGGCCATGCCCAGATGGCTTGTGGGGCCCACGTGGCTCCGTTTAGCGTGATTCCAACGCCAAAAAATCCTATATATACAGAAACCCTCAGAAATAAAGAGAGAACTTCCGCCCCGCCGCCAGAACTCTCTGTATCAACGAAAAACCCATCTGGAATCTTTCCAGTACCCTGCCGGAGGGGGAAAATCATCTCCGGTGGCCATCTTCATCATCCCGGCGGAGGCCATGACGAGGAGGGAATAGTTCACCCTCGAGGCTGAGGGTATGTATCAGTATCTATGTGTTTAATCTCTCTCTCTCTCTTGTGTTCTTGAGATGGCACAATCTTGATGTATCACGGGCTTTGTTAATATAGTTGGATCATATGGTGTTGTCCCTTGCATCTTGTTGTGATGAATTGAATCTTTCCCTTTGAGATCTCGTTATGTTGGATTGAATATTTTGGAATTGAGAACACTTGATGTATGTCTTGCATAAGGATACATGTGGTGACAATGGGGTATTCTATTGATTCACTTGATATATGTTATGGCATCAACTTGCGGATTCTGGTGACCTTGGGAATCTATGCATAGGGGTTGATTGCACGTTTTCATACTACTTTCTTCGATTGAAATCTTGGGGTACTCTTTGAAGTTCTTTGTGTTGGATTGAATATGATAGATCTGAAATTGTTTGATGCATGTCGTATAATTTACCCATGGATACTTGTGGTGACATTGGAGTATCTAGGTGACATTAGGGTTGAGTGATATGTATCATTGGTGTTATTTTACTACGAACTCTAGGGCTGTTTGTGACACTTATAGGAATATCTCAAAAGATTGATCGGAAAGAATAACTTTGAGGTGGTTGTACTACCTACACCAATTTCATCTTATTGTTCTCCGCTAGATAGGAACTTTGGAGTGGTTCTTTGTTGCACGTTGAGGGATGATCATATGATTCAACTATGTTAGCATTGTTGGGAGATTGCACTAGTGAAAGTATGAACCCTAGGCCTTATTTCCAAGCATTTATACAACATTTTGCTTGATGTTTTCCACTTGCTACCTTGCTGTTTTTATAATTTCAGATTACAAAAACCTATATCTACCATCCATATTGCACTTATATCACCATCTCTTCGCCGAACTAGTGCACCTATACAATTTACCATTGTATTGGGTGTGTTGGGGACACAAGAGATTTCTTCTATTTAATTGCAGGGTTGTTTGAGAGAGACCATCTTCATCCTACACCTCCCACGGATTGATAAACCTTAGGTCATCCACTTGAGGGAAAATTGCTACTGTCCTACAAAACTCTGCGCTTGGAGGCCCAACAGAGTCTACAGGAATAAAAGTTGCGTAGTAGACATCAAGCTGTTTTCTGGCGCCGTTGCCGGGGAGGTGAGTGCTTGAAGGTATATCTTTAGATCTTGCAATTAAATATTCTAGTTTCTTGTTTTTCACTAGTTTGGTTTTATAAAAGAAAACTACAAAAAAAATGAAGTTTAGGTTGCTTCGATTGTTTCGTCTTTATATTGTCTTTCGTGAAAATGACGGTTCGGAAAATTGTGCTCAGTTGGTAGAGGAAGAATTTATGAAAATACTTAATGAGAAATCCTTTAATGATGAGCATGATTGCAATGTTGCTAGTATGAATTCTCCGAATATCCATGATGCTAATGATATGCAAAGCCACAAGCTTGGGGATGCTATATTTGATGAAGATGATATTTTTAGTCGCCCAAGTTTTGTTGAGCAAATTTATTATGATGAAAGCATGCCTCCTATTTATGATGATTATATTGATGAAAGTGTGTTTGGAAGAGTGTCAACTCTAGGTACTAGTGATCCCACTACTTTGGAGGGTGTTGAATCTTTTCATAATGATAAAAGTGGATTTGGAGAGGTCATGACTTAATTTAGTAATGATTCCACTATTTCGGAAGAGGTTCTAATTGACTATGAGAACAAAGTTGCTATCTATGATTATTATGGTGATGACATGTATGCTATAATGAGTAATAATAAACATAAAACTTGTCATCGTGATTTTAATGTTGAGTTTGACTATGTCAATCAAGTGTCTCATGATAGTTATTTTGTTGAATTTGCTCCCACTATTATGAATGAGAATACATTTGCTTATGTGGAGAGTGATAAATTTTCTATGCTTGTGAATCATGAAAAGAATGATTTATGTGATAGTTATATTGTTGAATTTGTTCATGATGCTACTAAAAATCATTACGAGGGAGGAACATATGCTTGTAATAATTGCAATAATATCAAGTTTCCTCCCTATGTGTTAAAAATCTTGAAGTCATGCTTGTTTTGCCTTCCTATGCAAGTTGATTCTTGCTATAATAAATTGTTTGCTTGCAAAATCCCTATGCATAGGAAGTGGGTTGGACTTAAATGTGCTTGCCATGTGATTCATGATGCTCTTTTGCATATTTCAATTACTATTCTTACATGAGCATCATTGAAATCATCATGCCTAGCTAAAAGGCTTTAAAGAAAAGCGCTTGTTGGGAGAATGAAAGCACAACTTCTCCCTAGGTGGTTTTGGTAATTAATAACAACATATATTTCATTGAACTAATGTTTCCACTAAGTATATTTCAGGAAAGTTCAATGAATACATTGGCAAAGGATTGTGAGGAGACCCCAAAAATGCAAGGAATAGGATTGGTAAATCATCAAGCATGAAGACTCTACATTTTACTTTATGTGAGAAATCACTTCGAGTCCATAGGAAAGCCAATACTATTAAAAGGGGGTGAGGTAATCTTGGTGAATGAATTTCTCAAAGTGCTCAAGTGTTAGCCACCAAAAACACCAACCACTCCTTGCTCTCATGGCCTGCCCAAGGCAGCCACTAGGGCCAGGAGGAAACTGAATTCAGATGAAGAAGATGTTGACTTTATGCCCGAAGAGGTCACCTCCAAGAAGAAGCAGGACAAAAAGGAGAAAGCTACCAAGAGAACTGCTGGAGAGGCCACATCTGCTAAGAGACAAGTGAGGAAAGAGTATGCTAGCTCTGAAGCTATCAGAGCACCTGAGAGTGCTAGAGCAAGTACTGCTATGTCTGCTGAACCAACCAAGAAATCTATGCCTAAGAAGGCAGGGGAGAAGAGAGCAAGGAATAGGATCATCCATGCTGTTGGGAGACCCACCTCAATGTATGAAGAGCTAGCTGAGCATGAGGAGGAAGAGGAGGAAGAACCAGCTGATAAAGCTCCTCCTTCCAAGAAGAAGAAGCTATTTGCTGACGCTATGACCAGCCAAGCTCCTTCCAAGGCCAAGCCAACTGCTCCAAAGAAGCCAGCTCTCAAGCCTAAGAGGACTGTCAGGGACATCCCAACTTCAGAGAAGAACAAGGGCTCTATGTCTAGAGATGCCCAAGATGAGGAGCTGTTAGTGCTGAGGATGCTAAGACCTTACCTGCCAGAACACAACAATGATCATCCTGTTGCTGAGGATATGAAGAAGAGGAAGGATTCATGGCTGAGGAGATGGAGAGCTAATGATCCCTATGCCCAAAGGAGGAGAACTGCTGTAGATGCTCGCTTCCGCACTAGGGAGCAACAAGATTTCTATGAGACTGTCCTATTGGACAAGAGCCCAACAGTGAGTGATATGAGATATATTGTCTGGGCATATATCAAGGAGAATGAGGATTTCTTTCCCCATGTGCAAGTGAACTTCTGATGCGTAGATATCGAGAACTTTGTTGGCAGAGAGTTCAATACATGGAATGATGAGATGATCATGCAGTTCTACTCAACAACTCATTTCTATCCAAATGGCAGGATAGTTTGGATGACTGAAGGTGCAAGGTACCAATCTACAGTTGATGAGTGGGCTACCATCTTAGGAGTCCCACATGTACAAGCGGGGGATCTTGATGTCTATACTGAGGCCAAGATGAATCACAACTCCATGGCAACATGTATAAAACAATTCCACCTGCTCATCTGAAATCACACAAGCTTGGATCAGTCTACTTTCTGCAAGCAGGATTACCCACTACCAATACCATCATGAGATATACCTTGATGCCAAAGTCTGGAGATAACAAGATGACCAGGGGGTATTCCATCAACATGCTGCACCGTGTAGATCTCCATACCAGATTCAGGGTAATGGATTTGATAGTAGAGACCATCAAGAGGACAGCTGCTGAACAGAAGAGATCTTGTGGATATGCTCCATATATCCAGATGCTTATCAACTCCAAGATGGAGAAGAATGTATATGCACTTGATCGTCCTCACATACCACTTCAGCCAGAGTTTGAAGACAATGTTGTGGTGACAGACCCTAGTCATCCCACTTCATCTACTACATAGGCAGAGGCAGAAGCAGCTAGAGCCAGTAGTGCTCAAACTCCCAGGACCAAGAGTGACCAATTGTCCTACATCTTCAATGCTATCCAAGGGATAGAGAAGAATGTTGCTGAGCTCCTCAAGAACTAGAAGAGTCTTGAGAGGATCGTCAAGACAAAGTTTCATGCTCTTGACAACAAGGTGGATGATCTGACAGTGACTATCAATGATCTGAAAAATGAGGTTGAAGCTATGCCTAGTCCCCACTCCACTGATGATGAAGATGACAGTCCTCCTCTTAGGACTCACACTCAGTTCAAGACTCAAGCTAGATCCGCTGCAGTGCCTACTACAGAGTCGAGGCCTTCTTCATCAGCTCCTGCCACAGCTCCATATGTTCCCTCAGCACCTCCAGTCACCACTCCGCCACCTCAGAAGACTTTAGAAGAGACGTTTGCTGACGTAGTTCTCTCGACTCCTTCGATAGCTACCGGAGGAGAGCATGTCCAGAGTGACGCTTAGCTCTATAGCTTTGAACTTTTTGGTAACTTGTTACCAAAGGGGGAGAAGTTATAGATCATAGGGCTGAGAGAGAGAGAGAGAGAGAGAGAGAGAGAGAGAGAGAGAGAGAGAGCATGTTGCATTTTGGTTGCTCTCTGCATTTGGTTTATCGCTTGTTTGTTTAAAACTCAATTGTGTTTGATCATATACTCTATGTGTGATGCTACTTCCTCCTATCCTCGAGATGTTTATATGATGATCATTCACTATTGTTTGGTGTGATGTGCTTTGTAATTCTTTCATATTTTCTCGCACACCACCAAGTTGTATGTGACATGGAAGAGTACCCCATGAACCTAATCGATTGTGCATTTTCATTCAAACGCAAATTTAATATAGTGCACAAATTTAGGGGGAGCTCTTCCTTATCACATACCTCTCAAAGCGACGATGCTATTCATTATTTATCCTTATCAAAGCTTTGATCTATATGTTGTCATCAATTACCAAAAAGGGGGAGATTGAAAGCACAACTTCTGCCTAGGTGGTTTTGGTAATTAATAACAACATATATTTCATTGAACAAATGTTTCCACTAAGTATATTTTAGGAAAGTTCAATGAATACATTGGCAAAGGATTGTGAGGAGACTCCAAAATGCAAGGAATAGGATTGGCAAATCATCAAGCATGAAGACTCTACATTTTACTTTATGTGAGAAATCACTTTGAGTCCATATGAAAGCCAATACTATTAAAAGGGGGTGATGTAATCTTGGTGAATGGATTGCTAAAAGTGCTCAAGTGTTAGCCACCAAAAACACCAACCACTTCTCCCACATACAACTCTGTCCAAGACCAAATATCCAAAATTGGTGACACCAAGTATTTCATTCCGTCACACCGAGTTCGAACCCTAGATGGATCCTAAGCCAAAGCCATGTCTCGGTACTCCAAGTTTTCCACTCGGTGCAACCGAAATCAGTGACCAACTTTCTGTTTAGCCATTTTCAAGAATCGGAATTTCCGAGTTTTGGAAATTGGTCTCACCGAGAATTGGTAACTGCCCAGGACACCCATATCGGTACCACCGAGATTTATATATCAGTTTCACCAAAAAGCCTAAAGTTGTCACATTTTGCACTAGTCGGTACGACCAAGTTTTTACTTTGGTTTCACCGAGTTGGGAAATAATGTTGTAACAGTTGGATTTTTGGAGATGCCTATATTTGTTGGAAATATGCCCTAGAGGCAATAATAAATTGGTTATTATTATATTTCCTTGTTCATGATAATCGTTTATTATCCATGCTATAATTGTATTGATTGTAAACTCAAATACATGTGTGGGTACATAGACAACACTGTGTCCCTAGTAAGCCTCTAGTTAACTAGCTCGTTGATCAAAAGATGGTGAAGGTTTCCTAGCCATGGACATGAGATGTCATTTGATAACGGGATGACATCATTAGGAGAATGATGTGATGGACAAGACCCAAACTATAAACGTAGCATATGATCGTGTCAGTTTATTGCTATTGTTTTTTGCATGTCAAGTATCTGTTCCTATGACCATGAGATCATGCAATTCACTAACACCGTAGGAGTGCCTTGTGTGTATCAAACGTCACAACGTAACTGGGTGACTATAAAGGTGCTCTACAGGTATCTCCGAGGGTGTCTGTTGGGTTGGCATGGATCAAGACTGGGATTTGTTACTCCGTGTGACGGAGAGATATCTCAGGGCCCACTCGGTAATACAACATCACAATGAGCCTTGCAAGCAAAGTGACTAAAGAGTTAGCCACAGGATCTTGTATTACGGAACGAGTAAAGAGACTTGCCGGTAACGAGATTGAACTAGGTATAGAGATACCGACGATCGAATCTCGGGCAAGTAACATACCGAAGAACAAAGGGAACATCATACGGGATTAACTGAATCCTTGACATAGAGGTTCAACCGATGAAGATCTTCGTAGAATATGTAGGAACCAATATGGGCATCCAGGTCCCGCTATTGGTTATTGGCCGTAGAGGTGTCTCGGTCATGTCTACATAGTTCTCGAACCCGCAGGGTCTACACACTTAACGTTTGGTGACGATTAGTATAGTTGAGTTATTGTGTTGGTGACCGAAGGTTGTTCGGAGTCCCGGATAAGATCCCGGACATGACAAGGATCTCCGGAAGAGTCCGGAGGTAAAGATTGATATATGTGATAATAGTGTTTTGATCTCCGGAAGGGTTCCAGAATTCACCGGAAGGGGTTCCGGGTGTTTACCCAAGTGTTCGGGTGCAGCAACACTTTATATGGGCCAAAGGGGTAAAGCCCACGAGGTATTGGAAAGTGCAAAAAAGGAAGTTTTGCTGCTGCCTTAAGCGGTACTACCGCTGGTAAGGCAGTACTACCGCGTAAGCGGTACTACCGCTTGTGTGAAGCGGTACAACCGCTCAAGCGGTACTACCGCTCGTGAGCGGTACTACCGCTTGTACGCGGTACTGCTGGAATCCGAGTTGGACTCTTTCCGTGCGGGCCAAACCGACCTTGCGCGGGCAAAACCGACCTTGTGGAGGCTTTCTCTCCAAGTTTAGACCCCAGGGCTCAACATATAAATAGAGGGGCAGGGCTAGCACACGGGACACATTAAGATTTCCCAAGCCGTGTGCCGGCAACCCTAACCCTCTATTTCTTCCTCCGTCATAATCTCCGTAGTGCTTGGCGAAGCCCTGCAGAGATTGTTCCTCACCACCATCACCACGCCGTCGTGCTGCCGGAACTCATCCACTACTTCACCATCGCTCGCTGGATCGAGGAGGTGAAGGCGTCATCAAGCCGTACGTGTGTTGAACGCGGAGGTGCCGTCCGTTCGGCGCTAGATCGTGATTGGATCGAGGGACGACTTGCGATTTGGATCGCGAAGACGTTCGACTACATCAACCGCGTTTCTTAACGCTTCCGCTTAGCGATCTACAAGGGTATGTAGATTCACTCTCCCTCTCGTAGATGCTCATCACCATGGATAGATCTTGCGTGTGCGTAGGAATTTTTTTGTTTCCCATGCAACGTTCCCCAACAGTGGCATCTGAGCTAGGTCTATGCGTAGATGAGATCTCGAGTAGAACACAAACGAGTTGTGGGCGTGGGTGTATACATATTGCTTGCCGTTACTAGTTGATACTTGATTCGGCGGTATTGTGAGATGAAGCGGCCCGGACCGACATTACGCGTACGCTTACGCGAGATAGGTTTCACCGCTACGTGCACTCGTTGCATAAAGGTGACTGGCGGGTGTCTGTCTCTCTCACTTTAGTTGAATCGATTTCAATGAAGAGGGTTCTTTTAGAAGATAAAAAAGCAATCACTACACCACGTTGTGGTTTTTGCGTAGGTAAGAATCGTTCTTGCTAGATACCCGTAGCAGGCACGTAAAACTTGCAACAACAATTAGAGGACGTCTAACTTGTTTTTGCAGGGTATGTTGTGATGTGATATGGCCAATTACATGATGAGATATATGTGATGTATGAGATGATCATGTGTTGTATAGAATATCACGACTTGCATGTCGATGAGTACGGCAACTGGCAGGAGCCATAGAGTTGTCTTTAATTATTTTCGCCGTTTTGCTTTACTTTATCGCTATGAGTTAGCAATAGTCATGGAAGCAACAGTCGGCGCGACAACCTCATGGCGACACGTTGATGGAGATCAAGATGATGGAGATCATGGTGTCATGCCGGTGACGATGGAGATCATGCCGGTGCTTTGGAGATGGAGATCAAAAGCACAAGTTCATGGCCATATCATGTCACTTATGATTTGCATGTGATGTTAATACTTTTATGCATCTTGTTTTGCTTAGGACGACGGTAGCATTATAAGGTGACCCCTCACTTAAATTTCAAGATAAATTGTGTTCTCCCCGAGTGTGCACCGTTGCGAAAGTTCGTCGTTTCAAGACACCACGTGATGATCGGGTGTGATAGACTCTACGTTCACATACAACGGGTGCAAGCCAGTGTTGCACATGCGGAACACTCGGGTTAAACTTGACGAGCCTAGCATGTACAGACATGGCCTCGGAACACAAGAGACCAAAAGGTCGAACATGAGTCATATAGTAGATATGATCAACATGAAGATGTTCACCATTGAAACCACCTCAACTCACGTGATGATCGGACTTGAGTTGGTGGATTTGGATCATGTTACACTCGAATGACCGGAGGGATGTCAATCTGAGTGGGAGTTTTAAGTAATATGATTAACTAAACTCATTGTCTTGAACAATAGTCTAAATTGTCTTTGCAATATTTATGTTGTAGATCATGGCTCGCGCAGTAGCACCCCTGAATTTTAATGCGTTCCTAGAGAAAGCTAAGTTGAAAGATGATGGAATAACTTTGTGGACTGGGCCCGTAATCTAAGGATTATCCTTACGGCTTCCCAGAAGGCTTATGTCCTTGATGCACCCCTTGGTGATCCACCCGCTCCAGTTGAGTCTCTAGACGTTGTGAACGCGTGGCAGGCTCGTTCTGAAGATTACTCAATAGTTCAATGTGCAATATTGTATGGCTTAGAACCGGGACTTCAAAGACGTTTTGAACGTCATGGAGCATATGAGATGTTCCAGGAGTTGAAGTTTATCTTTCAGAAGAATGCCCGGATCGAGAGGTATGAGATCTCCGATAAGTTCTATGCTTGCAAGATGGAGGAGAACGGGTCTATCAGTGATCACATACTCAGAATGTCTGGGTACTCCACCCGTCTGGCTGAATTGGGGATGCCCCTTCCGCCAGAGGCTATCACTGACAGAGTTCTTCAATCATTGCCACCTAGCTACAAGAGCTTCGTGTTGAACTATAACATGCATGGGATGAACAAGTCAGTCGCCGAGCTGTTTGCGATGCTGAAAGCTGCTGAGTCTGAAATTCAGAAGGAGCATCAAGTGTTGATGGTCAATAAAACCACTAGTTTCAAGAAAAATGGCAAGGGTAAGAAGGGTAACTCCAAAAGTTGCTCCTCCCGTGAAGAAACCCAAGGCTGGACCCAAACCAGAAACTGTGTGCTTTCATTGCAAGGTAACTGGACACTGGAAGCGGAACTGCCCCAAGTATTTGGCTGACAAGAAGGCGGCCAACAACAAACAAGGTATATATGATATACATGTTATTGATGTGTACCTTACCAACTCTCGTTGTAGTGCCTGGGTATTTGATACCGGTGCAGTTGCTCATATTTGCAACTCAAAACAGGAACTGCGGAATAGACGGAGGCTGGCAAAGGACGAAGTGACGATGCGCGTGGGAAATGGTTCCAAGGTTGATGTGATCGCCGTCGGCACGCTCGCTCTTCGATTACCATCGGGATTAGTGATGAACCTGAATAAATGTTATTTGGTGCCTGCGTTAAGCATGAACATTATATCTGGATCTTGTTTATTGCGAGACGGTTACTCATTTAAATCAGAGAATAATGGTTGTTCTATTTATATGAGTAATATCTTTTATGGTCATGCACCCGATGTGAGGGGTTTATTCTTATTGAATCTTGATAGTAATGATACACATGTTCATAACATTGATGCCAAAAGATGTAGAATTGATAATGATAATACCACTTTTTGTGGCACTGCCGTTTAGGTCATATTGGCGTAAAACGCATGAGGAAGCTCCATGCTGATGGACTTTTGGAGTCACTTGATTTTGAATCACTTGACACATGTGAGCCATGCCTCATGGGCAAGATGACTAGAATGCTGTTCTCTGGAACAATGGAACGGGCAAGTGACTTGTTGGAAATCATACATACTGATGTGTGCGGTCCGATGAGCATTGAGGCGCGCGGTAGTTATCGTTACTTTCTCACCTTCACTGATGACTTAAGTAGATATGGGTATATTTACTTAATGAAACACAAGTCTGAAACGTTTGAAAAGTTCAAACAATTTCAGAGTGAAGTTGAGAATCATCGTAACAAGAAGATTAAATTCCTACGATCTGATCGAGGAGGAGAATATCTGAGTTATGAGTTTGGCAGTCACTTAAGACAATGTGGAATTGTTTCACAACTGACACCGCCTAGAACACCACAGCATAATGGTGTGTCCGAACGTCGTAATCGAACCTTATTGGATATGGTGCGATCTATGATGTCTCTTGCCGATTTGCCACTATCGTTTTGGGGTTATGCATTAGAGACAGCTGCATTCACTTTAAATAGGGCACCATCGAAATCCGTTGAGACGACGCCATATGAACTTTGGTTTAGCAAGAAGCCAAAGCTGTCGTTTCTTAAAGTTTGGGGATGTGATGCTTATGTCAAAAAGCTTCAGCCTGAAAAGCTGGAACCCAAAGCGGAGAAATGCGTCTTCATAGGATACCCAAAAGAGACAGTTGGGTATACCTTCTACCTCAGATCCGAAGGCAAAGTGTTTGTCGCTAAAAACGGAACATTTCTTGAGAAAGAGTTTCTCTCGAAAGAATTGAGTGGGAGGAAGATAGAACTTGATGAGGTTGTTGAACCTTTACTTCAACCTGAGAGTAGCGCAGCGCAGAAAGATGTTTCTGTAGAGCCTACATCAGCTGAAGAGGAATTTGATGATGATCATAAAGCTTCGGATCAAGTTGCTATCGAACCTCATAGGTCGACAAGGACGCGTACTGCTCCTGAGTGGTACGGCAACCCTGTCTTAGAGGTCATGTTGTTGGACAACGATGAACCTACGAGCTATGGAGAAGCGATGATGGGCCCGGATTCCGAGAAGTGGTTAGAGGCCATGAAATCCGAGATGGGATCCATGTATGAAAACAAAGTATGGACTTTGGAAGTATTACCTGAAGGGCGTAAGGCCATTCAGAACAAATGGATCTTTAAGAGGAAGACGGACGCAGACGGTAATGTCACCGTCTATAAAGCTCGACTTGTGGCAAAGGGTTTTTCACAAGTTCAAGGAGTTGACTACGATGAGACCTTCTCACCCGTAGCGATGCTTAAGTCCGTCAGAATCATGTTAGCAATAGCTGCCTTTTTCGATTATGAAATTTGGCAGATGGATGTCAAAACAGCATTCCTTAACGGTTTCCTTAAGGAAGAGTTGTATATGATGCAACCAGAAGGTTTTGTCGATCCAGAGAATGCTGACAAAGTTTGCAAACTCCAGCGATCCATTTATGGACTGGTGCAAGCATCTCGGAGTTGGAATCTTCGCTTGGATGAGGTGATCAAAGCGTTCGAGTTTATACAAGTTTACGGACAAGCTTGTATTTACAAGAAAGTGAGTGGGAGCTCTATAGCATTTCTAATATTATATGTGGATGACATATTACTGATTGGAAACAATATAGAAATGTTGGAAAGTGTGAAGGAATATTTGAACAAGAGTTTTTCAATGAAGGACCTAGGAGAAGCTGCTTTCATATTAGGCATCAAGATCTATAGAGATAGATCAAGACGTTTAATAGGACTTTCACAAAGCACATACCTTGATAAGATTTTGAAGAAGTTCAAAATGGATCAGTCCAAGAAGGGGTTCTTGCCTGTTTTGCAAGGTGTGAAGTTGAGTAAGACTCAATGCCCAGTGACTGCAGGAGATAGAGAAAAGATGAGTGTCATCCCCTATGCTTCAGCCATAGGCTCTATCATGTATGCAATGCTGTGCACAAGACCCGATGTCAGCCTTGCCATAAGTATGGTCGGAAGGTTTCAAAGTGATCCAGGAATGGAACACTGGACAGCGGTCAAGAATATCCTGAAGTACCTGAAAAGGACTTAGGACATGTTTCTCGTTTATGGAGGTGATCAAGAGCTCGTCGTAAAGGGTTACGTCGATGCAAGCTTTGACACTGATCCGGATGACTCTAAGTCACAAACCGGATACGTATTTATTCTTAATGGGGGTGCGGTTAGCTGGTGCAGTTCCAAGCAAAGCGTGGTAGCTGATTCTACATGCGAAGCGGAGTACATCGCTGCCTCGGAGGCGGCGAAGGAAGGTGTCTGGATGAAGGAGTTCATGACAGATCTTGGAGTAGTGCCTAGTGCGCTTAACCCAATGACTCTGTTTTGTGATAATACTGGTGCCATTGCTCTAGCCAAGGAACCAAGATTTCACAAGAGGACCAGACACATAAAGCGACGTTTCAATTCCATCCGCGATTACATCAAGGAGGACGACATAAATATTTGCAAAGTACACACGGATCTGAATGTTGCAGATCCGATGACTAAACCTCTTCCAAGGGCTAAACATGAACAACACCAGAACTGCATGGGTGTTCGATTCATTACAATGTAAATCACATAGTGATGTGAACTAGATTATTGACTCTAGTGCAAGTGGGAGACTGTTGAAAATATGCCCTAGAGCCAATAATAAATTGGTTATTATTATATTTCCTTGTTCATGATAATCGTTTATTATCCATGCTATAATTGTATTGATTGGAAACTCAAATACATGTGTGGATACATAGACAACACTGTGTCCCTAGTAAGCCTCTAGTTAACTAGCTCATTGATCAAAAGATGGTGAAGGTTTCCTAGCCATGGACATGAGATGTCATTTGATAACGGGATCACATCATTAGGAGAATGATGTGATGGACAAGACCCAAACTATAAACGTAGCATATGATCGTGTCAGTTTATTGCTATTGTTTTATGCATGTCAAGTATCTGTTCCTATGACCATGAGATCATGCAATTCACTGACACCGTAGGAGTGCCTTGTGTGTATCAAACATCACAACGTAATTGGGTGACTATAAAGGTGCTCTACAGGTATCTCCGAGGGTGTCTGTTGGGTTGGCATGGATCAAGACTGGGATTTGTTACTCCGTGTGACGGAGAGGTATCTCAGGGCCCACTCGGTAATACAACATCACAATGAGCCTTGCAAGGAAAGTGACTAAAGAGTTAGCCACAAGATCTTGTATTACGGAACGAGTAAAGAGACTTGCCGGTAACGAGATTGAACTAGGTATAGAGATACCGACGATCGAATCTCGGGCAAGTAACATACCGAAGAACAAAGGGAACATCATACGTGATTAACTGAATCCTTGACATAGAGGTTCAACCGATGAAGATCTTCGTAGAATATGTAGGAACCAATATGGGCATCCAGGTCCCGCTATTGGTTATTGGCCGTAGAGGTGTCTCGGTCATGTCTACATAGTTCTCGAACCCGCAGGGTCTACACACTTAACGTTTGGTGACGATTAGTATAGTTGAGTTATTGTGTTGGTGACCGAAGGTTGTTCGGAGTCCCGGATAAGATCCCGGACATGACAAGGATCTCCGGAAGAGTCCGGAGGTAAAGATTGATATATGTGATAATAGTGTTTTGATCTCCGGAAGGGTTCCGGAATTCACCGGAAGGGGTTCCGGGTGTTTACCCAAGTGTTCGGGTGCAGCAACACTTTATATGGGCCAAAGGGGTAAAGCCCACGAGGTATTGGAAAGTGCAAAAAGGAAGTTTTGCTGCTGCCTTAAGCGGTACTACCGCTGGTAAGGCAGTACTACCGCGTAAGCGGTACTACCGCTTGTGTGAAGCGGTACTACCGCTCAAGCGGTACTACCGCTCGTGAGCGGTACTACCGCTTGTACGCGGTACTGCTGGAATCCGAGTTGGACTCTTTCCGTGCGGGCCAAACCGACCTTGTGCGGGAAAAACCGACCTTGTGGAGGCTTTCTCTCCAAGTTTAGACCCCAGGGCTCAACATATAAATAGAGGGGCAGGGCTAGCACACGGGACACATTAAGATTTCCCAAGCCGTGTGCCGGCAACCCTAACCCTCTATTTCTTCCTCCGTCATAATCTCTGTAGTGCTTGGCGAAGCCCTGCAGAGATTGTTCCTCACCACCATCACCACGCCGTCGTGCTGCCGGAACTCATCCACTACTTCACCATTGCTCGCTGGATCGAGGAGGTGAAGGCGTCATCAAGCCGTACGTGTGTTGAACGCGGAGGTGCTATCCGTTCGGCGCTAGATCGTGATTGGATCGAGGGACGACTTGCGATTTGGATCGCGAAGACGTTCGACTACATCAACCACGTTTCTTAACGCTTCCGCTTAGCGATCTACAAGGGTATGTAGATTCACTCTCCCTCTCGTAGATGCTCATCACCATGGATAGATCTTGCGTGTGCGTAGGAATTTTTTTGTTTCCCATGCAACGTTCCCCAACAATATTTACCCCGCCACCACCTCTCACTCATAGAGGAAGCACTCAGAACAAATCCACACTTATCATATCCAATTTTCTGAGAGAGAGAGCCACCTACTCATGTGTTGAGATCAAGACATTCCACTCCAACCATATGAATCTTGATTTCTAGCCTCCCCAAGTTGCTTTCCACCTAATCAATCTCTCCTACCCTAGCCAAATCTGTGAGAGAGTGATTGAGTGTTGAGGAGACTATATATTGAAGCACAAGAGCAAGGAGTTCATCATTGTTACCACATCTATTACCTTTTTGAGGGTGGTGCCCCCTAGATTGGTTAGTGTCGCTTGGGAGCCTCCTAGTTCGTGTTGTGGAGTTGAACCAAGAAGTTTGTAAGGGCAAGGAGATCGCCTTCTTCGTGAAGATCTACCCCGAGTAAGGCTAGTCCTCCGTGGACGTAGGCCATCATGGAGTAGACAAGGTTGCTTCAACGTGGAACCCTCGTGGGTGGATCCTGATGACCCACAAGTATAGGGGATCAATTGTAGTCCTTTCGATAAGTAAGAGTGTCGAACCCAACGAGGAGCAGAAGGAAATGATAAGCAGATTTCAGCAAGGTATTCTCTGCAGTGTTGTGAGTAACAGTAGTAGATAGTTTTGTAGCAAGATAATTCGTAACAAGTGACAAGTAACAATAGTAACAAGGGTGCAGCAAGGTAGCCCAATCCTTTTTATAGCAAAGGATAGGCCAAAAGTACTCTTATATTAAGCAAGTGCTCCCGAGGACACATGGGAATTTCTGTCTAGTCATGTTCATCATGTTGAGTTGATTCACGTTCGCTACTTTGATAATTTGATATCTGGGTGGACCGGTGCTAAGGTGCTGTTCTTACTTGAACTAACAACCTACTTATGATTAACCCCTCTCGCAAGCATCCGCAACTACGAAAGAAGAATTAATATAAATCTAACCATAGCATGAAATGTGTGGATCCAAATCATCCCCATATGAAGCAACACATAAACTGGGGTTTAAGCTTCTATCACTCTTGCAACCCATCATCTACTTGTTACTCCACAATGACTTCCCTTAGGCCCATAACATGGTGAAGTGTCATGTAGTCGACGTTCACATGACACCACTCAGAGAAGTAACAACATACATATCATCAAAATATCGAACGAATACCAACTTCACAAGATTACTTATAACAAGACTTCTCCCATGTCCTCAGGAACAATAGTAGCTACTCACACATCATCAACATGTTCAAGATCAGAGGTATAACAATGAGGTTTAAGGATCTGAACATAATCCCTTCCACCAAGTAACCCAACAAGCATCAACTATGAGATGTAATCAACACAACTAGTAACCCACAGGTACCAATCTGAGGTTTTGAGACAAAGATTGAACACAAGAGATGAACTAGGGTTGGAGATGAGATGGTTCTGGTGAAGATGATGATGAAGATTGGTCCTCCCACGAAGGATGAAGCATTGGTGATGACGATGGCTTCGATCTCCCCCTCCCGGAGAGGAATTTCCCCGGCAGAATCTGACTGCCGGAGTGCAAAATGGCCTTTGCCCAGGTTTCCGCCTCGAGACGGCAACGCTTCGTCTCGAAAGATTGCTTATGATTTTTTCTAGGGTAAAACACGTCATATAGGAGAAGAGGGATGTCGGAGAGCCAATAGGGGGCCCACAAGCCATCAGGGCGCGCCCTGTTGGCTTGTGCCCTGCTGGCAGCCCCCTTTGGTATATTTTTGCTCCAGAAATTCTAAAATATTCCAAAAATATTCTCCGTGAAGTTTCAGGTCATTTGGAGTCTGGTGATTTTTCTGCCTTTTTCTCGGTTTTCCGGTCCAGAATTCGAGTTTCCAGATATTTCCCTCCTTGTGGTGTACCTTGCATGTTCAGAGAGAAAAAGGCATAAGGATTGTATAATAATGTGAAATAATGTACAAGAATGAAGTAAATAGTAATAAGAATTCATGATGCAAAATGGACGTATCAACTCCCCCAAGCTTAGACCTCGCTTGTCCTCAAGCGAAAGTCGAACTCTAAAATAATGACCACATAATTTGAGAGGGAGGTGTCGATAAAAACAGAATATGGACATGAGAGCATCATGAATATCATCATAGCAGCAAGTTTTTCATCATATAACTTCTCATAAACAAGTAACAATCTATTCACAACTGAAAGAAATATGAAGCATAATCTGTATTGAGAACCAGCAAGCAATGCAAGCCATTGGGATAATCATAGCTTTTGTAATTAAGAGAAGAGTCTATATAAGATCTTTGTATTTCTAGCAAGTTGACATATTCAACTATAATGTAGCCTTCTATGATTGTTAACACACATTGCGTATTTTTGGAACAAGTGATTCAGTGGGACACATAGGAAGAACAGGGCTTTATTGTTCTTGCCACCCAACTTATTTACCTCAAGGATAATGTCAACAATAATGGAACATGATGATCTACATTCAACTGGATATATTTGTTTGAATCTTTCCTTAACATGTAATGCTTTCCACTAAAGAGTCGAAGAATATGAACAAGGGAAATATTATTGACTCTTGCAAGAAGAATAAAATTTGTAAGAATGTAAAAGATAGGCCCTTCACAGAGGGAAGCAGAGGTTGTCATGAGCTTTTATTTGTTTGATATGTTCAATCTCTTAATGCAAAGGAACATCACTTCATATTTCCCCTTGTGATAGCAAACTTTATTATGCACTCCATCTCTTTTATTTCTTCACCATCACAAGACTGTACAAAGCTTACTTTCCCTTACAATAAAAGATCTTACATGATTAAAGCCAATTTTTATTGCCTTGTGCAGCAATGACAACTTACTTGAAGGACCTTATTCAATCCATAGGTAGGTATGGTGGACTCTCATGGCAAGAAACTGGGTTTAAGGGTTATGGATGCACAAGTAGTATCTCTACTTAGTGCGAATCTTTGGGCTAGGAAAAGATCTTAAGCAAGCATCACATGTTAAAGGATTCAATACCATATAACTTCTATGCAAATGTAAACAACCATGATCATTATGTTGTCTTCCATGTCCCACTTCAACACTTGGTCATTATATAATATTTTGATGAAGGCTCACAATCATAGAGGGTGTTCAAGATAGTATATTTATATGTAAATCTCCTCTTCTCTATCATACCTTTGCATAGATCATACCAATTACTAACGTTATGTTTGTCAATTTTCAACACTTTTTATTGCTTACACCTCTTTTCTATGTGAAGTCATTACTTCTCATGAGATAAGCATATGCTCTTTTCTATTCTTTTTATTGCCATGCTAAGATGATGGGTGCAAGTGAGGGAGAGGCACACGATCTCAACTAACTTTATTATATAACTCTCGCACTCGATTACAAGGATAGGTAGAACTCAAAGCAAAACACTAAACAAAGCAAATCTGAAATTCTAACTTTCTAAATCACGAAGAACTAAAAGGTCGAACTAAGATAGATGATGGTGATAAAAGTGATGGTGATACGATACCGGGGCACCTCCCCTAAGCTTGGAACAAGCCAAGGGTGGTGCCCATACCCATGTACTCAAGTATTCTTCAGTGATGGTGGGGGTGTGCTGTGGTCCTCCATCTTCCAAGGCATAGGTTCCCCATCAAAGAAAGAAGCTCTTGTCTCCAGAATCCTGAAATCAGCAGCGAGGCTCATCCTTTTAAACCTCGATTCATACTCACAGTTTTGGAGTTGGAGTTCATAGATCTGATCTTGGAGGTGGTCAATCCGTTCTTTGCATCTTGGAAAGAAGCTCTCCCATGCTCTTTGTGTCCAACATGTTTTCCCGGATGAATTCCGTGATCATGGAGTGGTTAGCACTCAGACCACGCTCAACTATCCCTTGGCACTTGAAAATCTCCTGCTCCACTGCTGCAAGCCTGGCCTTCTCGCTTCCCTCCTTCTTGGGACCTGGACCATCTTGGATGTGGAGCACCCCATCATGCATCCCAATAGCTTGAGGGTGCTTCATCACCTCTGACAGGTAGGGGTTGATGACCTTATCGAAAAACTTCTCCTTGGATGGGCTTGGTGAAGTCATGGCGATCTAAATCTGTCAGAAAAACAGCTCAAAACAAGAACAGAGGAGAAACTCACGATGCGGTGGTCAAAACGTTCGGGAGTATATATAATGATTTTTTCTAGGTCAGAATACGTGATCTGGAAGAAATCGGAGTACGGAGGGCACACGAGTGCCCCACAAGCCATCAGGGCGCGCCCCTTGGGGGGTGGTGCCCCCTGTTGGCTTGTGCCTCCCTCGTGGGTCCTCCTGACTCCATTTTATTTTTGTAATTTTTCTAAAATACCAAAAACGACAGAAATTATTTTTTTGGAATTTTTGGAGTCGGTTTACTTACCGTACCACATACCTACCCCTTTTTCAGGTTTCTGGAGCGTTCCGGAAGGTCTCCTTGATGGTTCTTCCGGTGTTATGACTTGAATAACATTTGTTTCTTCATTAATGGGTGCACCTGAAATATAATGCTTGATTCTTTGCCCATTCACCACTCTCGGGTTCTTGCCTTCAAGGCTGTTGATTTTTATAGCACCAGAGCGGTAAACCTCCTCAACAACGTATGGGCCTTCCCATTTGGAAAGAAGTTTCCCTGCAAAAAATCTGAAACGAGAGTTGTACAAAAGCACTAGGTCTCCTACATTGAATTCTCATTTTTGAATCCTCTTGTCATGCCATCTTTTAACTTTTTCTTTAAACAACTTAGCATTTTCATAAGCTTGCGTTCTCCATTCATCAAGTGAGCTAATGTCAAATAATCTCTTCTCACCGGCAAGTTTAAAATCATAGTTAAGTTCGTTAATTGCCCAATAAGCTTTATGTTCTAGCTCGAGAGGTAAATGACAAGCCTTTCCATAGACCATTTTGTACGGAGACATACCCATAGATTCTTATAAGCAGTTCTATAAGCCCATAGTGCATCATCTAGTTTCTTAGACCAATTCTTCCTAGATCTATTAACGGTTTTTTGCAAGATTAATTTTATTTCTCGATTACTCAATTCAACTTGACCGCTAGACTGAGGGTGATAAGGAGATGGAATCCTATGGTTAACATCATATTTAGCTAGAAGTTTACGGAAAGCACCATGAATAAAATATGAACCTCCGTCTGTCATTAAGTACCTAGGAACCCCAAAACTCGGGAAAATGATGTCTTTAAGCATTTTAATAGAGGTGTTATGATCAGCACTACTAGTTGGAATAGCCTCTACCCACTTAGTAACGTAATCAGTAGCAACTAAAATGTGAGTATACTCATTTGAGGAAGGAAAAGGTCCCATAAACTCAAAACCCCAAACATCGAATGGTTCAATGGCAAGTGAATAATTCATAGGCATTTCCCGACGCTTACCGATGTTACCAACTCTCTGACATTCATTGCATGAAAGGACATACTTACGAGCATCTTTGAAAATAGTAGGCCAATAAAAACCAGATTGTAATACCTTCTGTGCAGTTCTGTCACCGGCGTGGTGTCCTCCATAAGCTTCGAAATTGCACTTCTGAATAATTTCTTCCTGTTGATGCCCAGGTATACATGATCTAATAATACCGTCTACTCCTTCTTTGTAAAGATGTGGGTCATCCCAAAAGTAATGTCGTAAATCATAGATTTTATTTTCTTTTGTTGATAGGTGAAGCTAGGTGGAATGTACTTAGCAACAATATAATTAGCATAATCAGTATACCAAGGAGCACTACGTGAAGTATTAATAGCAACAAGTTGCTCATCAGGAAGACTATCATTGATAGGAAGTGGGTCATCAAGAACATTTTCCATCCTAGACAAGTTATCTGCTATGGGGTTTTTCAGCTCCTTTTCTATCAATGATATGCAAATCAAACTCTTGAAGTAAAAGTACCCACCTAATGAGTCTAGGTTTAGCATCTTTCTTTTCCATAAGGTACTTAATAGCAACATGATCGGTGTGAATAGTTACTTGAATCGACAATGTAAGGTCTAAACTTATCACAAGCAAAAACAACTGCTAAAAATTCCTTTTCAGTGGTAGCATAATTCCTTTGAGCAGAGTCTAAAGTTTTACTGGCATAATGAATAACATTTTTTTATCTATTCTTTGTCCTAGAACAGCGGGAACAGCATAATCACTAGCATCACACATAATTTCAAATGGTAGGTTCCAATCAGGTGGTTGAACTATAGGTGCAGAAATTAAAGCCTTCTTAAGAATTTCAAAAGCTTCTACGCAATCATCATCAAAAACAAAAGGTACATCTTTTTGAAGAACATTAGTTAACGGCCTAGAAATCTTAGAGTAATCTTTAATGAAACACCTATAAAAACCAGCATGACCAAGGAAACTTCTTATACCTTTGATATCTCTCGGGCATGGCATTGATACGTCTCCAACGTATCGATAATTTATGAAGTATTCATGCCATATTTGCCTATGTTTACAATACTTTTATATGGTTTTGATGCACTTTATATGATTTATTTAGAACTAACCCGGACTGACGCTATTTTCAACAGAACTACCGTGGTGTTGTTTTTTGTGCAGAAATAAAAGTTCTCCAAATGCAACGAAACTTTTTGATGATATTTTTTGAAACAAAAGAGGCACTAGAAGCTTCGTGGGAGGGCCAGAAGAGACACAACGTGGGCACAACCCACCAGGCCACGCCAGCCCCCTCTGGCTTGCGCTGGTGTCTTGTGGTGCACTCGTGGCCCATCTTCGTGTGAAACTGATGCCCAAAAATCATATATATTCAGAAATCACCAGAAATAACCCTAGATCAGAAGTTCCACTGCCGTAAGCCTCTGTAGACACGAAAAATCAATCTAGACCCCGTTCCGACACCCTGCTGGAGGGGGAAATCATCACCGGAGGCCATCTTCATCATCCCTATGGTCTCCTTGATGAGGAGGGAGTAGTCCACCCTCGGGGCTGACGGTTTGTACCAGTAGCTATGTGTTTAATCTCTCTCTCTCATATTCTTGAGATGGCATGATCTTGATGTATCACGGGCTTTGTTAATACAGTTGGATCATATGGTGTTTTCCCCTCTCTATCTTGTTGTGATGAATTGAGTTTTCCCTTTGAGATTTCGTTATTGCCGGATTGAATACTTCTTTGGATTTGAGAGCACTTGATGTATGTCTTGCATGCGGATACCTGTAGTGACATTGGGGTATTCAAGTCATTCACTTGATATATGTTATGGCGTCAACTTGCGGATTCCAGTGACTTTGGGGATCTATGCATAGGGGTTGATTGCACGTTTTCATACCATGTTCTCCGATAGAAATCTTGGGGCACTCTTTGAGGTTCTTTGTGTTGGATTGAGTATTATGAATCTGAAATTGTTTGATGCGTATCGTACAATTAACTCATGGATACTTGTGGTGACATTGGAGTATCGAGGTGACATTAGAGTTGGTTGATGCGTATCATATGGTGTTATTCTAGTACGAACTCTTGGATAGATCGATCAGAAAGGATAACTTGGTGCTATTTTAGTACGAACTCTTGGATAGATCGATCAGAAAGGATAAGTTTAAGGTGGTTTCGTACCCTACAAACAATTTCTTCTTATGTTCTCCGCTAGATAAGAACTTTGGAGTGATTCTTCGTTGCACGTTGAGGGATGGTTATGTGATCCAATATATTAGCATTGTTGAGAGATTGCACTAGCGAAAGTACGGACCCTTGACCTTATTTCCAAGCATTTATACACCGTTTTGCTCGCTGTTTTACACTTGCTACCTTGCTGTTTTTATTGTTACTATTACAAAAATCAATATCTACTATCATTACTACACTTGTATCACCATCTCTTCGCCGAACTAGTGCACGTATAAAATTTACCATTGTATTGGGTGTGTTGGGGACACAAGAGACTCTTTGTTATTTGGTTGCAGGGTTGTTTGAGAGAGACCATCTTCATCCTACGCCTCCCACGGATTGATAAACCTTAGGTCATCCACTTGAGGGAAATTTGCTACTGTCCTACAAAACTCTGCGCTTGGAGGCCCAACACGAGTCTACAAGAAGAAGGTTGCGTAATAGACATCATTATATTATCATTCTTGGATGTTTTACAATCATTTTATAGCAACTTTATATCATTTTTTGGGACTAACCTATTGACATAGTGGCAAGTGCCAGTTGCTGTTTTTGCTTGTTTTTTACTTCATAGAATATTAGTACCAAACGAAGTCCAATTGCCACAAAACTTTTTGGAGATTTTTTTGGGCCAGAAGACAACTTGGGGGCCAAGGAAGCACCTGAGAGGAGGCCCATGGAGGCCACAAGACACCAGGGCACGCCTGAGGCCCTTGGCGCGGCCTGGTGGGTTGTGCCCTTCATGGGACCCTCTCCACCGCCTCTCAGCTCTATAAATACCCAAATATTCCATAAACCCTAGAGGAGTCGACGAAAAACAATTCCAGCCGCCGCAAGTTCAAGAACCGCGAGATCCAATCTAACACCATCACGGAGGGGTGCATCGTCTTCATGGGTGCCTCTCCGATGATACGTGAGTAGTCCACCATAGACCTACGGGCCCGTAGGCAGTAGCTAGATGGCTTCTTCTCTCTTTTTGATTCTCAATACAATGGTCTCTTGGAGATCTATTTGATGTAATGACTTTTTGCGGTGTGTTTGTTGGGATCCGATGAAGTTTGAGTTCATGATCAGTTTGCATCCATGAATATTATTTGAGTCTTCTTTGATCTCTTATATGCATGATTATTTATAGCCTCGTATTTCTTCTTTGAATCTTTGGTTTAGTTAGGGAAACTAGATCGATTTTTCTTGCCATGGGAAGAGGTGCTTTGTGATGGGTTCGATCTTGCGGTGTCCTCTCTGAGTGGCAGAAGGGGCAGCGAGGCACGCATGTATCATTGCTATTAAGGATAACAAGATGGGGTCTATTCCTACATGAATAGATCTTGTCTACATCATGTCATTGTTCTTATTGCATTACTCCGTTTCTCCATGAACTTAATACACTAGATGCATGCTGGATAGCTGTCGATGTGTGGAGTAATAGTAGTAGATGCAGAATCGTTCCGGTCTACTAATCTTGGACGTGATGCCTATATATAGATCATGATTATGTGATCTTCTATCAATTGCCCAACAGTAATATGTTCACCCACCGTGTGCTATACTCATGAGAGAAGCCACTAGTGAAATCTACGGCCCCCGGGTCTATCTTTTAACATATTGCTTTTCGATCTATCTTTTTCCGCATTTGCTTTCATATCTATTATTCCAAAAAACCCAAAAATACTTTGTTGCACTTTTTGTTTTCCTCTCTTATTTTGTGTTCTTGCACGATCTATTTATCCAATCTCATACAAACCAATCTATCTTTTACCGTGGAGAGATTGACAACCTCTCTTACGCACCGGGTTGCAAGTATTTGTTCTTTGTGTGCAGGTACCGTTTACATAGTGTTGCGTGGTTCTCCTACTGGTTCGATAACCTTGGTTTCATAACTGAGGGAAATACTTACCGTAGCTATGCTGCATCATCCTTTCCTCTTTGGGGAAATACCGACGCAGTCTCAAGCCACGTCACCAATCTTCATAGTTGCATTTAATTCTTTCCAGAAGATCCCATTTGAATTCAATAGTTTCATTCATATATGAGCCAGAGGAAGAGGAATCCAATAGTAACTGATCATTACAAGAAAGCCGAGCATAAAAGTTTTGTATAATCATTCCTCTTTAGAACCCATGGGCGGACAGTTGTGAATCATAGATTTAAGCCTCCCCCAAGCTTGAGTGATGCTTTCTCCTTCACGAGGCCAAAGATTATATATAAAGTTCCGATCACGGTGAACTAGATGCATTGGATAAAACTTCTCAAGAAATTCTAGGTTCAAGCGATTCCAATCCCATGATTCAATATTATCCAATAGCCTATACCACATTAGTGCTTTTCCCTCCAAAGATAAAGGGAAAACTTTCTTCTTAACTTTGTCACTAGAAAGACCTGCAAGCTGGAACAATCCTCAAACCTCATCGACGAATATCAAATGGTAATCAGGATGAGTCATACCATCATAAGGATTGGATAATAGTTTTTCAAGCATACCAAAAGGAATCTCATAATAAATATTTTCAGTAGGTTCAGTAGGTTGATGAACAATTTCCTCATCTTCCATTCAGAGCGAAGATGCCCCAAACAAGCCACTCAAGGGGTGACAGCTCATAGTGACAAGCAACTGTAAATTTCAGCACATATAGAAAATGTTTCCTTACCAATTTCCACTTACTAGAAGCGCTTCACTCCCCGACAACGGCACCAGAAAAGAGTCTTGATGACCCACAAGTATAAGGTATTCTCTGCAAGTGTTGTGAGTAACAGTAGTAGATAGTTTTGTAGCAAGATAATTCGTAACAAGTGACAAGTAACAATAGTAACAAGGGTGCAGCAAGGTAGCCCAATCCTTTTTATAGAAAAGGACAGGCCAGAAAGTACTCTTATATTAAGCAAATGCTCCCGAGGACACATGGGAATTTCTATCTAGTCATGTTCATCATGTTGAGTTGATTCGCGTTCGCTACTTTGATAATTTGATATGTGGGTGGAGCGATGCTAAGGTGTTGTTCTTACTTGAACTAACAACCTACTTATGATTAACCCCTCTCGCAAGCATCCACAACTATGAAAGAAGAACTAAGATAAATCTAACCATAGCATGAAATGTGTGGATCCAAATCAGCCCCTTATGAAGCAACACATAAACTAGGGTTTAAGCTTCTGTCACTCTCGCAACCCATCATCTACTTGTTACTCCACAATGACTTCCCTTAGGCCCATAACATGGTGAAGTGTCATGTAGTCAACGTTCCCATGACACCACTAAGAGAAGTAACAACATACATATCATCAAAATATCGAACGAATACCAACTTCACAAGATTACTTATAACAAGACTTCTCCCATGTCCTCAGGAACAATAGTAACTACTCACACATCATCAACATGTTCAAGATCAGAGGTATAATAATGAGGTTTAAGGATCTGAACATAATCTCTTCCACCAAGTAATCCAACAAGCATCAACTACGAGATGTAATCAACACAACTAGTAACCCACAGGTACCAATCTGAGGTTTTGAGACAAAGATTGAATACAAGAGATCAACTAGGGTTGGAGATGAGATGGTGCTGGTAAACATGATGATGAAGATTGGTCCTCCCACGAAGGAGGAAGCATTGGTGATGACAATGGCTTCGATCTCCCCCTGTCAGAGAGGAATTTCCCTGGCAGAATCTGATTGCCGGAGTGCAAAAGGGCCTCTGCCCAAGTTTCCGCCTCGAGACGGCGGTGTTTCATCCCGAAAGATTGCTTATGATTTTTTCTAGGGTAAAACACGTCATATAGGAGAAGAGGGGCGTCAGAGAGCCAACAGGGGGGCCACAAGCCATCAGGGCGCGCCCCTAGGGGGGCGCCCAGTTGACTTGTGCCCTGCTGGCAGCCCCCCTCTGGTATATTTTTGCTCCAGAAATTCTTAAATATTCCAAAAATATTCTCCGTGAATTTCAGGTCATTTGGAGTCTTGTGATTTTCAGCCTTTTTTCTCGGTTTTCCGGCCAGAATTCCAGTTTCCAGATATTTCCCTCCTTGTGGTGTACCTTGTATATTCAGAGAGAAAATGGTATAAGGATTGTCTAATAATGTGGAATAATTGACAAGAATGAAGTAAATAGTAATAAGCATTCATGATGCAAAATGGACGTATCAAAGCCCTTCGTGGACTCTCGCGACTGTTACCCTCCGTGGATTGAAGTCTACATAAACGTGGATGTACGATAGCACCACCTATCGGAACCACGGGAAAAATCTTTGTGTCTCCAATTGTGTTTGATCTCCCTATCCCTTCCCTCTACTTACATGTGTCTGTCTTTACTTTTCGCTGCTATACTCATAGACTTGCATGTGTAGGGTGTGCTTGATGTCTACTACGCAACCTTCTTCTTGTAGACTCGTGTTGGGCCTCCAAGCGCAGAGTTTTGTAGGACAGTAGCAAATTTCCCTCAAGTGGATGACCTAAGGTTTTTCAATCCGTGGGAGGCGTAGGATGAAGATGGTCTCTCTCAAACAACCCTGCAACCAAATAACAAAGAGTCACTTGTGTCCCCAACACACCCAATACAATGGTAAATTGTATAGGTGCACTAGTTCGGCGAAGAGATGGTGTGATACAAGTGTAATATGGTTGGTAGATATAGGTTTTTGTAATCTGAAATTATAAAAACAGCAAGGTAACTAATGATAAAAGTGAGCACAAACGGTATTGCAATGCTTAGAAACAAGGCCTAGGGTTCATACTTTCACTAGTGCAAGTTCTCTCAACAATACTGACATAGTTGAATCATATGTAAATCCCTCATGTGCGACCAAGAGTTCACTCCAAAGTCACAAATAGCGGAGAACAAACGAAGAAATTATTGTAGGGTATGAAACCACCTCAAAGTTATCTTTTCCGATCGATCTATTCAAGAGTTTGTACTAACATAACCAAGTTATCCTTTCCGATCGATCTATCCAAGAGTTCGTACTAAAATAACCAAGTTATCCTTTCCGATCAATCTATCTAAGAGTTCGTACTAGAATAACACCTTAAGATACACATCAACCAAAACCCTAATGTCACCTAGATACTCCAATGTCACCATGAGTGCCCATGGGCTTGATTATACGATATGCATCACACAATTTCAGATTCATCATGTTCAATCCAACACAAAGAACTTCAAAGAGTGTCGAAAATTTCTACCGGAGAGTCAAGACGAAAACGTGTGCCAACCCCTATGCATAAATTTCCATGGTCACGGAACCCGCAAGTTGATCACCAAAACATACATGAAGTGGATCAATAGAACATCCCATTGTCACCACGGATATCCCATCGCAAGACATACATCAAGTGTTCTCAAATCCTTTAAGGACTCAATCCGATAAGAAAACTTCAAAGGGAAAACTCAATTCATCACAAGAAGATAGAGGGGGGAAAACTCCATATGATTCATCTATATTAATAAAGCTCGCGATACATCAAGATCGTGCCATCTAAAGAACACGAGAGAGAGAGATCAAACACATAGGTACTGGTACATACCCTCAGCCCCGAGGGTGAACTACTCCCTCCTCGTCATGGAGACTGCCGGGATGATGAAGATGGCCTCCGGTGATGGTTTCCCCCTCTGGCAGGTGAACGGGCTCCCGATTGGTTTTTCGTGGCTACAGAGGCTTGCGGCGGCAGAACTCCTGATCTAGGTTTCTTTCTGGGGGTTACTAGATATATAGGGATACTTGGCATTGGAGACACGTCTGGGGGATCCACGAGGCGGCGACAAGCCAGGGGGGCGCGCCCTAGGGGAGGGGGCCTAGGCTTGTGATTGCCTCGTGGCTCTTCTGGCCCACCTCCAATGCTCCCTGGGCTTCTTCTGGTCCATAAATGATCACCGTAATTTTTTATTCCGTTTGGACTCCGTTTGATATTCCTTTTCTGTAAAACTCAAAAACAAGGAAAAAACAGAAAGTGGCACTGGGCTCTAGGTTAATAGGTTAGTCCCAAAAATATATATAAAATAGCATATAAATGCATATAAAACATCCAACATGGATAATATAATAGCATGGAACAATAAAAAATTATAGATACGTTGGAGACGTATCAAGCATCCCCAAGCTTAATTCCTGCTCGTCCTCGAGTAGGTAAATGATAAAAACAGAATTTTTGATGTGGAATGCTACCTAACATTTTTATCAATGTAATATTTATTGTGGCATGAATATTCAGATCCATAAGATTCAAAACAAGAGTTTAATATTGACATAAAAACAATAATACTTCAGGCATACTAATAAAGCAATCATGTCTTTTCAAAATAACATGGCCAAAGAAAGTTATCCCTACAAAATCATATTGTCTGGCTATGCTCCATCTTCATCACACAAAGTATTAAATCATGCACAACCCCGGTTTTAGCCAAGCAATTGTTTCATACTTTAGTATTCTCAAACTTTTTCAACTTTCACGCAATACAAGAGCGTGAGCCATGGATATAGCACTATAGGTGGAATAGAATATAGTGGTTGTGGAGAAGACAAAAAGAAGGAGATAGTCTCACATCAACTAGGCGTATCAATGGGCTATGGAGATGCCCAACAATAGATATCAATGTGAGTGAGTAGGGATTGCCATGCAACGGATGCACTAGAGCTATAAGTGTATGAAAGCTCAAAAGGAAACTAAGTGGGTGTGCATCCAACTCGCTTGCTCATGAAGACCTAGGGCAATTTGAGGAAGCCCATCATTGGAATATACAAGCCAAGTTCTATAATGAAAATTCCCACTAGTATATGAAAGTGACAATATAGGAGACTCTCTATCATGAAAATCATGGTGCTACTTTGAAGCACAAGTGTGGAAAAAGGATAGTAGCATTGCCCCTTCTCTCTTTTCTCTCATTTTTTTGGTGGGCTTCTTTGGCCTCTTTTTTTATTTTTAAAGTCCGGAGTCTCATCCCAACTTGTGAGGGAATCATAGCTTCCATCATCCTTTCCTCACATGGGACAATGCTGTAATAATGGTGATCATCACACTTTTATTTACTTACAACTCAAGAATTACAACTCGATACTTAGAACAAAATATGACTCTATATGAATGCCTCCGGCGGTGTACCGGGATGTGCAATGACTCAAGAGTGACATGTATAAAAAATATGAACGGTGGCTTTGCCACAAATACGATGTCAACTACATTATCATGCAAAGTAATATGACAATGATGATGCGTGTCATAAACGGAACGGTAGAAGTTGCATGGCAATATATCTCGGAATGGCTATGGAAATGCCATAATAGGTAGGTATGATGGCTCTTTTGAGGAAGGTATATGGTGGGTTTAATGCACCGGTGAAAGTTGCGCGGTACTAGAGAGGCTAGCAAGGGTGGAAGGGTGAGAGTGCGTATAATCCATGGACTCAACATTAGTCATAAAGAACTCACATACTTTTTGCAAAAGTCTATTAGTTATCAAAACAAAGTACTACACGCATGCTCCTAGGGGATGGGTTGGTAGGAGTTAACCATCGCACGATCCCGACCTCCACACAAAGGAAGACATTCAATAAATAAATCATGCTCTGACTTCGTCACATAACGGTTCACCATACGTGCATGCTACGGGAATCACAAACTTTAACGCAAGTATTTCTACCAATCCACAATTACTCACTAGCATGTCTCTAATATCACAATCTTTATATCTCAAAACAATCATAAGGAATCAAACTTCTCATAGTATTCAATGCACTTGATATGAAAGTTTTTATTATATCTCTCTTGGATGCCCATCATATTAGGACTAAATTCATAACCTAAGCAAATTACCATGCTGTTTAGAGACTCTCAAAATAATATAAGTGAAGCATGAGAGTTCAACAATTTCTATAAAATAAAACCACCGCCGTGCTCTAAAAAGATATAAGTGAAGTACTAGAGCAAATTGACAAACTACTCCAAACGATATAAGTGAAGATTAATGAGTAGGTAAACAATCAAGTAGCTATGGGAGGGCTCTCTCTCAATAAATATTTTCAGATCTGAGTATTTTATTAAACAGCAAGCAAAAGAAAAATAGCACTCCAAGAATAGCACGCATCATGTAAACGAATAAAAATTTAGGCTCAACATAGGCTAACCGATAATTGTTGATGAAGAGAGGTGGGATGCATAGCATCCCCAAGCTTAGATGCTTGAGACTTCTTGAAATATTTACTTGGGGTGCCTTGGGCATCCCCAAGCTTGAGCTTTTGTATCTCGTTCAATCCTCTCATAGCATGGTTTCACCTATTTTCAAGAACTTCATCCACACAAAACTCGAAAAGAACTCGTGAGATAGGTTAGTACACATAAGAACAAATCAACACACATCAAGACAAGGTGCACAATAATTTTCAAACATCATATACTGTTTACTATCGTTTTCACAATTTATATCTACCAATATAGGCTATGGAAACTATAGGATAAGTAGATAACAAAACTATGACAGTAATCTGTCCAAACAGAACAGTCTGTAGCAATCTATTAAACCAGTGTACTTATGTAACTCAAAAAATTATGAAAATTTAGGACATGCTATATAATTTATATGAAAACACTCTGTCAAAATTTCAGAAACTTTCCACGTTCCAGTAAAATTTGAAAATTCAAACACTACAGAAAAAGTTTCTGTTTTTACACAACACACATCAAAACATGCAATGCAAGCATCCTAAGACAATTCTTGGAACTTTTTATTGAAAAACAAGATTATAAATAACACCTAACAGAAAACAAAAAAATAAAATGACGCTCCAAGGAAAACTCATATTATGTGACGAATAAAAATATAGCTCTAAGTAAGATATACCGATAATGTTGAAGACGAAAGAGGGGATGCATTCCGGGGCATCCCCAAGCTTAGGCGCTTGAGTATTCCTTGGATATTACCTTGGGGGTGCCTTGGGCACCCCCAAGCTTAGGTTCTTGTCACTCCTTATTCTCCTCATATCGGTGTCTCACCCAAAACTTGAAAACTTCAATCACATAAAACTTAACGGAACTTCGTGAGATGGGTTAGTATAATAAAGGTAGATCATTCACTTAGGTACTGTAAAGACAAGATTCATAATTGTTCCCACATGATACCTACTGTATTATACCATTCCCATAATTTATATCACTGAATATAAGCTATGGGAACACTAAAACAAGCAAACTATGCATGCAAAACATAATCTGTCAAAAACAGAACAGTCTGTGAAGATCTGTAGTGTAACCATACTTACCTGTCTCTAAACATTCTGAAAAATTAGGAAAACCTGAAGAATTTGAATATGAATACTTTGTAAAAATTTCAGATAATTATCACGCTCCAGTAAAAAAAATTAAAATTTCTATACTGGAGTCAAAAGTTTCTGTTTTGGTTCTGCATCAATTCTACTAATCTTGTGAGTCATCCCAAAGGCTTTACTTGGCACTTTATTGAAATAAAAGACACAAAACATGATTACTACAGTAGCTTAATCATGTGAACATACAAAAACATAAATAAAAAGTGTTGGGTTGTCTCCCTACAAGCGCTTTTCTTTAATGCCTTTTAGCTAGGCATGATGATTTCAATGATGCTCGCATAAAAATAAAGAATTGAAACATGCGAAAGAGCATCATGAATCTCATGACAAGTACATTTAAGTCTAACCCACTTCCTGTGCATAGGGATTTTGTGAGCAAACAATTTATGGGAGCAAGAATCAACTAGCATACGAAGGCAAAATAAGCATAACTTCAAAACTTTGAACACATAGAGAGGAAACTTGATATTATTGCAATTCCTACAAGCATATGTTCCTCCCTCATAATAATTTTCAGTAGCATAATGAAGGAATTTCACAACATAACTATCACATAAAGCATTATCTTCATGATCCACAAGCATAGAAAATTTGTCACTCTCCACATAAGCAATTTTCTCCTCATTCATAATAGTGGGAGCAAACTCAACAAAATAACTATCATGAGATACTTTATTGACATAACCACTTTGAATATTAAAATCATGATGACAAGTTTCATGGTTACTATCACTCTTTATAGCATACATGTCATCATCATAATCATCATAGATAGTAGGCATGTCCTTATCATACCAAATTTGCTCATCAAAACTTGGGGGACTAAAAATATCATCTTCATCAAACATAGCGTCCCAAGCTTGCGGGTTTGCATATCATTAGCATCATGGATATTCAGAGAATTCATACTAGCAATATTGCAATCATGCTCATCATTCAAGGAATTTCCATTAAGTATTTTCATAAATTCTTCCTCTACCAATTGAGCACAATTTTCCAAACCATCATTTTCACGAAAGACATTAAAAAGACGAACCAATTGATGCAACCTAAACTCCATTTTTTTGTAGTTTTCTTTTATAAACCCAAACTAGTGAAAAACAAGAAACTAAAAGATTTATTTGCAAGGTCTAAAGATATACCTTCAAGCACTCACCTCCCCGGCAACGGCGCCAGAAAAGAGCTTGATGTCTACTACGCAACCTTCTTCTTGTAGACTCGTGTTGGACCTCCAAGCGCAGAGTTTTGTAGGTCAGCAGCAAATTTCCCTCAAGTGGATGACGTAAGGTTTATCAATCCGTGGGAGACGTAGGATGAAGATGGTCTCTCTCAAACAACCCTGCAACCAAATAACAAAGAGTCTCTTGTGTCCCGAACACACTCAATACAATGGTAAATTGTATAGGTGCACTAGTTCGGCGAAGAGATGGTGATACAAGTGTAATATGGTTGGTAGATATAGGTTTTTGTAATCTTAAAATATAAAAACAGCAAGGTAACCAATGATAAAAGTGAGCACAAACGGTATTGCAATGCTTAGAAACAAGGCCTAGGGTTCATACTTTCACTAGTGCAAGTTCTCTCAACAATACTGACATAGTTGAATCATATGTAAATCCCTCACGTGCGACAAAGAGTTCACTCCAAAGTCACAAATAGCGGAGAACAAACGAAAAAATTATTGTAGGGTACGAAACCACCTCAAAGTTATCTTTTCCGATCGATCTATTCAAGAGTTCATACTAACATAACCAAGTTATCCTTTCCGATCGATCTATCCAAGAGTTCGTACTAAAATAACCAAGTTATCCTTTCCGATCAATCTATCTAAGAGTTCGTACTAGAATAACACCTTAAGATACACATCAACCAAAACCCTAATGTCACCTAGATACTCCAATGTCACCACGAGTACCCATGGGCTTGATTATACGATATGCATCACAAAATTTCAGATTCATCATGTTCAATCCAACACAAAGAACTTCAAAGAGTGCCCCAAAGTTTCTACCGGAGAGTCAAGACGAAAACGTGTGCCAACCCCTATGCATAGATTTCCAAGGTCACGGAACCCACAAGTTGATCACCAAAACATACATCAAGTGGATCAATAGAACATCCCATTGTCACCATGGATATCCCATCGCAAGACATACATCAAGTGTTCTCAAATCCTTTAAAGACTCAATCCGATAAGAAAACTTCAAAGGGAAAACTCAATTCATCACAAGAAGATAGAGAGGGGAAAACTCCATATGATTCATCTATATTAATAAAGCTTGCGATACATCAAGATCGTGCCATCTCAAGAACACGAGAGAGAGAGATCAAACACATAGCTACTGGTACATACCCTCAGCCCCGAGGGTGAACTACTCCCTCCTCGTCATGGAGACCGCCGGGATGATGAAGATGGCCTTCGGTGATGGTTTGCCCCTCCGGCAGGGTGCTGGAATGGGCTCCCGATTGGTTTTTCGTGGTTACAGAGGCTTGCGGCGGCGGAACTCCCGATCTAGGTTTCTTTCTGGGGGTTACTGGATCTATAGGGGTACTTGGCGTTGGAATCACGTCAGGGGGATCCACGAGGCGGCGACAAGCCAGGGGGGCGTGCCCTAGGGGGGTGCGCCCCCTAGGCTTGTGATCACCTCGTGGCTCTTCTGGCCCACCTCCAATGCTCCCTGGGCTTCTTCTTGTCCATAAATGATCACCGTAAATTTTTATTCCGTTTGGACTCCGTTTGATATTCCTGTTCTATAAAACTCAAAAACAAGGAAAAAACAGAAACTGGCACTGGGATCTAGGTTAATAGGTTAGCGCCAAAAATAATATAAAATAGCATATAAATGCATATAAAACATCCAAGATGGATAATATAATAGCATGGAACAATCAAAAATTATAGATACGTTGGAGACGTATCAGTGCTTGACTTGATAGTATTGCTAAAACTTGCCAACAACAAAAATTGGGAAGGCTATGTTTTTATTTGGTTAAGTAGTCTAATCACCCTCCTCTAGACATACTTTGGATCCTACACGTGGTATCCGAGTTTTGTTCTCCATTTCTTTGGTCTTACAACCAAGGAGAGTATGGCGTCTAGTGAGGGAAACTATCACTGTAGAGGTCCATATTTTGATGGTACAAACTTTGCTAGTTGAAGCATAAGATGAAAATGCATATTCTTGGAGATAACCCCGCCATTTGGGCTGTTGTTCGTGTTGGCTTGCAAGGTGAATTCTTTGGAGATGGAAAAGAACCGGATCGTGAAGCGACCGCGGAAGAATTGAAGATGTTGCAATACAACGCTCAAGCATGTGACATTCTATTCAACTGTCTATGCCCCGAAGAATTCAACAAGATAAGCCGTCTTGAGAATGCAAAGGAAATTTGGGACACTTTGGTTGACATGCACGAAGGTACCAAATCCGTCAGGGAATCTAAGTTGGATGTACTACAAAGTCAGCTTAACAAGTTCAAGATGAAGGATGGTGAAGGAGTCGCCGAAATGTACTCTAGGATTGCTCTCATCACAAATGAGATTGCCGGCTTAGGAAGTGAAGAGATGACCGACAAATTCATCATCAAGAAGATACTTAGAGCCTTGGATGTAAAGTACGACACTGTGTGCACATTGATCCAAATTATGCCCAACTACAAAGATCTCAAGCCCACCGAACTCATTGGTAGAATTGTTGCTCATGATATGTCTCTCAAAGACAAAGAAGAGCTTCACAACAAGTCAAGCGGTGCTTACAAAGCCACAAGTGATGCCCCCGCTACCTCAAGTGACAACCTTGTTACCAATGAAGAGATAAGCCTCATGGTCAAAAATTCAACAAATTCTACAAGAATAGAGGCAAAGAGAGAAGCTCCAACTCTAGATATGAAGAGAAGAGTTCATCTAGTCATGACCGTAATTGCTACAATTGTGGAAGACCCAGACACTTTTCCAATGAGTGCACGACTCCTCACAAAAGAAGAGAAGAGTCACCTAGAAGACGAAGCTCAAGATATGAGTCGCCTCGAAGAGAGAGAAGGAGTAGAGAAGGTCGTTATGAACGAAGACCCTCCCAGAGAAGCAAGTACTAGGAGAAGAAGGACAAGTACACCAAGAGCTACACAAGAAGAAGACATCAAGCTCATGTTGGTGAATGGGTTTCCGGCTCCAAATCTGACAACCAATCCGATAGAAGCTATCACTCCGACTCCGACTATAGTCAAGATGAAGGTGTTGCCGGATTAGCACTTGTCTTCTCCAACTCCTACGACTTATTTGAGTCACCAAACAAAGGAATTGGAAGCTGCTTCATGGACAAAGGGCCCAAGGTATCACACCCTGAAGACCTTGACTTTGATAGTGATGAGGATGACTTACTTGGAGAGGATGACTTGCTCTTTGATAAAACTAGTGACATTATTGAACATGAACTTTATAATAACCATGCTAGTCAAGATAAGTCATGTGATGAAGATAAGAAGGCGATTGAGTGTCTAACTAAGGAACTAAACACTCTTAAGTTAGCCCATGAATCTTCTCAAGAAGATCATAGAGAGCTCTTAAGAACTCATGAGAAGCTACGCTTCGAGAAGCTAAATTAGAGCAAGAACATGAGTTTCTTAAAGCTATCAATGACGATCTTCGAAAGAAGAGTTCTTCTTATCTAGCCAAACGATTACTCTTGTCTACTTTTGTTCCTCAAGTTAAAACCAATAAATCTAGTAACAAAGGCAAGAAATGTTCTTCAGCTAGTAGCAATGTTAAAAATGCAAAACCAAATGATATTGCTTCTAGCTCTATTAATTGCACTAATGATTCTTTTAGCCAAGTTACACTTGAGCAAGAAAAAAAATTATTGAAAGGAATTATAGAAAAAGGTGTCTACAAAAGTCTTGCCGGGTGTAAGCAATTCGAGGAGATTGTACGCAAGCATGGAGGATACCGGAAGAACCATGGCATTGTCTACTTCAATGCTAATGGAGTTGAATGGGAAGAAGGTCAATATCCCAAGACGAAGTTTGTTCCTCAAAAGGAGAATTATCCTACTCTCTCCTTGGGAACAAAGCCACGAGAAGACCTTCCACCACAAGACCACAAGCTCAAGGACAAGCTTCAAGAAGACATTGACTCATTTGAAGACGAATCCCAAGCTATAGTCAAGTGGGTTCCCAAGGCCACTACTAGCTCTACATCATCAAATGCTAGCTCAACTCCAAGGATCCCCATCAACTTGATGTGGGTCCCCAAGAAAAAGAACTAGAGAAGTTCTTGAGGGGTGACTCCACAAACAAAGTCACTCACATTCATGGTTGGCAAGGACTATTTGCAATCAACTCCAACTTTATGCAATAGTTCAAGGAGTCACACATTCTCTCATAAGTAAGCAAGTGACAAGGTATTCTATGTTGGAAATATGCCCTAGAGGCAATAATAAAATGGTTATTATTATATTTCCTTGTTCATGATAATTGTTTATTATCCATGCTATAATTGTATTGATTGGAAACTCAAATACATGTGTGGGTACATAGACAACACTGTGTCCCTAGTATGCCTCTAATAGACTAGCTCGTTGATCAAAGATGGTCAAGGTTTCCTAGCCATAGACATGAGATGTCATTTGATAACGGGGTCACATCATTAGGAGAATGATGTGATGGACAAGACCCAAACTATGAACGTAGCATATGATCGTGTCAGTTTATTGCTATTGTTCTCTGCATGTCAAGTATCTGTTCCTATGACCATGAGATCATGCAACTCACTGACACTGGAGGAATACCTTGTGCGTATCAAACATCGCAGCATAACTGGGTGACTATAAAGATGCTCTACAGGTATCTCCGAAGGTGTCTGTTGAGCTGGCATGGATCGAGGCTGGGATTTGTTACTCCGTGCGACATTGAGATTGGTAATACAACATCACAATAAGCCTTGCAAGCAAAGTGACTAAAGAGTTAGCCATGAGATCTTGTATTACGGAACGAGTAAATAGACTTGCCGGTAACGAGATTGAACTAGGTATAGAGATACCGACGATCGAATCTCGGGCAAGTAACATACCGAAGAAACAAAGGGAACATCATACGGGATTAACTGAATCCTTGACATAGAGGTTCAACCGATAAAGATCTTCGTAGAATATGTAGGAGCCAATATTGGCATCCAGGTCCCGCTATTGGTTATTGACCGTAGAGGTGTCTCAGTCATGTCTACATAGTTCTCGAACCCGCAGGGTCTGCACACTTAAAGTTCGGTGACGTTTCGGTATAGTTGAGTTATGTATGTTGGTGACCGAAGGTTGTTCAGAGTCCCGGATGAGATCCCGGACGTCACGAGGAGCTCCGGAATGGTCCGGAGGTAAATATTGATATATAGGAAAGTGGTGTTTGAACTCCGGAAAAGTTTCGGGCATTTCCGGTAGTGTACCAGGAGTGACGAATGGGTTCCAGGAGCCCACCAAGTGGGGCCCCCACACCCCAAGGGGCCACATCGACCTTAGTGGTGGCACACCAGCCCCTGGTGGGCTGGGAAGCCAGCCCAAGAGGCCCTATGCGCATGAGAAAGAGGAGAGGGGAGGAATCCTAGTCGGAGTAGGATTCCCCCACGCCCACCTCCTAGTTGGAGGCGGACTCCTCTACCTCTGGTTCGGCCGACCCTAGGGGAGGACCCCTAGGGAACCAACCCCTCCCCCTTCCTCCTATATATATTGAAGAAAGAGAGGGCAGCCCCAACCCTAATTGCCACGTGCTGCCCTCTTCTTCCTCTAGATCGTTTTTCTCCTCTAGTCTAGTTTCGGCGGTGCTTAGGCGAAGCCTTGCCGGAATAGTTCCACCACCACCACCGCCGTGCCGTCGCGCTGCCGGAGAACTCATCTACCTCTCCACTCCCTCTTGCTGGATTAAGAAGGCGGAGATCGTCATCGAGTTGTACGTGTGCTGAACGCGGAGGTGCCGTCCGTTCGGCACTAGATTGGAAGGACCGTGATTAGATCGCGGGACGGATCGTGATAGGATCGCGAGACAGATCATGATGGGATCGCGGGACGGCTTGCGATTTGGATAGCGAAGACGTTCGACTACATCAACCGCGTTTCCTAACGCTTCCGCTTAGCGATCTACAAGGGTATGTAGACCCACTCTCCCTCTTGTAGTTGCTCATCACCATGGATAGATCTTGCGTGTGCGTAGGAATTTTTTTGTTTCCCATGCAATGTTCCCCAACAGTGGTATCATAGCTAGGCCTATGTGTAGATGAGATCACGAGTAGAACACAAAGGAGTTTGTGGGCATTGATATTCAGATTGCTTCCTTCCTTGCTCTTTTCTTGATTCGGCGGTATTGTGGGATGAAGCGGCCCGGACCAACCTTACTCGTACGCTTACGAGAGACCGGTTCCATCAACTGACATGTAACTTCGTTGCATAAAGATGGCTGGCGGGTGTCTGTCTCCCCTACTTTAGTTGGATCGGATTCGACAAAGGCGGTCCTTGAGAAGGTTGAATAGCAATTTTTGTATCACCGTTGTGGTTTTTGCGTAGGTAAGAATAGTTCTTGCTAGATACCCGTAGCAGCCACGTAAAACATGCAACAACAATTAGAGGACGTCTAACTTGTTTTTGCAGGGTATGTTGTGATGTGATATGGCCAATTACATGATGAGATATATGTGATGTATGAGATGATCATGTATTGTATAGAATATCACGACTACGGCAACCGGCAGGAGCCATAGGGTTGTCTTTAATTATTTTCGCTGTTTTGCTTTACTTTATCGCTATGAGTTAGCAATAGTCATGGAAGCAACAGTTGGCACGACAACCTCATGGCGACACATTGATGGAGATCAAGATGATGGAGATCATGGTGTCATGCCGGTGACGATGGAGATCATGCCGGTGCTTTCGAGATGGAGATCAAAAGCACAAGTTCATGGCCATATCATGTCACTTATGATTTGTATGTGATGTTAATCCTTTTATGCATCTTATTTTTCTTAGGACGATGGTAGCATTATAAGGTGATCCCTCACTAAAATTTCATGATAAAATTGTGTTCTCCCGGAGTGTGCACCGTTGCGAAAGTTCGTCGTTTCGAGACACCACGTGATGATCGGGTGTGATAAACTCTACGTTCGCATACAATGGGTGCAAGCCAGAGTTGCACAAGCGGAACACTTGGGTTAAACTTGACGAGCCTAGCATGTACAGACATGGCCTCGAAACACAAGAGACCGAAAGGTCGAACATGAGTCATATAGTAGATATGATCAACATGAAGATGTTCACCATTGAAACCACCTCAACTCACGTGATGATCGGACTTGGGTTGGTGAATTTGGATCATGTGACACTCGAATGACTAGAGGGATGTCAATTTGAGTGGGAGTTTTTAATAATATTTTTAACTAAACTCATTATCATGAACACAGTCAAAATGTCATTGCAAATTATGTTGTAGATTACTAGCTCGCGTTGTAGCTCCCTTGAATTTTTATATGTTCCTAGAGAAATAGAGTTGAAAGATGATGGTAGCAATAATGCGGACTGGGTCCGTGATCTGAGGATTGTCCTCATTGCTGCACATAAGGCTTATGTCCTTAATGCACCGCTCGGTGCGCCACCCCCTCAAGCGTCGTTGATGTCTACTACGCAACCTTCTTCTTGTAGACTCGTGTTGGGCCTCCAAGCGCAGAGTTTTGTAGGATAGTAGCAAATTTCCCTCAAGTGGATGACCTAAGGTTTATCAATCCGTGGGAGGTGTAGGTTGAAGATGGTCTCTCTCAAACAACCCTGCAATCAAATACAAGAAATCTCTTGTGTCCCCAACACACCCAATACAATGGCAAATTGTATAGGTGCACTAGTTAGGCGAAGAGATGGTGATACGAGTGCAATATGGATGGTAGATATAGGTTTTTGTAATCTAAAAATATAAAAAGAGCAAGGTAGCAAGTAACAAAAGTGAGCAAAAACGGTATTGCAATGCTTGGAAACAAGGCCTAGGGTTCATACTTTCACTAGTGCAAGTTCTCTCAACAATACTGACATAGTTGAATCATATGTAAATCCCTCACGTGCGACAAAGAGTTCACTCCAAAGTCACAAATAGCGGAGAACAAACGAAGAAATTATTGTAGGGTACGAAACCACCTCAAAGTTATCTTTTCCGATCAATCTATTCAAGAGTTCGTACTAACATAACCAAGTTATCCTTTCCGATCAATCTATCTAAGAGTTCGTGCTAGAATAACACCTTAAGATACACATCAACCAAAACCCTAATGTCACCTAGATACTCCAATGTCACCACGAGTACCCATGGGCTTGATTGTACGGTATGCATCACACAATTTCAGATTCATCATGTTCAATCCAACACAAAGAACTTCAAAATGTGCCCCAAAGTTTCTACCGGAGAGTCAAGACGAAAACATATGCCAACCCCTATGCATATATTCCCAAGGTCACGGAACCCACAAGTTGATCACCAAAACATACATCAAGTGGATCAATTGAACATCCCATTGTCACCACGGATATCCCATCGCAAGACATACATCAAGTGTTCTCAAATCCTTTAAAGACTCAATCCGATAAGAAAACTTCAAAGGGAAAACTCAATTCATCACAAGAAGATAGAGAGGGGAAAACTCCATATGATTCATCTATATTAATAAAGCTCGCGGTACATCAAGATCGTGTCATCTCAAGAACACGAGAGAGAGAGAGAGATCAAACACATAGCTACTGGTACATACCCTCAGCCCCGAGGGTGAACTACTCCCTCCTCGTCATGGTGACCGCCGGGATGATGAAGATGGCCTTCGGTGATGGTTTCCCCCTCCGGCAGGGTGCCGAAACGGGCTCCCGATTGGTTTTTCCTGGCTATAGAGGCTTGCGGTGGTGGAACTCCCGATCTAGGTTTATTTTCGGATGTTTGGGTATTTATAAGAATTTTTGGCGTCGGTCTCACGTCAAGGGGGGCCACGAGGCGACAACAAGCCAGGGGGCGCGCCCTAGGGGGGCGCCCCCTAGGCTTGTGGCTGCCTTGTGGCTCTTCTGGCCCAACTCCGATGCCCCGTGGGTCTCTTCTGGTCCATAAAAAATCACCGTAAATTTTTATTCCGTTTGGACTCCGTTTGATATTCCTTTTCTGTAAAAGTCAAAAACAAGGGAAAAACAGAAACTGGCACTGGGCTCTAGGTTAATAGGTTAGTCCCAAAAAATAGTATAAAATAGCATATTAATGCATATAAAACATCCAAAACCGATAATATAATAGCATGGAACAATCGAAAATTATAGATACGTTGGAGACGTATCAAGCATCCCCAAGCTTAATTCCTGCTCGTCCTCGAGTAGGTAAATGATAAAAACAGAATTTTTGATGTGGAATGCTACCTAACATATTTATCCCTGTAATTTTATTTATTGTGGCATTAATATTCAGATCCATAAGATTCAAAACAAAAGTTTAATGTTGACATAAAAACAATAATACTTCAAGCATACTAATAAAGCAATCATGTCCTCTCAAAATAACATGGCCAAAGAAAGTTATCCCTACAAAATCATATAGTGTGGCTATGCTCCATCTTCATCACACAAAGTATTAAATCATGCGCAAACCTGGTTTTAGCCAAGCAATTGTTTCATACTTTAGTGTTATCAAACTTTTTCAACTCTCACGCAATACATGAGCGTGAGCCATGGACATAGCACTATAGGTGGAATAGAATATGGTGGTTGTGGAGAAGACAAAAGAGAAGGAGATAATCTCACACCAACTAGGCGTATCAATGGGCTATGGAGATGCCCATCAATAGATAGCAATGTGAGTGAGTAGGGATTGCCATGCAACGGATGCACTAGAGCTATAAGTGTATGAAGGCCCAAAAAGAAACTAAGTGGGTGTGCATCCAACTCGCTTGCTCACGAAGACCTAGGGCAATTTTGAGGAAGCCCATCATTGGAATATACAAGCCAAGTTCTATAATGAAAAATTCCCACTAGTATATGAAAGTGACAATATAGGAGACTCTCTATCATGAAAATCATGGTGCTACTTTGAAGCACAAGTGTGGAAAAAGGACAGTAGCATTGCCCCTTCTCTCTTTTCTCTCATTTTTTTCTTTTTTTTTCTTTTTTTCTTTTCTTTTGGTGGGCATCTTTGGCCTGTTTTTTTTAGTTGGGCTTCTCTGGCCTCTTTTATTTTTTGTAAAGTCCGGAGACTCATCCCGACTTGTGAGGGAATCATAGTCTCCATCATCCTTTCCTCACATGGGACAATGCTCTATAATGATGATCACACTTTTATTTACTTACAACTCAAGAATTACAACTCGATACTTAAACAAGATATGATTCTATATGAATGCCTCCGACGGTGTACCGGGATATGCAATGATCTAGCGTAAGCCATGAAAACATCATGCTAGCTATCTTACGATCATGCTAAGCAATATGAAAATGATGGTGATAAACGGAACGGTGGAAGTTGCGTGGCAATATATCTCGGAATGGCTATGGAAATGCCATAATAGGTAGGTATGGTGGCTGTTTTGAGGAAGGTGGGTTTAATGCACCGGCGAAAGTTGCGCGGTACTAGAGAGGCTAGCAAAGGTGGAAGGGTGAGACTGCCTATAATCCATGGACTCAACATTAGTCATAAAGAACTCACATACTTATTGCAAAAGTCTATTAGTCATCAAAACAAAGTACTACACACATGCTCCTAGGGGAAGGGTTGGTAGGAGTTAACCATCACGCGATCCCGACCTCCACACAAAGGAAGGCAAACAATAAATAAATCATGCTCCGACTTCGTCACATAATGGTTCACCATACGTGCATGCTACAGGAATCACAAACTTTGACACAAGTATTTCTACCAATCCACAATTACTCACTAGCATGTCTCTAATATCACCATCTTTATATCTCAAAACAACCATAAGGAATCAAACTTCTCATAGTATTCAATGCACTTTATACGAAAGTTTTTATTATATCTCTCTTGGATGCCCATCATATTAGGACTAAATTCATAACCTAAGCAAATTACCATGCTGTTTAGAGGCTCTCAAAATAATATAAGTGAAGCATGAGAGTTCAACAGTTTCTATAAAATAAAACCACCGCCGTGCTCTAAAAAGATATAAGTGAAGTACTAGAGCAAATTGACAAACTACTCCAAAAAGATATAGTGAAGATCAATGAGTAGGTAAACAATCAAGTAGCTATGTGAGGGATCTCTCTCTCAATAAATATTTTCAGATCTGAGTATTTTATTTAAACATCAAGAAAAAGAAAAATAGCACTCCAAGAATAGCACATATCATGTGGACAAATAAAAATTTAGGCTCAACGTAGGCTAACCGATAATTGTTGATGAAGAGAGCTGGGATGCACAGCATCCCCAAGCTTAGATGCTTGAGACTTCTTGAAATATTTACTTGGGGTGCCTTGGGCATCCCCAAGCTTGAGCTTTGGTATCTCGTTCAATCCTCTCATGTCCCGGTTTCACCTAGGTCTCAAAAACTTCATCCACACAGAACTCAAAAAGAACTCGTGAGATAGGTTAGTACACATAAGAACAAATCAACACTTCATGTACTGCCAACACAAGTTGCACAATAATTTTCAAACATCATATACTGTTTACTATCATTTTCACAATTTATATCTACCAATATAGGCTATGGAAACTATAGGATAAGTAGATAACAAAACTATGACAGCAATCTGTCCAAACAGAACAGTCTGTAGCAATCTATTAAACCAGTGTACTTATGTAACTCAAAAAATTATGAAAATTTATTACATGCTAAATAATTTATATGAAAATACTGTGTAAAAATTTCAGAAACTTTCCACGTTCTAGTAAAATATGAAAATTCAAACACTACAGCAAAAGTGTCTGTTTTTTACACAGCACACATCAAACATGCAATGCAAGCATCCTAAGGCAATTCTTGGAACTTTTTATTGAAAAACAAGATTATAAATAACACCTAACAGAGAACAACAAAATAAAATGACGCTCCAAGCAAAACTCATATTATGTGACGAATAAAAATATAGCTCCAAGTAAGATATACCGATAGTGTTGAAGACGAAAGAGGGGATGCCTTCCGGGGCATCCCCAAGCTTAGGCACTTGAGTCTTCCTTGGATATTACCTTGGGGGTGCGTTGGGCATCTTAGGTTCTTGTCACTCCTTATTCTCCTCATATCGGTGTCTCACCACAAACATGAAAACTTCAATCACACAAAACATAACGGAACTTCGTGAGATGGGTTAGTATAATAAGTAAAGATCATTCACTTATGTACTGTCAAGAAAAGATTCATAATTGTTCCCACATGATACCTACTGTATTATATCATTCCCATAATTTATACCATTAAATATAAGCTATGGAAACACTAAAACAAGCAAACTATGCATGCAAAACAGAATCTGTCAAAAACAGAACAGCCTGTGAAGATATGTAGTATAGCCATACTTGCCTGTCTCTAAAAATTCTGAACAATTAGGAAAACCTGAATAATTTGTATATCAAGACTGTGTAAAAATTTCAGATCATTATCACGCTCCAGTAAAAAGTGAATATTCCTGTACTGGAGTCAAAAGTTTCTGTTTTGGTTCAGCATCAATTCTACTCATCTTGTGAGTCATCCCAAAGGCTTTACTTGGTACTTTATTGAAATAAAAGGCACAAAACATGATTACTACAGTAGCTTAATCATGTGAACACACAAAAACAGAAAGTAAAAGTGTTGGGTTGTCTCCCAACAAACGCTTTTCTTGAATGCCTTTTAGCTAGGCATGATGATTTCAATGATGCTCACATAGGAATAATAATTATAACATGCAAAAGAGCATCATGAATCTCATGACAAGCACATTTAAGCCTAACCCACTTTCTATGCATAGGGATTTTGTGAGCAAACAATTTATGGGAGCAAGAATCAACTAGCATAGGAAGGCAAAGCAAGCATAACTTCAAAACTTTGAACACATAGAGAGGAAACTTGATATTATTGCAATTCCTACAAGCATATGTTCCTCCCTCATAATAATTTCCAGTAGCATCATGAAGGAATTTCACAACATAACTATCACATAAAGCATTATCTTCATGATCCACAAGCATAGAAAATTTGTCACTCTCCACATAAGCAATTTTCTCCTCATTCATAATAGTGGGAGCAAACTCAACAAAATAACTATCATGAGATACTTGATTGACATAACCATTTTGAATATTCAAATCATGATGAAAAGTTTCATAGTTACTATCACTCTTTATAGCATACATGTCATCATTATAATCATCATAGATAGTAGGCATGTCATTATCATAACAAATTTGCTCAACAAAACTTGGGGGACTAAAAATATCATCTTCATAAAACATAGCATCCCCAAGCTTGTGGCTTTGCATATCATTAGCATCATGGATATTCAGAGAATTCATACTAGAAACATTGCAATCATGCTCATCATTCAAAGAATTCTTATTAAGTATTTTCATAATTTCTTCTTCTACCAATTGAGCACAATTTTCAGAATCCTTATTTTCACGAAAGACATTATAAAGACGATACAAATGATGCAACCTAAACTCCATTTTTTTGTAGTTTTCTTTTATAGACTAAACTAGTCATAAAAAAAGAAACTAAAAGATTCAATTGCAAGATCTAAAGATATACCTTCAAGGACTAACCTCCCCGGCAACGGCACCAGAAAAGGGCTGGATGTCTACTACGCAACCTTCTTCTTGTAGACTCGTGTTGGGCCTCCAAGCGCAGAGTTTTGTAGGACAGTAGCAAATTTCCCTCAAGTGGATGACCTAAGGTTTATCAATCCGTGGCAGGTGTAGGTTGAAGATGGTCTCTCTCAAACAACCCTGCAATCAAATACAAGAAATCTCTTGTGTCCCAAACACACCCAATACAATGGCAAATTGTATAGGTGCACTAGTTCGGCGAAGAGATGGTGATACGAGTGCAATATGGATGGTAGATATAGGTTTTTGTAATCTGAAAATATAAAAACAGCAAGGTAGCAAGTAACAAAAGTGAGCAAAAATGGTATTGCAATGCTTGGAAACAAGGCCTAGGGTTCATACTTTCACTAGTGCAAGTTCTCTCAACAATACTGACATAGTTGAATCATATGTAAATCCCTCACGTGCGACAAAGAGTTCACTCCAAACTCTCAAATAGCGGAGAACAAATGAAGAAATTATTGTAGGGTACGAAACCACCTCAAAGTTATCTTTTCCGATCAATCTGTTCAAGAGTTCGTACTAACATAACCAAGTTATCCTTTCCGATCAATCTATCTAAGAGTTCGTACTAGAATAACACCTTAAGATACACATCAACCAAAACCCTAATGTCACCTAGATACTCCAATGTCACCACGAGTACCCATGGGCTTGATTATACGATATGCATCACACAATTTCAGATTCATCATGTTCAATCCAACACAAAGAACTTCAAAGAGTGCCCCAAAGTTTCTACCAGAGAGTCAAGACGAAAACATGTGCCAACCCCTATGCATAGATTCCCAAGGTCACGGAACCCGCAAGTTGATCACCAAAACATACATCAAGTGGATCAATAGAACATCCCATTGTCACCACGGATATCCCATCGCAAGACATACATCAAGTGTTCTCAAATCCTTTAAAGACTCAATCTGATAAGAAAACTTCAAAGGGAAAACTCAATTCATCACAAGAAGATAGAGAGGGGAAAACTCCATATGATTCATCTATATTAATAAAGCTCGCGGTACATCAAGATCGTGTCATCTCAAGAACACGTGAGAGAGAGATCAAACACATAGCCACTGGTACATACCCTCAGCCCCGAGGATGAACTACTCCCTCCTCGTCATGGAGACCGCCGGGATGATGATGATGGCCTCCGGTGATGGTTTCCCCCTCTGGCAGGGTGTCGAAACGGGCTCCCGACTGGTTTTTCATGGCTACAGAGGCTTGCGGCGGCGGAACTCCCGATCTAGGTTTCTTTTCGGAGGTTTGGGTATTTATAAGAATTTTTGGCGTCGGTCTCACGTCAAGGGGGGCCACAAGGCGACGACAAGCCAGGGGGGCGCGCCCTAGGGGGGGGGGGCTAGGCTTGTGGCTGCCTCGTGGCTCTTCTGGCCCAACTCTGATGCCCTGTGGGTCTCTTCTGGTCCATAAAAAATCACCGTAAATTTTTATTCCGTTTGGACTCCGTTTGATATTCCTTTTCTGTAAAACTCAAAAACAAGGAAAAAACAGAAACTGGCACTGGGCTCTAGGTTAATAGGTTAGTCCCAAAAAATAGTATAAAATAGCATATTAATGCATATAAAACATCCAAAATCGATAAAATAATAGCATGGAACAATCAAAAATTATAGATACGTTGGAGACGTATCAGTCGTCTCTAGATGTTGTGAACATCTGACAGGCACGTTCTGATGACTACTTGATAGTTCAGTGTGTCATGCATTACAGCTTAGAATTGGGGCTCCAAAACGTTTTGAACGTCACGGAACATATGAGATGTTCTAAGAGCTGAAATTGGGATCTCAGGCTCGTGCCCGTGTTGAGAGGTATGAGACCTCCAACAAGATTCTTTGCCTGCAAGATGAAGGAGAATAGCTCAATCGGTGAGCATGTGCTCAGATTGTATGGGTGCTACAATCGCTTGAATTGAGTGGGAGTTGATCTTCCAGATAAGATAGTGATTGATATAGTTCTCCAAGTCACTGTCACTAAGCTACTAGAGCTTCGTGATGAACTATAAAATGCCAGGGATGGAAATAATGATCCCTGAGCTATTCGCGATGTTTGACACCGCGAAGGTAGAAATCAAGAAGGAGCATCAAGTGTTGATGGTTAGTGAAACCACTAGTTTCGAGAAGGGCAAGGGCAAGGAGGGAAACTTCATGGATGGCAAGTCAGTTGCTGCTCCAGTGAAGAAACCCAAGGTTGAACCCAAACCCGAGACTAAGTGCTTCTATTATGAGGAGAACGGTCGCTGAAGCAGAACAACCCTAGATACTTGGTAGATAAGAAGGCTGACAACGTCGACAAAAGTATATTTGATATACGTGTTATTGATGTGTACCTTACTAGTACTCCTAGTAGCACCTGGGTATTGGATACCGGTTCGGTTGCTAAATGTTAGTAACTCGAAATAAAAGCTACGGAATAAATGGAGGCTAGCTAAGGGTGAGGTGACGATGAGTGTTGGAAGTGTTTCCAAGGTTGATGTGATCACCATCACACGCTCTCTCTACCTTCGGGATTAGTGATGAACCTGAATAAATGTTATTTGGTGTTTGCATTGAGCATGAACGTGATTAGATCATGTTTATTGCAATACGGTTATTCATTTAAGTTAGAAGATAATGGTTATTCTATTGACATGAATAATACCTTCAATGGTCATGCACCCAATGAGAATGGTTTATTGAATCTTGATCGTAGTGATACACATGTTCATAATATTGATGCCAAAAGATACAAAGTTAATAATGATAGTACCACATACTTGTGGCACTGTCGCTAAATGTCATATTGGTGTAAAGCGCATGAAGAAACTCCTTGCTGATGGATCTTTGGACTCATTCGATTTCGAATCGGTTGAGACATGCGGACCATGCCTCTTGGGCAAGATGACTAAGACCCCGTTTTCCGGTATGATGGAGCGGGCAAGTGACTTATTTGAAATGATACATGTTGATGTGTTCGGTACAATGAGTGTTGTAGCGTGCGGTGGAGGTCGTTATTTTCCTACCTTCACTGATGATTTGAGTAGATATGAGGATATTTACTTAATGAAACACAAGTCTGAAACATTTGAAAAGTTCAAACAAATTCAGAGTGAAGTTTGAGATCAGCGTGACAAGAAGATAAAATGTCTACGATATGATCGTGGAGGTAAATATCTGAGTTATGAGTTTGGTATACAACTTAAGACAATGTGGAAGTTGTTTCACAACTCACGCCACCTGGAACACCATAGTGTGATGGTGTGTCCGAACGTCGTAGCCATGCTCTATTGGATATGGTGCGTACTATGATGTCTCTTATCGATTTGCCACTATCGTTTTGGGGTTATGCATTAGAGACAACTACATTCACTTTAAAAGGGGCACCAGCTAAAGTCCGTTGATATGACACCGTATGAATTTTGGTTTGGCAGAAACCTAAGTTATCATTTCTTAATGTTTGGGGCTGCGACGCTTATGTGAAAAAGGGTTTCAACCTAATGAGCTCGAACCCAAAGCGGACAAATGCATCTTCATAGAATACCCTAACGTAACAGTTGGGTAAAACTTCTATCTTAGATCCAAGCACAAAGTGTTTGTTGCTAAAACGGGTCCTTTCTCGAGAAAGAGTTTCTCTCGAAAGAATTGAGTGGGAGGAAGATAGAACTTGATGAGGTTGTTGAACCTTTGTTTCAACTAGAGAGTAGCGCAACATAGAAAGTTGTTTCTGTGGAGCCTCCGTTAGTTGAAGAGGAAGTTAATGATGATGATCATGAAGCATCAGATCAAGTTACTATCGAACCTCGTAGGTCGACAAGGACGCATACTGCTCCTGAGTGGTACGGCAACCCTGTCTTAGAGGTCATGTTGTTGGACAACGATGAACCTACGAGCTATGGAGAAGCGATGATGGGCCCGGATTCCGAGAAATGGTTAGAGGCCATGAAATCCGAGATGGGATCCATGTATGAAAACAATGTATGGGCTTTGGAAGTATTACCTGAAGGGCGAAAGGCCATTCAGAACAAATGGATTTTAAAAGGAAGACGGACGCGGACGGTAATGTCACCGTCTATAAAGCTCAACTTGTGGCAAAGGGTTTTTCACAAGTTCAAGGAGTTGACTACGATGAGACTTTCTCACCCGTAGCGATGCTAAAGTCTGTTGGAATTATGTTAGCAGTTGCTGCATTTTTCGATTATGAAATCTGGCAGATGGATGTCAAAACAGAGTTTCCTTAACGGTTTCCGTGAGGAAAGGTTGTATGTGATACAACCAGAAGGTTTTGTCAGTCCTAAGGATGCTAAAATGTATGCAAGCTCCAGTGATCCTTCTATGGACTGGAGCAAGCATCTCGGAGTTGGAATATATGCTTTGATGAGGTGATCAAAGTTTTTGGGTCTATACAAAGTTTATGAGAAGCTTGTATTTACAATAAAGTGAGTGGGAGCACTATAGAATTTCTGATAAGTTTATGTGGATGACATATTGTTGATCGGAAATGATGTAGAATTTCTAGAAAGCATAAAGGGTTGTTTGAAAAGGAGTTTTTTCAAAGAAAACCTAGAATGAAGCTACTTAAATATTGGACATCAGGATCTATAGAGATAGATCAAGACGTCTGATAAAATTTTCAATGAGTACATACCTTGACAAGATTTTGAAAGAGTTCAAAACAGATCAGTCAAAGAAAGTGTTCTTGCCTGATTTGTAAGGTGTGGAGTTGAGTGAGACTCAGAGCTCGACCACGGCAGAAGAAAGAGAAAGGACGAAGGTCGTCCCCTATGCCTTAGCCATAGGATCTGTATAGTATGCCATGATGTGTACCGCACCTGGTGTGTGCCTTGCCATAAGTCTGTCAAGGGGTACAAGAGTGGTCCAGGAGTGGATCACTGGACAACGGTCAAAGTTTTCCTTAGTAACTAGAAGACTAAGGAAATATTTCTTGATTATGGAGGTGATAAAGAGTTCGTCATAAAGGGTTACGTCGATGCAAGCTTTAACACCAATCCGGATGACTCTGAGTAGCAATCTGGATACGTATAGTGGAGCAGCCATTTGGAATAGCTCCAAGTGGAGCGTGGTAGCATCTGCAGTACGGCATATAGATTTGCAAAGAACACACGGATCTGAATGTTACAGACTGTTGACTAAAGACCTCTCTCACATGCAAAGCATGATCGAACCCCAGAACTCATTGGGTGTTAGATTCGTAACAATGTAAATCACATGGTGATGTGAACTAGATTATTGACTCTAGTGCAAGTGGGAGACTGTTGGAAATATGCCCTAGAGGCAATAATAAAATGGTTATTATTATATTTCCTTGTTCATGATAATCGTTTATTATCCATGCAATAATTGTATTGATTGGAAACTCAAATACATGTGTGGGTACATAGACAACACTGTGTCCCTAGTATGCCTCTAATAGACTAGCTCGTTGATCAAAGATGGTCAAGGTTTCCTAGCCATAGACATGAGATGTCATTTGATAACGGGGTCACATCATTAGGAGAATGATGTGATGGACAAGACCCAAACTATGAACGTAGCATATGATCGTGTCAGTTTATTGCTATTGTTTTCTGCATGTCAAGTATCTGTTCCTATGACCATGAGATCATGCAACTCACTGACACCGGAGGAATACCTTGTGTGTATCAAACGTCGCAACGTAACTGGGTGACTATAAAGATGCTCTACAGGTATCTCCGAAGGTGTCTGTTGAGCTGGCATGGATCGAGACTGGGATTTGTTACTCCGTGTGACGGAGAGGTATCTTAGGGCCCACTCGGTAATACAACATCACAATAAGCCTTGCAAGCAAAGTGACTAAAGAGTTAGCCACGGGATCTTGTATTACGGAACGAGTAAATAGACTTGCCGGTAACGAGATTGAACTAGGTATAGAGATACCGACGATCGAATCTCGGGCAAGTAACATACCAAAGAAACAAAGGGAACATCATACATGATTAACTGAATTCTTGACATAGAGGTTCAACCGATAAAGATCTTCATAGAATATGTAGGAGCCAATATGGGCATCCAGGTCCCGCTATTGGTTATTGACCGTAGAGGTGTCTCGGTCATGTCTACATAGTTCTCGAACCCGCAGGGTCTGCACACTTAAAGTTCGGTGACGTTTCGGTATAGTTGAGTTATGTATGTTGGTGACCGAAGGTTGTTCAGAGTCCTGGATGAGATCCCGGACGTCACGAGGAGCTCCGGAATGGTCCGGAGGTAAAGATTGATATATAGGAAAGTGGTGTTTGAACTCCGGAAAAGTTTTGGGCATTTCCGGTAGTGTGCCGGGAGTGACGAATGGGTTCCGGGGGCCCACCAAGTGGGGCCCACACACCCCAATGGGCCACATGGACCTTAGTGGTGGCGCACCAGCCCTTGGTGGGCTGGGCAGCCAGCCCAAGAGGCCCTATGCGAAGGAGAAAGAGGAGAGGGGAGGAATCCTAGTCGGAGTAGGATTCCCCCACGCCCACCTCCTAGTTGGAGGTGGACTCCTCTACCTCTGGTTCGGCCGACCCTAGGGGAGGATCCCTAGGGCGCCAGCCCCTCCCCCTTCCACCTATATATATTGGAGAAAGAGAGGGCAGCCCCAACCCTAATTGCCACGTGCTGCCCTCTTCTTCCTCTAGATCATTTTTCTCCTCTAGTCTAGTTTCGGCGGTGCTTAGGCGAAGCCCTGCCGGAATAGTTCCACCACCACCGCCGCCGCGCCGTCGTGCTGCCGAAGAACTCATCTACCTCCCTGCTCCCTCTTGCTGGATCAAGAAGGCGGAGATCATCATCGAGCTGTACGTGTGCTGAACGCGGAGGTGCCGTCCGTTCGGCACTAGATTGGAAGGACCGTGATTGGATCGCGGGACGGATCGTGATGGGATTGCGGGACGGCTTGCGATTTGGATCACAAAGACGTTCGACTACATCAACTGTGTTTCTTAACGCTTCCGCTTAGCGATCTACAAGGGTATGTAGATCCACTCTCCCTCTCGTAGTTGCTCATCACCATGGATAGATCTTGCGTGTGCGTAGGAAATTTTTTGTTTCCCATGCAACGTTCCCCAACATTCAATGCATCAATGGACATCATCATGTATGTGCTTCACTCCATGTCCATAGATATCCTTGTATTTGTTCCTTGTGTGGGACTAACCCATGTAGGTGAGAAGAGTAAGAAACAACAAGGATTGCTCCCAACTCAAGATGATCTTCATCAACTACGAGCATCCACTACTACATCACCCACATGAAGTTTTCAACGACAAAACCCAAGGTTAGTTTATCTCTCCTAAGGGGGATGCCACATCAAGGGGGAGCTTTACTCTAAGACTTGAGTAAAATCATCTCATAATATGTGACAGCATTAAATGCTTTATGAAAAAGTGGTAACCCCACTTGAGCTTAAACGATGAGTATTACCTATGATCAAGTATCCTTTCTTGGCTCCTTGGGTCAATATACTCATATATAGATGACTTCATCATCGCCAAAGTGCTTGGTAGATACTAGAGTGATTGTGCATGCTTGCCATATTTTATTTGACATCTTATTGTGTGAGCATGTTGGTATGCATATCTTTACTTATTCGAGGATATCCAATTGTTGTTATTTGGATTTCATTTTCTTTGGACAATTCGATATACAAGAATGCCTATGTACCCTCCTCTAGCAATCTATGCTTTCTCGTCTTAAATTCTATTCATGCTTCATCACAAAATTTGAGCAAGCACTTTTCAGACCCTTTGTGTGAGGAGCACTCGGAGTTCCGTTTCGACAAGAGCTGACTTCCAAAACCTCCCAAGTGCAAATCGGTGTAACCAACTCCACAAACTTGGTTCCACCGAAGCCTAGGGTTGATCTGCTTTAAGTACCTCGGTACCAGCGATTCCATATTCTCGGATTCATCGAGTTTCACTGTCTCCTGGCAGTTAAGAAACTCGGTGGCACCGAAAAGTTAGAATCGGTGTCGCCGAGAGCGAGGGGATATATATATATATATCCGCGGACCCAATTTTTGAAATTACTCTTCAAACGTTGCCTCCCGCAAACCCCTTGGACATCCTCCTTACCTGTCGTGCGCCCTCGCCGCAGGAGTCCTCCGTCGTCGACGGCAATCTGCTCCGCCGCCGCCGCCGTAGTGGAACCTTCACCGAACTAGGGTAAGGCTTTGGCCCCTATTTGCGCTCCTCGATCTAATTCTTGCGCAATAGGTTAATTCCATCGACAAGCCACGTTTTGCAATGTTCCTATCCAGAAGAAATCTCCATTAGATTAGCCAAACAAAAATTTCTAGGTTTAGTTTTCCGCCAAGTATGTCTCGATGTCACTGAGTTGATATGAATGGGTATCACCGATTCGGGGTTTAGGGCTACTGAGAACGTTCTCGGTGAAACCGAGTTTCTCTTTTCGGTTTTCTGTCATATGAGGATGTATGTCTCGGTGGCTCCAAAAAATCAAACTCGATGGAACCGAAACCCACTTAGCTGAAACTTAAAACTAGAATTTTGAGTTCAAATTTTCAAAAACCTCTGTGTTTGGTGATGCTCACCCCTTCTGCTATTCAATATTCTATTCACAGGGTCAGCATGTAAGGATCAACAGACAATGACAATGATTTCAGAGAGGGAGACGTTGACATGAGTTGAGGCACTAGTCCTGAGGCTAGTCCATTTTTAAAAGAACATGGCACACCTAGTTCTCATGGCCTGCCCAAGGCAGCCACTAGGGCCGGGAGGAAATTGAATTCAAATGAAGAAGATGTTGACTTTATGCCTGAAGAGGTCACCTCCAAGAAGTAGAAGGACAATAAGGAGAAAGCTACCAAGAGAACTGCTGGAGAGGCCACATCTGCTAAGAGACCAGTGAGGAAAGAGTATGCTAGCTCTGAAGCTATGAGAGCACCTGGGAGCGCTAGAGCAAGTACTGCTCTGTCTACTGAACCAGCAAAGCAATCCATGCCTAAGAAGGCAGGGGAGAAGAGAGCAAGGAAGAGGATCATCCATGCTGTTGGGAGACCCACCTCAATGTATGAAGACCCTGAGCATGAGAAGGAAGAGGAGGAAGAACCAGCTGCTAAAGCTCCTCCTTCCAAGAAGAAGAAGCGTTTGGCTGATTCTATGACCAGCCAAGCTCCTTCCAAGGCCAAGCCAACTGCTCCAAAGAAGCCAGCTCCCAAGCCTAAGAGGACTGTCAGGGACATCCCAGCTTCAGAGAAGAACAAGGGCTCTATGTGTAGAGATGCCAAAGATGAGGAGCTGTCAGTGCTGAGGAAGCTAAGATCTCACCTACCAGAACACAACAATGATCATCCTGTTGCCTAGGATATGAAGAAGAGGAAGGATTCATGGCTGAGGAGATGGAGAGCTGATGATCCATATGCCCAGAGGAGGAGAACTGCTGTAGATGCTCGCTTCCACACTAGGGAGCAGCAAGATTTCTATGAGACTGTCCTATTGGACAAGAGCCCAACAGTGAGTTATATGAGATATGTTGACTGGGCATATATCAAGGAGAATGAGGATTTCTTTCCCCATGTGCAAGAGAACTTCCGATGCATAGACATCGAGAACTTTGTTGGCAGAGAGTTCACTACATGGAATGATGAGATGATCATGCAGTTCTACTCAACAAGCAGGATTACCCACTACCAATACCATCATGAGATATACCTTGATGCCAAAGTCTGGAGATGACAAGATGATCAGGGAGTAATCCATCAACATGCTGCACCATGTAGACCTCCATACCAGATTCAGGGTAATGGATTTGATAGTAGAGACCATCAAGAGGACAATTGCTGATCAGAACAGATCTTGTGGATATGTTCCATGCATCCAAATGCTTGTCAACTCCAAGATAGAGAAGAATTTATATGCACTTGATCGTTGATACGTCTCCAACGTATTGATAATTTATGAAGTATTCATGTCATATTTGCCTATGTTTTTACTATGGTTTTATGATTTATTGGGACTAACCTATTAATGGTTGAAAAATTGCACAAGTTCTTGTTTCACACTTTGATGTGTAGGAATTAATTGGAAATTGTCGAAAAAACGCAAAAGGAGCCTTGTTGGAGGAGGACTCTGACTTTCCTGAAATCTGTCCATGAACAGTTTTTAGAGATTGTCAGTTTGACCCCCGAAGATGGCGTCAAATGGAAAACATTAAAACTAGGAAAGTGTGGGGAATTTTATGGAAATGACTCTGGACTACAAATTCTTCCAAAACAGAGTTCATATGCGATCTGGAGACCCGTTTTACTAAAGGAAAATATCTGATTACGGGATTACGAGAATTGATGACGTGATTGAGTCCAACTCTTACCATATATGATATATTCGGCCAAGCCACGACTTTGGGGACTCATGAGGGCTGTGAGGATCCCCTAGGAAGGTTCTAGAGGTGCCCAAGAGCTATTGGATCAAGGGTCCATCCATCGGAGGGCCATAGAGCACCACAGAGGCACATATAAGGAGAGGAAAACTCTAATTTCGGAAGAGCCACCAAGAGCCACGAATTTGCATCTCCCTTGGCAGCCACCAAGAAGGGGAGAGGCTCCTCCATTGCACCACCAAGACCAAGGAAGAAGGGGGGCAAGGGGCCGCCGCCCGTCGCCGCCGCCGCCGCCCGTCGCCGGCGCCATGGCCGCCATCGCCTCCATCTCTTCGGGGCTGCACCTCTCCATCAATAAATCTCTCTTTCTCACCATGAAAATGTGTGAGTAATCCTCCTCGGGGCTGAGGGTATGTACTAGTAGCTATATGTTCAATCTCTCTCTCTCGTGTTCTTGAGATGTCACGATCTTGATGTATCACGGACTTTGTTAATATAGTCGGATCATATGATGTGTTTCCCTCTCTATCTATACCGGATTGAATACTTTTATGGATTTGAGAACACTTGATATATGTCTTGCATGCGGATACCCATGGTGACAATGGGGTGTTTTATTGATTCACTTGATATATGTTTTGGTACTCAACTTGTGGATTCCTGCGGTGACATTGGGGTAATCTATGCATAGGGGTTGATACACGTTCTTGTCTTACTTTCTCCAATAGAAATCTTGGGGCACTCTTTGAGGTTCTTTGTGTGGATTGAGTATTATGAATCTGAAATTGTTTGATGCATATTGTATAATTAACTCATGGATACTTGTGGTGACATTGGAGTATCTAGGTGACATTAGAGTTGGTTGATGCGTATCATATGGTGTTATTCTAGTACAAACTCTTAGATAGATCGAACGGAAAGGATAACTTTGTTATCTTAGTACGAACTCTTGAATAGATCGATCGGAAAGGATAACTTTAAGATGGTTTCGTACCCTACAAACAATTTCTTCTTATGTTCTCCGCTAGATAAGAACTTTGGAGTGATTCTTCGTTGCACATTGAGGGGTGGTTATGTGATCCAATTATATGAGCATTGTTGAGAGATTGCACTAGCGAAAGTACGGACCCTAGGCCTTGTTTTCAAGCATTGCAATACCATTTGTGCTCACTTTTGTTACTTGCTACCTTGCTGTTTTTATATTTTCAGTTTACAAAAACCTATCTACCATCCATATTGCACTTGTATCACCATCTTTTCGCCGAACTAGTGCACCTATACAATTTGCCATTGTATTGGGTGTGATGGGGACACAAGAGATTTCTTGTATTTGATTGCAGGGTTGTTTGAGAGAGACCATCTTCATCCTACACATCCCACATATTGATAAACCTTAGGTCATCCACTTGAGGGAAAATTGCTACTGTCCTACAAAACTCTGCGCTTGGAGGCCCAACAAAGTCTACAAGAATAAAGTTGCGTAGTAGACATCAAGCTCTTTTCTGGCGCCGTTGCCGGGGAGGTGAGTGCTTGAAGGTATATCTTTAGATCTTGCAATTAAATCTTTTAGTTTCTTGTTTTTCACTAGTTTGGTTTTACAAAATAAAACTACAAAAAAACGGAGTTTAGGTTGCATCATTTGTATCGTCTTTATAATGTCTTTCGTGAAAATAAGGATTCCAAAAATTGTGCTCAATTGGTAGAGGAAGAAATTATGAAAATACGCAATGAGAATTCCTTGAATGATGAGCATGATAGCAATATTGTTAGCATGAATTTTCTGAATATCCATGATGCTAATGATATGCAAAGACACAAGCTTGGGGATGCTATGTTTGATGAAGATGATATTTTTTGTCCCCCAAGTTTTGATGAGCAAATTTATTATGATGACATGCCTCCTATCTATGATGATTATTGTGATGACATGTATGCTATAAAGAGTGCTAGTAACCATGAAACTTGTCATCATGATTTTAATATTGAATGTGGTTATGTCAATCAAGTATCTGATAATAGTTATTTTGTTGAGTTTGCTCCCACTACAATGAATGAGAATAAAATTGTTTATGAGGAGAGTAATAAAATTTCTATGCTAGTAGATCATGAAAAGGATGCTTTTATGTGATAGTTATATTGTGGAATTCCTTCATGATGCTACTGAAAACTATTATGAGGAAGGAACATATGCTTGTAGGAATGGCAATAATATCAAGTTTCCTCTCTATGTGTTCAAAAGTTTTGAAGGTGCACTTGTTTTGCCTTCCTATGCTAGATGATTCTTTCTCCCATAAATTGTTTGATAACAAAATCCATATGCATAGGAAGTGGGTTAGACTTAAATGTGCTTTTCATGAGATCCATGATGCTCTTTTGCACGTTTCAAATACTATTACTATGTGAGCATCATTGAAATCATCATGCCTAGCTAAAAGGCATTAAAGAAAAGCGCTTGTTGGGAGACTACCCAACACTTTTACTTTCTGTTTTTATATGTTCACATGATTAAGCTACTGTAGTAATCATGTTTGGTGTCTTATATTTCAATAAAGTGCCAAGTAAAGCCTTTGGGATGACTCACAAGATGAGTAGAATTGATGCTGAACCAAAACAGAAACTTTTGACTCCAGTACAGGAATTTTCATTTTTTACTGGAGCGTGATAATGATCCGAAATTTTTACACAGTGTTGATACACCAATTATTCAGGTTGTACTAATGTTTCAAAAGTTTTAGAGACAGGGAAGTATGTCTATACTACAGATCTTCACAGACTGTTCTGTTTTTGACAGATTCTGTTTTGCATGCATAGTTTGCTTGTTTTAGTGTTCCCATAGATTATATTCAGTGATATAAATTATGTGAATGGTATAATACAGTAGGTATTATGTGAGAACAATTATTAATCTTGTATTGACAGTACCTAAGTTAATGATCTTTATTTATTATACTAACCCATCTCACGAAGTTCAGTTAAATTTTGTGTGATTGAAGTTTTCAAGTTTTGGGTGAGACACCGATATGAGGAGAATAAGGAGTGACAAGAATCTAAGCTTGGGGATGCCCAAGGAACCCCCAAGGTAATATCCAAGGAAGGCTCAAGCGTCTAAGCTTGGGGATGCCCAGGAAGGCATCCCCACTTTCGTCTTCAACACTATCGGTATATCTTACTTGGAGCTATATTTTTATTCGTCACATAATATGAGTTTTGCTTGGAGCGTCATTTTATTTTGTTGTTTTCTGTTAGGTGTTATTTATAATCTTGTTTTTCAATAAAAAGTTCCAAGAATTTCCTTTTAGGATGCTTGAATTGCATGTTTGTTGTGTGCTGTGTGAAAACAGAAACTTTTGCTGTAGTGTTTTAATTTTCATATTTTACTGGAACGTGGAAAGTTTCTGAATTTTTTACACAGTGTTTTCATATAAATTCTTTAGCATTTCCTAAATTTTCATAATTTGTTCAGTTACATAAGTACACTGGTTTAATAGATTGCTACAGACTGTTCTGTTTGGACAGATTGCTGTCATAGTTTTGTTATCTACTTATTCTATAGTTTCCATAGCCTATATTGGTAGATATAAATTATGGAAATGATAGTAAACAGTATATGATGTTTGAAATTATTGTACAACTTGTCTTGGCAGTACATAAAGAGTTGATTTATTATTATGTGTACTAACCTATCTCACGAGTTCCTTTTGAGTTTTGTGTGGATGAAGTTTTTGAGACTTAGGTAAAACCGGGATATGAGAGGATTGAACGAGATACAAAAGCTCAAGCTTGGGGATTCCCAAGGCACCCCAAGTAAATATTTCAAGAACTCTCAAGCATCTAAGCTTGGGGATGCTACGCATCCCACCTCTCTTCATCAACAAATTATCGGTTAGCCTATGTTGAGCCTAAATTTTATTTGTCCACATGATATGTGCTATTCTTGGAGTGCTATTTTTATTTTTCCTGCTATTTAAATAAAATACTCAGATCTGAAAATCTTTATTGAGAGAGAGTCCTCACATAACTACTTAATTGTTTGACTACTCATTGATCCCCACTTATATCTTTTGAGAGTACTTTGACGTTTACTCATGTGCTTCACTTATATCCTAACAGTAAATCATGAATGAATCAAATATCATAAATCTTAAATTGTTAATGTGATTTATGCTTAGTAGTAGTTTCACATCTGGTTTATAAAGTAAAATCTATTGAAGTTTGACAATCATCAAATTGGTCATACAAGCAATTCATGAATGATTAGTATAAGAAAGAGAACTTTCACATACAAATATATTATCTTGGACATCTTCTATGATTGTGAGTGCCCATTAATTATTTTCAAACTTGAGAAAATTAGTTGAAGTTGGACAAGGAATACAACGTAATGAGTTATGGTTGGGTATATTTGCATAGAAGTTATATTGTTATGGATCCTCTAACATGTGGTGCTTGTTTAGAACCTTTTGCTAGCCAAAACTTCGTACTAAGTAGAGATACTACTCGTGCATCCAAACCCTGCTTCCCTCGGCGAAGGGCCAATCTATTTACTTTCATGTTATTTACTATTCATGTTGAGTCAACTTCTTATTCCAACCTCAATCTATTAGTTGGCAAGCATCATGTGGTGGGGAAAGATCCAAACACATATATCCGGTCGAATATATTTGATCATGATTCATTATTGTTGACAATTATCTTTATGATAAGTATGTTGGGAGGTGAAACTTTAAGCCCCTATCTTTCTCTGTGTTCGATGAATGTTGTTTGTTCTAAAAATATGCTCTGAGTACTAGCAATCATAGAAGACTATATGATGATTGAGTATGTGGAGCTCTTACTTAGACTTTGTTGAGAATAAGTTGAATTGCAATTGTTTGGTGACTAAGAACATAGGTTGTTAAGTTTCAAAAGAATTCATTGTTTGAACCATAACATGTGAATTGGTTGCTACTTTATCATGATGAGTTTTATGAGAAAAAAGTTGTTGTTATGATGCTAGGAAAAGTGGTTGAAATTATCATTGATCAAACTTATATACTAGGAAAAGTGAATAGGCGATTTTTACAAAGGGAAGATTTTGTTTTTGCCACTCTATATTTTGCCATTTTTTCTTATGCCACTCTAGATTTTGACATTTCACTTTTGCCACTCTTAGTTTTTGACAATTATCACAATTGCCATTTTGTGGCAAAAACAAAAAATTCTGAGTGGCAATTGTGATAATTTTCAAAAGCTAAGAGTGCCAGAAGTGAAATAAAATTATTTTGCTTTTGCCACTAAATGGCAATTGTGATAATTGTCAAAAACTAAGAGTGGCAAAAGTGAAATGTCATAATCTAGAGTGGCATAAGGAAAATTGGCAAAATCTAGAGTGGCAAAAACAAAATTTTCCCTTTTACAAATTCGTCACTGAGGAATTACTACTTGAAGAATTTGCTAAGTGACGAACTACTTGCAGTGGAATAAGTACTCAGGTGCATACAAAACATAGCAGTAGCATGGTTATCATGATGAAATGAAACATGCACAGATTACAGGTAGCGTGAATCAAGATAAGCAGGTAAAAACAAAGTGACTGAAGAATTTGAGATGAGGAAATTGAGAAAGTCTTCAGTCAAATTCTTCAAACAGTAACGATCAATTTCATCAACATGTATTCAATGAAAGAGGGAAGGGTTGAGGAAATAGAACCAGGTGCTCGGTGAAGACAATGATTTGATGACCCAGTTCCAACGGTTGTGACAGTTGTACGTCTGGTTCGGAGCGGCTTGGTATTTAAACCAAAAAGGCACACAGCCCCAGGACACACAGACCTTGAGATAAGGTCACACAGACCTCGCCCAACACTCGTGGTAAGTCTTCAGGGTAGACTTCCAAACCCTCACAAACTCGATCACCCGGCGATCCACAATTGACTGCTGGATGCTCTAGACCATGACGCCTAACCGTCTGGAAGATACACAGTCTTCAAAGTTAACAAGCGTCCGTTCCACACAGGAACAATCTCTTCAATGATGCTCAATCACTTTGGGTTTTGGGTTTTTTCCTCACTGATGATTTTCTCTCAAAGTCCTCGGAGGATGGGTTGCTCTCAAATGACACTTGTCAAGTTCTCTCTCGGAGCAGCCAACCAGCTAGTGGTTGTAGGGGGCGGCTATTTATAGCCAGGGTGCAACCTGACATGATAAGACATAAATGCCCCTAATGATATGACCGTTATGTGGATAAGATGGTTGGGACAGCTGGCACTAAGCCTAGCAAACGGTCGGAATTTTGGACTATGAAAGTCCTCAGGGCTTATCATGTTCCTCACTTGTAGGCAATTCACACTGGCGAAATCCTAACTCCTCAGTCAGAACAGATTCCTCAGAGACGAGAAGAACTTCATCTCTGTCACTGAAGAACTTGACTAAACCGTAAGAGATTTTCAAAGGCTTCACTCGAAGGATAGGATATGTTGAGGTTTTTGAGATGAGCACCACTTGGAAATTTTTCCTTAGTATTACCTCGACCCCCTTTAACAGTACGGTGTTTCCTATGACTCGAAGAAAGGAAATGAAACTATAAAAACAAAAGTCTTCATGCTTCAAAGTCCTCGTATCAATATCTTCAAGGTCACACCGAATTCTTCATCTTCAAAGTCTTCAAGAAAACATCAAAGTCTTCAATGAAGACACTCATTTTTAGGAGTCGACATTCTTCGGATATATCAGTCTCCTCGACGACTTATAGATGATATATCTGTGTACACTCATAAACACATTAGTCCCTTAACCTATAAGTCCTCAATACACCAAAATCACTAAGGGGGACTAGATGCACTTACAATGTGGCAATAGCTAATAACTTTATTCATTTGGCAATTGTGAATTCGCGATGACACCTCTACTCGAAATCGGTCTATTGTCTTCATTTCTCTTCACTTAACATGGGCTCCACCTCCAGCAGACATCATTTTCCGCTAGAAATCATGAGACGATGACACCTCTACTCCAAATCGGTCTATTGTCTTCATTCCTCTTCACTTAACATGGGCTCCACCTCCAGCAGACATCATTTTCCGCTAGAAATCGTGAGACGGTGACACCTCTACTCCAAATCAGTCTATTGTCTTCATTCCTCTTCACTTAACATGGGCTCCACCTCCAGCAGACATCATTTTCTGCTAGAAATCATGAGACGTTAAACACGTACTTTGGCCTAACCTTATCAATAATGAAAGAACGACAATGCCACAATATCATTATCTATCCCCATGAATATGTGCAATGGAGGTACTGTGAAAAGTCACTTCATCCTCCTGCTTCAATCTAATGGGCTCAACATGTTAGCACATTTCCTCTTCCATCACCATCTCATGCCACACATCGTCATATCTCCATGCTCGTGAGCATTAATACAATGGAACATACCACCCATGGGTAAAGATAGTGGTAAATGACATCTCAAACCAATTGATGCTGGGGCATTCCAAACCAGTTTGCACAATTGGAAGATCTTTTTTTTATCTTATCACTTAATGGTATTTTGAAGCATAGCAATACATAATATAATACAAGTGTGACCAGCCAATACGAAATACTGTAAAACAGTTTGCTATCTGTACTATAGTCATCAAACATTGTCGCAATCAACAACTGGCCAAGAGAACTACAATGAAAAAAGAACACACATAAAAAATACTTGATACAGAACTTGCATATATAAAATATTATATACAAGTTCAAAAAGTGTTCCATGTACATGAATTTGGCACTGCATATAGAAAGCAACATTTACCTAAACTTCATCGTGAAATTCCATAGGAATATAGGTACTCGATGAACCAAAGTGACGAATAATAATTTCATTGATAGAAGGAATAAATAATTTACAAACACATGAAAAGCAGAAGACAATACACAGAATGGCCATTGGCCCACTAAGCTAGACTAATATGGCAAAATGACGTGTCGTGCTTCAGCCTCCTTCCAGCACTGGATTTCTCAATGGCAAGGCACACAAGCACCATGACCAATACCTCCGAATTATGAAATATGCAGCAGTGGTGGTTGCGCTCATGCCAAGTCACCCTAATCATCAGCACGGTCACAACCAGCAATCTCCAAAAACATATTATTATGTTACCATTCATCCAAGGATTCAACATTGCTCATTCCATGCTTATTTAGGCACACCTAATATAAATGTGAAGATAAATGACATAATATATTCAAATCATATACGTACGATAGCTTTGAGCACACATTATAGATGGTCCAGGACAAACAAGAATTAAGTACAAGTGTTTGACTGAATACTTTGCTAAATAAATATGAACAAGAAGCATGAATCCGTACACAACACTGCCATGAAGAGAATAATATTTAAGGCATGACTCACACAGCTAGTTCAACTTACATAGTTACATAATTTAGGCATTTATCAGGTCACAAAATCATTTGTCAAGCATAATATATCCTTATTTTAGTTGTTTGCTCAAAACATCGGTGCCAACAGTAGTTGTTTGCTCAAAACACCGCTTCATCTATCTTCTCACCTAAAAAGATATCAGACAATCAGTATTGCATGCATATCGGTTTAGTATATTTATGCAAAGGAAAAACTAATGAGCCTGTAGAGGGTCTATAGTATTTTGGAGAAGGATTTTTTTTGACAGAATTGTTAAACTGCAATATTTGTTTCACAAGTGGCCACAAGGACACATATTCTGTAAACTAAAAGACAGCAACTCAGGATCACAATGCACTAAACACACTGAATTACAAATTTTGTTCAGTGGTTGTCGCCTCGCAACACTGAAATGGTATTCAACATAAACAAATTGGTACCATATTTTTAGGCGAAACTAAAACTGCCAATAAACTATATAATGCAGCAAAATCTGATTTGGCCGTGTCGTCTCTGGTTCCGCTTCGAGCGATCGCTCTCATCTCCAACCATAGTGGGCCAGCCCACGATGTGGTGCGTTTGGTCTAGCTGACGCAATGAGCTTCAGGTAGAATTTCCCCCACCATGTATCTAAACTAATTAAGATAAATGAAGATATACTTCTTTAAAAATGTTTTCAACAATTATGCTGGTTCATGTAGGTATAAGAGTCTACCGTCATGAAAGAAAAGAATCGCAGAGTTTTCCATGTGATTCCAAGCATATATAACTTAAAAAATATCTTCTATGATATTGATACACCTTCGAGGGTGTATCCTTGAAAATAAATAACTTACAAAATATCAAGATTTACTTGCAGAATTAAAAACTGATATATGAACTCACATGATCAATGAGATGGAAGGCACATGTTGAACTCGTGAAAAAATCTATCTAAAGCAGCGCTGCACTGATTATGACATTTCTTTCATCAGTTAGCACTTCCAAATAGATCTCACACAACTGCACATGTATGTATATGTTTTTTTTATAAAAGGAGTTATTTCAGATTGCGTTCAATACATAATAATATACAGACTGGGAAGTTTAATTACTACTCCCTCTGTCCCAAAATAAGTGTCTTAAGCTTAGTACAACTTTGTATTAAAGCTAGTACGAAGTTGAGACAGTTATTTTGGGACGGAGGGAGTACTTGATAGAACAAAGAGGAACACATCTGTACTCCAATAAATTGACGGATCTGATACACATCTGTACTCCAATAAACGGATCAGACGACAATTTCAATCATGAACGGATCTGATACACATCAGACCACAATTTCAATAATGAACGGATCAGATACACATCTGTACTCCAATAAATTGACCAATTTATTTGATCTGATAGGAGAAACACATACCTACAGGGGGATGACGTGGTTGGGGGCGGTCACTGTGGCTCGATGTAGTTGACACCGGTGCCGCTGGGAACGAGTAGCTCGCCCGGAAAAACTGCTCCGTGCCTGCAATGCCCTGGCCAACTCACCCATTCCTGCAGACGATGTGGAGGTCTTCGGGGAGCAGCGCGTACCTTAAGGAAGCCGGTCGTGGATCGCGTCGGTGGAGAAGAATTAGTATGTGGCAGCGCCGCTGACGAGGATGAGCAGCGCGTAGCGGCGGCGTACTTGCAGTGGTCGATGTCAGAGGAGATGGGGGAGGAGGCCATTGGACGCAGCAACGAGATGGGGAAGGAGGCCGTTGGAGGCGGAGAGGAGGAGGGGGAGGTCGGTGATGTTGGGTGGTGGAGTGCTGCGGCAGAGGAGGAGGCACGAGAGGCGTCGGGGAACGGACGGCGTTGGCGGCGTACTTGATGGTTGGCAGGGGTGGTCGTGGTGGTGGGATGCTGTCACGACCCTGACGAAGTGTTTGCCTTCACTGAAGAAATGGACAGCGTAACTGAAGAATTCAACACCTCCTCTGAATCGGTATGTGCCCGGGAAATGGACGGCTACGATTTTGATAATCAGTGGGGATCGACGGCGCTGACGGTCACCTGCTCCTCTTCACGCCGTTGCCGTCAACAGCTGAACAACTACACCACACTGACGGACCTCACAGAAGCATCGCCGTCACCAAGCTATTAAGCCACCAGCTCCGATCTGGATCGCATCTTCCCCTTCTCCAAGTTGTAGTAGCTAGCCTAGACTTAGAATCCTAAACTACTTGGTAGAATTCGGTCGATCCCCGATCTGTATCTGTATCTTTATCCGTACTTGTTTCCATTGAATCAATACAAATCAGGCTGGTTTGAGTACTCCTGTGAGTGAATTGTTCGCTAGTCTTGACAATTGGTATCAGTAGCGAGTCGATTTTCCGCGGAGATCCGATCGGAGCTGTAATGGTTGGGTTTAGGCTTTGTAAAATTACACTACTCGCTGTCGATCATGACTGTTGAATGAGAGAATTAGATTGGATGCATCAATGACTTTACTATCGTGCACCTGGCACATATATATAGGTACATAGGGGGTGCACGACTTCCTTGTGTCCCAAGTTACATACACGGAGAGACATGGCAGGTGCAATCTACACAGCCTTTGGTCATGGCATCGGCGAACTGCTGTGTGGTAGGAACATGTAAGACTCGAATCCGTCCAAGCGCAACCTGTTCACAAACGAAGTGAATGTCGAGCTCAATATGCTTCGTTCGACGATGATGAACTGGGTTGGCGGAGAGGTAGACGGCGGAGACGCAAAGACTGGACCGAAACTCTTCAAAAATGGATGTCGGAAGGCCTTTGGTCATGGCATCGGCGAACTGCTGTGTGGCAGGAACAAGTAAGACTCGAATCCGTCCAAGCGCAACCTGTTCACAAACAAAGTGAATGTCGAGCTCAATATGCTTCGTTCGACGATGATGAACTGGGTTGGCGGAGAGGTAGACGGCGGAGACGTTGTCACAGTAGACAATCGTAGCTTTGTGCACCTCACAAAGCAACTCCTGAAGAAGCTGACGCAGCCAGGAGCATTCGGTAACAGCGTTAGCTACTGCGCGATACTCCGCCTCAACACTCGAGCGAGAGACCGTGGGCTGTCGCTTAGACAACCACGATATCAGCGAGGGCCCTAGATAGACGCAATATCTAGATGTAGAGCGACGAGTGTCGGGGCAGCCTGCCCAATCTGCATCGGAGTATTCGACGATGTCGGTGGAGGAGGAAGTCGTCAGAGTGAGCCCCATGGTCATAGTACCGCGTATATACCGAAGAATACGCTTCACCAGAGTCCAATGGGAATCACGCGGGGAGTGCATGCGGAGGCACACCTGCTGGACTGCATATTGGAGATCCGGGCGTGTCAGAGTCAGGTACTGCAAGGTGCCAACGATGGAGCGGTAGAACGCATCATCTGGATCCGGAGAACCCTCCAAGGCGGACACCTTTGCCTTGGTGTCGACGGGTGTGGAGGCGGGCTTGCAATTAAGCATACCAACGCGCTCAAGAAGCTCATGGGCATACTTCTACTGATGCAGAAAGAACCCATCTGGACGCCAGACAACCTCAATGCCGAGGAAGTAGTGGAGAGCTCCTAGATCCTTGAGGGCAAACTCATCACGGAGACGGACCGTGAGCTGGCGCAAAAGCTCGGGAGAGGATGCCGTCAGGATGATATCGTCGACGTAGAGGAGAATATACGCCGTGGCTGTGCCCTGACGATAGACGAACAACGAGGCGTCCGAGCGAGTAGTGTGGAACCCAAGCTGCTGAAGGTATGCCGCGATACGCTGGTACCACGCCCGTGGCGCCTGCTTGAGCTCGTAGAGTGACCGGGAAAGCAAGCATACGTGCTCCGGATGAGTGGCATCGACGAAGCCAGTGGGCTGCTCGTAGAACACCTGCTCGGTGAGGTGCCCCTGTAGGAATGCGTTGGAGACGTCCAACTGATGCACCGGCCAGGCACGGGAAACATCCAGCTGAAGAACGGCGCGAATCGTGCCCGGTTTGACAACCGGGGCAAAGGTGTCGGTGAAGTCCATGCCGGTGCGCTGGCAGAAGCCGCGCACCACCCAACGAGCCTTATAGCGCTCAAGAGAACCGTCAGGATGTGTCTTGTGACGGAACACCCACTTGCCACTGATGACGTTGGCATGAGGAGGTCGCGGAACAAGATGCCACGTACGGTTGCACTGCAAGGCATCAAACTCCTCCTGCATCGCCGCAAGCCAGTGCGGATCGCGAAGGGCAGCGCGAGCAAAGGAAGGAACGGGTGATGGTGTTGATGTCGATGCAAAACACACGTACTCGTCAGAAGGGTAGCGCAGACTGGGTCGATGGATCCCAGCACGAGCCCGGGTCGTCATCCCGGGCGGGGGCGCTGGTGTAGCCGAAGACAGGGCGGCGGGCGATGGTGCAGCCGGATAAGAGGCGGTGGGTAATGCTGGTGTCGAGCCCGTCGCGGTAGAGGCGGAGTCCGGTGTCTCCGGTGCAGCAGCCACACCGGAGGCGTCCAAGGACGCGGGTGAAGCGACCGACCCTGAGGCAACCGAGGGGGTGCTGGCGGCACCGGAGCCCCCCCCCCCCCCCCCCGAGGCGACCGAAGGTGATGGCGTAGCCGGGGGGCTGGCCATGGCAGAAGCCGCCGAGGAGCTCGACAAGCTCGGAGGAGCAGCCGAGGACGGCGCTGAGAGCAGGGGCGTCCTGCCGAGTGGGGTGATAACACACAAGTATAGGGGATCGCAACAGTTTTCGAGGGTAGAGTATTCAACCCAAATTTATAGATTCGACACAAGGGGAGCCAAAGAATACTTGAGAGTATTAGCAGTTGAGTTGTCAATTCAACCACACCTGGAGATTAAATATCTGCAGCAGAGTGATCAGTAGCACAGTAATATGATAGTTTTGATAGCAGGAGCAATAGTATCAGTAGCAGTAACAGTAGTAACTTAGCAAGAACAATAGGTGGAAAGGTCGTAGGCACTGGATCGGTAACTCGTTGGATGATATTCATCATGTAACAGTCAAAACCTAGGGCGATACAGAACTAGCTCCTGTTCATCAATGTAATGTAGGCATGTATTCCGCAAATAGTCATACGTGCTTATGGAAAAGAACTTGCATGACATCTTTTGTCCTACCCTCCCGTGGCAGCGGGGTCTATAAGGAAACTAAGGGATATTAAGGCCTCCTTTTAATAGAGAACCGGAACAAAGCATTAACACATGGTGAATACATGAACTCCTCAAACAACGGTCATCACCGCGAAGTATCCCAAATATTGTCACTATGGGGTTGACGGATCATAACACGTAATAGGTGCATATGACTAGGCAAGATCGGATCAAGAACATAGATATAGAGATGATAACATAAATGGTTCAGATCTGAAATCATGGCACTCGGGCCCTAGTGACAAGCATTAGGCATAGCAAAGTCATAGCAACATCAATCTCAGAACATAATGGGTACTAGTGATCAAGCCCTAACAAAACTAACTCGATTACATGATGAATCCCATCCAACTCCTCACCGACCAGCAAGCCTACGAAGGAATTACTCACTCCCGGTGGGGAGCATCATGGAATTGGCGATGGAGAAAGGTTGGTGATGACGAAGATCGAAGATTCCCCTCTCCGGAGCCCCAAACGGGCTCCAGATCTGGCCTCCCGATGATGAACAGGAGGCGGCGGCGGCTCCGTCTCGTGAAACACGATAATTCTTTCTCTCTGATTTTTTTTCTCCAAATTTAGGAATTTATAGTGGCGTAGATAGGGCAAGTGGGGCCCCGAGGTGAGCACAACCCACCAGGGCGTGCCGGGAGGGGGCTGGCGCGCCCTGGTGTCTTGTGCCCGGCCTGGGCCCCCTCTCCGGTGGTTTCTGGCTCCTGTATTTTTTATATTTTCCAAAATAAATCTCCAAAATGTTTCGTTCCATTCCGAGAACTTTTATTTCTGCACAAAAACAACACCATGGTAGTTCTGCTGAAAACAGCGTCAGACCGGGTTAGTTCCATTCAAATCATGCAAATTAGAGTCCAAAACAAGGGCAAAAGAGTGAGGAAAAGTAGATACGTTGGAGACGTATCAACTCCCCCAAGCTTAAACCTTTGCTTGTCCTCAAGCAATTCAGTTGACAAACTGAAAGTGATAAAGAAAAACTTGTATGAACTCTTTTGTTCTTGTTTACATATATATGCTTAAATAGCACCCAGGTTTTCAGCAAAGATTATGACTAACCATGTCAACAATAACTCTTAGAAATTATATTTACTCATAACAGTAACATAAGCAACTAGCGAGCAATAATAAGATATCTCAAGCTCCAACACTTTGCCAAAACAATCATGATACAATATGACAATAGTGGTATCTCGCTAGCCCTTTCTGAGACCGCAAGACATAAATGCAGAGCACCTCCAAAGTTCAAGTAGCGACTAAACATTGTAATTCATGGTAGAAAAGACCCAGTCATGCTGCACCCAACATCAACTATACACAATGCATGAGGATGACAATAGTGCTCTCAGTTCTGGCGCTTATTTGACAAGGTGATGACTCAACATAGAAGTAAATAGATAGTCACTTCACAGAGGGAAGCATGGATTTATAGCGGTGCCAGAGCTCAAAGTTTAAAACAGAGATAGATATAGTTTTGAGAGGTACACCCTTCCTGTCAACGTCACGACCAAGAGTTATCAATATCTTCCATGCTAAACAAATTAGCGGAGGTTCCCAAGCGGTAAAAGTAAAGGTTTACTCCCCCTCCACCAACAATCACACTCCATGGCGAGCCGTATCCACGGGTACCGTCCAAACCAACAACATTCCTGGGGGAGTTTTGTTTAATGATTTTTGATTTTTGATTTCGAGACTGGGAATCCCTATTACCGCCCCTCTCGTGTAAGGACAAGTGAATAAACACTCGTCATGAGAATAACCCGCTTAACATGGAAGATACTGACCGCCCCCTGTCGCTTCATGAGTGGTCCAGGCACACAAAACAGATGTGCATTTGAATTTTTAGAGGTGGCACATGCAAATTTACTTTGGAACGACAGGGTAATAACGTATATAGGTAGATATGGTGGACTCATCTAGCATAACTTGGTTTAAGGGTTTTGATGCACAAGCAGTATTTCCGCTTAGTACAGGCGAAGGCTAGCAATTGGGTTGAGAAGCGGCCAGCTAGAGAGTGAAGACGGTCATGAACATGCATTACATATAATCAACATTGAATACTAGCATGAGTAGGATATGGACACCATGAACATAAATATCATGAAGGCTATGTTGGTTTTGATTCAACTACATGCGTGAACATGTGCCAAGTCAAGCCACTTGAAACATTCAGAAGAGGATACCATATCATCATACCGCATCACAACCATTTAATGCATGTTGACACCCAAGATAAATCATTATCCACTCCTAGCTACTTAAGCATGGCATGAACAACTATAATCTCTAATGGTCATTGCAAACATGTTTGATCATAATGAGCTAAATCAAGGGATACTAGGTTAAACATATTTACAAAAAACAAAAACAAGTTGAGTTCATACCCGCCTTTCTCGGCCACAGTCAATTCATCAAATGTCGTCATCATTGCCTTTCACTTGCACGATCGAACGATAAGAAGATAATAATAGTGCAAGGGTGCTGTGGACTAAGCTGGAATCTGCAAACATTTTATTCAAGAGGAGAAGACAAAGTAATATGGGATCTTTGTTAGATAAGCAATAATGCATATGAGAGCCACTCAACAATTTCATCGTGGTCTTCTCCTAGGTACGACTCATGTAAAAAGAAAATAATTTCAGAGAAACACACTGAAATATTTTTGGAGTTTTTGGTTTTTCATGAAGCAAGCAAATTAAATAAGAAAAACAAAAACGAGAAAAACTATTTACATGGGAGAGCTCCCAACAAGTAAAAGAAGAAGCGAGAAATATTTTTGGGTTTTCTTTTGATGCTACAATTAAACTAAGCTAGAAAGAAAAACTAAAAAGAAGTAGGAAATATTTTTGGGTTTTCTCAGAGTTTTTCAAACACACAAGAAGAAAGCGAGAAAACAAATCTAACATGGATAATACAATGAAAGAGTGTGAACACCGACAACTGGAATGAAATGTGTGAACATGAATGTAATGTCGATGAAAATACATACTCCCCCAAGCTTAGGCTTTTGGCCTAGATTGGTAATCACCATCCGTATGAATAATAATCTGGCCGATGGCTCGTTGAGAACCTCGGAGCAAACTCCGCGGCCCTCCTGGCAGCTTCAACCTCCGCATTGTACTCATAGGCTTCGCTCTCAAGAACAAAATATCTTCCCCTAGTGTGAAAATCAAAAAGAGCAGGAGCAGGCAAAGCAACAGGTACAACGGGTTTCTTATAAAATCTCAAGTTATAGGTATAGTTAGTGGCCGTGCCCGTGAGGAACTTATGATGCTTCATAGCATCAAAGTCTAAATACTGAGTGGGTAGGATGGGGTCATTAGGCCATGGCGACAAATATAATCTCTCAGCTACACGGGAGCTATAGATTCCTCCAAAAAAATTACCACTAGCAGTATTAAGCTGCAACCTCCGTGCAACGATTGCACGAAGATTATAATCCTTATTCCTAGTTATGGCAGTATGTAGGAGACTCAAATCATGAGCACACAGTGTGCTACAATCTTGTTTGCCTACAACACATTTACCGTTAAAGAGCGCAAAATATTGTAGTGATGGAAAATGGATACTGTTAATTCCCCCTTTCGTAACCCCCCTATCTTTGCCAAAGCAAAGATTAACTAAGAATGACTCGTACTCAGATTTTGTTGGTTCATCGAGGGAACCCTCATATGGAAGTTTGCATGCCTCGCTAAACATTTCTAACGGCATGGTAAAGGAATGATCGTACAAGTTAAACGAAACTCTAGACTCACGAGGAAAATATTTAAATTTCTTTGTGAAGGTTTTCGTGAGCTCGAGGTATTGGGGGCACTTATCTGCGATGAAGGAGGCAAGCTCTATGTTGTGAATAAATTGATCAAATTCCTCCTTAATACCTGCACCTTCCATGAACTCGTCGCAAGGCCACAAGCATGATTTGGTGGCGGCATCTCGCAGCAAGCTTTCGCTTGGTTCAACATAAGACTGTTGAACTGAGCTTCCACTTGATGAGGCTCCCGAGGATCTCCTCCTCGAAGAACTTCTAAAGAATTGCATTTTTATTCCTATAAAAATTATGAAAAAATTTAGTCCACAAAAATTTTGTCAACAAAACTTTGTAAGATTGTTAGCAACTACTCCCAAGCATACATAGAGGCCATATTGAGCATTCAAACTACTTAGAACTCTAAGAATTCAACATGCAAGCTCATCTACAGCAGCACCAAGAGTAGCTAATTACTCTAAAAATAACCCACTAAAAAAAACTAATTGGAGCAATGGAGGAGTCACATACCAAGAAGCAATCCCTCCAAACAGTTTCAGAAACGGAGCTTCGAGCAAAGAGATCGAAATCCGCGGGTTTGAGATCAACTCAGGTGATCGCTCCTGACCTCGGACACATATTTCTTCATGGGTTCTTCTGGTGGCACCACTTTGGATCTGGATTTCTCCCATGGCGCGGCTTTTGCGGATGACGTGTTTAGGCAATCTGGTCTTTCAGTGCATCCGATGGATCATCGGCGTTCTTTCATTATGGTGGTCTCATTTAGTCGATATGCTTTCCATTTGACTGAAGATTCTGTTGCTGCCGCTCTGGAGTCGGCGATTGGTGGCTCAGCCATTGATCTCATGGTTGAGTGTATTAAGGACAAGGTTTTTTCATTTAGGGTTTCATGCAAACAAGTTGGGTTTCACATTCTTGATCTGCGTTCTTACAAATGTTCTAGTTTCAAGTGTTTCTTCCACCTCTGGGGTAATGGTGGACCAAATTGGTGGCATGAATTTAAATTGTGGAAGAAACAGTGTGATGCGGAGTGGATCCTGGTGAGCCTGTCCAAGCGACGTTCTGCTCTTGGTCTGATGGCAATGCATTCCAGACCTATAAAATCTGCAATGAAATCTGGTTCTTCAGCTCGTAAAAAGCTATCTTTTGCAACCCTACAACAGTATGATGTTTGCAAAGGTTATCGGTGCCCTGCCTCGCAAGATGAGATCGTTGCTCTCCAATATGTTGGGTACAATCTGCCACCGCATGAGCGAGTTGTCATCCACCCCTCGTCGCCGGCAGAACTCCAGTGGACGATTGCCTCGCCGCACATCACTTTCGGGACGGTTCCTCAATCTTCGCCGAATACCTTCGTTAATTCTGGGATAGAGGTTTCCTCCAGCGGGGATCCAGGAAGTTCAAATCTCCATACTTTGGCTACTTCCATCGGTGCGGCAGGTGCGGATCTTGTTGCGCCTGTCACGCCAGATATTCATGGCGGGAATGCTGGACTTTCGAAACCCATAATGTTGGGTGACCAAGTTGATGGGCCCGTGACTTCTTTGGAATCGCCGGATTTGGCCCAGTTGGATAAGTCGGACTCGACCCATTTGGAAACTGCTGATTTATTTGTACCATCGACTCAGGAGGATGAAAATACTTTCAACAATTTGATTTCTGGCATGGTAAAGGATATTCTAACATGTCAGGTTTGTTCCCAGGTGGAACACTTTGCGGCTAATTGCCCTACAGTTATGATTTGCTCAGCATGTTTACGAGCAGGCCATCTTAGAAAGGATTGTGAGGCGCTGGCTAAGGAACAGGGCCTAGTTTGGAGGAGGAAAAATTTAACACAGCCGGAATCTGCGGGACCCACTTCCTTCATTGAAGCGGTTACTCCAACAAGGCCTACGCTTGATGCTTTGTGATCCTCCCTCTCCCCTATTCTGTCTAGTCCCATCAGCAACCGATCAAAACCCCAGTCTTGCCCGCCACCAGCAAATCCTCCTCCTCCTCCATCGCCAACTCCTCCTCCTCCATCGCCTGAGAAAACCGCCGCATCAATGGCCAACTTCCATATTGACCCAGAGAGGTATGTCCCGGCGGGCCACCAGATTATTGATGCTGGCGGCCACCGTCTTCCGAGGACTTTTGTCATGCCGCCGTCGACCATCCAGCGGCGGCACGAGGAATTTATGCTTGCTGAGGTAATGCCATTTCCTGAGCCACATGAGATTGGGCCAATGCGTGAGGCAGTAGTTGATCTGTTGGAGCAAAGAGGAGTTCAGGTCATGACAGACCAATATGGATTTCGGGAGTAGGGTTATTTAGATTGCGCGATGCTGGAGTGCGCTTTACCTTACTACAAAGCCCACCTCTGTCGATGGGCAATGATAGATTTGTCAGATTTATGAAGCATGATGAAGGGATGGGTTTCCATGGCACCCAAGGTTTTCGTGAGGGCTGTTTGATGTTTTTGGGGTCCCTCTGGATCTTCGTACTTCTGAACATCTGCGTGCTGCGGTGAACACTTTTGGAAAGTTTCATCACTGGATTAATGATGATCCCTACTTGGTCAGAAGTATTGTTTTTGCTTCTTTTCCAGATGACATTCTTGTTCCCAGAGATGTTGTATTCAGTGATTATGCACACAGAGGGGGGGCAAGGGTTTCTTGGACGGTCCCATGTTACATTTTGGGAGCCAACTTTGCAGAGCAAATGCCGGAAGATGAGGACCCCATGCCCATAAATGGCAATCCCCACCCATTGCTGGGCCAGTTTTTCCCAGAGGCACATGACTTTGTACTCCCTCCATACCCTGCTTTGGGATGGAATGATCTGCCACAAATGCCACCTCCCATGGAGGACCATGTTCATGCTGAAAACTGGGGCCATGGACATTGGGGTGATGAAGTACCAGAGCAGCATCAGCCAGAGGATCCTCCTATCCAAGATCAGGAATCTATGGTGATTGACCAGCCTTCTGGTTCACTATCTGACAATGAAGTACACCCGGAGCAGCAGCCTGAGCATCTCATTGCAGAGGTTGACCAGCTGCAGCAACAGGAAAATCGCCTGGCCATTGTTCCCTTCCAGCCATCGGTGATCAACGAGCAGCAGATCTTTGTGGGTGCTGTCAGGTTGGTGTACGGCCCTCCACTGCCTCCAGAACTGGCATGGAAAAGAACTTTTCAGGCACTTCTTGAGGGGGGATTCACAGCTGAAGTTTCAAGGCCATTATTTGATAAACCCCTGTCACCTATCATTCTATCCAAGAGAAGCTGGACATTGGCATTTGATGAGGTACAGGTGCTTTCTCATATCCAGTATAATGAGGCTTCTTCGAGCAAAGTCACAAAGCCTGCTGCTCGGCCTCTGCTCATGGAATTTGAATCTGCTGCTGATGATGACGTGGAGCCAGTGGTAAGTGAAGTGCAAGATTCCTCCCTCGAAAACTTTTCCTTCAAATCTCCTCCAGGCAATACTGACAACAGAAGGCACAAGAAGAAGGCACCAACTCCTTTGGTGGAATCTGAAGTCAGACGATGTACTAGGGGCTCTGTCAGGCGGGATGGGTTCAAGCCAGTGTTCCTCGAGTTATCATCGGAGCCGAAGAAGAAGAAGCCACGCAGTAAACCTCTTCTGGAGTCTGGCACATCCAAGCAGGATAATGCTGGGGAAGGACTTCCTCCACCCATGCCCATCAAGAAGCTTCAGGTGATTGGTGCAGAGCTTGGCATTGCAGCAGAGAAGCTCACGGTGGAGCAGCTTATGGCTGCTCCCACGAAGCAAGCAGCAAACAAATCTGATGATTAATTCATCTTCTGTCCAATGGGTTTGGCGCGCCCCTAAGCTAGCCTTTATCTATCTGTTTGTGTGGGTGTGTGAAAACTTTTGTCTTATGTTCATACTCTGTCAGTGGATCTGTTTGGGATGTTCTGCTACATTTTACTTTATGCTCCAATTATGTGTGGCTAGTTACTACGTAGCTTGCTATTTGATGCTACTGAGTTTTGTTTTCAATGAATAGTTCCAATCATCGTAAATGGAATGTTCTTTGCTGGAATGTTCGAGGCCCTAATTCGGCGGCTAGGCAACGGGCAGTTAAACAAAAATTGGTGGAGAGTCAATGTGCGGTTGCTTGCTTTCAAGAAACCAAATGTGAAAATTATTCCCTCAAAGATATTAGATCCTTCTGCCCCAAGCAGTATGATAATTTTGCTTTTGCCCCTTCAGTGGGAGCCTCTGGTGGGCTTTTGGTGCTTTGGAATTCTTCTGTACTCCATGGGGAACTGGTTGAAGTACAATCTTTTGGTCTCAAAGTGAAATTCATATCCAAAATGAGTGCTGATGTGTGGACATTGGTTAATGTGTATGGGCCTTGCCAGGGTAAGCTTAGAGATTCTTTTGTTCATTGGCTATACAACATGCCAATTGGATTTCAAGAGAACTGGCTTTTGCTGGGGGATTTCAACTTCATTAGGGCCTTGGACAATAGAAACCTGCCAGGTGGATGAATGATATGTTCATTTTTAATGAGATCATTGGACATCTGGGGTTGTCTGAATTACCCATCAAGGGCAGGACATACACTTGGTCCAATATGCAGGACAACCCTTTGTTGGAGCAACTTGATTGGTTCTTTACATCAACAAATTGGGTTACCTGCTACCCTTTGACAGAGGTTTTACCCTTGGCAAGAACTGCATCTGATCATGTCCCCTGTGTTGTGGTAATCACCACATCCATTCCTAAAACCAACATTTTTAGGTTTGAGAACTTTTGGACAAAGGTGGATGGATTTCTGGAATGTGTGGCTAATTCTTGGCAGAAACCCTCACACAAGACTAGTCCTGCAGAAGTTCTGACTCATAAGCTTAAAATTCTGAGGCAAGATCTGAAGAGGTGGAAATTGGGAATTTCAAAGATGAAGATTGCTATTGATAAATGCAATAAGGTGGTTGAATGGTTGGATGGGTTGGAGGAAATAAGGCCTTTATATAGGCAGGAATTTAATTTCAGGAAAGTAGTAAAAGCACATCTGGAGCATTTGTTGCACCTGCAATTCTTATATTGGAAAAAAAAGATGCACAATTAGGTCCATTAAGGTGGGGGAAGAGAACACTAAGTTCTTCCATGCCATGGCCTCAGAGAGATATAGAAGGAATTCTATTGCCAATTTGAGATTGGAGGATGGCACAATGGTCTCAGAACACAGTCAAATGGAAGGGATTTTATGGTCTTCTTTCAAGGGATGTATGGGCACTGCAAAGGGCATTGTCATGGGCTTTGATTTTCCAAGCTTAATTAAACCAGTACAGGGTCTGGATGGTTTGACAAAGCCTTTCACCAAGGAAGAAATGGACCAGGTTGTTAAGTGTATGCCTGTTGATAAGGCCCCTGACCCTGATGGTTTCAATGGACTTTTTCTAAAAAAGTGTTGGCATCTAATAGGTCAGGAATTTTATAATCTTGCCAATCATTTCTTTGAAGGGAAGGCAAACCTGGAGAGTATCAATGGCTCCTTCATCACTTTGGTGCCTAAGAAATCTTCTCCAGAAAGTGTGGGGGACTATAGACCAATTTCCTTGATAGGATTAGGTATTAAGTTTCTCACTAAAATGGCTGCCAATAGGTTGCAAGAAGTCATCTTGGATTGTGTCCACAAAAATCACTATGGATTTATTAAAACCAGAACAATTCAGGATTGTATTGGCTGGACTATAGAGTATCTGCATCAGTGTCATCAGTCAAAGAGGCCTATCCTCATTCTCAAATTGGATTTTGAAAAGGCATTTGACTCCATTGAACATGAAGTCATTTTGGAAATTTTGAAATACAAAGGCTTCAACTCTAAATGGATTAACTAGATACAGCAGTTCCTTACATCTAGTTCATCCTCTGTTCTGCTTAATGGAGTGCCTGGAAAGCAGTTCCAGGTCAAAGCTGGGGTGAGACAAGGGGATTCAATTTCACCACTTTTGTTTGTATTGGCTGCTGACCTCCTACAGTCAGTGGTAAATGACATGTTGCACAAGGGGCACATTCAGCTGCCAATACCATGCCATGACAAGGACTTTCCTATTGTTCAGTATGTTGATGATACTTTGATTATCTTCCCAGCCGTTGAGGAACAACTTATAGCCTTGAAAGAGATGTTGAAGGTGTTTTCACAATCAACTGGCTTGCACATTAACTATCACAAGTCATCAATGGTCCCAATCAATGTAACTCCAGAAGAAACTATGAGACTGGCCCAGGTGTTTGATTGTAAGGTTGGAACCATGCCTTTCACTTATCTTGGTTTGCCAGTTGGTACCTTCAAGCCCAGGATGGAACATCTTATGCCCTTGGTTACCTGTATGGAAAGAAGGATGTCTTCTATTTCTTCTTTTTTGGCTCAGGGTGGTAGACTGCAATATTTAAATTCTGCCCTGTCTTCCCTACCAATCTTTTTCCTATGTAGTTTATCAATCCCTCCAGGTATACTCAAGTAATTGGAAAGGATTCAGAGGCAATGTTTCTGGAGAAGGAACATGCAGGAGCACTCTCCATCTCTTGCTGCTTGGGAGCTGATTTGCAGACCCAAAAATAAAGGAGGCCTTGGTATTCTCAATCTTGGGTTACAGAATGCAGCCCTGTTAATGAAACATGCTCATAAGTTTCTGAACAGGAAGGATCTGCCATGGGTTAATCTAATATGGAATACATATTATCATGAGAGGGTACCTCAGGGTACAGAGCCATGTGGATCATATTGGTGGAAGAATGTGCTAAAGTTGATGGATAGTTTCAGAGAAGTGACTTGGGTGCAAGTTAACCAAGGGGACACAGTGTTGTTCTGGCAGGACAAATGGCACATTGGGAATTCAGTTGTCCCCCTAAGAGAGAGATTTTCGAGGTTATTCTCTTATGTTAAGGATCCTTGGACATTGGTGAAGGATGGATTGAACTACAATGATGTATCCGCTTGGTTTAATCTCCCTTTATCTAAGCAGGCATATGGAGAGCTCTCATCACTTCAAAGCCTACTGGGAGAGCTAGATCACAGTCCAAACCAGTGTGATGTATGGTCTTGGGTTGGAACTAATAAACCATATACCCCAAAATACTTTTATTCATATGCCCATAGAGAGCTCTCTTTCAATCCATTCCTTAACTGGATATGGGCTAGCTGCTGCACCTTGAAGATCAAGGTGTTTGCTTGGATGCTTATCATGGATAGGTTAAACACCAAGGATATGGTTGAGAGAAGACAATGGCATCTGGATGATAGAGTCAATTGCAGGACAAGCCATGCCCAGGTGAGGGAAGATAGAGACCATTTGTTCTTCTCCTGCGTTTTCAGTCAAAGAGTTGGGAATAACTTGCAAATTGATTGGGGTGACAGTAATGACATGTCCCTTGTTGCTGCTCATGCCAAAAGTTCCTTCCGGAAGCCTTTTTTCTCTGAGGTGGTTTTCACTGCTTGCTGGAATGTTTGGTTGGTGAGAAATGCCAAGGTTTTTCAGAACGTGCAACCAAGATTTGCTAAATGGAAATCAGGTTTTGTGACTGATATGATGTTGCTGGCACATAGGATCAAGCCTAAGTTTAAGGAAGAATTACTGAAGTGGATATCTTTGTGGCACCCCGGCTCAGAGAACTGGATTACCAGTGTTTCCAACCCAGAGATCATGTCTTTTGGAAACACTCAACAACTTGGTACAGAACAGAACTGAATTTTATTGATAGGCGTCGAGTACAAGCGCATATCTTACAATGATGACGAGGCCAAAAGCACCCTTAGTGCTATGACAGTATCCACATTATTTATGTCACATAGCAGGGCCTCGGAAAACTAAGTAATTCTACGGCGTAGCGGAACATAGCGCAACTCCATCCACAGGGACACTGCTGTGGACACATCCTAGTTATCATAGCACGAACCATCAGGACCTCCGTCCTCGGCTTCTCCTGCATCTGACATGATACGCCACGTGAGTACTTTGAATGTACTCGCAAGCTCATAACAACCAAGTAATGCAGCAAACAATAGCATGGCAATCAACAAGATATCCTCAAAGTCATTTACTTACTATACCGATCAACTTACTCTCTTTTGGGTTGTTCCACAACCCTCGGAATACTCGCAACCATCGAGTACTCCCGATCACAAGACGAGTTCTTCCATCATTACTATCAGTAATATGATTGATCACCTACTGAGGTCTGGACGGGCTGTCCAATACCGTGGACGCGGCTATTCGAACAGATTTTTCACTCCGCAGAGGTTGCGCACTTTACCCACACCATGAAGCACCTGGCCTCGTGATCCCACTCGGGTGGACCAGCGTTCCCGTGACTCTTTCATCGTACCACCAGCACTCTTCCTCCCCCGGAGGTCAGCCTTGGGTGGCCCCTGTGTCCTCATGACACCTGCCACCGTCGTGGCCAAACTATGTAGACCCAAACGGGGCCTACTGTCCCAAACGGGGACGCCGGCACAAACTCAACTATCAACTGAGCTCACAGGGTTATCACCGCCTACCTGATCAGGGTAGCGCGCGTGCATAACCCTCCCTCTTTGGAGGTACCGGTGAAAGGTCACGCAGCAGGCCTGGTCAGGGCCGTCCCATACCGACAAATGTGGTTGCACGAGTATGCCCGGACAGGTGACTCAAGATCAACCACTAAGTTCATATGACAACAATAGTGGTTCACACAATTCTTAAGTATTTAAATATTACTATGAATTAACTATATCAAATAAATCAACCTAATGCATATAAAAATGCAATGCTATGGAAATGCATGCATGAATTCGGTATCATGGCTTGCCTTGCTCTGTTGGGTTGTCCACAAACTCCTGGTCTTCAAAACCACAAGAATTTCCTTCTGAAAGTATTTTAAAACAGCAAAAGAAAATGTCACATAACACATTTTTCTAAAACAGAAATTCTGTGAGTATTGGAAAAATACCAAAGTTTGTCAGAAAATAAAGGGGTTCAATACAAACCTAATGCAAAAAGAATCAACTGAATTGAGCTAATAGATAAAAAGTTATTGATGGTCAAAGTTGAGTCAAAGATCTGTTTTAAATTGAATAAAAATAGAATTCCAGAAAAACCATAGCCGGCCACGTCGAAGGCGTAAAGCCTGGGTACGCTTCCACTAGCGTACCGCTTCGGGCGCGGGCTGACCCGCTGACGGGTGGGGTCGGCTCCATTTAAAACAGAAGGAGGGAGAGAGACCAGAGAGAGGGCGGAACTCCGGCGGTGGTCACCGGTGATGGAGAGGGCGATGGGGTCCGGTGACTGCGGGAATGGAAAGAGCACACGAGGGCGGTCCTACACTTACCCGCAGCGTCTCCAGAGGCGGCCTGACGGGGTCGTCTTCCTCCTCTCCGGCGAAAGCAGCTTCGGGTGGCGGCGGATCACCGGGCAAAGCTCGAGGCCAGAGGGCCTCTCGGCCTTGGCTCGCTACTAGGGCTCAATTGGATGATGGCTAGGGGTGGTGGCGAGCTCTGGAGGGCTGGCCATGGCTATTTATAGGCGGGGCGGCGGGTGCCCGATCTGGATAGCGCCGCGGGGAGAAGCTACCGGAGCTGGGGGTGAGCTGGCCGTCGCGGAGCAAGGTGAGGTGCTGGAGGAGGGCAGAGAGTTAATGCGGGAGGCGACGGCTCGAGGGGAAGAAGACAGCCAGCGCGACTGCCGTACTGCCACTGTGCTGCTCGTGGCGCACGGTGGCCGTATCCGGCGAGCGTGATTCCGGCGAGGGGGAAGGCTCTGGGAGGAGGGAGAAGGCCTTGGATTGGCTATGTGGACGGTGGAGAGGTCGTCGGCGTGAGCGGACAGCGCACAGCTACGCGGTCGTCGGCCTCCGACGGGACCCAAGCCTGCCGATGCTTAGAGCGCGCGTTTGGCAGGGTTGGCCGTGTGGTCACCGCATGCATTGGCACACATGGCGTGAACTAGCCTGCCAGATCGTGTCTGGTGCATCGACCCTGGGTCTAGGAGTCCCATCGTGCCACTGGTTTGGCCTGAAACCCACTGAGCTGAAGGGTAGCATCCACTACATTTTCTGATCAGAAACTTGGTGAAGATCTGGAAGAAAAGTGAGTTGTGCTACACGCCAAGTGAGTTGTCTGGGGTGTTCTAGGTAAGAAGGACTATCTTCTGGAGAAGCTTGAGAGAGTTTGGGAAAGAAATGGATAGGGTTCCTTTGAAAACTATCATTCTGGTCCAGAACACAAATGAGCTTGTGGCACTCAACTGGTTGCTCTGCAAATGATGAAACTTGGTGGAAGGAAGTTATTTGGTACATAGCAGATGCCATAAAAATTTCAGAGTAATTAGGCATCTCTAGCTAGCACTTCCTTCACAGAGGTTTCAGAAATGCAGAAACTTGCCAGAGCCTTGCTGCTCAAAAGTTGTACTGGCCAAGTTGATGTTTTTGGATATTGTGGCAAGATAGAGTGCCTAGGAGCTTGAGGAATTTATTGGGAATTTTCTGGAATAGGAAAAATGGAGTTGCTTCACAAGGGACAAATTCTGGTCAGAAACAAAATAATTATTCTGGCCAAAATTTCCCATTGGACAATAAATATTTTTGGAGAATATGGAATCCTATGATGATGAGAAGATGAGGAAAAAGTTTGGGAATTAATTGACCACCCAAACTATAGGTTGCTTCACAACCCATAGTGATGACCTAAATTCCCAAATTAAGAAAATGATTTTAGAGAAAAGATTAAATATTGGAAAATTATCCAAGAGAAGCATGGATGGGTTTTATCAAGATGATAAAGGTTTTGGGATGCTTGAAGAATTTTTTTTAGCAAAACATAGGCTAACTCAACTGAAAAGGTTTTGAAAATCAACTAAATTGCAAATAAAACCCAAATATTTTTGAAAAGAAAACGTTGCCAAAATCAGGGTGTCACAAACCTACCCCCCTTAGGATGAAACTCGTCCTCGAGATTCGGTTGTCCAGGGAACAAGTATGGATATGCAGATCTTAGGAAGTCTTCTCTTTCCCATGTGGCCTCTTCCTCTGTGTGATGCTCCCATAGCACCTTGTAAAACCGGATTACCTTACTTCTGGTAGTTCTTTCCATTTCATCCAGGATCCTAACAGGTTTCTCTTCGTAGGTCAGGTCTTTAGCCAGCTCTAACTCACTCATGTCCGCTTGCTTGACTGGTGGGGTAATGCACTTTCTTAATTGTGATATATGGAAGACATCGTGCACTTCCGATAATTCTGGTGGTAGTTCCAACTGATATGCCACTCTGCCTCTTCTAGCAACCACTGGAAATGGGCCGATATATCTCAGTGCAAGCTTTCCCCGAGTATGGAATCTCTTCACTCCCTTCATGGGGGTTACTCGGAGGTACGCATATTCTCAGGGTTCAAAGGTCACTTCCCGATGCTTTGGATGATAGTAACTCTTCTGACGAGACTTGGCTGCTCGAAGACGCTCTTGAATGTCCTTGACTTGTTTCTCAGCCTCGAGCATCAAGTCTGTACCAAAGATTCGGCTATCCCCTGTCTGAGACCAGTTCAACGGGGTGCGGCACCTTCGTCCGTATAATGCTTCAAACGGTGACATCTTCAGACTTGACTGATAACTGTTGTTATAGGAGAATTCCGCATAGGGTAGAATATCTTCCCACTTGGGTCCATGGGTGAGGGCACATGATCGAAGCATATCCTCCAGTATCTGGTTCACCCTTTCTGTCTGCCCATCTGTCTGCGGGTGGTATGCCGTGCTATGCTTCAGCATGGTTCCCAAAGCTTGGTGTAGACGCAGCCAGAATGCTGAGGTGAATAGAGAACCTCTGTCTGAGGTGATGGACTTAGGGACTCCATGGAGGCTAACTATCCGGGACATGTAGAGCTGTGCCAGCTGATTTGCGTTGAAAGTGGTCTTTACTGGAATAAAGTGAGCCACTTTCGTGAGTAGGTCCACAATGACCCAAATAGCATTGTTGCCTCTTGTTGACTTGGGTAGTCCAACAATAAAGGCCATGCATATGTCATCCCACTTCCACTGGGGTACCGGTAAAGGTTGCAGTAGCCCAGCGGGTTTCTGGTGTTCCGCCTTCACCTTGTTGCAAATATCACAGCAGGCGACATAGTAGGCTATATCTCTTCGCATTCCTGGCCACCAAAATGTCTCTCTCAGATCCTGATACATTTTTGTTCCTCCCGGGTGGATGGAATATGAGGACTCATGGGCTTCTTTGAGTATTTGCTGCCTCAGGTTATCCTGATCGGGCACGCATATCCGCTTCTCGAACCATACGGTGCCCTGATCGTCCAGGTGGAAGGACTTGGCTTTCCCTTTCGGAATCAGCTCCTTGATCTTTTTAATTTCTTCATCTGGCTCTTGGGCCTTCCTAATTTCCTCCATATGGGTGGGATTAATTTCCAACGTGTCCAAGGTAATTGGGCCGCATAGCACCATGTTGAGCTCAGCGAACTCTTCTTGTAGCCTTGGATGCATACTTCCCATGAGTGCGTTCACGGTGCTTTGCTTTCTACTGAGAGCGTCTGCGACCACGTTAGCTTTCCCCGGATGATAGTTCATCCCAATGTCATAGTCTTTGACTAGTTTGAGCCATCTTCGTTGCCTGAGATTCAGGTCAGGTTGGGTGAAAATATACTTGAGACTCTTATGGTCCGTGTATATTTCACAGCGTTGTCCAATGAGGTAATGCCTCCAAATCTTTAGGGCATGAACTACGGCTGCTAATTCCAAATCGTGTGTGGGGTAGTTCTCCTCATGGGGTCGTAGCTGTCTGGATGCATATGCTACAACCTTCCCTTCTTGCATCAATACGCAGCCGATTCCCCGTCTTGAAGCATCGCAGTAGATGTCAAAACTCTTGTGTATGTCTGGAAGGACTAGGACAGGTGCTGTAGTGAGCCTGGTCTTTAATTCCAGGAAATTGCTGTCACATTCCGCCGTCCAGACAAACCTCTGATTCTTCTTGAGTAATTCCGTCAAGGGTTTGGCTATCTTAGAGAAGCCTTCTATGAAGCGTCGGTAATACCCTGCCAATCCCAGGAAACTACGGACTTCGGTCACCGTGGCTGGTGTCTTCCAATTCAGCACCGCAGTTACCTTGCTGGGGTCGACGGCTACTCCTTGTTCTGACAAAATGTGCCCCAAAAATCCCACCTCTTTTAGCCAAAATTCACACTTACTGAATTTGGCGTACAGGTGGTGGTCTCTCAATCTTTCCAGGACAGCACGGAGATGCTTTTTATGCTCCTCTTCATCTTTGGAGTATATCAGGATATCATCGATGAATACCACCACAAATTTATCCAGAAAGTCCATGAAAACTTTATTCATCATGCTCATGAAGTAGGCTGGAGCATTCGTCAATCCAAATGACATGACTGTGAATTCATACAGTCCGTATCGGGTGGTGAATGTTGTCTTGGGGATATCCTCTTTTCAGATCTTTAACTGATGATATCCGGTTCGAAGGTCAATCTTTGAGAATACCCGGGCTCCATTCAGCTGGTCGAACAAGTCATCAATGCGAGGAAGTGGGTACTTGTTCTTGATAGTGATCTTGTTCAACTGGCGATAATCTACGCACATACGTAGACTTCCATCCTTCTTCTTGACAAAGAGCACGGGTGATCCCCATGGCGAGATGCTTGGGCGAATATACCCTTTTTGCAACAATTCATCCAGTTGCTTCTTTAATTCTGCCAATTCTGGTCCTGGCATACGATAGTATTTCTTCTAAATTGGGGCGGTGCCGGGAACCACTTCGATTGCAAATTCCAACTCACGGTCAGGAGGCATGCTTGGCAATTCCTCCGGAAAGACATCCGGAAATTCACAAACTACCGGAATCAAGTTCATATCCATGGCGGTAGCTTGATATGCCATTCCCTTCCTTGTTCTCATTGCGCTCACAAGGAATTGAACTGTTTGTCCGGTTGGGTTAACCAGTGTTACTGTCCGGTTGGCGCAATTGATGCACACCTAATGCGGTGTCAACCAGTCCATTCCCAGTATTACGTCCAATCCCGAGGATTCAATGGCAATGAGTGCAGCTGGAAATTTAACTCCATGAATTGAAATTTCCAGATCTCTATAGATCAAATTGGTTCTGAGCAGGGAGCCAGGGGATTGTACCACCATGATTTTGTCTAAGAGCGACGGAGAAAATTTGTGCAAAGTGGCAAAACTCCACGAAATAAACGAGTGGGAAGCCCTGGAATAAAATAAAATAACTGCAGGTATGTCGTTAATAGAAAACATACCAAGGACTACTTCTGGGGATTCGCAGGCTTCCTCAGCGGAGATATGGTGGACGCGTCCATGGCAGAAGTTGTGATTGGGGCGGCGTCCAATAGTGTTGACCTGTGGCTTGATGTCGGCGGATGACTTCCCATTGTTGGTGGGACACTGTTTGGAGTAGTGCCCACTTTGGCCACAAGTGAAGCAGGTATTGTTGCGGTGGCAGTCTTCTATCACGGGCTGTTTGCCGAAGGTCTTGGTCTGGCTTACTGTTTTGTTATTGTTGCTACCATTGCTCCAGGTAGGTTTATATTCAGAGGTGCCTGGCTGCCAGGTGCGTGGCTTCTGCGCAAACGGCTCCCGGTTGTCCTTCTTGGGTTCGAACTTCTGCTTGTGGTTGTCTTGTCTGGACTTGTGCTCCCTTTCGGCTATAAAGGCCTTGTTCACTAGTGTCTGAAAGTCAGGAAAGTCTAGCATGCATAGCTGACAACGGAGAGAGTGATTCAGTCCTCCCAGGAACCGATCTATCTTTCTCTCTTCGGTGGCCACATCATAAGTAGAGTACCGTGACAGATTGTTGAACTTGTTAAGATACTCTGCTACCGACATGCTTCCTTGTGTCAAATCCAGGAACTCCCTTTGCTTCACCTTCATTATGCCGGTAGGAATATGGTATTTGTGGAACAATTCCTTAAACTTCTCCCAAGTAATTTCTTCTTCAGAAGACCTTGTTCCCTTTGTATTATCCCACCATATAGCTGCTGGCCCTTCCAGGTAATGAGTGGCAAACGGAACCTTGTCTGAATCCTCGCAACGGGCTATTTCCAGCTTCTTTTCTATGGTCCTTAGCCAATCGTCCGCTTCTATCGGGTCCACAGCTTGACCAAAATTGGGTGGCTTTGTGCGCTGGAAATCAGACAGCCTAGAGTGTGATCTATTATGATTGTGGTTCTGGCCTACCATGACCTGCATACTCTTCAAGAATTCCATAAGATCCTGGTTTCTCTTTTCTTCAAACATTCTCATGATCTGATCCGTAGTAGGTGCTTGAGGTGGTGGGGGTGGTAAATCTTTTGGTGCTTTACCTGGTTGTCTAGCGGATCGACGGACGGGGGTTCCATCGCTGTCTTGGCTACAACTTCTCTTCATCCTAAATTTGTTCCCATTGCAAAATACCGAATCGATGAGTAACACCCATAAGGGAAACACAGTTATATGACACCAGAAGGAAAATACGCGAAAAAGGCGAATAAAGCAAACCACATAATTATACAAGATAACCCAACATCATACATGGCAAGCTAGTAGGGGAATATCATGGCTAGACTGCTCATACGGCAGTTGACATATGCAAAGATGCATGCTCAAGCCTCCACTCTAGTGGCGCTGATGGCACGAACACTGCCAGACCACAGACTCCTCGTCATCTGATCCTGAGTCGGAGTCGAAACTGATGATATGGATCTCATCCTCTGGATCAAAGGAAACACGACGACGCTGCTGGGACGGTTCTCCTTCTGGGGAAGAAGGAGCACGACGCCTCAGCATCGAAGCTGTTGGAGTGGCAAGGAGTGAGGCCCACTCAGCCGGGGTCTCACGATGGCTACAAGACGAAAAGCCTGGTGGCACAGTGGAGGTGGAAGGAGCCTCAAATCTGGGTGGAGGTGGAACTGGTGGTGGATATATGGGTGGATAGATAGGCTGAGGTGGAGGTGGAGCTGGAGCCACGGCTGCAAGTGCCCCTAAGACACGAGACAGCTCCTCAGCCAGGGATATGATCGTACGATAGCTGGCGTTCAGATAGCGAGACAGCACAGCAGTCGCACGGTCACACGCCAGGTCAACAGGAGCGAAAATGACTCGCCCTGTCGTAGGCGACAGGGTGGGATAGTGGAAGAAACCTGGATGAGTCTGCATCTCAACCTCATGGAAGCGCAAGTCAGTGAGAGCCTCCATTGCGGCAAACTGGATCGCCAACTCCGGGGTGGAAGCCGTTCCGCCCTTGGTAGAGCGAGAATAGCAACCAAGGTCCGAGCTCGCGACCAGGAAAGCCTCTGCATGGTACTCGTACACCGACTCCGCAAGCTGCTCCCGAAACACCTGGTACACTGGGTCTTCGCCGTGAGGGTACAGTCGAAGCCAGACGTTCCGGAGCAATACTGGAAAGGAGGATGGTGCAGGCTCAAAATGATAGTGGTATGGAACTGGTGCCATCTACACTCACAATGCCAACGGTTAGTGAAACAATGAATGATGATGCATGCCATGCAACAATCAAATGCAGCAAGCAATATGCACACTCAAGATCCTACACTAATCGCGATTCTAACGCAGGCTAACTAGGGTGTCCTACAGTCAGCACGGCTCTGCTACCAAGCGTTGTGGCACCCCGGCTCAGAGAACCGGATTACCAGTGTTTCGAACCCAGAGATCATGTCTTCTGGAAACACTCAACAACTTGGTACAGAACAAAACTGAATTTTATTGATAGGCATCGAGTACAAGCGCATATCTTACAATGATGACGAGGCCGAAAGCACCCTTGGTGCTATGACAGTATCCACATTATTTATGTCACTTAGCAGGGCCTCGGAAAACGAAGTACTTCTATGGCGTAGCGGAACATAGCGCAACTCCATCCACAGGGACACTGCCGTGGACACATCCTAGTTATCATAGCACGAACCATCAGGACCTCCATCCTCGGCTTCTCCTGCATCTGGCATGATACGCCAGGTGAGTACTTTGAATGTACTCGCAAGCTCATAACAACCAAGTAATGCAGCAAACAATAGCATGGCAATCAACAAGATATCCTCAAAGTCATTTACTTACTGTACCGATCAACTTACTCTCTTCCGGGTTGTTCCACAACCCTCGGAATACTCGCAACCATCGAGTACTTCCGATCACAAGACGAGTTCTTCCATCATTACTATCAGTAATATGATTGATCACCTACTGAGGTCTGGACGGGCTGTCCAATACCATGGACGCGGCTATTCGAATAGATTTTTCACTCTGCAGAGGTTGCGAACTTTACCCACACCATGAAGCACCTGGCCTCGTGACCCCACTCGGGTGGACCAGCGTTCCTTCAACAAAACCTGCCTGACCCGTGACACTTTCATCGTGACCCCTGTGTCCTCATGACACCTCCCACCGTCGTGGCCAAACTATGTAGACCCAAACGGGGCCTACTGTCCCAAACGGGGACGCCGGCACAAACTCACCTATCAACTGGGCTCACAGGGTTATCACCGCCTACCTGATCAGGGTAGCGCGCGTGCATAACCCTCCCTCTTTGGAGGTACCGGTGAAAGGTCACGCAGTCAGGCCCGGTCAGGGCCGTCCCATACCGGCAAATGTGGTTGCACGAGTATGCCCAGACAGGTGACTCAAGATCAACCACTAAGTTCATATGACAACAATAGTGATTCACACAATTCTTAAGTATTTAAATGTTACTATGAATTAACTATATCAAATAAATCAACCTAATGCATATAAAAATGCAATGCTATGGAAATGCATGCATGAATTGGGTATCATGGCTTGCCTTGCTCTGTTGGGTTGTCCACAAACTCCTGGTCTTCAAAACCACAAGAATTTCCTTCTGAAAGTATTTTAAAACAGCAAAAGAAAATGTCACATAACACATTTTTCTAAAACAGAAATTCTATGAGTATTGGAAAAATACCAAAGTTTGTCAGAAAATAAAGGGGTTCAATACAAACCTAATGCAAAAAGAATCAACTGAATTGAGCTAATAGATAAAAAGTTATTTATGGTCAAAGTTGAGTCAAAGATCTGTTTTAAATTGAATAAAAATAGAATTCCAGAAAAACCACAGCCGGCCACGTCGAAGGCGTAAAGCCTAGGTACGCTTCCACTAGCGTACCGCTTCGGGCGCGGCTGACCCGCTGACGGGTGGGGTCGGCTCCATTTAAAACAGAAGGAGGGAGAGAGACCAGAGAGAGGGCGGAGCTCCGGCGGTGGTCGCCGGTGATGGAGAGGGCGATGGGGTCCGGCGACTGCGGGAATGGAAAGCGCGCACGAGGGCGGTCCTGCACGTACCCGCAGCGTCTCCAGAGGCGGCCTGACAGGGTCGTCTTCCTCCTTTCCGGCGGAAGCAGCTTCGGGTGGCGGCGGATCACCGGGCAAAGCTCGAGGCCAGAGGGCCTCTCGGCCTTGGCTCGCTACTAGGGCTCGATTGGATGATGGCTAGGGGTGGTGGCGAGCTCTGGAGGGCTGGCCATGGCTATTTATAGGTGGGGCGGCGGGTGCCCGATCTGGATAGCGCCGCGGGGAGAAGCTACCGGAGCTGGGGGTGAGCTGGCCGTCGCGGAGCAAGGTGAGGTGATGGAGGAGGGCAGAGAGTTGATGCGGGAGGCGACGGCTCGAGGGGAAGAAGACAGCCAGCGCGGCTGCCGTACTGCCACTGTGCTGCTCGTGGCGCACGGTGGCCATATCCGGCGAGCGCGATTCGGGCGAGGGGGAAGGCTCTGGGAGGAGGGAGAAGGCCTTGGAGTGGCTACGTGGACGGTGGAGAGGTCGTCGGCGCGAGCGGACAGCGCACAGCTACGCGGTCGTCGGCCTCCGACGGGACCCGAGCCTGCCGATGCTCAGAGCGCGCGTTTGGCAGGGTTGGCCGTGTGGTCACCGCATGCATTGGCACACATGGCGTGAACCAGCCTGCCAGATCGTGTCTGGTGCATCGACCCTGGGTCTAGGAGTCCCATCGTGCCACTGGTTTGGCCTGAAACCCACTGAGCTGAAGGGTAGCATCCACTACATTTTCTGATCAGAAACTTGGTGAAGATCTGGAAGAAAAATGAGTTGTGCTACAAGCCAAGTGAGTTTTCTGGGGTGTTCTAGGTAAGAAGGACTATCTTCTGGAGAAGTTTGAGAGAGTTTGAGAAAGAAATGGATAGGGTTCCTTTGAAAACTATCATTCTGGTCCAGAACACAAATGAGCTTGTGGCACTCAACTGGTTGCTCTGCAAATGATGAAACTTGGTGGAAGGAAGTTATTTGGTACATAGCAGATGCCATAAAAATTTCAGAGTAATTAGGCATCTCTAGCTAGCACTTCCTTCACAGAGGTTTCAGAAATGCAGAAACTTGCCAGAGCCTTGCTGCTCAAAAGTTGTACTGGCCAAGATGATGTTTTTGGATATTGTGGCAAGATAGAGTGCCTAGGAGCTTGAGGAATTTATTGGGAATTTTCTGGAATAGGAAAAATGGAGTTGCTTCACAAGGGACAGATTCTGGTCAGAAACAAAATAATTATTCTGGCCAAAATTTCCCATTGGACAATAAATATTTTTGGAGAATATGGAATCCTATGATGATGAGAAGATGAGGAAAAAGTTTGGGAATTAATTGACCACCCAAACTATAGGTTGCTTCACAACCCATAGTGATGACCTAAATTCCCAAATTAAGAAAATGATTTTAGAGAAAAGATTAAATATTGGAAAATTATCCAAGAGAAGCATGGAAGGGTTTTATCAAGATTATAAAGGTTTTGGGATGCTTGAAGAATTTTTTTTAGCAAAACATAGGCTAACTCAACTGAAAAGGTTTTGAAAATCAACTAAATTGCAAATAAAACCCAAATATTTTTGAAAAGAAAAGGTTGCCAAAATCAGGGTGTCACAATCTTTCCTACCCCCTTAATGTAACTCTCTCTCCCCCCTCCCCCTAGTTTAGATGCATTAGTTTCTCTTTTCTTCCTTCTGGTTATCGAGGTAACCATGTACATATTGTTTTTTTGATCAATAAATTATAAAAGGCTATGGGGGGATTCCCTTACAGTATTCAGTCAAAAAAAGAACACGAAAATGGTGGCTGGGGTGATTTTTTGCTGGAGGTAGGTGATGATGTGGGCTAAAGAGATAAGTGAGGGGGCCCACGTGGGGGCCACAACCCGCCAGGGCGCGCCTGGGGGTGCTGGCGCGCCCTGGTGTCTTGTGGGCACGAGGTGCACCCCCCCCCCCTCAGGTGTTATTTGCACCAGAAATTCATAAATATTCAGAAAAAAATCGTGTTAAATTTTCAGGGCATTCTGATAATTTTTATTTTTGGGTCATTTTTTATTGCACGGAGAAAACAGAAAACAGGATAATCATGGCATTTTATTTTATTTGACTAACTAAAACAGAAAATAAAATGTGGGAATAGAGAATTGTGCTTACTAGATTCCTCAACTTCATACCTCTCAAAAATGATTCATTAATAAGGTTGATCAAGTCTTATTAACAACCACTTCCGATTGGCACGAAACCGAAAAACTTTCGTAAAACACTAAGTTACCTCAATGGGGATGTGCATATCCCCAACAATAACTATATCATATTTCTTTTTGGCAGTAGGTAGAGGTAATTGAAAACTTCCAATAGTGATGGTCGGAGATTCTTCAATAGCATTTATACCATTCACTTGGAATTGTTTCTTCGGAAAGTGCACCGTATGCTCGTTACCATTGATATGAAAAGTGACTTTGCTTTTATTGCAATCAATAATAGCCCCTGCAGTATTCAAAAAGGGTCTACAAAGGATAATCGACATGTTGTCCTCCTCGGGCACATCCTCACAAATACCAATAGGTATGGTTGTTGAGTTGTCAGCCATTTGCCATGATATCTCAGTAGGTGTGAGTTTATTCAAATCAAGTCTTTTATATAAGGAGAAAGGCATAACACTAACACCGGCTCCCAAATCACACAAAGCAGTTTTAACATAGTTTCTCTTAATGGAGCAAGGTATAGTTGGTATTCCCGGATCTCCAAGTTTTTTAGGTACTCCATCCTTAAAAGAATAATTAGCAAGCATGGTGGAGATTCCAGCTTCATATCTTTCTTTTATTAGTGATGATGTCTTTCATATACTTTGCATAAGGGGCCATCTTCAAAATATCAGTTAAGCGGGTACGCAAAAAGACTGGCCTAATCATTTCAGCAAAGTGCTCAAATTCTTCATCATCCTTTTTCTTAGTTGGATTAGGTGGAAATGGCATGGGTTTATGAACCCATGGCTCCCTTTCTTTACCATGTTTCCTAGCCACAAAGTCTCTTTTATCATACCGTTTATTTTTAGGTTGTGGGTTATCAAGATCAGGAGCAGGCCCTATTTCAACATCATTATCGGGTTCTACATCATTACTAGGTTGAGCATCATCATGAACATCATCATTATCATTTTCATTATCACTAGGTTGATGTTCACTACCAGATTGAGTTTCAGCATCAGAAATAGAGACATCATTACTATCAGGAGGTTTTTGTGTCTCAGGTTCACTAGAGGTATGCAAAGTCCTATCATTTTTCTTTTTCTTTTTCTTCTTAGAAGGACTAGGTGCATCAAGAATTAATTTTATGAGTGTCTTGTTCAATTCTTTTAGGATGACCTTCAGGATAAAGTGGTTCTTGGGTCATTCTTCCTCCTCTAGTTACTACTCTAGTAGCAAAATCATGCATATTATTATTCATTTCATCAAGCAATTCTTTTTGAGATTTAGCAACTTGTTTTAACTGAGTTTGAACCATAGAGGCATGCTTTCCTACACCTCTAACATCATTACTGATTCTAAATAGCAAGTCACTCAAGCGAGCAATCATATCAGAATTATATTTCAATTGTTTCAGAACATGAGCATTGAAATGATCTTGCTTCATAATATAGTTGTCAAACTCATATAAGCATTGACTAGGATGTTTATTGTGAGGGATGTCACTTTCATTAAACTTTAATAGAGAATTTACCTTCACCACCTGTGCAGGTGGTGGCGTGTCAAGGCCATGTATTTCTTCAATAGGTGGCAAATTCTTAACATCCTTAGCTTTAATACATTTTTCCTTCATAGATTTCTTTGCCTCTTGCATATCTTCAGGACTGAGAAATAAGATACCCCTCTTCTTCGGAGTGGGTTTAGGCGGTAGTTCAGGGAGAGTCCAATCATCATAATTCTTCAATATGTTATTCAATAATTCCTCAGCTTGTTCAACAGTTCGTTCCCTGAAAACACAACCAACACAACTATCTAGGAAGTCCCTAGAAGCATCGGTTAGTCCATTATAAAAGATATCAAGTATTTCATTTTTCTTGAGAGGATGATCCGGCAAAGCATTAAGCAATTGGAGAAGCCTCCCCCAAGCTTGTGGGAGACTCTCTTCTTCAATTTGCACAAAGTTAAATATTTCCTATAAGGCAGCTTGTTTCTTGTGAGCAGGAAAATAATTTTCAGAGAAGTAATAGATCATATCCTGGGGACTACTCACACAACCAGGAGCAAGAGTATTGTACCATGTCTTAGCATCACCCTTTAATGAGAACGGAAATAACTTAAGGATATAATAGTAGCGAATCTTCTCATCATGAGCAAAGAGGGTGGCTATATCATTCAGCTTAGTAAGGTGTGCCACTACAGTTTCAGTTTCATAGACATGGAAAGGATCAGATTCAACCAAAGTAATTAACTCTGGGTCGACAGAGAATTCATAATCCTTATCGGTAACAAAGATAGGTGAAGTAGCAAACTTAGGATCACATTTAATTCTAGCATTCAAAGTCTTTTCCTTATACTTGCATAGTAATTTCTTAAGATCATCTCTATCCTTGCAAGAAAGAATTTCTCTAGTTATCTCTTCGTCCATAACATAACCTTCAGGTATCTTAGGCATTTCAAACTTAGGAGAGCTAGGACTAATAGGAGTTTCATAGTCATCATCAGTTTCATAAGCTTCATCATTTTCAGTAATCTCATTCTCTTTAGCTCTAGCAATTTGTTCATCAATAAATTCTCCAAGTGGCACATTATCATCAAGCATGGTACTAGCATCATCAATAGCATAATTCATAGCAGAGGTAGCATCATCAATAACTTGCGACATATCAGGATTACTAGCATGTGGTGGTGTTGCAAACTTACTCATAACAGAAGGTGAATCAAGTGCAGAGCTAGATGGCAGTTCCTTACCTCCCCTCGTAGTAGAGGGGAAAATCTTGGTCTTAGTATCCTTCAGATTCTTCATAGTGATAGATTGATATAAATCCCAAGTGACTCAACAAATATTGCTATGCTCCCCGGCAACGGCGCCAGAAAAAGGTCTTGATAACCCACAAGTATAGGGGATCGCAACAGTTTTCGAGGGCAGAGTATTCAACCCAAATTTATAGGTTCGACACAAGGGGAGCCAAAGAATACTTGAGAGTATTAGCAGCTGAGTTGTCAATTCAACCACACCTGGAGATTAAATATCTGCAACAGAGTGATCAGTAGCACAGTAATATGATAGTTTTGATAGCAGTAGCAATAGTATCAGTAGCAGTAACAGTAGTAACTTAGCAAGAACAATAAGTGGAAAGGTCGTAGGCACTGGATCGGTAACTCGTTGGATGATATTCATCATGTAACAGTCATAACCTAGGGCGATACAGAACTAGCTCCAGTTCATCAATGTAATGTAGGCATGTATTCCGCAAATAGTCATACGTGCTTATGGAAAAGAACTTGCATGACATCTTTTGTCCTACCCTCCCGTGGCAGCGGGGTCCATAAGGAAACTAAGGGATATTAAGGCCTCCTTTTAATAGAGAACCGGAACAAAGCATTAACACATGGTGAATACATGAACTCCTCAAACTACGGTCATCACCGCGAAGTATCCCAAATATTGTCACTATGGGGTTGACGGATCATAACACGTAATAGGTGCATATGACTAGGCAAGATCGGATCAAGAACATAGATATAGAGATGATAACATAAATGGTTCAGATCTGAAATCATGGCACTCGGGCCCTAGTGACAAGCATTAGGCATAGCAAAGTCATAGCAACATCAATCTCAGAACATAATGGGTACTAGTGATCAAGCCCTAACAAAACTAACTCGATTACATGATGAATCCCATCCAAATCCTCACCGACCAGCAAGCCTACGAAGGAATTACTCACTCCCGGTGGGTAGCATCATGGAATTGGCGATGGAGAAATGTTGGTGATGACGAAGATCGAAGATTCCCCTCTCCGGAGTGCCAAACGGGCTCCAAATCTAGCCTCCCGATGAAGAACATGAGGTGGCGGCGGCTCCGTCTCGTGAAATGTGATAATTCTTTCTCTCTGATTTTTTTCTCCAAATTTAGGAATTTATAGTGGCGGAGATAGGGCAAGTGGGGCCCCGAGGTGAGCACAACCCACCAGGGAGCGCCAGGAGGAGGCTGGCGCGCCCTAGTGTCTTGTGCCCAGCCTGGGCCCCCTCTCCGGTGGTTTCTGGCTCCGGTATTTTTTATATTTTCCAAAATAAATCTCCAAAAAGTTTCGTTCCATTCCGAGAACTTTTATTTCTGCACAAAAACAACACCATGGTAGTTCTGCTGAAAACAGCGTCAGTCCGGGTTAGTTCCATTCAAATCATGCAAATTAGAGTCCAAAACAAGGGCAAAAGAGTGAGGAAAAGTAGATACGTTGGAGATGTATCATGGGGTGGCAGGGGCAGGACGCGACCGATGCTCGCGCCAGGAAGGAACGGCAGCAAGAGGCGCCGGCGAGGAGTTGCCAGGAGGGGTACCTGCTGAAAAGGGAAGATCTTCTCGTCAAAGTACACGTGCCAGGATGTGTACACACGGTGGGAGACAGGATCATAACATCGGTAACCTTTGGTGTTGGAGGGGTAGCCCAGGAAAACACAAGCAAGCGAACGTGGAGCGAGCTTGTGAGGAGTGGTGGACGCGATACTGGGAGAATAGAGACAACCAAAGATGCGTAGACGATCATACGAGGAAGGGCTACCAAAAGGAGATGGGGGGCATAGTTCCACCGAGGACGACAAGGGCGAATGTTAAGGAGAAGGGTGGCGGTGGTGAGTGCATCGGGCCAGAACCTAGGGGGTACATTAGAGTGGAAGAGCAATGTACGGACGCAATCGTTGAGAGTGCGAAGAATGCGTTCAGCACGCCCGTTCTGTTGGGAGGTGTAGGGGCATGTGAGACGAAAGATATTTCCGTGAGATGTAAGGAGATTACGAACTACCACATTATCAAATTCTTTTCCGTTATCGGTCTGAAGAGCAACAATGGGACGACCAAATTGTGTGGTGACATATGCAAAGAAAGCGGCAAGTGTAGCGAAAGCATCAGACTTGCGGCGAAGAGGGAAAGTCCACACAAAATGCGAAAAATCATCAAGTGTTACTAGATAATAAAGATAACCAGTGTTGCTAGCAACCGGGGATGTCCACACATCTGCATGAAGTAATTGAAACGGAAAAGAATATATACTGGTGGATGCACTAAACGGCAGACGCACATGTTTGCCAAGACGACAAGCATGACAAGTGTGGTCGTCTACTTTATTACAAGCAAAAGAAAAACTCCTAAGAATATGACGAAGTGTGGCGGGGTTGGGGTGGCCCAAGCGAGCATGCCACAAGTCCACACCGGCGGCGAGGGCGACAGGGGCGGCGGTGGTGGAGGTGGAGGGGTGAACCGGGTAGAGCTCCTTGGGACTATCACATCAGTGAAGAACCATCCGGGTGCGTGCGACCTTCACAGAAAAACCGATGTCGTCAAATTCAACAGTAAGAGGATTCTCACGAGCAAGACAACGAACTGACACGAGATTTTTAACTAGGTCAGGAGAGACAAGCACATTAGACATGTTAATGGGCGTGGAGGTAGAGGGAAAACGAGTATGGGAAAACGATCTGCAGAGGTTTCCTTTGGTGTGCGCGTGCTACTTGTGACGGCGTTGGGATTTCCCCAAAGAGGACGGGTGATGTAGTAAAGTAGCGAAAAATATTTTCCTCAGTTAAGAACCAAGGTTTATCGAACCAGTAAGAGAACCAAGCTAGCAATCATTAGCAGCACCTACACACAAAATAGAAAATACTTGCACCCAATGCGGGAAAGAGGATTGTCAATCCCCTTGTACTCGTTAGCGGGAAGATCAAAACTGATAGTAGTAGATTGGCAAATTGTAAAGTAAAATAAATTGCAGCAATATATTTTTAGTTTTTGTAATATGATTCACATAGTTATGACGTTATTCATGGCATGATCAAATACATAGGCATTATGTCCGTGACAAGTAGAACGACTCCTGCCTGCATCTACTACTATTACTCCACTAATCGACCGACTCTTGCCTGCATATATCATAATTAAGTTCATACGAACAGAGTAACGCTTTAAGCAAGATGCCATAAAGTATATAGAGTAAAACCAATCAATATGATTAAACCCCATTGTTTTATCCTTGGTAGCAACTATACAATACGTGCCTCACTGCCCCTTCATGTCACTGGGTGAGGAAACCGCAATATTGAACCCACTACTATGTACTACTTCCACTGAAGATCGATAGATCAACTTAGCCAAAGAAAATCTATATATCGGAAAGCATTACATAACTATATACATCACACATAAAAGAATTCATAGAGTATTCAATTAAGAATTCAGAAAAGAATCAATTAATTATGAATAATCTGATCATAAACCTCCAATTCATCGGATCCCAACAAACACACCGCACAAAAGGATTACATCGAATAGGTCTACGAAGATGACATGGTATTGAAGATCAAAGAGAGAGAAGAAGCCATCTACCTAATCACTATGGACCCATAGGTCTATGGTAGACTACTCACACATCACCATGGAGGCAGCAAGGTTAGACGGAGTACAGGAAAAGGCCTACGAGGAGGCCTTTTCCGGTACTCTGTCGGAGGGGGAATCGATCATGGAGACCAGGTACTGGAGTACCAGAAGACCTACGAGGAGACATCAAGACTACATTGCCGTTTCTTCGCATGGCTAGCACTCCAAAACAGGTGCTGGACCTCAGACATGTTCACCAGACGCGGGCTAGATCATCAGGAGGCATGCCCTTTGTGTGCTCAATATGAGGAGACCATCGAACATATCCTCCTTCGATGTGTCTTCGCTCGAGAGGTTTGGCCCATCATATGCCCCGCTATGGGCAAGCCTAGTTGGGTGCCACGGTCGGGCACGAGCCTCTCGGGGTGGTGCAACACCATACATGGAAGTGGATCGAGGGTGAAAGAAGGCCGGTGTTGGAAATATGCCCTAGAGGCAATAATAAAATGGTTATTATTATATTTCCTTGTTCATGTTAATTGTCTATTGTTCATGCTATAATTGTATTAACTGGAAACCGTAATACATGTGTGAATACATAGACCACACCATGTCCCTAGTGAGCCTCTAGTTGACTAGCTCGTTGATCAATAGATGGTCATGGTTTCCTGACCATGGACATTGGATGTCGTTGATAACGGGATCACATCATTAGGAGAATGATGTGATGGACAAGACCCAATCCTAAGCATAGCACAAGATCGTGTAGTTCGTCTGCTAGAGCTTTTCTAATGTCAAGTATAATTTCCTTAGACCATGAGATTGTGCAACTCCCGGATACCGTAGGAATGCTTTGGGTGTATCAAACGTCACAACGTAACTGGGTGACTATAAAGGTGCACTACAGGTATCTCCGAAAGTGTCTGTTGGGTTGGCATGAATGGAGACTGGGATTTGTCACTCCATGTGACGGAGAGGTATCTCTGGGCCCACTCGGTAATACATCATCATAATGAGCTCAATGTGACTAAGGAGTTAGTCACGGGATCATGTGTTACGGAACGAGTAAAGAGACTTGCCGGTAACGAGATTGAACAAGGTATAGGGATACCGACGATCGAATCTCGGGCAAGTAACATACTGATGGACAAAGGGAATTGTATACGGGATTAATTGGATCCCTGACATCGTGGTTCATCCGATGAGATCATCGTGGAACATGTGGGAGCCAATATGGGTATCCAGATCCCGCTATTGGTTATTGGCCGGAGAGGTGTCTCGGTCATGTCTGCATGGTTCCCAAACCCGTAGGGTCTACACACTTAAGGTTCGGTGACGCTAGAGTTGTAATGGGAATTGTATGTGGTTACCGAAAGTTGTTTGGAGTCTCGGATGAGATCCCGGACGTCTGGAGGAGTTCCGGAATGGTCCAGAGGTAAAGATTTATATATGGGAAGTCCTATTTTGGCCACCGGAAAATGTTCGGGATTTTTCGGTATTGTACCGGGAAGGTTCTAGAAGGTTCCGGAGTGGGGCCCACCTACATGGGGGGACCCACATGAACATGGGTAGTGGGGGCAAGGCCCCACACCCCTGGTCAAGGCGCACCAAGATCCCCCCTTAGAAGGAATAAGATCATATCCCGAAGGGATAAGATCAAGATCCCTAAAAAGGGGGGATAACAATCGGTGGGGAAGGGAAAGGATGGGATTTCTTTCCTCCCACCTTTGCCAATGCCACAATGGACTTGGAGGGCAAGAAACCAGCCCCCTCCACCCCTATATATAGTGGGGAGGCGCATGGGAGCTGCACCCCTTGCCCCTGGCGCAGCCCTCCTCCCTCATACACCTCCTCCTCCTCCGTAGTGCTTAGCGAAGCTCTGCCGGAGAACCACGAGCTCCACCGCCACCACGCCGTCGTGCTGCCGGAGCTCTCCCTCAACTTCTCCTCTCCCCTTGCTGGATCAAGAAGGAGGAGACGTCCCCGGGTTGTACGTGTGTTGAATGCGGAGGCACCGTCCGTTCGGCGCTTGGATCGGATCTTCCGCGATTTGAATCGCCGCGAGTACGACTCCATCAACCGCGTTCTTTGCAACGCTTCTGCTTAGCGATCTTCAAGGGTATGAAGATGCACTCCCTCTCTCTCGTTGCTAGCATCTCCTAGATTGATCTTGGTGACACGTAGGAATTTTTTTGAATTATTACTATGTTACCCAACAGTGGTATCAGAGCTAGGTTTATGCGTAGATTCTATGCACGAGTAGAACACAAGTAGTTGTGGGCGATGATTTGGTCAATTTGCTTGCCGTTACTAGTCCTATCTTGATTCGGCGGTATTGTGGGATGAAGCGGCCCGGACCGACTTTACACGTATGCTTACGTGAGACTGGTTCCACCGCCTGACATGCACTTGTTGCATAATGTGGCTAGCGGGTGTCTGTCTCTCCCACTTTAGTCGGATCAGATTCGATGAAGAGGGTCCTTATGAACGGTAAATAGCAATTGGCATATCACCGTTGTGGCTTTTGCGTAGGTAAAACGTTCTTGCTAGAAACCCATAGCAGCCACGTAAAACTTGCAACAACAATTAGAGGACGTCTAACTTGTTCTTGCAGGGTATGCTATGTGATGTGATATGGCCAAAAGGATGTGATGAAATATATGTGATGTATGAGATTGATCATGTTCTTGTAATAGGAATCACGACTTGCATGTCGATGAGTATGACAACCGACAGGAGCCATAGGAGTTGTCTTAATTTATTGTATGACCTGCGTGTCAATCAAAAACGCCATGTAATTACTTTACTTTATTGCTAACCGTTAGCCATAGTAGTAGAAGTAATAGTTGACGAGACAACTTCATGAAGACACGATGATGGAGATCATGATGATGGAGATCATGGTGTCGTGCTGGTGACGATGGTGATCATGCCGCGCCCCGAAGATGGAGATCAAAGGCGCAAGATGATATTGGCCATATCATGTCACTTTATGATTTGCATGTGATGTTTATCATGTTTTTACATCTTATTTGCTTAGAACGACGGTAGCATAAATAAGATGATCCCTCACTAAAATTTCAAGAAATGTGTTCCCCCAAAGTGTGCACCGTTGCGAAGGATCGTTGTTTCGAAGCACCACGTGATGATCGGGTGTGATAGATTCTAACGTTCGCATACAACGGGTGTAAGCCAGATTTACACACGCGAAACACTTAGGTTGACTTGACGAGCCTAGCATGTACAGACATGGCCTCGGAACACGAGAGACCGAAAGGTCGAACATGAGTCGTATAGTAGATGCGATCAACATGGAGATGTTCACCATTGATGACTAGTCTGTCTCACGTGATGATCGGACACGGCCTAGTCGATATGGATCATGTATCACTTAGATGACTAGAGGGATGTCTATTTGAGTGGGAGTTCATTAAATAATTTGATTAGATGAACTTAATTATCATGAACTTAGTCTAAAATTGTCTTTACAATCTATCTTGTAGATCCAATGGCCCACGCTAATGTTGCCCTCAACTTCAACGCGTTCCTAGAGAAAACCAAGCTGAAAGACGATGGAAGCAACTATACGGACTGGGTCCGTAACTTGAGGATCATCCTCATAGCTTCCAAGAAAGCATATGTCCTTGATGCACCGCTAGGTGACGCACCCATTTTCCCAACAACTCAAGACGTTATGAACGCTTGGCAGTCGCGTAGTGATGATTACTCCCTGGTTCAGTGCGGCATGCTTTACATCTTAGAACAGGGGCTCCAAAAGCGTTTTGAGCAACACGGAGCATATGAGATGTTCTAAGAGCTGAGAATGGTTTTCCAAGCTCATGCCCGGGTCGAGAGATATGAAGTCTCCGACAAGTTCTTCAGTTGTAAGATGGAGGAAAATAGTTCTGTCAGCGAGCACATACTCAAAACGTCTGGGTTGCACAACCGCTTGTCTCAGCTGGGAGTTAATCATCTGGATGACTCGGTTATTGACAGAATCCTCCAGTCGCTTCCACCTAGCTACAAGAGCTTTGTGATGAACTTCAATATGCAAGGGATGGAGAAGTCCATTCCTGAGTTATATTCGATGCTGAAATCAACGGAGGTGGAGATCAAAAAGGAACATCAAGTGTTGATGGTGAATAAGACCACCAGTTTCAAGAAAGGCAAGGGTAAGAAGAACTTCAAGAAGGACGGCAAAGCAGTTGCCGCGCCTGGTAAATCAGTTGCCGGGAAGAAGCCCAAGAATGGACCCAAGCCTGAGACTGAGTGCTTTTATTGCAAGGGAACCGGTCACTGGAAGCGGAACTGCCCCAAGTACTTAGCGGATAAGAAGGCCGGCAACGTCAAAGGTATATATGATATACATGTTATTGATGTGTACCTTACCAGCGCTCGTAGTAGCTCCTGGGTATTTGATACCGGTGCGGTTGCTCACATTTGTAACTCAAAACAGGAGCTACGGAATAAGCAGAGACTGGCGAAGGACGAGGTGACGATGCGCGTCGGGAATGGTTCCAAGGTCGATGTGATCGCCGTCGGCACGCTACCTCTACATCTACCTTCGGGATTAGTTTTAAACCTCAATAATTGTTATTTAGTACCAGCTTTGAGCATGAACATTGTATCTGGATCTCGTTTGATGCGAGATGGCTACTCATTTAAATCCGAGAATAATGGTTGTTCTATTTATATGAGAGATATGTTTTATGGTCATGCCCCGCTGGTCAATGGTTTATTTTTATTGAATCTCGAACGTCATGTTACACATATTCATAGTGTGAATACCAAACGATGTAAGGTTGATAATGATAGTCCCACATACTTGTGGCACTGCCGCCTTGGTCATATTGGTGTCAAACGCATGAGAAACTCCATGCGGATGGACTTTTGGAGTCTCTTGATTATGAATCATTTGACACGTGCGAACCATGCCTCATGGGCAAGATGACTAAGACCCCGTTCTCCGGAACAATGGAGCGAGCAACCAACTTGTTGGAAATAATACCTACCGATGTATGCGGTCCAATGAGCGTTGAGGCTCGCGGTGGCTATCGTTATGTTCTCACCCTCACTGATGACTTAAGCAGATATGGGTATGTCTACTTAATGAAACACAAGTCTGAGACCTTTGAAAAGTTCAAGGAATTTCAGAGTGAGGTAGAGAATCAACGTGACAAGAAAATAAAGTTCTTACGATCTGATCGTGGAGGAGAATATTTGAGTCACGAGTTTGGCACGCACTTAAGGAAATGTGGAATTGTTTCACAACTCACGCCGCCTGGCACACCTCAGCGTAATGGTGTGTCCGAACGTCGTAATCGCACTCTATTGGATATGGTGCGATCTATGATGTCTCTTACTGATTTACCACTATCATTTTGGGGATATGCATTAGAGACTGCCGCATTCACTTTAAATAGGGCACCGTCTAAATCCATTGAGACGACACCGTATGAATTATGGTTCGGGAAGAAACCTAAGCTGTCGTTTCTGAAAGTTTGGGGATGTGATGCTTATGTCAAGAAGCTTCAACCTGAAAAGCTCGAACCCAAATCGGAAAAGTGCGTCTTCATAGGATACCCTAAGGAAACTATTGGGTATACCTTCTACCCCAGATCCGAAGGCAAGATCTTTGTTGCCAAGAATGGATCCTTTCTAGAGAAAGAGTTTCTCTCGAAAGAAGTAAGTGGGAGGAAAGTAGAACTTGATGAGGTAATTGTACCCCCTCTCGAACCGGAGAGTAGCGCAGCGCAAGAAAATGTTTCTGTGGTGCCTGCACCGACTAGAGAGGAAGTTAATGATGATGATCATGAAACTTCGGATCAAGTTACTACTGAACTTCGTAGGTCCACGAGGACACGTTCCGCACCAGAGTGGTACGACAACCCTGTCCTGGAAATCATGTTGTTAGACAACGGTGAACCTTCGAACTATGAAGAAGCCATGGCGGTCCCGGATTCCAACAAATGGCTTGAAGCCATGAAATCCGAGATAGGATCCATGTATGAGAACAAAGTATGAACTTTGGTGGACTTGCCCGATGATCGGCAAGCCATAGAAAATAAATGGATCTTTAAGAAGAAGACTGACGCGGATGGTAATGTGACCGTCTATAAGGCTCGGCTTGTCGCTAAGGGTTATCGACAAGTTCAAGGAGTTGACTACGATGAGACTTTCTCACCCGTAGCGATGCTGAAGTCCGTCCGAATCATGTTAGCAGTTGCCGCATTTTATGATTATGAGATCTGGCAAATGGACGTCAAAACGGCATTCCTTAACGGTTTCCTTAAGGAAGAATTGTATATGATGCAGCCGGAAGGTTTTGTCGATCCTAAGAATGCTGACAAGGTATGCAAGCTCCAGCGCTCCATCTATGGGCTGGTGCAAGCATCTCGGAGTTGGAACATTCGCTTTGATGAGGTGATCAAAGCGTTTGGGTTTATACAGACTTATGGAGAAGCCTGTATTTACAAGAAAGTGAGTGGGAGCTCTGTAGCATTTCTCATTTTATATGTGGATGACATATTGTTGATGGTAAATGATATAGAACTTTTGGAAAGCATAAAGGCCTACTTGAATAAGTGTTTTTCAATGAAGGACCTTGGATAAGTTGCTTACATATTAGGCATCAAGATCTATAGAGATAGATCGAGACGCCTCATTGGTCTTTCACAAAGCACATACCTTGACAAGATATTGAAGAAGTTCAATATGGATCAGTCCAAGAAGGGGTTCTTGCCTGTATTGCAAGGTGTGAGATTGAGCACAGCTCAATACCCGACCTCGGCAGAAGATTGAGAAAAGATGAGTGTCATCCCCTATGCCTCAGCCATATGCTCTATTATGTATGCCATGCTGTGTACCAGACCTGATGTGAACCTTGCCATAAGTTTGGTAGGGACGTACCAAAGTGATCCCAGAATGGAACACTGGACAGCGGTCAAGAATATCCTTAAGTACCTGAAAAGGACTAAGGATATGTTTCTCGTTTATGGAGGTGCCAAAGAGCTCGTCGTAAAGGGTTACGTCGATGCTAGCTTCGACACAGATCCGGATGACTCCAAGTCACAAACCGGATACGTGTATATTTTGAATGGTGGGGCAGTCAGCTGGTGCAGTTGCAAGCAAAGCGTCGTGGCGGCATCTACATGTGAAGCGGAGTACATAGCTGCTTCGGAAGCAGCGCAGGAAGGAGTCTGGATGAAGGAGTTCATCACCGACCTAGGAGTGATTCCCAATGCGTCGGGCCCGATGACTCTCTTCTGTGACAACACTGGAGCTATTGCCATTGCCAAGGAGCCCAGGTTTCACAAGAAGACCAAGCACATCAAGCGCCGCTTCAACTCCATTAGTGGTTACATTCAGGATGGAGATATAGATATTTGTAAAGTACATACGGATCTGAATGTCGCAGATCCGTTGACTAAACCTCTTTCACGAGCGAAACATGATCAGCACCAGAACTCTATGGGTGTTCGATTCATCACAATGTAACTAGATTATTGACTCTAGTGCAAGTGGGAGACTGTTGGAAATATGCCCTAGAGGCAATAATAAAATGGTTATTATTATATTTCCTTGTTCATGTTAATTGTCTATTGTTCATGCTATAATTGTATTAACCGGAAACCGTAATACATGTGTGAATACATAGACCACACCATGTCCCTAGTGAGCCTCTAGTTGACTAGCTCGTTGATCAATAGATGGTCATGGTTTCCTGACCATGGACATTGGATGTCGTTGATAACAGGATCACATCATTAGGAGAATGATGTGATGGACAAGACCCAATCCTAAGCATAGCACAAGATCGTGTAGTTCGTCTGCTAGAGCTTTTCTAATGTCAAGTATCATTTCCTTAGACCATGAGATTGTGCAACTCCCGGATACCGTAGGAATGCTTTGGGTGTATCAAACGTCACAACGTAACTGGGTGACTATAAAGGTGCACTACAGGTATCTCCGAAAGTGTCTGTTGGGTTGGCACGAATCGAGACTGGGATTTGTCACTCCGTGTGACGGAGAGGTATCTCTGGGCCCACTCGGTAATACATCATCATAATGAGCTCAATGTCACTAAGGAGTTAGTCACGGGATCATGTGTTACGGAACAAGTAAAAAGACTTGCCGGTAACGAGATTGAACAAGGTATAGGGATACCGACGATCGAATCTCGGGCAAGTAACATACCGATGGACAAAGGGAATTGTATACGGGATTAATTGGATCCCCGACATCGTGGTTCATCTGATGAGATCATCATGGAACATGTGGGAGCCAATATGGGTATTCAGATCCCGCTATTGGTTATTGCCGGAGAGGTGTCTCGGTCATGTCTGCATGGTTCCCGAACCCGTAGGGTCTACACACTTAAGGTTCGGTGACGCTAGAGTTGTAATGGGAATTGTATGTGGTTACCGAAAGTTGTTCGGAGTCTCGGATGAGATCCCGGACGTCACAAGGAGTTCCGGAATGGTCCGGAGGTAAAGATTTATATATGGGAAGTCCTATTTTGGCCACCGGAAAATGTTCGGGATTTTTCGGTATTGTACCGGGAAGGTTCTAGAAGGTTCCGGAGTGGGGCCCACCTGCATGGGGGGACCCACATGAACGTGGGTAGTGGGGGCAAGGCCCCACACCCCTGGTCAAGGCGCACCAAGATCCCCCCTTAGAAGGAATAAGATCATATCCCGAAGGGATAAGATCAAGATCCCTAAAAAGGGGGGATAACAATCGGTGGGGAAGGGAAAGGATGGGATTTCTTTCCTCCCACCTTTGCCAACGCCCCAATGGACTTGGAGGGCAAGAAACCAGCCCCCTTCACCCCTATATATAGTGGGGAAGCGCATGGGAGCTGCACCCCTTGCCCCTGGCGCAGCCCTCCCCCCTCCTACACCTCCTCCTCCTCCGTAGTGCTTAGCGAAGCTTTGCCGGAGAACCACGAGCTCCACCGCCACCACACCGTCGTGCTGCCGGAGCTCTCCCTCAACTTCTCCTCTCCCCTTGCTGGATCAAGAAGGAGGAGACGTCCCCGGGCTGTACGTGTGTTGAACGCGGAGGCGCCGTCCGTTCGGCTCTTGGATCGGATCTTCCGCGATTTGAATCGCCGCGAGTACGACTCCATCAACCGCGTTCTTTGCAACGCTTCCGCTTAGCGATCTTCAAGGGTATGAAGATGCACTCCCTCTTTCTCGTTGCTAGCATCTCCTAGATTGATCTTGGTGACACGTAGGAAAAAATTTGAATTATTACTACGGACCCCGCTACATTGCCGTTTCTTCGCATGGCTAGCACTCCAAAACAGGTGTTGGACCTCAGACATGTTCACCAGACGCGGGCTAGATCATCAGGAGGCATGCCCTTTGTGTGCTCAATACGAGGAGACCATCGAACATATCCTCCTTCGATGTGTCTTCGCTCGAGAGGTTTGGCCCATCATATGCCCCGCTATGGGCAAGCCTAGTTGGGTGCCACGGCCGGGCACGAGCCTCTCGGGGTGGTGCAACACCATACATGGAAGTGGATCGAGGGTGAAAGAAGGCCGTGACATCTTCCTCCTTGGAATGTGGGAGTTGTGGAGACACCGCAACGCCATCCTGTTCGACGGCGTCTCTCCCTCCCTAGCATGATCGCTAGACGCATCAAGGAGGAGGGATGTACCTGGAGCAAAGTCGTGATCCTCAAAGGGGATATAGAGCCTCTATTTGGAGCGCTTGCGAGGTGGGCGAATGTGAGGAATTAGTTTAGTTTGTATCTTTGTATCGGTGAAATTGGTCCACGTGTAACTTGTAACATGTACTAGCCAATGTGGAGACGCATTCGAGATTAATTTTCTTTTTTTTTGCTGGTGTAGAGAAAGAGAGTGAGGAAACACGGGTGAGGGGAACTGGAACTACCATTGCTCTATATATACTCCGGTCTAAAAATGCTGGAGTATATAAGCCAGAGAATGTTTACCGGCGTTGTGGGAAATGTGCTCTGGTAGCCGAACGATGGTCGTCGTGGGAATAGTCACTGGTTCCATGCCCGACCATTGGGAACCCACGACCTGGTAGCCGAACTAGCACCCTCGTAATCGCAACGCTCAAGTGGTGATCGACGAAGCATAAAATGTGTCCGTACTTGTCTGTTTCCAGTTTCTGTTAAACCTGGGCATGGGCAGCCCGGCCCGAAAAACCCGGGCCGGGCCGGGCTCGGGCTTCAAAACAAGGCCCGGTAGCCATTTCGGGCTGGGCTCGGGCTTTGGAAAACAGCGACTTTACACAGAGGCCCGGCCCGGCCCGGCCCGAAATCCATCTTTATAGTTCATTCGGGCCGGGCTCGGGCCTGAAAAACTGATTTTTTGGTCGGGTCGGGCCGGGCTCGGGCTTGGGAATTTCACTTCGGGCTTTCTGAAGCCCGGCCCGGGGAAAGCCCAGGTTTAGTTTCTGTTCTCCATGCGCTAGGCTGATAAATTAGCCGGTCAGTTTCAACTGCTTAAAAGTTAGCCCCTAGAGACTCACCACTGACGCTCAATTCCGAGCCCGTCAGTAACGAGGCTCATCACTGACTGGTGGGGCAATGGAGGGTGATGAGGGGTCAGAGCTGTCTCAACCTGTAGTACTAGTAAGCGTTTGCTTGTTGTCACTGTGTGCAATGCAACACGATGGTGGACTTCCTTGTATGATGAATGAAAAGAAAAACAAAAGAAGGAAGGAAGAAAAGAACAAATAAACTTGCCGGCGGAGGAGGAGGGGAGGGTCGAAAAAGACGACTTGGCGCTCCTGAGTTTGAAATTTGAATCCATATTCGAATATGTGTGTGTGTGTGTGTGTCTACATGGGAGAGACGGGGAGTAGCCAGCTGCTGGGCGCGTTGCTTTTGCTTGCGTAGGCACATCCTGCCGTTGCGTTGCGCACAGAGGACCAACGACTACCCGAGACCGACCGACGACTCCCAACGCGCCTCCATCCTCCTTTTTCCCGCCACTGAAATTAACCCCGCCCCGCCCCGGTGGAATCATAGAAAAACAAATCCTTTTACCCTCAACGCGGAGGGTAAAAACTGACTACAGTGCAGAGATGGTAGAAGAGATACCTCCCCGTATTGGTAATTTTTTTAATTTAACCTCTCCAAAAGCAAATGGAGAAAGTTGGCCAGCCTTCTCACCCACACCCGTATTAGCTCGCTGTTGTCTGGCTCCGCGCACCCAAACCCGGGGACGCCTCAAAAAACCCCTATCCTTGCGGGCGTTCTCAAAAACCCCGGAGCAAAGTCTCGCAAGCACTCAGCTTTCCCTCCCACCGGCAGGCGTGTGGCGGCCACCGGCAGCCATGGCGCCGCCGCGTCCCCCACGCCCCAACCTCCCGCCCCCGCCGCTGCGTCCCCAAGGCCCCCGCCCTCGTCCCGGCCTCCCGTCCACGCCCCCGGTCGGCCACGACCAAATCTTTCCGCCGCCGCCGGCTCCTCCTCTTCCCACACCGCCGATTCTCCACGCCTACGGTCAAAATCAAGGCTTTCTCCACCACAATAGCCAGCCGCTCCACCACCACGGCCTGGGCCGACCACTGCAGCCTCACCGCCAAGACCAGACGGGCGGACCGCCGCATGACCATCGCTACGACATGGCCTATTCGCCGTCGGCCTACAGCGCGCCGCTCGCCCCGATGTCTCCTCTTCCGCTCGGCGCGGCGCCACCACCCCCTCCGCCCCCGCCTCCACTTCCGCTCGGTCCGCCCCCGGCTCCTCTTCCGCTCGGTCCGCCGCCGCCATGGATGGCGTCATCCTCGTCCGCCGGTCCGCCGCCGCCATGGATGGCGTCATCCTCATCCGCCGGTCCGCCGCCGCCATGGCTGGAACCCTCATCGCCCGCCGGGACGCAGGCACACTGGTCGTCCGCCGGTCCGCCGCCACCATGGATGGCATCGTCGTCCGCCGGTCCGCAGCCTCCATTGCCGGAACCCTCATCGTACGCCGGGACGCAGGCATCCTGGTCGTCCGCCGGGACGCAGCCGCTGCTTGGGGGAGCTGGACAGGCGCGCGCTCTGGGCATGCCGATGACTCGACGGGTGGCCCCAATCCCGTCCGGCAGCCGGGCCGGCACATCTCTCGCGGCCGGAGCCACTCCGCAGCTACTACACGGGGGCGCTGTGCCGACAGTCTCACCGCTGCCACCACCTCCATTGCTCTCGGGCCCATCTCTTGGGTTTGCTTCGCCACTACTGAGGAACTTCTCCAAAAACAAGACTTTTGTTGAGGCTGCGTCTGCCACTGCTAGGATTGACAAAGGCAAGGCTAAAGTTGGAGAGCCATCTACGAAGGAGGTGGAATGCGAAGAGTGGAATGCACTGGTAAGCAGACTCTTGCCCTTTCCTATTGCAAGTTTGCAACATCAACATCGAGAGGTGAAGCAACTCATAAGTGTTTTATGTTTGGGATGAATTTCAGGTGGAAATTGCTAGACAAGCGGTGGAGATTCTAGAGGCACTCAATCCAGTGCCGTTACCAGACTATGTTGAGAAGATCAGGCCACTTCAAATCCCATCGGCTTTCGTAGGTGCCGTCCCAGCCAAGATCCCCCCAGGCACCAAGAACACCAAGCTCAATGAAACTTTCCGCCAAGCTTTGGACTCCCTGGTATGTAAGGTCATCACCAAGCTAGAGGAGGGCAAGTCATGGGGAGGAAATTGGACTTTTCACGATGTCTTGGTTTCCCAGGGTAGATGCACCATAAAACTGGCTGCTAATCTCACCGGCATCCGAGAAAATGCACTGAAAGATCTCCTTTTGATACACACGCTGATCACTCAGTGCGTCCATGCTCCTTATCCTCCAAATTTATCCCATCTCCTGGACTTGCTGTTGAATGTTCCCATTGACTATGATACAAACAAAGTGGTGAAGGCTAAGTACTTGACCTCTATCAAGGAGCATGCCAGCTTGGCTTCCATGGCAAGAATACTAACTTTGCTGCTCAACTTCGTTCAGTCGAAGAAGAGCTTGCCGTCAAACATCTTAGGAAAGGTTCGAGCAACTCTTGGACGCTATGGCAGGTTTGTTGGGGATGATTGGCGCTTCACGGTGAACAAGGACAAGCTATTGCTCGATGCGCGGAAGCCACCGAAGAAGAAACGCAAGAAAGAGGGGCAGCCTGCTGGGCGGGTAAAGGATGAGAATGATCTCTATGATCTTGCAGATGTACTGAGGAATTTCACAGTGCACGCGCCGGACTACATGCTCGACAGTAACGACATAGTCCAGCTGGACGACTATGCGGAACTCATTCACATTCTGGTGTACCATTTCGGAGATGCCCTGGCAGATTTTGTGGTTGGCATGTTCAATGTCTCGGACCTCCACAAGCTGTGAGCATATATTTACATGTATCTATCTATCTCCTAGGTTCATCTGTCGATGTACTATGTGTCGTGCTCACTGTATGTTGCAATCTCTGACTGACTACTGCGTTCTAATCAACACAGGTTGAAGAACAGCTGGAAGACCTACACTACAAGGTGATGGCCTGATGCAAGAAGAAGCAGCAGCAGCAGCTGACAGCGAGTCGTCGTGCTCTGTTGTGTTGTCTCTGCGACGAAGGAAGGAGTCGCCGTGCTCTGTTTTGGTGTCTCTGCAACTGGTGGAAAAGGAGAAGTGATTCCTGAAGTCAAGTTCTCTTCTGTTTCTCTGCTCTGTGCGACTGCGAGCAAGGAAGAATCCATTGTGCTCTGCTCTCAGCGAGCAAGGGAGAAGCATTTTGTTCCAGAACCTTTGAACTCTCTGTGTTAGGAGATGAGAATTACGGTGCACAAACACCAATTTTTGGATGACTGTAACTTATGCACTATTCAGCTAGCTTTGATCGATAGCTGATTTTTCTTTCTTTCTGGGATGGAAGAAATTACTACGCCTACTTCTCTCTGTGTCTATCTGTGCAGCCACAGCAAAGTTACGACAAGAGGCATTACTTCTCTATCTATCTATGAAGCAGGGCGGGCAAAAATTACGACATCTTTGCATCAGGCATGCAGGCGGGCAGGCAAAAATTACGACGATATCTTTGCATCAGGCAGGCAGGCAAAAATTACGACATTACGACGATATGCATGCAAACATCTACACGTGTAACTTCAGTAAAACTGCTGTAAACCATACATACATCCGTTGTACATCATATACATACATACATACGATACGATACGGTACGGTGGTGGTGGCAATTGCCAGTAACATGGTATGTATAACTACTCAAACATGGAAGACAAAAGCTCCACACAGACAATATCTTAGATGGACTTTTCTTTTCTTTTCTTTTCTTTCTGCATGAACCATAGATGAAACTTGTGTGCAACGAAAAATATCCAGCATTTGCCACTTGGGCAGAAGTTCATCTAATTCTAACCTACTCTTCTTCTAGTTAACAATAACAAGTACTCCCTCCGTTCCTAAATATAAGTCTTTTTAAGGGATTCCACTATAGACTTTTAAGGGATTCCACTATAGACTACATACGGATATATATAGACATATTTTAGAGTGTAGATTCATTCATTTTGCTCCGTATGTAGTCGGTAGTAGAATATCTAAGAAGACTTATATTTAGGAACGGAGGGAGTATATTCTTCATGCCAAACTGTTTAACAACTCTTCACATCAGTCCTCATTGTCGAAATCACCAAAACTAAAGCACCTTCCAGCAAGCTACTATCCTGCAATTTCAACAGCAAACTCATTCAGAATTTACTCAATACAAAGAAAGAATAAAGGGCAAAGAAAAGAAAAAAACCAAGTATAGTTTGCCGTGGAACAAAACACTGCATGACAGCCATCTCCTTGTATATCCCACCTACTGTTTGTACATGCTCCATCTCTCTCCTCCTTATGCTCTACATATCTTCCATGTACTTTGCTGTCATATATTTATTTTCAGTAAACTCACTAAGACATGCATATGTTTTTTTCTTTTTGAAACGGACATGCATATGTTTTTGCTCTCACAAAGAAAAGCATGCTACAACCTACAACTACAACTACAGGTGGACTGCTGAGCACATGAGAAGAAATCAAGTTAGTATGATATACTTCCCTAATTATCTAAACAGATGGTTATTGCCAAATCCAGGTCTAACACTCAAGTATCCGAAAACAACAAGTGTGAGTATAGTTTCAGACCCAATCTAGATGTACTGACGCTCTATTTACTTGTACACATTACATCAATTAAGTGTGCGACCAAAACAAACCACCATGGCCTAGTGTGAGACAAGGTAAATAAACAAAATGTAGTAAGCATGATAAGAGGATGGATGCCCAAAGATTACATAAATCCTGTGTGTTTGCAAGTCTCTCTCAAGTCCTTTTGAGACAGTTGAGCCTGACCTGCAATTTGAACATATTCTTGTGCTTTCAGTTAGAGCCCTACCTTCTTTTTTCCTATTAACCGAACAAAGACAAAGAAAAGCACCACAAAACGTAAAGATGGACTTGGATTTTAAAGCTACACTTCAAAGTGCCTAATAGAGGTGGCTCACTATCTAATGCGTTCAACTGGTCTGCATGGACTGATGTGACTATGATTTTTGAGGAAAGCTAACAAGAGAATCAGCTGGGATAAAAAAAAATGAGTTTTCCATAGCTTCCTCAAACATCTGACAGAGTGTTTGTTCCTCATCCCCAGTGATAACCTAACACATAAAAACAATCAAACACGGTTCCTAAATATGGTAAATTAGTTGTATTCAGCAGCTACAAAGTGTTGTTCAATTTATTGTGTCCTTAGACTACATCCCATTAAAAGTGTTGGCTTTATTAGCTTTACCATTGATTGGCTAGGGAGGAAACACCGAAAGGAATTAAAATTAATACATATTCACTTCAGGCTTTGGAGGTAGAGAAAAATCTGGACATTTTCAACTCAGGCTTCTTATACCATCAGAGGTCTAAAGCCTTGTTCATGGAACATACCTGAAAGACATGATACTATCGTGGTCCTTATATAGCAAGTTAGTTGAGCCTGTCAGTGAGGAGTACGTCGAAATGCTGCCACAGACGATGTAAATCAGTAAGCATGCACAGGAACAACCACAAACCACAACCATGATGAAGTCTAATTAAAAGAACTATGGAACACAAGTAAATGACAACAAACTCAGAGGGTGTCGGAACAAACACTGATGTTGGAGCTCCTCTATGAGATCTAATATTACCTGAGGGAGCTGGTGCACCTCCAAGAATAAACCGAGCAGATTGGCTTTCGCTACCAATTTGCCGAACGTTCGAAAATGCATAGAAATAGTTAGGATTTAGGAACCGAGGCATATTATAAAGATAATTAACTGTAATCTCTGTTGATCAATGTATAGGAATAGAGAAACTAATAGCCCTTGCTTCATTTGCTATTTAATACTCCCTCCGTTCGTAAATATAAGACGTTCTGGCAGTTCAATCTATACTGCCAAAACGTCTTATATTTATGAACAGAGGTAGTACATGTTTCTACATTAGATGAGTACAGTAAATACCATATTTCTCTTTCCCATAGGTGTACAAGTGATATTTCAAAATCAGTACACAAGTAACATGAATAAACAAACACTTCACAACTCATGACTTCGTGTATGCTAGAAAAGTAGATACATCTGCAAAACTTCACCAATAAATAGTCTACATGCTAAGAACCAGATGCCGGCAAACAGTGTAGTTTTCATGAAAAACAGTTTGCACCTTCAAATTGCTGTTGAATTTGTGCCAATGGTGCAAGAACCAGATTTAAACTCAAATTTATTTGCATTTTGGGAAACAGATTATAGGAGCAAATAAACAAGAGCAAAAAACTATCAACTCAGTGGCAACACCAAGAGGACCAAGGAGATAAATTTGATGGATCAATCAAACATAAATAGCATTTCAGCATATACATAGATAGCTACCTTGAAACGGGAGAAAGGGAACATGTTGGGAAAAAATATAGTATCTTCTTACGGCAATGGCCAAGGGGAATCAATTGACAGCAGATAAATAATACTCCCTCCGTCTCATAATGTAAGTAAAAGCACTCATCAGCTATTTACATTATGGGACGGAGGGAGTATCATTTATCTACTACAATTATTCCATACCAATCGATCAGTCAACTAAACAATGGTTTTTTGGGCAGCAATATAAGTAAAAGCACTCATCAGCTTTTCCGAAAAAACATCAAACTACTTGACAACACCTGCAACACAATCACAATCATAAATTAGTTTCATCACTTGGGCATTTCATCAAATGCCAATAATGCACATGTAAAAGGCAGTGCATCGGTTAATTGCCATGCACAGTTAAAAGAGGACCAGTTAAAGTGCTCTGATTCTAGAGAGCAGTCCAAATTAAGTACAGCCCAGTTCAATAAAAACGTTCCAACCAAACAAACAGAACTAAACTGGTCTAGCCAGAGGGGGAGAGAAGCGACATGTCTGGTCCAGCTGGATGGAGAGAGAGCCAACATGCTGTCGATCAAAAGTCTGCAGAACTGGTTCCAACTTGAGGGATGCCACTAGGCTCTAGTAGTCTAGCCATGGCTACTGCTGCAATGAGCTGAAGAGGAGGGCATGGAGCGAGTCAACGAGAGAGAAAGAAGAAAAACGGTTAGCAAAGAGAGACAGGTCACAGTGCTTAGAGCCTGAGAGGAGCTTGGTTCATGGCGACATACCGAAGATCCCAAGCGAACAGAGCACACCACATTGACCATGCAAAGGATGACTCTCAATCCACATGACAGAAAAACAAGCACAGTCCACAAACTCCACCACCGAATGCTGGCAAAAACGGAACGCATTCTATAAAACACCCAACACTAAAACCCCTTACTACAATGGCCGATGCCCCTACTCAAAATGAAAGCACGAGGGGCAGCACAAGAAAAATCAAGGGAAGAGAAGTACACCAGTGTGGCGAAGCAGATACTGAACGGCAGCCAAAGCAGCACCGCGCCTCGAAGCCTCAGCCCGATGCCTAAACCCTCGACCGCAGGCAGCGGCACAAGCAAGCGTACAGGACACACCATGCACGCTACTTCTCCTCTCTCTCTACCCAGATCTGTAACTCAGCAAACCCGACATGCAATCAGGACACCCAGAATAAGCGACATGGCATACAGGTGGACCCAGGTGACAAAAAATGTTGCACACTGGCTGACATGCAGGGGCCAAAGTCAACCCAGAGCCCAGAGCTAAAGGGATAAATCCAACACATGGCCATATCAGAGGTGAAGTCTCGTCAGAAAGTAACAATGGCACATAAATTTATTAAGTTTTCTGCCCAATATCCTCGAAAAGAAATGCGCTTGTCAAATATGCATATTACCCACTATGTAAACGATATGAGCATCCTCTGACCAATCATGCTCTTGTCGGACAAGAAGGAATCAAAATAAGGAATATCACTTGTTTACCAACAATTGTCTCTTGTTCACAAACACATTTTATCTCTTTTTATTCCATCCTTTCCTTCCAGGTACTTAGAAACACTTTGATTTCATACAAAGCAAGCATTAAGCCATAACGAATTCATCCAATAACAATTCAATTGAAATCAAACAAATTTGCACCGAACCATCATATCAAGATCACTCAAAATTTACTAATAGAAATATAGAAATATAAAGATGATGTCGTAACTAACTATAACTACGAATTCAAACTCATATTAGTAAAGACATCTAAAGGTTGATTGATCATAACAATAGACATCTAATTCAGGCTGACAAATCACAATGGACCACATCTCAATCAAATTGAAGAACTTCAACACATGCGTGCACGGGCGTGCGTGTGCGCGTGCACGGGCGTGCGTGTGCGCGTGCACACAGATACATACATACAATTAGGTCTACTGTAAGTCTTAACTATTACTGTCAAGACAGATACCAAAAGTGAAGAAGTGGGATCAGTACAGATTATTGTTGCACCCAGCGCACTGTATGCTTCAGCAATCACAGCCCCAGTTGTAACCGATATAACATGGACTACAATATATAACAAAATGAGAACCGCCAGACAAAATGAATTGAAATGTCACAGAGCCACATGTATTAAAACAAATAGGCATACATATTATTAAAGCAAGACAAGGAAAACAATCCTCAAGATTGTCATATGATATAGACGAGTGACAGTATTTACCTGATTTAGTGTCAGGGCATGGGTTGGATCATACAGTAAAGACCTATCTTAAAAAAAAGGCATAGGCTCTGCCACTGGCTTGCTCTTGGTGTTAACAGCGACAATTCATGTAGTTTGGTCATGCTTGTCCAGCGTGGACATGAGGCAAAGACCATTGTTACCATTTACCACGCCGAGTGGGAGAAGATGTTTTCAGTTCCTTCAATGACAAATTTACAGAACAGAGCACATGTGTCGGCAGCTCCTAGCTGAGTCAAGGGGACAAGTCCAAGGCCATCAGAATTAACTGTGATTCCCCCTTACAAGGTCCAAGCAGACACTCCCACCATGCGACGAGCCGCCAACCAACGAGCTCATATTCATCCTCATCCTCCCGGGGTGGAACCATGGGTGATTCTGAATCATAGAGTAGAACCATGCCAAAGTGATCATGCCGAACTGGTGAGAGGTTTCGGGTCTGAGTCTCGCCGATTGGTCCAACTCGACACACTTGAGGTAGTGTAACCATGAGTCCATGACTGAAGGCTGCATCGTGCAGCGGGTGTGCCAACCATTTCTGGGCAGTACAGCTCTTGTTGCTAAACAGCGGCTTCGGCATTGGGATGAAACATGCCACCGTCAGGCATGCCTTTCGCCATTGCGAGCACATCGCAGATCACAATTCCCTCCTGGAGATCGACCCATCCTAGCAATCCATCTGAGAGCAATCACCTTTGACTTTGTGGGATCAATAAGTTCCAGCTTCTTGGCCCATGATCCACCTGTAGCAGCTTCATGGTCCAAGTGGACAGCTAGATATGGAGATCATATTGCCCTGAAGCGGCCATAGACGAAGTGATTCCCGTCGCCATGGGAGTATGGGACACGAAATGCTCCTTCTGAGAATACGGACCGACCGCAGTGCCCTCTGAGTGACTCTGAACCTAGACGAGCAAGCCCGGCAGGGTGCCGGTCGTGAAGTGGACTTGGATCCACCGAGGAAAAGATTATGGGCATGCAGGCGAAGGGGCTCCCGTCGTGGTTGAAGCACTGGACGCAGGAGTAGGAGAGGCGCGGTGGGTCGGCGAAGACGAACCGATTTGGTGAAGTTTCCGGCGGTTGTCTCGTTGTGCAGATCTGGCCAGCGAGTTGAGGATGACGAAGCCAGGGAGGACGGAGCGGCGGAAGCCGGCGGACGGTGGTGGGCCGGGATGGAGAGCCAAGGAGGCGGAGGATTCTGGATCTGGGGGCCCTCGTCGTCGGCGGCGGGTTGGGGAGGGGTCCTTCCTTCTCACTCAGTTGGAGGAATTTCTCGTCGGTGGGGTGGTGTGGCTCTCTCGGAGTCCTTTTTTTTTTAATTTGCCAACACTTTATTGATCACTGCTGATGTTTAAGGGGATACAAGTTGGGTTATGTTCAAAGTCTTCCCTTCAAAAATAACTAGGCAACTGAAAAAAAAAACTATATCTAAATAAACTCTTTTACAATACGGAGCTGCTAAAATCAGTCGATTGGAGAGCCTTCCGATCGTACGTTGCTTTTTGATTCGCGCTGGGGCGCTTTGAGTATTTGTTCGGCATGTCTAAGGCGCGGTCGGGCCCGTTTCTGTTTTTTTGGCGAAGCGCGGCCTGAGCGTCGTGTTTGTCTTTTTTGTGGGCCGAGCTTGTACAGAGAGGAGAGAGGAAGGGGCTAGATTAGGGGAACGGGGTTACCTCGGTCAGTTCGTCCTCTCTGTTGCATGTCCCCTTCTCTATCTTTCTTCTTCTTTGTCAAATCTGCAGGGGGAAAACGAAGGAATCGCTGTGCTCATGGACTGCAGCGAGAGAATGAAGGAAGCTCTAATGGAGTAAGTTATCCCCTTCTTTTTTGTGTTTTTTTGTTGTTGTTTAGTTGGCGGGACGCAGTAGATCTGAGGGTATTTTTTCGGTTGCATCTTTTGTTTTGGATCAAGTCCAGTGTATTAGATTGTAGCATAGAATGGTTCCCTTTTGTTTTATTCAAGTAGTGGTATGTATTCCCCTGCAGGTTTGAAGATGGTTGAGGAGTTTTCAGGTAGTGGTATGTATTCCCCCTGCAGATTAAGTGAGTAGAATGTTTATGATAATCAGTAGCATGGTTGAGGGATTTTTTTTGTTGTTTTTGTTGTGGAATGGAGTGGCTCGGCCTATTGTTTTGTTTTGTTTTGGATTTTTTGCCGGAACCCTATCAATCATTGGAAACAAAGATAGTTAATGACTGAATGTATAACTAGGGAGTGTGCATTTTTATTTTGTGCTTCAAAGATTTTTGATGGATTCCTGTTCTAATCAGTGGCATGGTTTTTGATGTGTTTTCTTTGTAGGAATGACATATTTTGTTATTGTATCTGTCACTAGGAGTGGGCATGATTATTTGTAGTAGTAGCAGTTCCATGCTTTTAATGTATTATTGTTCCTGGAAATCAAAGAGAATGAGTACTGGATGAGTTTTATTACTGAACCTATCATTTAAGCAGTGTCATGTTTTTGCTCTCCATATTTTTTCTTTGCACAAATCCTACATACAAGGAGAAATAACATTTCTCTAGTATTGGATGTTTGTTTTGTAACTAGTATTTTCGATTACATAGTTTCAAGGAGATAATTGCCTCCATGTTTCAGATTTTGTTTATTTTGTGTGTTCTTGCATAATAGAGTCTCTCGCTGACGCGTGTTGATCGAAAATGTTGTGCGGTGGAGTGAGGATGATGTTGGTTCTTATTTGCTCTATAGAATTTGAGCCAGGGTAAAGAGAGTCAATATAGTGTGTCTTTTGCATGCTATGTACATCAACAGGTGACGAGAGAATTTTCTTTTATGATTGCTAAGTTAAAACTCTTTTTTGCTAGGGGATAACCTCTACTAGCCATTGTTTTTTCTTTGGAACAGACTTTTTGATCTGGGTTAGTGCTAACACTGATATTGTTTGTATTGGAGATCTTTAGTGGCACATGCCCTTAGTAGATTATTTTAGGGGTAGCAGTAGCACTTTTTATGTTTTTTGTAAATGAATGTGGTTCAGCACTTCTTAAGTAGGTTTTGGGCAGCAACAACACTTAGTTATGCTTTTCTCATCCCATTTTTCTTTTTGTTCAACACTTTTTTTTTGTATTTGTGTTGTTAGCAAGTTACCCATTTATTTTATTTATTCAATGTGTTTTTTCTGTGTGTGTGCAGGATGTGATTTGCGGAGTTTGTTTGAACCATTGCGAGTATGAGAACAAGCAAAGAGGGTTCATCATGTATGCATGGGAGAACTTAAAAACGGTACTGTTTTTATTTTTATTTTTGTCATTTTTTTGTCGTGACACAGTCCTAATCTGTATGTGTTTTGTTTTTGTTGTGTTCAAAAAAATAGGTTGTGCCATGCAATGAAAGGATCCGCTTCAACAACATCACAGGAAAGAAGGTGACGTTTGTGTCTAACCAACGTACGTACACTGTAAAGTGTTACAAGGGTCGCAACAGAGCGCAATGTATGGTAGTGGTTGGAGGAAATTTTATGCAGACAACGAGTTGGGGAAGGGTCAGTTGGTGTATTTCTTCCTGGACCAGCCTTCACCGAGGGCATCTATTTGTTTTCTCCAGCTTGGCAACGGCTCCGAAGATGAAATATCCATGACAGAGGATGACGAAGAATCAATAGAAGAGGATGATGTAGATTCAGACGAAGAAAATGAGGATAGAGAAGCTCCTCATGAAGATGGTGAAGGGATAGTTCGCACAAGGGGCCTTGAATTGAATGAGATTGAGGAAGCTGAGGTACAAGCCTTGCTACCTCTCAGTGATAGCTTTGTTGGTTTACCTTTTGTTCACCATCTCACAAGGACAGATGTTCATTTAGGCATGATGGTATCTTTCTCTTCTCCATTCTTTTTTGTGTTTGATAAAGCACCATTATTTTTGTGTTATTTTTTTATATTTTTTTGTGGCACCCAGAAAATCACCAAGAAAGTTGTTGATGCACCTTTTGAAGAACAGGGTATTGTTGGCGTTTGTGTGGATGGTGGGAAATTCAAAAGAATCCCATACCACACTTCTGATGATGGCAAGAAGTGGAAAAGGTTCACAGGTAGCAGAGAACTCAATAAACTCTGAAGGGTGTTTGGTAGAAGAAGGAGGCAACCCAACACTGTTCTACCTCCAAAGATGTTGTAGAAGAAGAAAATGAAGATGTTGCTGTTTTGAGGAAGCTTAGACCTCACCTGCCAGACCACAATGATGATCATCCCATAGCAGAGAACATGAAGGGGAGGAAGGATCAAGGTCTTAGGAAGTGGACAACTAGTGATCCATATGTTGTGAGGAGAAGGACTGTTGTTGATGCTCGCTTTCATACCAAGGAGCAGCACGACTTCTATGAGACTGTTCTACTTGACAAGAGCCCTGCTGTCGGTGACATGAGGTTTGTTGATTGGAAGTACATCAAGACAAATGAAGACTACTTCCCCCATGTCCAAGAGAACTTCAAGTTGATAGACATTGATGAGTTTGTTGTCATAGAGTTGACTGCCTGGAATGATGAGATGATTATGCAATTCTACCCCAGTGCACACTTCTATCCAGATGGCAGGTGATAACCCACAAGTATAGGGGATCGCAACAGTTTTTGAGGGTAGAGTATTCAACCCAAAATTATAGATTCGACACAAGGGGAGCCAAAGAATATTTGAGAGTATTAGCAGTTGAGTTGTCAATTCAACCACACCTGGAGATTAAATATCTGCAGCAAAGTGATCTGTAGCACAGTAATATGATAGTTTGATAGCAGTGGTAACAGTAACAGTAGCGGTAACAATAGCAGTAATGATTTTGTAGCAAGTGCAACAGTAACAGTAACAATAGTAACTTAGCAAGAACAATATGTGGAAAACTCGTAGGCACTGGATCGGTGTATTCGTTGGATGATATTCATCATATAACAGTCATAACCTAGGGCGACACAGAACTAGCTCCAGTTCGTCAATGTAATGTAGGCATGTATTCCGTAAATAGTCATACGTGCTTATGGAAAAGAACTTGCATGACATCTTTTGTCCTACCCTCCCGTGGCAGCGGGGTCCATAAGGAAACTAAGGGATATTAAGGCCTCCTTTTAATAGAGAATCAGAACAAAGCATTGACACATAGTGAATACATTAACTCCTCAAACTAGGGTCATCACCGGAAAGTATCCCGATTACTGTCACCCCGGGGTTTACGGATCATAACACATAGCAGGTGCATATGACTAGGCAAGATCGGATCAAGAACATAGATATAATGGTGATAACATAAATGGTTCAGATGTGAAATCATGGTACTCGGGCCCTAGCGACAAGCATTAAGCATGTCAAAGTCATAGCAACATCAATCTTAGAACATAGTGGATACTAGGGATCAAGCCCTAACAAAACTAACTCGATTACATGATGAATCTCATCCAACTCCTCACCGACCAGCAAGCCTACGAAGGAATTACTCACTCCCGGTGGGGTGCATCATGGAATTGGCGATGAAGGAGGGTTGATGATGACGAAGACCGAAGACTCCCCTCTCCGGAGCCCCAAACGGGCTCCAGATCTGGCCTCCCGATGAAGAACAGGAGGTGGCGGCGACTCCGTCTCATGAAACGCAATAAAACTTTCTCCTTGATTTTTTTTCCGGAAATAGGACTTTGTAGTGCCAGAATTAGGGTCAGTGGGGCCACGAGGTGGGCACAACCCACCAGGGCGCGCCTGGGGGGCTGGCGCGCCCTAGTGTATCGTGCCCAACCAGGGCACCCCCTCCGGTGGTTCTTGGCTCCAGTATTTTTTTTATTCTGAAATAAATCTCCAAAAAGTTTCGTTTGATTACGAGAACTTTTATTTCTGCACAAAAACAACACCATGGTAGTTCTGCTGAAAACAGCGTCAGTCCGAGTTAGTTTCAGTCAAATCATGCAAATTAGAGTCCAAAACAAGAGCAAAAGCGTTAGGAAAAGTAGATACGATGGAGACGTATCAACTCCCCCAAGCTTAAACCATTGCTTGTCCTCAAGCAATTCAGTTGACAAACTGAAAGTGATAAAGAAAAACTTTTACGAACGCTTTTGTTCTTGTTTACATACATATGCTTAAGTAGCACTCAGGTTTTCAGCCAAGATTATGACTAACCATGTCAACAATAACTCTTAAAAATTATATTAACTCATATCAATGACATAAGCAACTAGCGAGCAATAATAAAATATCTCAAATGCAAACACTTCGTCAAAACAATCATGATATAATATGACAATAGTGGTATCTCGATAGCCCTTTCTGAGACCGCAAAACATAAATGCAGAGCACCTCCAAAGTTGAAGCAGCGACTAGACATTGTAATTCATGGTAGAAAAGATCCAGTCATGATGCATCCAACATTCACTATACACAATGCATGAGGATGACAATAGTGCTCTCAGATCTGGCGCTTAATTGAGAAGGTGATGACTCAACATAAAGATAAATAGATAGTCCCTTCGCAGAGGGAAGCAGGGATTTATAGAGGTACCAGAGCTCAAAGCTTAAATCAGAGATAAATATAATTTTGGGAGGTGCACCCTTCCTGTCAATGTTACGACCAAGAGTTACCAATATCTTCCATGTTAAACACATCAACGGCGGTTCCCAAGTGGTAAAAGTATAGGTTTACTCCCCCTCCACCAACAAACACGCTCCACGGCTAGCTGAATCCACGGGCACCGTCCATACCAACAACATTCCTGGGGGAGTTTTGTTTAATTATTTGCATTTCTTTTGATTTCGGGACTGGGAATCCCTATTACCGCCCCTCTCGTGCAAGGACGAGTTAATAAACACTCATCGTGAGAATAACCCGCTTAACATGGAAGATATTGACCACCCCCTATCGCTCCATGAGTGGTCCAGGCACACAAAACAGATGTTCATTTGAAATTTTAGAGGTGGCACATGCAAATTTACTTGGAACGGCAGGGTAATACCGCATATAGGTAGATATAGTGGACTCATCTGGAGTAACTTTGGTTTAAGGATTTTGACGCACAAGCAGTATTCCCGCTTAGTACAGGTGAAGGCTAGCAAATAGGTTGAGAAGCGCACTACAAGAAATATGTCAACTTGTGACCTTCTGGCAGTGACCCTAGAAGAAATGATCGTAAATCTACGACCATTTGAGACCAATTGGTCGTAAGCTGTTCGGGGGGCTCCAAACGCTAAACCATAACGACCAATTTGGTCAGAAAGGTCGTAATTTCCTTACACGAAATGGTCATAAAGCAGACAGCACTAGTCCGCTGCCTTATTTCTAGCTGATCACGACCAATATAGATGGTCATAGCCTTGTAAATTGTGGTGCATTGCTATGACTAGGCGCCACCTCATCAGTTTTGCCTATGTGTCATGTCCATGTGTCAATTTTTGCCCTAGGTTGTGACGGAGCCTACATTTCTGTCATTCCAAAGATTCTCAAAAAATTCTCATAAAATACTTTGGATCATATATTCCTCAAATATGTCAAAACCCTTCCTTGCGTAGTTCAAAAATAATTCAGGAATATTCATTTTCCTATTTTGTTCAGAACAACACTTTGTGAAGGAAGTGTTATTTATATTTTTTGTATTCCTCAAAATTTTTGGGCACTCTTTTCTATCCAAATCATTGCCTCATGACAAAATTCAGATCCATTTGCCTATTAAATCTTCTTCAGCAAATTTCCAAAGTTTCTGTTCAGCTAGAAGCTTTGTGAAGTAAGTACTAGATAGGCATCTCCTAATGAGCTGAATTTTTTCCACATATTCTGTATGCCAAAATCATATCTCTCCACAAAATTTGATCCTCATCTAATAATCCATGTGAGCTCACCATCCAATCTTTGTTTCTGGTAATATTTTCAGTTTGTGAAGCAGCTATATTTTTTATTGCTTTATAATTTCTACAAATTTACCAGGAGATGACCCAACCCATAGGACCTCTCTATACCAAATTTTCTCTGACTTTAATGTAGCCAATGTTCCTCAATATTTTTCCCAATTTTATGTTCAGTGGAGAGCATTGTGAAGGAAGTACCACTTTTATTTATTAAAATGGTATGAAATTTGTACAGTACTTTCATATGACCAAGTTTTCATCCTCCACCAAATTACAGCTCAATCCAATAATCTATGGGAGCCCAGATTGAATTTCTATTTTCTGGCCAGATTAGCACATTGCAAAGCAAGTGCTACCTAGGCCCCTCATATTGCCCTCAAACTTTTTGGGCACTCTTACATACTCAAATAATTGCCACATGACAATATTCAGCTCCATTTGCATAGTAAATCTTCCTCGGTAAATTTGCAAAGTTTCTATCCACAGAGAAGCTTTGTGAAGGAAGTACTATCTAGGTTTTTCAAAATTCTCTGAGATTTTATCAAATCTTCCATATGCTCAAATCATAACTCTCCACAAAATTTGAGCTCATTTCATTCAGCCAATTTCTCTCAATAATTTTCCCAAGTTTCTGTCCAGAGAAGAGCATTGTGAAGGAAGTACCACTTTGGCATGTCCAACTGTTATAAATTTTGACAGTGCTTTTATATGCCCAAATTACCATGCTCCACCAAATTTCAGCTCAATCCATGCATTCATTTGAGCCCAGCTTCAACATCCATTGTTCTGGTCATATTTTTAGTTTGCGAAGCAAATATATTTTATATTGCTTAATTATTTTTGAAAATTTACCAGGGAATGTTCCTACTTGCATAACTTACCTACACCAAATTTGAGCTCATTTCATTTAGCCAATTCCTCTCAATAATTTTCCCAAGTTTCTGTCCAGAGAAGAGCATTGTGAAGGAAGTGCCATTTTGGCATGTCCAAATGGTATCAAATTTTTACAGTTCTTTTCTATGCCCAAATTACCATGCCCCACCAAATTTCAGCTCAATACATTCATCCATTAGAGCCCAGCTTCAACATCCATATTTTTGCACAGTGTGGTACTTTGCAAAGCAAGTGCCACCTAGGATTCTTCATTTGAGCTGAAAATTTTCCAAGACAGTCTCCTTAGTAGATGATCATCCTCAGCCAAAACTCAGGCCCATTGTCCATGTGAATTTCACCCACCGCTAATCAAACACTTTGTTGCTAATTCATGTTTGAGCTTAGTTCAGTCTCCTCGTGAGATTCTTATGTTGTATTATTCTTCCTAACACCTATCGGGGGAGTGACCAACTCACCAGACATGCCTAGGCCGCCCAGAACGTGTGGCGATGCCACGGTCACTCGGTGACCACGCGGATGGCATGTCGGTTTACGTGCTCTGGAGTTGGGGCCCTCGGACACCATCCAAACCTCGACGTCTCGTCACCACACCATGTATTTCTGATTAAATGGATACTTATGTACCTACAAAAGATTTTTGGAAAAAATAAAGAGCAAGCTATAAGGCAGTTGCAGTTCAAATTTGACCCGCTTCCTACTGAATCGTCGGAGATTTGTCTTTTTCACGAGAGGTGGATCAAAACTTCTGACACCCAAACATTTTTTCAATTATACATTAAATGTGGACTAATATTTTAGAAAAATGATTTGGTCCAATTTTGCAATAAATATATGGTAGGTCCTTCACAAAAAAACTCATTTTGGGCACTAGAAAAATGGAAAATGAATTTTTTGTCCAAAGAAAATGAAAACTTCCTTAGGCAACATTGTATTCCATTACAATATGAACCCTTTTACACAATATGAGATCATTTGAACAAACTATGGCATGAATGTGGCCATAAGATTGATCATTTGGCTTGAAAGCCATGAATCTTCACACATGATAGCTCACTTTTGAGAACACTTTTTTATAATAATTACTGTATTACAAGTTTATTATTTTTCCTCGTAACTTGGTCACATATAATGACACAATGCGAAGGTTTTTCAAATTTTTGATTTTTTTGAATTTTTCATGCCCATTTCAAAATGCGGTCAAAACGGCGGGCATGCCCGTTCCTAGCTAGTGGTTGAATGTTGGAAAACCTTTGGTGTTTATATGATTAAATAGATACTTTTGTACCTAGAAATGATTTTTACAAAAAATAAAAAGCAATCTATGAGGCAGCTGCAGTTCAAATTTGACCCGGTTCCTACTAAATCGTCGGAGATTTGTCTTTTTCATGAGAGGTGGCTCAAAGCATTTTACACCCAATAATTTAGTCAATTGTACATTAAATATGACATAATATTTTAGAAAAATGATTGGGACCAATTTTGCAACAAATATATGGTAGGTCCTTCACAAAAAAACTCATTTTGGGCACTCAAAAATGGAAAATGAATTTTCCGTCCAAAGAAAATAAAAACTTCCTTAGGCAATATTGTTTGTCATTCCAACATGCACCCTTGTGCACCATATTAGATCATTTGAGCAACTATGCCATGAATGTGGCCATAAGATTGATCAATTGGCTTGAAAGCCATGAATCTTCACACATGATAGCTCATTTTTTAGAACACTTTTTTAAAATAATTACCTATTACAAGTTTATTATTTTTCCTGGTAACTTGGTCACATATAATGACACAATGTGAAGGTTTTTCAATTTTTTGATTTTTTTTTGAATTTTTCATGCCCATTTCAAAATGCGATCAAAACGGCGGGCATGCCCGTTCCTAGATAGTGGTGGAATCTTGCAAAACTATTGGTGTTTCTATGATTAAATAGATACTTTTGTACCTAGAAATGTTTTTTGGAGAAAATAAAAAGCAATCTATGAGGCAGCTGCAGTTCAAATTTAACCCGGTTCCTACTGAATCGGGGAAAATTTGTCTTTTTCATGAGAGGTGGCTCAAAGCTTCTGAAACCCAATCATTTAGTCAATTATACATTAAATATGACATAATATTTTATAAAAATGATTCGGTCCAATTTTGCAACAAATATATGGTAGGTCCTTCACAAAAAAACTCATTTTGGGCACTAGAAAAATGGAAAATGAATTTTCCGTCCAAAGAAAATGAAAACTTCCTTAGAAAACATTGATTGTCATTCCCATATGCACCCTTGTGCACAATATGAGATCATTTTAACAAACTATGCCATGAATGTGGCCATAAGATTGATCATTTGGCTTGAAAGCCATGAATCTTCACACATGATAGCTCATTTCTGTAAACACTTTTTTTAAAATAATTGCCGTATTACAAGTTTATTATTTTTCCTCGTAACTTGGTCACATATAATGACACAATACAAAGGTTTTCCATTTTTTTTATTTTTTTTGGAATTCTTTATGCCGGTTTCAAAATGCGATCAAAATGGCGGGAGTGACCGTTCCTAGCTAGTGGTGGAATCTTGCAAAACTATTAATGTTTCTCTAATGAAATAACTATTTTTGTACCTAAAATGATTTTTGGAAAAATCATGAGCAAACTATGAGGTAGTTGTAGTTCAAATTGACTTTTTGATGAGAGGTGGATCTAACAACTATTAACACGCAACCATTTGGTCAATTGTACATAAAAATATGGTATAATATTTTCTAAAAATGGTGTGGTTGCATTTTGCAACAAAGGTTTTATATTTTTTTAATTTTCCATGTCACAAAATAGCTGACATGATTTAACACCGGTGAGTGCTACGAATCATCTGGCTGATCCCGCGTGGGATCAGCCGCCTCGCCAGCCGCTCGTTGTTGTAGTTGTTGAAGCATTGTCGTTGAAAGGATCGATATGGTTGACTAGAGGGGGGGGGTGAATAGGCAACTACCAATTTTTAGCTTTTCTTTAACAAATTAGGGTTAGCAACAAAATAGGTTGTCTAGATATGCAACTAGGTGAGCAACCTATATGATGCTAACAATTACAACACAAGCAAGCAAAGGATACAATACAAGTATAACAAGCACAATGTAAAGGTAAGAGATAACCACAAGTGGAGCCGGTGAAGACGAGGGTGTGTTACCGAAGTTCCTTCCCTTTGAGAGGAAGTACGTCTCCGTTGGAGCGGTGTGGAGGCACAATGCTCCCCAAGAAGCCACTAAGGCCACCGTATTCTCCTCACGCCCTCACACAATGCGAGGTGCCGTGATTCCACTAGTGGTGCCCTTGAAGGCGGCAACCGAACCTTTACAAACAAGGTTGGGGCAATCTCCACAACTTAATTGGAGGCTCCCAACACAACCACGGAGCTTCACCACAATGGAATGTGGCTCCGAGGTTACCTCAACCGTCTAGGGTGCTCAAACACCCAAGAGTAACAAGATCCGCAAGGGATTAGTGGGGGGAATCAAATATCTCTTGGTGGAAGTGTAGATCGGGGCCCTCTCCTCCAAACCCTAGAGCAACAACAAGATTTGATGGCTAGGGAGAGAGATCGGGCTAAAATGAGCTTTTGGAGTAACAATGGAGCTTGGGGGAAGAGGTCAACTCTAGGAAGAAGAAGACCTCTCCTTTAAATAGGGACACAAAATTCCAACCGTTATCTGCCCTCTGCCCGCAGGCAAGCGGTACTACCGCTCCTAGGAGCGGTACTACCGCTTAGGCGGTACTACCTCGAACTGGTCAAAAACACACTAGGTGTGCCACGGTAGTACCGCCGGAGCGGTACTACCGCTGCCCCCTTACGGTACTACCGCTAAGGGAGTTCCGTCCAGAACAGGCAGCAGTAGTAGAGGCGGACAGGGCGGCAGTACCGCGCAAGCGGTACTACCGTTCTAGTACCGCTCTACTACCGCTAGAGGGAAAAGAGGTAACAGAAACTCGCACGGAGGAAAAACCCCAAGCGGTAGTGGAAGCGGTAGTAGGGGCGGTAGTACCGCGCAAGCGGTACTACCGTTCTAGTACCGCTCTACTACCGCTAGAGGGAAAAGTGGTAACAGAAACTCGCACAGAGGAAAAACCCCAAGCGGTAGTGGAAGCGGTAGTAGGGGCGGTAGTACCGCTTGAGCGGTACTACCGTACTACTACCGTGCTACTACCGGTTGAGACAAACCGGCAACAGAAAGTTGCACGCTCGGGGAAACCCCAAGCGGTAGTGGTGCGGTAGTACCCAGCGGTACTACCGCCCCTTGGAGCGGTACTACCGTGGGTCCAAGCGGTACTACCGCTTGCAAACTTCTGAAACACCACAGACAACACAGGAAATGCTCCAGAGAAGGGAAAGGAGGTTGTGGGTGCATATGGGGCTGTGTACGTGTTGATTCCACCCATACCTTTCCAACGCGGACCCCCTCTTAATAGTACGGGTTTCCTACGACTCAATTCAAATCGTCGGAAAATAACCGTCTTCACTCTTTATCATCGAGGGGAGATAAACCGTCTCGTGCCTATCAATATAATCTCTGAAAAGGTCAACGCACACGATTAGTCCGCAAAGCGCATTGTCATCAATCATCGAAACTACTGGGGTAAAATATGCCCTAAAAATCTCCCCCTTTTCGGTGGATTGATGACAACACGGGGTTTGCACAAGTATATACGAGATAATAATGCAAACCAACTATCTACAAAATATAGACGGGCTCCCCCTAGATGTGTGCACTAATTGAATATGCCTTTGAAATGCAAAGTGCACACACTAGGATCAACACTCCCCCTATATTTTATAAATAGGGCAATACTTGCAACAACATAATATATAACGCTAAGCATGGTTGCAATACGAACAATGAGTCATAAACTCACACATAACAAGACATAATTAAGATAACATGGGTAGCATATGTCTTACACCATACGATAGAGTCTCAGACCAAACCAAGGTAAACGAGGATAAAAGAGTTCACAAGCAAGAAATCGAAGCAGATAAAAGCAAGCTTGTGACTCGGCAACACCCTGCAGAAAGCAAATGCAAACCCCGGTCCTAGACTCTCTCCCCCTTTGGCATCGAGACACCAAAAGGGCAAAGAGTGACACTACGTGCCGACAGGTGGTAGCACTAGTCTCCTCCCATGGACTCGTCGGAGGCCACAGCATCGGACTCCTCGTCAGACGACTCCTCCGATTCTTCAGGATCCTCAGACTCCTCCTCTGCGTGCTCCTGCTCCGGAGCGGGTGCCGACGCACCGGTGTTGGAATCATCAGAATCAGTCCAGCGGGAGTGAGAAGAAATCCAGTGGTCTTCAGGAGTGATGACAGCCTCAGAACCGCTCTCAACTGGAATATCAAGCTTCCTCATGATGGCCTTCCTCTGCTGATGTGCCTTCTTGGCATCCACATGTGCCAAGTACATCTTGTGCTGCACATCCGTCTGAAGACAAAACAGCTTCTTCACCTTGTTCTTGAGCTTGGCAGCCCAACCAGACGACCCAGACGAGTGCTCGGGGTCAGGCACGTAGTCAGTATCCTCCACATCCTCCTCAGAGGCAAGTGGCACGCTCGCAGCACGACGAGTGGGAGCCCAGAGCTCCTTCTGGCGCAAGTTGATCGTCTCATGAGAAGTCAGAGGCCCGGTCTCAAGCTGCTCTCCAGGGAACGTGGCAGTCCAGGTGGTCACAATGAGTTTGAAGATGAAGGGAGCATAGATCGGCACGTGATCACCATAAGCTGCAGTCACAAGCTCCTTCCACATGACATGAGAGACGTCCAAAACAGCCCCTGTGCCCTTCTCAGAATGGCACAGACAAAGCATATCCACCAGGTGTCCGTGCACCATATCCAAGTTGCCAACACGAGGAAAGAGAGTGTGCCGGAAAATGCGATGCATGATATCAAAGAATGGTTTCAGCTCCTTCTTGGATCCCTTATCAGTCGGAATGATGGTCATATGGGGAAGCAGATTGTCCTTGTGAGAAGGTCCACCCTCATGGTGAGGGCGCAGACCAAGGGGCTTCTCCAGCCCCTCATCGGGATAGCCCAGAAGATCCATGAACTCACCCCAAGTGGCACGAAGCTGTCTACCATGAGTCATCCATATCATAGTCCTGTTATCCTTAGTTCCAAACCACACGGTTGCAAAGAACTGAGCCACCAACTCTGCATCAAAGTCATAGTTGAAGGACATGATGGGCACAATGTTGAACTGCGCACAGAGGTCAAGAGCTTCTCCAAAGTATGCACGGTCCTTCTCCATATGCTCAATGTTGATGGACTTGGTCTTGACAAACAGATTTTTCTTGGCCTTGATTCTGTCAAAGTATACCAAAGATTGATCCCTGTTCCAGAAGGGACGGCCCACAAGAGTTGCGTCTTGAGGACGACAGTAGGGATTCCTCTCGCGGTACTGCCAATACTCATTTTGCTTCATCTCAGCTGCAGTCTTGACAGGAGTCATCTTTTTGCGAGCAACAGACTTGGCCTTGCTTCTGACTGACTGACGACGCACTGGAGGTGGTGTCGGGGCAGCCTCTTCTTGTATCTCATCATCAGAATAGACAGGCCTGGCATAATAGGTGCGCCCACGTTTGGAAGGAGCAGATGCATTCTTGCGACGACCCTTGGAGCTACTACCACCTGAACCAGACACAAAAACCATAGGAAGCGGGTGTAAAAGGGTATGCATAAGCCAAGAATTACAAGTGAGGGAGAGGAACCAGTTGTACAGATTCAGAAAAGCTGGGTCTCACGCGGTAGTACCGGTCTTGACAACGGTAGTACCGCCTGGGAGACGAGCGGTAGTACCGCTGGCCAGTGGGCGGTAGTACCGCTTAAGCGGTAGTACCGGCCATGGCCGAGCGGTAGTACCGCTGTCTGCACAGTCGCACATCCGTGTCAGATCCGGTAGTACCGGAGATCCAATCCTTCGAAATCGATACAAAGAGTTCCTACCCTCCTATCTAGCAGTCATTCTACATCCTACTCAAGCCTCGATTTGGTCAAAAATCGAAGAAACGCCACGCATTGCCCTAAGTCCAAGATTCAAAACTAGAACCAATGGAGAGAAGAACGGGGGCAATACCGGGTTCCATAGCGAGAGGAGATGGTGGGGATCGATTCCACCGGGCGGAAATGCAGAAGACGGCACGGAATCGGAGGACCGGAGACGGCCTCCGAAGCAGTACTTCGTCGCCTGTGAGAGAGGGAGTCGTGGGGAAGAAAGGTGAATGGGTATGGGGGAGTTAGAACTCCCCCTGCCCGACACTTAACCCCACAGAATCCATCTAAGCGGTAGTACCGCTAGGAGTAGCGGTAGTACCGCCCCGGTACTACTGCCGGGCAGGAGGCCCAGTAGTACCGCTCAAGCGGTAGTACCGGTGGCAGGAGCGGTAGTACCGCTTAGAGCGGTAGTACCGTTCCTAGACAGCGGTAGTACCGCGTGCAGGAGACAGAACTGCCCAGATCAAAAAGGATGGCTTATACAAAATCTATGGGTTGGAGAGAGGAAAGGCTTAGGTTGGAGACTCGAAAACACAGCAAATGGGAATGGACACTCCAAGGTTTAAAAGACAATAAAACGAAGAGCAAATTTGGAGTGGACCAAGACACGAAAAGACTAACAAGTCAAGATAAAAGCAATGAAAACCATAGAAGAACCAAACCCTCCAAAAGAGAGGGTCGGTGGCCGAAGCCACCATTGTTTGAGTCGAATGGTTTGGCACCGCGAAGATTTTAACCTTGGGCCCAAGACCAAAACTCATCTTTGAGGCACAATTACCATCATAAATGGCTAATGTGAAAGATTTTGATTAATTTTGGCATAATAGGGGGAGGGAGAGTTCATTGAGAGAACAACACTCCCCCTAAATCCATGCCTACACCTAGAACAAGGTAAACATGATGAGTGCGGTGGGATGTGACGGGAATCAAGCCACGTTGCTCGAATCAATGATATTTAGCTCATGCCTTAACTCACGAAACCTTGCTTCATCCAATGGCTTCGTGAAAATATCCGCTAGTTGCTCTTGAGTGTTAAGATGAATAATATCAATCTCCCCACGCTTGACGTGATCCCGAATAAAATGATGACGAATCTCGATGTGCTTCGTCTTGCTATGTTGCACCGGGTTGTAGGAGATTGCAATTGCACTTTCATTGTCACAGAAAAGAGGCACTTTGTCACAAGTGACACCGTAATCCTTTAAAGTTTGCCTCATCCAAAGCAACTGAGCACAACAACTTGCGGCAGCTACATACTCGGCCTCGGTGGTGGAGAGAGACACACAGTTCTGCTTCTTCGAAGACCAACTCACCAAAGAGCGACCAAGGAATTGGCACCCTCCGGAAGTTGACTTCCTATCCACACGGTCTCCCGCCCAATCCGAATCCGAATAACCCATTAGATCAAAGCTTGCTCCTTTGGGATACCATAAGCCAAAGTTTGGGGTATGAGCCAAATATCGAAAGATCCGCTTGACTGCCACATAGTGACTTTCCTTAGGCGCGGCTTGAAACCGTGCACATATTCCTACACTCAACATGATATCCGGTCTAGATGCACAAAGGTAAAGCAAGGATCCAATCATGGAACGATATACCTTTTGATCCACCGCTTTACCATTGGGATCTATGTCAAGTTGGCACTTGGTAGGCATTGGAGTCTTGGCCGGCTTGACATCATTTAACTTGAATCTCTTGAGCATGTCTTGGGTGTATTTGGCTTGGTTGATGAAGGTTCCTTCTCTTCTTTGCTTGACTTCGAATCCAAGAAAGAACTTCAACTCTCCCATCATAGACATCTCAAATTTCTCGGTCATTAGTGCGGCAAACTCATCATTGAAAGCTTTGTTAGGAGAACCAAAGATAATATCATCAACATATAGTTGGCATATGAACAAATCCCCTTTAACCTTCTTAGTAAAAAGAGTGGGATCGATTTTCCCAATTTCAAACCCACGGTCTTGCAACAACTCGGTAAGGTGCTCATACCACGCACGTGGAGCTTGTTTAAGGCCATAGAGTGCCTTATCGAGCTTGTATACATGATTGGGGAACTTGGGATCCTCGAACCCCGGAGGTTGTTTGACAAATACCAACTCATTAAGAGGACCGTTAAGAAATGCACTCTTCACATCCATTTGTTGCAATTTAAAATCATGATGAGAAGCATATGCAAGCAACATACGAATAGATTCAAGACGAGCAACAGGAGCAAAAGTTTCACCGTAGTCGATACCCTCGACTTGGGAGTAGCCTTGTGCCACCAATCTTGCCTTGTTTCGAGTGACAACACCGTTCGTATCTTGCTTGTTCTTGAAGATCCATTTGGTTCCAATGACATTATGATTCTCCGTTGGCCTTGGCACCAATGTCCACACTTTGTTGCGCTCGAAGTTGTTGAGTTCATCATGCATGGCTTCAAGCCAATCCGTGTCCTCGAGCGCCTCATGTACCTTTTGGGGTTCAACATACGAAACAAACGCGTGATGCACACAAAAGTTTGATAATTGTTTACGAGTGGTTACCCCTTTCTTTAAGCTTCCATAGACATTTTCCAGGATATGTCCCTTTTTCTCGAGTTTGGAAGCAATCTTGGCGGCACGACGCTCCAATAGCTCCTCCGGAGTCACTTGAGGAGGATCATCTCGAGCATCATCTTGAACTTGCTCTGTGTTGTGATCTTGATCTTGGGCATCATTTGGTGCATCACTATCATCTTGAGGTTGATCTTGCCCTTGATCTTGATCACTTGGTTGAGGGTCTTCGGTTTGTTCTTCGGAAGCGTGTGGGTCATGTGTCGGTGATGGTTCCACTTGCGTAGAATATTGTCCTTCTCCTTCCACCACAAGGGGTTCCTCAATGGGTAGGATTTGGCCCACACCCATTCTTCTTATGGCTTGAGGAGGAATTTCATCACCTACATCACAAAGACCACTTTGCTCCACTTGGGAGCCATTATTCTCGTCAAACTCCACGTTACACGTCTCCTCAATGAGTCCATTGGACTTGTTGAGAACACGGTAAGCATGAGAGTTTGTAGCATAACCAACAAATATGCCCTCTTGAGCTCTAGAATCAAATTTAGACAAGCGAACACCTTTCTTGAGAATGAAACACTTACAACCGAACACCCGGAAGTATTTGAGGTTGGGCTTGTTGCCGGTAAGTATTTCATATGGAGTCTTGTTCAAGCCTTTGCGAAGGTAGAGCCGATTGGATGCATGACAAGCGGTGTTGATGGCTTCGGCCCAAAAGTTGTATGGAGACTTGAACTCCGCCATCATGGTTCTTGCCGCGTCCATCAACGTCCGGTTCTTCCTCTCCGCTACACCGTTTTGTTGAGGGGTATATGGTGCGGAATATTGATGCTTGATCCCCTCATCACTAAGAAACTCATCCAAGGTGTAGTTCTTGAACTCGGTGCCGTTGTCGCTTCTAATGATCAATATCTTTGCATCATGTTGACGTTGAGCTTCATTTGCAAAGTCGATCACGGTTTGTTGGGTCTCGCTCTTCCTCTTGAAGAAATATACCCAAGTGTATCTTGAATAATCATCCACAATCACCAAGCAATACTTTCTTCCCCCAAGACTATCAAAGGATGGCGGTCCAAAGAGATCCATGTGAAGGAGCTCCAAGGGCCTCTTCCAGTAGATGATAGTCGTGGGTCGGTGAGCCGTCTCATGTAGCTTTCCTTCGATACAAGCACTGCAAGCACGGTCTTTGGCAAAGCTCACATTTGTTAGTCCTCGGACGTGGTCCCCTTTGAGGAGACTTTGCAAAGATCTCATATTGACGTGGGCTAAACGGCGATGCCAAAGCCATCCCACGTCAACTTTAGCCATTAGACAAGTCGCGGTCTTAGTGGGTCGCTCCGAGAAGTTAACCACATAGAGACCGTTCTCGACATGCCCAACAAAAGCTACTTTAAGAGTCTTGCTCCACAAAAGGGCCACGGTATCAATATCAAAGAACGTTGCAAAGCCCATAATAGCAAGTTGACGAACGGAAAGTAAATTGTATGCAAGGCTCTCAACAAGCATGACCTTCTCAATGGACAAGTCCGGTGAGATGACCACCTTGCCGAGACCCAATACCTTTGACATCGAGGCATCACCATATTGAACATGGGTGGGCATAGATGAACTTGCTTGAATGTCCACCACCAAGTCCTTGCTTCCGGTCATATGATTTGTCGCTCCACTATCAAGCAACCATGACACTCCACCGGAAGCAAACTCCTACATAAGATTAATGCTTGGTTTTAGGTACCCATTCTTGAATGGGTCCTTTCATGTTAGTAACAAGGATCTTAGGAACCCAAATAGACCATTCAATGTACTCATAAGAAGAACCAACAAATTTGGCATAAACATGCCCATCACTAGCACGGCATAAAACATAAGAAGGGTTAAAATCGCCGGCTTTGTTGGGATGGGTGATCTTGCCCCTTTTGACATTACCACCCACCGCCTCGTTCTTCTTCTTCTTAGGAGCACCCTCTCCCTCTTTCACAAATGTATCTTTGAGAGGGAGAGCTTGCTTGGTCTTGCTTTTCTTGTTTGACTTCTTCTTCTTCGACTTGGGTGCAAATCCAAGCCCCTCCTTGGCCACAACTTCCTTTTGATTGCTCAAAAGTTCGTTGAGGTTTTTCTCACCTTGTATGCACGACACAAGGCCTTTCTCGAGTTGCTCTTTCAACTTGGCATTCTCCTCAACAAGATGTGCATGCTCACAACAAGGGTTAGTTGCACGAGCATTATCAATTAGAACAAAAGGAGGACACGTGGCAATTTCTTTAGTTAGCTTCACTTGGAGTTGATCATGAGACTCCTTGAGTGTAGCATGAGCACTTTTCAAGGCCTTGTGAGCCTTGTCAAGTAAGTCAAACTCCTCTTCGAGTCTAGCATGGCCAACCCCAAGTTCGGCTTTCTCATTTTTAAGCATATTAGCAAGAACTTGAGCATGATCACGATCTTTCTTTAATTTAGCAAGATCTAGATTGTGTGTCTCCTCAAGAGCCACTCTATTACCTTGCTCTTCCTCAAGAGCAATAGAAAGATCGGCAATCTCATCGGCATAATCTCTACTATGCCCTTCCAACTTGGAGATTGTCTCTTCATGAGAATCTATGATTTCATTTGCCTCACCTAATTGTTCCAAGAGAGCCACAAAGTGCTTCTTGGTCTCACCTTTGAGCTTGGCCATGAACTTGTCAAATTCATTTTCTTCCACCTTTGCCTCCTCACTTTCTTCCTCACAATTCATCAAAGAAGGAGTGGAAGAAATGCTAGTTTTGATGTTGGAGGTTACCTTGTTGGTGGCCTTGGCCATGAGGCACTTGTGGGTGATGATGGAGTTATCGTTGGGGGAGTCGAAGAGGGACACCTTTGGTGATGGAGAGGTGGCGATGGCGACGGAGGCCGTAGCAACCCCTTCACCATTTGCATCTTCATCATCATCGGAGTCGTACTCTTCTTGCACCACCAAACTCTTTTGAGGCACCTTCTTGGTGAACTTGTTTTTGCTTGGGAAGGACTTGCCCTTGTCTTTACGGATGAGCTTGCCACCATTTTCCTCCCTATTCTCATACGGGCAATCGGCGACGAAGTGACTCACATTACCACAGTTGTAGCAAGTCCTCACACGTTGACTTTTGCCTTTAGAGCCATTAGTCTTGTTTCTTGAAAAGTTGGGCTTGGAGTTTCTTTTGTTGCCCCAAAATTGTCTTGACGCAAGAGCCATGTGCTCGTGGTAAGCGTATTTGGTGTCTTCGGGACAATCTTCATCCTCATATTCTTCTTCTTCTTCCTCTTCATGAACTACCTTGGCCTTCAAAGCAAGGTTGGGCTTCTTTGAGCGTTGAACACGAGCAAGTGCGTTGTCGGCAGTCTTGTTCAAAATGTTCATAGCAACAAACTCATCCAACACATCACTGGAGGACAAGGTGTGGAAGTCCGGTCTTTGACGAATCACGGAGGACATGCTCTTGTTGTAAGGCATAATGGCCTTGAGGAATTTGCGCTTGATCCAATTGTCATCCGTGTCCTTGCTCCCGTGATCTCGGAGTGAGACCGCAAGAGTAGTCAATCTCCGGTAAAGCTCACGAGGATCTTCATCTTCATTCATAACAAACTCATCGGCCTCATCAAGAATAACCTCAAAGTTGGAGCGTTGAATGCTCGAGCTTCCCTTGTACAATGAATTGATATGATCCCATGCATCTTTGGCAAGAGTGAATGGGCGCAAATGAGGAAGCTCTTCGAGAGGCATGGCGGCTTGAAGAATGAACAAGGCGGATGCATTGAGTTGGTTGTCCACTTCTTCTCTTGGGGACAAGTTGCTTGGGTCATGCGGATAATAGCCTTGTTCAATGATTCTCCAAAGTTGAGTTGAGCTATAATTCAAATGAGACTTGATACGAAACACCCAATTAGCGAAGTTAGTCAAATCAAGCTTAGGAGGAGGACCATGATTGTTTATATGAGGCGAGGGGACCGGTCCTCCATAGACTGGGGGAGGGGGAACCGAGGTGTGTGTTCCCGTCCCATTCTTACCATGAAGGGAAGATATATGAGTGTCTTTAGCCGTTTCCTTGCCGGAATTGGCCTCCGATGCCGATGCGGCGGGATTAACCACAAGCAACGGATCGGGAGGAGACTTCAACCCCTCAAGGAGCTCTTTCATCATGGACTTAACCTCGGCCGTCATAGACGTCTTTAGTTAAGCCATAGCTTCATTCAAAACGTCTATAGTGACCGTGGTCAACTCCACGGCCTCGGGAACATTCCCAACACGCTCCCCGTCGTCAGCCATACTCTTCGGGTGGTGAAACCCTTAATAAAGAGACGAGGCTCTGATACCAATTGAAAGGATCGATATGGTTGACTAGAGGGGGGGGGGTGAATAGGCAACTACCAATTTTTAGCTTTTCTTTAACAAATTAGGGTTAGCAACAAAATAGGTTGTCTAGATATGCAACTAGGTGAGCAACCTATATGATGCTAACAATTACAACACAAGCAAGCAAAGGATACAATACAAGTATATCAAGCACAATGTAAAGGTAAGAGATAACCACAAGTGGAGCCGGTGAAGACGAGGGTGTGTTACCGAAGTTCCTTCCCTTTGAGAGGAAGTACGTCTCCGTTGGAGCGGTGTGGAGGCACAATGCTCCCCAAGAAGCCACTAAGGCCACCGTATTCTCCTCACGCCCTCACACAATGCGAGGTGCCGTGATTCCACTAGTGGTGCCCTTGAAGGCGGCAACCGAACCTTTACAAACAAGGTTGGGGCAATCTCCACAACTTAATTGGAGGCTCCCAACACAACCACGGAGCTTCACCACAATGGAATGTGGCTCCGAGGTGACCTCAACCGTCTAGGGTGCTCAAACACCCAAGAGTAACAAGATCCGCAAGGGATTAGTGGGGGGAATCAAATATCTCTTGGTGGAAGTGTAGATCGGGGCCCTCTCCTCCAAACCCTAGAGCAACAACAAGATTTGATGGCTAGGGAGAGAGATCGGGCTAAAATGAGCTTTTGGAGTAACAATGGAGCTTGGGGGAAGAGGTCAACTCTAGGAAGAAGAAGACCTCTCCTTTAAATAGGGACACAAAATTCCAACCGTTATCTGCCCTCTGCCCGCAGGCAAGCGGTACTACCGCTCCTAGGAGCGGTACTACCGCTTAGGCGGTACTACCTCGAACTGGTCAAAAACACACTAGGTGTGCCACGGTAGTACCGCCGGAGCGGTACTACCGCTGCCCCCTTACGGTACTACCGCTAAGGGAGTTCCGTCCAGAACAGGCAGCAGTAGTAGAGGCGGACAGGGCGGCAGTACCGCGCAAGCGGTACTACCGTTCTAGTACCGCTCTACTACCGCTAGAGGGAAAAGAGGTAACAGAAACTCGCACGGAGGAAAAACCCCAAGCGGTAGTGGAAGCGGTAGTAGGGGCGGTAGTACCGCGCAAGCGGTACTACCGTTCTAGTACCGCTCTACTACCGCTAGAGGGAAAAGTGGTAACAGAAACTCGCACAGAGGAAAAACCCCAAGCGGTAGTGGAAGCGGTAGTAGGGGCGGTAGTACCGCTTGAGCGGTACTACCGTACTACTACCGTGCTACTACCGGTTGAGACAAACCGGCAACAGAAAGTTGCACGCTCGGGGAAACCCCAAGCGGTAGTGGTGCGGTAGTACCCAGCGGTACTACCGCCCCTTGGAGCGGTACTACCGTGGGTCCAAGCGGTACTACCGCTTGCAAACTTCTGAAACACCACAGACAACACAGGAAATGCTCCAGAGAAGGGAAAGGAGGTTGTGGGTGCATATGGGGCTGTGTACGTGTTGATTCCACCCATACCTTTCCAACGCGGACCCCCTCTTAATAGTACGGGTTTCCTACGACTCAATTCAAATCGTCGGAAAATAACCGTCTTCACTCTTTATCATCGAGGGGAGATAAACCGTCTCGTGCCTATCAATATAATCTCTGAAAAGGTCAACGCACACGATTAGTCCGCAAAGCGCATTGTCATCAATCATCGAAACTACTGGGGTAAAATATGCCCTAACAGTCGTGGCGGTCGACTTGGTCGTTGGAGCATTGTCACAACCATTGAAGCAAGCCTTGCAGCGTGGCCATGACCGTCGACGCCATTGTTGCATGCCTCATCACCGTGGTCATAGAAGCATCGCCGTGGCCATTGAAGCACGCCCTACAACGAGCAGCGTTGCAACATCCACCCATTACCCTTGGGCAAGCGGCTTGGCGGCACCAGCGAGGGATGCATTTGTGCCCCTAGCTTTATAGCCCTTGGCGCAACAACAACTCGACCACTCCCCTTGCAGCATCACCTCCAAGCGTCGTAAGCGGTCATCACAATGGCAACTCCGTCGTCCTCCGCAACATCATCACCGGCGGCCACCGCGGTGTCGCCTCACAAATTCACCTCGACGCATCCCGAGGACTGTCGCAACATCAACTCCACCATCAGGTGGTTGTCGCAGCAATGGCGCCACCCACTCTTGCAATATTGGAGTGTTTATGGCCTTGCAACGACGGGCTCGGCTTTGCAACGTCGCGTGTCTCACTTGCGACATTGCTGGACAACCTTGTTGTGTCGAACCGTGGCATTTGGCTGCACCAGCGATGCTGGGGCAACGTTGCCCATGGAACATTTGCGCTTTCCAAGTAAAATAATTTTGTTGTATATTCCCACTTTTTTGTTTTATTGTTTCTGTATTTCTGTTGAAAAGGTTCAAAATGTATTACCAAATTCTAATACTTTTCCTTTAACACCTCATTTTTAGTCGATTATGACCAATTTAGCTGGTCATACATGTGTACTGCGTTGTGATTGGTTCATAGGCATCTCACGCGGATCGTGGATCAAACACCGTCTGATGTTCCTAGATCCAACGGTAGCCCATCAATCCCCTTCGTCCGATCTCCCTCCCTCTGATCCCACCCCCACCCCCTCCCTCTGGATCGAGCAGGCGCCGCCGCCCCCACCCTCACTCCCTCCCTCTGGATCGAGCAGGCGCCGCCGCCCCCACCCCCACCCCCACTCCCTCCCTCTGGATCGAGCAGGCGCCGCCGCCTCCACCCCCACTCCCTCCCTCTGGATCGAGCAGGCGCCGCCGCCCCCACCTCCACTCCCTCTGGATCGAGCAGGCGCTCTCCACTGGCGGGGCTTGGGAAGGCCAGCGTTCCCCATCAATGACTCTCCTCGCTGCCGCCACCACCAATGGCGCCCGATCCCGGCGACCTCCGGCGGGAATCGACGGTGCCAAGCACACCAGAGGGATCCCCTCGCTTCGCTCCTCCCTCCTGTCAGTCGCGCGCGTCCTCCAGCGCCATCCAGGACCGTCTCCCGTTGCTAGGGTTTCGGTCGGCGTGGCTCCGGCGACTCAGGTGCGTCCCTCTACTACATCTCCTCCTCACAGCCTTTCCTAACTTCCTCCGGTCGTCGCATCTCCCTCCCAGATCCGGACGCCATGGACGTGATGGCCGCTTCCTCCCCTGCCTCGGCGCCATGGAGTGGCTAGAGCCGTCCGTGGACGACGACACCCAGCGACAAGGGACGGCGTGGCCTGCCACCCCGAAGCCCTAGCAAGGCGGCTGAGGAACCAGGAGGGGTACTCATATCGGGGCCTACTGCTGCTGCTAGGTAGAGGCCAGCCACGCTACTGCTAGGTATGATTCCCTCCTCCTCCATCGAGACGTGCCCTTTGATACTCTGTCGATTCTGATTGTACCATCTAGCTTGTTGTCTCACTTTCGACAGGCATGTGTGCTCTCATCCTAGATGGAGGGGTGATTCGTTACGGTTGTTCTGATGGGTGTTACTTCCTATCATGCTTTGCTTATGTTCCCATAAATGGTGATGTGTGTTCAGGCAGGCAGAGCAGAAAGTTTTAAAAGAGTGCAAATCATGTGGCCTGCTGCTTGACTAATTGAACACTTGCTGCTGCTACTGTTGGACAATGTTTCCTTCTTTTCTTCCTGGTGTAGCTATTTCCATTTTCATATAGGAGTACTAGATGAGGTGCTGCTAGTCCCTTAGACTTCGTTCTAGATTGCATAGCACAACTCCAGAATTTTGTCATTGCGCACCTGGGCATATAATTCTGCTGTGTGAGCATAACTCCAGAATTTATTGATCTGTGAAAGCACGTTCATCACATGTTTTTTATCAATGCTGCTCACTTTTTTCACGTCCCTTTTTTTGTCCTATTAAATTCTATGGAGCAAATTTTGTACTCACTGATTAAGATATCAAGAATGCTGACTTTTGTATTTGTCGCTATGTAAGCCATGCACTTGGGAAGCCTAGGCGTGATTAGGATTTGGATTGCATATAGATTTTATGCACAAATGTTGGCCTATCTAGTGTGCTGCTGATAGAATTATTGATGGAGGATTAGTTCAGCAATTATGGAATCAATAATCCTTCATATATAGCGCATGTTGTTGTTTACTGAAACCAAATCAATTATCTACATGAAACCGAGCTTAATATGTACTGGAGTATTCAAAGCTTGTTTGTTGTTGTAATTCAGTATTTATATGCAGTAACAAATGTATCAAGTACTATTGCCTACATGCTTCTGACCACTGATACTTTTCATTTTGCTCAGTATTTGTTGCTTCGGATCGCTTCCTCCCTAACACCTTGATCCAGACGGCGGCAGCAGTGATGGCGTCGACACTCAAGCGTGCCTACCTCTCCATATATAACTGGCCCGTCTTCTTTGGACGGTTAGCTGCTTCCTACCCACTTTGAAATCTTGATCCCCTTTCTTGTTGATGGACTTGTTGAATGATTCGTATGTGCGTGGATATATGGTGCATGTGCCACTTTGAGCTGGATATAGGGTGCATGTTCCACTTTGAGCTGGACTTGTTGAATGAACTAAAGCGCTACATCAGTATTCTCATGCACATCCAAGATTGGATTCCAGATCGTCGTCCTCTCCAAGCGAAGGGGACAACTCAAGTAGGTATGCAACTCGCTCCTCCCTTCCTCCTTGTGGTCGGTTGTGTTGACTTGACCCTGCTGTTCTTATGATTTCTGTAGTAGAAGCATGTTCAGAGACTTGGCTGTATTCATGAAGGGACTATATGTGAAGGAAGTAGGTCTTAAATATGTTCTGTTTAGCCTTAGGGCAAGAGGAAGGCATGCCATATTGCCTTGTAGCACTACTACTTGCAGTGACCATAAAAGTTGCAAAACTTCCATGTCTTTTTAGATGAGGCTGAAGAATTATCGACTGCTTTCTTCTGTTTCTAGTGAATGTATCAATACCAACTATTTTATTTTCTTTGTTTATTTGTTTATTGTCAAGACACATGAGAATGAACCACAATCAAGGTAGTAAGATTAGGCATGTACTCTAATTGTTTTATCTTCTACCCTGAGCTTATATTAGTTGTCTTATAAAATGGAATCCCGGTAGACATTGTCAAACAACATGGATGTTATAGTTGCTTGTAGCATCACTTTTTCCGCATGTCTATTATTATGCCCATGTGTACAATATGTTCTGTCTAAAATCACTTGCAAATAATCTAACCATAGCAGCGGCTTCACTGTGGTTGTTACTGTTATGTACATATGCTTCATCATTTAGCCTGTAGCTGCTTTATATATTTGTTTTTATTTTATTTCTAACTTTTTTTGTTTATTGTTAGATGCCTTCTTTCAGCCTCTACGAACATACCCAGAAATGGTGTTTCCTCTCATTTACAAGAGCTCCAGCGTGAAAATGAAGTAGACTTATGCATTCTGTTTGAAATATTTGAAGTCCGAAACCATGTAGCAAAGAGTTGTCTCTTCTGTTTGAGATATTAATAGACTGTAAAGATTGTAATAGACCATGTGATAGGCTGTACAGATTGTAATAGACTGTGTGATAGTCCATGTACAGATTGTAGTAGACTTATGCGTTCTGTTTGAAATGGAAACCTGCCTAGTGGGACCCAATTATGAAAATAATCCGAGCAATTTTGAAATTTGACATGTGGGACCAATCTGAATCTAATATATAAATGTTTTAGATTATGTCATGTGGGACCAATCTGATTGGTTTGACCATACCCAAATATAATGGCCAAAACATTGGTAAAAGGCCACGGCCCAGAAGTGAAATGTTTGTCCTGGCCCATGTAACTGACCAAAATTGACAGGATATATATATATATATATATATATATATATATATATATATATATATAAATAGGCTGAATTGTTGGTCTTGGCCCATGTAGCTCACAAAAATTGATAGAAAAATCATAAATGGGCTAAATTATTGGGCTTGGCCCATATAAACTGCTGAATTGGACCGGGCTGATTCTAACCAACGACCAATTCAATTGGTCGCAATTTTGCCATGTCAGCTTGCCACGTCGGATCTGACGTGGCCTGGGCAGGCTGCCAGCGACCAAAGCAATTGGTTGTAGAACCAACGACCTTTTATTTTGGTCGTAACCTTCTACGACCTTATCACAAAGAAGGTCGTTAAGTTTCATTAAAGACGGTCAGCTTTTGACCAACAGTTTTTGGTCACAAAAAGGTCGCAAATGAAAAACAATGACCATTTGGTGAACAATATTCATGGTCGCAAGTTGACATATTTATAAACCACCAGTATTGATGGCGAGCTAGAGAGCGAAGACGGTCATGAACATGCATTGTAAATAATAAACCACCAGAGAGCGAAACTTTTGGAGATTTATTTTGGAAAATATAAAAAATACCGGAGCCAGAAACCACCAGAGAGGGGGCCCAGGCTGGGCACAAGACACCAGGGCATGCCAGCCCCCTCCCGACGCGCCCTGGTGGGTTATGCTCACCTCGGGGCCCCACTTGCCCTATCTCCGACACTATAAATTCCTAAATTTGGAGAAAAAAATCAGAGAGAAAGAATTATCGCGTTTCACGAGACGGAGCCGCTGCCACCTCCTGTTCTTCATCGGGAGGCCAGATCTGGAGCCCGTTTGGGGCTCCGGAGAGGGGAATCTTTGGTCTTCGTCATCACCAACCTTTCTCCATCGCCAATTCCATGATGCTCCCCACCGGGAGTGAGTAATTCCTTCGTAGGCTTACTGGTCGGTGAGGAGTTGGATGAGATTCATCATGTAATCGAGTTAGTTTTGTTAGGGCTTGATCCCTAGTATCCATTATGTTCTGAGATTAATGTTGCTAGGACTTTGCTTTGCCTAATGCTTGTCACTAGGGCCCGAGTGCCATGATTTAAGATCTGAACCTTTTATGTTATCATCTCTATATCCATGTTCTTGATCCGATCTTGCCTAGTCATATGCACCAATTACATGTTATGATCCATCAACCCCATAGTGACAATATTTGGGATACTTCGCGATGATGACCGTAGTTTGAGGAGTTCATGTATTCACCATGTGTTAATGCTTTGTTCTGGTTCTCTATTAAAAGGAGGCCTTAATATCCCTTAGTTTGCTTATGGACCCCGCTGCCACGGGAGGGTAGGACAAAAGATGTCATGCAAGTTCTTTTCCATAAGCACGTATAACTATTTACGGAATACATGCCTACATTACATTGATGAACTGGAGCTAGTTCTGTATCGCCCTAGGTTATGACTGTTATATGATGAATATCATCCAACGAGTTACCGATCCAGTGTCTACGACCTTTCCACTTATTGTTCTTGCTAAGTTACTACTGCTGTTGCTGCTGTTCCAACTGCTACAAACCTATTGCTACTAATGTTACCGCTACTCTTACTATTGCTACTACTATCAAACCTATCATATTAATGTGCTACTGATCACTTTGCTACAGATATTTATCTCCAGGTGTGGTTGAATTGACAACTCAACTGCTAATACTCTCAAGTATTCTTTGGCTCCCCTTGTGTCGAATCTATAAATTTGGGTTGAATACTCTACCCTCGAAAACTGTTGCAATCCCCTATACTTGTCGGTTATCAGGACCTTTTTCTGGCGCCGTTGCCGGGAGCATAGCAATATTTGTTGAGTCACTTGGAATTTATATCAATTTATCACTATGAAGAATTTGAAGGATCCACAGACCAAGATTTTTCCCTCTACTACGAGGGGAGGTAAGGAACTGCCATCTAGCTCTGCACTTGATTCACCTTCTGTTATGAGTAAGTTTGCAACACCACCACATGCTAGTAATCCTGATATGTCACAAGTTGATGATGCTACCTCTGCTATGGGTTATGATATTGATGATGCTAGTACCATGCTTGATGATAATGTGCTGCTAGGAGAATTTCTTGATGAACAAATTGCTAGAGCTAAAGAGAATGAAACTACTGAAACTGATGAGATTGCTGAAACTGATGAAGCTTATGATACTGATGATGATTATGAAACACTTTTTAGTCCTAGCTATCCTAAGTTTGAAATGCCTAAGATACCTGAAGGTTATGTTATGGACGAAGAGATAAGTAGAGAAATTATTTCTTGCAAGGATAGAGGTGATCTTAAGAAATTACTATGCAAGTATAAGGAAAAGACTTTGAATGCTAGAATGAAATGTGATCCTAAGTTTGCTACTTCACCTATCCCTGTTACCGATAAGGATTATGAATTCTCTGCCGACCCAGAGTTAATTACTTTGGTTGAATCTGATCCTTTCCATGGCTATGCAACTAAAACTGTAGTGGCACACCTTACCAAGTTGAATGATATAGCCACCCTCTTTGCTCATGATGAGAAGATTCGCTACTATTATATCCTTAAGTTATTTCCGTTCTCATTAAAGGGTGATGCTAAGACATGGTACAATACTCTTGCTCCTGATTGTGTGCGTAGTCCCCAGGATATGATCTACTACTTCTCTGAAAAATATTTTCCTGCTCACAAGAAACAAGCTACCTTACAGGAAATATTTAACTTTGTGCGAATTGAAGAAGAGAGTCTCCCACAAGCTTGGGGGAGGCTTCTCCAATTGCTTAATGCTTTGCCTGATCATCCTCTCAAGAAAAATGAAATACTTGATATCTTTTATAATGGACTAACCGATGCTTCTAGGGACTTCCTAGATAGTTGTGATGGTTGTGTTTTCAGGGAACGAACTGTTGAACAAGCTGAGGAATTATTGAATAACATATTGAAGAACTATGATGATTGGACTCTTCCTGAACCACTGCCTAAACCCACTCCGAAGAAAAGAGGTATCTTATTTCTCAGTCCTGAAGATATGCAAGAGGCAAAGAAATCTATGAAGGAAAAAGGTATTAAAGCTGAGGATGTTAAGAATTTGCCACCTATTGAAGAAATACATGGCCTTGACACACCACCACCTCCACAGGTGGTAGAGGTAAATTCTTTATTCAAGTTCAATGAAAGTGACATTCCTCACAATAAACATCCTAGTCAGTGCTTATATGAGTTTGACAACTATATTATGAAGCAAGATCATTTCAATGCCCATGTTTTGAAACAATTGAAATACAATTGTGATATGATTGCTCGCTTGAGTGACTTGCTATTTAGAATCAGTAATGATGTTAGAGGTGTAGGAAAGCATGCCTCTAGGGTTCAAACTCAGTTAGAACAAGTTGCTAAGTCTCAAAAAGAATTGCTTGATGAAATGAATAATAATATGCATGATTTTGCTGCTAGAGTAGTAACTAGAGGAGGTAGAATGACCCAAGAACCACTTTATCCTGAGGGTCATCCTAAAAGAATTGAATAAGATTCTCAGAAAATTAATAGTGATGCACCTAGTCCTTCTAAGAAGAAAAAGAAAAAGAAAAATGATAGGACTTTGCATACCTCTAGTGAACCTGAGACACAAAAACCTCTTGATAGTAATGATGTCTCTATTTCTGATGCTGAAACTCAGTCTGGTAATGAACATTCACCTAGTGATAATGAAAATGATAATGATGATGTTCATGATGATGCTCAACCTAGTAATGATGTAGAACCAGATAATGATGTTGAAATAGAGCCTGCTCCTGATCTTGATAACCCACAACCTAAAATAAATGTTATGATAAAAAAGACTTTGTGGCTAGGAAACATGGTAAAGAAAGAGAGCAATGGGTTCAGAAACCCATGCCATTCCCACCTAAGCCATCTAAGAAAAAGGATGATGAAGAATTTGAGCGCTTTGCTGAAATGATTAGGCCAATCTTTTTGCGTACCCTCTTAACTGATATTTTGAAGATGGCCCCTTATGCTAAGTATATGAAAGACATCATCACTAATAAAAGAAAGATACCGGAAGCTGAAATCTCCACCATGCTTGCTAATTATTCCTTTAAGGATGGAGTACCTAAAAAACTTGGAGATCCAGGAATACCAACTATACCTTGCTCCATTAAGAGAAACTATGTCAAAACTGCTTTGTGTGATTTGGGAGCCGGTGTTAGTGTTATGCATTTCTCCTTATATAAAAGACTTGATTTGAATAAACTCACACCTACTGAGATATCATTGCAAATGGCTGACAAATCAACGGCCATACCTATTGGTATTTGTGAGGATGTGCCCGTTGTTGTTGCAGATGTTACTATCTTAACGGACTTTGTTATTCTTGAGATGCCCAAGGACGACAACATGTCGATTATCCTTGGTAGACCCTTTTTGAATACCGTAGGGGTTGTTATTGATTGCAATAAAAGCAAAGTCACTTTTCATATCAATGGTAATGAGCACATGGTGCGCTTTCCGAAGAAGCAATTCCAAGTGAATGGTGTAAATGTTATTGAAGAATCTCTGACCATCACTATTGGAAGTTTTCAATTACCTCTACCTACTGCCAAAAAGAAATATGATATACTTATTGTTGGGGATATGCACATCCCCATTGAGGTAACTTAGTGTTTTATGAAAGTTTTTCGGTTTCATGCCAATCGGAAGTGGTTGTTAATAAGACTTGATAAACCTTATTAATGGATCATTTTTGAGAGGTATGAAGTTGAGGAATCTAGTAAGCACCATTCTCTGTTCCCACCTTTTATTTTCTGTTTTAGTTAGTAGAATAAAATAAAATGCCATGTTTATCTTGTTTTCTGTTTTCTCCGTGCAATAAAAAATGACCCAAAAATAAAAATTCTCAGAATGCCCTGAAAATTTAACATGATTTTTTCCTGAATATTTAAGAATTTCTGATGCAAATAACACCCGAGGGGGGTGCCCCTGGTGCCCACAGGACACCAGGGCGCGCCAGCACCCCCAGGGCGCGCTTTGGTGGGTTGTGGCCCCCACGTGGCCCCCCTCACTTATCTCTTTAGCCTACATTGTCACCTACCTCCAGCAAAAAAATCACCACAGCCACCATTTTCGTGTTTTTGCTCTCAAACCCGCTGATTTCGATCTCTTTGCTCAAAGCTCCGTTCCCGAAGCTGTTTGGAGGGATTGCTTCTTGGTATGTGACTCCTCCATTGCTCCAATTAGTTTTTGTTTTAGTGGGTTATTTTTAGAGTAATTAGCTACTCTTGGTGTTGCTGTAGATGAGCTTGCATGTTGAATTCTTAGAGTTCTAAGTAGTTTGAATGCTCAATATGGCCTCTATGCATGCTTGGGAGTAGTTGCTAACCATCTTACAAAGTTTTGTTGACAAAATTTTTGTGGACTAATTTTTTCAGAAATTTTATAGGAATAAAAATGCAATTCCTTAGGTGTTCTTCGAGGAGGAGATTCCCGGGAGCCTCGTCAAGTGGAAGCTCAGTTCGACTGTCTTATGTAGAACCAAGCGAAAGCTCGATGCGAGATGCCGCTACCAAATCATGCTTGTGGCCTTGCGACGAGTTCATGGAAGGTGTAGGTATTAAGGAGGAGTTTTATCGATTTATCCACAACACAGGGCTTGCTTCCTTCGTCACAGATAAGTGCCCCAACACCTCTAGCTTACGAAAACCTTCACAAAGAAATTTAAATATTTTCCTCGTGAGTCTAGAGTTTCGTTTAACCTGTACGATCACTCCTTTACCATGCCATTAGAGATTTTTAGCATGCAAACTTCCATTTGAGGGTTCCCTCGATGAACCCACAAAATCTGAGTACGAGTCATTTTTAGTTAATCTTTGCTTTGGCGAAGATAGAGGGGTTACACAAGGGAGAATTAACAGTATCCATTTTCCATCACTACAATATTTTGCGCTCTTTAACGGTAAATGTGTTGTAGGCAAACAAGATTGTAGTACACTGTGCGCTCATGATTTGAGTCTCCTACACACTGCCATAACTGGGAATAAGGATTATAATCTTGGTGCAATTGTTGCACGGAGGTTGCAGCTTAATGTTGCTAGTGGTAATTTTTATGGAGGAATCTATGCTTCCCGTTTAGCTAAGAGATTAAATGTTTCACCATGGCCTAATGACCCCATCCTACCCACTCAGTATTTAGACTTTGATGCTATGAAGCATCATAAGTTCCTTACGGACATGACCACCAACTATACCTATAACTTGAGATTTTATAAGAAACCTGTTGTGCCTGTTGCTTTGCCTGCTCCTGCTCTTTTTGATTTTCACACTAGGGGAAGATATTATGTTCTTGAGAGCGAAGCCTATGAGTACAATGCGGAGGTTGAAGCTGCCAGGAGGGCTGCAAAGTCTGTTCCGAGGTTTTCGATGAGCCATCGCCCATATTATTATTCATACGGATGGTGATTACCAAGCTAGGCCAAAAGCCTATGCTTGGGGGAGTACGTATTTCCACCGACATTACATTCATGTTCACACATTTCATTCCAGTTATCGGTGTTCACACTTTTTCATTGTATTATCCATGTTGATTTGTTTTCTCACTTTCTTCTTGCGTGTTTGAAAAACTTTGAGAAAACCCAAAAATATTTCCTACTTCTTTTTAGCTTTTCTTTCTAGCTTAGTTTAATTATAGCATAAAAAAAAACCAAAAAGATTTCTCGCTTCTTTTTTTACTTGTTGGGAGCTTTCCCGTGTAAATAGTTTTTCTCGTTTTTGTTTTCTTTAAATTGCTTGTTTCATGAAAAATCAAAAACTCCAAAAATATTTCAGTGTGTTTCTCTGAAATTCTTTTCTTTTTACTTGAGTCGTACCAAGGAGAAGACCACGACGAAATTGTTGAGTGGTTCTCATCTGCATTATTGTTTATCTAACAAAGAGCCCATGTTACTTTGTCTTCTCCTCTTGAATAAAATGTTTGCAGATTCCAGCTTAGTCCACATCACTCTTGCACTATTATTATCTTCTTATCGTTCGGTCATGCAAGTGAAAGGCAATGATGACGACATTTGATGAATTGACTGTGGCAGAGAAAAGCGGGTATGAACTCAACTTGTTTTTGTTTTTGTAAATATGTTTAACCTAGTATCCCTTGATTCAGCTCATTATGATCAAACATGTTTGCAATGACCATTAGAGATTATAGTAGTTCATGCCATGCTTAAGTAGCTAGGAGTGGATAATGATTTATCTTGGGTGTCAACATGCATTAAAATAGTTGTGATGCGGTATGATGATATGGTATCCTCCTCTGAATGTTTCAAGTGGCCTGACTTGGCACATGTTCACGCATGTAGTTGAATCAAAACCAACATAGCCTTCATGATATTTATGTTCATGGTGTCCATATCCTACTCATGCTAGTATTCAATGTTGATTATATGTAATGCATGTTCATGACCGTCTTCGCTCTCTAGCTGGCCGCTTCTTATTCTAATTGCTAGCCTTCGCCTGTACTAAGCGGGAATACTGCTTGTGCATCAAAACCCTTAAACCAAGTTATGCCAAATGAGTCCACCATATCTACCTATATGCGGTATTACCCTGCCGTTCCAAAGTAAATTTGCATGTGCCACCTCTAAAAATTCAAATGAACATCTGTTTTGTGTGCCTGGACCGCTCATGAAGCGACAGGGGGCGGTCAGTATCTTCCATGCTAAGCGGGTTATTCCCATGACGAGTGTTTATTCACTTGTCCTTACACGAGAGGGGCGGTAATAGGGATTCCCGGTCCCGAAATCAAAAATCAAAAATAATTAAACAAAACTCACCCAGGAATGTTGTTGGTTTGGACGGTACCCGTGGATGCGGCTCGCCGTGGAGTGTGATTGTTGGTGGAGGGGGAGTAAACCTTTACTTTTATCGCTTGGGAACCACCGCTAATTTGTTTCGCATGGAAGATATTGATAACTCTTGGTCGTGACGTTGACAGGAAGGGTGTACCTCTCAAAATTATATCTATCCCTTTTTTAAACTCTGAGCTCTGGCACTGCTGCAAATCCATGCTTCCCTCTGCGAAGGGACTATCTATTTACTTTTATGTTGAGTCATCACCTTCTCAAATAAGCGCCAGACCTGAGAGTACTATTGTCATCCTCATGCATTGTGTATAGTTGATATTGGGTGCAGCATGACTGGATCTTTTCTACCATGAATTACAATGTTTAGTCGCTGCTTGAACTTTGGAGGTGATCTGCATTTATGTTTTGCGGTCTCAGAAAGGGCTAGCGAGATACCACTATTGTCATGTTGTATCATTATTGTTTTAACAAAGTGTTGGCGCTTGAGATATATTATTATTTCTCGCTAGTTGCTTATGTTATTGTTATGAGTGAATATAATTCCTAAGAGTTATTGCTGACATGGTTAGTCATAATCTTTGCTGAAAATCTGGGTGCTACTTAAGCATATATATGTAAACAAGAACAAAAGAGTTCATAAAAGTTTTTCTTTATCACTTTCAGTTTGTCAACTGAATTGCTTGAGGACAAGCAAAGGTTTAAACTTGGGGGAGTTGATACGTCTCCAACATATCTAGTTTTCCTCACGCTTTTGCCCTTGTTTTGGACTCTAATTTGCATGATTTGAATGGAACTAACCCGGACTGCCGCTGTTTTCAGCAGAACTACCATGGTGTTGTTTTTGTGCAGAAATAAAAGTTCTCGGAATGGAACGAAACTTTTTGGAGATTTATTTTGGAAAATATAAAAAATACCGGAGCCAGAAACCACCGGAGAGGGGGCCCAGGCTGGGCACAAGACACCAGAGCATGCCACCCCCCTCCCGGCATGCCCTGGTGGGTTGTGCTCACCTCGGGGCCCTACTTGCCCTATCACCGCCACTATAAATTCCTAAATTTGGAGAAAAAAATCAGAGAGAAAGAATTATCGCGTTTCACGAGACGGAGCCGCCGCCACCTCCTGTTCTTCATTGGGAGGCCATATCTGGAGCCCGTTTGGGGCTCCGGAGAGGGGAATCTTCGGTCTTCGTCATCACCAACCTTTCTCCATCGCCAATTCCATGATGCTCCCCACCGGGACTGAGTAATTCCTTCGTAGGCTTGCTGGTCGGTGAGGAGTTGGATGAGATTCATCATGTAATCGAGTTAGTTTTGTTAGGGCTTGATCCCTAGTATCCATTATGTTCTGAGATTGATGTTGCTATGACTTTGCTTTGCCTAATGCTTGTCACTAGGGCCCGAGTGCCATGATTTCAGATCGGAACGTTTATGTTATCATCTCTATATCCATGTTCTTGATCCGATCTTGCCTAGTCATATGCACCTATTACATGTTATGATCCGTCAACCCCATAGTGACAATATTTGGGATACTTCGCGGTGATGACCGTAGTTTGAGGAGTTCATGTATTCACCATGTGTTAATGCTTTGTTCCGGTTCTCTATTAAAAGGAGGCCTTAATATCCCTTAGTTTCGTTATGGACCCCTTTAAGAGCACATTTCTCCATGTGTGGTTTTGGGTAATTGATGACAATCCCTATGGACTAATGGTTGCCTTAAGTTATATTCGAAGGATTTTTCCATAGGCACTTCTTGTAGTCCATCTGTTGGTTTCAAAGAGTTTATATGGTGACCAAGGTGGTATTCAAGATTTTATCCAAAGATTGGTCATAGAGAAGATAAGATACAAGGTTGATCAAGACTAAGTCAAAGAGTGAATCAAGTTGATCAACACACAAAGCGTACAAGATGTACCGAGAGGGATCAAGTGATCCCATGGTATGGTAAGCATTGTCCATTACACTTTGTGTACTAACCCATGTTCCCTGTGAGTGTTCTTTGTGGGGTTAGGTATGTTTCCATGGGCGAGGATCAATAAGAAGATTCCATACAATCCATGGAGGATGACATCAAGTGGTGATCGTCATCAAGGTTGCGGTGTGCAAGTTCAAGTGAAGCATCACGGAGAGATCATGCTTGAAGCTTGCCATCCATTGTGGTGACAATGGACTTGTGAAGATGTGCCGAAGAGTGGCTCACCCATAGTGGAGTATGGGGGAGCAATCATCTAGTCTTCATCGAGCCAACGCAATCAAGAAAGGTGGTCCATCTTGAGGATGTCAAGATCGTCATCATCTAGCTCAAGTGTACTATGCACAAGGCTAAGGTTTGACCTTGATAGGGTTTTCTATTTTACCGGTCTCATAGTGGTAGTTGGGAGACTGGGTTATAGGATAGATAGCCGTACTATCAAGGGTGCTCTCAAGTGAGTAGCTTGATCGTATCGTTCGTTGAGAGCTCAAACCATTGCATTCTTGGCATCATCATCTTTCTTGGTTCTTGGTTGGTTTTTCTCTTTGAGGTTTCTTGAGCTTATGGTCAGCTTCATGACAAGCTCAAGTTCATCGAAAACGGAGTCCATATGCATCTTCTATGATGTTTTCGATGTTGGAGTTTTTGCCGATTCTTCATTGTAAGAGGTTTCACATCTTTATACCATTGGCATTTTTATACTGCCTCTTCTTAAGAAAACCAACAAGCTTGAGTTTGCTCAATTCGGAGCTCATTTGTAGAGGTTATGGCAGTTCTGGTTTTACCTGTTTTCTTGACACGGTTGTACCACTCGCTCGTGTCTTCCGGCATAACCACCACCCCAGGGGTGATACCCTGGGTGTCGTGGTTTTGTCACGGCAGATGTCCGAAGACTTAGGTTCAAGGCCATCGCTAAGACGGTGGACTCAAAGGGGTTGGTCGAGACGAGGGACACGAGTTTACCCAGGTTCGGCCCCTCAAGAAGAGGTAAAAGCCTACGTCCTGCTTGTGCTATATTGATTGGAGTATCGATTACAAGGGAGCGGATTCGCTTGACCTAGTTCTCGATTGATTGGTTTCTTGTCTAAGCCGCCCCAGAGTCTCACCTTTATATAGGAGGTCGAGGCTCTGGGTTACACGAGTCCTAAACCGACTCATACATCATAGTTGATCCTGTCTCTAAGCCGCCTCGCCGTCTTGGGCAAGCCGTCTCCGGGCGGCTTAACCGCCCGGGTCTTCACACCATCTTCTGTCTCTGGGCCTTCATCTTGGCCCGTCAGGTAAGCCGCCATGCGGCCTGGCCTTTATCTTCCGGCCCACCTTATAGGTCTTGGCTACGAGACGCCAGGTATGACCCGGCCCCTCCTGGACGGGTCTCACCACGGGGTTATATCCCCAACATTAGGCCCCAGGTTGATTTGAGCCTGCTCATGTCAATCTTCAAACTTATTCGGCGGCGAGTCTCACATTTTATCACCTGAAAGAAAACTCATAACCCGCCGTGACATCACGTCGAATATGCTAAAAAGATTCTGTGACGTCTGCAACGGATCCTCTCATTGAAGGGTCAGCCCGAAAATCGAGGCGCCCCCTTCGGTCAATCATCACTGTGCTTCCTCGATTTTCGCGCGCATTGTTGCCATCCCACCTCTTAAATAGGGATACGAAGGGGCCCCCCTTTCCTTTCTCTGCCGCCACGTCTTCTTCTTCCTCCTTCAAACAGCCGCACCTCCGGAGCTCCGCCGCACGCGACCGGACCTCGCCGTCATCCCCATCGCTGGCCGCTGCATCGACCTGACTTGGACCAAAACTTTGCCAGCCCGTCCGCATCCGCGAGGTATCATCCTCAGCTCTCATTGAATCTGGATTCATCTCCATTAGGGTCCCCCGAGCTCATCGTTTTCCCTAGTGTTCTTCGTTGTTCGTCAAGGTGTTCTTCGTAGTGCAAACCCCCCAAGCATCTTCTTGAATCTTGTAATGCTGCTTATCCGTCGTGGCCATCCTTTTATTGTCAATGCCCGCTTACTTTAGATCTACATACCAATCTCCACTGCGCGCTGTCCGCCTGTTCTTCCTCTGTCTTTTTAGGTTTTTGAATATATTTCATTTTACCTTCGCCCGTAGATCTTGCAGCTATAGAAGCAATATACGAAATCTGTTTATCTGCACTTAACTGTATTTTCCAACATCGCCTTGTCCATCTAATCCGCCATTGTATTGGCGGCTCTCTGATAAAAACACTTCGGCGGCTTAACACCTCACCACTATGTTGACCACAGCTGCCCTGACTAGTTAATATTTTTCTAACCCGCCATACTCTGCGCCTTCTCGCAGTTTGATCCGCCATTATGTCGAGAGCTCCCTCATCCTGCGATTGGGTCGGCTCCGGAGTCACCGAGCAACTTCTACTCGATTTTGTAGAATCGGGTATCCTGCCGGCTCAGGAAGTTATACATTGGCGGGTTCCCAGGCCAGAGATAAGACCTACTCCCAAGGAAGGAGAAGTTGTCGTATTCACTGATCACCTCCTTCGTGGGTTTAGCCCGCCTGGGTCAAAATTCTTCCGGGACGTTCTTCACTTTTTCAAGCTTCACCCTCAAGACATAGGCCCAAACTCTGTCACCAATATGTGTCAGTTTCAAGTCTTATGTGAAGTTTATCTGCAAGAAGAGCCGTCTGTTGACCTCTTCCATGATTATTACTACGTCAACCGCCAAACTGAAGTGGCGGCTGGACCAAGTTTGGAGCTTGGCGGCGTCTCTATCCAGAGACGGAGAGATTTGCCTTACCCAGCAGCTATCTTGCCAAGTCACCCCAAGGATTGGAACAAGACTTGGTTTTACTGCAAGGACACTTTCCCAAAGAAGAAAATCCGCTGCCGGGTTATCGTCCTACCCGGCTTTGCAACACTGGAGATCTCCCAGACCGGATGTCCACCACAGAGCGAGAGAAATATGCTCCAGCTTTCGCGAAGATCAGGGACTTAACCCGCTGCTGGGTTAGCTAGAAGATCTTGCCACTGAGCCGGCGTGACCGACTCATGCACCAATTCATGGGTGAACCCAATGATACTCTCTGCTTCAATACCACCCCTCTGACAGAACAAGACATCAAGTCCTCCGTCAAAACACTTCTTGGCGAAAAGCAAGCAGTTTGCAACAAGATTGGGCTGAAACCTTTCTGTGTCAAGAACCCGACTCCAGCTGTGAGAAATCTTTTTCCACAAAATTGGCCATTATTGTCTTAACCTTTTACCTTGCTCCCTTTAACCTTTTAGGCGGCTTATGCGCAGGCCGGCTCTTCTTTCTAGAAGAAGAAGTATAACCCTCCTGTGAGGAAGCCTAAGGTGGGTAAAACCCGCGTCCAGAAGAAGAAAACTGTCGCTCAGGAACCGCCTAAGCTTGACGACTCAGAGGTAAAACTTGACTCCCTTGGCCGTCTCTTTATGCAACTTATTGACAACAATTATTCACAGGAAGAAACGGAAACAAGCCATGCAGACGCCCCTGAGGTAACCTACATTTCCTCTGACTCAGAAAACTTTCCACCAGAGAAAATACGGCGGGTCATCCGAAAAGTCCCATTTTCTCATCCTCTTGCTTATTTAGACCCCAAATTTCTTTTGAAAAAGCAACAACACAACTCCCGACGTCAGACCCGGAGCGCCGGCTCTGAAGAGCTTTTGGCCGGCTTATCAAATTCTCCGGCTCCGCGGAAACGGCCGGCTGAGGTACTCTTTTAACTAAGTCCAGTTTCTTAGTTCTTTCATTATAACCTTACTCAGCTTTCATCGTCTTAACCTTCTTTTAGGAGACGCCTCCTTCATCTGGCGACTCTACTGCAACCAAGCTGCCTCCTCTGAAGATCAACCCAGAGTGCGTACCTTTGTATTTGCACCATACCTTTTTACCATCCTTGTCCTCTATGTGACACTCTTTTTGTTTTCCAGGGCTCAAGCAAAACGAAGGAAGACCGGCGGGTCTACCGCTGCTCCTACTGCCCAAGAGCCGGAGATTGCTAAGCCGGACTCCCCTTCAACTCATGCTGAGCCCACTGACGTTATGAAAGATGCGCCTGAAGATATACATCAGCCCTCTGAGCCGGCTGATCATGACATGGCAACTGAAAGTCCTCCAAGGGCCGATCCTAAGCCGCCCAGTCCTTCAACAGCCGTCGAAGACACAGTTCTTCCAGACGTTATCATCACTGGAACGGGTTATCAATCTCCCGAGCCTCATGTACTGACAAAACACACCAGCAAGGCTGAAGCTTCCTCGCCTGAGAAGCTTGATTTTGAATTCCCCGTGTTGGAGAAGCTAACTGCAGATGAGTTACATGCTGGTTATCTGAACCACCTCTCCACAAGCCGGAACATGGAGCTCAAACTTGTTGGTCTGATGAAGAAAAAATACGAGGTACTCCTCCTGCTTTTGCTTTTCCTTGTACCCTTATGTAGCCCCCAAGAGCTGGTTTAATATTGCAAATAGTATAGCGGATCTTCCAATCCTTGTCATAATTCAAATTGCCTAGCTTGTAGCCCCCAAGTATCGGGTAAATATATATATTAAGCCGGTACTTAGTTGAAGAGTAGATCATGGGTAGCCCCCAAGTCCGGGTCAGTATAAAAATGATGAGCCGAAACTTCCCTGTAAACTTGGAAAGCGCCGTGTGTAGCCCCCAAGCGCCGGCTTAACTTTACGAAGATGAGCCGGAACTTCATTGTAGATTTGGAGAGCGCCTTGTGTAGCCCCCAAGTGCCAGCTTAACTTTACGAAGATGAGCCGGAACTTCATTGTAGACTTGGAGAGAAAACACAGACATTAGCCCCCAAGTGTCAAGTATATTGCTTGCAATCTGCTTGAAACTTGTAGCATACCAGCTTCATTAATCATCTATGAATATCTTATCCTGGCGACTTAATCCTGCTGAACTGTTTTGTTTTTTGTGCAATACAGGAAGCCTTGGAGGCGGCCGAGTCTGATCTGACCGGCTTAAAGGAAAACCTTGCTTTGCAACAAACCGCCCGGTCTGAGGCGGAAGAAAAATGGCGGGTTGCCGTTAAGGAGCTTGAGAAGGTACAAGCTGATTTTTCAGCTTTCAAAAAGAGCGCTGAGTCTACCCAAGCCGCCCTGACCAAGCGCGCAGACGATGCTGACCAGCAACTCAAGCGCGTGTCAGATGAGCTGCAAACCCTCAAGCGCCATATCTCTAGGATGACTTCTGCTATCTTTGGTAAGCACTGAATACTTAGCAAATTTCCTTGCCTTGTTTAAAAACTTGCGCGGGCGGCTTATAACACCAAAATCTTTCCTTGCAGGTCAAAGAAGCCGCCAACTATCTTCAGACAGCTTGTTGAAGTTAAAAGCAGTATACTCCTTGGCAGAACAGCTATACTGTGGGACCCTTTGTACCATCAAAGCAATGCTGAACGAAGAAAGCATCCCCAAATTCATGAAGGGAGTGATAGAACTCTTATCAACTCTGCCTAAGCAAATCGAAGAGCTCAAACGATCAGCCGCCAGGAAGGGAGCAATGGCCGCGCTAAGCCGGTCTTTGGCCTTTGCCCCTGAACTGACTGCAGAAGAGATGATGGATGGCTTTCCGTCCAAGAAAGACGACGGCTCAGATTTCACAGAAGCTGACTATGCCAAGTGTATGAAGGCCTCCAGAGTACTCGCATCAGCACTGGCGGACGAAGTTGATCTGACTACATACCAGGCGGCTTACGGTGTGGACAGCAAACGAGTGCGCTGCCCAACCTTCGAAGCCAGGGACTTGACACCTGCCCGCCGTAAGCAACTCTTTGCTCCTGAAATTGACCCGTCCCCCCTCTTTGACGAGGCTCAGTTTGAAGCTTTAACAAACTGCAACTGGGATGTGGACAATCTTCAGATCGAAGAGGTCGAAGACCCGGCGCAGGATGACCCGCCATCAAGCTGAAATCTTGCTTCTGAAATTGATAACCCGACTTCTTGACCCGCCAAGGCTAGCAGTGTACAAAAACTTTAAGTCCGTGGTATTTTGGGCTCCCTGTGGAATTTGTAATAGGCATAGAAAAAACTTGTTTGCCTGAGCCGTGCCATCGCGCACGTATGAATCTTTACACAACTTGATGCATGCTTATCTGTCTTGTGTTCTGCTCATAATATCAGATTTCACGGCGGCTCATCTTAGGAGATAAACCCTGTAAAAACAAACAAGACAGAATATGTTCTGTATTGCTGTGAGGGCGGCTTGAAAAAGCACAACCCGGAGATGTTAAATCTTTCATGACCTTGCTTTTTCGAAAACTCATATGCCGGTTCTTCTGGGTGGATTCGCCACTTGAACTGTTAACAGCACAGGGTCTCTAACGAGAGTGAGCGTCAATTGCTTTGAACGGCTTAGGGTCTCTAGGCGAGATTAACTGATAAGAGCGCAACGAACCAGAGAGAGACGCAGTAGGGCATGAGTACCCCCAGGGCCCATAAGCTACCTATCACGTGACATAAATCCGTCGTTTGAACCTTAAACAGTGCAAGGTCTTTTAAAAGAGTAACTGTTTAAGAGTACGAACGGGCCACATAGCGGAGAGTCGGCAGCAGATGGGTGAGTTTATCCTCGCTTTCCGTAAGCCGGCCCTCACGTGACAAGAGCCGCCGGTTTAACCTTGACCAGTACAGGGTCTCTAGCGAGAGTGACTATCAAATATGTTTGAAAAGCTCAGGGTCTCTAATCGAGATTAACTGGTAAGAGTTCGGCGGGTCACCTGGTGGAGCAGCATGCAGACAGGTTTAACTCAAACTTGCGGTGGCTGAAGAGCCGATCAAGAGGGTGTGTAAGCTAAACCCGGCGGGTTAGAAGCCCCCAAATGACCTTGTTGACGGAGTCAACTTTTTGGGTATATAACCCGGCCTTACAGTGGCTGAAGAGCCGATCAAGAGGGTGTGTAAGCTTAACCCTGGCGGGTTAGAATCCCCCAAATGACCTTGTGGTGTGTCCACTTTTGCACAATCGGAAATGTATAACAGGTAGAGGCCCCGGCTTGCAGGGATACCAACTTTATTATATATATATGTGATATATACAATGATGATGTACAATGGTGGGAGTCGATGACTCAAGTATAGTAAGGCCGCAGATGAGCGATGTTCCACGGCCGGTGGGTCTCCTGCCCAGAAGTGCGTGACTCGTCTCGGACGTCAATGAGATAGTATGACCCATTGTTGAGATTTCTGTTGACCACAAAGGGTCCTTCCCATGGGGGAGAAAGCTTGTGCGCATCCGTCTGATCTTGAATCAGACGCAAGACCAAGTCGCCTTCCTGAAACGTCCGGGTCTTAACTCTGCGGCTATGATAGCGACGCAGGTCTTGTTAATAAATCGCCGATCGAGCCGCCGCCAGATCACACTCTTCATCCAAAGCATCTAACGCGTCCTGACGCGCTGTCTCATTATCTGTCTCAACGTAAGCCGCCACCCTCGGCGAGTCATGACGTATATCACTTGGTAACACGGCTTCTACACCATAAACCATGAAGAAAGGCATATAGCCTGTTGACCTGTTGGGAGTCGTTCTGATGCTCCATAAAACTGATGGTAACTCTTCTACCCAACAACCCGACGTTCGCTGTAGAGGAACCATAAGCCGGGGCTTGATGCCTCTCAAGATCTCCTGGTTAGCACGCTCCGCCTGACCATTGGATTGTGGATGAGCAACAGCAGAGACGTCAAGCCGGATGTGCTCACTTTCACAGAACGCCTGCATAGCCCCCTTGGATAGGTTTGTGTCATTGTCCGTGATGATACTGTGAGGGTAACCAAAACGGTAAATCAATTTTTTGACAAATTGAACTGCCGTAGCCACGTCACACTTGCCGACCGGCTCAGCCTCAACCCACTTGGTAAACTTATCCACCGCCACCAAAAGGTGGGTTTTCTTGTCTTTAGATCTCTTGAAGGGCCCGACCATATCAAGCTCCCAGACTGCAAACGGCCAGGTAATTGGTATCATCCGCAATTCCTGAGCTGGAACGTGAGCACGTCGCCCGAACTTCTGACATCCATCACACTTGATGACCAAGTTTTCTGCATCCTTATGAGCCGTCAGCCAGAAGAAACCATGCCGGAAAGCCTTAGCCACCAAAGATTTTGAGCCGGCATGATGACCACAATTGCCGGCGTGAATTTCATTTAAGATCTCCTTACCCTCTTCAGGAGAAACGCAACGCTGAAAAACGCCAGTGACGCTACGCTTATGTAACTCGCCATTGATGATAGTCATGGATTTAGACCGCCTTATGATTTGTCTCGCCCAGGTCTCATCTTCGGGCAACTCGCCGCGAGTCAAGTACGCCAGGTACGGCAACGTCCAGTCAGGGATAGCATGCAGAGCCGCCACCAGCTGCCCCTCCGGGTCAAGTATAGCCAGATCCTCCTCTGAAGGTAGTTTAACAGATGGGTGATATAACACATCCTCTGAAGGTAGTTTAACAGATGGGTGATATAACACATCCAAGAAAACGTTAGGCGGTACCGGCTTACGCTGAGAGCCCAATCTTGACAATGCATCAACCGCCTCGTTCTTGCGGCAGTCAATATGATCCACCTGATAACCCTTGAAGTGTCCAGCAATGATGTCCACCGCCTGACGATAAGCCGCCATCCGTGGGTCTTTAGAATCCCACGTCCCTGAAACTTGCTGAGCCACGAGGTCTGAGTCGCCAAGACATCTAACCCGGCTCAGGTTCATCTCCTTAGCCACATGGAGGCCATGAAGTAAAGCCTCATACTCAGCTGCATTGTTAGTACAGGGAAATATCAACCTTAACACATAACAAAACTTGTCACCTCTAGGGGAAGTTAAGACAACTCCAGCCCCTGATCCTTCCAACTGTCTGGATCCATCAAAGTGAATTGTCCAGTATGTGTTATTCGGCTTCTCCTCGGGCGACTGACACTCCGTCCAGTCATTTATAAAGTCCACTAAAGCTTGAGACTTGACAGCCGTGCGAGGCACATACTTCACATTAAGAGGCCCAAGCTCCAGTGCCCACTTAGCAATCCTCCCAGTGGCTTCTCTGTTCTGAATTATGTTTCCCAACGGGGCTGAGCTAACCACGGTGATCTGGTGTCCCAAGAAGTAATGCTTCAACTTGCGATTTGCCATGAATACCCCATATATTAATTTTTGCCAATGTGGGTACCTTTGCTTGGATTCTATCAGGACTTCACTGACGTAGTAAACCGGCCTCTGAACCGGGTATTCTTTCCCTGCCTCCTTACGCTCCACAAAAATCGCGGCGCTGACTGCCCTGTTGTTAGCCGCCAAATAGAGGAGTAAGGGTTCCTTCTCAGCCGGAGCGGCCAAGACCGGCGGCTCAACCAGCTGCTTCTTGAGCGCCTCAAACGCTTCACCCGCCGTCGTACTCCAGACAACATTGTCTGTTTTCTTCATCATCTGATACAGAGGAATAGCCTTCTCACCTAGGCAGCTTATGAACCGGCTTAATGCAGCGATCCGACCTGCCAGGCGCTGAACGTCATTAATGCACGCCGGCTCAGACAGGGAGGTAATAGCCTTTATCTTGTCCGGATTAGCTTCAATACGACGCTCAGAGACTAGAAATCCCAAAAGCTTGCCTGTAGGAACTCCAAAGACACACTTAGCCGGGTTAAGCATCATCTTGTAAACCCGTAAATTATCGAACGTTTCCTTCAGGTCGTCAAGTAGAGTCTCCTTCTTTCTTGACTTGACCACAATATCATCCACATAAGCATGAACATTGCGCCCAATTTGACTATGAAGACAGTTCTGCACACAACGCTGGTAAGTCGCCTGGGAACTCTTGAGCCCAAAAGGCATAGACACATAGCAGAAAGCACCAAAAGGCGTGATGAAAGCCGTCTTCTCTTGGTCTTTAACTGCCATCTTGATCTGACGATACCCTGAGTAAGCGTCCAGGAAGCATAAACTCTCACAACCCGCCGTTGCATCAATAATCTGGTCCATACGGGGGAGAGCAAACGGGTCAACTGGACAGGCCTTGTTAAGGTCCGTGTAATCCACACACATACGCCACGTGCCATTCTTCTAAAGCACTAGCACCGGGTTAGCTAACCACTCCTGGTGAAAAACCTCCACGATGAACCCCGCTGCTAAGAGCCGGGCCACCTCTTCCCCAATTGCTTTACGCCGCTCTTCATTGAAACGGCGAAGGAACTGCTTGATCGGCTTGAACTTAGGATCCACATTAAGGTGGTGCTCAGCGAATTCTCTCGGTACACCCGGCATGTCAGACGGCTTCCATGCAAAGATGTCCCGATTCTCACGGATGAATTCGATGAGTGCGCTTTCCTATGCGGGGTCCATGTTAGCCCCGATAGTGAACTGCTGTGATGAGTCGCCCGGAGTGAAATCTACCTGCCTGGTATCATCCGCCGCAAACTTGAGTGGCGGCTCAGATTCCGTGTTAGGCTTCTTCAGTGGAGTCATATGTTCCGGGTCAACATTTTCCTTATAAAACTTGAGCTCTGCCTCAGCACAACTTGACTCTGCGTAAGCTGCGTCACCTTCCCCACACTCAAGAGCCATCTTCCGATCACCATGCACGGTAATCGTCCCGTTCAACCCGGGCATCTTGAGCTGTAAGTAAACATAGCAAGGCCTAGCCATGAACATGGCATAAGCCGGCCGTCCAAACAGAGCGTGATATGGGCTCTTGATTTTGACCACTTCAAACCACAAAGACTCCACCCTGTAGTTGAATTCGTCACCAAAAGCTACCTCCAAAGAAATCTTTCCCACTGGATAAGCCGATTTTCCGGGCACCACACCGTGAAAAACTGTTGAAGAGGGCTTAAGATCCTTATCAAGCAAATCCATCCGGCTGAAAGTGTCATAATACAGGATGTTGATGCTGCTGCCACCATCCATAAGCACCTTAGTGAACACATATCCTCCCACTTCGGGGGCAACTACTAAAGCCAGTTGCCCCGGGTTATCAACACGCGGCGGGTGATCCTCCCTACTCCAAGTTATGTCATACTCGGACCACTTCAAATACTGCGGGAGAGCCGGCATGACTGCATTAACTGCCCGCTTGCGCACCTTCCGGTCTCGCTTGTCGAGGCTGGTTGTAAAAACATGATACTGACCCCCACTGAGCTGTTTCGGGTTAGTCTGGTACCCCGATTGGTTATTCTGCTGCTGGCCTCCACCGCCAGACTATTGATGATGACCTCCTTGATTGCCTTGACCCTGGTACCTGGATCCTGAGCCGCCTGATGGACCATTACCATTATTACGATGTTGCTGAAGGCTGTATTCCCGAAACTGCCGCATAATACTGCAATCCCTCCAAGTGTGACCTGCTAGCATATCAGGCCGACTGTGCTCTGGACAAGGTTTATTGAGCATCTCTTCCAGGTTGAAAGGAGCTTTGCCCTTGTTAAAGGGTGGCCTGAAATTCCCATTGCCCTTAGCACGATTGTTCCCAGTGCTGGTGTTCGCCACCAATTTTGACCCGCCGTCCGGGTTCTTCCGCTTGCCCGGGTTGCTATTTCCGGCCGTGTTTTGCTGTTGACCCTTGCCATTGTTGTTTTTCTTACCCTGACCCGATTTCTCATCATCGGAGCCAGGGTCCTTCGTGTTATCGGAGTCTGCATACTTGGTGAGAGCCGCCATGAGCTCCCCCATATCCTGGCACGTGCGCTTGAGCCGGCCAAGCTTCTGCTTCAAAGGTGTGAAATGGCAATTCTTCTCTAGAATCAAAACTGCTTGAGCCGCCGTAATCTGTTCTGAAGAGTGGATGATGGTTGAGACCCACCGGACCCAGTGATGAGCCGACTCGTCATCCCGCTGCACGCAATGGTCCAGATCCACAATCGTCATGGGCTGCTTGCATGTTCCTTGGAAATTTTTGATGAATTTCGCCTTTAACTCAGACCAGGAATTAATGGTGTTGGGTGGCAAGCCCTTCAACCACGTGCGAGCCGGCCCTTCCAGCATCATGATGAAATATTTGGCACATACTGCATCACTGACGTCTAACATCTCCATGGCCAGCTCATAGCTTTCGATCCAAGCCTCTGGAGGTAGGTCAGCTGTATAATTGGGCACCTTGCGAGGGCCCTTGAAATCCTTCGGCAGACGCTCGTTCCGTAGAGCCGGCGCTAAACACGGCACTCCCACAGCCTTGGAGGTCAATCCTGCCCTTACTAAGACAGAAGGTGCAACTGTGGGTTCCTGATGAGCCGCCGCCGCCGCCAGAGCCGCCGCTTCTCGCTGTGCTCTTGCCCGATCCACCAGCGCCTGAGCATCCAGAGCCGCCCGATCGACTCGCGGCGGGTTTCGATGTCGTTCACTGCTAGAAACCGCCAGCGACTCATAACGCCGGCTGTAGCTGCGGCTGGGGATGGGAGTTGAATGCACGCGGCTCCGGCTGTAAGTATACTTCTCCTGTTGGGCCACCGCCGTCCGTAGGTATCCAATAGCATTCCGCACCTCCTCTGCAAAAGGCGCCTCGTCGGGGTTGGGAATTGTATCGAGCCTGGTGGCCGCCGCCACCATGTTCTCCGCCAGGTTAGAACAATGACCCGGTGGCATCGGAAAAAACTGTGGCGGGTTTTGGTTCCGTCGGGGCGGGTCTGGCTGCTGATGCTGAACCGCCGCCCGGCTTCCAGGTACTTCCGCCGTCCGGGTTACGGTCAAAGGCACATTCCGTCCCGTCCCTGGCGTGTTAAAAAGATTTCTGGCTTCATATTGATCCGGCAGGCGGGATTGATGCCTCATCCGATGAACCGCCGCTGCAGACTGCTGCTCTAGCTCAAGGTGGAAAGCATCTGCCCTAAGGCGCTCCGCCTCAGCATCCATCTGGGCCTTCAGCGCGTTGATTTCCTGTTGGACTCCGGCCATCTGGTTCTTCAACCTCGTGATCTCCGCGTTGCGGGCCGCTTGGTTTTCAGCAGTGACCTCGGTTTCCATCAGGGTTGTAAGCTCATTCATCAGATCCAAGAGAACCTGAGCCGGCGGCCTGCCAGCTCCTGACCCGGTCGCGCCGGCGGCTGTGCTACTGGGGGCCGGCGCTGAACCCGCCATGAAGACGGCAGCGCGGTTCGGCGGCTCATATTCCTCCGGCTCATGATATTCTGACTCGGGGTAATGCTCGATGTAGCCTCCAAGCCCACCATTGTGAAGCTGATAGATTGACTCCGTCTCTCCGCTCGAAGATCCATCCTCTGAGCAGATGAGGGTATCTTCCCGCGACATAGAACCTTCAAGCTCCATGCCCTGGGTGAAGCCGACGAAGACATGCTTCCTGCCCGGGTTAGCGTGGGCGGGTCGCACGCGTCGGGCGGGTGGCTCGCGCCGGGCCGGCTCGACGATGTAGGTGCAGATGTCCGGCCTGGGTTCAGATCCGCTGATCTTGCCGATGAAGACGTGGATTCCACCGAAGGGGACCCGGAACCCATACTCAATGGAGTCGGCCTCGGGGCCCTAGCCGGCGTCGTCGATGTAGAGCCGGCCACGGCGAGTCTTGGTCATCCTGCCAACAGCGTACCCCTCAATCCCTGGGAGATAGCCCTTTGAGAACTCAACACCACCGAGCGCTGGCCCCACGGTGGGCGCCAACTGTCGTGGTTTTGTCACGGCAGATGTCTGAAGACTTAGGTTCGAGGCCATCGCTAAGACGGTGGACTCAAAGGGGTTGTTCGAGACGAGGGACACTAGTTTACCCAGGTTCGGCCCCTCAAGAAGAGGTAAAAGCCTACGTCCTGCTTGTGCTATATTGATTGGAGTATCGATTACAAGGGAGCGGATTCACTTGACCTAGTTCTCGATTGATTGGTTTCTTGTCTAAGCCGCCCCAGAGTCTCACCTTTATATAGGAGGTCGAGGCTCTGGGTTACACGAGTCCTAAACCGACTCATACATCGTAGTTGATCCTGTCTCTAAGACACCTTGCCGTCTTGGGCAAGCCGTCTCCGGGCGGCTTAACCGCCCGGGTCTTCACACCATCTTCTGTCTCTGGGCCTTCGTCTTGGCCCGTCAGGTAAGCCGCCATGCGGCCTGGCCTTCATATTCCGGCCCACCTTATAGGTCTTGGCTACGAGCCGCCAGGTATGACCCGGCCCCTCCTAGGCGGGTCTCACCACGGGGTTATATCCCCAACACTGGGGGTGCTGCCACTATCTGGTCCCCGATGGTTGTACCGCTGCCTCCGGGCGGTTGTACTACCAATTGCTGGGTGACCCTGGGTGGCAGCCCTGGGCGGTTGTACCGGCCCAACACCGGGCTACAACTGGACACGGTTCTGTTGTGCTGCGGTTGTTGGGCGGAGGTTGGATGGTTGTACCGCTATATTACTATAGCCCGTTACTACCGGTGTCTCAAGCGGTTCTACCGCTTGGGACTTTGCCATGTCCAGCGATCGAGTTGAACGGTTGCACCCGACCAACTTTCTGTTGTGGTCCGGTGGTTGGGCGGTAGTAGGGCGGTTGTACCCGTCTTGCCGGTTGTACCGGTTGTACCGCCCACTCCACCGGTTGTACCGCCCGTGTGCTATTCTGCACATAACGGGCAGATTTGTGGGGACCTATTTAAGGGGGTCTTCTTCCCCAATGGTTCCCTGACCTTTGAGCAAGTTTTCCCCCACCATTGTTGACCTCTTGGAGCTTGCTATCTCTCAATCCCTCCAATGATTCTTGCTAGTTCTTGAGGGAAAAGAGAGAGGAGATCTAGATCCACATTTCCACCAATCACTTTCTCCTCTATGTGAGGGGAACCCCTTGGATCTAGTTCTTGGAGTTCTTGGTGTTCTTCTTTGTTCTTCCTCTCATTTTCCTCCCTAGCATTAGTTGCTTTGGTGGGATTTGGGAGAGAAGGACTTGGGCACTCCGTGTGCCCTTGCCATTGCATTTGGTGCATAGGTTTGAGTTCTCCACGGTGATACGTGGAAGTGAAGTTTGAGAAGCTTATTACTCTTGGGTGTTTGAGCACCCTAGAGCTTGTTCCTCTTGGGTGCCTTGGCACCCTAGACGGTTGGTGGTGCCTCGGAGCTCAATCATTGTGGTGTAAAGCTCCGGGCAAGCGTTGGGGTCTCCAATTAGGTTGTGGAGATTGCCCCGAGCAATTTGTATGGGTACCGGTGACCTCCCCCAAGGGTTGCCATTTGTACGGGTTCGGTGACCGCCCTCAAGGGTCCCTTAGTGGAATCACGGCATCTTGCATTGTGCGAGGGCGTGAGGAGATTACGGTGGCCCTAGTGGCTTCTTGGGGAGCATTGTGCCTCCACACCGCTCCGAACGGAGATCAGCATCCGCAAGGGTGTGAACTTCGGGATACATCACCGTCTCCACGTGCCTCGGTTATCTCTTACCCGAGCCCTTTACTTGTGCACTTTACGTTGTGATAGCCATATTGTTTCTTGCTATATATCTTGCTATCACTTAGTTGTTTATCTTGCTTAGCATAAGTTGTTGGTGCACATAGGTGAGCCTAGTTGTTTTAGGTTTTGTGCTTGACATATTAAACATTAGTTTTATTCCGCATTTTTTCAAGCCTAAACCGTAATTATTTTAAAGCGCCTATTCACCCCCCCTCTAGGCGACATCCACGTCCTTTCAACCCCGCTGCCACGGGAGGGTAGGACAAAAGATGTCATGCAAGTTCTTTTCCATAAGCACATATGACTATTTACGGAATACATGCCTACATTACATTGATGAACTGGAGCTAGTTCTGTATCGCCCTAGGTTATGACTGTTACATGATGAATATCATCCAACGAGTTACCGATCCAGTGCCTACGACCTTTCCACTTATTGTTCTTGCTAAGTTACTACTGCTGTTGCTGCTGTTCCAACTGTTACAAAACTATTGCCAGTACTGTTACCGCTACTGTTACTATTGCTACTACTATCAAACCTATCATGTTACTGTGCTACTGATCACTTTGCTGCAGATATTTATCTCCAGGTGTGGTTGAATTGACAACTCAACTGCTAATACTCTCAAGTATTCTTTGGCTCCCCTTCTGTCGAATCTATAAATTTGGGTTGAATACTCTACCCTCGAAAACTATTGCGATCCCCTATAAATCTAGCATGGATAATACAATGAAAAAGTGTGGACACCGACAACTGGAATGAAATGTGTGAACATGAATATAATGTCGGTTGAAATGCGTACTCCCTCAAGCTTAGGCTTTTGGCCTAGCTTGGTAATCACCATCCGTGATAACCATCCGGTCCCATGTAGAAGTGTTGTGGCGACGACACTTGAGCGTCCCTCTCCTGGGGCTCCTCCTCTGCCGCAGCTTGGTTATTCCGGTAGGTAACAATGTCATCTGGCATGATCCTATAGCCGTTCCTGGCAATAGAATCAAATAAAGCAGGTGCTGGCAACGGAATAATATCATGGGTAAACACGCTGAATACTAAGTTGTAGCGAATACTATGAAAAGAATCAGCTACATCAATAAATTGATGGTCCTCCAATGCCTTGTGATCTAGATAAACCTTGGGCAAAGGATAGTCATCTGGGCGTATCTGAACATTAAAACGACTCGCTAAATGAGCAGCATAAATACCACCGTGTATCTTGCCCTTATTCCTGTTAAGGTGTAGGCGACGTGCAATAATAGCCCCTAGGCTAATGGTATGATCATTGTGTAGTTGATGACCCACAAGTATAGGCGGTCAATCGTAGTCCTTTCGATAAGTAAGAGTGTCGAACCCAACGAGGAGCAGAAGGAAATGACAAGCGGTTTTCAGCAAGGTAGTTTCTGCAAGCACTGAAATTGTAGGTAACAGGTAGTTTGATAGCAAGATAATTGGTAACGAGCAAGTAAAGGTAACGGTAAATAAAGTGCAGCAAGGTAGCCCAATCCTTTTGTGGCAAAGGACAGGCCAAAACGATCTCTTATAATAAGCAAAGTGTTCTTGAGGGTACACGGGAATTTCATCTAGTCACTTTCATCATGTTGTTTTGATTCGTGTTCGCTACTTTGATAATTTGATATGTGGGTGGACCGGTGCTTGGGTGTGGTTCTTACTTAAACAAACCTCCCACTTATGATTAACCCCCACGCAAGCATCCGCAACTACGAGAAAAGTATTAAGATAACATCTAACCATAGCATTAAACATGTGGATCCAAATCAGCCCCTTACGAAGTAGCGCATAAACTAGGGTTTAAGCTTCTGTCACTCTAGAAACCCATCATCTAATAACTACTCCACAATACATTCCCTTAGGCCCAAGTATGGTGAAGTGTCATGTAGTCGACGTTCACATGACACCACTAAGGGAATCACAACATACATATCATCAAAATATCGAACACATATCAAATTCACATGATTACTTGCAACATGACTTCTCTCGTGACCTCAAGAACAAAGGTAACTACTCACAAATAATATGCATGCTCAAGATCAGAGGGGTATTGAATAGCATAATGGATCTGAACATATAATCTTCCACCAAATAAACCATATAGTAATCAACTACACAAGGTAATCAACACTACTAGTCACCCACAGATACCAATCTGAGGTTCTAGTACAAAGATTGAACACCAGAGATGAACTAGGGTTTGAGAGGAGATGGTGTTGTTGAAGATTTTGATGAAGAATGGCCTCCCAATGATGAGAGGGTTGTTGGTGATGACGATGGCTTCGATTTTCCCCTCCGGGAGGGAAGTTCCCCCGGTGGAATCGCTCCGCCGGAGGGCAAAAGTGCTCCTGCCCAAGTTCCGCCTCGAGACGGCGACGTTCCGTCCCGAAAGTCCTCTCTTGATTTTTTTTTCTAGGTCAAAACACCTTATATACCATAAGATGGGCTCCGGAGGTGGGCCGTGCTGAGCACAACCCACTAGGGCGCGCCTGGGGGGCCTGGCACGCCCTGGTGTCTTGTGCTCACCAGGGTGGCCCCCTCCGGTAGTTATTTTCTCCAATATTTATTATATATTCCATAAAAAATCTCTGTGAAGTTTCAGCTCATTTGAAGATGTGCAGAATAGGTATCTCTGGTATGCTTTTTCAGGTCCAGAATTCCAATTGCCAGTATTCTCCCTCTTTATGCAAACCTTGTAAATTATGAGAGAAACGGCATTAGAATTACTCCATAAAGCATTATTATTCATAAAAACATTGTAAATAACAGTAGGAAATCATGATGCAAAATGGGCGTATCAGTAGTGCACGGCATAAAATAGCAAGGTCAGGGGCACTGAGTGCACCGACCTTCTCCCTAGCAGTTAAACATTTCGCGATGAATAAAGCGAAGTAATGCACAGAAGGAAACTGCAAACTGGTGGCAGTGGCATTTGACACGCCTCTTTCATCACCCACTGTCAAAGTAAGGAGAAAGTCCTCAAACTCTGCTGGTCTAGGCTCTCTTAGTTCCCCTACAGAAGGAATCAGACATATGTCACAAAAGTCAGTAAGCGGTATCTGATGGGTTTCAGCATATAGATCGAACTGCACCTCAGGAGGATTATTCTTACTCAAAAAATGAAAACTTTGCACAAAGGAATTTGTAAGGATGTGGTGTTGGTCACACTCATCTGCGAGGAAGTTGGTCAGCCCAACATTTGCAACGAATTGGGCAAACTCTTGATAGAACCCGACCTCCTCCATAAAGGGATTATGCGGCCATTCGCACGGCCGCACCTCCGGCTTTCTCGGAGTGTTGAGGTCATTGTCCGACGATTCCCCAATGACTCCTGTAGCATTCCTCTTGGAGGCAAACTTCCTAAAGAAACTCATCTTATTCCTATAAATAAATTTCTGAAAATTTTAGTCCACAATTTTTTTTGTCAATAAAACTTTATAAGATTGATAGCAACTACTCATAAGGATGCCTAGAGGCCATATCAAGCATTCAAACTACTTAGGACTCTAAGAATTCAACATGCAAGCTCATCTACAGCAGCACTGAGAGTAGCTAATTATTTTGAAAATAAACCACTAAATCAAAAATGTGGCACCCCGATAGAGGGCCGACGCACGCCAGCACCAGGATAAGACCTGGCGCACGTCAAAGGCATGATACAGCAATTCCAGGCACAAAAATGGCTTTATTAATATAATGGAGTAATACAATACTGTTGCTTACAACAATATTACATAACTCCAGGGCTAACTAAATGGCGGCAGAGGTCTTGGTTCAGCAGCAATGACGTCTCTGGCTGGGCTCCATAACTCATAGGACTGGCTGGGTTACGATCTAACACGACGGATCTTCTCCTGCAACTGGCCACGTGCAAGGCAAGGTGAGTACTTTGAATGTACTCGCAAGACAACCAAATACATAGCATCCAAACAAACAGATGACAAAGCAAGCCCTATGCTATGCATGAATTAATTCTAAGCATGGCATAAAATTTAACAAGGAAAGCATGGATCAAGCATGGCATAACATAGATCAGGCATATCATCTACATGACATAGGAGGGAAATAGTCACACTAGGTGCCTACAGTACTTACTATTACCGAATGCCAACTTACTCTCTTCTGGGTTGTCACTCAACCCTCGATATACTCATGATCCAACCTGAAACGGATCCAAGTCCAGTCCAAATCATTTGGTCATCCAGCCACTCATCATATAGCCATCCCTTGGCTAACACATCATATTCCTGACATCATCTGATGTCTACTCACGATGAGTTCTTTCATCATTATCATCATTAATACGGTTGACCACCTAGTGAGGTCTGGACGGGCTGTCCAATACCGTGGACGCGGCTCTTCGAATAGATTTTTACACTCTGCAGAGGTTGCGCACTTTACCCACACCATGAAGCACCTGGCCTCGTGATCCCACTCGGGTGGACTAGCGTTGCTTCAACAAAACCTGCCTGACCCGTGACCCTTTCATCGTACCACCGGCACTCATCCTCCCCCGGAGGCTTGCCCTGGGTGGCCCCTATGTCCTCATGACACCTGCCACCGTCGTGGCCCAAACTAAATAGTCCCAAACGGGGACTAAACTGTCTCAAACGGGGACATGCGCACATCACCATAAAAAACAACTGGGCTCATAGGGTTATCGCCGCCTACCTGATCAGGGTAGCACGCGCGCATAACCCTCCCTCTTTGGAGGCACCGGTGAAAGAGCACGTGGTCAGGCCAAGTCAAGGCCGTCCCATACCGGCAAATGTGGTTGCACGGGTAAGCCCGGACAGGTGACTCAAGATCAACCAACTATGTTGCATTAATTCAACTCCTCATATCCACAAACTGCCGGATGAAACCCCAAATAATCATAGATAGTAATCTCTTAATCCAACTCAACATACCCATCATCGCACCATTACCTCGTCAATTATAACTGCTAACAGTCATTTAACAGTAGCATGACAAGATCATAGTACTGATGATCGTGGCATGAGATCAAACCACAGTACTAGCATGTCAATGTTATTAACAATATTATTATTAGCATGGCAATATGAAAACAGGGCATGACATTAAATGGAAAGTAATGCTAGTATCTAATACCGATGTCATCACATGTGTATGCAAATGCAGACTAACAGGTAATAGATGAACACACAGGGTGCAAGCAAAGTCATCACACAAGTCCGGAGCACATGGTAAGAGGTTGGCTTGCCTGGGGGTCGATGAATACGCCGGGAATAAGTGCGATCACCTCGCGAAAGAATTTGCTGGAAAGGGTTCTCTCACATAGGGGACATATATAGGGCAAGGGAAAAATGGTTATTTTCACAATGTAAACACATTATGAAAATAATGTCATCGGAACGGGCTCGACGAAATGAAAACGTGGGCGCTGGTTTTACCTCGATCGGAGTTACGAGCGCGAAGATACGAGCGTTCATTCGTTAGGCAGGAAATAAATAAAAACCATTTATTTCTGCTCTTAACCACTGAACGTTCATAATATAGCAGATCCGGTCGGCTGGTTAAAAATGAAAGCGTATTTTTCAGGTTACACTTTCGACAAGGGAAAGCGTACTTTCAAAATACCGCCTCCACTTAACCGGCTGGGCCCAGCCGCTGTCTCACTTACGGGCGAGGCCCACCCTATCTCTCTCTCTCCTCCCGGTCGTTCATCCCCTTCCTCCCGACCGGAGACAGGGGCAAGGGCAGCCGGCCGCCGGCGTCGTGGTCGCCTCGCCGCACTAGGAGGCCGGCCGGCGAGCTCTCTGGCACCGGCGTGCCACGCCGCGCCCGAGGGTGGTCACGGGGCCACCGGAGGCGGGCTACAGCGTCGTCGCCACTGGACGGGGCACGGTGGCCGACGGGCGCTCTCGGTGCCGCTGCAGCAAGGCTTCCCCGGAGAAGCTGAGGGCGGCGGCGGCCCTGCGAGCCATGGGGAAGGCGGCGGCCGCGACTGAGAGGAGGGGAGGGCCGGGCGCTTGCTGCGGTGACCGAGGGAATCGACGGCGAGGCCTCGGCCATTGGAGGGGGATGGAGCTCCTAGAGCTCAAGGGGAGGGGCTGGGGACTTGCTGCTGCTCGGGGGGGCTCGGGGCACGCTATTTATAGCTGAGGGGAGGGGCTCTCTCAACGGTAGCCGGAGCTTCCAGAGACGGTGGCGCTCCGGCGGTTGACAGAGGCGGTAGGAGCTTCGGGACGAGGGGGGAAGGGCTCTGGAGGGTTCACGCGCGCGATAGGGAGTTCTCCGACGCTCCTGGACAGACTGAGACTGGCCAGAGAGGGCTCTCGAGGTCTCTGGTGCACAGGGCACGCGTTTGGCGCGTTCTGCCCATGGTCACCACTGGCACCACGTGGACTGAGCTCCAAAACGCTCTCAAATCATGTCTACCGCGTGGGCACAGGGTCAAACAACTGATGTGAGCTCTCAGGTCAGGGGGAGGGTCCCTGGTGTGACTACTCCTAGGTCAAACACCAGCTGGCAGCCATGTGTTTGTGCTGTGGTGTGGCCACCACAGTGCACCTCTTGGCTTGATATCAGGCAGGGATTGATCACCTACTAAGGTGACTAACTTGACCAAGTTTCAGCTCCCCTGGACCACTCTAGATAGTACCTCCTTTGCAAAGTGCCAGACTGGACAGAAATAGAAATGATGGAGCTGGGGATGAATGACTAAATGAAAATGGCCCAAATTTGGAGGAGGCCAATGGTTTAGGCATATGAAGTCACTTTAAAAGTTTCATACCATTTGCATAAGTATAAATGGTACTTCCTTCACAGTGCTCCAATCTGGATAGAAACTTGACTAATTTGCTGAGGAAGATTGGATAAATGGAATGGGCTAATTTTTGGAGGACAAGGGTAATTTATCATAATGAATCACCCTGCAAATTTTAGCCCAAGGAGATCAAGGAATCAAGCACTTCCTTTTCAAACTGGAAATCTGGACAAAATTTGCAAAGGGAAGGGGTGCTCAAAATTTGAATTGAAGAACTTGATATTTTGATGGAAATGGAGAAGATGTGGATATGAGAAGCTCCACAAATTATTTGGGATGTTTCCTAGCTACCAAAATGGTAGTTCCTTTGGAAAGGCCCCAAAGTGAGATATTGGCTTTAAATAGGAAAATACAATTTCCCCTATTTAATTATAGCCAATATTTTTATTAGAGCTCAATATGATCACAAAGAATATCTCCACCAGTTTTCATGGCCTCTGGAGATGGATAGTTATTTTCCTGGATTTAATTCCTCAGAAAGGCAGAAAGAGGAATTAATTCTAGATGAGAAATATTGCATATGACTTAGCAATATTTTTGCACATCTAGGGTTTATGAGAGAATAAGGATCTCTGGAAATTTTTGGGAGGATTATCAGAGCAAGGAAAAATGATAGCTCCTTTGGAAACACAAAGGCAGGATCTCCAGTTCCAATATTTTGGAACTAGGGTTTGAATGAGATTCGGGGTTTACGGACAAGAGCTTGGCTGGCACATGAGCATGGGAAAGGCACTGAGAGGTTGAGGATTGACTGGATTCACCTGGTCACTTGCCAGATTCTAGCGGAAAAATTTGGGAGAGAAAAGCTAGGAAGGAATAACAGCACAAAAATCGATAACCCGATTTTTGGGGTGTTACAAACCTTCCCCCCTTAGAAGAATCTCGTCCTCGAGATTCCTAGGGTTAGCTTAGAACAAATACTATGCCTCCTGGAAAAACCTCTGGGCTGGGTCTTAACCCTGCGGTTGAAAACAACCGAGTTAAGAGTACCGAAAACTGGTACGCCCAGATCGAGATACGGATATCGCGGGATCTACTCCACAGGTAGGGGCCGCTGGGTAGCTCTGAAGTTTTTAGAAAAAGCAAGATTTCCCTTTTCCAAAATTCTCAGGGTACCACAATGAACAGTGGCCTCTCTCGCTGTCAGGTGGGCCTAGGGCCCACTGGCAGCCTTCTTCTTCTTTCTTCGGCCAACGGCTCTCTCTCTCTCTCTCGCTCTTGCGCTGTCCTGTGTGCGGCTAGGCACTGCGCACGCCTAGCTCTTGGGGCATAAAGCACCCTACGATGATAGTGCGTGGCGCGCATGAGGCCAATGCAAAGAGCACTCCCATCGCGGGCCAGCGCCGGTCGGCACTGCTCGCGGATTCACCTCCTGGACGCCGGTGATTGAGCGGCGCGCGGTCTCCTGGACCTTGCTCACCGTACACCGGGCTGGGGCTATAAAAACGACCGCGGTTTCTTCTCTCTACTCACCACCTCGCACCCTACCGCTCTTCTTCTTCCTCTTCTTTTCCTTCTAGTTGCAGGAGCGCGAGGCAAGGCGCTAATGGCAGACATGGGCTCGGAGCTAATCACGATCCTCCTGGCTGGCATGCTGGCGGCATTGGTTGGCGGCTGGCTGCTGCTATGCGCGATGATCCTTGATGATCGTCGCGATGCTGCTGCCAGAACGGTGGCTGGGGGTCAACTACGTCGTCTCAGGCCGGCGGACTAAGCGCGGGCTGCGGCGGCGAATGGTCGGCCTGTCAACATTACACAAGACGGTGACAGAGGCACCGCTGGGTCTGGGGTTAGTGCGGTTTGGTCAGCGGAACTCTACCAGCGTGGAGGCCACGCTGCTAGTTGCTCCTTGCTGAACGGCATCCACAATGGGTGGGATCAGGGTTTAGGTCTCGGGCTAGAAGGGTTGTACCGGTCTATGCTGCAATAAAATTTCCTAGAATTTCTCTGAGATTGCAACCGGGTTCCGGGCAAAGATTTTGGGACAGGGGAATTTTTGGGAAGGGCTGGTTTTCCAGGACACTAGGTTCAGGAAGACTGGCAAATGGGGCAAGCACGGATGGGCATGGATAGGGGACTTGCATTCTGCCTGAGTACTGCTGCAACTGTACTCAGGAGAAGAACTTGGCGTGCAGACATTGCTCACATGATACTCATGCAATCTATTTAGACTAGTATGCAAGCAAATGCAGAATGCACATGATAGCAAAATGTAGGCAGAAGAAAGAAACATATCTAGCATGTTACACTAAGGTGATTTAATGCTAGTGGGTGTATGTACTCCTGGTATACATACACCTACACCAGCTCGCATTTTATTATAGACTCTGAGCGAGTCCAATGTTGTTATTAGGTGTAAGTGCTCTACTGACTAAAATCTTGTTAAGAGTCCACTGCCAGCTCTGTTAAACATTTCTGCTTAACCGAGTGACAGATGAACTAGGCACACAGAGCAAACAGGCATTACAACAGCACACAATCACAAACAGTACACGTAGTACAATCATACAACAACACACAACATTACTAGGCAGCTAACATCAACACTCACTCCGAACTACAGAGTCCTAGTCCTGAACGCAGGCGATGAAACAGTCTGCGCAGCACACAAACTCGCGGCATCTCCTGGCTTCACTCGCTGCCGAAATCACAGGTGGGCCTACTTCTGCTGGGGCTCTCCTGGGGGACGAAGGCTGAGCCAACTTCTGTCTTCATCATCGGACACCTCTATGGGTTGAGGCTCAACTTCTGGAGCTGCAGGGGGATCTTGACGGAACACATCCCGACGACGAAGTCGCCGGATAGCTCCTTGAATGGAATTTGGGTGGATGCTGACTGGGCGATATAGGTCTACAGATGGCGAGGGTGGGACTAGCTGCGAAGGTGGCACTGGGTTTGGCAACAGGGAACGGGTGGTCTGGGATGCAGCTTCACGGGCCGCACGATATGCTCCCGTAACAACCCGTATAGTGTCTTGGTCAATGGCTTGGAACTCTCTAAGGATGCCGGAGACCAGAAGTCCCTGGGCATCAATATACTAGACTAGGTGGGCTATTGCTGGGTCAGCCTCTCCAACTATGCAGGCAAACTTGCCACCGGTGTCGGACGGAGAGGGAAAATAGCGGAACTCTTGCATCTCCGCTACTTGCGGAAACTGGATACGAAGATGGGTGATGGCTCCTGCGGCAGCCATCTGGACAGCCAACGCGGGGGTGGGCATGGGTTTGCCCTGAAAATTCATGGACTTCCCATCCGCTGTTGGACCTGGATTGATATACACCCTTGCATAAAATCGGCAAAGGTGGGGAACGGGTTCAGGTTGGAACACCAGATACAATGGAGGAGTACTACGGCCCAAGGTTTGAGTGAGCATCCTCGAAAGGAGGAGCGGGAAGCCGGAACAACCATCAGCCATGGTTCGGCTATGAAAGGTGGGTGTGCTGGGTGTTTTGGAAGAACTGGCCATGGCTGCTGGTATGGGGATACTATCCTGGGTTCTCTTCCAGGGATCTGGCTTACTGAATGGAGAGAGCTGCGACTCGCAGGTGGGGGGCTTAAATAGGCAATCGGACTAGGACACACCAGCATGGCGTGGATCCTTCTCGCGCCGAATAGAAGATACACGGGTACGGCTGACAACTGAGTGGGGTCACGGTCCAATCTAGGGTGGCTGGGTGGGCGGACAGCTGGGTAGGGTCGCGTCCATTCCGACTGCGCCGCCTGTTGATCCACAGTGGCCATGTCGGATGCCAGACACAGGTCAACTCTATTGGGCTCACTAGGGCGCGCCTGGGGGGCCTGGCGCGCCCTGGTGTCTTGTGCTCACCAGGGTGGCCCCCTCCGGTAGTTATTTTCTCCAATATTTATTATATATTCCATAAAAAATCTCCGTGAAGTTTCAGCTCATTTGAAGATGTGCAGAATAGGTATCTCTGGTATGCTTTTTCAGGTCCAGAATTCCAGTTGCCAGTATTCACCCTCTTTATGCAAACCTTGTAAATTATGAGAGAAAAGGCATTAGAATTACTCCATAAAGCATTATTATTCATAAAAACATTGTAAATAACAGTAGGAAATCATGATGCAAAATGGGCGTATCAGTAGTGCATGGCGTAAAATAGCGAGGTCAGGGGCACTGAGTGCACCGACCTTCTCCCTGGCAGTTAAACATTTCGCGATGAATGAAGCGAAGTAATGCATAGAAGGAAACTGCAAACTGGTGGCAGTGGCATTTGACACGCCTCTTTCATCACCCACTGTCAAAGTAAGGAGAAAGTCCTCAAACTCTGCTGGTCTAGGCTCTCTTAGTTCCCCTACAGAAGGAATCAGACATATGTCACAAAAGTTAGTAAGCGGTATCTGATGGGTTTCAGCATATAGATCGAACTGCACCTCAGGAGGATTATTCTTACTCAAAAAATGAAAACTTTGCACAAAGGAATTTGTAAGGATGTGGTGTTGGTCACACTCATCTGCGAGGAAGTTGGTCAGCCCAACATTTGCAACGAATTGGGCAAACTCTTGATAGAACCCAACCTCCTCCATAAAGGGATTATGCGGCCATTCGCATGGCCGCACCTCCGCCTTTCTCGGAGTGTTGAGGTCATTGTCCGACGATTCCCCAATGACTCCTGTAGCATTCCTCTTGGAGGCAAACTTCCTAAAGAAACTCATCTTATTCCTATAAATAAATTTCTGAAAATTTTAGTCCACAATTTGTTTTGTCAATAAAACTTTATAAGATTGATAGCAACTACTCATAAGGATGCCTAGAGGCCATATCAAGCATTCAAACTACTTAGGACTCTAAGAATTCAACATGCAAGCTCATCTACAGCAGCACCGAGAGTAGCTAATTGTTCTGAAAATAAACCACTAAATCAAAAATGTGGCACCCCGATAGAGGGCCGATGCACGCCAGCCCCAGGATAAGACCTAGCGCACGTCAAAGGCATGATACAGCAATTCCAGGCACAAAAATGGCTTTATTAATATAATGGAGTATTACAATACTGTTGCTTACAACAATATTACATAAGTCCATGGCTAACTAAATGGCGGCAGAGGTCTTGGTTCAGCGGCAATGACGTCTCTGTCCGGGCTCCATAACTCACAGGACTGGCTGGGTTACGATCTAGCACGACGGATCTTCTCCTGCAACTGGCCACGTGCAAGGTCAGGTGAGTACTTTGAATGTACTCGCAAGACAACCAAATACATAGCATCCAAACAAACAGATGACAAAGCAAGCCCTATGCTATGCATGAATTAATTCTAAGCATGGCATAAAATTTAACAAGGAAAGCATGGATGAAGCATGGCATAACATAGATCAGGCATATTATCTACATCACATAGCAGGGAAATAGTCACACTAGGTGCCTACAGTACTTACTGTTACCGAATGCCAACTTACTCTCTTCTGGGTTGTCACTCAACCCTCGATATACTCATGATCCAACCTGAAACGGATCCAAGTCCAGTCCAAATCATGTGGTCATCCGGCCACTCATCATATAGCCATCCCTTGGCTAACACATCATATTCCTGACATCATCTAATGTCTACTCACGATGAGTTCTTTCATCATTATCATCATTAATACGGTTGACCACCTAGTGAGGTCTGGACGGGCTATCCAATACCGTGGACGCGGCTATTCGAATAGATTTTTACACTCTGCAGAGGTTGCGCACTTTACCCACACCATGAAGCACCTGGCCTCGTGATCCCACTCGGGTGGACCAGCGTTGCTTCAACAAAACCTGCCTGACCCGTGACCCTTTCATCGTACCACCGGCACTCATCCTCCCCCGGAGGCTTGCCCTGGGTGGCCCCTGTGTCCTCATGACACCTGCCATCGTCGTGGCCCAAACTAAATAGTCCCAAACGGGGACTAAACTGTCCCAAACGGGGACGTGCACACATCACCATAAACAACAACTAGGCTCACAGGGTTATCGCCGCCTACCTGATCAAGATAGCACACGTGCATAACCCTCCCTCTTTGGAGGCACCGGTGAAAGAGCACGCGGTCAGGCCAAGTCAAGGCCGTCCCATACCGGCAAATGTGGTTGCACGGGTAAGCCCGGACAGGTGACTCAAGATCAACCAACTATGTTGCATTAATTTAGCTCCTCATATCCACAAACTGCCGGATGAACCCCAAATAATCATAGATAGTAATCTCTTAATCCAACTCAACATACACATCATCGTACCATTACCTCGTCAATTATAACGGCTAACAGTCATTTAACAGTAGCATGACAAGATCATAGTACTGATGATCGTGGCATGAGATCAAACCACAGTACTAGCATGTCAATGTTATTAACAATATTATTATTACCATGGCAATATGAAAATAGGGCATGACATTAAATGTAAAGTAATGCTAGTATCTAATATCGATGTCATCACATGTGTATGCAAATGCAGACTAACAGGTAATAGATGAACACACAGGGTGCAAGCAAAGTCATCACACAAGTCCGGAGCTCATGGTAAGAGGTTGGCTTGCCTGGGGGTCGATGAATACGCCGGGAATAAGTGCGATCACCTCGCGGAAGAATTTGCCGGAAAGGGTTCTCTCACAGAGGGGACAGATATAGGGCAAGGGCAAAATGGTTATTTTCACAATGTGAACACATTATGAAAATAATGTCATCGGAACGGGCTCGACGAGACGAAAACGTGGGCGCTGCTTTTACCTCGATCGGAGTTACGAGCGCGAAGATACGAGCGTTCATTCGTTAGGCAGGAAATAAATAAAAACTATTTATTTCTGCTCTTAACCAGTGAACGTCAATAATATAGCAGATTCGGCCGGCTGGTTAAAAATGAAAGCGTATTTTTCAGGTTACGCTTTCGACAAGGGAAAGCGTACTTTCAAAATACCGCCTCCACTTAACCGGCTGGGCCCAGCCGCTGTCTCACTTACAGGCGGGGCCCACCCTATCTCTCTCTCTCCTCCCGGTCGTTCATCCCCTTCCTCCCGACCGGAGACAGGGGCAATGGCAGCCGGCCGCCGGCGTCGCGGTCGCCTCGCCGCACTAGGAGGCCGGCCGGCGAGCTCTCTGGCACCGGCGTGCCACGCCACGCCCGAGGGTGGTCACGGGGCCACCGGAGGCGGGCTACAGCGTCGTCGCCATTGGCCGCGGCACGGTGGCCGACGGGCGCTCGCGGTGCCGTTGCAGCAAGGCTTCCCCGGAGAAGCTGAGGGCGGCGGCGGCCCTGCGAGCCATGGGGAAGGCGGCGGCCGCGGCTGAGAGGAGGGGAGGGCCGGGTGCTTGCTGCGGTGGCCGAGGGGATCGACGGCGAGGCCTCGGCCATTGGAGGGGGCTGGAGCTCCTAGAGCTCAAGGGGAGCGGCTAGGGACTTGCTACTGCTCGGGGGGGGCTCGGGGCACGCTATTTATAGCTGAGGGGAGGGGCTCTCTCGACGGTAGCCGGAGCTTCCAGAGACGGCGGCGCTCCGGCGGTTGACAGAGGTGGCTAGGAGCTTCGGGATGAGGGGGAGAGGGCTCTGGAGGGTTCACGCGCGCGATAGGGAGTTCTCCGACGCTCCTGGACAGACTGAGACTGGCCAGAGAGGGCTCTCGAGGTCTCTGTGTTGGGGAACGTAGCATGGGAAACAAAAAATTTCCTACGCACACACAAGATCTATCCATGGTGATGAGCATCTACGAGAGGGAGAGTGAATCTACATACCCTTGTAGATCGCTAAGCGGAAGCGTTAAGAAACGCGGTTGATGTAGTCGAACGTCTTCGCGATCCAAATCGCCGAGCGTCCCGCGATCCAATCACGATTCGTCCCGATCTAGTACCGAACGGACGGCACCTCCGCGTTCAACACACGTACAGCTTGATGACGATCTCCGCCTCCTTGATCCAGCAAGAGAGAGAGCGGAGAGGTAGAAGAGTTCTCCGGCGGCGCGACGGCGCGGCGGCTATGGTGGTGGAACAATTCCGGCAGGGCTTCGCCTAAGCACCGCTGAAACCAGACTAGAGGAGAAACCGATCTAGATGAAGTAGAGGGAGCACGTGGCAATTAGGGTTATTTTTATCCTCTAAATCCTCTAGTATATATAGGAGGGAGGGAGGGGAGAAGGCAGCCTCAAACCCTCAAGGGCTAGCCGAAATTGGAGGTGGAGGAGGTGGACTCCTCCACTTCAATCCTAGTCCAAATAGGACACCTTCCATATTTGGTCTCCCTTCCCTTTTCTTTGGGGTTTTTCCTTTCCCACTTATTCCTAGCCGCATGGGCCTTGTAGGGCTGGTTTGCCCAGCCCACTAAGGGCTGGTGCAACCCCCCTCAGGCCCATGTGGCCTCCCGGCGTGGGTGGCCCCTCCCGATGGCCCTCCGGTACTCCCGGTACACTACCGGAAATACCCGAAACTTTTCCGGTGGCCAAAACGGGACTTCCTATATATCAATCTTTACCCCCGGACCATTCCGGAGCTCCTCGTGATGTCCGGGATCTCATCCGGGACTCTGAACAACCTTCGGTCACCAATCATACATAACTCAATTCTACCGAAACGTCACCGAACCTTAAGTGTGCAGACCCTGCGGGTTCGAGAACTATGTAGACATGACCGAGACACCTCTATGGCCAGTAACCAATAGCGGGACCTAGATGCCCATATTGGTTCCTACATATTCTACGAAGATCTATATCGGTCGAACCTCTATGTCAAGGATTCAATTAATCCCGTATGCTGTTCCCTTTGTTCTTCGGTATGTTACTTGCCCGAGATTCGATCGTTGGTATCTCTATACCTAGTTCAATCTCGTTACCGGCAAGTCTCTTTACTCGTTCCGTAATACAAGATCTCGTGGCTAACACTTTAGTCACATTGCTTGCAAGGCTCATTGTGATGTTGTATTACCGAGTGGGCCCTGAGATACCTCTCCGTCACATGGAGTAACAAATCCCAGTCTTGATCCATGCCAACCCAACAGACACCCTCGGAGATACCTGTAGAGCAACTTTATAGTCACCCAGTTACGTTGCGACGTTTGATACACACAAGGTATTCCTCCGGTGTCAGTGAGTTGCATGATCTCATGGTCATAGGAACAGATACTTGACATGCAGAAAACAATAGCAATAAACTGACACGATCATATGCTACGTTTATAGTTTGGGTCTTGTCCATCACATCATTCTCCTAATGATGTCATCCCGTTATCAAATGACATCTCATGTCCATGGCTAGGAAACCTTCACCATCTTTTGATCAATGAGCTAGTTAACTAGAGGCTTACTAGGGACACAGTGTTGTCTATGTACCCACACATGTATTTGAGTTTCCAATCAATACAATTACATCATGGATAATAAACGATTATCATGAACAAGGAAATGTGATAATAACCAATTTATTATTGCCTTTAGGGCATATTTCCAACAGTCTCCCACTTGCACTAGAGTCAATAATCTAGTTCACATCACCATGTGATTTACATTGTTATGAATCTAACACCCAATGAGTTCTGGGGTTCGATCAGATCAAGCTTTGCATGTGAGAGAGGTCTTTAGTCAACGGGTCTGCGACATTCAGATCCGTGTGTACTTTGCAAATCTCTATGTCATATTGTAGACACTTCTACCACACTCCACTTGGAGCTATTCCAAATGGCTGCTCCGCTATATGTATCCTGACTACTATTCAGAGTCGTCTGGATAGGTGTCAAAGCTTGCATCGACGTAACCCTTTACGACGAACTCTTCATCACCTCCATAATCGAGAAATATTTCCTTAGTCCTCTTGTTACTAAGGATAATCTTGACCGCTGTCCAGTGATCCACTCCTGGAACACTCTTGTACCCCTTGACAGACTCATGGCAAGGCACACACTAGGTGCGGTACACAGCTTGGCATACTATACAGAGCCTATGGATAAGGCATAGGGGACGACCTTCGTCCTTTCTCTTTCTTCTGCCGTGGTCGAGCTTTGAGTCTCACTCAACTCCACACCTTACAAATCAGGCAAGAACTCTTTCTTTGATTGATCCATTTTGAACTCTTTCAAATCTTGTCAAGGTATGTACTCATTGAAAGTCTTATCAGACATCTTGATCTATCTCTATATATCTTTGATGCCCAATATTTAAGTAGCTTCATTCTAGGTCTTCCTTTGAAAAACTCCTTTCAAACGACCCTTTATGCTTTCCAGAAATTCTACATCATTTCCGATCAACAATATGTCAACCACATATACTTATCAGAAATTCTATAGTGCTCCCACTCACTTTATTGTAAATACAAGTTTCTCATAAACTTTGTATAGACTCAAAAACTTTGATCACCTCATCAAAGCATATATTCCAACTCCGAGATGCTTGTTCCAGTCCATAGAAGGATCGCTGGAGTTTGCATATATTTTAGCATCCTTAGGACTGACAAAACCTTCCGGTTGTATCACATACAACCTTTCCTCACGGATACCGTTAAGGAAACAATGTTTTGACATCCATCTGCCAGATTTCATAATTGAAAAATGCAGCAACTGCTAACATAATTCCAACAGACTTTAGCATCGCTACGGGTGAGAAAGTCTCATCGTAGTCAACTCCTTGAACTTGTGATAAACCCTTTGCCACAAGTCGAGCTTTATAGACGGTGACATAACCGTCCGCGTCCGTCTTCCTCTTAAAAATCCATTTGTTCTGAATGGCCTTACGCCCTTCAGGTAATACTTCCAAAGCCCATACTTTGTTTTCTTACATGGATCCCATCTCGGATTTCATGGCCTCTAACCATTTCTTGGAATTCGGGCCCATCATCGCTTCTCCATAGCTCGTAGGTTCGGTGTTGTCCAACAACATGACCTCTAAGACAGGGTTGCCATACCACTCAGGAGCAGTACACGTCCTTGTCGACCCACGATGTTCGATAGTAACTTGATCCGAAGTTTCATGATCATCATCATTAACTTCCTTTTCAACTAACGTAGGCTCCACAGAAACAACTTTCTGCGCTGCGCTACTCTCAGGTTGAAGTAAAGGTTCAACAACCTCATCAAGTACTATCTTCCTCCCACTCAATCTTTCGAAAGAAACTCTTTCTCGAGAAAAGACCCGTTTTAGCAACAAACACTTTGTGTTTGGATCTAAGATAGAAGGTTTACCCAACTGTTACGTTAGGGTATTCTATGAAGATGCATTTGTTCGCTTTGGGTTCGAGCTCATTAGGTGAAAACCCTTTTTCACATAAGCGTCGCAGCCCAAACATTAAGAAATGACAGCTTAGGTTTCCGCCAAACCAAAATTCATACGGTGTCATCTCAACGGATTTAGATGGTGCCCCTTTTAAAGTGAATGTGGTTGTCTCTAATGCATAACCCTAAAATGATAGTGGTAAATCGATAAGAGACATCATAGTTCGCACCATATCCAATAGAGCATGACTACGACGTTCGGACACACCATCACACTATGGTGTTCCAGGTGGCGTGAGTTGTGAAACAACTTCCACATTGTCTTAAGTTGTATACCAAACTCGTAACTCAGATATTCACCTCCACGATCATATCGTAGACATTTTATCTTCTTGTCACGATGATCTCAAACTTCACTCTGATTTTGTTTGAACTTTTCAAACGTTTCAGACTTGTGTTTCATTAAGTAAATATACCCATATCTACTTAAATCATTAGTGAAGGTAGGAAAATAACGATATTCACCGCACACTATAATACTCACTGGACCGCATACATCAATATGTATCATTTCCAATAAGTCAATTGCCCGCTCCATCATACCGGAAAACGGGGTTTTAGTCATCTTGCCCATGAGGCATGGTCTGCATGTCTCAACCGATTCGAAATCGAATGAGTCCAAAGATCCATCAGCATGGAGTTTCTTCATGCGTTTTTACATCAATATGACATTTAGCGGCAGTGCCACAAGTATGTGGTACTATCATTATTAACTTTGTATCTTTTGGCATCAATATTATGAACATGTGTATCACTACGATCAAGATTCAATAAACCACTCTTATTGGGTGTATGACCATTGAAGGTATTATTCATGTAAACAGAATAACCATTATTTCTTTTTAAATGAATAACCGTATTGCAATAAACACGATCTAATCACGTTCATGCTTAACGCAAACACCAAATAACATTTATTTAGGTTCATCACTAATCCTGAAGGTAGAGAGAGCGTGCGATGGTGATCACATCAACCTTGGAAACACTTCCAACACTCATCGTCACCTCACCCTTAGCTAGCTTCCGTTTATTCCGTAGCTTTAATTTCGAGTTACTAACATTTAGCAACCGAACCAGTAACTAATACCCAGGTGCTACTAGGAGTACTAGTAAGGTACACATCAATAACACGTATATCAAATATACTTCTGTCGACGTTGCCAGCCTTCTTATCTACCAAGTATCTAGGGTTGTTCCACTTCAGCGACCGTTTTCCTCATAATAGAAGCACTTAGTCTCGGGTTTGGGTTCAACCTTGGGTTTCTTCACTGGAGCGGCAACTGGCTTGCCATCCATGAAGTATCCCTCCTTGCCCTTGCTCTTCTCGAAACTAGTAGTTTCACTAACCATCAACACTTGATGCTTCCTTCTTGATTTCTACCTTCGCGGTGTCAAACATTGCGAACAGCTCAGGGATCATTATTTCCATCTCTGGCCTTTTATAGTTCATCACGAAGCTCTAGTAGCTTAGTGACAGTGACTTGGAGAGCTATATCAATCACTATCTTATCTGGAAGATCAACTCCCACTCGATTCAAGTGATTGTAGCACTCAAACAATTTGAGCACATGCTCAACGACTGAGCTATTCTCCATCATCTTGCAGGCAAAGAATCTTGTTGGAGGTCTCATACCTCTCAATACGGGCACGAGTCTGAGATCCCAATTTCAGCTCTTAAAACATCTCATATGTTCCGTGACGTTCAAAACGTTTTGGAGCCTCAATTCTAAGCCGTAATGCATGACGCACTGAACTATTAAGTAGTCATCGGAACGTGCCTGTCAGATGTTCACAACATCTATAGACGACGCTAGAGGGGGTGGTGCACCGAGCGGTGCATTAAGGACATAAGCCTTCTGTGCAGCAATTTGAGGACAATCCTCAGATCACGGACCCAGTCCGCATTATTGCTACCATCATCTTTCAAATCTATTTCTCTAGGAACATATAAAAATTCAAGGGAGCTACAGCGCGATCTAGTAATCTACAACATAATTTGCAAAGACACTTTGACTATGTTCATGATAATGAGTTTAGTTAATCATATTACTTAAAACTCCCACTCAAATTGACATCCCTCCGGTCATTCGAGTGTAACATGATCCAAATCCACCAACTCAAGTCCGATCATCATGTGAGTTGAGGTGGTTTCAATGGTGAACATCTTCATGTTGATCATATCTACTATATGACTCATGTTCGACCTTTTGGTCTCTTGTGTTCCGAGGCCATGTCTGTACATGCTAGGCTCGTCAAGTTTAACCCGAGTGTTCCGCACGTGCAACATGGCTTACACCCGTTGTATGTGAACGTAGAGTCTATCACACCCGATCATCACGGCGTGTCTCGAAACGACGAACTTTCGCAACGGTGCACACTCGGGCAGAACACAATTTATCTTGAAATTTAAGTGAGGGATCACCTTATAATGCTACCGTCGTCCTAAGCAAAATAAGATGCATAAAAGGATTAACATCACATGCAAATCATAAGTGACATGATATGGCCATGAACTCGTGCTTTTGATCTCCATCTCCAAAGCACCGGCATGATCTCCATCGTCACCGGCATGACACCATGATCTCCATCATCTTGATCTCCATCAACGTGTCGCCATGAGGTTGTCACGCCGACTGTTGCTTCCACGACTATTGCTAACGTTTAGCGATAAAGTAAAGCATTACATAGCGCTTAATGATTGACACGCAGGTCATACAATAATTAAAGACAACTCTATGGCTCCTGCCAGTTGCCGTACTCATCGACATGCAAGTCGTGATATTGTATACAACACATGATCATCTCATACATCACATATATCTCATCATGTAATTGGCCATATCACATCACAACATACCCTGCAAAAACAAGTTAGACGTCCTCTAATTGTTGTTGCATGTTTTACGTGGCTGCTACGGGTATCTAGCAAGAACGATTCTTACCTACGCAAAAACAACAACGGTGATATAAAAGTTGCTATTTCACCTTCTACAAGGACCGCCTCTGTCGAATCCGATTCAACTAAAGTGGGAGAGACAGACACCCGCTAGCCATCTTATGCAACAAAGTTACATGTCAGTCGATGGAACCGGTCTCTCGTACGTGGACGAATAAGGTTGGTCCGAGCCGCTTCATCCCACAATACCGCTGAATCAAGAAAAGACTAAGGAGGGAAGCAATCTGAATATCAACGCCCACAAACTCTTTTGTGTTCTACTCGAGATCTCATCTACGCATAGACCTAGCTCAGATGCCACTGTTGGGGAACGTAGCATGGGAAACAAAAATTTTCCTACGCACACACAAGATCTATCCATGGTGATGAGCATCTACGAGAGGGAGAGTGAATCTACATACCCTTGTAGATCGCTAAGCGGAAGCGTTAAGAAACGCGGTTCATGTAGTCGAACGTCTTCGCGATCCAAATCGCCGAGCGTCCCGCGATCCAATCACGATCCGTCCCGATCTAGTACCGAACGGACGGCACCTCCGCGTTCAGCACACGTACAGCTTGATGACGATCTCCGCCTCCTTGATCCAGCAAGAGAGAGAGCGGAGAGGTAGAAGAGTTCTCCGGCGGCGCGACGGCGTGGCGGCTATGGTGGTGGAACAATTCCGGCAGGGCTTCGCCTAAGCACCGCTGAAACCAGACTAGAGGAGAAACCGATCTAGATGAAGTAGAGGGAGCACGTGGCAATTAGGGTTATTTTTCTCCTCTAAATCCTCTAGTATATATAGGAGGGAGGGAGGGGAGGAGGCAGCCTCAAACCCTCAAGGGCTGGCCGAAATTGGAGGTGGAGGAGGTGGACTCCTCCACTTCAATCCTAGTCCAAATAGGACACCTTCCATATTTGGTCTCCCTTCCCTTTTCTTTGGGGTTTTTCCTTTCCCACTTATTCCTAGCCGCATGGGCCTTGTAGGGCTGGTTTGCCCAGCCCACTAAGGGCTGGTGCAACCCCCCTCAGGCCCATGTGGCCTCCCGGCGTGGGTGGCCCCTCCCGATGACCCTCCGGTACTCCCGGTACACTACCGGAAATACCCAAAACTTTTCCGGTGGCCAAAACGGGACTTCCTATATATCAATCTTTACCTCCGGACCATTCCGGAGCTCCTCGTGATGTCCGGGATCTCATCCGGGACTCCGAACAACCTTCGGTCACCAATCATACATAACTCAATTCTACCGAAACGTCACCGAACCTTAAGTGTGCAGACCCTGCGGGTTCGAGAACTATGTAGACATGACCGAGACACCTCTACGGCCAATAACCAATAGCGGGACCTCGATGCCCATATTGGTTCCTACATATTCTACGAAGATCTATATCGGTCGAACCTCTATGTCAAGGATTCAATTAATCCCGTATGCTGTTCCCTTTGTTCTTCGGTATGTTACTTGCCCGAGATTCGATCGTCGCTATCTCTATACCTAGTTCAATCTCGTTACCGGCAAGTCTCTTTACTCGTTCCGTAATACAAGATCTCGTGGCTAACACTTTAGTCACATTGCTTGCAAGGCTCATTGTGATGTTGTATTACCGAGTGGGCCCTGAGATACCTCTCCGTCACACGGAGTAACAAATCCCAGTCTTGATCCATGCCAACCCAACAGACACCCTCGGAGATACCTGTAGAGCACCTTTATAGTCACCCAGTTACGTTGCGACGTTTGATACACACAAGGTATTCCTCCGGTGTCAGTGAGTTGCATGATCTCATGGTCATAGGAACAGATACTTGACATGCAGAAAACAATAGCAATAAACTGACACGATCATATGCTACGTTTATAGTTTGGGTCTTGTCCATCACATCATTCTCCTAATGATGTGATCCCGTTATCAAATGACATCTCATGTCCATGGCTAGGAAACCTTCACCATCTTTTGATCAACGAGCTAGTTAACTAGAGGCTTACTAGGGACACAGTGTTGTCTATGTACCCACACATGTATTTGAGTTTCCAATCAATACAATTACAGCATGGATAATAAACGATTATCATGAACAAGGAAATATGATAATAACCAATTTATTATTGCCTCTAGGGCATATTTCCAACACTCTGGTGCACAGGGCACGCGTTTGGCGCGTTCTACCCGTGGTCACCACTGGCACCACGTGGACTGAGCTCCAAAACGCTCTCAAATCATGTCTACCGCGTGGGCACAGGGTCAAACAACTGATGTGAGCTCTCAGGTCAGGGAGAGGGTCCCTGGTGTGACTACTCTTAGGTCAAACACCAGCTGGCAGCCATGTGTTTGTGCTGTGGTGTGTCCACCACAGTGCACCTCTTGGCTTGATATCAGGCAGGGATTGATCACCTACTAAGGTGACTAACTTGACCAAGTTTCATCTCCCCTGGACCACTCTAGATAGTACCTCCTTTGCAAAGTGCCAGACTGGACAGAAATAGAAATGATGGAGCTGGGGATGAATGACTAAATGAAAATGGCCCAAATTTGGAGGAGGCCAATGCATGGTTTAGGCATATGAAGTCACTTTAAAAGTTTCATACCATTTGCATAAGTATAAATGGTACTTCCTTCACAGTGCTCCAATCTGGACAGAAACTTGACTAATTTGCTGAGGAAGATTGGCTAGATGGAATGGGCTAATTTTTGGGGGACAGGGGTAGTTTATCATAATGAATCACCCTGCAAAATTCTAGCCCAAGGAGATCAAGGAATCAAGCACTTCCTTTGCAAACTGGAAATCTGGACAAAATTTGCAAAGGTAAGGGGTGCTCAAAATTTGAATTGAAGAACTTGATATTTTGATGGAAATGGAGAAGATGTGGATATGAGAAGCTCCACAAATTATTTGTGATTTTTCCTAGCTACCAAAATGGTAGTTCCTTTGGAAAGGACCCAAATTGAGATATTGGCTTTAAATAGGAAAATGCAATTTCCCCTATTTAATTATAGCCAATATTTTTATTAGACTTCAATATGATCACAAAGAATATCTCCACAAGTTTTCATGACCTCTGGAGATGGATAGATATTTTCCTGGATTTAATTCCTCAGAAAGGCAGAAAGAGGAATTAATTCTAGATGAGAAATATTGTATATGACTTAGCAATATTTTTGCACATCTAGGGTTTATGAGAGAATAAGGATATCTGGAAATTTTTGGGAGGATTATCGCAGCAAGGAAAAATGATAGCTCCTTTGGAAACACAAAGGCAGGATCTCCAGTTCCAATATTTTGGAACTAGGGTTTGAATGAGATTCGGGGTTTACGGACAAGAGCTTGGCTGGCACATGAGCATGGGAAAGGCACTGAGAGGTTGAGGATTGACTGGATTCACCTGGTCACTTGCCAGATTCTAGCGGAAAAATTTGGGAGAGAAAAGCTAGGAAGGAATAACAGCACAAAAATCGATAACCCGATTTTTGGGGTGTTACAAAAAACTAATTGGAGCAATGGGGGGGTCACATACCAAGAAGTAATCCCCCAGAACAGTTTCGGGAATGGAGCTTCGAGCAAAGAGATTGAAATCCACGGGTTTGAGAGCATGAACACGAGAGAGAGAGAGCTATGGTGATTTTTTCTGGAGGTAGGAGATGACATGGGCTAAAGAAGTAAGTGAGGGGACCCACGTGGGGACCACAACCCACCAGGCCGCTCCTGGGGTTGCTGGAGCGCCCTGGTGTCTTGTGGGCACCAGGTGCACCCCCTCTGATGTTATTTGCACCAGAAATTTAGAAATATTCAGAAAAAATCATGTTAGATTTTCAGGACATTCTAAAACTTTTATTTTTGGGTCATTTTTTATTGCACGAAAAAATCAGAAAACAGGATAATCATGGCATTTTATTTTATTTAGCTAAGAAAACAGAAAACAAAAGGTTGGAGCAGAAGGTTGTGTCTACTAGATTCATCAACTTCATACCTCTCAAAAATGATCCATTAATAAGGTCGATCAAGTCTTATGAACAACCACTTTCGATTAGCATGAAATCGAAGAACTTTCGTAAAACACTAAGTTACCTCAACGGGGATATGCATATCCCCAACCATAAGTATATCATATTTCTTTTTGGCAGTAGGTAGAGGTAGTTGAAAACTTCCAATAGTGAGTGTCGGAGAATTTTCTATAAGATTTACACCATTCACTTGGAATTGTTTCTTCGGAAAGTGCACCGTATGCTCATTACCATTGATATGAAAAGTGACCTTGCTTTTATTGCAATCGATAACAACCCCTGCAGTATTGAAAAAGGGTCTACCAAGGATAATCGACATGTTGTCGTCCTCGGGCATCTCAAGATAACAAAGTCTGTTAAGATAGTAACATTTGCAACAACAACGGGCACATCCTCGCAAATACCAATAGGTATGGTAGTTGATTTGTCAGCCATTTGCAAAGATATTTCAGTAGGTGTGAGTTTATTCAAATCAAGTCTTTTATATAAATAGAAAGGCATAACACTAACACCAGCTCCCAAATCACACAAAGCAGTTTTGACATAATTTCTTTTAATGGAGCAAGGTATAGTTGGTATTCCGGGATCTCCAAGTTTTTTAGGTACTCCATCCTTAAAAGAATAATTAGCAAGCATGGTGGATATTTCAGCTTTAGGTATCTTTCTTTTATTAGTGATGATGTCTTTCATGTATTTTGCATAAGGGGCCATCTTTAAGATATCAGTTAAGCGGGTACGCAAAAAGACTGGCCTAATCATTTCAGCAAAGCATTCAAATTCTTCATAATCCTTTTTCTTAGATGGTTTAGGTGTAAAAGGCATGGGTTTCTGAACCCATGGCTCTCTTTCTTTACCATGTTTTCTAGCCACAAAGTCTTTTTTTTATCATATCGCTTATTTTTAGGTTGTCGGTTATCAAGATCAACAGCAGGTTCTATTTCTACATCATTATCTGGTTCTTTAGCATTGTTTGGTTGAGAATCTTCATGAACATCATCATTATCATTATCATTATCATTATCACTAGGTGAATGTTAATTACCAGATTGAGTTTCAGCATCAGAAACAGAGACATCATTATTGTCAGGAGGTTTTTCTATCTCAGGTTCACTAGAGGCATGCAAAGTCCTATCATTTTTCTTTTTCTTTTTCTTTTTCGAAGGACTACGTGCATCAACATTAACTCTTTGAGAGTCTTGTTCAATTCTCTTAGGATGACCTTCAGGATAAAGAGGTTCTTGGATCATTCTACCCCCTCTAGTCACTACTCTAATAGCACGATCATTCATATTATTATTCATTTCATTAAGCAATTCTCTTTGAGATTTAGCAACTTGTTCTAACTGAGTTTGAACCATAGAGGCATGTTTTCCTACACCTCTAACATCATTACTGATTCTAAATAACAAGTCACTCAAGCGAGCAATCATATCAGAATTATATTTCAGTTGTTTCAGAACATTTGCGTTGAAGTGATCTTGTTTTCTAATGTAGTTATCAAATTCATATAAGCATTGACTAGGATGTTTATTGTAAGGGATGTCACCTTCATCAAACTTTAATAAAGAATTTACCTCTACCACCTGTGGAGGTGGTGGTGTGTCAAGGCCATGTATTTCTTCAATAGGTGGTAAATTCTTAACATCCTCAGCTTTAATACGTTTTTCCTTCATACATTTCTTTGCCTCTTGCATATCTTTAGGACTGAGAAGTAGGATACCCCTCTTCTTTGGAGTGGGTTCATGTGGTGGTTCAGGGAGAGTCCAATCATCATAATTGTTCAATATATTATTCAATAGTTCCTCAGCTTGTTCAATAGTTCGTTCCCTGAAAACACAACCAACACAACTATCTAGGAAGTCCCTAGAAGCATAAGTTAGTCCATTATAGAAGATATCAAGTATTTCATTTTTCTTTAAGGGATGATCAGGCAAAGCATTCAGCAATTGGAGAAGCCTCCCCCAAGCTTGTGGGAGACTCTCTTCTTCAATTTGCACAAAGTTAAATATTTCCTGTAAGGCAGCTTGTTTCTTATGAGCAGGAAAATATTTTTCAGAGAAGTAGTAAATCATATCCTGGGGACTACGGACACAACGAGGAGCAAGAGTATTGTACCATATCTTAACATCACCCTTTAATGAGAATGAAAATAATTTGAGAATATAGTAGTAGCGAGTCTTCTCATCATTAGCAAAAAGGGTGGCTATATCATTCAACTTAGTAAGATGTGCCACTATAGTTTCAGTTTCATAGCCATGAAAAGGATCAGATTCAACCAAAGTAATTAACTCTGGGTCGACATAGAATTCATAATCCTTATCGGTAACAAACATAGGTGAAGTAGCAAACTTAGGATCACATGTCATTCTAGCATTCAAAGTCTTTTCTTTATACTTGCATAGTTATTTCTATCCTTACAAGCAAGAATGTCTCTAGCTACTTCTCCATCCATAACATAACCCGCAGGTATCTTAGGCATTTCAAATCTAGGACAACTAGGTCTAATAGGTGTTTCATAATTATCAGTTTCAAAGACTTCATCAATTTAGTTTCATCAGTTTCAGTAATTTCATTATCTTTAGCTCTAGCAATTTGTTCATCAAGAAGTTCACCTAGTGGCACAGTATCATCAAGCAAGGTACTAGCATCATCATAAGCATCATTATAGCAAAAGTAGCATCATCAATAACTTGTGACATATCAGGATTAATAGAATGTGGTGGTGTTGCAAGTCTACTCATAAGAGAAGGTGAATAAAGTGAAGAGTGTGATGGCAAATCCGTACCTCCCCTCGTCTTAGAGGGAACGATCTTGGTTCTTGTATCCTTTAGATTCTTCATAGTGATAAATTGATATAAATACCAAGTGACTCAACAAATATAGCTATGCTCCCAGGCAAAGGCACCAGAAAAAGGTCTTGATAACCCACAAGTATAGGGGATCGCAACAGTTTTCGAGGGTAGAGTATTCAACCCAAATTTATAGTTTCGACACAAGGGGAGCCAAAGAACATTTGAGAGTATTAGCAGTTGAGTTGTAAATTCAACCACATCTGGAGATTACATATCTGCAGCAAAGTGATCAGTAGCACAGTAATACGATAGTTCGATAGCAGTGGTAACAGTAACAGTAGCAGTAACAATAGCAGTAGTGATTTTGTAGCAAGTGCAACAGTAACAGCAGCAGTAGTAACTTAGCAAGAACAATATGTGGAAAACTCGTAGGCACTGGATCAGTGTATTCGTTGGATGATATTCATCATATAACAGTCATAACCTAGGGCGACACAGAACTAGCTCCAGTTCGTCAATGTAATGTAGGCATGTATTCCGTAAATAGTCATACGTGCTTATGGAAAAGAACTTGCATGACATCTTTTGTCCTACCCTCCCGTGACAGCGGGGTCCATAAGGAAACTAAGGGATATTAAGGCCTCCTTTTAATAGAGAACCGGACCAAAGCATTAACACATAGTGAATACATGAACTCCTAAAACTATGGTCATCACCGGAAAGTATCCCAATTACTGTCACCCCGGGGTTTACGGATCATTACACATAGCAGGTGCATATGACTAGGCAAGATCGGATCAAGAACATAGATATAATGGTGATAACATAAACGGTTCAGATCTGAAATCATGGCACTCGGGCCCTAGTGACAAGCATTAAGCATGGCAAAGTCATAGCAACATCAATCTTAGAACATAGTGGATACTAGGGATCAAGCCCTAACAAAACTAACTCAATTACATGATGAATCTCATCCAACTCCTCACCGTTCAGCAAGCCTACGAAGGAATTACTCACTCCCGGTGGGGAGCATCATGTAATTGGCGATGAAGGAGGGTTGATGATGACAAAGACCAAAGATTCCCCTCTTCGGAGCCCCAAACGGGATCCAGATCTGGCCTCCCGATGAAGAACAGGAGGTGGCGGCGGCTCCGTCTCGTGAAACGCGATAAAACTTTCTCCTTGATTTTCTCTCTCTGGAAATAGGAATTTATAGTGCCAGAATTAGGGTCAGTGGGGCCATGAGGTGGGCACAACCCACCAGGGCGCGCCTGGGGGGGGGGGGGGCTGGGACGCCCTAGTGTATCGTGCCCAACCAGGGCACCCCCCCGGTTATTCTTGGCTCTAGTATTTTTTATTTATTTTGAAGTAAATCTACAAAAAGTTTTGTTTGATTCAGAGAACTTTTATTTCTGCACAAAAACAACACCATGGTAGTTCTGCTGAAAACAGCGTCAGTCTGGGTTAGTTTCATTCAAATCATGCAAATTAGAGTCCAAAACAAGAGCAAGAGCGTTAGGAAAAGTAGATACAATGGAGACGTATCAGTAGGATAGTGTGGATGGCTGAAGGCACCATGTACCATTCAACTGTTGATGAGTGGGCTACCATCTTAGGAGCCCCAAAGTGCAAGAAGGTGATTTGGATGTGTACTCCAAATCAAAGATGAATCAAAACTCTATGGAAAACATGTACACACCAATTCCAAAGGCATACCTGAAGACCCACCAGGTTGGCTCAGTCTACTTTCTGCAAGCAGGACTCACTAACTCCAACACCATATTGAGGCACACCTTGATGTCCACATCTGGAGATGACAAGATGATCCGTGGATACTCCATCAACATGATGCATCATGTGGACAGCCACACCAAGATTAGAGTGATGGATCTTATTGTTGAGACCATCAAGAGGACAGCTGCCGATCAGAAGAGATCATGTGGATATGGTCCATATATTCAGATGCTCATCAACTCCAAAGTTGGAAAGAGCCTCTATCTACTTGATCGACCACATCTGCCCCTCCAGCCAGACTTTGAGGATAATGTTGTGGTGATGGATCCATCTCATCCCACTTTATCGACTACACATGTAGATATTGAGGCAGAAGCCCAGGGAGAGGCATCAAGAGCCTCTAGTGTTCCAGTCCTGAAGACGAAGAGTGATCAAATGGCCTATCTAGTCAGTACCATTAAGGGAATGGAGAAGAACATCAACGAGCTGTTGCGGAACCAGAAGAGTCTTGAGAGGATTGCAGAGACAAAGTTCCATGACATTGACAACAAGGTGACTGAGCTGACCACCACGGCCAACCAACTAAAGCAAGAGGTAGATGCAATTCCTTTTCCGAGCTCAGATGATGATGATGATGAGAGTCCTGCATTTCCAGTCTAGACTCAGTTCAAGACTCAGGTTAGATCTGCTGTTGTGCCTGCTCAGGATGTGAGACCTTCAGTGTCTACACCAGCTGCAACTTCTACCGTGCCTCCTTCAGCACCTCCAGTGTCAACTCCACCAGCCTAGAGGACTTCTGCAGAAGCATTCATGGACGCTCTCTTATCGACAACTTCCACGACTACCAAAGCAGCTTCATCGCCCCATGGAGGAGACCATGCCCATAATGACGTTTAGCTCTATACTTTTGAGTTTTTTGGTAACTTGTTGCCAAAGGGGGAGAAAATGTATAGATCATAGGGCTACGAGAGAGAGAGAGAGTGTGTGTGTTGCTTTTGATGCTTCTCCTTGACTTTAAAAACATTTTGGCCTATCTTTTGTTCGTCTTAAACCTTTGTGGTGTTTGATCATACACTTTGTGATTGATGTTACTAATTCCTATCTTTGTGATATTCATATGATGATCATTCGCAAATGTTTGGTGTTATATGCATTGTAATCCATTCATATCATTCATGTGCACCACCAAGATGTATGTGACATGGAAGAGTGACCCATGATCCTAATCGATTTGCATTTGCATTCAAACGCATATGTCGAAGCTTTGATCTATATGTTGTCATCAATTACCAAAAAGAGGGAGATTTAAAGCACAACTTCTCCCTAGGTGGTTTTGGTAATTAATAACAACGTATATTTCATTGGACTAATGATTTTATCAAGTATATTTCAGGAATAGGTCAATGAATGGATTGGCTAGGATTGTAAGAAGATCCCCTAGATGCTTGGAACATCAATTGGCAAAAGCTTCAAGACTCTACATTTAATATTTATGTGAAAATCACACTTGAGTCCATAGGAAAGCCAATACTATTGAAAGGGGATGATGTATCTATGATGATCTGGTTGCTCAAGTGCTTAGTGATTAGCCACCAAAAACCCTCAAGAATTCTCCCACAATATATTCTGTCAAAATCCTCAAGTCAAATTCGGTGCCACCAACTTTCCACATTCGGCCATACCGAGTTTTCCTTAGACAGATTCCAAAGCCAAACCCTAGCAACTCGGTGTAACCAAGTTCTGTCTTGGTACAACTGAAAGCAGGGACCAACCTTCTGATATCTATTTGCTAAAAACCGGAATTTCCGAGTTTTGCAAATCGGTGTCACCGAAGTGTGGAACTGCCTAGGCCAACCGAATCAGACTCACCGAGAAGCTGTAAATCGGTCTCACCGAAAAGCCTAAAGTTAGAGCATTTTGTACTAGTCGGTGCAGCCGAGTTTTTACTTCGGTTCCATCGAGTTGGGCAATAATTTTGTAACGGTTGGATTAGAGATGGCTATATATACCCCCTCCACCTCCCTCTCATTCGTGGAGAGAGCACTCAGAACAAGCCAACACTTCCACCATTCATTTTCTGAGAGAGAACCACCTACTTGTGTGTTGAGATCAAGATCTTCCACTCCAGCCATATGAATCTTGATTTCTAGCCTCCCCAAGTTGCTTTCCATCCAATCAATCTCTTCTACCAAGCCAAATCTATGAGAGAGTGATTGAGTGTTGAGGAGACTATATTTTGAAGCACAAGAGCAAGGAGTTCATCATCCATACCACATTTATTACCTTTTGGAGAGTGGTGTCTCCTAGATTGGTTAGGTGTCGCTTGGGAGCCTCCAATTCATGTGGAGTTGAACCAAGAAGTTTGTAAGGGCAAGGAGATCACCTACTTCGTGAAGATCTACCCCGAGTGAGGCTAGTCCTTCGTGGACGTAAGCCGTGATGGAATAGACAAGGTTGCTACTTCATGGACCCTTTGTGGGTGGAGCCCTCCGTGGACTCGCGCAACCACTACCCTTCATGGGTTGAAGTCTCCATCAACATGGACGTACGATAGCACCACCTATCGGAACCACGGGAAAAATCTTCGAGTCCCAAAATGAGCCCATCTCTCTTCATGTGGAAAAACATACATAAAAGAATGAAAACAATGAAAAACAAACCACATTCATCACCTTTTAGAGTGTGTTTTCTTTTGGAATAAAATTCATGATCCACAACTAAAAAAAGGTATAAACCCAAAAAAGATTCAACTTGGAATAGAAAAAAGTATTCAGCATAGTTGATTCAACACATTGTTCAGTAGGGTTTACATATAAATGCTAACACATATATTTTAAATGCACCTTCCACGTAGTTCCAAACTACAGACCAACACAAACATAACTGCCATGTTCAAACATACACAAAAGGGCTCGACATATATAGTTCTACATATATGTAGTACGGGAGCGCATATATACTACTAGGATAAAGAGAACATCCATGTTTAAAATTGCAAATCTTCTGATTGTCTGGTGCTCTAGTCAGTACTTAGCCAAGTTTACTCATGATCACCAAGGCGTGGACATCATCCCTCATGTTGTTCTTGAATCCAATAACAACAACACTATTCACATTGAGTTCTCTTCTACCTGTGAACTTTTTCCACTTCTTGCTACCAAACACCCTTCAGAGTTTATTCATTGGGTTTCCTCCCAACAAGCGCTATCGTTTTACGCCCCTAGATAGGCATAACGCATAGATTCAAGTATTATCATCTTTAGTTTTTACTCCATAGAAGGCCCTCATGATTGATTCATATGGTGGCTTAATTCTTGTTCTAGGGAAGTGTTCCATACCCTTTCTAAGTGGAAATTGAAATTTAATGTTGCCTTCTTTCATATCAATCACGGCGCCTATAGTGCGTAAAAACGGTCTACCAAGTATGATGGGACAAGAGGGATTGCAATCAATATCAAGAACAATAAAATCAATGGGCAAATAGTTCCTATTTGCAAGAATAAGAACATCATTAATTCTTCCCAAAGGCTTTTTAATAGTAGAATCTGCCAAGTGCAAATTAAGAGAACATTCTTCAATATTGGTAAGACCAAGCACATCACATAGAGATTTCGGAATTGTGGAAACACTAGCACCCAAATCACATAAAGCAAAGCACTCATAATTTATAATCTTGACTTTAATGGTAGGCTACCACTCATCATGTAATTTTCTAGGAATTGAAATCTCTAATTCCAACTTTTCTTCTAAGGATTTCATCATGGCATCAACAATATGTTTAGTAAAAGATTTATTTTGTTCATAAGCATGGGGTGAATTTATCATGGATTGCAGCAAAGAAATACATTCAACCAAGGAGCAACTATCATAATTAAAGTCTTTGTAATCCAAAATAGTGGGCACATCACTAGTTAAAGTTTTGACCTCTCCAAACCCACTTTCATCAATTTTTTCATCAAGATTTTCACCCTCCAAATCATTGGGACGCCCTCTAGCTAAAGTTGACTCTTCTTCAGTCCCTTTATCATCAATTTTAATATCACTAAACAAGGAATCAATAGAACAAACACCAATCATTTTTAAGATCTTCATCTTTTAGCTCTAAGCATAGCGGTTATTTTCTTACTTTCATCCATAGAAACATATAAAGCTTTAATTGATTCATTAATCTTAGGTGGAAAAGCATTCAACTTGAGATTCTCTACATCATGGGAAATTCTATCAATGCTTCTAGACATATCATCAATCTTATTCAACTTTTCTTCTATCGTAGTATTGAAAGACTTTTGAGCATTGATATATTCTTAAAATTACTATCAAGATCAGAGGTGTTCCTATTATTATTGTAAGAAGAATTACCATAGGAATTACCACAATTATTAGAGGAATTTCTAGGAAAAGGCATAGGATTAAAATTACCTCTATAAGCATTGTTATTGAAATTGTTTCGCGAGATGAAATTCACATATACGGAATCATTATTTTTCTCAATCAAAGTAGACAAAGGCACATCATTAAGATCAATAGGAGCATTTTTACTAGCAACCAACTTCAAAAGAGCGTCAACTTTTTCACTCAAAGTGCTAATTTCTTCAACCGAATTAACCTTTTTACTAGTAGGTGCTCTTTCAGTATGCCATTGTGAATAATTTGCCATAATATTATCTAGCAACTTACTAGCTTCACCCAAAGTAATTTCCATAAAAGTACCACCCGCGGCGAAATCTAAAAGATTTCTATAGACAAAGTTCAATCTCGCATAAAATTTTTGTATGATCATCCAAAGATTTAAACCATGAGTAGGACAATTTGTTAACATCAAGTTGCTTAAAATTCATGATTTGAGTTCGAAGGGAAATAAGTTTTGTGGGCGGAAAATACTTAGTAATAAAAGCATCTTTGCACTTATCCCAAGAATCGATACTATTGCGAGGCAAAGAAGAAAACCAAATTTTTGCACGATCCCGCAAGGAAAGTGGGAATAATTTCAACTTCACAATATCATTGTCCACATCTTTTTTCTTTTGAATATCACACAATTCTACGAATGTGTTTAGATGGGACGCGGCATCCTCATTAGGAGTACCGGAAAATTTATCTTTCATGACAAGATTCAACAAAGCGGCATTAATATCACAAGACTCCGCACTAGTGGCGGGAGGAGCAATAGGAGTGCTAATAAAATCATTATTATTGGTATTGAAAAAATTACACAATTTGGTATTTTCTTGAGTCATCGTGACTACGCAAACAAGAGATCTGACGAGAAAAAGGCAAACGAAAAAAAGGCGAATAAAACGACAAATTTAGTGAAGTGGGGGAGAGGAAAACGAGAGGCAAATGGCAAATAATGTAAATTGCAAGGAGATGAGATTTGTGATTAGGAACCTGATAGATGTTGATGATGTCTCCAAGGTGCCAGAGATTGGCACGCTGAAGAGAGACTGCTTACGCACCTCCTCCCCGGCAACGGCGCCAGAAATTCCTTTGACGTGGCTTGAGACCACGTCAGTATTTCCCCAAAGAGGAAGGGATGATGCAGCACAGCTACCGTAAGTATTTCCATCAGTTATGAAACCAAGGTATCGATCCAAGAAGGAAGACCACGCAAAGCTATGTAAATGGTACATGCACACAAAGAACAAATACTTGCAACCTGACGCGTAAGAGAGGTTGTCAACCTCTCAATGGTAAAAAGATATATTAGATTGTAATAGGTTGGGCAAATAGATCTCACAAGAACACAAAATAAAAGAAGTAAATAAAAAGTGCAGCAAGGTATTTTTGGGTTTTTGGATTAATAGATCTGAAAACAAAAGCGGAAAAAAGATAGGTTGGAAAGCAATATGTTGGAAAAGTAGACCCGGGGGCCGTAGGTTTCACTAGTGGCTTCTCTCATGAGTATAACACACGGTGGGTAAACAAATTACTGTTGGGCAATTGATAGAAGATCAAATAATCATGACGATAACCAAGGCAATGATCATTATATAGGCATCACGTCCGAGATAATTAGACCGAAACGATTCTGCATCTACTACTATTACTCCACACATAGACCGCTATCCAGCATGCATCTAGTGTATTAAGTTCATGGAAAAACGGACTAATGCAATAAGAACGGTGACATGATGTAGAAAAGATCTATTCATGTAGGAATAGACCCCATCTTGTTATCCTTAATAGCAATGATACATGCGTGCCTCGCTGCCCCTTCTGTCACTGGGAGAGAACACCGCAAGATCGAACCCATCACAAAGCACCTCTTCCCATGGCAAGAAAAATCGATCTAGTTGGCCTAGCTAAACCAAAGATTCGAAGAAGAAATACGAGGCTATAAGTAATCATGCATATAAGAGATCAAAGAAGACTCAAATAATTGTTGACACCTGATTTTGGCACGATGCAAAATACAGTAAAGGTGGGCCCTAGCGGCAAGGTCTTCTCTACGAGAAAGTTCATATTGCCGGCATGAAAGGCTTGCCGGCATGGAATCCTACCGCCCGAGTAAAAGCTTGCCGGTGTGAAAGACTTGCGGGTGAAAAGCTTGCCAACACGAAAATCCGGCAAGGAGATGGCCCGGCAAGAAGGCGATCCGGCAAGGAGATGGACCGGCAGGAGGCGATCCGGCGAGGAGACAACTCGGCAAGGAGACGATCCGGCGAGGAGATAACTCGGCAAGGAGACGATCCGGCAAGGAGACAACTCGGCAAGGAGACAACTCGGCAAGGAGACGATCCGGCAAGGAGACAACTCGGCAAGGAGACGATCCGGCAAGGAGGCAAGGAGACGGCCCGGCAAGGACAATCCGGCAAAGCGACCCGGCAAGATACCCCCCAAGACGGCCTCTGGAGCGGTACTACCAACCTACACAGCGGTACTACTGCTTGAGCGGTACTACCGCATATTACTACTGTGCCAAGTTCCACTTACGAAAATTCTTCTGGTATCCCGAGCGGTGGTAGCGCGGTACTCGAGCGGTAATACCAGCCAGAGCGGTAGTACCGCCCTCCAGAGCGGAAGTACCACTAATCGGTAGTACCGTATTTTACTACCGCGATTACTACCGCTTATGAAAATTCTTCTGATATCCCGAGACCCCCAAGCGGTAGTAGAGCGGTACTCAGAGCGGTACTACCGCTTGAAGCGGTACTACCGTGCCCGGAAACGGTACTACCGCTTGCCGGCACGCAGATTCGGGCAGATTTTGGAGAGTCCGAATTTGGCTAGTGTTTTTGATACTTTGGAAGGAAATCTGAATCCTTTGCTTGTACGGGAAGTCCAGCCGCCCTATATATATGTTGGGGTGACGGCCGATTGAAGACAACACACAATCGAACAAATCAATATACTACTTTTCAGTCTACGTTTTATCTCTCCATCGTTTATCTTTCTCGTTCTTCGCTGTTCTTCGTGTTTGAGAGCTGTGAATCTCGAGGCTCTAGGGGCGAGCGAATCGACCTAGGGCAGCCCATAGCCGCCGCGAGCCCTGACGGGGTCCCTCCCGGGTGAGCGGTGCTTCGGGTCTACAAAAGTGCCCGCCGACTATCTTGCGTATCGCGCTGTCGGTCGGGTCTCCTTCGACGTGAGCTGCGGTGTATCACCCCCCGCGTCGAGGGTACACGGTGACGTGTTCGTGTGCGAACACACTTTTTGGCGACTCCGCTGGGGAACTTTGATCCATCATCATCATCCATCATGTCCAGTCCTCCCAATCCCTCGGAAGTTGACGCCGATAACATCATCAAGCCCAATCTGGAGGAGTTATTGGCCGAGCATCGCCAAGCTTATGAGGAGTACAAGAAGGCGCGTGAAGAGAAGGAGTTGCAGGAGTTCCTTGGAAACTTCAAGAAGGACCGCCAAGGCAATATCACTCCGGTTGGAGAAATCAAGTTCCCTCCTCTTCAAGCCGATCAGGTTAAACCTTCTGTAAGTACTACCTTTTCTCCTGAGCAATGGGCTGAAATTGAGAGCCGTATTTCTGATAGCAATAATCTGATCTATCAAGCTTTCTTAGAAAATAATAATGCTCAGAAGAATATGCCTAATATGCCTGCTAGTATGGGAAACCCTAATTCAGCTTTGCCTATCTCATCGGCGCCCCCCAAGCCGATGAATTATTTTCCCACCCATACCAATCAAATTGTGGCTGCATCGCTTAATCCTTTCATGAATATGCAGAGTTCGGTGGCAACGCCGAACCAAACCTTACTGATAGGTGGAAACATTGCTAGATCATCGCCGAACTATGGTTCGGCCAACATGCCACAATTTACACCCATAGTTGCTAACCCTAATCCTCCTATGACATTGCCACAAGCTCCATCGTCTACTATGGACGATGCTTTAGCTAATTTTAGAGAGGAGATGGCTAAAACGCTTTGAGAGAATTTTGGCGTTGAATTACCTAGGAATCGGATTTATCAAAAGCCGTATCCTGAGTACTTTGATGCAATTCCGTGCCCTCAAGGATATAAAATTCCAGATTTTGTTAAGTTCAATGGAGAGGGCACGAAAACCACATGGGAGCATGTTAGCCAATACCTAGCACAATTGGGTGAAGCAGGCTCGATAAATGAATTGAAAGTGCGTTTATTTCCTTTGTCATTATTTGGTACTGCATTTTCATGGTTTTCTTCTTTGCCGCATGGATCTATTCGTGTTTGGTCACAACTAGAGCAAAAATTTCATGAACATTTTTATAGCGGCGACAATGCACTTAAGTTGTCACATCTTACATCGGTTAAGCAGAAGCATGATGAATCGGTCTCCGATTACGTCAAGAGATTTAGAGAGACAAAAAACCGGTGCTATAGTTTAGTGATAACCGAGAGAGACTTGGCAGATCTTGTGCTTAATGGTTTGAGAACTCAAATTAGAGAAAAGCTAGAAGGCTATGAGTTTATAAGTATCAACCAAGTTTTACAAAGGGCTTTGGCTCATGAAAGCCGAAGCAAGGACCTCAAAGAAGTGCATAGATATAAAACTGATCGTCCAAAGATGAATATGGTTGAATATGATAGTGATCATTCGGACGATGAGGGTGATATTTATGCTGCTGAATTTGTTTGGCCCTCGAAGGCCAAACCTTTTACTTGTCATGATCTAAAGCCGATTCATAAGAATCGTGATGATGAGATGAAGTTTACTTTTAACATTGCTAAATGTGATAGAATATTTGATGCTTTGCTACAAGTTAAGATTATTAGAATATCTCATACTTTACGGCCGTTTGAAGAGCTGAAACGGCGTGCTTATTGCAAGTATCATAATTCTTTTTCTCATGCAACTAATGATTGCAATGTTTTCCGACGACAGATACAATCGGCCATTAATGACGGACGATTGAACTTTTCTGAAATGCAAGTGGATAAGCAGCCCTTCCCAATGAATACTCTGGATTTGGAGGGGGAAAAGTTACTCATTCGGCCGGAGGTGGCCGAATCCGCTAATAAAACTAATGTTGTCATTGGTGAGCCCAGGAAAAATAGAGATGGCGACAAGATCTTGGGAAGGCAAGTGGTGCTTGACAAGCAACCCGATGGTGGAGAGATAATCAAGATCACCGTCAAGAATCCTACACTTGGGGGGCAACCACAGGAGCAACAAGACACTCGTGTTAAATTTGTCAAGCCCAAGAGTCCGGAAGTTGGCAAGTGGAAGCTGAATGAAGCCAAAGTGCAGCGCAAGAGAGCCAAGCCAACTTTTGATATGTTGCTGTCCAAGTATGCTAATCAAGCGGCCGGTTCTAGATCTAATCGGCCATCAAATTTGAAGCGTCCAAGATCACCTCCGAGGCAAGAATTGCAGCATCACACAAGGCCATATGGGTCATGGGTGCCAGGACAGTGGATGGCACCACCTCCCTATGCACCATACTACATGGGAGGATTCAATAGAGAATGGGGGCAGCCCCCAATGGCCCCTTATGCTTTTCATCCAGGATGGGTAGAACCAAGGAGACCTATGCATGAGAGGCGTTCTTATCCCACACGAGGCCGTTTGAACAAAGGAGTCAATCGGCCGATGCAGAATAATCAAGAAGATATCAACAAGCAGGTGTGGCGTGCCAAATCACCAAGTGCTGCGGTTGAGTCTGGAAAGGGCAAAGAAAAAGTTGATGCCGGCTCACTCATCTTGGGCACTGAAACATTCGCCATACAACAGCCGACTGTGCGTAACAATCCTACTAAGACGATACTTGTTATCGCGCCAAAGCACTCAGCTAATGATCATGAAGCTAGCACGAGCAAAGCCAAGCCCAAAGATCCAAAATATATGCAACCTAAGTGGTGTCCTCCAGGGCTGACAAAAACACAAAAGAGAAAACTACAGAGGATGAGAAGTCATGAGATGGCTGAACAGGAGGCCGAAGAGCAAAGGGATAACTGGTTCAATGACATTTGGCCCATGGTACCTACAAAACAAGTATGGGTGCCTAAGCAAATACAAAGTGCGGTAGTCTCTACATCTGTCACATCAGTGCCTGTACCACCAAAGGAGGATGATGCCACTGTTATTACATCGTCCGCGGCGCCTATTGATTCCGCTTCGCTCGAACAAATTTCAGAACCAATAGACACGCCCGAGGAGAAGGAAGATATGGTGGATTGTGAGCCTACACCGGTGCATGAAGGTATGGATATCAACATGGTGTTTTACTTACCCGCTGAGTTTCGTGCTATAGATGAAGAAGGGGAGGTGGCTCAGCTGGATTTTGGCCCTAAGAATGCAATATTTGAGAAGCCAAAAGAACCAGTGACACACTTGAAACCGTTGTACCTCAGGGGCCATATCAATGGATCACCAATTACTCGAATGCTTGTTGATGGTGGTGCTGTGGTGAATCTCATGCCCTATTCAGTCTTCAAGAAATTGGGTTTGCCTGACGAAGGATTGATGAAGACCAATATGGTGCTCAATGGATTTGAAGGCAAAGAGAAAACCGAAGCTAAAGGTGTGATTTACGTGGAGCTTACGGTTGGAAGCAAAACTTTGGCTACTGCATTCTTTGTCGCCGAGGTGCAAGGTAACTACAACGTCATTCTAGGCCGTGATTGGGTTCATGCAAACCAATGTGTGCCATCCACTATGCACCAATTTTTAATTCAATGGGTTGATGATGAAGTGGAGATCGTTCATGCGGATAATTCGGCATGCGTTGCTTTAGCCGATACACCGGTGGATTGGCAACACCCCAATGCTGCTTGCTTGACGGGATGGGACTTATCAGAGTTTGACTTTCTCAGCGCCACCAAGAGTGGTTTTGTACCCGTTTCTTTAAAGCCGGTTGGTGGAAATCGGCTCCAAGGTATGACGTATTTAAATGGATCCTAACTCTGAGTGGTTACAAAAGCGGCTTGCAGAATATCGGTCCAATGGGAACAATATGTATGAGTCTATAGAGGAGTTAGGTGATATGGATAAACTTGGACTAGGTTTTACATCGGCTGATCCATTAGAAGAAGTAGATATTGGAGATGGCTCAATTTCTAGGCCGACATATGTAAACAAAAATTTGAAAGCCGATTGTAAAGTCAAGTTAATCGAGCTATTGAAAGAATATATTTGTTGCTTTGCATGGGAATATCATGAAATGCCAGGTTTAAGCCGAGAGCTAGTGGAGCATCGGTTACCTATAAAAGCCAGTTTTAGACCATATAAACAATCGGCTAGGAAGTTCAATCCAAAAATATATGACCGGATCAAGGAAGAGATCGGTCGTTTGCTTAAAGCTAATTTTATTAGACCTTGCAGGTATGCCGAGTGGATTTCTAATATTGTGCCAGTGGAAAAGAAAGGCTCCGGCAAGTTGAGGGTGTGCATTGATTTCAGAGATTTGAATAGAGCTATGCCCAAAGATGAGTATCCTATGCTTATAGCCGACATGCTTATTAATGATGCTTCTGGACATAAGGTTATTAGCTTTCTTGATGGCAATGCGGGGTACAACCAAATTTTCATGGCCGAAGAGGACATGTCCAAAACGGCTTTTCGGTGCCTCGATTTCCTTGGATTATTTGAGTGGACAGTGATGACCTTTGGATTGAAGAATGCCGGCGCCACATATCAAAGGGCTATGAATTTGATCTTTCATGATTTACTCGGTGTTATACTTGAAGTCTATATTGATGATATTGTTGTCAAATCGGATGCTTTTGAATCTCACTTAGCCGATTTGCGTTTAGCTTTTGAGAGGATGAAGAAATATGGGCTGAAGATGAATCCTTTGAAGTGTGCGTTTGGCGTGTCGGCTGGTAAGTTTTTGGGTTTCATTATTCATGAAGATGGCATAGAGATTGATCCCAAAAAGATAGAAGCTATACAAAAAGTGGAGGCTCCAACATGCAAGAGAGATATGCAAAAATTCCTTGGCAAGGTCAATTATGTGAGGAGGTTCATAGCTAATTTGTCAGGGAAGGTTGATGCATTTACTCATATCCTTCGGTTGAAGAATGATGTTGATTTTACTTGGGGGGCAAAACAGCAAGAAGCATTTGATATGATTAAGAATTATTTGTGCACTCCTCCGGTGATGAAGGCGCCCAAGCATAGGGAGCCCTTTAGACTTTACATTGCAGCCGAGGAAGGCGTTATTGGAGCTGTTTTGACTCAAGAAACCGAAGGAAAAGAGCATGCTATCACTTATTTGAGCCGACGCCTATTGGATGCCGAGACAAGGTATACATTTATTGAAAAATTATGCCTATGCTTATACTATGCTTGCACAAAATTGAGACATTATCTATTACCAAGTGCTTGCATAATAGCTTGTCAAACCGATGTCATTAAATACATGTTGCATAGACCAATTCTTAGTGGTAGAATTGGTAAATGGGCTTATGCTTTAATTGAGTATGATTTGGCTTATGAGTCTCTAAAATCCATGAAAGGCCAAATTGTTGCTAATTTTATCGTTGAGCATCGGATTAATGACAAGCAAGATATTGATATAAACCTTGTCTCGTTAGTACCATGGAGATTATATTTTGATGGTTCAGTTTGTAGCAACGGCCAAGGTGTTGGTATTGCTTATATATCTCCTCATGGTGCTGTTTTTGAAGCCTCATGCCGCTTAGAATATTTTTGCACAAATAATCAAGCCGAATATGAAGCATTGTTATTCGGCTTAGAGATGTTGCTTGCTATAGGTGCTACACATATTGAGGCTTTTGGTGATTCGTTATTAGTAGTACAACAAGTATCCAAAGTTTTACAATGTTTAGACGAATCACTTAATGTTTATCTTGATAAATGTCTAGATATAATTTCTGCTTTGGATCATTTTAGCATTGCTCATATATCTAGACATGATAATTGGAGAGCAAACGAGTTGGCACAACAAGCATCCGGCTATCATGTCGATCATGGCATGTTTCATATCTCTCTAAAGCCGATGTCTTGTCTTGCTAACATAGGAGAGACCGAACCAGAGCCCACTGATTCGGTCACTAACAATAAATCTAGTGCAGATGAAAATCATGACTGGAGGATGCCCATTATTGATTACTTGTGCAATCTGAGTGGAAGGGTGGACAGGGCTGTTCGGCGCATGGCTTTCAAATATACAATGTGAGACGATGGTCTTTATCGCCGAATGGTTGAAGATGTTCTCTTGAAGTGTTTGGACGAAGACCAAGCGAGAATTGCTATGGGAGAGGTTCATGAAGGAATTTGCGGCACTCATCAGTCGGCCCCCAAGATGAAGTGGTTATTACGACGTGCTGGATTTTATTGGCCAACGATGATCAACGATTGCTTCAGGTATTATAAAGGATGTGAAGCTTGTCAAAAGTTTGGTGATATTCAGTTGGCTCCTGCTGCTATGTTACATCCTATTATCAAGCCATGGCCTTTTAGAGGTTGGGGATTAGACTTTATTGGAGAAATTCATCCTTCCTCTTCAAAGGGGCATCGGTTCGTGTTGGTGGCAACTGATTATTTTACTAAATGGTCCGAAGCAGTACCTCTCAAGAATATGACACATACAGAGGTAATTCAATTCATAAGTGAGCACATTATTCATAGATTCGGTATTCCGCAAACATTAACTACGGATCAAGGTTCATCTTTCATGTCACATCAAGTTAGAGAATTTGCCGAATCATATAAGATAAAGTTGCTCAATTCCTCCCCGTATTATGCTCAAGCCAATGGACAAGCTGAGTCTAGCAATAAAATTTTGATCAAGCTCATCAAGAAGAAAATTGAAGATAATCCAAGAAGGTGGCATGGATTATTGTCCGAGGCTTTGTGGGCACATAGAATCTCAAGGCATGGTGCGACGAAGGTAACTCCATATGAGCTCGTATATGGTCAAGAGGCCGTTTTACCGGTGGAGGTGAATTTGAATGCTTTGAGAATAGCCAAACAAAATGATTTATCAGCAGTGGACTTTTATAACTTGATGGTGGACAATATTAATGAGGTTGCCGATAAGCGTTTGGCTGCATTAAAGGCCATAGAAAGGGACAAGTTGAGGGTAGCAAGAGCTTACAATAAGAAGGTCAAGTTGAAGAATTTTCAGATTGGTGATCTTGTGTGGAAGGTGATTCTACCGATTGGTTCAAAGGACAGAAAGTTCGGGAAGTGGTCTCCAAGCTGGGAAGGCCCTTTCAAGATTGCAAGAATAGTTCCCGAAAATTCATATTTGGTGGAATCCATGCAAGGAACATTGCTACCTCGAGCTCTTAATGGCAAATATTTGAAGAAATACCACCCAAGTGTGTGGCAAGAAGCCTAAATGGGCAATGGCCGATATATAATTATCGCCCTAAGCACATATACATGGCCGATGGAGTGTTGACATCGTCCTTAGAACAAGCCTAATGCAAATTATTTTTCGGCACACACGCTTTGCCGAAAAACAGGGGGGCATGTGTTGACACCTGATTTTGGCACGATGCAAAATACAGTAAAGGTGGGCCCTAGCGGCAAGGTCTTCTATACGAGAAAGTTCATATTGCCGGCATGAAAGGCTTGCCGGCATGGAATCCTACCGCCCGAGTAAAAGCTTGCCGGTGTGAAAGACTTGCCGGCGAAAAGCTTGCCAACACGAAAACCCGGCAAGGAGACGGCCCGGCAAGAAGGCGATCCGGCAAGGAGATGGCCCGGCAGGAGGCGATCCGGTGAGGAGACAACTCGGCAAGGAGACGATCCGGCGAGGAGATAACTCGGCAAGGAGACGATCCGGCAAGGAGACAACTCGGCAAGGAGACAACTCGGCAAGGAGACGATCCGGCAAGGAGACAACTCGGCAAGGAGACGATCCGACAAGGAGGCAAGGAGACGGCCCGGCAAGGACAATCCGGCAAAGCGACCCGGCAAGATACCCCTCAAGACGGCCTCTGGAGTGGTACTACTGCCCTACACAGCGGTACTACCGCTTGAGCGGTACTACCGCATATTACTACTGCGCCAAGTTCCGCTTACAAAAATTCTTCTGGTATCCCGAGCGGTGGTAGCGTGGTACTCGAGCGGTAATACCAGCCAGAGCGGTAGTACCGCCCTCCAGAGCGGAAGTACCGCTAATCGGTAGTACCGTATTTTACTACCGCTTATGAAAATTCTTCTGATATCCCGAGACCCTCAAGCGGTAGTAGAGCGGTACTCAGAGCGGTACTACCGCTTGAAGCGGTACTACCGTGCCCGGAAGCGGTACTACCGCTTGCCGGCACGCAGATTCGGGCAGATTTTGGAGAGTCCGAATTTGGCTTGTGTTTTTGATACTTTGGAAGGAAATCTGAATCCTTTGCTTGTACGGGAAGTCCAGCCGCCCTTTATATATGTTGGGGTGACGGCCTATTGAAGACAACACACAATCGAACAAATCAATATACTACTTTTCAGTCTACGTTTTATCTCTCCATCGTTTATCTTTCTCGTTCTTCGCTGTTCCTCGTGTTTGAGAGCTGCGAATCTCGAGGCTCTAGGGGCGAGCGAATCGACCTAGGGCAGCCCATAGCCGCCGCGAGCCCTGACGGGGTCCCTCCCGGGTGAGCGGGGCTTCGGGTCTACAAAACTGCCCGCCGACTGTCTTGCGTATCGCGCTGTCGGTCAGGTCTCCTTCGACGTGAGCTGCGGTGTATCACCCCCGGCGTCGAGGGTACACGGTGACGTGTTCGTGTGCGAACAATAATATTCATGGATAGAAACTGATCATGAACTCAAAATTCATTGGATCCCTACAAACACACCGCAAAAAGTCATTACATCAAATAGATCTCCAAGAGACCATTGTATTGAGAATCAAAAGAGAGAGAGGAAGCCATATAGCTACTGCCTACGGACCCGTAGGTCTATGGTGGACTACTCACGCATCATCAGAGAGGCAATCATGAAGGCGATGCACCCCTCCGTGATGGTGTTAGATTGGATCTCGCGGTTCTGGAACTTGCGGCGACTGGAATTGTGTTTCGTTGACTCCCCTTGGGTTTTTGGAATATTTGGGTATTTATAGAGCTGATAGGCGGTGGAGAGGCGTCCCGAGGTGGGCACGATACACCAGGCCGCGCCAGGGGCCTCTGGCGCGCCCTGGTGTCTTGTGATCTTCTCGGCCCTCCTCTCTGGCCCTTCTTTGGCCCACTGGATGTCTTATGGACCAAATAAAATCTCCAAAAAGTTTCACGGTGTTTGGGCTTCGTTTGGTAATGATATTCTGTGAACTAAAAAACAAGCAAAAAAACAGCAACTGGCACTTGGCACTATGTCAATAGGTTAGTCCCAAAAAATGATATAAAGTTGCTATAAAATGATTGTAAAACATCCAAGATTGATAATATAACAGCATGGAACAATAAAAAATTATAGATACGTTGGAGACATATCAGTGGCGCCGAGATGTTTTGACTCGGTGACTCCGAAACTGCATACGGCGGAGACCTAACCCTAATTTTCTCGTTCGACCTATTCTAAGGAATTTTCTCGCCGATGGAATCATTGAAAAACGTGGCAAGAAGAGGAACAAATCCTAGTGCGCATGAATTAGAGATGGGAGCGCACGAGGGATCGAAGATTTGCGCTAACTTCGCGGATCTTCGCTACGGCGGCAACGGCGGAGAAGATTCCATTGGCGGCAACGGATTGCAGTGGCGAGGGCACACGTGAGACAATGGAGATCATCCGGAGACGCGGGTGGTGGCAGTAGTGGGGTACATGAGTCATAGGTTTGAAGTAATTTTCAAAGTACGGACCCGTGGATTTATATACCCACCCGCTATCGGTGACACCGAGCCAGAAATATCGGTTCCGCCAAGATGTGTAACTTCCTGTTAACAGAACAACTCGGTGATGCCAAGATTTATTGACCGGTGGTGCCGAGGTAGAAAACCAGATCAACCCTAGTGCTTCGGTGGAGCTGAGTTTGGAGTATAGGTCACACCGAAAAACACTTGGGAGGTTTTGGAAGTCAGTGCTTGTCGAATCGGTGGCTCTGAGTGCTCCTCACCCGAAGGGTCCGAAACGTGCTTGCTCAAAAAATAAAACCCAAATAGAACAACAATTGGAGAAAAATATGCATACCATGCTCACACAATAAGATGTCAAATCAAATATGTCAAACATGCATAACCACTCTAGTATCTACCAAGCACTTTGGCGATGACGGAGTCATCTATATATGAGTATATTGACTTAGGAGCCTACTTTCTTCCGTATATATGCCATGTGCAATAAATTTGAAGGAGTTCCAAACATATTGAGTGATGGTTTTGACACAAAAGCATTGGGGATCTAGGTTTTTAAAGTAAAAAATTGGAAAATGCGCCAAAGTACATGAAAATATGCATGATTTCCCGACATGGGGCCAAGATGTCGTGATCAAAGTAACGGCTTGTTCGAGATAAGCTTTGACACATGTCAAGCTGGCAATGCATGGTTAACTGTTACTCGCATCCCCATGGGTAATTACTCTATTAGGGCACGGGTGCCAGCTTGAATGCCCATCTGGAAGTTGATGGGTCAAATACCTTACTGAGCGTGCAGAACGAGGATGAGGATGGGATAGAGTTACCCGCCTTACCCATGAATTGAAGTACTTACATGTGGGCTCTGAAATTAGTAGACCCCACGTAATTTGTGGCCTCGGTCACCCAAATGTACACACATCCCACCCCTTTGGCCCAAAATTCATTAAGAAATCCCAAACCTAGACACAACATATTGTTTATTGCATTGAAATACTATTTTTTTCTATTGAAATACGCGAAGGTTGTTCTTAAATGCATGTGTGAGTTTCCCCACAGTGATAAAGAACTCGGTGGGGACGTGGATGGAAAACTTTTTATCCCCGCGCACGGGTATGTAGACGGGTACGGGGATGGGAGGGCGATGATGGGGACAGAGATGGGACTCCAATACTCGCCTAAGAAATCCCCAGCTTTAGACACAAGCCTCTCACAAACCGGAGCATCACATGAAGGCGCGTGGTTCCGAGAGGGAACGTGGGGCCATGTGTGATGACGAACCGCCAATTGCTATCTCATTCGACCTAGTCTGTTTTCATCGATAAAATGCACGAATACGACCGACATCCTTATTTTTTGTAAAAAATGGCGTTCTATTGGCATTTTTATACATTAAGTTAGTTTATAGAAATTTAATGGCCATATTTCAAAACTGAAACACATGAACAAGCTAGATGAAGCAAAAACCGCTGGAAAATCATATTTATGTACTACTTGCTTACATATATATGCCACGTGCAATAAATTTGAAGGAGTTCCAAACATCTTGAGTGACAGTTTGGACACAAAAGCATTGAGAATCTAGGTTCTAAATTCAAAAAAAATGAAAAAATGCTATGAATGCTGAAGTGCATGAAAATATACATGATTTCCCGCCATGGGGCCAAGATGTCATGGTTACTGCACTCGGACTTGCTTCCATAACACAAATGGCACACATGCATTACATTTCGATAGAAAATGTAAATATTTGGCAAATCAAACGGTCCCACATGATTGGTGCCCTGTTTCGCATTTCGAGTTTTGGAAGCCAATTTTCGCGGGCTATTAATCACACGTGGTCATGCATTGGGAACCGTCGGTGATTTTAATTCAAACACGGCTGTTGAGTAGGAAACCGTGTGCAATCACTGCTGACGTCAATCAAGATTCCAGCCGGCTATAAATAATGCCCCTGGTGACATTATCTCGCTTGCATTCTCTCGACTCTCTATCCCACCCCTCGCACAAAACTCTGCCATGGCGTGACCGGTCTGTGCACAAGCAGAGGAGGAGGCACCACCCGACGAGGACATGGTGAAATGCAGCGACGAGGAGGACCCCTTCGCGCCCCCAGACGAGGTCGTGCCAGACCCCCCAACTAAAGATTGGTTTTGGGGCCAGTACAATTTGGCTTTGTGAAAGGTGTTGCCGCATGCTGAGAGAGCTAGCCAGGTGGCGTTCAAGAAGGAGTGTGCCGAGGAGCGCACCGGGAACCTCGCGGCCTGGAATGCCCTTAGTGCCGCACGGGAAAAGGAGGAGCTGGAGCTTTGGCGGCGGGCGAGTCGACGAGCGGTGGAGGTGTACGAAGACGTCCGGTACCACGCAATGAAAGCCAGAGGCGCTAGGCGCCTCATCGCTGCGTGGGTGTGGGCCGATAAGCTCGAGCGTGCCGCCGCCAAAGAGCTCCACTGGGCGCCCAGTGAGCTGTCCTGCATGGTCGCGCGCCTCCGCCAGCAAGTGGCTGATCGACACGTCGAGCGCTGCGAGGCGAAGGAGGCGGCGAACTCCTTCCGCGTTGGGAAGCCACCGCGCACCAGGGAGCTGATGGCGAGAGGCTGCCATTTTATTGCTCCCCGCTCAAGGAGGGGTTATTATTAGTTTAGTTTTTATTCATTGTACGTATTAGTTAAGTACTATCATCACATATATGTGATGATATATACTGTATATGTATCATCTCTTCAATGAGCTATTCAATAATTAATATATATTATTAGTTTCACATTTCTTTCTGTTTTCATACTTATTTTCTGGCTCTAACTGTTAGCCTTTTAGACATATTGAAACATAACAATAGAACATAAATCATTCACACATCGAAACATATAAATATTGTGATTGTTGTCCAGACATTGGGATCGACATCTAAACAGTGCAAAAAAATAAAACACGTCCATGACTACACACTAACCTACGGAAGCTCTTGGCTGTGCCTGAACTCGGTCCGGCGTTCGTCCATGTGGTTTACACGCTCGCGGTACAGCTGGAGCGCGATCTCGAGCTCCAAGCTGGCTATTTCGGTGGAGATTACCATCTCAGGGATGCGACGGCCATTTTCTTCTACTGCTCCTCGCTGGACACCTGGGCCAAGGAGGCGCTCGAGCCTACCGATGAGCCCGTTAGCATCGAGAGGCCGCAGACAAGGCGAACGGCGCGGTCGGCGTCCGGGGCAAGGACGGTGCGGCCGGGCTCTGGTGCAAGTACGACGCACACGGCCGCTGCCCAATCCTCGCGAGAAATAGGGCTACTCACGTGCCTTGGACACAGCTGCAACGTCATGTCGGGTGGGATAGCAGGCAAGCGGGGATGGAACCGCTCTTGCTCTGCCGCGCGCCGCGCCTCTCGCTCTGCGGCCCTCCATCGGTCTTGTTGTGCGGCGCGCCGTGCACTCTCGGCGCGGACGCGCATGTTTTGCTCTATGAAGCACCACTGATGATCTTCTTGTGCGGCGCGCTGCAGCCTCTCGGTGGTGAGGCGGCTATGTTGCTCGGCGGCGCTGCCACGTCCTGCGCCAAGGGTCTGCTCAACCCTTGCGATGACGCGCGGCACAACATTGTCCGGCGCGTCGCCGGACACGCCATCGGCCTCGACAGGCCGTTGCGCTTGCACCGGATCGTTTTCGTCGTCGAGGAGGTTGATGGCAGAGGCGGCGCTTGGTCAGGTTGGCATGCTTCGTAGATGGGCTAGGCTGCACTAGGTGTGCTTCCGCGTGTGACGCGCGCATGCTCTTATACTCATTCGCTTCTGGTGGGAAACCGATGGGGAAGCTTGCGCGGGAACATGCGCGGTTCCGTGCGGGAACGTGGCCAAAAGAAACGCCGATGCGGTGCCGAAGTGTGCACTGGAATTCTCGGACGAAAACGTGGTGACAAGACGCGAGAGAGGAAGAAGAGGTGATGTGCAGTCAGACTGGTAATAATAATAAAACGTCTGCGATATTAATACGGGCAAACGGCACTTCTGTACGTACCATCGGTAATGATATCATCAATTGCTGACAATTGTTTGGCAGCAACCGTCTGCCCACAACACACACAACTTTTCCGGATGAATCGTTTTGGTTATTACTGGTCTTCACACACAGTTCTGATGAACGAACCGATTGCTGCGTATCACACACACCTTCTTACGCTAACCCGTTTGTGTTCTGCTGGATCAACGCAAACAGTTTATCCGAGTGAACTGTGTACCGTACTTCGCACACGTACATAGTTTTGTTAACTGTTTCTGCTATCTTAGCTAATCCCAAACAGTTCATAAGAATGAACTGTCTGCCGTGGATCGCACACGCAACTATTTTCTTAATCGTATTTGATGGATCCACCATCGCACACAGTTCGTGCCATTGGCGACGGAGCTTGAACAATACCGTTTGCGATTGGTGGATCGCACACAGTTTCGTCGAAGGGTCTTTGATTGATGTGTCATCTTTGGACCATCCTGCAGTAGTGTAGTAAACAACTGCTAAGTGGGAACACGTTTAGGTTTGGTAGGTTTGAACTGATTTGCAATAAATTAAAGCGTGGTGATTTGGAATGTGGCGAAAAACAAGCTCAAAATTTATTGAGGGTTTTGGTTCCCAAGCCCGAAACGCTTTATGGTTTTTAGAAACCGTGTGGGCGGGCGTACATGGGCCCGCGTTCTCGGAAATGTGTACGTGTCTTCCCACTATCACAGACGGTCCACACATCCTCAGTGCCCGATCGATGGGCCGACACGCGTCCCACGGGTGCCAAACGATGGTTGACAAGAAGTGGCGCCCTTCCCAGTGATCCACGGTGTACACGTGCTAAGGATGCCACATATAAGTAAAAAAATGACATGGCACAACAATTAAGGAGGATAGAGCATGCTTTGGGCACCGATATAGCATGGATTTGCATTTAATTAACCTAATTAATTAATTCCTACCAAAAGGTCGATATGCGACATTTCCATACATTTATAATAAAACATGCTAAAAAAGAAGCGCTGGCGGCCTTCCGACGACGGTCTGCTCGGACTCTATGGTCAGCAGGCAGTAACACCCTTGCGGCCGTTCAGGCATTCACTCCGAGTGTCCGGACCTGCGGCCACGGTACCCGTATCCACCTGAGTAGTTGTTGGCACTGCTGGTAGGCTCTTGGGGCTGCTGGACGGCCTGGGCCTCATCCAGTAGACCTTGACAGTGCGCAATCGCGTGCATGACATGCCCGTGGAACCGCTCCATCTCTCTGTCTTCCAACTGGTAGCGAATTCCACGCAGGACCTGCCCCCACAAGATATCACGGTGGCGTTGCTCTACTTCACCGGGGACGTCATCTCCACCGACGAGGCGCTCTAGCCTAGCCACATAATAGTCGGGATCGACGATGACACAGTCGCCGGTGAGCTTGACGAAGCTGCCTATATACCCGCTCATCAATGAATTGCATATGGTTTTTGCCTATTCTTGGCGGGGCATCAGGTTGTTGTAGGGCACCGGTGACGACGACTCTTCGGGTGGGTCGTCGATCATGTCGACAAGCAGCTCTGGATCTTTTGTGTGGTGGATGGCAAGCAACTTTTCATATTTCCCCTGCAATAAGACCACTATGCGCCCAAGGAACGACACGGCGAGATCGATGCCGATGGGCCACGGCGTCATCGGCTCCTTCTCCTCGTCGAAGATGTAATCCAAGAAGGGGCGGGGTCGTTGTCGGCCTCCGAGCTTTGGTTTCCTGGCAAGGCGCCGACTTCGACCTTGGTGCTTTGGTTGCCTGGCAAGGGGCCGACATCGACCTTCGAGCTTTGGTTGCCTGGCAAGGGGTCGCTGTCGACCTCTGAGATTTGGTTGCCTGGCAAGGGGCCGAGTCGACCACCGAGCTTTGGTTTCCTGGAAAGGGGTCGCCTTTGACCTCCAAGATTTGGTTGCCTGGCATGCTTGGAATAATTAATGGAAAATAGGTGTGGACTAGATCAAGCACAGTGTCGCTGCGTTGCCGCAAGGGTCATATAGAGCTAACCACTCGCTGGTGGCGGGAAACCGACGGAGGAAGAGGCGGGAAGCGTTGGTGTGGATTGCACGACACATGTATAACGCCATTAATTTCTGCACTAGTGCGTCTCTGTTCGTAGGTACCAGTTGGTTCACACCATCACTGGTTGTACAGGGGGCGGTTTCGGGGTTTCTCCTAGTTTATTATGCATGTAAATAGTTTATTGAGGTAGTCGGTTATGTAATTGCACATTTAATTTAGTTATGCATCTTTGTATTGTTTTTTCGCAAATACGCAAAGCTTGCGTTCCATTGCATTGGTTATGCATCTTGTATTTGTAAGCATTTATCTTGTTGTTCTGTACACATAGCAAATCACATCATGAATGATTAAACCAACAAACACGACTGTGATGATTTGAACAAACACAGACAAGTGTTCACCAGCAAGCGTTTGCCCACACCACACATAGATTATTAGCAGAAATTGTGTGTACTATTATTGGTCTTCACACACAATTCAGAGAACTGCCCCGTTTGCCTAATATCACACACATCTTGTTACGCCGAATCATTTCTGTTATTTCGGCTCATCGCACACAGTTCATCCGAGTGACCTGTATGCTGTATATCACACACAACTTGATCCAAGCAACCGTTTGTGTTATTTTGGCTTGTCGCAAACAGTTCATCCGGGCAACGTGCTTGCTCTCTATAACACACATCTTGATCTGTGTGATCGTTTGTGTTATTTTATGTCATCGCAAACAGATCATCCGGCTGACCTGTATGCCGTCTATCGCACACATCTTGATTTGGGTGATATTTTGTGTTCTGTTTGATCAGCGCAAACAGTTTATCAGTGTTAACTGTATGCCGTACATCGCACACACTTGTATTTTGTTAACCGTTTGCGTTATTTTGGCCCATCGCAAACAGTTTGCGCGGGTCAATTGTTTGTCATAGATTGCACATGCAACTCTTTTGTGAATCGTATTTGATGGATCCGCCATCACACACAGTTCGCGTTATTGGCGACGGAGCTTGAACTATACTGTTTGTGATTCATGCATCGCACACAGTTTCATCGAAGGGTCTCTGATTGATGTGTCGTCTTTGGATCATCCTGCAGTAGTGATTGCAAAGCTGCCTCCTTCATGGAGGAATTTCACCATAATTGCGAAACATAAGATACAAGAGACATAAGTTGAAAATTTGATTGTATCTCTTGATGTTGAAGAGAAAGCTCAGGCTAAAGACACTACTGAGAAAGGAGGTGAGGTTCAGCCTACAGCCAATATGGTGCAGAGGTACCCACATAACAAGAACAAAGGGAAGAACACACCTGTTTTCAACAAGCCTATGAAGACTTCTACATTCAAGAAGAAGTTCAACCGGGCTAAGCTAGAGTGCTACACCTGTGGGAAGCCCAGACACTCTTCCAAGGAATGCCCAGAACATGCAGACCGCAGAGAGAAAACGAGCTCCAAGACTGTCAACATGGTGACCTCTAGCAATACTGATGGGTATGGTAATTTACCTATTGTTAATTCAGTATTTCAATCATCTTCGTGGTGGATTCATTCAGGTGCTAATGTTCATGTGTGTGTTGACGTCTCTTTATTCACTTCTTATCAGGTCGCAAAGAGATTCTTCCGTTCTAGTGGGGAATGCGTCACATGCTTCTGTTCATGGCATTGGCACGATGGATCAGAAGTTTACGGAGAAGATCGTGCTGTTGAGGAACGTGCAACATGCCCTACTATGAACAAGAATCTAGTTAGTGGCTCCCTTCTATGTCGAGATGGGTTTAAGGTAGTTTAGAGTCGAATAGAGTAATTGTGTCGAGATTTGGACAATTTATAGGCAAATGCTATGAGTGCGGAGGCTTGTTCCATTTTCCCCTTTCAGATTTTTGCAATAAGTCAGCAAACCAAATTCTTGCTATTATTAATGATGATCCAAAAGTGTTTGGCACTCTCGTTTATGTCATATTAATTTTGGTTTAATGTCTCGGCTATCTAGTATGAGTTTACTTCCAAATTTGACTATTGCCAAAGGTTCTAGGTGCCATAATTGTGTGCAATCGAAGCAACCTCAAAAGCCACACATTGTATACCTTGTGGACGACACTCCCAAGTCTATTGGTGAGGCATATGCATTCTTGATGTAGACGATCTGAAAGAAACGGTTCATAATGATATGGACTCAATTCTTTCTAATGAAACTTGGGAGCTAGCTGGTCGACCCTATGGTTTTAAACTTGTGGGTTGTAAGTGAGTGTTCAAAAAGAAGCTAAGGCCTGACAGTACTATTGATAAGTACAAGGCGCGACTTGTGGACAAGAGTTACACTCAGATAGAACACAAAGGTTACTTTGACACCTACGTTGGAAATATGCCCTAGAGGCAATAATAAAGTGATTATTATTATATTTCCTTATTCATGATAATCGTTTATTATCCATGCTAGAATTGTATTGATCGGAAACTCAAATACATGTGTGGATATATAGACAAACACTATGTCCCTAGTGAGCCTCTAGTAGACTAGCTCGTTGATCAAAGATGGCCAAGGTTTCCTGACCATAGACATGAGTTGTCATTTGATAACGCGATCACATCATTAGGGAAATGATGTGATGGACAAGACCCAACTGTAAGCATAGCATTTGATCGTGTTAGTTTATTACTAATGCTTTATCCATGTCAAGTATATGTTCCTATGACCATGAGATCACGCAACTCCCTGACGCCGGAGGAATGCCTTGTGTGTATCAAACGTCACAACGTAACTGGGTGACTATAAAGGTTTTCTACAGGTATCTCTGAGGGTGTCTGTTGGGTTGGCATGGATCGAGACTGGGATTTGTCACTCCGTATGATGGAGAGGTATCTCTGGGCCCACTCGGTAATACAACATCACAAGAAGCTTGCAAGCAATGTGACTAAGGAGTTAAGCATGGGATCTTGTATTACGAAATGTGTAAAGAGACTTCCCGGTAACAAGATTGAACTAGGTATGGAGATACCGACGATCGAATCTCGGGCAAGTAACATACCGATGGACAAAGGGAATTTCATACGGGATTGATTGAATCCTTGACATCGTGGTTCGACCGATAAAGATCTTCGTAGAATATGTAGGAGCCAATATGGGCATCTAGGTCCTGCTATTGGTTATTGACTGTAGAGGTGTCTCGGTCATGTCTGCATAGTTCTCGAACCCGCAGGGTCTGCATACTTAACGTTCGGTGACGATTTGGTATTGTTGAGTTATATATGTTGGTGACCGAAAGTTGTTTGGAGTCCCGGATGAGATCCCAGATGTCACGAGGAGCTCCGGAATGGTCCGGAGGTAAAGATTTATATATAGGAAAGTGGTATTCGGGTTCCGGAAAAGTTTCGGGTGTTTCTGATATTGTACCGGGAGTGCTGAAAGGGTTCCGGGGGGTCCATCGGGAGGGGCCCACCCACCCCGGGGGCCACATGGGCTGAAGAGGTGGCGCACTAGTCCCTGATGGGGTGGGCAGCCGACCCCTAGAGGCTCATGCGCCCAAGGGTGGTAGGTGGGGAGGTGCCTTGGGCAGGGAGGAGTCCTCCCTAGGGCGCCGACCTCCCTTGTGGGTGGAGGACTCCTCCCCCCTTTGGTGGGCCAGACCTCCTTGTAGGAGGGGCCAAGGTTGCGCCCTACCTACCCCCTCGTCCTATATATATAGACGGAGAGAGAGGGCAGCCACACCCTGATACGTCTCCAACGTATCTATAATTTTTTATTGTTCCATGCTATTATATTATCTGTTTTGGTTGTTTTATATGCATTAATATGCTATTTTATATTATTTTTGGGACTAACCTATTAACCTAGTGCCTAGTGCCAGTTTCTGTTTTTTCCTTGTTTTTGAGTATTGCAGATAAGGAATATTAAACGGAGTCCAAACGGAATAAAATCTTCGGGATGATTTTTCTTGGACCAGAAGAAACCTGCCAGACTTGGAGATGAAGGCAGGAGACCTGCCGGGAGGCGACAAGCCACCTGGGCGCGCCCTAGTAGGGGGGGCGTGCCCCCCTGGCTTGTGGCCCCCTAGCAGACCTCCTAACCCTATTCTTCGGCCTATAAATTCCCAAATATTCCCCCAATACCAAAAAGAGCCACGAAAATACTTTTCCGCCGCCGGAACCCTCTATTCCCGTGAGATCCCATCTTGGAGCCTTTTCCGGTAATCTGCCGGAGGGGGATTCGATCACGGAGGGCATCTACATCAACTCCATTGCCCTTCCGATGATGCGTGAGTAGTTCACCTCAGACCTTCGGGTCCATAGCTAGTAGCTAGATGGCTTCTTCTCTCTCTATGTTCTTCAATACCATGTTCTTCATGATCTTCATGGAGATCTATCCGATGTAATACTCATTTGCGGTGTGTTTGTCAAGATCCGATGAATTGTGGGTTTATGATCAGATTATCTATGGATATTATTTGAATCTTCTCTGAATTCTTATATGCATGATTTCATATCTTTGCAAGTCTCTTCGAGTTATTGGTTTGGTTTGGCCAACTAGATTGGTAATTCTTGCAATGGGAGAAGTGCTTGGTTTTGGGTTCAATCTTGCGGTGTCCTCACCCAGTGACAAAGTAGGGGTAGCGAGGCACGTATTTGTATTGTTGCCATCGAGGATAAAAAGATGGGGTTTTCATCATATTGCTTGACTTTATCCCTCTACATCATGTCATCTTACTTAATGCGTTACTCTGTTCTTCATGAACTTAATACTCTAGATGCAGGCAGGAGTCGTGTCAGCACCGGTTTTTCAATAAAATAATTATTGAAAAATCGCTCCTTCAGTCAGACCAGCACAGAAAATCATTCGTACTGGTAGACAAATCCTTGATACAGAAATCCAGTAGTACTTAATATTATACAGGGTTGAGCTGAGGCTGCTCAACAATTTATTACAAGCACGCCAATATTAAGCATAACGTCGGATATGACACAATGGAAAAGGTGGCAGTACTACTGACTCGTAAATTATGGTAGTAGTGGATATGTCACAATGGAGTGGGTGACATGACTCTAATATCTTACAACTCATCAAGCGTCGGAGTGAGGCTCGACGATTTTATTTGGGTAGCGGAAGCATATATAATACAAGTGGCAAACTCCAGGATCGCAAGGGACTGACTGGGACTCCTCTAGGCGTCGGACTCGCTATCGTACTCTTCATCCATAAGATCGCCTTCGTCAACATCTGGCCAAATCAACAAGCCAGGTGAGTACTTTGAATGTACTCGCAAGATAGTTTGGACATAAGATATAACAAATGCAAACATGGTGCACATGAGCAGATTAGTAATACACACCCAGGTAATAAATTTGCACAGCAGGATAAATAAAAAGGAAGTCGGGCGGTAGTCCTCCCGAAATCCCAATAAAATAAAGGAAGACCGATCGGGTGTCTGAAGCGACGCCTCGAAAGGTAAGAATAAATAAACATGCCTCAGTCGGGCGTCAGGGCGACACCACATAAAGGGCTTATACTGGAAATAAAAAAAACAGAACGTGCCACAGTCGGACGTCTGAGTGACATCGCATAAAGGGCTTATAAAGAAAGTAAACAACAGAATGCCACAGTCGGACGTCTGAGCGACATCACATGAAGGGCTTATAATGAAAGTAAACAACAAGAATGCCACAGTCGGACGTCTGAGCGACATCACATAAAGGGCTTATAATGAAAGTAAACAACAAGAATGCCACAGTCGGACGTCTGAGCGACATCACATAAAGGGCTTATAATGAAAGTAAACAACAAGAATGCCACAGTCGGACGTCTGAGCGACATCACATAAAGGGCTTATATTTCAACATTCAAATACGAGTAATCCAGGAGGTAACACCATCCCAAGGAATACTCGGCACATCACAATAATAAACAGGTTAGTCCATCCACAGAAATAATATTCAGCCAAGTTTACTTTTGTCATTTAACATATTAGTTCTCCAGAGACTGACACTGAGACAGACACTTGACCTGTCAACCAACGTCCTTGGCCGTGGACACGGCTATTCGAATAGTTTTGACTCTGCAGAGGTTGTACTCTTTACCCACAGCCAACGGTTTCAGTAATCCCGAAGGACTAGTTCCGTCTACGGTATTTTAGAAGAAAACTCACCTAACCAGTACACACCCATTTCACATCCCGATGCCAGGTATCACCCTAGGCAACGTTCAAGAAAAACTTTAAGACGGGGAGGCCAACACCTCGAATAGCATGGGATCAAATTTATATCGCGCGCTACTAAGGGGTGCCCCCCTCTCGGTCCCAACCGGAAACACCCAGGTCCCCTGACTGGATGACGGGCTTTAATCCAGGGCCATGGAACCCTCATCACGGCCCCTCTATTTGGTGTGTACATGGAACGAGGTTTGCAACTTACTAAACCGTATTCCTTGCAGAAAATGTGTGGCAGCACGAAAATAAGGCGAACGGGAACAAGACTCGATCTATGTCAACACTGGAGTTAAACAATTTCTTTGATAATACCGGCATGCTCCAACAATACCAGCATACAACCTATCATGTCACCACATGACTAGGTTGTCCAATATTCATGATCACATCAAGTTTGTAGCTCACTTGCAACTCATCATGCATGTAATATAACATTTATCATATGCTTATATAAACATGCCACAACAACTTACGCAAACATGAAAGCAATCATCATATCAAAGGTTCAAACATGCTTGCCTGGATCAACGTAGTCGGAATCTAGCTCGGCGAAGTTGACGGTAGCGTCTCCTTCTTCGGTATCTACTCCACATAAAATACCGAGTTCTGCGTAAATACCGTGTGCGTATAAAAGTTATCTCAAAATATTTTTGAATAAATACTATAAAAAACTAGACTGCAAAATAAGGGTGACAGAAAAAGAATCAACTCAAAATCATTTTCTGCTTAAAAGATATAAAGAAAATAAGCCCAGGGGCCTATTTGTGATAACCAGAAGTTTTCCAGGGGGTAGGCAGAGAAAACAGAAAATGCTTCGGTAAGAAATACGCCATCCAGAGAAGAAAACGCATCCAGGCCGAAGGCGCTTTCAGAAAACGATTCAAAAAGAACAGAACCCTGACGAGGGGGTCCCACCCGTCAGGTTCAAAAATCCCACCGGCGACAGAGGCTCGCGGTGGTCACCGGCGATGATCGACGGTGATCCAGAGGAGGGCAAGGGGATGGTTGCACTCACGGGACTATTCCGCGTCGGTGGGTGGTGGAGATGGACGTCGGGGTAAACCTCGTCGATGGCAGCTTCTTCTCCGGCGGACGGCGGCGTTGGGCGTCATTGGATCTCACGGGAGGGAGGATCTAACATCAAATTGGATCGGGGGTTAGGGCCATGGGTTTACTAGGAGGATACTAGCACGATTTGGGGCACTGAGGTTTGCTCACCAGAGAGGATTTCACCGGAGCCCGAGGCGGATCGAGGCGACCGAATTTGGGGAAGAAGACCTTCCCGAGGTCCTCCGAGGGGTGTGGCGCGACTAGAGGGAGAGGTGGACTGGTACTGGGTTGCGAGGGGGCTCTGGGGTCCTATTTATAGCCGGCCCGAGGCGGTTGCCGAAAGCGCGATTACTCCGGCGAGCAATTACGGTGAGGCAGAGGGTTAGCAGGGGATTTACGGCTGCAGGCAGGTTTCTACGATCACAGTGGTTCCATTTTAGCACTAAACCATGCTGGCTATGCAGGGGACTCGCCGCTCGACGGAACGGTGGCTTACGGCCACGGGGGGTGCAGAGAGCGTGCTCTGCACAGCCCAGGCCACGCCGATGGCCCTGCCGTGCGCGTGTAGGTGGGGGGCGGTTTGGGCAGCGCTGCGCTACGGCGTTCTGCAAAGGAGGCTTCTGGCGACGGCGGCAGACGGCGCTGTCGCCGCGGGAGAGGTCGGGGCCGACGAGCCAGCTCATCACCGACCGTGCGGCGCCCTAGATAAGAAGGGAACACAGTGAGCAACGATCCAATGCGAGCACTGGCGAGATTGACACTGGGCCCTGACGGAAACGACACTGTCATCTAAAGATTTCAGAATTTGACTGAACCTGACGAAAACAGTGCATGCCACCTGTTCGACGGAATGCTAGAGGCTCATAGAAATTTTTTCTTGAGCTGAAACTTGGAGGGCTTATCCATTGGGGCTTCTAGAGGCTCCCTGATTTTTCTCAGAATTTTTGAAAGAGTGAAAGAATGGATTTCATCAAAAACAGCAAATCTGATCCAAATTTCCAGTAAACAAATTTTGAAAATTTTGAACTGTAGACCAGCAGTTCTTTGGTGATATAGGTTGAGGGTACTAAGGTGTAGCTAGGAGAATTTACTTGGGGTCAAATCTCAAAGGAATCTGGTACTTCCTTTGTAAATCTCAAGGGTCCAACATAATTAACAGAAATTAGTTTGAGGGTAAAATAAATAAAATAAAATTTTAAGAGGGGTTGAAACTTGCTGGAATGAATGCAAGGCTTGATACTAAGGTAGGGAGGAGAGTCTAGGAAGAAAATTTGAAATGGAGGTCATGGCAAAAGAGTGACATAGGAGTTTATGAAGAGGGGAAAATTTAATCCAATTTCATAGGAACTCCTTTTTAATAAAAGAAATCGCAAAATACCTCAATGGTACTGGTGTTGAAATAACACAGGCTGGAAACCCTCAAGACCAGAACCAAATTGGAGGAAGGTTTTAAAAATAGGTTTTTCTCAAAAGTTTTTAAAGAAAATTTCAAATATCCTCCTTCAAATCAATTAATGATTTTTTGTAAAAACCAAATCCAAATTTTGGGGTGTTACAACACCTACCCCCTTAGGAAAAATCTCGTCCCCGAGATTTCAGCTGATCCTCAAATAGTTGTGGGTGCTCTGCCCGAAGAAAATCCTCTCTTTCCCATGTTGCCTCATCCTCGGTGTGATTGCTCCAGTGAACCTTGAAAATTTTGATTGTATTCTGACGGGTCCTTCTTTCAGACTCCTCCAATATTTTTATTGGACGTTCCCTGTATGTGAGGTCTGGTTGAACGTCAATGCTCTCATGAGATACATGCTTCTCTGGGTTGCTCACACATTTCCTTAACTGTGAGATGTGGAACACGTCATGGACGTCTGACAGTTCTTCGGGTAGGTCTAGCTGGTAGGCCATTGTGCCTCTTCGTGCAATTACACAGAAGGGTCCAATAAATCGTGGTGCTAGCTTTCCCTTAACTTTGAATCTTTGCAGGCCCCTCATTGGGGATACTCGTAGGTACACATATTCACCTGGTTCAGAACTGACTTCACGGTGTTTTTGATCATAATAACTCTTTTGTCGGCTCTGGGCTGTCTTGAGTCGGTCCCTGATTAATTTGACTTTTTCCTCAGCTTCCTTGAGCATATATGGGCCGAAGATACAGCTGTCTCCTGTCTCGGACCAATTTAGCGGGGTACGACATCTCCGTCCATACAAGGCTTCGAAAGGTGCCATTTGTAGACTGGCTTGGTAACTATTGTTGTACGCAAACTCGGCGTACGGCAAGCTTTCTTCCCAACTGGTTCCATAGGTGAGAACACATGTTCTCAGCATGTCCTCCAAAATTTGGTTCACTCGCTTAGTCTGTCCCCCAGTCTGTGGGTGGTATGCTGTGCTGAATACTAGCTGAGTTCCCAGAGCTCGTTGTAGGTGATCCCAAAATCTGGAGACGAATTGAGTGCCTCTGTCTGATAGTATGGTCTTGGGAACCCCATGTAAACAAACAATACGGGCGAGATAAAGTCTGGCAAGCTTCTGTGTGGTGTGGGTTGTCTTTACTGGAATAAAATGTGCCACTTTGGTTAATCTATTGGTGATGACCCATATGGCATCATTTCCGTGTCGTGACCGAGGTAGTCCGACAATAAAATCCATTCCAATTTCGTCCCATTTCCATTCAGGTATCCTGTTTGGCTGTAATAGTCCTGCTGGTTTTTGGTGTTCGGCTTTAATGCGCTGACATGAATCACAACATGCAATGAATGTGGCTATATCCCTTTTCATACCATGCCACCAAAAAATTTCCTGAATGTCCTTGTACATTTTGGTTCCTCCTGGGTGGATTGAATATGGAGCGGTGTGGGCTTCGGCCAAAATTTGTTGTTTGAGGTCCTCTATATTTGGTACGCATAGCATGTCTCCGTACCATAATATTCCCTTGTTGTCTACGACAAATTCTAAGGCCTTGCCCATACTCACTTTTTTTTTATGCCTTCAATGTTGGGGTGTCCGTGCTGAGCTTCTTTAATTTGTGCCATCAAGGTGGGCTGAATTTCCAAATTTGCCACAGTGCCTTCTGTGACTAACATCATGTTGAGTTTGGCAAACTCCCGCTGAAACTCAGGTCTTAAATTTTGTAGACTGCCGCTGTTTGAGCTTGGGTTTCGACTGAGAGCATCTGCCACGACATTTGCCTTGCCCGGATGGTAGTGAATACCAACATCATAATCCTTCACTAATTCCAACCAGCGTCATTGTCGTAAATTTAGTTCTGGCTGTGTGAAAATATATTTGAGACTTTTATGGTCCGTATATATTTCACAACGATTCCCAAGCAAAAAGTGCCACCATTCTTTGAGTGCGTGAATAACTGCTGCCAATTCTAAGTCATGAGTAGGATAATTTTCTTCATGCCGACGTAGTTGCCTGGAAGCATAGGCGACTACTTTGCCTTCTTGCATTAGTACGCAACCGAGGCCTTTTCTAGACGTGTCGCAATATACTTCAAAAATTTTGTATATGTCTGGCATGACTAATACTGGTGCTGTTGTTAATTTCTTCTTCAGTTCTTGGAAACTTTTCTCGCAGGCTTCAGTCCACACAAATTTCTTATCCTTCTTGAGTAGCTGTGTCATAGGTTTTGCTATGGTGGAAAATCCTTCAATAAATCTTCTATAATACCCAGCCATTCCTAGAAAACTTCGGATATCAGTTACATTGGCTGGTTGTTTCCACTCAAGTACAGCCTTGACTTTTTCTGGGTCCACGGCAACACCTTCTTGGGGTGTACGTGGCCTAGAAAACCAACTTGTTTTAACCAGAATTCACATTTGCTGAATTTGGCGTACAATTGATGTTCCCTTAATTTTCCCAGTACAATTCTCAGATGTTCAGCATGTTCTTCTGGTGTCTTGGAATATACCAATATATCATCAATGAACACCACAACAAATTTGTCCATATATTTCATAAACACCTTATTCATGAGATGCACAAAATATGCGGGGGCATTTGTCAGTCCGAACGGCATTACTGTAAATTCATATAACCCGTATCTGGAGGTGAATGCCGTCTTAGGAATATCTTCTGTCTGTATCTTTAATTGATGATATCCTGACCTCAAATCAATTTTTGAGAAAACCTTGGCTTGTGTGAGCTGGTCAAATAAATCATTTATCTGTGGCATCGGATATTTGTTTTTGATGGTGACCATGTTGAGTGCCCGATAGTCTATACATAATCTCAGTGTCCCATCTCTTTTCTTGGCAAATAATACTGGTGAACCCCATGGTGACGAGCTAGGTCTGATATAACCTTTGTCCAGTAACTCTTCTATTTGCTTCTTCAATTCTACCAGCTCGGATGGTGCCATTCTGTATGGTTTCTTGTAAATGGGAGTGGTGCCAGGTGCTAGTTCAATGATGAACTCTATCTCCCGGTCTGGTGGCATACCTGGTAGCTCTTCGGGAAATACATCAGGAAATTCACACACCACTGGGATTTTACTTAATTCCTCAACATCCACCTTGTTTAGTCTTGCATGTGGTGGGGCTGGTCTCTCTATGGTTGCAATTTTTATTGTCTTCCCATGATGATGGGTGAGAATCACAGTCCGATTGAAGCAATCAATAAAACCTTTATTTGTTGTTAGCCAATCCATTCCAAGAATAACATCCAGTCTGTTGTGTTCCAACACAATGAGGTTTGCCCAAAACTTTAATCCTTTAATCTCGATAATCACACCCTAGCAGTAACTTTGAGTGATTTGCTTAGTTCCCGGGGACTTTATGGTCATAGAATTTTCCAACGGAAGGATCGGAAAATCATGTTGCAAAGCAAATTTCTTGGAAATGAACGAGTGAGAGGCTCCAGAATCAAACAAAACCGTGGCAGGTATTGTGTTGACAGGGAACGTACCGAGTATGATGTCTGGAGCATTATGTGCTTCATCCTTGGCCACATGGTTCATGTGACCCTTCCTGTGATTGTTATTGGGGTTGAAGTTGTTGCGCTTGGGAGCTGAATTATTTCCATTGTTATTCGGCTTGGGAGCCGAGTTTCTTGGCTTTGGGCACTACTTGGCATAATGTCCTTCTTCTCCACAGGCGAAGCAGGTAATGCCTGGGCGATACGTGAATTCCTTGTCCCTTACATGAAAATTCTTATTTGGGCGAGGAACTGTGGTTGAGGATTTGTTCGCCCCATTTCTCTGAAAATCATTCTTGTTCTTGTTGTTGCGAGAATGAGCAGTCTTGTCCCTCTTGCGCTTGCGAATATCGTCCAAGCTGCGGTGCTCATTTTCCAGTGTAATGGCCTTGTCCACAAGCGTCTTGAAATCTGGAAAGGTGTGAACGACCAGCTGGCATTTTAGTGCTGGTGCAAGACCGTCCAGAAATTTTTCCATCTTTTTATTTTCAGTCATATGTTCTTCATTGGCATAGCGAGATAATTGAGTAAACTGACCATTGTACTCAGTCACTGTCATGCTTCTCTGCTTGAGGTCATCAAACTCCCTTTTCTTGATCTTCATAACACTTTTGGGAATGTGCGTCCCACAAAAGTTTTCCTTAAATTCCTCCTAGGTGATGTTGTTTTCATTGGGGTGCATGTGTAGGAAATTTTCCCACCACGATGCAGCTGCTCCAGTGAGGTAGTGAGGTGCATAAAGTACCTTCTCATGGTCCGAACATTGTGCAGTAATTAATTTCCTCTCAATGTCTCGAAGCCAATCATCGGCCTCAAGTGGTTTATCGGTGTGAGAGAAAGTTGTGGGACGTGTCTTTTGCAGCTCAGATAATTTGGAACGCTGCTGGTATGGTTTGCGGTGATTTCCCATATTGATAATATGATTCATCATCTCTTGATGCTGCTGCTGGCTTTGCTCATAAAGGCGGCATACTTGAGAAAATGCTGCTTCACTGTCTTGCTGACTTGACTGTCCCTGTGTGAAATTGTTGCCTGCCTGGGTACCATAATTTTCTTCTGGCGGACTGGGCATGGAACGAGTCCAGGGACGATGCATTTTCACTCTGAGGTATTATTGCAAAGCACATGAGAAAAAAAAACTGTGTGGCAAAATAAATAAGTTTGCAAAGGCAGATATTTAAATACTCCAAGATTTTTCAAGAAAATATTTGATTGCGCATGGAAAAGGACCGCACAGTACATATCTTACAAGCAAGCCATAATTATACAATACATCACTCAGGATGCGCGTACACACTCCTGACATGTTATTTAAGCTAGTGCACTTCTCCGAATTCCCACATGATGCGCATACAGACTACTTCTCTCCAAGCCTATATACATATAAACATATCATACATGCTGCTTCATCACATCACTGCTCGGCGCACTCAGTCGGAGATGGTAAGAACATCGCTCGGCCTGCCGAGGGTAAGTCCCAGACGAGGTGCTGGAGAATCAACCTCCTCCTCAAGAATAGGCTCTAAGCAGGGAGTACTGGGCTGTGGAGCTGGTGCGAGTGCGACAGGTGGTGCAGCACTAACTGGGGTAGGGGCAATAACTCGGTCAAACTCCTCAGTGGTAGGCAGGCGGCGTGCGGTGGCCATGATGGCAGGTGCATAAGATGTTGTGGACGAGATGTACGACAGTGGTGGTACTATATGGAGAAGCTCCCTCCTGTTGAGGACACATGCCTGAACTGAGTCCATACGGGCAGCCACAAAGTCGTCCACGAGGTTATCAAAAGCTGCCTCAAGAGCCTTGAGATACTCAACAAGCTTCTCAATGGCTTCATCTCTCTCTCCCCTAGCGCAAGCAAATGCATAATGACAAGTGTATGGCACGTGGCATGGGAGGTAGCGGTAGCGACGAGCCTTCATCGAAGGAAGAGCAACCCGGAGACAGGCAATTGCCTCACGGGAAGCCATCTGCACAGCATGCCTCTCCGTAGGCATGGCCCTCCCAACAAATCGGAAGTGGCGTGATTCAGCACGCCCTCCCTTGAAATGCACCGAGGCCTGGTGCATAGACACGCTGCCGCTGAGCTTCTGCTGGTAGAGTGTGAACTCCGGACGAGTCGATGGCCCGATCGCGATCTTGGCGATGGAGACGAGGAGCTTGGAAAACCCCTCGGGTACATTGGCGAACACCAGTGACTCACAGTCGCCGCCAGCCATCTACAAAAGTAGACAAAAATTCCAGATAGTTATATCATAAATTTATGCTGACTACCAGAAAAATTGCTACAATTTGTATAGTGCTAAAATAACATATTTACGCTAATAACCGATTAGCGACCGCACCTAGTGGCTTCCTACAGTCAGCCTGGCTCTGGTACCAAGGTTGTCAGGACCGGTTTTTCAATAAAATAATTATTGAAAAATCGCCCCTTCAGTCAGACCAGCACAGGAAATCATTCGTACTGGTAGACAAATCCTTGATACAGAAATCCAGTAGTACTTAATATTATACAGGGTTGAGCTGAGGCTGCTCAACAATTTATTACAAGCACGCCAATATTAAGCATAACGTCGGATATGACACAATGGAAAAGGTGGCAGTACTACTGACTCGTAAAATATGGTAGTGGTGGATATGTCACAATGGAGTGGGTGACATGACTCTAATATCTTACAACTCATCAAGCGTCGGAGTGAGGCTCGACGATTTTATTTGGGTAGCAGAAGCGTATATAATACAAGTGGCAAACTCCAGGATCGCAAGGGACTGACTGGGACTCCTCTAGGCGTCGGACTCGCTATCGTACTCTTCATCCATAAGATTGCCTTCGTCAACATCTGGCCAAATCAACAAGCCAGGTGAGTACTTTGAATGTACTCGCAAGACAGTTTGGACATAAGATATAACAAATGCAAACATGGTGCACATGAGCAGATTAGTAATACACACCCAGGTAATAAATTTGCACAGCAGGATAAATAAAAAGGAAGTCGGGCAGTAGTCCTCCCGAAATCCCAATGAAATAAAGGAAGACCGATCGGGTGTCTGAAGCGACGCCTCGAAAGGTAAGAATAAATAAACATGCCTCAGTCGGGCGTCAGGGCGACACCACATAAAGGGCTTATACTGGAAATAAAAAAAACAGAACGTGCCACAGTCGGACGTCTGAGCGACATCGCATAAAGGGCTTATAAAGAAAGTAAACAACAGAATGTCACAGTCGGACGTCTGAGCGACATCACATAAAGGGCTTGTACTGAAAATAAATAACAGGAATGCCACAGTCGGACGTCTGAGCGACATCACATAAAGGGCTTATAATGAAAGTAAACAACAAGAATGCCACAGTCGGACGTCTGAGCGACATCACATAAAGGGCTTATAATGAAAGTAAACAACAAGAATGCCACAGTCGGACGTCTGAGCAACATCACATAAAGGGCTTATAATGAAAGTAAACAACAAGAATGCCACAGTCGGACGTCTGAGCGACATCACATAAAGGGCTTATATTTCAACATTCAAATACGAGTAATCCAGGAGGTAAAACCATCCCAAGGAATACTCGGAAAATCACAATAATAAACAGGTTAGTCCATCCACAGAAATAATATTCAGCCAAGTTTATTTTTGTCATTTAACATATTAGTTCTCCAGAGACTGACACTGAGATAGACACTTGACCTGTCAACCAACGTCCTTGACCGTGGACACGGCTATTCGAATAATTTTGACTCTGCAGAGGTTGTACTCTTTACCCACAGCCAACGGATTTCAATAATCCCGAAGGACTAGTTCCGTCTACGGTATTTTAGAAGAAAACTCACCTAACCAGTACACACCCATTTCACATCCCGATGCCAGGTATCACCCTAGGCAACGTTCAAGAAAAACTTTAAGACGGGGAGGCCAACACCTCGAATAGCATGGGATCAAATTTATATCGCGCGCTACTAAGGGGTGCCCCCCTCTCGGTCCCAACCGGAAACACCCATGCCCTCTGACCGGATGACGGGCTTTAATCCAGGGCCATGGAGCCCTCATCACGGCCCCTCTATTTGGTGTGTACATGGAAAGAGGTTTGCAACTTACTAAACCGTATTCTTTGCAGAAAACATGTGGCAGCACGAAAATAAGGCGAACGGGAACAAGACTCGATCTATGTCAACACTGGAGTTAAACAATTTCTTTGATAATACCGGAATGCTCCAACAATACCAGCATACAACCTATCATGTCACCACATGACTAGGTTGTCCAATATTCATGATCACATCAAGTTTGTAGCTCACTTGCAACTCATCATGCATGTAATATAACACTTATCATATGCTTATATAAACATGCCACAACAACTTAAGCAAACATGAAAGCAATCATCATATCAAAGGTTCAAACATGCTTGCCTGGATCAACGTAGTCGGAGTCTAGCTCGGCGAAGTTGACGGCAGCGTCTCCTTCTTCGGTATCTACTCCACATAAAATACCGAGTTCTACGTAAATACCGTGTGCGTATAAAAGTTGTCTCAAAATATTTTTGAACAAATACTATAAAAAAACTAGACTGCAAAATAAGGGTGACAGAAAAAGAATCAACTCGAAATCATTTTCTGTTTAAAAGATATAAAGAAAATAAGCCCAGTGACCTATCTGTGATAACCAGAAGTTTTCCAGGGGTAGGCAGAGAAAATAGAAAACGCTTCGGTAAGAATTACGCCATCCAGAGAAGAAAACGCATCCAGGCCGAAGGCGCTTTCAGAAAACGATTCAAAAAGAACAGAACCCTGACGAGGGGGTCCTACCCGTCAGGTTCAAAAATCCCACCGGCGATAGAGGCTCGCGGTGGTCACCGGCGATGATCGACGGCGATCCAGAGGAGGGTAAGGGGATGGTTGCACTCACGGGACTATTCCGCGTCGGTGGGTGGTGGAGATGGACGTCGGGGTGCACCTCATCGACGACAGCTTCTTCTCCGGCGGACGGCGGCGTCGGGCATCACTGGAACTCACCGGAGGGAGGATCTAACATCAAATTTGAGCGGGGGTTAGGGCCATGGGTTTACTAGGAGGATACTGGCATGATTTGGGGCACTGAGGCTTGCTCACCTGAGAGGATTTCACCGGAGCCCGAGGCGGATCGAGGCGACCGGATTTGGGGAAGAAGACCTTCCCGAGGTCCTCCGAGGGGTGTGGCGCGACTAGAGGGAGAGGTGGAGTGGTACTGGGTTGCGAGGGGGCTCTGGGGTCCTATTTATAACCGGCCCGAGGCGGTTGCCGAAAGCGCGATTACTCCGGCAAGCAATTACGGCGAGGCAGAGGGTTAGCAGGGGATTTACGGCTGCAGGCAGGTTTCTACGATCACAGTGGTTCCATTTTAGCACTAAACCATGCTGGCTATGCAGGGGACTCGCCGCTCGACGGAACGGTGGCTTACGGCCACGGCGGGTGCAGAGAGCATGCTCTGCACTGCCCAGGCCACGCCGACGGCCCTGCCGTGCGCGTGCAGGTGGGGGACGGCCACGCGGAGGTCCCTGGTGGTTTGGGCGGTGCTGCACTACGGCGTTCTGCAGAGGAGGCTTCTGGCGACGGCGACAGACGGCGCTGTCGCCGCGGGAGAGGTCGGGGCCGGCGAGCCAGCTCATCACTGACACCCACAAGCGGCCAACCGACCGTGCGGCACCCTAGATAAGAAGGGAACATAGTGAGCAACGATCCAACGCGAGCACTGGCGAGATTGACACTGGACCCTGGCGGAAACGACACTGTCATCTGAAGATTTCAGAATTTGACTGAACCTAACGAAAACAGTGCATGCCACCTGTTCGACGGAATGCTAGAGGCTCATAGAAAAAATTTCTTGATCTGAAACTTGGAGGGCTTATCCATTGGGGCTTCTAGAGGCTCCCTGATTTTTCTCAGAATTTTTGAAAGAGTGAAAGAATGGATTTCTACAAAAACAGCAAATCTGATCCAAATTTGCAGTAAACAAATTTTGAAAATTCTGAACTGTAGACCAGCAGTTCTTTGGTGATATAGGTTGAGGGTACTAAGGTGTAGCTAGGAGAATTTACTTGGGGTCAAAGCTCAAAGGAATCTGGTACTTCTTTTGTAAATCCCAAGGGTCGAACATAATTAACAGAAATTAGTTTGAGGGTAAAATAAAAAAAAATAAATTTTAAGAGGGGTTGAAACTTGCTGGAATGAATGCAGGGCTTGATACTAAGGTAGGGAGGAGAGTCTAGGAAGAAAATTTGAAATGGAGGTCATGGCAAAAGAGTGACATAGGAGTTTATGAAGAGGGAAAAATTAAATCCAATTTCATAGGAACTCCTTTTTAATAAAAGAAATAGCAAAATACCTCAATGGTACTGGTGTTGAAACAACATAGGCTGGAAACCCTCAAGACCAGAACCAAATTGGAGGAAGGTTTTAAAAATAGGTTTTTCTCAAAAGTTTTTTAAGAAAATTTCAAATATCCTCCTTCAAATCAATTAAAGATTTTTTGTAAAAAACAAATCCAAAATTTTGGGTGTTACAAGTCGGTCGATGTGTGGAGTAATAGTAGTAGATGCAGAATCGTTTCGGTCTACTTGACACAGACGTGATGCCTATATGCATAATCATTGCCTTGGATATTGTCATAACTATGCGCTTTTCTATCAATTGCTCGACAGTAATTTGTTCACCCACCGTATTATTTTCCTTCAAGAGAGAAGCCTCTAGTGAAACCTATGGCCCCCGGGTCTATTTTCCATATTATATTTTCAGATCTATAAACCAAAAATACCAAAAATACTATGCTGCAATCTTTTTACTTTTGTTTTACTTTTCGTTTTAGTAATCTTCTATATATATCTCTATCAGATCTCATCCTTGCAAGTAACCGTGAAGCGATTGACAACCCCTTTATAGCATTGGGTGCAAGTGTTTGATTATTTGTGTAGGTGCGAAGATTGGGGACTTGCTTGTATCTCCTACTGGATTGATACCTTCGTTCTCAACAACTGAGGGAAATACTTATCTACTTTGCTGCATCACCCTTTCCTCTTCAAGGGAAAACCAACGCAAGCTCAAGAAGTAGCACACCCCAAGGCATAGGTGCAGCCCTCCCTCTCTCCCTAGACCAGTCTCTCCTCCAAAACGCGTCTGCGACAACGCTTGACAAAGCCCTGTTGAGATTGCTCCACCACCATCGCCACCACGCCGTTGTGCTACCGGAGAACTCATCTACCTCTCCGCCCTTGCTTGCTGGATCAAGAAGGCTGAGACATCATTGAGTTGTACGTGTGCTGAACGTGAAGGTGTCATCCGTTCGGCGCTAGATCGGGACGGATCGTGATTGGATCGCGAAGACGTTCGACCACATCAACCGCGTTTCTTAATGCTTCCCGCTTAGCTATCTACAAGGGTATGTAGATCCACTCTCCCTCTCGTAGCTGTTCATCTCCATAGATTGATCTTGGGTGTTCGTAGGAATTTTTTTTGTTTCCCATGCAACGTTCCCCAACAGTGGCATCATGAGCTAGGTCTATGCGTAGATAACATGCATGAGTAGAACACAAAAGATTTTGTGGGAGTTGATGTTCGGATTGCTTACTTCCTTAGTCTTATCTTGATTCGGCGGTATTGTGGGATGAAGCGGCTCGGACCAATCTTACTCGTCCACGTAAGAGAGACAGGTTCCATCGACTAACATGCAACTTGTTGCATAAAGATGACTGGCGGGTGTCTGTCTCTCCCACTTTAGTTGAATCGGATTCGACAGAGGCGGTCCTTGTAGAAGGTTAAATAGCAACTTGAATATCACCGTTGTGGCTATGCGTAGGTAAGAACGGTTCTTGCTAGCTTCCCATAGCAGTCACGTAAAATTTGCAACAACAAAGTAGAGGACGTCTAACTTGTTTTTGCAGGGCATGTTGTGATGTGATATGGCCAAGATGTGATGTTATATATGTGATGTATGAGATGATCATGTTTTGTATAGATTATCACGACGTGCATGTCGATGAGTACGGCAACCGGCAGGAGCCATAGGGTTGTCTTTAATTTATTTGTATCATTTGCTTTACTTTATCGCTATGAGTTAGCAATAGTTGTAGAAGCAATAGTTGGTGCGACAACCACATGGCGACACGTTGATGGAGATCATGGTGTCATGCCGGTGACGATGGAGATCATGCCGGTGCTTTGGAGATGGAGATCAAAAGCACAAGATGATGATGGCCATATCATGTCACTTATATGATTTGCATGTGATGTTTATCCTGTTTATGCATCTTATTTTGCTTAGAACGGTGGTAGAATTATAAGATGATCTCTCACTAAAATTTCAAGATAAAATTGTGTTCTCCCCAAATATGCACCATCGCGAAGGTTCGTCGTTTCGAAGCACCTCGTGATGATCGGATGTGATAGACTCTATGTTCGCATACAACGGGTGTAAGCCAGTTTTGCACACGCGGAATACTTGGGTTAACCTTGACGAGCCTAGCATGTACAGATATGGCCTCGGAACACAGGAGACCGAAAGGTCGAACATGAGTCATATGGTAGATATGATCAACATGACGATGTTCACCATTGAAAACACCTCATCTCATGTGATGATCGGACTTGGGTTGGTGGATTTGGATCATGTTACACTCAGACAACCTGAGGGATGTTGATTTGAGTGTGATTTCTTTAGTAATATGATTAATTGAACTCATTATCAAGAACATAGTCTAAATTGTCTTTGCAAAATTATGTTGTAGATCAATGGCTCGCGCAATAGCTCCCCTGAATTTTAATGCATTCCTAGAGAAAGCTAAGTTGAAAGATGATGGAAGTAACTATGCGGACTGGGTCCGTAATCTGAGGATTATCCTCACTGCTGCACAAAAGTCTTATGTCCTTGATGCACCACTTGGTTAAGCGCCATACCCTGAGAATCCGGACGCTATGAACGTCTGGAAAACTCGAGCTGATGACTACTCAATAGTTCAGTGCGCCATGTTGTATGGCTTAGAATCGGGACTTCAAAAGCATTTTGAACGCCATGGAGCATATGAGATGTTCCAGGGGTTGAAGTTAATATTTTAAGCAAATGCCCGGATCGAGAGGTATGAGACCTCCGATAAGTTCTTTGCCTGTAAAATGGAAGATAATAGTTCTGTCAGTGAACACCTACTCAGAATGTCTGGGTACTACAACCGTTTAAATGATTTGGGAGTTGAGCTTCCGCCAGAAACGGTCACTGACAGAATTCTCCACTCATTGACACCTAGCTACAAAGGCTTCGTGATGAACTATAATATGCAAGGAATGGATAAGCCTATCTCCGAGCTATTCGTGATGCTGAAAGTCACAGAAGTAGAAATTGAAAAGGAGCATCAAGTGTTGATGGTGAATAAAACCACTAGTTTCAAGAAAGGCAAGGGAAATAAGGGAAACTTCAAGAAGGTTGGCAAGCAAGTTTTCGCGACCGTAAAGAAACCCAAGTCTGGACCCAAGCCTGAGACTGAGTGCTTCCATTGTAAGGGAACTGGCCACTGGAAGCGGAATTGCCCCAAGTACCTGGCTGATAAGAAGGCTGGCAACGTCAACAAAGGTATATTTGCTATACATGTTATTTATGTGTACATCACTAGCTCTCGTAGTAGTGCATGGGTATTTGATACCGGTTCGGTTGCTCATATTTGTAACTCGAAGCAGGGACTACAGAATAAACGGAGGCTGGCGAAGGATGAAGTGACGATGCGCGTCGGAAATGGTTCCAAGGTTGATGTAATCACCGTCAGCATGCTTGCTCTTCAATTATCATCAGGATTAGTAGTAAACCTAAATAATTGTTATTTGGTGCCTGCGTTGAGCATGAACATTATATCTGGATCTTGTTTATTGCGAGACGGTTATTCATTTAAATCAGAGAATAATGGTTGTTCTATTTATATGAGTAACATCTTTTATGGTCATGCACCCAATGTGAATGGTTTATTCTTGTTGAATCTCGATAGTAGTGACACACACATTTATAACATTAATGCCAAAAGATGCAAAGTTAATAATGATAGTACCACTTTCTTGTGGCACTGCCGCTTAGGCCATATTGGTGTAAAGCGCATGAGGACGCTCCATGCTGATGGACTTCTGGAATCACTCGGTTTTGAATCGCTTGATACGTGCGAACCATGCCTTATGGGCAAGATGACTAAAACCCCGTTCTCCGGTACAATGAAGCGGGCAAGTGACTTGTTGGAAACCATACATACTGATGTGTGCGTTCCGATGAGTGTTGAGGCATGCAGTGGATATCGTTATTTTCTTACCTTCACTAATGATTTGAGTAGATATGGGTATATTTACTTGATGAAGCACAAGTCTGAAACGTTTGAAAAGTTCAAGCAATTTCAGAGTGAAGTAGAGAATCATCGTAACAAGAAGATAAAATTTCTGCGATCTGATCGTGGTGGTGAATATCTGAGTTATGAGTTTGGCATGCATTTGAGACAGTGTGGAATTGTTTCACAGCTTACGCCACCTGGAACACCACAGCGTAATGGTGTGTCGGAGCATCGTAATCATACTCTATTAGATATGGTGCGATCTATGATGACTCGCACTGATCTGCCACTATCGTTTTGGGGTTATGCATTAGAGAGAACCACATTCACTTTAAATAGGGCACCATCAAAGTCAATTGAGACGACACCATATGAATTATGGTTTGGCGAAAAACCTAAGCTGTCGTTTCTTAAAGTTTGAGGCTGTGACGCTTATGTGAAAAGGCTTCAACCTGATAAGCTCGAACCCAAAGTGGACAAATTCGTCTTCATAGGATACCCTAAGGAAACGGTTGGGTATACCTTCTATCTCAGATCCGAGGGCAAAATGTTTGTTTCTAAAAACGGGTCCTTTCTCGAGAAAGAGTTTCTCTCGAAAGAATTGAGTGGGAGGAAAGTAGAACTCGATGAGGATATTGAACCATCACTTCAGTTGGATGGTAGCACGACGCAGAAAGATGTTTCTGTGGCGCCTACACCGAATGAAGAGGAAGTTAATGATGATGATCTTGACACTTCGGATCAAGTTACTATCGAGCCTCGTAGGTCGACAAGGAATCGTACCGCCCATGAGTGGTACGGCAATCCTGTCTTGGAGGTCATGTTGTTAGACAACAGTGAACCTACGAGCTATGAAGAAGCGATGGTGGGCCCGGATTCCAACAAATGGCTAGGAGCCATGAAATCAGAGATAGGATCCATGTATGAGAACAAAGTGTGGACTTTGGAGGACTTACCATATGATCGTAAGGCCATACAGAATAAATGGATCTTTAAGAAAAAGACGGACGCGGACGGTAATGTCACCGTCTATAAAGCTCGACTTGTTGCAAAAGGGTTTTCACAAGTTCAAGGAGTTGACTACGATGAGACTTTCTCTCCCGTAGCGATACTTAAGTCCGTCAGTACTATGTTAGCAATAGCTGCATTTTTCGATTATGAAATTTGGTAGATGGATGTCAAAATAGCGTTCCTTAACGGTTTCCTTAAGGAAGAGTTGTATATGATGCAACCAGATGGTTTTGTCGATCCTAAAAATGCTGACAAAATGTGCAAGCTCTAGCGATCCATTTATGGACTGGTGCAGGCATCTCGGAGTTGGAATCTTCGCTTTGATGAGGTGATCAAAGCGTTTGGGTTTATACAAGTTTATGGAGAAGCTTGAATTTACAAGAAAGTGAGTGGGAGCTCTATAACGTTTCAAATATTATATGTGGAAACAATATAGAACTTTTAGAAAGCATAAAGATATATTTGAATAAGGGTTTCTCAATGAAAGACCTCGGAGAAGCTGCTTACATATTGGGCATCAAGATCTATAGAGATAGATCGAGACGCTTAATAGGACTTTCACAAAGCACATATCTTGATAAGGTTGTGAAGAAGTTCAAAATGGATCAGTCCAAGAAGGGGTTCTTGCCTGTCTTACAAGGTGTGAAGTTGAGTAAGACTCAATGCCCGGTGACTACAGAGGATAGAGAAAAGATGAGTGTCATCCCCTATGCTTCAGCCATAAGCTCTATCATGTATGTGATCCTGTGCACAAGACCAGATGTCAGCCTCGCCATAAGTATGGCAGGGAGGTTTCAAAGTGATTCGGGAATGGAGCACTGGACAGTGGTCAAGAATATCCTTAAGTACCTGAAAAGGACAAAGGAAATGTTTCTCGTTTATGGAGGTGATCAAGAGCTCGTCGTAAAGGGTTACGTCGATGCAAGATTTGACACAGATCCGGATGACTCTAAGTCTCAAACCGGATACGTATTTATTCTGAATGGTGGAGCGGTAAGCTGGTGCAGTTCCAAACAAAGCGTGGTAGCATATTCTACATGTGAAGCGGAGTACATAGCTGCTTCAGAAGCAGCGAAGGAAGGTGTCTGGATGAAGCAGTTCATGACGGATCTTGGAGTTGTGCCTAGTGCACTAGATCCAATGACCCTCTTCTGTGACAACACTGGCGCCATTGCTCTAGCCAAGGAGCCTAGGTTTCACAAAAGGACCAGACACATAAAGCATCATTTCAATTCCATCCGCGATTACATCAAGGAGGAGGACATAAACATTTGCAAAGTACATACGGATCTGAATGTTGCGGACCCATTGACTAAGCCTCTTCTACGGGCAAAACATGATCAACACCAGAACTGCATGGGTGTTAGATTCATTACAATGTAAATCACATAGTGATGTGAACTAGATTACTGACTCTAGTGCAAGTGGGAGACTGTTGGAAATATGCCCTAGAAGCAATAATAAAGTGATTATTATTATATTTCCTTGTTCATGATAATCGTTTATTATCCATGCTAGAACTGTATTGATCGGAAACTCAAGTACATGTGTGGATATATAAACAAACACTATGTCCCTAGTGAGCCTCTAGTAGACTAGCTCGTTGATCAAAGATGGCCAAGGTTTCCTGACCATAGACATGAGTTGTCTATGGTGTGATGTGATAACGGGATCACATCATCAGGGGAATGATGTGATGGACAAGACCCAACCGTAAGCATAGCATTTGATCGTGTTAGTTTATTTCTACTGCTTAATCCATGTCAAGTATCTGTTCCTATGACCATGAGATCACGCAACTCCCTGACACCGGAGGAATGCCTTGTGTGTATCAAACATCATAACGTAATCGGGTGACTATAAAGGTGTTCTACAGGTATCTCCGAGGGTGTCTGTTGGGTTGGCATGGATCGAGACTGGGATTTGTCACTCTGTATGACGAAGAGGTATCTCTGGGCCCACTCGGTAATACAACATCACAAGAAGCTTGAAAGCAATGTCACTAAGGAGTTAATCATGGTATCTTGTATTATAGAACGAGTAAAGAGACTTGCCGGTAACGATATTGAACTAGATATGGAGATACCGACGATCGAATCTCGGGCAAGTAACATACCGATGGACAAAGGGAATTGCATACGGGATTGATTGAATCCTTGACATCGTGGTTCGACCGATAAAGATTTTCCTAGAACATGTAGGAACCAATATGGGCATCCAGGTCCCACTATTGGTTATTGACCGTAGAGGTGTCTCGGTCATGTCTGCATAGTTCTCGAACCAGCAGGGTGTGCACACTTAACGTTCGGTGACGATTTGGTATTGTTGAGTTATATATGTTGGTGACCGAAAGTTGTTCGGAGTCCCGGATGAGATCCCGGACGTCACTAGGAGCTCCGGAATGGTCCGGAGGTAAAGATTTATATATATGAAAGTGGTATTCGGGTTCCGGAAAAGTTTCGGGTGTTTCCGGTATTGTACCGGGAGTGTCGAAAGGGTTCCGGGGGTCCATCGGGATTGGCCCACCCACCCTGGGGGGCACATGGGCTGAAAAGGTGGCGCACCAACCCCAGATGGGGTGGGCAGCCGACCCCTAGAGGCCCATGCGCCCAAGGGTGGTAGGTGGGGAGGTGCCTTGGGGAGGGAGGACTCCTCCCTAGGGCGCCCACCTCCCTTGTGGGAGGAGGACTCCTCCCCCCTTTGGCCAGCCAGCCCTCCTTGGAGGAGGGGCCAAGGCTGTGCCCTACCTACCCCCTCCTCCTATATATAGAGAGGGAGAGAGAGGGCAGCCACACCCCAAGGCATAGGTGCAGCCCTCCCTCTTTCCCTAGATTAGTCTCTCCTCCAAAACGCGTCTGCGGCAACGCTTGGCGAAGCCCTGCTGAGATTCCTCCACCACCACCGCCACCACGCCGTTGCGCTGTCAGAGAACTAATCTACCTCTCCGCCCTCGCTTGCTGGATCAAGAAGGCGGAGACGTCATCAAGATGTACGTGTGTTGAACGCGGAGGTGCCGTCCGTTCGGCGCTAGATCGGGACGGATCGTGATTGGATCGCGGGATGGATCATGATTGGATCGTGAAGATGTTTGACTACATCAACCGTGTTTCTTAACGCTTCCCGCTTAGTGATCTACAAGGGTATGTAGATCCACTCTCCCTCTCGTAGTTGTTGATCTCCATAGATTGATCTTGGGTGTTCGTAGGAAAAAAAATTGTTTCCCATGCAACGTTCCCCAACAACCTATTCACCCGTTGCTATTATAACAATCATTCGGGTGCTACTTTCATTGGCTGCCTCTTAGGGTCTTATTATTCATCAAATGGATGTAAAGACATCTTTCCTGAATGAAGAGTTGGAAGAGAAAATCTATATGGATCAGCCTGATGGGTTGGTAGTAAAGGGTGAAGAGAGAAAGGTGTGCAAGTTGTTAAAATCTTTGTGTGGTCTAAAACAGACACCTAAGCAATGCATGAAAAGTTTGAAAGAACTATGAGTTCTGCGGGATTTTTCATTAACGAGGCCGATAGGTGTGTTTACTATCTCCATGGTGGGGGAAATAGTGTCATATTATGTCGGTATGTGGGTGACATACTGATCTTTGGTACAAACATTGATGCGACCAATGAGGCCATGTCTTTTCTATCAGAGTTTTGACATGAAATATCTAGGAGAAGCTAATGTCATTCTGAACATCAAACTTATTAAGGGTAAGACTAGGATTACTTTAACGCAATCTTACTATGTTGAGAAGGTCTTGAGCCAGTTCGACTTTATGGACAACAAGCCTTCTCCAACACCTTATGATCCTAGTGTGACACTCAGAAAGAATGAGAGATCAATTAAAATACTCTCAAATTATTGGTTCACTCATGTACTTAGCCAGCACAACAAGGCCAGATATATATTTTGCTATGAGCAAACTGAGTAGGTTCATGTCCAACTCGGGTGATGATCATTGGCATGCACTTGAAAGGGTCTTGCTATATCTCAGAGGTACTATGAGTTATGGAATTCACTATTCAGGGCATCCTGCTGTGCTAGAAGGATATAGTGATTCGAACTAAATCTCCGATGTTGATGTACTCTATGCCACAAGTGGGTATGTATTTACTCATGGAGGTCTTGCAAACAGACTATGTTGACAAGGTCAACTATGGAAGCAGAACTAACTGCTTTAGACACAACCACTGTTGAGGCAGAATGGTTGCGTGAGCTGTTGATGGACTTGCCTATGGTTGAAAACCTGTAATGGCTATGCTTGTGAATTGTGACAACCAAACGACAATCGCTAAAGTGAACAATTCTAAGGATAATGCGAAGTCATCAAAACACGTGAAGAGATGTTTGAAATCTATCAGGAAGTTGAGAATCTTCGAAGTAAGAACTATTACGTGTATTGAAATGGACAAAAACCTGGCAGATCGCTTTACCAAGGGACTATCAGGAAATGTGATAGATATTGCATCAAGGGAGATGGGTATGAGACCATAGATGTTACACCATAGTAGTAACCCAACCTTTGTGATCAGAGATCCTGTGAATTATGACCCGGGAAAAACAAGCTATTGGTTAACTGAGGAGAGTAATAAATGACCATCTCTAGGTGAAGATGCAAAACTCTCAAAGTTGTAAGGCTCGGAACTGTAAGGCAGGTTTGTAGCATGCCTTAATGTGGTTCTATTGGCTATTATAGGAAAGATATTGTCCTATAGATTAGTCTTGAAAGCACACACCTATATGAGTTCCAATTGTAAATGTTGCATTCTATGAGACTTGGGTGATCTCTAGTAAGCTCACGAAGAGATCAGGGAGTACGACGTATATGCTCCAAACCGCAGGGTAGCCTATTGGCAGCCAGGTACAGGTTAAGACTTTGAGTGAAATATGTGCACACAAAACTAGCAATTCAAGGCATAGTCCATTGCCAAGCTGTGGATGGATGTAGTTTAAAGTTCTAGGAAGAACTTCAAATTAACAGTCTCTGTTGAAACACTGGTATATTAAACAAGTGGTGAGAAAAGGAAAACCTCTAAATGGGTATTTGAGATCTGGTGGGGGATTGTTAGAATAAATGGGCTTGCTCCATTAACAAATTCTGAAATCTCAAATGACCCCATGAATAAAATGGCAAGTGGTGGTGCTAAAGTTTAGTCCCATACCGCTAGTTGAGGAAGAGTTGGACCTCTTTATATAGTGGGTTCTCTCCACCAGTATAAGTGGTGTGTTGAGAAGAGAAAGGGAAGACCACGCGCGTGCGCTCACTCACCTCGCCTGGCCGGGATGGGCACGGGCCGAGGCCGGGGCGGTGCGTACGTGCGACATGCGTGTGAATGGTCCGCCAAAATCTAGACCGTTGCCCTGTAAGGGTGTAGCTTCCTTTTGTCGTTTTTTTTTTGGTGTTTTGACAGAGAAGTTGATTTGTTTACTTGTAGTCAATTTCCCGAGTTAACTATGGCTGGATTCACTAACGCACTGAGGCCGAATAAGTTTACAGGTGTGCACTTTAAGAGGTGGCAAGTGAGGTCTAAGCTCGGGCTTACCGCTTTGAAAGTTTTCCATGTTAGTGATGGCAATGCCAGAGGGAGCTTCTGATGAAGATCAGAGAAAGTTCCAGGAAGCCAACATTATCTTTGTGAGATGCATTTTGAGTGTTCTTGCTAACCGTCTATGTGATGTGTACATGCACATGCAAGATGGGAAGACACCGTGGGAGGCACTGAATGCTAAATTTGGTGCAACAGATGCATGCAATGAATTGTACATCATGGAGAGTTTACGCGACTACAAGATGGACAATAACCGCTCTATGGCTGAACAAGCTTATGAGATATAGTGCATTGTGAAGGAACTGGAACTCCTTAAGTGTGTTCTACCTGATAAACTTGTGGCTGGGTGCATGATTGCAAAGTTGCCTCCTATGGAGGAATTTTGCCATAACTTTGAAACATAAGAGACATGATATATCAGTTGAAAATCTGATTGCATCTCTTGATGTTGAAGAGAAAGCTCAGGATAAAGACACTACTGATAAAGGAGGTGAGGTTCAGCCTACGGCCAATATGGTGCAGAGGTACCCACAGAACAAGAACAAAAGGAAGAAATAACATGTTTTCAACAAGCCTATGAAGACTACTACCTTCAAGAAGAAGAAGTTCAACAAGGCTGGGATAGAGTGCTACGCCTGTGGGAAGCCCGTACACTTTTCCAAGGAATGCCCAGAACGTGCAGACTGCATAGGGAAAGCGATCTCCAAGACTGTCAACATGGTGACCACTAGCAATACTGATGGGTATGGTAATTTACCTATTGTTCCTTCAGTGTTTCAATCATCTTTGTGGTGGATTGATTCGGGTGCTAATGTTCATGTGTGTGATGACGTCTCTTTATTCACTTCTTATCGGGTCGCAAGGGATTCTTCCGTCCTAATGGGGAATGGATCACATGCTTCTGTTCGTGGCATTGGCCAGGTGGATCTGAAGTTTACTTCGGAGAACATCATGCAACCGAGGAACGTGCAACATGTTCCTACTACGAACAAGAATCTAGTTAGCGGCTCCCTTCTATGTCGAGATGGATTTAAGGTAGTTTCAGAGTCGAATAAAGTAATCGTGTCGAGATTTGGACAATTTATAGGCAAGGGGTATGAGTGTGGAGGCTTGTTCCGTTTTCCCTTTCAGATTTTTGCAATAAGTCAGTAAACCAAATTTGTTCTAGTATTAATGATGATGCAACTATTTGGTACTCTCATTTATGTCATATTAATTTTGGTTTAATGTCTCGGCTATCCAGTATGAGTATAATTCCGAATTTCACTATAGCCAAAGGTTCTAAGTGCCATAGTTGCGTGCAATCGAAGCAACCTCGAAAGCCTCACACGTCTGCCAAGGAGAGAAACTTGGCACCTCTAGAACTCATACATTATGATCTTTCTGAGATGAATGGTGTGTTGACAAAAGGTGGAAAGAGGCATTTCATGACGTTGATTGATGATGCGACTACATTTTGCTACATTTATTTGTTGCAAACTAAAGATGAAGCTTTAGACTACTTTAAAATCTATAAAGTTGAAGTTGAAAATCAACTAGAGAGAAAGATCAAGTGTCTTAGATCAAATCGTGGTGGAGAGTATTTTCCAAAGTATTTGATAAATTTTGTGAAGAACATGGTATTATTCATGAAAGGACGCCTCCCTATTTGCCCCAATCAAACGGGGTTGCCGAGAGGAAAAATCGCACGCTGACTCACTTGGTGAATGCCATGTTAGACACTACAGGTTTATCTAAGGCATGGTGGGGGGGATTTATTAACTTCGTGACATGTCTTGAATAGAGTTTCTAATAAGAATACAGAGAAAACCCCTTATCCATAGTGGGTTGGGGGAAAACCATCACTTTCTTATTTGCGCACTTGGGGATGCTTGGCATGGTCAACATTACAATCCTAAGAAACACAAACATGGACCAAAGACCGTGGATTCTGTCTTTCTAGAATATGCTCAACGGAGCATTGCTTATAGATTTTTAGTGGTCAAATCTGAGGTACCCGATATGCATGTTGATACTATAATGGAATCTCGTGATGCAACATTTTTGAGAATATTTTTCCTATGAAATATATATGTAGCTTTGCTAGATTTTCTTCTGAGATAATTTTTGAATCTAGTACATCTGATGAGTATTTTTAACAATTACCTGAGGAAGTCCTTGAGAAGGACAACAATGAAGCTCCTGTGAGGAGCAAGAGACAAAGATTTGTAAAATCCTTTGGTGATGATTACATTGTATAACTTGTGGACGACACTCCAAATCTATTACAGAGGCATATGCATATCTGGATGTAGATGATTGGAAAGAAGTTGTTCATAATGAGATGGACTCAATTCTTTCTAATTAAACCTGGGAGCTAACTGATCGACCCTATGGTTGTAAATCTGTGGGCTATAAGTGGGCGCTCAAAAAGAAGTTAAGGCCTGATGGTACTATTGATAAGTACAAGGTGTGACTTGTGGCCAAGGGCTACACTCAGATAGAAGGCGGAGATTACTTTGACACCTATTCACCCGTTGCTACAATAACCACCATCCGGGTGCTACTTTCTTTGGTTGTCTCTTATGGTCTTATCATTCATCAAATGGATATAAAGACAACTTTCCTAAATGGAGAGTTAGAAGAGGAAATCTATATGGATCAGCCTGATGGGTTGGTAGTAAAGGGTGAAGAGAGAAAGGTGTGCAAGTTGTTAAAATATGTGTATGGTCTGAAACAGGTACCTAAGAAATGACATGACAAGTTTGAAAGAACTCTAACTTGACTGATAGGTGTGTTTACTATCGTCATGGTTGGGCCAATAGTGTCATATTATGTTTGTATGTGGAAGACATACTGATCTTTGGTACAAACATTGATGCGATCAATAAGGTCAAGTCTTTTCTATCAAAGAGTTTTGCCATGAAAGATCTAGGAGAAGTTGATGTCATTCTGAACATCAAATTTATTAAGGATGAGAGTGGGATTACTTTAACGCAATCTTACTATGTTGAGAAGATCTTGAGCCGGTTCAACTTTATGGACAACAAGCCTTCTCAAACACCTTATGATCCTAGCGTGATCCTCAGAAAGAACAAGAAAGAAATGAGAGATCAATTAAAATACTCTCAAATTGTCGGTTCACTCATGTACTTAGCTAGCGCAACAAGGCCAGATATATCTTTTGCTGTGAGCAAACTGAGTAGGTTCATGTCCAACCCGGGTGATGATCATTAGCATGCAGTTGAAAGGGGCGTTATCTCAGAGGTACTATGAGTTATGAAATTCACTATTCAAGGCATCCTGCTGTGCTAGAAGGATATAGTGATTCGAACTGGATCTCCGATGTTGATGTACTCTACGCCACAAGTGTGTATGTATTTACTCATGGAGGTGGCGTTGTGTCATGGAGGTCTTGCAAACAGACTATATTTACAAGGTCAACTATGGAAGCAGAACTAACTGTTTTAGACACATCCACTTTTGAGGCAGAATGGCTGCGTGAGCTCTTGATTGACTTGCGTGTGGTTGAAAAACCTATACCGTCTATTCCTATGAATTGTGACAACCAAACGGTTATTGCTAAAGTAACCAATTCTAAGGATAATGCGAAGTCATCAAGACACGTGAAGAGACGTTTGAAATCTGTGAGGAAGTTGAGAAACTCCGGAGTAATAATTGTTACGTATATTCAAACAGACAAAAACCTGACAGATCCCTTTACAAAGGGAGTATCATGAAATATGATATATATTGCATCGAGGGAGATGGGTATGAGACCCATAGATGATACACCATAGTAGTAACCCAACCTTTGTGATTGGAGATCTCATGAATTAGGACCTGGGAAGAACAAGCTATTGGTTAACGAGGAGAGTAATAAATGACGGTCTCTGAGCTCTAAGGCTCAGAACTGTAAGGCAAGTTGGCAAGATGCCTTAATGTGGTTCTATTGGCTATTATAGCAAAGATTCTATCCTACAGATTAGTCTTGAAAGAACGCACCTATATGAGTTCCCATTGTAAACATCGCATTCTATGAAACTTGGGTGATCTCTAGTAAGCTCACGAAGAGACCAGGGAGTACGAGGTATATGCTCCAAACCACGGGGTAGCCTAGTGGCAGCCAGGTACTGGTTAAGTCTTTGAGTGAATTCTGTAACACAAAACTAGCAATTCAAGGCATAGTCCATTGCCAAGTTGTGGATGGATGTATTTTAAAGTTCTAAGCAGAAGTTTAACTTAACAGCCTTTGTTGTAACACTGGTATATTAAACAAGTGGTGAGAAAAGGAAAATCTCTAAATTGATATTTAAGATCTGGTGGGGAATTGTTAGAATAAATGGGCTTGGCACATTAACAAATTCTGAAATCTCAAATTAGCCCATGAATAAAATGGCAAGTGGTGGTGCTAAAGTTTAGTCACATATTGTTAGTTGAGAAAGAGTTGGACCTCTTTATATAGTGGGTTTTCTCCACCACTGTAAGTGGTGTGTTGAGAAGAGAAAGGGAAGACCACATGCGCCCACTCGCTCGCCTGGCCTAGCCTGGCCGGGCTCGGGCCCGGGCCGGGACGGCGCGTACGTGCGACATGCGCGTGAATTGTCTGCCGAAATCCGGTCAGTTGTCTTGCAGGGATGCGGCTTTCTTTTATCGTTTCATTTTTTGATGTCTTGACAAACAAGTTGATTTGTTTTCTTGTCCGGTAAATTTGACTTGGAAACCAAGTCGGTTTGAATCGTGATCGCGACGCGGTACTGCCTCCGGTCCTTCTATATATACTTCTTACCGGCCTCGGCCAAAGATACACCGAAAACACCTAGGATTTTGCCTCATCTCACAACTTGCACCGTCATCGTAATCTACTCCATCCCGAACGCCGACGTGTGGGAGAGCACGTCCTGCATCGGGGGAGGACGAATTAGGTTTTTGGGCAGCGCTCTGCGCGATTGTTCAAGGTCGTCATCACTGGTCGTCTTCCGTCCAAGTCGGCGGTGCGACTCATCGTTGTCTCCATCGCCGTCAACAACAGATCATCGCCAACTTCGTCATCAACACTATCACGAACATTACTTCCTTCGTAATGTGTACATGTCTCTTTCTGTAGTTGCTACTTCGTGTGCTATGATGTTGTGCATGTTTTGTTGTTCATGTACTATGCTAGATTGTTGCATGTTATTCTTGATTCTAGTCATGAATTATTTACTGGAATTATTAATCATGAATTTACATAATTTTTGAACAGCGATATGCAGTAGTAAATGGAAAAGAAGAAATACGTGTCTCAACCAAGTCATACGTGCAGCTGATATGGTATCGTGTGTCTCAACCAGGGCATATACGTGTCACGCCCCAAAAGAGTTACCCGCTGGTGGCTACTTACCGCTGTTGCTGCCCGTTCCATGCCCTTCTCGTTAACTCCGATACCCCTTTTCTCTCTCTCATCTCGTCTGCCGGCTGCTCCGTTCGTCCTTCCCGGCGGCGAAGAGCCTCCCCGTCCCCGACAGCTCGGTCAGATCTCGCCCCCCTGCTCGGGTATGTCAGCTCGATTGTACGCTACTCTTTACCGTCTCAGAATTTGTAAAATCTGGTGTGCCCATTTCTGCAGTTGCGTCATGTTCAATATAGGGTTTCTTTTTTCAAGTTCCAAACATCAGCGTGCCCTTCTCAGAATTTGTGTGCTTGTTATGAAAAAAATCGCGCTATTATCTACTCTACTATGTTTCTCCACGTAGTAATTTGATTTGACAGACAAATATATATGTTGCAATTTCACTCCACACTTTTTAGGGGCTCTGCTATGAAGGTATGGACATTGCTGGCACTATACCACCCAAGTTTCGCAGGCTTACTATCCAGGACAGCCTGAACAATGCAACCTACAGTTTTGAGGGTCCTCTCCCTCAGGCTCAGGGCATCACCTTCAGTATCACGCTTGCTTCGGCGCCCCCTGAAACCATGTGTATGGCACCCACAGTTCAGATTGAAGGCGGCGCGGCTGATCGTGTTCTTGGTAATGCCGCAGCCTGCAGTTCTTTACATGCTGCCCCACCTGCATCTGCAGAGGAACCACCTTCTGCCTCGGCTGGTTCTTCAAAGTCGAAATCTCGGTTGCGCAAGAGGAAGGCTCCCGCTCCTTTGGAGCCCATGCCCAGGGGAGACCGAAATGTCGATGGTGGTTTTGTTGACCTGACAACCACGTTGCACAGCAGACTACGCGCTCCAAGAGGAATAGCCATAAAGCAAAAGTTGCCAAGGTTGATAGCGTAAATACCTCTCACTAATATATAGTTCCTTGCTGATAGTATCCATCTGATGCTAGTTGTTATCTAGACGATGCTGCAAAAAGTGCCAATCAGTGTCTCTCTTTTGGTCATATATACTTCAAATTATATCACTATTCTTAATTATCCAATAATTTGGTGCCTTCATATAATTATTATTTTTGCAGACTAAGAAGGTCTCCAAGAGGTCTCCCACCATAAGGTGCACTTCAACCTTAATTGTTTCAGCTGTTAAGATTTTAACAGATGGCCAGAAGAATATAATCAAGCAGCTGGGTTTCGGGGAGGTGCTCAAATTGAGTATTAATGTGCTCGAGACGAGGAACCTACCCATGTTTCTGCTGGATAATACAAGCGCATCTTCCCTTGTGATCGATGTTGGCACGCAAGGTGGTCTTAAGATCACACCCCATGCTGTGCATTGTGTCCTTGGCATACCGATTGGCGGCGGAGACCCACCTATTTTCTCCTATGCACAAAGAAGAAAAGAACTTTTAAAGCTTAAGGAACGACTTGGTGTCCCTAAGAAAAAGAAAATTACTTACGATGTCTTGTACGAACGCATCAAACTCAAGGATGAGGACGAATTGACGATAAGATGCTTCATTCTAATTGTGTTCAATCGTCTCCTATTCCCCACGACAGCAACATATGTCACAGGGAGGGATGCCGCCTGGACATCTGACTTGGGTAATCTCCCAAATATTGATTGGTGTAAGGTCCTTGTTGACGACCTTCGTGATGCTGTTGTTGCCTGGAAGTCCAAGAAATTGGCTGGAGGTACCCTGTCCATCAGTAGTTGTACCCTCTTTTATATTGTAAGTCCTTCCCCTGTTTGGTCACTCTTTTTTTTTCTTTTTTTTTCTGTTTTAATCAAAGTACGTGATCTGCATTTCATAAGTTTTTTATAATGTTGACATGCTATTTTTGTAGGTTTTTTATTTGGACAATCTCTTCAGTTTGAATCGCCTTGATGCTATTGAAATCCCATGCATTGCACACTTCACCGCTGGCACTATACTGGGGATATTGAATGAGGATAGGTGGAAGGGTGTGAACGGCCTCGAAACATATGGTAAACTTGCGGTGCGTGCTCCTTCGAACCATACATAATCCATATTGTTCATTATAATCTCAGATTTTAAATGACATCACTATGTTTTTGCTGTTATCAGCTTAGGTCGAAGGAGGGTACCTGCTATTTCGAGGATTCTCAGTCTCATGTAAATTTTGTGCCTAGCTTGCGTCAACAACTGGCTGACTCTTTTGATTGCATGACTGGCTTGACTCAATCTCGAAAGGGTGCTGTGATTGCTGCTGTCCAAAGATGTGATGATGATGTGTGTAAGGTAATCCAACTTGCACATACCAGGGTGGTGCATGAGCTTCGAGAGATCATGCAACCTGCAGCTCCACATACTCCCTCTCCTATTCGACCATCGAGCGCACCGACTTCATCAGCTTCTGTACCTGCACCATCTACTCAAGTGGAGAATGATGATCCAACCGAAGAAGTCTTGCCGCTGACCGAAGACCGAGTGCAACACGATTTTACGTCTCTGGAGATGGGTACATCAGAAACTGTTTGCAACGGTCGTCAGGCTGCTGCATTTGACCCACCGTGTCCTCAGGGTCAGCATGATGCCACAGCTAATATTTCTCTCACGCAAATTGTGCAAGGTGATAACGATAATCTGGCGTCACAGCTAGGTACCGTTATATTTAATTACTAAGCAATTTTTGTCCTCTACGCTGCCTTAGCACATTACTGCAATTATATTTGTATTTCGGTTATTGATGAGTCAATCATACCTGATAAGAATCAAGATTATTTTATGTTTCTTGCCTACATTTCTATTTAGCTGTTTCTTATTTCTTTAGCCCAATCGCCTACTGTTCCTGTCCTGACAGATGATCTTGCCGACTGTGCTTCAGTTCATGATGGATCATCTGGTGACGTGAATCTTAGTAAGGAGATACCTGCAAATTTTGAGCATCCATCTCCACCCCGACAACCTTGCCAGACTGTTGAGACATTAGAGGCAAGAGGTACTACACTTACCCTAGTTATCTGAAGGTTCTGAATTTGATGGATTGGATGTAGATGTTGGAATTGTATCTGTATGATACATCATTTCATTACTCTTGTTTATGTTTTCATGTTAATGACGACTCACTTTGCATTGCCTATTATCTTTTTCAAGCTGAGGTGATGGAAGAAGTAAATCCTGATGATAGGCGCAAGGCTGAAGAGGCTAGAGAGATAGCTGCACGGGAGGCTGGTATCTAAGATTTACTCACTGCTCTCATATTTGTTTTACATATGGTGCATCTTATATATGGAACTTTTAAAGTAAGCTGTTGGGCGCATTATTGTCCGTGCATCAGTATTTAAGTAACTGCTCCGTTTGTGTTGAAGCTATGCTGCAGATCAGCATGTAGTTTCAGCTGTCATAACATCTATACAAATAGAGGGCTCTGTTCCAACCGAGTAAGTGTTGCCTCTGACCAAAGACCAAGCGCAAGGCAGTTTTATGTCCCTGGAGATGGGTACGTCAGAAACTGTTGCCGCCGGTCTTCAGGCTGCTGCATTTGACCCATCGAGTGCTCTGGGTCAGCAGGATGCCACTGCTAATGTTTCTCTCACGCATATTTTGCAAGGAGATTACGATGGTCTCGCATCACAGCTAGGTACCATTAGCTTTACCGAAAAAGGGTTTCCCCCCGCTTTATATTATAAAGCAACCGCACCAACATCGAACCACATGATACATTTGCTGGGGCCTCAGCATAAGCACGCCCAAACGAAACAAAAGAGAAACATAAGAGAAAATAATGCCAACAACGTCGGATCAACGAAAACGATAATGACTCGAAACCGCTGCACCCACCGGAGAATTCCACCATGCTCCTAGCACTCCAGAACGCCGCATACCGAGCAACACCTTCAAGAAGGGACGCGACGACGACGACGCTGCTGCCCGGACATGTCCTAGGGTTTCCCCCGGTATGCGAAGGGGCGTGAGGGGAAGGGGCAAATCCGACGCCCTTCAGGAAGGCACGATGGCACCCACGAGCGTCACCGCGTCGGTGTCGGACACGCCGACAAGGATTTCTCCCAACCGCCAACCAACCATGACCCCAGGCGATCCATCGTGCTCCACCATACTTGCCGCCCACCAATATGCGCCACCTCGGTCTTGCAGTCACAATCGCCGTCTCACCGTGGCAAGCGAAGCGAGACCGGCGGGACCAGGAGAAAGCAGCCGGGAACGATGAGCAGCAGAATCAGCACTCACGTGGGAGGGGACAACCTCCACCGCCCTCGACGGTAACCGACCGGACGCGAATCAGGAGCAAACCAGGCACCCCTGCCCGGCCGAGCCCGAAACGGGCTCGTGAAGCTCCCGACGCCGCGCTGCAGTACGCGTGTCGCAGGCTCCGCTACCCCCCGCACGAGCCACCCCTCTGTCCGCCGGAGACGACGCAGGAGAGCACAGGCCAGGCCCGCCCAGACCCAGATGGGGCCCAAAAGGGCCCAGATCTGGGCCGGGAGGGCGCCGCCGCCAGCCACCGCGCCGCCCCGCAGCCAAGCAGCCGCGCCACCGCCGCCTCACCACCCGGGATGCCGTCGCCGGCCTAGGTGCTCCGCCGCCGGCCGCTACCACCCGAGCTGTAGCGCCGCGGGGGAGGAAAGATCGGGGCCGCCGCCACCGGCACCACGCGGGCAAGGCCTGGTGGCCTCTGCCGGCGGCGGCGGGAGGGGGAAGGGAGAGGGAGGCGCTAGGAAGGGGAGGGAGGAGAGCCCCCTGTCGCCTCGCTCGGGGAGGCGACGCGGGGGGCGAGAGCTCCCTCGTATTCAAAGAGGCATCAGGAGAGGTCCGTACCATTAGCTTTAATAATTAAGCTTTTTTTGTTCTGCATGCCGTGTTAGCACATTACTATAATTGCATTTGAACTTGTATTTTAGAGCATGTTGATGAGTTATGGGGTTTCAGAGCAGACAAAGTGGATGATGCCACAATCCTACCTGACAGGAATCAAGGTTATGGATGTTCATGTTCTATTAACTTGTATTTTATGTTAGTTTTGATCACATTTCTATCAACTTTTGTTCTGTAGCTAATCCGCATTCCCCGCTGCCTACTGTTGCCACCCGCATGGCCGCATGGATGATCTTGACAACCATGCTTCAGTTCATGGTGGATCATCTGGTGACGCCAAAGTTAGTCAGGAGGTACCTGCAAATCTCAAGCATTTATCTCCGTCAGGACAATTCTGCCAGACTGTTGAGACATTGGAGACAGGAGGTACTACTCTTTACCCAGTGTTATCTGAAAGTGTTGAATTTGATGGAACTGGATGTCCAATTAGTTGCGACGAGATCTGTATAGTACATACCTCTATTAACCTTGTCAGTGTTTTTGTGCTTTGTAATGGTTCATTTTGCATTGTATATTATTTTTTCAAGCTGAGATGATGAGGCATGAAGCAAATCTTGATGATGATACGCGCGAACAAGAGGCTAGAGACATATCTGCGCGCGCTGCTGGTATCTTAGATTTATTGACCAGTCTTGTATTTGTTTTGTGTTTGCTGCAGCTTTTGTATAGCACTTCTAAGTTCTAATTATACTATACACATGTTTTCATTGTTTAGCCGCTGGTTGCGGTGTTGTCCTACATCCAAGTATTTAAGTAACTGCTCTGTTCTGTTGTGCAGCTATGCCTGCAGATCAGCATGTAGTTTCAGGTGCATGTATCCCTTTTGATGAGTTGATGCTCAGACTTCAGAATGATCCAAGAGTAGCTCTATACGACGGTGTAGAAACGGATTATGATGATATAGACTGGGACCTGGATCTAGAACAATATGGTGCTGAAGTTATACGACCATTAAGCCAAGGATCTGTGGCATTTCATTTGGAAGTGTTAGATGAGAATACGGCAACATGTCCGAGTAGGATACAAGGACAAGATCATGATAGATTGTCGGTTTCCATGTATAGTCCAAACCGACCTAGCTAAGCTAACTTGTATTGCAAGTCTGTACGTGTATATATGTCGATCAATGAAATCAATCGAGGCGTGCACTATTGCAGCCCGACTATATTCGTCTACATGGTATCAGATTGATCTCTTGATCCTAGACCTCCTCTCTCTCGACACCTCTCCACCCGACCCAAACCTTAGCCGCTACCCACCATGACCCCCGACGAGATCAAGCAGAAGGAGGAGGAGCTCCGTGCCCGCGCCGAAGAACTTGACAAGCGCGAGGCTGCCCTCTCCCAAGAAGCCGATGACAAAGGCAAAAGCCCAGCTCCCACCACTGCTCCTACTCCCTCCACCTACGCCACCTCCATCAAACTCCATGTACCCATAACCCTAGACCTCAACGCCTCCAACTACACCCCTTGGCGCGAGCTCTTTCTCGTCGCCCTTGGCCGCTACGGTCTCACCTCTCATGTTCTCGCCGACGCCGGCGCCTCTCCCTCGGATACCTCACCAACCTCTGATTGGGGCCGAGATGACTACACCGTGCTCTCTTGGATCTACGGCTCCGTCTCTCCAGATCTCCTCGGCATCGTCATTCGCCCCGGATCTTCGGCGCGCACAATCTGGGACGCCATCGAAAACCTCTTCCGCGACAACAAGAAGCATCGGGCTATCCAGCTCGAGGCGGAGTTCAGGAACACTCCGCAAGGAGACATGTCGATCAGCGACTATTGCGCCAAGCTCAAAGCTCTCGCCGATGCCCTGATGGACGTTGGTCAGACAATCAGCGACGAAAACCTCGTCCTCACCCTCCTCCGTGGCCTCAACGACAGCTATGCACACCTGCGTTCTTTTCTTCCGTTTCAGGTCCCGTTCCCGTCGTTCCTGCAGACCCGCTCGGCCCTGATCCTCGAGGAGAACCAGAAGAAGACCGACGCCAAGAACGCCGCCTCCACGGCGCTCTGGGCTAGCGGGAACAGCGTCAACCCAGGTGCAGGCGGTGAACGCGCGCCTCCACCACCTGGCAATGGGGGCGCGGTCGCCGAGCGTGCCCCACCCTCTGGCACTGGGGGTGCACATCCATCTGGCTACGGCGGAGGCCGTGGCAACTTCTCCACCAACACCGGCTTCAACAACTACCGCGGCGGCGGCCGTGGTCGCGGTGGCGGACGCGGCGAACGTGGACGCGGCCGCGACAATCCATGGCAGTTCAATCCGTAGACTGGGGCGCCCACGCGTGCCTACCTCCTCCAGCAGCAGTACCAGTCCACCGCCCCCTGGCAGCAGCACCAAGCACCGTGGCAGCCACGTCCGTGGCAGGCTCCCGCTCCAGGCCTCCTTGGCCCTCGTCCTCTGACGGCTCCGCAGGCATACCCTGCTTATGGCAACAACAACAATCAGCACTCCAACACGCAGCCACCGACCTCCTCCAACTCGGCGATCGACCCAGCTCTCATCACGGCACTCAACAACATGCAGCTCCCCGGCACACACGAGTGGTACATGGACTCTGGCGCCTCGTCCCACATGGCATCCGATCATGGTAACTTCAAAACTCTCACTCCTTCTTCTTCCAATCAATCCGTCACCGTTGGTAATGGTGCAACTCTTCCCATAACTCACATTGGCTCTTTCTCTATCACTAGTACATCTATTCCCCTGCATCTACGCAATGTTCTCATTGTCCCTCAAATAATCAAAAATCTTGTTTCTGTTCGTCAATTCACCACTGATAACTCATGCTCCATTGAATTTGATCCGTTTGGTTTTTCTGTGAAGGATCTTTCCACCGGGACCGTGATTCTTCGATGCAATAGCTCGGGCCCTCTATACCACATCTACCGCTCCAACCATGAAGCCCACCTCCACACTTCGTCCTCCCCATCAGACACTTGGCATCGTCGTCTCGGTCATCCCGGCAACCACACCATGGCGCGTCTTCATCATCTTCATCACATTCCCTACAATAAAGCAGGCCACACCATATGTCATGCTTGTCAATTAGGAAAACATGTTAGGTCACCATTTTTTCCCTCACAGTCATTTACTGTCCGTCCGTTTGAAATAGTTCATTGTGATCTTTGGACATCTCCTGTACCCAGCTCGTCAGGCTATCGCTATTACTTAATTATTGTCGATGATTTTACTCATTATTTTTGGAGCTTTCCTATCAAACAAAAATCCGATGTCTATGCTACTTTTTTAGCCTTTCATGCTTATGCACTCACCCAATTCAATCTCTCTATTCAATCTATTCAATGTGATAACGGCCGGGAATTTGACAACACCAAACTTGACACTTTTTGCAACACCAAAGGCATTCTTTTCAGATTTTCCTGTCCCTATACATCTCAACAAAACGGAAAGGCCGAACGCGCTATTCGCACCACTAATGATGTAATTCGCACACTTCTGTTTCAAGCCTCTCTCCCGTCTTCTTTTTGGGCCGAGGCTCTTCATACTGCTACATATTTAATCAACATTCGACCTACCAATCACTCACATGTCTACACCCCATATTTTCTTCTCCACGGTCGTCATCCTCGTTACAACGATCTCCGCGTGTTCGGCTGCCTCTGCTACCCCAATACATCGTCCACCTCCCCCAATAAACTAGCTCCACGTGCTTCTCGTTGTATGTTCCTCGGTTATCCATCTCGACACCGTGGCTACCGCTGTCTTGATCTATCCACCAGACGCATCCTCATCTCTCGTCATGTCACCTTCGATGAGTCAACCTTTCCCTATGCTACTCTCCCAACCCCCACCACGCCTGTCCAACCCGACATCTTTGATCCTGTGATGATCGACTCAGCACCACTCTATCCTGCCGCGGCCGCAAATCTGCCCCTTTCTTCTGCCACGACAGCCCAAAACTCTGCCGCGGCAGCCAAAACCCCTTCAATTTCTGCCACGGCAGAGCCTCCTGCCGCGGACTCGCCTATGCCTGATCCACCTTCACCTGGCACTCCTGCTTCGCCAGCGTCCCCTCCTGTTTCACCAAAAATCCCCACACCACCACCACCACCACCACCACCACCTACCCCAATTCATCGCACTCGTCTTACCACCGGTCGGAAACCTGGGCCGCGTGAACGTCTCAATCTCACTGCCACGGTCTCTTCTCCTATCCCTCATAATTATCTTGTTGCTCTTCGTGATCCCTCTTGGCGCCAAGCCATGCAGGAAGAATACGACGCCCTCATGGACAACGGCACCTGGTCTCTTGTTCCTCCACCACCAGGCACTAATATCGTTAGTGGCAAGTGGATCTTTCGCCACAAATTTCACTCGGATGGATCCCTTGCTCGTCACAAAGCACGTTGGGTTGTTCGGGGTTTCACTCAACAGCCCGGTATTGACTTCGATGAAACTTTTAGCCCTGTCGTTAAACCCTCCACTATACGAGTTGTTCTATCTCTTGCCCTCTCCAAATCATGGCCAATCCATCAACTTGACGTCAAAAACGCCTTCTTACATGGCACACTCGATGAAGAGGTTTATAGTACTCAACCTTCTGGATTTGTTGATCCTAATTTTCCTAATCATGTTTGTCGCCTCCACAAATCTCTCTACGGTCTTAAACAAGCTCCTCGGGCTTGGTTTCATCGTTTTGCTTCCTATGCTAAATCTATTGGTTTTCTTGAGTCAAAATCTGATGCATCTCTTTTTGTCTTCTCTAATGGTTCCAATTCTGCTTATCTTTTACTTTATGTCGATGACATCATCTTAACAGCTTCTTCTCCTCAAGTCCTTCAAACCATCATCAAGCATCTCCGTACTGAATTTTCTATGAAAGATCTCGGTCCACTTCATCATTTTCTTGGAATCTCCGTTGTTCGCTCACCTACCACTCTTCACTTATCTCAACGTCAATACATTCTAGATGTCCTCTCTCGTGCTGGCATGCGAGATTGCAATCCTTCTCCTACACCAATCGATACTAAGTCCAAACTCTCTGCTACAGCCGGTCCACCAGTTTCTGACCCTTCTCATTATCGTAGTCTTGCAGGAGCTCTCCAATACATTACTCTCACTCGTCCTGAAATTGCCTATGCTGTTCATCAAGTTTGTCTTCATATGCATGATCCTCGTGAACCACATTCTCTTCTCATCAAACGCATTCTTCGCTATCTCAAAGGAACTCTTGATCATGGTCTCACTCTTTATAAATCTTCCTCTCATAACCTTGTTGCCTACTCGGATGCTGATTGGGCGGGTTGCCCGGATACTCGCCGCTCGACGTCAGGGTATTGTGTGTTTTTGGGGGACAATTTGATTTCTTGGTCGTCTCGTCGACAGCCGACTGTGTCTCGTAGCAGCGCCGAGGCTGAATATCGTGCGGTGGCTACCGCAGTTGCAGAGACATGTTGGCTTCGTCATCTCCTCGGTGAATTACATTGCCCGCTTGACAGTGCTACTATTGTGTACTGTGATAACATCTCGGCAGTTTATATGTCAGCTAACCCTGTCCAACATCGGCGCACTAAACACATTGAGCTGGATATCCATTTCGTTCGGGAGAAGGTTGCTCTTGGCGCTCTTCGTGTACTACATGTTCCATCAAACTCACAGTTTGCAGACATTTTTACAAAGGGGTTGCCGACACCTCTATTTGATGAGTTCACGTCCAGTCTTCACATCAGAGATGGTTCAGCCTGCGGGGGCGTGTTAGATGAGAATACGGCAACATGTCCGAGTAGGATACAAGGACAAGATCATGATAGATTGTCGGTTTCCATGTATAGTCCAAACCGACCTAGCTAAGCTAACTTGTATTGCAAGTCTGTACGTGTATATATGTCGATCAATGAAATCAATCGAGGCGTGCACTATTGCAGCCCGACTATATTCGTCTACAGGAAGAAAGTACAGTGCATGCCAACAATCAGACCCGGGCGGTCTGGGGGAGCACGTTCGCCTCTCGCCTACTGAGCGATGCCCGGTTCTCTCCTTCTGGTGAAATTCAAACCCAGGTATCTGTGTAAGATGTATTATTTTCACTACACTAATCTAATTATCATTGCGTCCGATATGTCGAATTAATTGAAGTCCAAGAGTATGTGTTGACCGAATCCATATTACAGTCAGACGAGGGTGCACTGGCTGTAATATGGGTCATTATACCTGGCTGGCTGGCTGAATCATTAACTGAATCCACGTTCATTGGGAGATCCTACACGACATTGGCTGGTTCGTCAGCAGCTTAGAGCTGCAGGACTAGCACCTCACTGTCCTAATATCAGGTTTGTTATACCTGTATGTAGTATAATGAACCTTAGCGTGAGTGGTGACCATGCGGCTCCAGGCGAAAGCCCTGCCCGGCCTAATCGATGCCTTGTGGTCTAGTCCTTTGCGTGAAAACATAGATCCAGCTGGCCGATTCGGAGCTGGATCTGAGGACCACGGCGCCATCGATGATGTCGCTACCTCCCTAGAGGTGTGGTTCTTGGAGGCTTGACCCTCACTCCCTCAGTATGCATGTGGGTCAGTGGCGCACGCCTTGACCCCTTCTTGCCGCTCTTACTTGCACCATTGTATACGTTATTGCTACTCTAAACCACGATGAATCCTCTCAACGTGCAGCCTGGAGTATATGTTTTGCTCAATGTGTAAAATCATCCGTTAGTAATTTATGGTAATGTCAGGTATTCCAGGAACATCAAGCATCGGCGCAAAGCTCAAAAACAGTTGCTGCTAGGGCTAGGGCTCTACATTGTCATCGCCAACCCAGCAAGTCAAAACTTTCGGAGCCTGCTGCTACCGAGGTAATTTTGTCGTGAACCATTCATGCTTTATAATTTTTTTGCTTCCGACTTCAGTTTCTATTTGAAAATGTCATTCTTTCAGCCTGCCAAAGCTTCTTCCTGTCAGACGCATGGCGGAGCTCGGAAGAGCAAAACCTCTTCGCTATCCTGTCACAAATCAACCGACACAGTACATGTTGCTGTGTTACATAATGATAAACCGTATGTAACTCGCAAGCAGTCGGGAAAGAGGCCCTCGAAGCTAGTGTCATCCTTCCAGAGTAAAGTCAAAAAGGGTGCAAAAAAGACAGCAGCAGAGACACTTGATAGGAAGGAAGAAGCTGCAAAAATGAAGGCCGCAGAGGCTGAACGAAGGAAGAAGACAGCTGCCCCAAAGAAAGAAGCAAGGAAGCTAGCAGCTGCCATGAAGAGGGCAGATGGTGAAGAAGCCAAGAAGAGAACATCTGCAGAGAAGAAAAGCTCATCTTCCTCTAAAACAATAAAAGAGAACTTCGGTTTTGACATTTTCAGGGCTTAGATCACAAATTGTAATCCAAGAGACGAAATTCGGTGTTTTGACATTTGCAGGTCTTTACTCTCCGAGTGAGCAATCTGCTATTTTGGCTTGCACAATCTATCTGCAAGCTGCTATGTCTTTTGTACAATTGCACAATCTGTGTTTTTGCATTTCAGATAATCATTGATCTCACAGCTTGGATTTTCTTTTTTGAATTTACAGCTTCAAATTTTTAAGTAGACACCTTTCTCATTTAGAGAGTGGATTTTCAGCTCCCGGGTGCCTAGGCATCCTCTATGAACAGTAAAATCAAAAAAATAGAAAACAAAATCAAAAAAATCTGAAACTTTGCAGCATCAAAGATGATCACAATTTGTAGGTGTTTGCAAGTTTTCATGCCAAAAAACTATTCGAGGAGCTCTACACACGAAAAGGATTTCAGTGCTTGAAGTTTTGAGCACTTTTAGCACTGAAATTTGAAACTCGTTTGTACACCTTTCTTTACATGATATTTTGGCATGAAAACTTGCAAGAACCTACAAACTTTGTTCATCTTTGATGCTGCAAAGTTTCAGATTTTTTTGATTTTGTTTTCTATTTTTTTTTGATTTTACTGTTCATAGAGGGTGCCTAGGCATCCGGGAGCTATCACACCTTTCTCATTTACCTGTTAAGAAACTGGTAACGGGAAGTAAAGCTCTTGAAAAAATGAGGATTGATGGTGTGTGTAGATGTTAGTTTTAAACGTGCATGGGTGTTTGAAACTGGTAAACCTTTATTGGAAGTCTAGCCTGGGTGTCCATGATGTGTTTTTACACATAACACACAGAGCGAATGATTCTCTTGATTCCAACGATCTCCAGATCCGGCTTCTCGGTTTCCCTGTTCCTTGTCCAATCAAATGCGGTGTTAGAACTTGTTCTCTTTCCTCCTCCACAAGAAAAGCTCTTCTCCTCCCGTCGGCGCCGTCGTCGGTCCGCCCCATCTCCGATGGCCTCTAGGCCATGGAGGTGCGGAGGATCTCGGCCCCCTGCCGGCGGGAGGGACCCCGTTCTCGTTCTTGTTAGATTCAGCGTCTTGGTTGGGGCTGTGTGGCGGCGGCGATATCCCTTAGTAGGAATAATGTCTCCCACGTTCTATCCCCGTCCCGATGGTGTGTCTAGCATCGTCGGAGGGCGTGTGGAGGTTTGTCTCCGTCGGATCTCGCGGGATTCGGTCGGTGCTGGTCTTCGGTGGATCTGTTTGGATCCGGTTTTCGTTCGTCTTGGGTGTTTACAGGTTTGATCCTTCTGATCTACGACTTTCTTCATCGGCGATGGTTGCTACTCTGGTGCGCTGGTCCTATGGGGCCTTAGCACGACGACTTCCCGACTGTCTACTACAACAAGGTTTGCCCGGCTCCGGTGAGGGAGGGGCGATGACGGCGGCGCGCCTTCGGCTCGCTCCAGTGCTTGTAGTCGTCGCTAGGTGGTCCACGGACATGGTTGTAATTTTTATTACCTCTGTTGTTCTTTGTACTGCCATGATTGAAGATGAATAGATTGGAAGTTTCTCGCAAAAAAAAAATGCGGTGTTAGAAATAAATTAAGCATTCAGTATTGGCATAAGCAATATGCATCTCAAGGTTCCAATCTTCCAGAATGATGCTGACTTTTGCTACGCTGATCGGACTTTAAACTTTCACTGGACATAGTGCGAGGGTGATAATAAAGATCTTACCGAGTTTGCAACACGGTTTTTTATAATTATCAAATTGTAGAGCAGAGTTAAGGCCTAGTTGACGCTTATGTAATGATTCCTTACCTGACTTAAGAAATGAGTTTTTGCAATGTTGCTCGAGTTTAAAACTTTCACTGGCTAGGCATAATGCTAGAGTGATGATAAAGATCCTACTGTGATTGTAATACAACGTTCTCTGCAGTTGTTGAAATGTACTAGAGCAGAGTTAAGGCTTAGCTGGCACTTGTTTAATGGTTCCTACCTGACTTCAGAAGACAAGTCTTGAGCCTGCAAAGAGTCCTGTGAGCTGTGATCGTCATCCACAGCCCAACTGCTAAACCATGTCATGACATGGAACTCTTTTCCTCCACAATCCCTAGTCATGGGAGGGAACTTTTATCTAGAAAAAAGGGAAAAAAATCTCTTAAAAGCAATTCGAACAGCTTAAAATATCCAAAGTACGAGTGTATGACAAACTTTGTTAGTAGTAGTATTATACATGTAACTAAGCGGTGCGTGGCCTGAAATGTCCCAAGCAGAATTTTGCTGCAAGCCTTGGCTAATGGAAATTACTTGCTTGATGCTACCAAAAGCCTCCATGCCCCCGGACGATGGAAACTGCCAAAGAGCCCACACCTATCAACCTGCCCCCTCATCCACTTGTCGCAGGCATCTGTGGCGACATGCGACTCGCGCATTTCCACGGCCGCCGCCGCGTGCGTCGACCGGATCTTGTCATCCAAGGCCCAGAACTCCTCCTCGGACAGCTTGTGCGCGGAAGCACGCTTCGCGTATTCCTTTTTACAAAAATTGTTCGGGATGTTTTCGTTAAAAGAATTCATAACTTTTCAAAAAAGTTCGGGATTCCAGAAAATTTTCCCATTTTCATAAAACTGTTCAAAAATTCAATAAAATATTCATGTTTTCCAAATAAATTACATAATTTAAAAATGGTTCCTTTATTCAAAAAATAAAAAACAATAAAATTTGTTTTTTTTTAAAAAAAATGTTCAGCATTTCACAAACTGTTCACGTTTAAAAATATTGTTCGTTTTACTTTTTAAAATTTTTTTCATAAAAAAACTGTTTTCTCTCTAAATTTGTCATGTTTTTTATAAAATGTTCGCAACGGTTTTTCAGTGTCCGATTTTTTCTTTTTTTTCGTTCTTCTGTTTCGTTTACTTTTTTTGTTCTTGTTTTCCATTTCTGTTTCTTGGTTTTTATTTTCCGCTTCTTTTTTATTTTTATTAAATATCATACTTCGAAAGTTGTTCGGAAATTTAGACTAATGTTCGGCTTTAAAAAACATTCAAAATTTTGGAAAGTGGTTGTATTTTTAAAAACTGTTTGCATTTTTTCAAAAATTGTTCGGGAATTTAAAAAAATATCCCGTTTTACAAAAAATGTTCGGAATGTTTTCGTTAAAAAAAGTCATAACTTTTCGGGGGCTGCTACGCGTCCGCCGGTGCATGAATTGGAAACATCGGCCGCCTCCTTCACTGTTGGATTGAGACACAAATAACCGTCGGATCTCCTCTGCGGTGCATGTCGTGAATTGCAACAAGGTAGAAGCTCGCTTTGCAACAACTGCTTTGTTGTGAAACCATCAAAGTGTTAGACACTGTTGTATTGCAACAAACATCTTGTTGCGGAAACATTTACAATAGAGGCGGTGTTGCATAATTTTTTTGTTTTCATCCTTACTATTTTTTTGCACCATAGATGATGTTGCGGGAGGAGTTTTGCAACAAAGGTGGTGTTGCAGATTTTTTTGTTTTCCTCTACACATTTTTTTTGCAACTTAGATGATGTTGCTGGAAGAGTTTTGCAACATGAACGATGTTGCAAAAAAAATTCCCAATGAAAGATGAACTGGACAAGACGAGAGGTGTCATCGAGCGGCCGAGCGACGTTCTTTACTTTTGCAACAGAGGTAATGTTGCAGAAACATTTGAACCAGAGGCTGTGTTGCAGCCTTCGCTGCCGACATGATCGTCGAGGCCACCGCCGACGGAATTACCTTCTAGTTCGGTTTGCAACATGCGATTTGTTACGGTTTGCTTTCTGAAACAGGTGACCAGTTGCAGGAATGGGAGTAGGTACATAACGCATTAGTGGCCAGGTTCCACAGAGATAAGGGATCAAGGAGAGATGCGGTGTCTGGGCCTAATCAAGACGTGTGGCGAGCGTAGCAGGCGGCGGACGTACAAGGAAAGATTGGTCGGTTGAACACCAGCTTTTCCCTAACTTTTCAAAAAAGTTCGGGATTCCAAAAAATGTTCCCGTTTTCAAAAAAACTGTTAACAGATTCAAACAAATGTTCATGTTTTCCAAATAAATTACATAATTTAAAATTTTGTTCGTTTATTAAAAAAATAAAATTTGTTCTCTTTTACAAAAAATGTTTAGGATTTCACAAACTTTCCACGTTTTAATATTATTGTTCGTGTCACAGTTTTTTTCTGTTTTTTATAAAAAAATGTTTGCTGTTTATAAATTTGTTCATGTTTTTCAAAAAATGTTCACAATTGTCAAAAGGTGTTCGCATTTTGAAAATAATGTTCGGGACTTTGAAAATTGTTCACGGTTTCTTTACGTTTTTAGAAATATGTTCAAAAATTATAGAATTTGGTCAAGTTTAAAAACAATATTTTCCTTTAAAAAAATAGGAATCTAAAAAAAATCATGATTTCCAAGAAAAAAAATCAATATATGTTTGAATCTGCCTCCATTGTCTGTTTTTAAAGGTACGTGTTAACCATCTGTCATCTGCCAGCGTAAGCTCTAGCGGCTACCTGCATGCGGGTAGAAGTTTGAGATCGCGTGTTCGAGTCCCATAGTTACCTCTTTTTATCGGGATTTTTGCGTCGTGTTCTTCGTTCAACTTGATTCGGCTGTAGTGGGTCGGCCCAGTCGTAGACCCCCCTGTGCGGCGCACTCTCCATTTGCCACAATATGCGGCGTATAGGAGGTCCCGGAGAGACCCTGGCGACGGTTCAAGGATAACCGAAAAAGAGATTTCGGCTATGTTCAACGCGGTCTGCGTTATCAACCTGGGCAACGGCAACGACGCCAAATTCTAGGTGGACAATTGACTACCGGACTGATGTTCGATCGCCACCATGGTGTCGGCCCTATACTCGTTTGTTAGGGACCAGGGGCGGAGCCAGCATTGTGAACCCAACGAAATTTCTCAGCTTTTTTCAGAACAACTGTCAGGTACTTATTTGGCATGAACCCAGTAAAAAGATTAGGCTGAATCCATCAACTAATGTGACGTGGATAAGCCGACAAAAGGCCCAAAGGCCCATGAGCAAATTGCATCCGTGCCCACTGCCCAGGCAGGCGTGAATCGTGACTTCTTTTGTACTACTATATCTTAGAGCATCTCCAGCCGTTGGCCCCCCAAGGGGGCCGAAATAGCGCCGCCTGGGGCCGAGCCGGCGCTAAAATCGGCCTGGGGGGCTCGTTTTCCCAGTCGAGCCCCCGGGGTCGCCCCCCAACCGCCGCTTTCGGCCCATTATCGGCGTAGAATCGGCCCAAATTCGGCGCTATTTCGACATTACATTGACAAACTCGGCGCTTTTCGGCTTTAAAATCAACAAAATCGGCGCTCTTTCGGCATAAATTCAACAAAAAACTGAATGTTTCGTACCAAAGTTCATCATAGAAATTAATACAAAATCAAATAGTTCAATGAAGCAAGTTCCAACATAAATTAAAACAAATCGAGCTAGGCGTTGCCCTTGAGTCTCCATAGGTGCTCCACGAGATTGTCTTGCAGTTCTTGATGCACTTTGTTGGGAACGAAGTAATAATTCAAAAAATTTCCTACGTGTCACCAAGATCAATCTAGGAGATGCTAGCAACGAGAGAGAGAGTGCATCTTCATACCCTTGAAGATCGCTAAGCGGAAGCATTGCAAAGAACGCGGTTGATGGAGTCGTACTCGCGGCGATTCAAATCGCGGAAGATCCGATCCAAGCGCCGAACGGACGGCGCCTTCGCGTTCAACACACGTACAGCCCGGGGACGTCTCCTCCTTCTTGATCCAGCAAGGGGGGAGGAGAAGTTGAGGGAGAGCTCCGGCAGCACGACGGCGGGGTGGCGGTGGAGCTCGTGGTTCTCCGGCAGAGCTTCGCTAAGCACTACGGAGGAGGAGGAGGTGTAGGAGGGGGAAGGGCTGCGCCAAGGGCAAGGGGTGCGGCTGCCCTCCCACCCCCCCCCCCCCTCTATTTATAAGCTGAAGGGGAGAGGGGGCCGGCCCCCTTAGATCCATCTAGAGGGGGGGCGGCGGCCAAGGGGGGGAGCTTGCCTCCCAAGTTGGTGGGAGGCGCCCCCACCCCCTAGGGTTCCCAACCCTAGGCGCCTTGGGCCCTAGGGGGGGCACCAGCCCACTAGGGGGCTGGTTCCCACCCATATTCAGCCCACGTGGTCCTCCGGGGTAGGTGGCCCCTCCCGGTGGACCCCCGGAACCCTTTCGGTGGTCCCGGTACAATACCGATAAACCCCGAAACCTTTCCGGTGACTGAAACTGGACTTCCCATATATAAATCTTCACCTCCGGACCATTCCGGAACACCTCGTGACGTCCGGGATCTCATCCGGGACTCCGAACAACTTTCGGTAACCACATACAATTCCCATTACAACTCTAGCGTCACCGAACCTTAAGTGTGTAAACCCTACGGGTTCGGGAACCATGAAGACATGACCGAGACACCTCTCCGGCCAATAACCAATAGCGGGATCTGGATACCCATAATGGCTCCCACATGTTCCACGATGATCTCATCGGATGAACCACGATGTCGGGGATTCAATTAATCCCGTATACAATTCCCTTTGTCCATCGGTATGTTACTTGCCCGAGATTCGATCGTCGGTATCCCTATACCTTGTTCAATCTCGTTACCGGCAAGTCTCTTTACTCGTTCCGTAACACATGATCACGTGACTAACTCCTTAGTCACATTGAGCTCATTATGATGATGTATTACCGAGTGGGCCCAGAGATACCTCTCCGTCACACGGAGTGACAAATCCCAGTCTCGATTCGTGCCAACCCAACAGACACTTTCGGAGATACCTGTAGTGCACCTTTATAGTCACCCAGTTACGTTGTGACGTTTGATACACCCAAAGCATTCCTACGGTATCCGGGAGTTGCACAATCTCATGGTCTAAGGAAATGATACTTGACATTAGAAAAGCTCTAGCAGACGAACTACACGATCTTGTGCTATGCTTAGGATTGGGTCTTGTCCATCACATCATTCTCCTAATGATGTGATCCCGTTATCAACGGCATCCAATGTCCATGGTCAGGAAACCATGACCATCTATTGATCAACGAGCTAGTCAACTAGAGGCTCACTAGGGACATGGTGTGGTCTATGTATTCACACATGTATTACGGTTTCCGGTTAATACAATTATAGCATGAACAATAGACAATTATCATGAACAAGGAAATATAATAATAACCATTTTATTATTGCCTCTAGGGCATATTTCCAACAGTCTCCCACTTGCACTAGAGTCAATAATCTAGTTACATTGTGATGAATCGAACACCCATAGAGTTCTGGTGCTGATCATGTTTCGCTCGTGAAAGAGGTTTAATCAACGGATCTGCGACATTCAGATCCGTATGTACTTTACAAATATCTATATCTCCATCCTGAATGTAACCACAAATGGAGTTGAAACGGCGCTTGATGTGCTTGGTCTTCTTGTGAAACCTGGGCTCCTTGGCAATGGCAATAGCTCCAGTGTTGTCACAGAAGAGAGTCATTGGGCCCGACGCATTGGGAATCACTCCTAGGTCAGTGATGAACTCCTTCATCCAGACTCCTTCCTGCGTTGCTTCCGAAGCAGCTATGTACTCCGCTTCATATGTAGATCCCACCACGACGCTTTGCTTGCAACTGCACCAGCTGACTGTCCCACTATTCAAAATATACACGTATCCGGTTTGTGACTTGGAGTCATCCGGATCTGTGTCGAAGCTAGCATCGACGTAACCCTTTACGACGAGCTCTTCGGCACCTCCATAAACGAGAAACATATCCTTAGTCCTTTTCAGGTACTTAAGGATATTCTTGACCGCTGTCCAGTGTTCCATTCCGGGATCACTTTGGTACCTCCCTACCAAACTTATGGCAAGGTTCACATCAGGTCTGGTACACAGCATGGCATACATAATAGAGCCTATGGCTGAGACATAGGGGATGACACTCATCTTTTCTCTATCTTCTACCGAGGTCGGGCATTGAGCTGTGCTCAATCTCACACCTTGCAATACAGGCAAGAACCCCTTCTTGGACTGATCCATATTGAACTTCTTCAATATCTTGTCAAGGTATGTGCTTTGTGAAAGACCAATGAGGCATCTCGATCTATCTCTATAGATCTTGATGCCTAATATGTAAGCAGCTTCTCCAAGGTCCTTCATTGAAAAACACTTATTCAAGTAGGCCTTTATGCTTTCCAAAAGTTCTATATCATTTCCCATCAACAATATGTCATCCACATATAAAATGAGAAATGCTACAGAGCTCCCACTCACTTTCTTGTAAATACAGGCTTCTCCATAAGTCTGTATAAACCCAAACGCTTTGATCACCTCATCAAAGCGAATGTTCCAACTCCGAGATGCTTGCACCAGCCCATAGATGGAGCGCTGGAGCTTGCATACCTTGTCAGCATTCTTAGGATCGACAAAACCTTCCGGCTGCATCATATACAATTCTTCCTTAAGGAAACCGTTAAGGAATGCCGTTTTGACGTCCATTTGTCAGATCTCATAATCATAAAATGCGGCAACTGCTAACATGATTCGGACGGACTTCAGCATCGCTACGGGTGACAAAGTCTCATCGTAGTCAACTCCTTAAACTTGTCGATAACCCTTAGCGACAAGCCGAGCCTTATAGACGGTCACATTACCATCCACGTCAGATTTCTTCTTAAAGATCCATTTGTTTTCTATGGCTCGCCGATCATCGGGCAAGTCCACCAAAGTCCATACTTTGTTCTTGTCAGGACCGGTTTTCCAATAAAACATTTATTGAAAAATCGCCCCTTACGTCAGACTAGTACAGAAAATCCTTCTTACTGGTAGACAAATCCTTGATACAGAAATCCAGTAATACTTAATATTATACAGGGTTGAGCTGAGGCTGCTCAACAATTTATTACAGGCACGCCAATATTACACATAAAGGCGGATATGTCCCAATGGATATGGTGGCATAACTACTGACTCGCAATAAAAGGTGGTGGTGGATATGTCACAGTGAAGTGGGTGACATGACTCCAATATCTTACAGCTCATCAAGCGTCGGAGTGAGGCTCGATGATTTTATTTGGGTAGCGGAAGCGTATATAAAACAAGTGACCAACTCCAGGATCGCAAGGGACTGACTGGGACTCCTCTAGGCGTCGGACTCGCTATCGTACTCTTCATCCATAAGATCGCCTTCGTCAACATCTGGCCAAATCAACAAGCCAAGTGAGTACTTTGAATGTACTCGCAAGACAGTTTGGACATAAGATATAACAAATGCAAACATGATGCACACGAGCAAAAATTTGCAATACAAACTCAGGTAATAAATTTGCACTGCGAGATAAAGAAAAAGGAAGTCGGGCGGTAATCCTCCTGAGATCCCAATAAAATAGAAGAAGACCGATCGGGTGTCTAAAGCGACGCCTCGAAAGGCAAAAATAAATTAACATGCCGCAGTCGGGCGTCGGAGCGACACCACATAAAGGGCTTATACTGAAAAATAAATAACAGTACGTGCCACAGTCGGATGTCTGATGCGACATCACATAAAGGGCTTATATCGAAAATAAATAACAAGTATGCCACAATCGGACGTCTGAGCGACATCACATAAAGGGCTTATATCGAAAATAAATAACAAGGATGCCACAGTTGGACGTCTGAGCGACATCACATAAAGGGCTTATATTGAAAATAAATAACAAGAATGCCACAGTCGGACGTCTGAGCGACATCACATAAAGGGCTTATATCAAAAATAAATAACAAACATGCCACAGTCGGACGTCTGAGCGACATCACATAAAGGGCTTATATCAAAAATAAATAACAAACATGCCACAGTCGGACGTCTGAGCGACATCACATAAAGGGCTTATGTCAAAAATAAATAACAAACATGCCACAGTCGGACGTCTGAGCGACATCACATAAAGGGCTTATATTTCATCATTTAAATTCGAGTAGTCCAGGAGGTAGCACCATCCTAAGGAATACTCGGTACACAATAATAAACAGGTTAGTCCATCCACAGGAATAATATTCAGCCAAGTTTTACTTCTGTCATTTAACATATTAGTTCTCCAGAGACTGACACTGAGACTGACACTTGACCTGTCAACCAACGTCCTTGACCGTGGACACGGCTACTCGAATAGTTTTGACTCTGCAGAGGTTGTACTCTTTACCCACAGCCAACGGATTTCAGTAGTCACAAAGGACTAGTTCCGTCTACAGTATTTTAGAAGAAAACACACCAATCCAGTACACACCCATTTCACATCCCGATGCCAGGTACCACCCTAGGCAACGTTCAAGAAAAACTTTAAGACGGGGAGGCCAACACCTCGAATAGCATGGGATCAAATTTATATCGCGCGCTCTAAGGGGTGCCCCCCTCTCGGTCCCAACCGGAAAAACCCATGCCCCCTGACCGGATGACGGGCTTTAATCCAGGGCCATGGAACCCTCATCACGGCCCCTCTATTTGGTGTGTACATGGAAAGAGGTTTGCAACTTACTAAACCGTATTCTTTGCAGAAACATGTGGCAGCACGAAAAGAAGGCGAACGGGGACAAGACTCGATCTATGTCAACACTGGAGTTTAAACAGTTTGTTATAATACTGGCATGCTCCAACAATACCAGCATCCAACCTATCATGTCACCACATGACTAAGTTGTTCAATGATCTCATCAAGTTTGTAGCTCACTTGCAACTTATCATACATGAAATATAACATTCATCAAATGCTTATAAAAACATGCCATGAGAAAATCCACTCAAGCAAACATGAAAACACTCATCATATCAAAGGTTCAAACATGCTTGCCTGGTTCGGAGAAGTCGGAGTCTAGCTCGGCGAAGTTGACGGCACCGTCACCTCCTTCGGTATCTACGTCACATAAAATATCGAATTCTAACGTAAATACCGTGCGTGCATAAAAAATGTTCCAAATATTTTTCAAATAAATATGATAAAAAACTAGACAGAAAAATAGAGATAACAGAAAAAGAATCAACTCAAAATCATTTTCTTTTTAAAAGATATAAAGAAACTAGTTCCAGGGACCAATCTGTTAGAAACAGAAAAGTATCCGGGGGTAGTTTGAATAAACAGAAAACGATTCGGATAGAAATACGTGAAACAGAAGAGAAAACGTACTCAGCCCGAAGGCGCTTTTCAGAAAACGGTTCGAATAGAAAAAGAGAGGCTGACGAGGGGGTCCCTCATGTCAGGTTCAAACGGAGCTCGCCGGCGCCAGAAACAAGCGGTGATCGCCGGCGATGAACTGCTGCGAGACAGAGAGGGAGAGGAGTACCGGCGTGCTCAGGAAGGTGGCCCGCGTCGATGAGGGGAGGAAGGGGTCGCCGAAAAGCACCACGTCAACGATGGTTTCAACTCCGGCGGACGGCGGCTCCGGGTGTCGATCGATCTCACCGGAGAGAGCTTCTAACACCAAATTGAAGTACGGGTCAGATGATAGGGTGCACTAGAGAACTACTGACCAAATATGAGATGTGGAGGCACGCTCACCAGAGCGAATTTTGCCGGAACCCGAAGCGGATCGGGGCGGCCGGAGACGGGGAAGACGACCTCCCCTGGTTCCTCCGAGAGGCTTGGAGTGGCTCTGGGGGTTGGAGGAGTGGTGCTGGGTGTCCTAGTGGCTCGGGGTCCCCTTATTTATAGGCGGGCAAGGCGGTTGCCGTGACGGGGAAAACCTCTGGCGCGGATCACGGCGAACGGCGGGTTTAGCAGGGGGTTTACGGCTGCGGGCAGGCTACTGCGTTCACTAGGGCTCCATTTTAGCACTAACCCAAGCTGGTTGTGTAGGGAACTCGCCGCTCGACGGAACGGCGGTCCGCGGTCACGGCGGCTGCAGAGAGCACGCTCTGCGTTGCTCAGGCCACGCCGACGGCTCTGCAGTGCGCGCAGGGGTGGGGGACGGCCACGCGGAGGCTCCTGGTGGTTTGGGCGGTGTTGCGCTATGGCGTTCTGCGGGGGAAGCCTCTGGCGATGGCGGCAGACGGCGCTGTCGCCGCGGGAGAGGTCGGGGCCGGCGTGCCAGCTCACCATCGACGCCCACAAGCGGCCAACCGATCGCGCGGCGACCTGGATAAGAAGGGAGCACAGTGAGCAACGATCCAAAGCAGCTACTGGCGAGATTGGCTCTGAACCGCGCCGGAAACGACATTGTCTTCTGAACTAAACACTGAAACTTCTGAACCTTGACTGAAACAGTGCACGCCAGCTGCTCGATGAAATGATTGACGCACGTGGAAAAATTTTCTGGAGCTGAAACTTGGACGGATGGCCTCTTGATGCATCCAGAGGTTTCCTGAATTTTCTCAGAATTTCTGGAAAAGTGGAAGAATGAATTGCATCAAAAATGACAAATCTGGTCCAAATTTGCAGTAAACAAATTTTGAAATTTTTGAACTGTGGACCAGTAGATCTTTGGTGATATAGGTTGAGGGTACTAAGGGGTATCTAGGGTAATTTATTTGGGACCAAAGCTCAAAGGAATCTGATACTTCCTTTGTAAACTAGAGGGGTCCAAAATAAATCATAGAAAATGATTTGAGGAAGAATAAAATAGAAAAGAAATTGAGAATAAGTTGAACCTTGCTGGAATAGCATGCTTGACTTGACCCAAAGCAGGGAGGAGGGTTTAGGAAGAAAGATTGAAGTGCAAGTCATGGCAAGAGAGTAGCATAGGGGTATTTTTGAATAGGAAGGAATAAACCCAATTTCATATAAATTCTTTTTAATAAGAAAATAACAAAATACCCCAAGAGTATTTGTGTTGAACCAACACATGTTGAAAAACCCTCAAGACCAGAATTCAAGATTGAAAAAGGTTTCAATAAAGATTTGCCATTAAAAAGTTTTTAGAAGGAGAGTCTTTTAGAAGAATTCAAATAACCTCCTTCAAATCCAATAAAGAATTTGATAAAAACCAAATCAAAATTTTGGAGTGTTACAGTTCTCATACATGGATCCTATCTCGGATTTCAGGGCTTCAAGCCATTTGTTGGAATCCGGGCCCGCCATGGCTTCTTCATAGTTCGAAGGTTCACCGTTGTCTAACAACATGATTTCCAGGACAGGGTTGCCATACCACTCGGGTGCGGAACGTGTCCTCGTGGACCTATGAAGTTCAGTAGTAACTTGATCCGAAGTTTCATGATCATCATCATTAACTTCCTCTCTAGTCGGTGCAGGCACCACAGAAACATTTTCCTGCGTTGTGCTACTCTCCGGTTTGAGAGGGGGTACAATTACCTCATCAAGTTCTACTTTCCTCCCACTTACTTCTTTCGAGAGAAACTCTTTCTCTAGAAAGGATCCATTCTTGGCAACAAAGATCTTGCCTTCGGATCTGAGGTAGAAGGTATACCCAATAGTTTCCTTAGGGTATCCTATGAAGACGCACTTTTTCGATTTGGGTTCGAGCTTTTCAGGTTGAAGTTTCTTGACATAAGCATCGCATCCCCAAACTTTCAGAAACGACAGCTTAGGTTTCTTCCCAAACCATAATTCATACGGTGTCGTCTCAACGGATTTAGACGATGCCCTATTTAAAGTGAATGCGGCAGTCTCTAATGCATATCCCCAAAATGATAGCGGTAAATCGGTAAGAGACATCATAGATCGCACCATATCCAATAGAGTGTGATTACGACGTTCGGACACACCATTACGCTGAGGTGTGCCAAGCGGCGTAAGTTGTGAAACAATTCCACATTTCCTTAAGTGCGTGCCAAACTCGTGACTCAAATATTCTCCTCCACGATCAGATCGTAAGAACTTTATTTTCTTGTCACGTTGATTCTCTACCTCACTCTGAAATTCCTTGAACTTTTCAAAGGTCTCAGACTTGTGTTTCATTAAGTAGACATACCCATATCTGCTTAAGTCATCAGTGAGGGTGAGAACATAACGATAGCCACCGCGAGCCTCAACGCTCATTGGACCGCATACATCGGTATGTATTATTTCCAACAAGTTGGTTTCTCGCTCCATTGTTCCAGAGAACGGAGTCTTAGTCATCTTGCCCATGAGGCATGGTTCGCACATGTCAAATGATTCATAATCAAGAGACTCCAAAAGTCCATCTGCATGGAGTTTCTTCATGCGTTTGACACCAATATGACCAAGGCGGCAGTGCCACATGTATGTGGGACTATCATTATCAACCTTACATCGTTTGGTATTCACACTATGAATATGTGTAACATGACGTTCGAGATTCAATAAAAATAAACCATTGACCAGCGGGGCATGACCATAAAACATATCTCTCATATAAATAGAACAACCATTATTCTCGGATTTAAATGAGTAGCCATCTCGCATCAAACGAGATCCAGATACAATGTTCATGCTCAAAGCTGGTACTAAATAACAATTATTGAGGTTTAAAACTAATCCCGAAGGTAGATGTAGAGGTAGCGTGCCGACGGCGATCACATCGACCTTGGAACCATTCCCGACGCGCATCGTCACCTCGTCCTTCGCCAGTCTCCGCTTATTCCGCAGCTCCTGTTTTGAGTTACAAATATGAGCAACCGCACCAGTATCAAATACCCAGGAGCTACTACGAGCGCTGGTAAGGTACACATCAATAACATGTATATCATATATACCTTTGACGTTGCCAGCCTTCTTATCCGCTAAGTACTTGGGGCAGTTCCGCTTCCAGTGACCGGTTCCCTTGCAATAAAAGCACTCGGTCTCAGGCTTGGGTCCATTCTTGTGCTTCTTCCCGGCAACTGATTTACTGGGCGCGGCAACTGCTTTGCCGTCCTTCTTGAAGTTCTTCTTACCCTTGCCTTTCTTGAAACTGGTGGTCTTATTCACCATCAACACTTGATGTTCCTTTTTGATCTCCACCTCCGCTGATTTCAGCATCGAATATAACTCAGGAATGGACTTCTCCATCCCTTGCATATTGAAGTTCATCACAAAGCTCTTGTAGCTAGGTGGAAGCGACTGGAGGATTCTATCAATAACCGAGTTATCCGGAAGATTAACTCCCAGCTGAGACAAGTGGTTGTGCAACCCAGATATTTTGAGTATGTGCTCGCTGACAGAACTATTTTCCTCCATCTTACAACTGAAGAACTTGTCGGAGACTTCATATCTCTCAACCCGGGCATGAGCTTGGAAAACCATTCTCAGCTCTTGGAACATCTCATATGCTCCGTGTTGCTCAAAACGCTTTTAGAGCCCCGGTTCTAAGCTGTAAAGCATGCCGCACTGAACCAGGGAGTAATCATCACTACGCGACTGCCAGGCGTTCATAACGTCTTGAGTTGCTGGGAAAATGGGTGCATCACCTAGCGGTGCATCAAGGACATGTACTTTCTGTTGGGGAACGTTGCATGGGAAACAAAAATTTTCCTACGCACACGCAAGATCTATCCATGGTGATGAGCATCTACGAGAGGGAGAGTGAATCTACATACCCTTGTAGATCGCTAAGCGGAAGCATTAAGAAACGCGGTTGATGTAGTCGAACGTCTTCGTGATCCAAATCGCAAGTCGTCCCTCGATCCAATCACGATCTAGCGCTGAACGGACGGCACCTCCGCGTTCAACACACGTACGGCTTGATGACGCCTTCACCTCCTCGATCCAGCGAGCGATGGTGAAGTAGTGGATGAGTTCCGGCAGCACGACAGCCTGGTGATGGTGGTGAGGAACAATCTCTGCAGGGCTTCGCCAAGCACTACGGAGATTATGACAGGAGGAACTAGAGGGTTAGGGTTGCCGGCACACGGCTTGGGAAATCTCGATGTGTCCCGTGTGCTAGCCCTGCCCCTCTATTTATATGTTGAGCCTTGGGGTCTAAACTTGGAGAGAAAGCCTCCACAAGGTCGGTTTTGCCCGCACAAGGTCGGTTTGGCCCGCACGGAAAGAGTCCAACTCGGATTCCAGCAGTACCGCGTACAAGCGGTAGTACCACTCACGAGTGGTAGTACCGCTTGAGCGGTAGTACCGCTACAAGCGGTAGTACCGCTTACGCGGTAGTACTGCCTTACCAGCGGTAGTACCGCCTAAGGCAGCAGCAAAACTTCCTTTTGCACTTTCCAATACCTCGTGGGCTTTACCCCTTTGGCCCATATAAAGTGTTGCTGCACCCGAACACTTCGGTAAACATCCGGAACCTCTTCCGGTGAATTCCGGAACCCTTCCGAAGATCACAACACTATTATCACATATATTAATCTTTACCTCCGGACTCTTCCGGAGACCCTCGTCATATCCGGGATCTTATCCGGGACTCCGAACAACCTTCGGTCACCCACAAAATAACTCAACTATACTAATCGTCACCAAACGTTAAGTGTGTAGACCCTGCGGGTTCGAGAACTATGTAGACATGACCGAGACACCTCTACGGCCAATAACCAATAGCGGAACCTGGATGCCCATATTGGCTCCTACATATTCTACGAAGATCTTTATCGGTCGAACCTCTATGTCAAGGATTCAGTTAATCCCGTATGCTGTTCCCTTTGTTCTTCGGTATGTTACTTGCCCGAGATTCGATCGTCGGTATCTCTATACCTAGTTCAATCTCGTTACTGGCAAGTCTCTTTACTCGTTTCCGTAATACAAGATCTTGTGGCTAACACTTTAGTCACATTGCTTGCAAGGCTCATTGTGATGTTGTATTACCGAGTGGGCCCTGAGATACCTCTCCGTCACACGGAGTAACAAATCCCAGTCTTGATCCATGCCAACCCAACAGACACCCTCGGAGATACCTGTAGAGCACCTTTATAGTCACCCAGTTACGTTGCGACGTTTGATACACACAAGGTACTCCTCCGATGTCAGGGAGTTGCATGATCTCATGGTCATAGGAACAGATACTTGACATGCAGAAAACAATAGCAATAAACTGACACGATCATATGCTACGTTTATAGTTTAGGTCTTGTCCATCACATCATTCTCCTAATGATGTGATCCCGTTATCAAATGACATCTCATGTCTATGGCTAGGAAACCTCAACCATCTTTGATCAACGAGCTAGTTAACTAGAGGCTTACTAGGGACACAGTGTTGTCTATTTACCCACACATGTATTTGAGTTTCCAATCAATACAATTATAGCATGGATAATAAACGATTATCATGAACAAGGAAATATAATAATAACTAATTTATTATTGCCTCTAGGGCATATTTCCAACAGTCTCCCACTTGCACTAGAGTCAATAATCTAGTTCACATCACTATGTGATTTACATTGTAATGAATCGAACACCCATGCAGTTCTGGTGTTGTTCATGTTTAGCCCTTGGAAGAGGTTTAGTCATCGGATCTGCAACATTTAGATCCGTGTGTACTTTGCAAATATTTATGTCGTCCTCCTTGATGTAATCGCGGATGGAATTGAAACGTCGCTTTATGTGTCTGGTCCTCTTGTGAAATCTTGGTTCATTGGCTAGAGCAATGGCACCAGTATTATCACAAAACAGAGTCATTGGGTTAAGCGCACTAGGCACTACTCCAAGATCTGTCATGAACTCCTTCATCCAGACACCTTCCTTCGCCGCCTCCGAGGCAGCGATGTACTCCGCTTCGCATGTAGAATCAGCTACCACGCTTTGCTTGGAACTGCACCAGCTAACCGCACCCCCATTAAGAATAAATACGTATCCGGTTTCTGACTTAGAGTCATCCGGATCAGTGTCAAAGCTTGCATCGACGTAACCCTTTACGACGAGCTCTTGATCACCTCCATAAACGAGAAACATGTCCTTAGTCCTTTTCAGGTACTTCAGGATATTCTTGACCGCCGTCCAGTGTTCCATTCCTGGATCACTTTGAAACCTTCCGACCATACTTATGGCAAGGCTGACATCGGGTCTTGTGCACAGCATTGCATACATGATAGAGCCTATGGCTGAAGCATAGGGGATGACACTCATCTTTTCTTTATCTTCTGCAGTCACTGGGCATTGAGTCTTACTCAACTTCACACCTTGCAATACAGGCAAGAACCCCTTCTTGGACTGATCCATTTTGAACTTCTTCAAAACTTTGTCAAGGTATGTGCTTTGTGAAAGTCCTATTAAGCGTCTCGATCTATCTCTATAGATCTTGATGCCTAATATGAAAGCAGCTTCTCCTAGGTCCTTCATTGAAAAACTCTTGTTCAAATATTCCTTCACGCCTTCCAACATTTCTATATTGTTTCCAATCAGCAATATGTCATCCACATATAATATTAGAAACGCTATAGAGCTCCCACTCACTTTCTTGTAAATACAAGCTTCTCCGTAAACTTGTATAAACTCGAACGCTTTGATCACCTCATCAAAGCGAAGATTCCAACTCCGAGACGCTTGCACCAGTCCATAAATGGATCGCTGGAGTTTGCAAACTTTGTCAGCATTCTCTGGATCGACAAAACCTTCTGGTTGCATCATATACAACTCTTCCTTAAGGAAACCGTTAAGGAACGCTGTTTTGACATCCATCTGCCAAATTTCATAATCGAAAAAGGCAGCTATTGCTAACATGATTCTGACGGACTTAAGCATCGCTACGGGTGAGAAGGTCTCATCGTAGTCAACTCCTTGAACTTGTGAAAAACCCTTTGCCACAAGTCGAGCTTTATAGACGGTGACATTACCGTCTGCGTCCGTCTTCCTCTTAAAGATCCATTTGTTCTGAATGGCCTTACGCCCTTCAGGTAATACTTCCAAAGTCCACACTTTGTTTTCATACATGGATCCCATCTCGGATTTCATGGCCTCTAACCACTTCTCGGAATCCGGGCCCATCATCGCTTCTCCATAGCTCGTAGGTTCATCGTTGTCTAACATGACCTCTAAGACAGGGTTGCCGTACCACTCAGGAGCAGTACGCGTCCTTGTCGACCTACGAGGTTCGATAGCAACTTGATCCAAAGCTTCATGATCATCATCATTAACTTCCTCTTCAGCTGATGTAGGCTCTACAGAAACATCTTTCTGCGCTGCGCTACTTTCAGGTTGAAGTAAAGGTTCAACAACCTCATCAAGTTCTATCTTCCTCCCACTCAATTCTTTTGAGAGAAACTCTTTCTCAAGAAATGTTCCGTTTTTAGCGACAAACACTTTGCCTTCGGATTTGAGGTAGAAGGTATACCCAACTGTCTCTTTTGGGTATCCTATGAAGACGCATTTCTCCTCTTTGGGTTCCAGCTTTTCAGGCTGAAGCTTTTTGACATAAGCATCACATCCCCAAACTTTAAGAAATGACAGCTTCGGCTTCTTGCCAAACCAAAGTTCATATGGCATCGTCTCAACGGATTTCGATGGTGCCCTATTTAAAGTGAATGCAGCTGTCTCTAATGCATAACCCCAAAACGATAGTGGCAAATCGGCCAGAGACATCATAGATCGCACCATATCCAATAAGGTTCGATTACGACGTTCGGACACACCATTACGCTGTGGTGTTCCAGGCGGTGTCAATTGTGAAACAATTCCACACTGTCTTAAGTGACTGCCAAACTCATAACTCAGATATTCTCCTCCTCGGTCAGATCGTAGGAATTTAATCTTCTTGTTACGATGATTCTCAACTTCACTCTGAAATTGTTTGAACTTTTCAAATGTTTCAGACTTGTGTTTCATTAAGTAAATATACCCATATCTACTTAAGTCATCAGTGAAGGTGAGAAAGTAACGATAACCACCGCGCGCCTCAATGCTCATCGGACCGCACACATCAGTATGTATGATTTCCAATAAGTCACTTGCCCGTTCCATTATTCCAGAGAACGGCGTTTTAGTCATCTTGCCCATGAGGCATGGCTCGCATGTGTCAAGTGATTCAAAATCAAGTGACTCCAAAATTCCATCAGCATGGAGCTTCCTCATGCGTTTTACGCCAATATGACCTAAACGGCAGTGCCACAAGAAAGTGGTATTATCATTATCAATTCTACATCTTTTGGCATCAATGTTATGAACATGTGTATCATTACTATCGAGATTCAATAAGAATAAACCCCTCACATTGGGTGCATGACCATAAAAGATATTACTCATATAAATAGAACAACCATTATTCTCTGATTTAAATGAGTAACCGTCTCGCAATAAACAAGATCCAGATATAATGTTCATGCTTAACGCATGCACCAAATAACATTTATTCAGGTTCATCACTAATCCCGATGGTAATCGAAGAGCGAGCGTGCCGACGGCGATCACATCAACCTTGGAACCATTTCCCACGCGCATCGTCACTTCGTCCTTTGCCAGCCTCCGTCTATTCCGCAGTTCCTGTTTTGAGTTGCAAATATGAGCAACCGCACCGGTATCAAATACCCAGGCACTACAACGAGAGTTGGTAAGGTACACATCAATAACATGTATATCATATATACCTTGTTTGTTGTTGGCCGCCTTCTTGTCAGCAAAATACTTGGGGCAGTTCCGCTTCCAGTGTCCAGTTCCCTTGCAATGAAAACACACAGTTTCTGGTTTGGGTCCAGCCTTGGGTTTCTTTACGAGAGGAGCAACTGCTTTGCCACTCTTCTTGGAGTACCCTTCTTACCCTTGCCATTTTTCTTGAAACTAGTGGTTTTATTGACCATCAACACTTGATGCTCCTTCTGAATTTCAGACTCAGCGGCTTTCAGCATCGCAAACAGCTCGGCGACTGACTTGTTCATCCCGTGCATGTTATAGTTCAACACGAAGCTCTTGTAGCTAGGTGGCAATGATTGAAGAACTCTGTCAGTGATAGCCTCTGGCGGAAGGGGCATCCCCAATTCAGCCAGACGGGTGGAGTACCCAGACATTCTGAGTACGTGATCACTGATAGACCAGTTCTCCTCCATCTTGCAAGCATAGAACTTATCGGAGATCTCATATCTCTCGATCCGGGCATTCTTCTGAAAGATAAACTTCAACTCCTGGAACATCTCATATGCTCCATGACGTTCAAAACGTCTTTGAAGTCCCGGTTCTAAGCCATACAATATTGCACATTGAACTATTGAGTAATCTTCAGAACGAGCCTGCCAGGCATTCACAACGTCTAGAGACTCAACTGCAGCGGGTGGATCACCAAGCGGTGCATCAAGGACATAAGCCTTCTGGGAAGCCGTAAGGATAATCCTTAGATTACGGGCCCAGTCCACAAAGTTACTTCCATCATCTTTCAACTTAGCTTTCTCTAGGAACGCATTAAAATTCAGGGGTGCTACTGCGCGAGCCATGATCTACAACATAAATATAGCAAAGACAACTTAGACTATTGTTCTAGATAATGAGTTTAGTTAATCATATTACTTAAAAACTCCCACTCAAATTGACATCCCTCCGGTCATTCGAGTGTAACATGATCCAAATCCACCAACTCAAGTCCGATCATCACGTGAGTTGAGGTGGTTTCAATGGTGAACATCTTCATGTTGATCATATCTACTATATGACTCATGTTCGACCTTTCGGTCTCTTGTGTTCCGAGGCCATGTCTGTACATGCTAGGCTCGTCAAGTTTAACCCGAGTGTTCCGCACGTGCAACATGGCTTACACCCATTGTATGTGAACGTAGAGTCTATCACACCCGATCATCACGGCGTGTCTCGAAACGACGAACTTTCGCAACGGTGCACACTCGGGGAGAACACAATTTATCTTGAAATTTAAGTGAGGGATCACCTTATAATGCTACCGTCATCCTAAGCAAAATAAGATGCATAAAAGGATTAACATCACATGCAAATCATAAGTGACATGATATGGCCATGAACTCGTGCTTTTGATCTCCATCTCCAAAGCACCGGCATGATCTCCATCGTCACCGGCATGACACCATGATCTCCATCATCTTAATCTCCATCAACGTGTCGCCATGAGGTTGTCGCGCCGACTGTTGCTTCCACGACTATTGCTAACTCATAGCGATAAAGTAAAGCAAAACGGCAAAAATAATTAAAGACAACTCTATGGCTCCTGCCAGTTGCCGTACTCATCGACATGCAAGTCGTGATATTCTATACAACACATGATCATCTCATACATCACATATATCTCATCATGTAATTGGCCATATCACATCACAACATACCCTGCAAAAACAAGTTAGACGTCCTCTAATTGTTGTTGCAAATTTTACGTGGCTGCTACGGGTTTGCAAGAACCGTTCTTACCTACGCAAAACCACAACGTGGTGTAGTGATTGCTTTTTGATCTTCTAAAAGAACCCTCTTCATTGAAATCGATTCAACTAAAGTGAGAGAGACAGACACCCGCTAGCCATCTTTATGCAACGAAGTTACATGTCAGTTGAAGGAACATGTCTCGCGTAAGCGTACGCGTAATGTCGGTCCGGGCCGCTTCATCTCACAATACCGCCGAATCAAGTATCAACTAGTAACGGCAAGCAATATGTATACACCCACGCCCACAACTCGTTTGTGTTCTACTCGAGATCTCATCTACGCATAGACCTAGCTCAGATGACACTGTTGGGGAACGTTGCATGGGAAACAAAAAATTTCCTACGCACACACAAGATCTATCCATGGTGATGAGCATCTACGAGAGGGAGAGTGAATCTACATACCCTTGTAGATCGCTAAGCGGAAGCGTTAAGAAACGCGGTTGATGTAGTCGAACGTCTCCGCGATCCAAATCGCAAGTCGTCCCTCGATCCGATCACGAACTAGTGCCGAACGGACGGCACCTCCGCGTTCAACACACGTACGGCTTGATGACGCCTTCACCTCCTCGATCCAGCGAGCGATGGTGAAGTAGTAGATGAGTTCCGGCAGCACGACGGCGTGGTGATGATGGTGAGGAACAATCTCTGCAGGGCTTCGCCAAGCACTACGGAGATTATGACGGGAGAACTAGAGGGTTAGGGTTACCGACACACGGCTTGGGAAATCTTGATGTATCCCGTCTGCTAGCCCTGCCCCTCTATTTATATGTTGAGCCTTGGGGTCTAAACTTGGAGTAAAAGCCTCCTCCAGGTCGGTTTTGCCCGCACAAGGTCGGTTTGGCCCGCAGGGAAAGAGTCCAACTCGGATCCCTGCAGTACCGCGCACAAGCGGTAGTACCGCTCACGAGCGGTAGTACCGCTTGAGCGGTAGTACCGCTTCACACAAGCGGTAGTACCGCTTACGCGGTAGTACTGCCTTACCAGCGGTAGTACCGCTTAAGGCAGCAGCAAAACTTCCTTTTGCACTTTCCAATACCTCGTGGGTTTTACCCCTTTGGCCCATATAAAGTGTTGCTGCACCCGAACACTTCGGTAAACATCCGGAACCTCTTCCGGTGAATTCCAGAACCCTTCCGAAGATCACAACACTATTATCACATATATTAATCTTTACCTCCGGACTCTTCCGGAGACCCTCGTCATATCCGGGATCTTATCCGGGACTCCGAACAACCTTCGGTCACCAACAAAATAACTCAACTATACTAATCGTCACCAAACGTTAAGTGTGTAGACCCTGCGGGTTCGAGAACTATGTAGACATGACCGAGACACCTCTACGGCCAATAACCAATAGCGGAACCTGGATGCCCATATTGGCTCCTACATATTCTACGAAGATCTTTATCGGTCGAACCTCTATGTCAAGGATTCAGTTAATGTTGTTCCCTTTGTTCTTCGGTATGTTACTTGCCCGAGATTCGATCGTCGGTATCTCTATACCTAGTTCAATCTCGTTACTGGCAAGTCTCTTTACTCGTTTCCGTAATACAAGATCTTGTGGCTAACACTTTAGTCACATTGCTTGCAAGGCTCATTGTGATGTTGTATTACCGAGTGGGCCCTGAGATACCTCTCCGTCACACGGAGTAACAAATCCCAGTCTTGATCCATGCCAACCCAACAGACACCCTCGGAGATACCTGTAGAGCACCTTTATAGTCACCCAGTTACGTTGCGACGTTTGATACACACAAGGTACTCCTCCGATGTCAGGGAGTTGCATGATCTCATGGTCATAGGAACAGATACTTGACATGCAGAAAACAATAGCAATAAACTGACACGATCATATGCTACGTTTATAGTTTAGGTCTTGTCCATCACATCATTCTCCTAATGATGTGATCCCGTTATCAAATGACATCTCATGTCTATGGCTAGGAAACCTTAACCATCTTTGATCAACGAGCTAGTTAACTAGAGGCTTACTAGGGACACAGTGTTGTCTATTTACCCACACATGTATTTGAGTTTCCAATCAATACAATTATAGCATGGATAATAAACGATTATCATGAACAAGGAAATATAATAATAACTAATTTATTATTGCCTCTAGGGCATATTTCCAACAAACCACCTTTGGCGCCTTTGTACATCCCCTGCCAAGCAAATGGGCAGTTTTTCCATGACCAATGCATGCAGTCGATGCTTCCAAGCATACCTGGAAATCCTCTTGCTGCATTCTGTGCTAGGATTCGAGCAGTGTTTTCAGCATTGGGTGATCGCAAATATTGTGGTCCAAACACTGCCACCACTGCCCTGCAGAACTTGTATAGACACTCAATGGTGGTGGACTCGGCCATTCGCCCATAGTCTTCTTGTATGTCTGCGGGAGCTCCGTACGCAAGCATTATCATAGCTTGGGTGCGTTTCTGAAGTGAGGAGAATCCAACTATGCCGGTGCAATCCTTCTTGCAAACGAAATAGCTGTCGAACTCCCGGACAGAATTAACAATCCTGAGGAAGAGCTTTCGGCTCATCCGGTAGCGACGCCGAAATACTTTCTCACCGTGCAATGGAGAGTCCGCGTAGAGCATGCAATACCCCTCCATCTGATGCCTCTGCTTGCTCTTGCGCCGGCCCGGCACCGAGCCACCTCACCGGGGCTTGTCATTGTTGATGAACAGGCCGGCCAGCGAGGCGAGTATCATGAGGTGCTCCTTGTCGGCGGTGTCGGCCTCGGCTTCTTCCTCCAACAGGGCCGCGAACGCCTCTTCGTCGTCCGAGTCCATGGCCGAGCAGGCAAAACGTCGAACACCTTGTCGGCGTGACGGTCGAGCAGCCGCCGGCGCCCTGCCGGCGTGGCTTGGGCCAGAGGACGGCGATGGGCGAGGGTCGGGGGAAGCGAACTCCGGCGAGGGGGGGCGAAGTGGGGCCTTCTAGCGGCGGCGCAGTGGCTGTGAACAGACGAGGGGCGCCGGGGTCGGCATTGGGGAGAACGCGGGGGGGGAGTGGCTCGGGCGAGGAAAAGGACGAGATTCGCCTGACAGTGGTGTCCCACACACCGGTTTGTTACCGCCGGAGCCCCCCAAGAGGCCCCCAGCGCCCTGGGTTCGGCCTGGGTTCGCCGGCCCAAAAAAGGGCTCAAACCGGCGAAAAACGGGGTCCTGGGGGCGCGACTGGGCCGATTTTTCGGCGCCGGCGATGAAAAAAGGGCCTGGGGGGGTCCTTTGGGGCCGCGGCTGGAGATGCTCTTACCATCATACGGGCGGCCGCACGCCTCTACTCTTTAGCTTCTACGACTCGCCTCTCGCATCTCGTCTCTCCTGTTCTTCCATCGCCCAGTCGCCGGATGTCAGCGGCAAAGCATCATTTGCGGTGCAATTTCGAGGTACTGATTGCTGAGAGCACATCGGCACATCTTCTTTCTCTTGTGCATGTTCTGTCTGGTCTAATAGCCTAGTATGGCAATATTTTTTGCCCTAAATTTCTAATTGTTTTCTCCGTACACTTTGGTTGATCTAGATTATGAAATGATATTTTTCCAAGGGACATTGATCACCAGATCCCGTTTGTATAAGCAAAGTACACCGAATGTCATTTAAAGTAGTCGCGCAAAGTCGCCATTCGGTCAATTAATTTAGATGAGTTGCCTTATGCTTGCTAATTGGAGAATAATTTCATAATACACTCTCAAATGTGACTGACTTTACATCCTTGTTTTGTTTAATGATACTTATTTTAAACTTGTAAAAAATACATTGGTATTAGGAATATGAGAAGTTGCACATGAATCAATGAAGTTATTTTGGTACTATATTATTTACAATTGCAAATAAGTGATTATAAAATTCCATCCAAACTTTATGTCTTGGACTCTTCAATTTTAATGTAACAATCATTATGCTTTCTTTTGAGTGCTACTCCCTCCGTTCACTATTATAAGATGTTCTAACTTTTTTCGGATTTGGATCTATATAGACGCATTTTACTTTGTTTTTTCACTCAATTCGGTCCGTATATAGTCCATATTGAAATATTCAAGACATTTTTTATTTGTGATTTGTGAACATGGGGAGTGCAATATTGTTGTAAGATGGTGCACAGTTGGATTTAGCTCATACAAATCCTCACAATGAGCCGATGGTTTCGTTAGTTAAGTTTTCACTCAAAACAAATATGTCTCCTCCACTGAACGTGTTGAGCCAATGAGTGAATGAAAAAAAACTCCTACTAGGTCAATGCGTGAATAAAAGAACTCCCATTAAGTCAACGAGTGAACCCAATTTCTGGCTCTGCCCCTGTCAGGGACAGAGGAAGATCAGCCAATGACGAGCTTCAAAACAACTCCTGGATTAGGGATATCCAGGCAGGGATCTCCTCACAGGCCTTGGCTTAGTATCTGACAGTTTGGGACATCACTCAGACTACCAACCTCTCCACTGACGCTCAAGATTGCCCGAGATGGAAGATGACGGAGGACGAAGACTTCTCGGTCAGCACGACATACAAGATGCTCTTCATGGCCAGTGCCCTCTTTGCCTGTGCCAAGCCAATCTTGAAGTCTAAAGCGCCGCCAAGATGCAAATTCTTCATGTGGTTAGCAGTTCATCGGAGAGGCCTGACAGCAGATAATCTTCAGTGTAGGGGGTGGCCTAACAACCCTTGCTTCCCGCCTTTCGGAGCCACAGGACTGGACGCATCTCTTCGTAAACTGCAGGTTTACTCAGTATGTCTGGCAGCTATTCAAGCAGTGGTCAAAAGCAAACACAATTCTGCCCGATGAGAGCTTCAGCACAACGGAGGAATGGTGGCTCAAAGCCAGACAACAAATCCCTAAGGTGATGCGCCGCAACTTCGACACCCTGGCTATTCTCATGCACTGGAGGATCTGGGAGAGAAATGCCAGGGTGTTTGATCAGGTGGCCAGCAGTGTAGACAGAGTGTTGGACCTGGTCAAAGAGGAGATTAGTACCTGGAGGGTTGCAGGATGCATCTACGATGCCTCCTCTTGGGGCGTGTTTGGTAGGCGTTCCTAGCGAAAATGGCCCGTGGGGCCTAGCTCAACCAGGCCTCGCTGAGTTAAAAGAAGCACAAAACTAACATATGCACTTAGTTTGGTTGCCTGCATACACTCTAGGCTGCATGGAGTGCCACGAAAGGCATGTTGTTTGGTTGCCCGCTTGAGTACGCGCAAACACAAGGTCTGCTGTTTGGTTGCATGCAATGTCTATTGTGTGATAACCTCTTCGGCGCGGTGGTGAGGTTACCATAGATATGATGGATGCCCCGTTGGCGCTCCGGCGCCACCGGGAGAGAGGGGGAGAGAGCCCCCCTCCTTCTTCTTCTTTCTTGGCCTCCTCCCTAGGTGGGAGGAGAGTTTCCCCTCTGGTCCATGGCCGCCATGGCCCTCGGAGGGGAGGAGCCCCTCCGAGATTGGATCTCTCTCTGTTTCTCTTCTGTTTTCGCGACTGGTTTTCTTGCCCTTCACCGTTTCTGAAATATTCAGAGATCCGTAACTCCAATCGGGCTGAAATTTTGAGGGGATTTTAATCGCGGAAATACCTTCCTTGCGACAGAAGGAGAGCCTCAACCGACTTAAGGGCTGGCCACAAGCCATCAGGGCACGAGACCCCCCTAGGGTCGCGCCCTGTTGGCTTGTGGGGCCCTCGGGCATCGTCTTCTGTTGATTCTGACTCTCAAAAATCACATATATTCCACAAAAAATCTCCATAATTTTTTATTGCGTTTGGACTTCGTTTGATATGGATTTTCAGCGAAACAAAAAACACACAAAAAAACAAGGACTGGCACTGGACACTGGGTAAGTAAGTTAGTCCTAAAAATAATATAAAATATTTCCAAAAGTATATGAAAGTTGTAGAATATTGGCATGAAGCAATCAAAAGTTATAGATACGACGGAGACGTATCACTATTGCATCTGAATACACTCCTGCAATCATGAATTTAATGTCTATAAGTCCGAAAATATGATGCATGACAGCAATTTTCATGCTCACAGTGAAGATTTTTTTGTAAGGAAGAATAATGGTACCATTATAATTTTGTATGCTACACTTCCTATTCGACAATTCAAAATCAATGAAAAATATCTCGACAGAATAAGTTTCTAGGTTGCTTAAGGATTTAGTTCATAGGCACACAATATTGGGAACTCAGATATTAGGAATCAAAATTCAAGCTGCTGCAACCAAAATTTTGGAATGTGTCGACATGATACTATTTAGCGAAAATGCTGGTCATCGGTGGATCTGTTTGGATCAGGTCTTCCCTAGTCTTCGTCTGGGTGTGTACAGACTTGATCCTTCCGATCTACGATTTTCTTCAAGAGTGGCATGGTTGTAATTTTTCTTACTTTTGGTGTTTTTTGTACTGCCATGATTTGAAGATGAGTAGATTGGAAGTTTTTCAAAAAAAAAGTGAAAGATTATCTCAACCACAAATTAAGATGGTAAACTAAAACATGCTTAAAATTTTATAATTCAGGATGTTATTCTATGTTCAAGTCAATTTACTCCTACAATCACATGTTACAAAGCAAGCTTACATGTGCTCAGTCCACGGACATTGGAAAAGATGCACAAATTCAAATTGCATGGAGGGGAATTAGAAACACTTAACTTTTTTGTTAACAAAAGATAGATGGCGTTTAGCCTTTGCATGAATACTTCAACATTAGGAACATAAGAACATAATATATTTATGATTTGCGAAAACACACAAAATGCAAGCATAGAATAAGCAAATATATGCTCTGCAATAGAATAAGCAAACATATGGGCTGCAATGAATAATCAAACAACTACATGGTTAAGCGTAATTTTGCAGACACAAATATAGTACTTCTAGGTCATGACATACATGCCCATGCGTTGCCACAGAGAAAGAAATTATAATCAAACTTTTTTTAATTCCAAAATATGTATCAAAGATGATGACACGTAGTTTCCATTTATATTGATCCACTTATATAACGGTAAGGATTAATCCACTCTCTCGCTTCTATCCTCTCGAGCAATGGTTGTATCTCCTTAAGCGCCTCTTGTAGCATCCTTGTTGTTTAAGCAGTCCAAAATCTAGCATTGCCATCCCTTGGCACATTTTTAAAACCTTTGCAAATCTATGAAATTGCCCGATTTACAAATAATGTGGATCTCAGATTTCAGACATCAAGTTAATAATCATGGAGAATTAGCATATATTTGCAGATTGTCCAGAGTGGAATCAAATCAGATTTTGTTCTAGATTGACACTAACAAAACGAACTCAATTTCTAAAAGTGTAATCGCAAACACATATTTTACTCATTTTCTAGAAAATAGAAGTTAATTGTGTGAACGTATATATGTGCATTATACAAAAATATTTCCAGGACATAGAAAAATATTTATTCAAACATTTGCTATAATAGATGCCATTTCTTCGCAATGTTTTGACTTCCAAACATGGCCTGTACATTCATGTTTGTGCATAAACCATACATTTCACTGCGTCTCTTGAATTGATTATGAAATTCATCGCGTTGTAGCTACCATAAAATGTACATACAAATATATTGGCGTGCCAACCAAAAATTTAAAAGGTCAATTATACAGATGCAGCAACACAAGAAGTAAGTCACATTGTAACCTGAACATTCATGTTTCCTTTGGCAGGAAGTTCATGCAATGGGTGATATACAAACTTCAAGTGAAATTTGCATCCACACTCAGCCCATTGATACATCTCCAACGTATCTATAATTTTTGCTTGTTCCATGCTGTTATATTATCATTCTTGGATGTTTTACAATCACTTTATAGCAACTTTATATCATTTTTTGGGACTAACCTATTGACATAGTGCCAAAGTGCCAGTTGCTGTTTTTGCTTGTTTTTTACTTCGCAGAATATCAGTACCAAACGGAGTCCAATCGCGACAAAACTTTTTGGAGATTTTTTCTGGACCAGAAGACACCCAATGGGCCAAAGAAGTGCCGGAGAGATGGGCTGTGGAGGCCACAACCCACCAGGGCGCGCCAGGGGGCCCCCGGCGCGACCTGATGGGTTGTGCCCTCCACGGGGCCCCTCTCAACCACCTCTGACGCCTATAAATACCCAAATATTCTGAAAACTCTAGGGGAGTCAACGAGAAACACATCTAGCCGCCGCATGTTCCAGAACCTCAAGATCTCATCTAACACCATCACGGAGGGGTTCATCTTCTTCATAGGTGCCTCTCCGATGATGCATGAGTAGTCCACCATAGACCTACGGGTCCGTAGGCTGTAGCTAGATGGCTTCCTCTCTCTCTCTTTTGATTCTCAATACAATGGTCTCTTGGAGATCTATTTGATGTAAACTTTTGCGGTGTGTTTGTTGGGATCCGATGAATTTTGAGTTCATGATCAGTTTCTATCCATGAATATTATTTGAGTCTTCTTTGATCTCTTATATGCATGATTACTTATAGCCTCGTATTTCTTCTTTGAATCTTTGGTTTAGTTAGGCCGACTAGATCGATTTTTCTTGCCATGGGAAGAGGTGCTTTGTGATGGGTTCGATCTTGCGATGTCCTTTCCCAGTAACAGAAGGGGCAGCAATGCACGCATGTATCGTTGCCATTAAGGATAACAAGATGGGGTATATTCCTACATGAATAGATCTTGTCTACATCATAACATCATTCTTATTGCATTACTCCGTTTCTTCATGGAACTTAATACACTAGATGCATGCTGGATAGCAGTCGATGTGTGGAGTAATAGTGGTAGATGCAGGCAGGAGTCGGTCTACTTATCTTGGACGTGATGCCTATATAATGATCATTGCCTTGGATATCGTCATGACTATTCGATTTTCTATCAATTGCCCAACAGTAATTTGTTCACCCACCGTGTGCTATACTCATGAGAGAAGCCACTAGTGAAACCTACGGCCCCCGGGTCCACTTTTCCAACATATTGCTTTCTGATCTATCTTTTTGCCTCTTTGTTTTCAGATCTACTAAACCAAAAACCCAAAAATATATTGCTGCACTATTTATTTGCCCTTTTTATTTTGTGTTCTTGAGAGATCTATCTCTCCTATCTATCACTACCTAATCTATCTTTTTACCGTAGAGAGATTGACAACCTCTCTTTCGTGTCGGGTTGCAAGTATTTGTTATTCGTGTGCAGGTGCTGCTTATTGGGTGGTGGTGATCCTCCTACTGGTTCGATAACCTTGGTTTCATAACTGAGGGAAATACTTACCGTCGCTGTGCTGCATCATCCCTTCCTCTATGGGGAAATACCGACGCAGCCTCAAGCCACGTCAAAAGGAATTTCTGGCGCCGTTGCCGGGGAGGAAGCGGTCTCTTCTACATGCATATCTCAGACATCGAGCAGACTCCATCATCATCTACCAGGTTCCTAATCACAAATCTCATCTCCTTGCAATTACATTATTTGCCATTTGCCTCTCGTTTTCCTCTCCCCCACTTCACCAATTTGCCGTTTTATTTGCCCTCTTTTTCGTTTGCCTTTTTCTCGTCAGATCTCTTGCTTGCTTGCAATCTTGTTTGCGTAGCTATGATACCCCAACGAAAGTACTATGATGTTCCTTACCCCAATATTTTGCTTGAAATTGAGAAAAGTACTAAGGAATATATGACTACACAATTTGAGCATAACAAGTATTTTACCGATGAGCTTAGAGAACACTCTACCGTACTAGATGCCATAACAAAGCAACTTGATGACATTAGTAGAGAAGTTTGTAATCTCCAATCTAAGTATGCTCATGCTGAAAACCTGCTTGGTAAAATCTCCGATGCACAAGCCACTTTAATAAATCAAATGGCTGCCAAACTGATCTCTCTAGAGGATATAAATGATGGAGATCTTAAAGTGATTGGTGTTTCTTCTATTGATTCCTTGTTTAGTAATATTAAAATTGATGATAAAGGGACTGAAGAAGAGTCAACTTTAGTTATAAGGCGTCCCAATAATTTGGAGGGTGAAAATATTGATAGAAAAATTGATGAAAGTGGGTTTGAAGAGGTCAAAACTTTAACTAGTGATGTGCCCACTATTTTGGATTGCAAAGACTTTAACTATGATAGTTTCTCTTTGATTGAATGTATTTCTTTGTTGCAATCCATGTTGAATTCACCTCATGCTTATGAGCAAAATAAAGCTTTTACTAAACATATCGTTGATGCCATGATGAAATCTTTTGAAGAAAAGTTGGAGTTGGAGATTTCTATTCCTAGAAAATTATATGATGAGTGGGAACCTACTATTAAAGTTAAGATTAAAAATTATGAGTGCTTTGCTCTATGTGATTTGGGTGCTAGTGTTTCCATGATTCCAAAATCTTTATGTGATGTGCTTGGTCTCGCCAATATTGAAGAATGTTCTCTTAATTTGCACTTGGAGGATTCTACTATTAAAAAGCCTTTGGGAAGAATTAATGATGTTCTTATTCTTGCAAATAGGAACTATGTGCCCATAGATTTTATTGTGCTTGATATTGATTGCAATCCGTCTTGTCCCATTATACTTGGTAGACCGTTTTTGCGTACTATAGGTGCCGTGATTGATATGAAAGAAGGCAATATTCGTTTTCAATTTCCACTAACAAAGGGTATGGAACACTTTCCTAGAACAAGAATTAAGACACCATATGAATCAATCATGAGAGCATCCTATGGTTCCAAAACCAAAGATGACAATACTTGAAACTATGTGTTATGCCTAGCTAGGGGCGTAAAACGATAGCGCTTGTTGGGAGGCAACCCAATGAATAAATTTGTTTTTGCTTTTTCCTTTCTGTTTTTGAGTGTTGACACAATTATGCCTCTGTTATGATTGTGTTTTTATGGTTTATTTAGTGTTTGTGCCAAGTAAAGTCTTTAGGATGATTCATAAGATGAGTAGAAACAATGCTGAATCTGAAACAGAAATTTTGCGTCCAGTATTTGAATTTTGATTTTTTACTGGAACATGATCTTGGGCTGACATTTTAACACATTATTTCTATACAAATTCCCTGCGTTGTCCTAATTGTTCAGAATTTTTAGAGTTATAGAAGTATGGTTAGAGTACAGATTACTACAGACTGTTCTGTTCTTAACAGATTCTGTTTGCGTTGCATTGTGTGCTTGTTTTGATGAATCTATGGCTTGTATTGGGGGTATAAGTCATGGTAAAGTTAAAAGACAGTAGGTATAATGCAATAATAAAATATGAATGGGTTTGCAACAGCATCTAAAGTAGTGATTTGTTTTATTATACTAATGGATCTCACGAAGATTTTGTTGAGTTTTGTGTGATTGAAGTTTTCAAGTTTTGGGTGAGATCACGATGGATGAAGGAATAAGGAGTGAAAAGAGCCTAAGCTTGGGGATGCTACCACACCCCCAAGATATATCCAAAGAGAAAAAAGCAACTAAGCTTGGGGATGCCCCCGAGTGGCATCCCCTCTTTCTTCTAACGACCATCGGTATTTTACTTGGAACTATATTTTTATTCGTCACATATCATGAGTTTTGCTTGGAGCGTCTTGTATCATTTGAGTCTTTGCTTGCTTTGCTTGTTAGTTTGTCATTTGTATCCTTTCTGGACACACCTATTTGAGAGAGCCAAAATTATGCTATGATTTGTTATAATTGCTCTATATGCTTCACTTAAACTTTTTGAGCTATAGAATTGCTCTAGTGCTTCACTTATATCTTTTTGAGCACGGTGTGCTTGAATTCTTTTGTAGAAATACTCTCATGCTTCACTTAGATTAATTTGAGAGCTATTAAATTTTGTAGAAATCCTCTCATGCTTCACTTATACCTTTTTGAGAGATGAAATCTCTATGCTCATGTGCTTCACTTAAATTTGTTTGAGCTAGTCAAAAAAGCAATGGCAATATATTAAACTAGTCCCAAAGTGATAGATATCCAAGGAGGGTATAATAAAAACTTTCATGAAGATCATTGGAAAAATAAACTTGATTCCTTCTAATAGTTTTTAGACATGATGATAGTAATATGTGAGTCATGTTAGTGAGTAATTATGCTTTAGTAGGAATATTGGTGTTAAGGTTTGTGATTCCCTATGCAAGTACGAAAGTCAATAGTTATGCAATGAAGTTATATCCTACTTATGGTGCATTATTCCGCGTTAGTTATGCTCAATGCTCGCTTATGTGAATTTTTGTTTTCTTGGTTTGGTTGCATCTCAATCTATTTGCTAGCCTCCATTTGTACTAAGTAGAAATACTACCTGTACATCCAAAATCCTTAAACCAAGTTTTGCCTTATGAGTCCACCATACCTACCTATATGCGGTATTTCCATGCCGTTCCAAGCAAATTTGTATGTACCATCTCTAATTTTTAAAATAAACTTCTCTTTTGTGTGCTCGTACCGCTCATGAAACGGTGGGGAGTGTCCAATATTTTTCCATGCTAGATGTGTTATTCTCAAGATGAGTGTTTATTCACTTGTCATTGCACGAGAGTGCGGCGGTAATAGGGATGCCTGATGACCCACAAGTATAGGGGATCAATTGTAGTCCTTTCGATAAGTAAGAGTGTCGAACCCAACGAGGAGCAGAAGGAAATGACAAGCGGTTTTCAGCAAGGTAATTTCTGCAAGCACTGAAATTGTAGGTAACAGATAGTTTGATAGCAAGATAATTGGTAACAAGCAAGTAACGGTAATGGTAAACAAGGTGCAGCAAGGTAGCCCAATCCTTTTGAGGCAAAGGACAGGCCAGAACAATCACTAGTAATAGGCAAAGTGTTCTTGAGGGTACACGGGAATTTCGTCTAGTCACTTTTATCATGTTGGTTTGATTCGTGTTCGCTACATTGATAATTTGATATGTGGGTGGACCGGTGCTAAGGTGATGTTCTTACTTGAACTAACAACCTACTTATGATTAACCCCCTCGCAAGCATCCGCAACTACGAGAAAAGTATTAAGACAAAGTCTAACCATAACATTAAACATGTGGATCCAAATCAGCCCCTTACGAAGTAGCGCATAAACTAGGGTTTAAGCTTCTGTCACACTAGCAACCCATCATCTAATAACTACTCCACAATGCATCCCCTTAGGCCCATGAATGGTGAAGTGTCATGTAGTCGACGTTCACATGACACCACTAAGAGAATCACAACATACATATCAAATTCACATGATTACTCGCAACATGACTTCTCCCGTGACCTCAAGAACAAAGGTAACTACTCACAAATAATAATCATTCTCAAGATCAGAGGAGTATTGAATAGCATAATGGATCTGAACATATAATTTTCCACCAAATAAACCATATAGTAATCAACTACGCAAGGTAATCAACACTACTAGTCACCCACAGGTACCAATCTGAGGTTTCGGTACAAAGATTGAACACAAGAGATGAACTAGGGTTTGAGAGGAGATGGTGTTGTTGAAGATGTTGATGAAGATTGGCCTCCCAAAGATGAGAGGGGTGTTGGTGATGACGATAGCTTCGATTTCCCCCTCCGGGAGGGAAGTTCCCCCGGCGGAATCGCTCCGCCGAAGGGAAAAAGTGCTCCTGTCCAAGTTCTGCCTCGAGGCGACGGCGCTTCGTCCCGAAAGTCCTCCTCTTATTTTTTTTCTAGGTTTAGAGTGATCTTATACCAGAAGATGGGCACCGGAGGTGGGCCGAGGTGGCCACAACCCATCAGGGTGCGCCCAGGGGGCCTGGCGCGCCCTGGTAGGTTGTGCCCACCTGGGAGGCCCCCTCCGGTAGTTTTCAGCTCCAGTATTTTTTATTAAATGCAAAAATAATCTCCGTAAAATTTCAGCTTCATTGGAGATGTGCAGAATAGGTATCTCTGATGTGCTTTTCTTGGGTCCAGAATTCCAGCTGCCGGTATTCGCCCTCTTTGTGTAAACCTTGCATATTGTGAGAGAAAAGGCATTATAATCACTCCCCAAAGCATTATTATTCAACAAAACAAAGTAAATAACAGTAGGAAATCATGATGCAAAATGGACGTATCAACTCCCCCAAGCTTAGACCTCGCTTGTCCTCGAGCGAAAGCCGATATTGAAAAGCATGTCCACATGGTTTGAGAGAGAGGTGTCGATAAAAACAAAATACGGACATAGAAGCATCATGCTTATTAACATAACAGCAACAAACTCTAACATAAGAACTTATTTCAATACATTTTTATCATAAAGCTTCTCATGAACAAGTAACAATTGATCACAACATACAAGTATGGAGCATAAACCTTATTGGGAACCAACAAACTATGTTCTCAGTCAACTTTGCAACTACAATTCATCGTATTTTCAGGAAGGGTCTCATGTCGGAGCCTTTTGGCAAGTCCACATACTCAACCATCATTTAGTCTTCTATGATTGCTAACGCTCACGGCATACCCATGAACAAAAAGTTTCAACCGGACACGTAGGAAGATAGGGGCTTATAGTTTTGCCTCCCAACTCACTCACCTCAAGGGTGATGTCAACAATAATAACTCATGCTCACCCATAACCAACTGGATATATGTGCCTAGATCTTTCCTCACCACATGATGCTTGCAAAAGAAAAAGTAAAAAGGAATAGGGAAGAATACTTTGACTCTTGCATAAAAGTAAGTGCATAAAAGTAAAAGATAGGCCCTTCGCAGAGGGAAGCTGAGGTTGTCATGCGCTTATTGGTTTGTATGCCCAATCCCTTAATGTAAAAGAACGTCATGCTATATTGACCCCTATGATAGCAACCTTTATTATGAAGTCCGTCGCTTTTATTACTTTGCCATCATAAGTTCGTATAACGCTCAATTTTCTCTTACACTAATTGATCAAAACACTTTTACAAGCAATTTGTATTGCCTTGTTGCACCGATGACAACTTACTTGAAGGATCTTTCTCAATCCATAGGTAGGTATGGTGGACACTCAAGAAAGAGTTTGGTTTGGGTTCTTGGATGCACAAGTAGTATCTCTACTTAGTGCGGAATTTTGGCTAGCAAAGATATTGGGCAAGCACCACATGTTAAAGGATCTATGACAATATAACTTCTATGTGGATATGAACAAACATAAATCATTATGTTGTCTTCCTCGTCCAACGTCAACAATTTTGACATATAATATTTGATGGGGGCTCACAATCATAAAAGATGCCCAAGATGGTGTATTTGCACTTGAATCTTCTCTTCCCTAATTAATTCTTTCATGGATTGCATCATTGACCAATGCTATGTTTGTCAATCTCCAATAAATTTTACTACTTATATTTTTCCTTATGTGATGTCATTACTCACCATAAGATTAGCATATGATTCTTTTCATTTGTTTATTTTCCTTTATTTGATTGCAACGAGAAAGTAGAGAGGCAAAAACTCAAAGTAAACTTTATTATATAACTTTCACTCGATTACAAGGATAGGTAGGCCATGGAACTAACACACGAAAATAGATCATACTAAACTTTTATTCAACTAAAGCAAAGGGAAACTAAAGATAGAACTAAAATAGGTAAAGGTGGATAAAAGTGGTGGTGATACGATACCCGGGCATCTCCCCCAAGCTTGGCTCAAGCCAAGGGGAGTGCCCATACCCGTGTGCTCAAGTCTCCTTTGGTGGTGGTGATGAAGAAGATGGAGGTGTAGAGGAAGCCTTCTTCTTCAACTTATATTTAAGCATAAAGTTTTCCTCCCTTAGATCATCATTCTCCAACTCAAGCTTTAATATCCTTTGGCATAGGGCCTTCTTGCTTTCCTACAGAAAACGAGACGGGATAAATTGGACCTTAGGTTTGTATCTTCTAGGGAGGCTTGACTTCTTGAATTCCACATGCATGTCTCCGGGTTGAGGCAATGGATCATCCTCTTCCTCAGAGCTGTCATCTTTTGTTTCCTGCATGGTAGCATCTTCTTCCTCCTCCGAGGTCCATAGATAGGGGTAAATTTCCCTAAAGATCTTCGGGTCTGGAACATAGGGATCAACATGGCTCTCCCCCTCCGAATCTTGAGACGACATATTTCTAGATCTGCTAGGGAAACAGCACGAAACAAGAACATAGGATTTTTCTGCGATGCGATCGTCAAAACAGTCGGGGGTATATATAGAGAATTTTTATTCTTGGGGAACAAGTATATGGAAGGAAAACGGAGTCGGGAAGGCATCCGAGGTGGGCACAACCCATCAGGGCGCGCCCAGGGGTGCCTGGCGCGCCCTGGTGTATCGTGCTTGCCTCGATCACCTTTTGGTTTATTTTTTTATTTCCAAAATTCTAAAATATTCCAAAACTGACAAAAAATATTTTTGCGGATTTTTCGGAGTCCGTTTACTTATCGTATCATGTACCTCCTATTTTTAAATATTCTGGAGTGTTCCGGAAGGTTTCTTTTATGTGTTCCTCCGGTGTCATGATTTGGATAACATTGCTTTCAACGTTAATAGGCGTACCTGAAATATAGTGCTTAATTCTTTGTCCATTGACCACCTTCGGGTTAGTACCTTCGGCGTTATTAATCTTAATAGCTCCAGAACGATAGACCTCTTCGATAATATATGGTCCTTCCCATTTTGAGAGAAGCTTTCCTGGAAAAAATCTTAAACGAGAGTTGAACAAAAGAACTTAATCTCCTATTTTGAATTCGCGCTTTTGTATTCTTTTGTCATGCCATCTTTTTACTTTTTCATTGAATAGCTTGGCATTTTCATACGCTTGCGTTCTCCATTCATCTAGTGAGCTAATATCAAATAGCCTCTTCTCACCAGCAAGTTTGAAATCATAGTTGAGTTCTTTAATTGCCCAAAATGCTTTGTGTTCTAGTTCTAGAGGCAAGTGACAAGCTTTCCCATACACCATTTTATATGGAGACATGCCCATAGGATTTTTATAAGCTGTTCTATAGGCCCAAAGTGCATCATCTAATTTCTTAGACCAATTCTTACGAGACCTATTGAAGGTTTTTTGTAATATAAATTTTATTTCTCTATTGCTAAGTTCAACTTGACCACTAGATTGAGGATGATAGCGTGATGCAATTCTATGGTTAACATCATATTTAGCAAGCATCTTACGGAAAGCACCATGAATAAAGTGTGAACCACCATCGGTCATTAAATATCTAGGGACTCCAAACCTCGGGAAGATAACCTCTTTAAGCATTTTAATGGAGGTGTGGTGATCAGCACTACTAGTTGGAATAGCTTCTACCCACTTAGTGACATAATCAACCGCAACTAAAATATGAGTTTACCCGTTAGAGGAAGGAAAAGGCCCCATATAATCAAAACCCCAAACGTCAAATGGTTTGACAACAAGTGAATAATTCATAGGCATTTCCTGACGCTTACCAATATTACCAATTCTTTGACATTCATCACAAGACAAGACAAACTTACGGGCATCCTTGAAGAGAGTAGGCCAATAAAAACCAGATTGCAATACCTTATGAACAGTTCTATCTCCCGCATGATGTCCTCTGTAAGCTTCGGAATGACATTTCCGTAGGATTTGTTCCTGCTCATGCTCAGGTACACAACGTCTAATAATACCATCTACTCCTTCTTTATAAAGATGTGGGTCATCCCAAAAGTAATGTCTCAAGTCATAGAATTTTTTTCTCTTTTGTTGATAAGTAAAGCTAAGTGGTATATATTTAGCGACAATATAATTAGCATAATCAGCATACCAAGGTGTGTTGTGTGAGACACTTATTGCAGCTAGCTGTTCGTCAGGGAAACTATCATCAATAGGTAGTGGGTCATCAAGAATATGTTCTAACCTAGACAAGTTATCAGCTACGGGGTTCTCAGCTCCTTTCCTATCAACGATGTGTAAGTCAAATTATTGAAGCAAAAGAACCCACCTAATGAGTCTAGGTTTAGCATCTTTCTTTTCCATAAGGTATTTTATAGCAGCATGATCGGTGTGAACAATAACTTTGGAGTCAACAATATAGGATCTAAATTTATCACAAGCAAACACAACTGCTAAAAATTCGTTTTCAGTAGTAGCATAGTTTCGTTGGGCATTATCTAGAGTTTTACTAGCATAATGGATAACATTCAATTTCTTATCAACTCTTTGTCTTAAGACAGCACCAACAGCATAATCACTAGCATCACACATAATTTCAAAAGGCAAGTTCCAATCAGGTGGTTGAACGATAGGTGCAGAGGTTAAGACTTTCTTGAGTGTTTCAAAGGCTTCCACACAATCATCATCAAAAACAAAAGGAATATCCTTTTGCAAAAGATTAGTAAGAGGCCTAGAAATTTTAGAGAAGTCTTTAATGAACCTCCTATAAAAACCAGCATGACCAAGGAAACTTCGAATACCTTTAATATCTTTAGGACATGGCATTTTCTCAATTGCATCAACTTTAGCTTTATCCACCTCAATACCTCGTTTAGATATTTTATGCCCCAAGACAATGCCTTCATTAACCATAAAGTGGAATTTCTCCCAATTCAAGACGAGATTAGTTTGTTCGCATCTCTGCAAAACTCGATCAAGGTTGCTTAAGCAATCATCAAAAGAAGTTCCGTAAACGGAACAATCATCCATGAAAACCTCCACAATCTTTTCACAAAAATCAGAGAATATAGCAGTCATACATCTTTGAAAGGTAGCAGGTGCATTGCATAAACCAAAAGGCATACGTCTATAAGCATAGGTTCCAAAAGGGCAAGTAAAGGTAGTTTTCTCTTGATCAGATTGTGATACAGGTATTTGAGAGAAACCAGAATATCCATCTAAGAAACAAAAGTGTGTGTGCTTAGATAGTCTCTCTAGCATTTGATCAATGAACGGTAGAGGGTAATGATCTTTTCTAGTAGCTTTATTTAATTTTCTAAAATCAATTACCATTCTATAGCCAGTGACAATTCTTTATGGAATGAGTTCATTCTTATCATTGGGAACAACGGTAATGCCTCCTTTCTTAGGGACACAATGAATGGGACTTACCCATCTACTATCAGCTATGGGATAGATTATACCTTCTTCCAGAAGCTTTAATATTTTGGTATAATAGATGCCATTTCTTCGCAATGTTTTGACTTCCAAACATGGCATGTACATTCATGTTTGTGCATAAACCATACATTTCACTGCGTCTCTTGAATTGATTATGAAATTCATCGCGTTGTAGCTACCATAAAATGTACATACAAATATATTGGCGTGCCAACCAAAAATTTAAAAGGTCAATTATACAGATGCAGCAACACAAGAAGTAAGTCACATTGTAACCTGAACATTCATGTTTCCTTTGGCAGGAAGTTCATGCAATGGGTGATATACAAACTTCAAGTGAAATTTGCATCCACACTCAGCCCATTGATACATCTCCAACGTATCTATAATTTTTGCTTGTTCCATGCTGTTATATTATCATTCTTGGATGTTTTACAATCACTTTATAGCAACTTTATATCATTTTTTGGGACTAACCTATTGACATAGTGCCAAAGTGTCAGTTGTTGTTTTTGCTTGTTTTTTACTTCGCAGAATATCAGTACCAAACGGAGTCCAATCGCGACAAAACTTTTTGGAGATTTTTTCTGGACCAGAAGACACCCAATGGGCCAAAGAAGTGCCGGAGAGGTGGGCTGTGGAGGCCACAACCCACCAGGGCGCGCCAGGGGGCCCCCGGCGCGACCTGATGGGTTGTGCCCTCCACGGGGCCCCTCTCAACCACCTCTGACGCCTATAAATACCCAAATATTCTGAAAACTCTAGGGGAGTCAACGAGAAACACATCTAGCCGCCGCATGTTCCAGAACCTCAAGATCTCATCTAACACCATCACGGAGGGGTTCATCTTCTTCATAGGTGCCTCTCCGATGATGCATGAGTAGTCCACCATAGACCTATGGGTCCGTAGGCTGTAGCTAGATGGCTTCCTCTCTCTCTTTTGATTCTCAATACAATGGTCTCTTGGAGATCTATTTGATGTAAACTTTTGCGGTGTGTTTGTTGGGATCCGATGAATTTTGAGTTCATGATCAGTTTCTATCCATGAATATTATTTGAGTCTTCTTTGATCTCTTATATGCATGATTACTTATAGCCTCGTATTTCTTCTTTGAATCTTTGGTTTAGTTAGGCCGACTAGATCGATTTTTCTTGCCATGGGAAGAGGTGCTTTGTGATGGGTTCGATCTTGCGGTGTCCTTTCCCAGTGACAGAAGGGGCAGCAATGCACGCATGTATCGTTGCCATTAAGGATAACAAGATGGGGTATATTCCTACATGAATAGATCTTGTCTACATCATGACATCATTCTTATTGCATTACTCCGTTTCTTTATGGAACTTAATACACTAGATGCATGCTGGATAGCAGTCGATGTGTGGAGTAATAGTGGTATATGCAGGCAGGAGTCGGTCTACTTATCTTGGACGTGATGTCTATATAATGATCATTGCCTTGGATATCGTCATGACTATTCGATTTTCTATCAATTGCCCAACAGTAATTTGTTCACCCACCGTGTGCTATACTCATGAGAGAAGCCACTAGTGAAACCTACGGCCCCCGGGTCTACTTTTCCAACATATTGCTTTCTGATCTATCTTTTTGCCTCTTTGTTTTCAGATCTACTAAACCAAAAACCTAAAAATATATTGCTGCACTATTTATTTGCCCTTTTTATTTTGTGTTCTTGAGAGATCTATCTCTCCTATCTATCACTACCTAATCTATCTTTTTACCGTAGAGAGATTGACAACCTCTCTTTCGCGTTGGGTTGCAAGTATTTGTTATTTGTGTGCAGGTGTTGCATATTGGGTGGTGGTGATCCTCCTACTGGTTCGATAACCTTGGTTTCATAACTGAGGGAAATACTTACCGTCGCTGTGCTGCATCATCCCTTCCTCTTTGGGGAAATACTGACGCAGTCTCGAGCCACGTCACCCATCATTGCAAACGACTCCTCCAACATGTCCATGCATCCAGTCATTGAAAACCAAGGAGCAGAGTTTCTCCATGTAAAATCATACTTCAGATGCATCTTCGGAACTGTTCTTTATAGGAGCATATTCAAGTCAAGTATTTGTCACCCACATTAAAAACGGCAAATAACGAGAATATAAACACTAATTACATGAAAAATGGAAAATTATCACTCAAGAGATATTTTCTTTACAAACTAATTAATATAGACTAAATTACTAACATGATCAATGTTCACACCATGAATAGTTACAATGCCCTCCCTAGAAAAAAAGAACTTGAATCGGAGATCGATATAAGTTATAGCTCTTTCACCATCGTTGAAGAAAAATATAACCGTTGCACCATGGTAGGCACTCAGATAAACCCCAAATACATTGTCTATTTATTTGCAAGAAACTTCAACAATCTACAATTAGTAAGAAAATCTAGGGATCAAAAGGGTAAACTGTTTTAGGATCTTGCAACAACAACAAAATCAGTAAAATTGCAAAGAAACAATTGCAGATCCTGTCCTACTATTCTCAAAAAAATTGAGATCTCGTAAACTGTTTGATTTTGGTGAATTTCTTTTAAAACTCAGTGAAGGCAGCCGATGTAGTTATATTTGCGCGTGCATAGCCGCCAGGCCGGACTTTGTCCCACTATCAGTTATCATTCCCTCCAACATAAGAATTACACCACGAGCTTAGCATCTTGGCTTGTTCAGAATTTCAGCAAAGGCATATTGAACAAAGATATAAATATGGAAACAATTAGGACCATGTCTGGTGATGTTTTTGACTAAATAACTCAAGAACAAGATGAAAGTACCTCTAAAAGCCAAATCGTACAGCCTAAAAATCTTGAGAAAATGTTGTCACAAGTGAGACCAAAAGTAAGCTGCCGCAGCAGAAAGCGCTGACATTAGTTCTCGGTCATGTTCAATTAGTTTCATTGTGCCTCTTAGTTATAAATTGCTGCATTTTACTATTTTCTAACGTACTGTGATCAATCATAACTGAGAAATGTTCACTTTCATGAGTTCTGGTTTGTCTCTGCGCCATTGTACTGATATATCGTTACATGCTCACTTTCTCCAGCTTCATTGAATCTCCACCATGGACTGAAATTGAAAACTGATACGTCTCCAACGTATCGATAATTTATGAAGTATTCATGTCATATTCATCTATGTTTATAATACTTTTATATGGTTTTGATGCACTTTATATGATTTATTTAGAACTAACCCGGACTGACGCTGTTTTCAGCAGAATTACTGTGGTGGTGTTTTTGTGCAGAAAATGAAAGTTCTCAGAATCGCCCGAAACTTTTTGGTGATTTTTTCTGGACCAAATAAGCAATATTGGAGCGAAGAACCACCGGAGAGGAGCCACGAGGTGGGCACAACCCACCTGGGCACGCCAGGCCCCTCTGGCGTGCCCAGGTGTATCGTGCTCCACTCGTGGCCCATCTTGGCGTGAAACCGACGCCCAAAAATCCTATATATATAGAAACCACAAGAAATAACCCTAGACTCTCCGTTCCGCCGCTGCAAAGCCTCTGTATCGACAAAAAACCAATCTGGAAAGAAAACAGTACCCTGCCGGAGAGGGAAAATCATCTCCGGTGGCCATCTTCATCATCCCGGCGGAGGTCATGACGAGGAGGGAGTAGTCCACCCTCGGGGCTGAGGGTATGTACCAGTAGCTATGTGTTCAATCTCTCTCTCTCTCGTGTTCTAGAGATGTCACGATCTTGATGTATCACGGGCTTTGTTAATATAGTCGGATCATATGATGTTATTCTCTCTCTATATTGTTGTGATGAATTGAGTTTTCCCTTTGAGATTTTGTTACCGGATTGAATACTTTTATGTATTTGAGAGCACTTGATCTATGTCTTGGCACTCAACTCGCGGATTCCCGAGGTGACATTGGGGTAATCTATGCATAGGGGTTGATGCACGTTTTCGTCCTACTTTCTCCGGTAGAAATCTTGGGGCACTCTTTGAGGTTCTTTGTGTTGGATTGAGTATTAAGAATATGAAATTGTTTGATGCGTATCGTATAATTAACTCATGGATACTTATGGTGACATTGGAGTATCTAGGTGACATTAGAGTTGGTTGATGCGTATCATATGGTGTTATTTTAGTACGAACTCTTAGATAGATCGATCGGAAAGGATAACTTGGTGTTATTTTAGTATGAACTCTTGGATAGATTGATCGGAAAGGATAACTTTAAGGTGGTTTCGTACCCTACAAACAATTTATTATTATGTTCTCCGCTAGATAAGAACTTTGGAGTGATTCTTCGTTGCACGTTGAGGGATGGTTATGTGATCCAATTATATTAGCATTCTTGAGAGATTGCACTAGCGAAAGTTTGGACCCTAGGCCTTGTTTCCAAGCATTTATACAACGTTTTGCTCGCTGTTTACTATTTGATACCTTGCTGTTTTTATATTTTCAGATTACAAAAACCTATATCTACCATCCATATTGCACTTGTATCACCATCTTTTCGCCGAACTAGTGCACCTATACAATTTGCCATTGTATTTGGTGTGTTGGGGACACAAGAGATTTCTTATATTTGATTGCAGGATTGCTTGAGAGAGACCATCTTCATCCTACACCTCCCACGGATTGATAAACCTTAGATCATCCACTTGAGGGAAAATTGCTACTGTCCTACAAAACTCTGCGCTTGGAGGCCCAACACGAGTCTACAAGAATAAATTTGTGTAGTAGACATCAAAAACGTACCTGGCAACAGTGTCCTAAACAACCCCAGGTGTGTATCAGCTTTTAAGCACCAGCTCGAAGGAAATTCAAAGTACTATACTAACTCCTAGGTCAGTGTTTCTTGTATAACCTTGCCCATAATTTGAAAGATTATGCAGTCCGCTACTTGAAAACATGTTACTCGAGCAAGGAAACATTGTCCAACTATTACCGGAAATGGCAATTTCCATCTAAAAACATATTCATTAACTGTATTTATGTTTTTTAACATTTTCAGCAAGGAAACCTAAGAAGTATATGTATTCCCTATAAATGGTGGATAAAACTATACGCCAACATGTTACAGCATCCATTGTGTCAACTGCACAAAAGAACTATTGATAAAACCATACGCAAGGCAACTGAACTTCTCTGCAAAAACTGAATGAAAGGATGATACATAGTCTATACTAATTTATAATACACTTAGAATCAAAAACATGTATAATATACTAATATATTGTATAGACAAAACACTGCCATTAGTTCTAAAATTCTAGTGCGTGCTGTAGACATAGAGAAAACAATTGTTTACATTGCAGTATTTGAATGGCTGATAAACGAACAAATACCTCAAACTATAGAGGGCACAGACAACAAAGAACACATAGTCACAGAGGCGACACTCACCAGCAAGTAAGCAGCGCACGCATAACGCAACCGTCTTAACCCCTTCACTCACTTCTTCATCATGTAGTTGAACTTCTTCCACCCCAGGCGTTGCACCTTGTCGTCCCTGAGGTGCTCAACGCCCAGCTAGAATAAGGTATTCTTTGAGGTCGCACCGGATGCAGCAGAACATTGGGTACATTAGGCACCGGCTAGCTCGGAGGCGTGCCCTGCATGCACCACCCAGGGTGTCAGATCAGAAAAGTTAATTTTGCAATGCACTGGAAAAACCTTGTATCCATAATGGTAAGAAAATCTCACTGTGACAATATCTCTAACAGTTAAGAAATATTACAAAACAACACCATTCTCTCCTTGCTACCTCCACAACCCCCCCCCCCCCCCCCCCCCCCCCCCCACCCACACACACACACACCAAAAGCTCATCTGTACACTGGATCCATGTGATCTCTGCTCTTTGATGCAACAAATAAGCCTCTCTAGCCTCCCCCAATTCAAACAAATAGTAGCAACATCTCCAACTAAATCAGAGGGGTGTACCAGATGGATCCATAACTGGGTGGATGGATCTCGTGGCTCGTGGATGGATGGACTGGCCGGTGAAATACCTTTTTCCCTTGTAGTATGTGTGTTCTCCAATTCGCGTGAAGAAGAAACATGTACGAGAGCTTTGCAGCAAGCACGCCATGGAGCATGTCTCCTCTACATCCTTCACCATCTCGTTCTTCGAAGAAGACAGGCATCCCTCGCGCATGTCGACGGCGGCGGCGACGACGAAGCGGTGATGGTGGAGGCAGTAGCCCATCCCGGAGATCTCGCCCGCCGCCCGATGGACGTCCTCCACGCCGAAGAGCAGGTCGACGCGGGAGAAGAGGAGGCATCGCGACCTGAGGCCGAAGTAGGCCTCGAAGCAGGCAACGGTGTGGGAGACGAGACCGTTGATGTGCAGCAGCGTGGTGAGGATCCACTCCAGCGTGGGTGAAGGCGGCGAGAGGCGGGCCTGGCCGATGAGCTTCCATGCGGCGGCGGCGGCGCAAGTAACCCTAGGCGCGCGAGGGTAATTGGGGAGAGGAACGGATCACGAGAGGAGAGAAAGGAGAGTGGCTCGTGGGTGAAGCGTTTTCTTTTGCAGGAGAGGACAAGAAAATATACGTGCGAAAGGAGAAAACCCAGCCAGAGAGGTGGGACGAAAAATAACCGGACAAAAAAAACCGTGTACAAAAAGAACCCGTGTACCAGGCTACCAACCGAGCAATTAGGAGTAGAGATTAAAAAAATTGAGCGACCGAAAACAGCCACACGACGGGACCAGGAGGGTACGGTGCGAATGGACGACACGTACCCACGGTGCACGCGTCGCGTCGGGCGCAAGCAAGCCTCACGCGACACGTACTCATGAGCCGCACCTTCACCTGGTCAAGCGCATCCTTCGGTACATCAAAGGAACTCCTGACCTCACCATGCGTATTTCCCGCTCGTCGTCGACGTCTCTCACGGCTTACTCTGACGTTGACTGGGTCGGTTGTCGAGACAATACGCGCTCTACATCTGGATATTGTGTTTATCTCGGAGATAACCTGGTTTCTTGGTCCTCTAAACGCCAAACCACGGTTTCTCGCTCCAGTGCCGAGGTATAGTATCGTGTCGTTGCTCATGTTGTGGTTGAATGTTGTTGGATACGGCAGCTTCTCGGTGAAGTTCATCGTCCCCTCTTGGATGCCACCATTTTTTTATGATAATGTCAGCATTGTCTACATAGCTTCCAACCCCATTCAGCACCGCCATACCAAGCACATCGAAATTGACATTCATTTTGTTGGAGAGGCACGGGTTCTACTTGTTCCTTCTTCGCGTCAGTATGCTGATATCACGACAAAAGGACTCTCGTCGCAGCTCTTCTTCGAATTTGGTTCTAGTTTGTGCTTACTTCCTTGTGACGCACAAACTGAGGGGGTGTAAAAGTATTCCTTTTGTATAGATGACATTGTATAGGAATGTAATCACCTCCCGGATATCTCTTGATTCGGTTATAGGGATTTCCTTGATCTTCCTTGATGGTCAAGCATTGTAATCTATATATTGTGCATAATGAAGCTGCGTGGCGTGTTTAACGCAAACATATTCGTTCTCTATTTAGATTCAAAAAAAAAAATTGAGCGACCCAAAACAGCCACACGACGGGACCGGGAGGGTGCGAATGGACGACACGTACCCACGGTGCACGCGTCGCGTCGGGCGCAAGCAAGCCCCACTTTCCCCTCCTCTCTCCCGAATTCCCCTGCTCCCGCATCATGAAATCCCATCCCTAGCCAGCTTCTTCCCCTCGCTTCCTACACGACTCCAATGGCGTGTTTAACGCAGCACAAGCTTGCATCCACAGAGATGCACTCGTTTTTGCAGTAAGTCTGGAGCAACCCCGGCCATATCCTTGTTGATCCTACTCCCACTCCCAGATCCTTCTTCCTTGTTGGCTCAGTGAACTTTCCCCGAATTCCCCACATCCAAAGCCTGTTTGGATCCACTCCAACTCTGCTCCTCGGCGCCCAACGCTACAATTCCAATTCCACGGAGCAGAAACAGCGGAGCAGAGCCGATTGCAGTTCTCAATCTAGCGGAGTCGCTAAAACCGAGCTCCGCACATACTGACCAGTGTTAAACCAGCTCCATGCGTCGTGGGGAGCCAGTCATCCAGAGTACGGAGTGGAGTTAGCTGACCAACAGCTCCCGATTTGTCGCGAGGAGCCGGCAATCTGCAAGGATTTGGCGGAGTGGAGGGCATCCCAACAGGTGGTTAGTCGCTCTCTTCCCTTCGCTTCCTACAATGCCTTCAAATCGTTTCCTTTGCGCATTGCTGACCCTCCTCTCACACCAACACGCATTGCAGAATCATCCATCCACAGTGATGCCAGTCCCGGCCGCATTCGTTTTTGCAGAGAAGTCTGATTGCTGATCTCCTCTCACACCAACACGCATTGCAGAATCATCCAGCCACAGAGATGCCGGTCCCAGCCGCACTCGTTTTTGCAGGGAAGTCTGATTGCTGACCCTCCTCTCATACCAACACGCATTGCAGAATCATCCAGACACAGAGATGCCGGTCCCAGCCGCACTCGTTTTTGCAGGGAAGTCTGTAGCAACTCCGGCCATATCCTTCTTGATCAATAAAGCTTTCACATATGTTGGCAAATACTTCAAGTCAGACATGGATGAGGTGAAGAATAGACTCTTGCTCGCCATGCCCAAGATTCAAGCAGTGTTCGATGTCGTCAACCCGGAGCATGTGAGGGAGCAGAGCAGCGCCCTGGACGCGTGGCTCTGGCAGCTGAGGGACGCGGTCGAGGCGGCCGAGGACGCCATCGACGAGCTTGAATACTATGAGCTCAAAGAGAAGGCCAAGGAACAAAAGATTAGTGATTGGAGTTCTCCTTTTGGCAAGACGGCACACAGGCTTGTCAAATCTGTTAAGAGTGTCAAGAGGCTGAAAAAAGTTGTTAATGCTGACCGTGTCAAGAAACTGATGAAATCTGTGGATGCTTTAGATAAGGCCGTTGGTGGTGTCGTCGGTTTCCTCAGTCTCACAGATCATCTCAGTGGATCTTCCTCCAGCAGCCAGCTTGTGCACAATGACCGCCAGACTAGTTCCACATTAAGTGCTACCATTTTTGTTGGACGAGAAAAGGAGAAAGAAGAAATCATTGGATGGCTAGCAAATACATCAACCGAATTGTCTCAGACCAATATTGTTTCTGTGCTTTCAGTTATTGGCCATGGTGGCATGGGGAAGACGACTTTGGCTCAGGCCATTTGCGAACAACATGAGGTGTTGGACCGTTTTAAGCTCATATGGGTCACCGTGTCAACTAGCTTTGACGCGACATCGTTGACGAGTAAAATATTGGAATGTTGTACGGGCACAAAACCAAAGGCTGATCAGTTGGAACCGCTACAGCGAGATCTCAAAGAAACTCTTAAATCTGATAGATTTCTGCTAGTTCTGGATGATGTTTGGGAAGACAAAAAAATAGATGAATGGGAAAAGTTATTTGCACCTTTGAAGAAACTAAACAATGCTGGAAGTAAGATTTTGTTGACAACCCGTATGCAATCTGTAGCGGACATGGCTGCAAGAGTAATGGGGGTCAAAACAAATCGTCTGACATTGCAAGGACTAGAAGAAGAAGAAACTTTCGAGCTCTTCATTCATCATGCTTTTTCCGGGTTAAAAAATCCAGCAGACTGTGTAAATTTGAAATTAATTGGAGAACAAATTGCAAAGAAACTAAGAGGATGTCCATTGGTAACTAAGGTTGTTGGTGAGCATTTGCAAGGTAATACAACGGTCGAGTACTGGAGCAGATTCTTGCATAAAGGATTGGAATATTTTAAAGGGACAGAGGAGGATATTATGAGGATTCTCAGATTAAGCTATTACCACCTACCAATAGAACTGCAGATTTGCTTTCGCTATTGTTGCATACTTCCCCGCGATGACTATGGATTTCTAAAGAAAAATTTGGTGCAACTATGGATTGGCTCAGGATTGATCTCACAACCTCTAAGTGACACCCACACTTTGGAGGAAACTGCAGAACAATACTTGGCTCAACTAACGAGAAAGTCATTCTTGAATATGAAGTCCATAGATGGTCATCTGGTAGAAGAATGGTATGTAATGCATGATTTGATGTACGAATTAGCAAGAAATGTGTCCACTGGTGAATGTGCAAGAATAGATAGTCCTGTCCAGCTTAAAGATGAGAAGGACACACTCCGACACCTCTGTATTGCCAATATTCACAGTTTCTCTGTTGATGATGTCAAGAAATTCTCCCGTTTCAAGAACTTGCGCACTATTATTATTCGTACTGACCCTTGGATTGAAAATGATGTAGTTTGTGCACTTGAAATGATTGTTGAGAGCTCCAAATCGTTGCGTCTATTTGACTCACAAGGATGGGACAAATTCTGCTTTGCCGACAAGTTTAAGTTTGGTAACTTAAAACATCTTCGATATATCTATGTGCGTCGAATATCACCAGCCATGATACGTGGGGTTGCCAAACTTCATCACTTGATGGTACTTTGCTGTGCTAATGGTGGCTTGAAGACCGAAACATATGAATCCAGATACTTAGGGTACCATGAGCGCTTGCGATATGTATCCTTTGGAGTGAGTGGATTTGGTAATTTCTGCATAAGCAAGCTCACTTTTCTTCAGGAATTACATCGCTACCGGGTAGGAGGAACAAAATGCAACGAAATAAGTGCAGTTGGGAACTTGAGAGATCTCAGTGAATTGGGTTTGGAGGATCTTGAGAATGTTGAGAGTTATGAAGAAGCTAAGAATGCCAAGTTGAAGGAAAAACAATGTCTCAACAAGTTATCTCTGAAGTGGTCTAGAGCTGGTCAAATGACAGATGATTTGGTTCTTGACCACCTTGAGCCAAACGTTAATATTAGCGTATTGGAAATTGATGGTTATGAGGGTCCCAAAATTCCATTTTGGATTGAGAACTGCTCTCTCAAAAACATGGTAACACTCCAGTTCAAAGGCTGTATAAACTGGGAATACCTTCCCTCTCTCGGTGAGTTAGTAATGCTAAAAGAACTAATGTTGTACAACCTTCCTAAGCTACAACAGATTGGTTGATCATCTGACGTATCCAGCAGCAGTAGCTCCATGGAGTTGTTGTTACCTCAAAGCCTTGAAAGTTTGGAAGTAATTGAATGCCAAAAACTGAAGGAATTACCTATTCTACCTCCAAGCCTAGAATCATTGCTAATAAAAGATGTTGGTCTGACCAAACTTGCTTCGATTGGCAAGATATCCAGTGAGAGCATCGAGCCCAGATCATCCAAGCTGGATTTCGTAACTGTCACCAAATGTCCATGCTTAACTTCTCTGGAAGGGAGTCTTTTGGAGCAAAAACTGTACATGAAAACTCTCAGTGTCCTATGTTTTGTTGATTGTGTACATCTGGAGTCCGCGTCCATACCATTTGAAGAAATGAGAGAGCTTAAGGAGCTCAAAATAATGGAATGCCCAAAGTTGAGGACGATAGGAGATGCCAAAGATATACTCTTGCCATTGTCGCTAAGGACACTGGCTATCTCCTGCGACTACCTGGAACCTCCACTGCTCGGATCACTGCAACTGCTCACCAACTTATGTGCGATCAAGCTGCACAACTGCTCGAGCTTGGTGTCTCTCCCCTCTGGAGATGTGTTCAAGAATTTTAGAGCACTGCTGCACATGCACATAGAGGGATGTGAGAATCTCTCCTCCTTGGGAGGGCTCGGATCACTTCCATCACTCTTCAGGTTCAAAATCATCAGGTGCAGTACACTCGCAAAGGCTGGGTCCTCCTCGCTAAATAGAATTGCATCTGGTTCTGGTGGCGTGGAGCCTGGCAGCTCACTGCAGATACATACTATTCAGATTGATCTACCGTCCTTGCTGCTCCTTGAGCCGCTAAAGAGTCTTTGCCACACTGAAAAATTGGATATTACGAATGGGTCTGAGATGGAGAGCTTACCTGAACAATGGCTTCTACAGAACCTCCAATCCCTCCATTGTCTGTATATATCTGGTGCATGTGACTTGAAATCGTTCCCACCAAGAATGAAAGATCTCTGCTTTCTTGAGTACTTTGCCTTACTTGGTGCTGGGCAACTCCAGTCACTTCCGTCTCTGCCCTCCTCCTTGAAGAGCTTCGATCTTCTAGAATGTCATCCAGAGCTGGAGAAAAAGATTACAAAACATGGAAGCCCTGAATGGAACAAGATTGCCCACATCCCTGATGCAGCAATAGGTATCTCCACCCTTCGACTCTCAGCCTCGCTTAATTTATTGCTTGGACCTCTGCATTTTTGGATATCTATTCTGACTCCGAACCAATGACAGGAGATTGGCGTTTCATCTTCGGCAAGAAATTCACCAAGGAGGCTTTCGAAAAATTAAGGTAATTAACAAGCTCTGGATAAAGATAATCAATTGTATCCTTATTTTTGCTCAGAACTTTACCAAACATGCCTTCCTCATGGTGCATGAAGTACTATGGATATGGTCTGGCTTGTTTCCTTGTTTTTCTTGATATCATCTCTATGTCTTGCGTTGGTATATATGAAGGCTGATGTGAAGTCTGTCTCGCTTGAATGCATTCGTGAACGATGTAGAAGCTTATTGGTATTTTCTTCTTGTTTCATTTCTCTTTTTGAAACATTGCATCTGAAGTGCAACTATCCTTATTTCTATCTTTGGATGTGTTTCTGTCATTTTTAGTGTATAACACTCCGACTGCATGCTACTATTGAAATTATTTTCAATTGCCTCAAAGAAATATCTTCAGCTCTTGAAAACTGAAACATTTTTTTGGTTATCAGTTATGGTGACGAGATGAGACTTGCCTCCAACCCACCGCTGCACTAGTGGAAGAAACGGCTCAACATAATGCTGACAAGAAGGTTCAATCAATGCCATCTATCTGAAAGGTCTTGGAGACTCTTAATATTATACTTCAGGTCAGATATTTCATCTTGTGCTGCTGACAAGATGTCATGTTCTGCCGGATACTTACTGAATTCAAGAAGACGCTCAATTCAGCTTCACGTGTACAAATTGCAGCCTTGCTACAACATAGTATCTTCATATTATTGTCGAAAATATTCAGATTAAGTTACAACTTACAAGTAAGAATTTGGAGCTGTAAATACAAGCATGGTAACCAGAGTTTCTGTTGGGTTCTCATACCTGAGTCTTTCTAAATAGAGGTCACACTGATGTAACCTGCAACATGTAACAAAGAATGATCTTGCCTATTTCTGCACTGCCTTGAGTTCAGTACAACTTTACGCTTTTCTGCATCATTCGCCTGAAGTAACACATTTCAATCAGTACGTGAAAACTTGCGTGCTGTAATGCCTCTTCTAGTAAAGCTGGGTGAGTTGATTGATGAGCAAGTACCAGGTAGCCTACTGTTGGTGATGTGCAATTGCTCTCTGTTTAAAAAAAAAATGGAGGTAGGGACCCTGGTGCAAGTTGATAAGCTGGTCCATCACTAACAATGCTCTCTGTTTTTAATCTTTTGTGTGTGGTAGTATGTAGCCGAAGGGAGACGGGTCTATAAATGTTACTCCAATGGTTTATTCAGTGGTTGATTTAACCAGCTCATATGTAGCATTGTTGTTCTGGTTCATTTGGTGGACAAAATTAGCATGGTTCGACCAAACAAAGATCCAAGAGGGGGAAAATGCTAATAACTACAAATAGAAAAGAAATAACTATAGACTTGCAATTTAATTTTAGTAGAGATCCTCTGCAGCAAGAATGCTCTGCTTTGGGTTTTCGGGTGCGATCTTGACTGATCCATTCTGAACTTCTAATGAGGGCCACACAGGCCAGCAGTGCGGTGGAACGGGCATGCTTCTTTTCTTGAACCTGTTATAATTCAGCATGGCTGTTCATTTGTTTGGATTTCAATATGCCGAGGGCTGGGAGGTTTAATTTGGCTCTAGCAAGTGTTTGGTATGTTACATTACTGGTCTGAAACTCTGAATAACAAGTGACTACACAGGTGGTACCAATGCTGATATTTGTTGTTTCTTTAGCTGTTCGGCCACAGATGCCTTGCATTTGGGAAGATTGTGCACTACCACAGATATAGGCGGGTATGAATTTCTAGAAAGCATCTGTAGGTCAGTCATCTAGCAACCGAACGTAAGTTTGCGTTTTTTTTAGGATGATAGCCTTCTTTCTTATGGGGGACTAAGCCCATTCCATCCACATCAGTAGCATTTAATTTTTCCTTAATGACTACCCCAACAGTAAGAGACATATCAACTATTTCTTCTACAGGGAGAACATTGAAAGGGTTGCTGTCCATCATACCTTTGATCTTCTTATGCACCTCCAGATTCCTCTGCATCTTGAGAAGCTTGGCCTTCTCCATGATATGAAGAGACCTAGTGATTCTTGAGTTTTCTCTCGCAGCTTGAACAGGACCCCCAATCATATTTCTTCCAAGCATTCTTCTCTTTATGCTCATTCTGCAGCCCCTCTTGCCTATCTGTCATATCATCAGGGAGGCCTTCATGCATTCTTGTAGCATCAATATCTCCCTCCTTGAAATGTCCTTCAGACCCCTCCATTGTGGTTGCAACTCAGTATAGCAAAACCTAGTAACCTCACCACAAGTATCTTCACTAGGTAAAACACTATTTTGAAATTTGGGAACACACATTAATTCGTGAACATTTATTCAAATTCATATATAGTTTTTCAAATGTGTGATTTTAATAAAACATGAACTTCTTTAAAATCTATGGGGATTTTTTCATATTCGTGAACAGTTTTGAAATTCACAAACCTTTTTAAAATCAGCAAAATAAAATAAAAATTGTGATCATATTTTAAAAGGGAAAATTTTGTTTTTGCCACTCTAGCTTTTGCCAATTTTGCTTATGCCACTCTAGATTTTGACATTTCACTTCTGCCACTCTTAGCTTTTGACCAAATATCACAAATGCCCTTCTATGGCAAAAGAAAAATAATTTTATTTCACTTTTGCCACTCTTAGCTTTAACAATGTATCACAATTGCCACTCTATAATTTTTGTTTATGCCACAAAATGGCAATTGTGATAATTGTCAAAAATTAAGAGTGGCAGAAGTGAAATGTCAAAATCTAGAGTGGCATAAGCAAAATTGGCAAAAGCTAGAGTGGCAAAAACAAAAAAATTCCATTTTAAAAACAATGAACATGTTTAAAACTCATGAACATTTTTAAAAATTCATGAATATTACTTCATATCCATGAATAAGTTTTAGATCTATTATAATTTTTTAAATACATGAACGTTTTCAAAATTTTGTTAACATTTAAAAAATCAGCTTAACTGGGAGAGTACACACATAGTGCCACATGGCCCATGACGTACTGCGTGTTTACTCGAAAGCATATGTTTTATATATTAACGGTCGAGAAAAACTGTGGACTAAGCATAACTCGAGAGGCCCTATTTGTTGTCGACCTTTAGCATAGAGAGCAAGCTCCTGGGGTGGCCCACAAGCATTTGCGGTACTATCGCACTAAAACAGTGAAATTCATATAAAAACATGAAGGATTTTTCATATTTGTGAATTATTGTTAAATTCACAAATTAAGCCACGAACATTTTAATTTTTTTATCATACTTAGAAAAACACTGAACATTTTTTAATTTTCATATTCATGAATAAGTTTTAAATTTATTATTATTTTTTAAATTCATGAACGTTTTAAAAAAATACTGTAAAATTTTCTGAAATTCATAGAAAATGAAAATCCTAAATATTTTTAAAATAATTTTAATAGAAAAGCCAACCAAAAAAATGAAGTTAACCGGCAGAGTACACACATAGTGTTACATGCCCTGCGACGTAGTGTGTGTTTACTCAAAAGCATGCACAAAAATTTGGATGGAAAAGAGCGGCTAGAGGGGTGTGTGGTGTTTATCAGAATGGAGAGAACATGCTTACGTAGTTGCATTTGTGGCGTGGTTGAACTTTATGTGCATTTTGCTTGTCCGTAGGATGGAAAATGACCATTGTTACGAAATCATTTTTGGCCCATAGCAACGCACAGGTAGTCTACTAGTTATCTATTAATATCCGAGAAAAGTATGGACTAAGCATAACTCGGAAAGTCCTATTTGTCACTTTAGGTCGCTACTATTTGCAACAAACAGTCCTATTTTCGCTAAAGGGACCAACTGACTGGGCCGACCCAAATGTATTTGTGGTACTGTAGCGCTAAAACAGTGAAGCCCATAAAAAGTGATGCGAGCTGATGAGCTTACGTGACTAAAATGATGCACCTCGATACTTTAAGAACTAACAGCAGCGGCAAATTCAAACAATTTATCAAATTGCAAACACAAACATTTTTCTAAAAAGTGAATATTTTTTAAACACACACTTTCCAAATTTTTGAACACATTGTTTGAAACTGTCAACAAATTTTGAACTAAACAATAACTCAAAACGTGAACAATGTTTGAAAAGTGAACTTTTTAAATGTGACATAATTTATTCAAAACAGGAACATTTATTCCAACTCTAGAACAAAATTTGAAACGAGAACATTTTTGAATTTCTGAGAAACTTTTTAAAAACGTGAACATGTTTTTAGAATTACCAACTGATTTTGAATTTGTGAACAAAATTTTAAAACAGAAACAATTTTGTGAATATACAAACATTTGTAAGTACCTTTTTCAAAATTCTAACATTTTTTTTGAATTCATGAACAATTTTTAAAATGAAATTTTAAAAAAAATACAAACAATGTTTAAATTTCTAAACATTTTTCAAAAGTAGATTTTCTTTTTCGTAATTTAGAACAAAATATTTGAACTCCCAAGCATTTTATGAAAAATAAAAGTAAACATGACAAATTATATATATAGTAAAAGAAAATAAAAAGAATTAAAAAGCCAGAAAAACTATAAAATAACCGGTTCAACAACCTAGGAGGTTCCCATAACTGGTCAAAAGGTTCCGAAACCCGGATAATGTAGTCATTTTTTTGCGGGCACATATTTGCATGTGTGCTCGCTTGTCGTTCTCAATTTTCGCCTCCCGTCGCGAGTCGTGTGTACATATGACCCCGTTTCGCCCCTTCTCCAAGAAAAAAAAAAGGTGGCTAGGGTTTCTGTCTTTCGTCAGTGGTATCGCTGATCTGCCTCGTCTCCTGTGGCCTTAGGGCTGTAGGGGCGCGATGGATCCTAGCCCTTGCCGGCGGGAGAGCTTTGTTTTTACATGTTATTTTGAGTGTTGTTAGGGTTTGTGTCCTGCTCAGGAAGACGGGACGACGACGGTTCCCTGAAGATGGAATAAGGTTCTTCCCGCCTAGACCCCGTCCCAGTGGTGCGTCTAGCATTGTCGGAGGGCGTGTGGAGGTGTGTCTCGAGGGATCACGCAGGATTCGGTCAGTGGTTGTTTTTGGTGGATCCGCTCAGATCCGGTCTTCGCTCATCAACGTCAGTGTGTCTTTAGGTTGGATCCTTTCGATTTATGCTTCTCCTCATTGGCGGTAGTTGTTGTTCTGGTGCTCTGGTCCATTGGGACTTTAGCACGATGATTTTCCGACTGTCTACTACAACAAGTTTTACCAGGCTCCGGTGAGGAAGGGTTGATGATCGTGGCGTGCCTTCGGCTCACCTTGATGCTTATAGTCAGTCGCTATGTGGTCTACGAATTTGTATGTAAATCTTATTATTTCTAGAATTTGTTGTACTATCATGATTGATGATGAATATATCAAAAGTTTTCCCAAAAAAAAAGGTCTCAATTTTCGCCGGCTCAGTTTTCCAGCGGCGTTGGAACGGCGTGTTCAAGAAAGTGGAAGCAAGGTGGGCCGGGATAGGTACTCTCCATTTTGGGCACGGCTACCAGTCTAGCGATCCACTCTCTTTTTCTTCTCTCCCATTGCTGCTTAGCACGTGCACACGCAGCAAGGGGAAATGCATTGGAGCACCTGGGTGCCACATATTCCTATATGATAATATCATTAAAAATAATATTAAAAAAAGTTCTGAAATTTTGGGACATGAAACTTGGATGCCCATTGTACACCCGTGTTCATTTTCATGGGGAGTGGGTGCTTGTGGTATCCGCGGTGCGGAAATTACAATCCGACATATGTTACATTCAGTTTTTTTACACATACCCATGTACTGACATTACCACAGGCATTCATTTCCCACGAAACTGAACATGGGTTTACAACGGGCACCCGGGTTTCGTATCCCAAAATTTCAGATTTTTTAAAATTTACTAATATGTTTTATAATGCTATATTCATATAGGGTGTGTGGCATGTGAGAGCCACAAACCCTCTTCCCGCAGCAAGTGTGTATGTTCTGCGAGTCAGGGGCCGAGGTGTTTTGGATCGAGCGAATAATGTTCCAATAATCCTCACTGGATTAGTATATATAGTACCGTATCAACATAATCATAGTCACGTCGTGGCGGTCATTCCCTTGGTCATCCTGGTGCTAATGGTTGACCTCTCTCTTGGGTGCTCGTGGCGGTGGTGAGGTCTTGGAGTTCGGTACCATTTGACGACGCTTGAGGTTTGGTTGTCTCGCGTAGTGTTCTTGTTTTTCTATTTGTGATGGTGGTCGTGGTGTGGCCCAGGGGAGGTGTAGGGCTGTCTCGACGAAACATTTCCCTTCGATACGGTCTGTGGCTTTCTCTGTCGCGACGTGCCTAGGCAGTGGGATGCCCTTGGACGGTGGTTGCGACTTCCTAGCTCTTAAAGGTGCAGAGAGATTGCAGGGCAAGTGTTGACTTCTTATCTATGTCTTCTCGGTGGCGGATCTCATTTCGATTGATCCAACAAAGCTAGTTCTCATTCTTCTCGGTCTGCCTGACGATGATGGTTGCTAAGTTCTTGGTGTTGACTATTCGTTGTAGCTCGCTTCTTATTCTCCTTCTGTTGTTCCTTGTTCTTTGTGTGTGTGTGTGTGTGTGGTAACTCGCTTCTTATTTTTTTTCTGTTGTATCCACTCTGTTGTATCTCAGTCTTATGTCAGATGCTACCTGTTATACGCACTATGTTGTATATCTGTCTTATATAAATGAAAATGGTTCAGACCATCGTAAGCCTGTCGTAGCACCGTCAAAAAAAAAAAACAGTCACGTTGCGCATGCTATTGGTAGCTAGTTGGCAATATAGTAGTCCACCTATACCATACCACCTTTTCTTCTTCTTCCTTTTCGTCAAGTCAGTCAGACCGACGTGTGCATGCATGTATATGCATGCTCTCTCGTGCAGCGCCGTGCGTGCGAATCGCATCGATCTCGATCGGGCGCCGCTGCCTGCTTTAATCCTCTCTTAGTTTAATCAACGAGCCCCCAATCCCGATCCCAATGGAAGGCTAGGCCCCGATCCATTCACATTCCTTCTTGGCCTTAGCTGTTAAGCAAAGTGCTGCCTTTTCTCTTTCTTTCCTTCTTTCTTTCTGATGATCCCTGGCTAGGCTAGTCCCTACCCTCCCCCACTTGGCTCTTGCCTCATCTTGTCTTCCATTCCCTTCGTATTGATCCATCGGCCAATGGTTTCTTCCTATCTCCTTTCTTCTCTTCAAAGTTAATTGCAGTGGTGGAGCCATGAGTCAATCAACATGACTAGCTAGGGTCAACACAGACCATGGTGGCATCTTTTTTTTTCTGAGGGGAAGACCATGGTGGCAACTGACAAAGAGCAAAAATTTGAGATATATACTCCCCCGGCCCGGGCCCAAAGCCCAAAAAAGTAGGGCAATTGGGGACGAGCCAAAAAATTACCAATGGGACCAAAACTGGGCAAAGCTGTCTATTCATCGAGAATAACACAATTGATCAAGTTTTAAAGCGTGAACTGAGTGTGGCTCACATGCTTAGTTTCTTTATAGTGAAATCAGTCCACCCAAGTTCAAGTTCTAGACCGAAATCGCTAAAATTTAGGAGAAAACCTATGACACGACCATAGTAGCTTGGGATCCATCTCACCCCCGCAAAAAAAATGGATATGTGGATACTTCACAGACTCCTTTGGTTCAATAGGATAGGAATATCATGAAAACATAAAAACCGTAGGAAGTGAGATGACGTGTAGCTTAATTCCCATAAGAAAAGACATGTTGTTTGATGCATAGGATGCCTAAAAATAGAAGGTCTAAACGAGTGGCTGCATTCTACGGAATCGGGTACCGGATGGGTGCTAGGTACATCCGGATATATATGTACCTCCCCTAACATTACATCCTACCTCTAATTCTGTCTATCAACCTGAAATTTGCTCCCCCTTTGACAAACTATAGTGCATCTAAATTTTGTCTAAGTCGTACTTTGTAAACCCTGGCCAAGTTTATATAATAAGGTCGACGACATGCATCAACCAACACGTCCTGGGCAGGGATCAGTCAGGTCGCTAGCTGTCAGATCTGCCACTCCTTGTAGCCGTTGGATCAGACGGCAAAAACGGTCAATGCAACCCCTGGTGTCACTGCTTCATTCTCCCGTGCGAAACCCTGCCCTTAGAATCACGCATTGTTCATCAGCAGTCCATCCCCGTCGTCGGCCATCGCAAAAAAACATTGTTGGTCGTCATTTGCCGCCAATGCAACATCACTCCCATTGTCGTCGTCGTTGTCCCAACATCGTGTCGCTACGGTCTTCCTGAACTGCAACATTCGCCCCGGTCGCGGTCGTCATTGTCGCAACATCGTTGCCACTGCAGTCTTCATCACTGTAACATCACCCCTGTTGCGGTGCCGATCGCTCCCGCCGTGTCTCGCAACATCGTCGTATAGATGCGCCCAGAAACCGCTCATATCACACCTCGCAGCATCGCCACCGCTGCATGTCAAGCCCCGAACTTGCAACACCGGTGTCCAGGCTACAACGCGCATCGTTGTTGGTGCTGCGTCGACGCCTGCTGCCGCCGAGCCTGGTCCAGGGTTTCACAACAGCGATGACACCTGTAGCAGGAGGTGGCTTGTTGGTGCCCTCTGACTGGAGCTGAGTGATGTAGCGCAAACCTAAGGTGGGGGCCCAATCTTCGTGATTGGAGATGGATTCGATGGAAAGGCACGAAGAACACAACAAAACGAAGTCACTGCAAGAGTGTCTTCCATACCTCTCGGTTCGCTCGCTCGCCCCCCGCGGGCGACGGGCAAACCCTATCCCGCCTCCCCTCCTCCAGGCCCCTCCCTTTCCCTCTCCCCCGCCGCCGCCGGTGTGGTCCATCGGGCCTTGCCCGCGCGGCGCTGGCGGCGGCGGGTCGGCCTTTTCCTGTGTGCGCGGAGGGTGACGCGGGGGCTCCTGAAGGTGGCGGTGTGGCTCGGCCTGTGACGGTCCAGCCCGGCGGTGTGGTTCCCGCGGGTCTGGGTGATCTTCGGTGCGGCGGTGCAGCCGTTGGCTGTGAGGCGACGTCCTGGTGCAGGCGTGGCCGGCGGCGCCCGCTCGGCCTAGATCTGGGCCCCTAGGGTCCCATCTGGGTCGCGTCCGGTCAGTTTCCGCAAGGGCGGCAGAGGCTGTTCCCTCCAGCTCAACTGTGTTCTGTCCCCTCCTCTTTCCTCTAGGCCTCATGCCGGTGACCATAGTGACACGTTGCGGAGGGCGTTGTGGCCGTGGTGGCGCGTGCGGGTGGGCACGCGGCATGTTGGGTGGAGCATTCTGGATTGTCAAGGGCGGTGGTGGTTTTTGGGGTCGGGAGAAATCCCTATCGGCTTGTCCGGCTCCGACGCGGTGACGCCTGCGGGTGCCACCGTTCCTTCCTGAAGGGACTTGGGTGTACCCCTTCCCCATTGCCCCCCCCCTCCCCCGTACCGAGGGAAATCCTTGGGCTCATCTGGCAGTAACGGCGTCGTCGTCGATTTCCTTGTTGAAGGTGTTACTCGGTACGCGGTGGCTCAGAGTGCTAGGAGCATGGTGGGACTTCTCCGATGGGCGCAACGGCTTCGGTCTTCTTCGTTTTCGTCGATCTGCCGGTGTTGGCATTTGTTTCTCTTTTCTTTCTCTCTTTTTTCTTTGGGCTCGGTTGTGCCGCAGCCACGGCGAGCTTGTTGTATCATGTGCTTGGTCGTTGATTTATAATATAAAGCGGGGGGGGGGGGGGGGGGGGGGGCTTTATCGTCAGAACACAGTTCACATCACACGTTTACTCTAATCACATACAAGGTAAAAGATACATCAAGATCTAAAAACAAAAACAGGAAAGGACATGACTAGGTAGTTCATCCAAATCTCTAAGAGAGATGGGTCTTCCCAAATCCAAAGGATATGAAGGGCTTGATGGTCCATGTTGATTCTTCTCTCATAAGAGGCCTTGTCAATCCGCGTGGATCTTCTCCCGCAAGAGGTCTTGATCTCCAATGGAGGCTATATGAGCAAAGCCCTCTCAAGTTTTATCTAATATGCTTTGCTAACCCTAAATCTGGTCCAAGGTACGATTTGTATAGCGTAGGGGAGAGAGGGGGTGGGTAGGGCGAGAGGTACATAGCCGCACGGTCCAGATCTATGCGCATGCATGGACTGGTCGGCCAATCCGGGGTAGCCAAGGAGCGTTTTTCAAATAAGTCGGTTGTTTTGGAGCGTTTTACAAATAATAATCAACATCTACGACATCATATCAATATCATTAGATTCGTCATGAAAAAATTATGTGGCATATATTAGACATTGCAAATACATATTATTTTTCTAATTTATCTATTCTTCAAAAGAAAAACATAACTAAAATAAGCATGGGGAAAATGGGACCTTTGTCCTTCCTTAGTTAGTTGCTTTACAAGGAAAACATGAGCCAATCAACATGTGGATGCGGTCTCATGATGCGTTTCTTTGCAAATTAAGCTACCTATATGGCAATATAGCATATGCCAGAGTGGGGCAAGAGAGAAAATGTATACTCTATTCTCGACCGAAAAATGACCTAGAGAATTATAGCAAAGGAAACACTGCAAAGTTCTCCGGTCAGCACCTTTGCTGTCATCAGCAAAGTGACAACTCCACATAGACATATGTGCTAGGTATGATTAATAATATCACAACCCTATCTATGATTATAGACTATGAAAAGATTATCGCCGCCGATGAATTCGTTCGACGACTTTTACGCGAATTGATCAAAAGCGGTCGTAGATAAGCAACGCGAGTGCTACCATCCGGTGTGGCCAAATGGACTTTAATGGCTGGCACTGTTAGCATTGCATGCTAACAAAAAGCAGCTGCACACAGGTCAGATCATAATCCTTACTTTGGATAGAAGAGGGGCCGGTATAGCTCTGCTGAAGATCGACTTGATGACACTTTCAAATCTAGCAGCCAAAGCCCTGCAATCCGGCCCCCTTGATTTTCCGTGTCAAAATTAATGTGTCTCAGGACCAATGATAACACTGCTAAATTTTCATATTTAAACTATGTTCACGGTTAAATTTCAGATAATTTCTTTCAGGTGGAGATGGAGGAAATGGAATGCAACCGGCCTGCATCCTGCTGATGTAGCCAGGTAGGTACCGCTACTTGCCGGTTCTGGCAACCAACAAGGAACGCAACAGAATGTACTGAATCCTCTGATTCTGGCTGATTCCTGCTGCCTCACTCTTGAGGGTTCAGAAAGCCATGGCAGCTTCACCTGCATTGGTCCAGTGAATTCTAGCTTCTAATCCCTGTAATTAATTCTTGCATGTAAATTTTTGTCTGATCTTTTCGATCATCCTTGGCAACAAATAGCTCGCCGCGGCTGTTTCGTAAAAGGGAAACAGCAAGAGCCCTCTCAGGCTAGAGAGATGCACACACACACCTGAACACTTGCTCACACTGTCACACAAAGTGATTCCAGAGAGCAACGGTGCAAATTAAGCAAGAATCCTTGAGGTGCCGGTGCATACACATGGCATGAGCAACCAAGAGCAGCCTTTTTGGAGCCCATCTGTTATGCCCCATCTGGTCCAAACACTGAAATTTCTTCTTCTTCAGAGCCAAGTCTACCACTACCAGAACAGCCAGTGTGCAAAGTCTCTGTCCATTTGGATTGGATTGAGGATGACTGACATGGACACACAGTGACAGTGGTCATCTACTGGATCAGGACCATTTGTGTGTGTGAGAGACAGTCACCAGAGAGAGAAAGCAACTTTGTCGATCGATTGGACCTAAAAACTTGTGTCGAGAGCAAAGCATTTTTTTCCTTTTGTGTGTGTTTGTGTCCGCTGACAAGAACAGCAAGCAAAATGACTGTCGCTTGCCAGTGTGCGGTTACATCACACTCTCACCGCCTCCTACCTATCCACCACATGTATGCTTTTCTCCTGATGAAAACAAATCAATCAGGGATGCCATTGCCACCCACGTCTGAATCAGCATTCACATGACTCATTATACCAAGTATTTGTCACCGTATTTCATCGAATCGTCCGCACAAACTCTTTTGTGAATCTTCTGGGACTGAAAGGAGAATGATTACACTGACAAGATAACATGGAAATTTTACCTTATTAAGCACCGGGCGCATCTTCTTTTCTCTCGACAGCAAAGGATGTGTGCAAGTATTTGAAAATTCGAACACTGTTCCAAAGCAGAAAAGGAGCATCATGCATTGCATTGCATTGCATTTCAAATTGCAACTATTATAATCAAAAAACGAATTACGATCCGCTTTGCCGCCTTTTTTTCTCCCCTATTGCTCGTGCTTTTCTGCTTTGCATCACGCACGTCCAGCCTTTAAATTTCGCCTTTGGTGAAGAAGCTCCTTTCTCCTCGCATTTCCAGCTCCGTTTCCTCCATAGCCTAGTCAGCAAGCAAGCATACTGCCCTCGCCATTGCCGATTTGCTCCGTCAATGGCGGCCCCGGCTCTCTGCTTCATCTTATGTATGCTCCTGCCCTGTCACGGTTCGGCGCAGGCCAGGAAGACCATGCCCGGCGTGGCGGTGGCCGCCGGCGCCGAGGACGGATCGTTGGGCAGGGAGAGGTTCATGGGTCGTGCTGTCGACGTCTCGAGTAATTCGCGGCGCCGGCGGGAGCTCCTCGGGGGAGCCAGGGAGACAACAACGCGTGACGTGTTCGCGCCGGTGACGAACCCAGTGACGGTGCCGGCGACGAACCCGGCGTCCGCGGGCGGCGTCGTCACCGTGCCGGCGACCAACCCGGGCACGGGCACCGGGTTCGCGACCAATCCCAACCTGCCACCGCTGTACCCGGAGCCGTCGACGACACCCGACCCGACGACGATGCCGGCGCCGTTCTCGAACCCGGTCACCGCGCCGACCATGCCGGCGCCGTTCACCGGCCCAGTCACCAACCCGGCCACGACGCCGACGTCGACGCCTGGCACGTCGCCAATCACCAACCCGGCCACGACGTACCCGGGCGGCGGTGCCAGTGCCGGCGTCGGCGTCGGCGTAGGGAGCGTGCCGACGACCCCGGTGTACCAGGCGCCGGCGACGACGGTGCCGACGCCGACCACGGTGCAGCCGGCGGCGGGGGGAACGGGGCAGTCAACGTGGTGCGTGGCGAAGGCCGGGGTGACGGAGGCGGCGCTGCAGGACGGGCTGGACTTCGCGTGCGGCATGGGCGGCGCCGACTGCTCGGCGCTGCAGCCCATGGGCAGCTGCTACAACCCCAACAGCATCCAGGCGCACGCCTCCTACGCCTTCAACGCCTACTACCAGCGCAGCCCCTCGCCGGCCAGCTGCGACTTCGGCGGCGCCGGCATGCTCGTCGCCACCAACCCAAGTAACCAAACCCTCACTCCCACTCCCACTGCCATTCCATCAGTTGATCTTCTTTAGCTCTGAAACTGTCAAAAGCTCCTCCTGGTTATTACTGACGAGCTGGAAAATTATTCAGGTTCAGGAGCTTGCATGTACCAGACATCATCAGGTTCAAGGTAAGAAACACCAGCTTGTTCAACCCATATCTGCAACACATGATCTTGTCAGGAATTTCAAATCAAGCAGTGAAATTCTCACAAATCTTTGCTGAATTGCTGATCACGCATTTGCGGCATGTGATGCAGTTCCGGCGCCGGTTACAGCCCGGCGGTGACGGGCACCACCGCAGGGCCGGTGGGCGTGACGCCAAGCTTCGGGCCGGTCGGCACGACGACGGGGACGGGACCGGCGGTCAGCAGTGGAGGGTCAGGCTCGACGGTGGTGAACGCGAACAACTACCCCGGCGGGACCTCGATGTACGGCCCAGGCAACCCGACCGGCTTCTCCGACAGCAGCAGCGGCGCCGCCTCCCTGAACTGCAGCTGGGTCCTGTCTCTGATCTGGATATTCACCTTTGCATATGTCAAGGTGAAGGTGTAGCATCCATGTGCTGCTGATGCTGCAGATGTGTTCTTCTCTTGTTGATATGATATTCACTTGTGTACAGAGAAGACTAGATAATTGTGTGCCTGTGTGGGTGTGTATATTGGACTGAACTGAGCAGAATGTTGCTTACAGCTATGAAATGCGTGCTAGGTGAGCATGGAGTTCATTCTCTATGAACAATGATATGGTATCAGATGATCTTCTTGCTAGCTTAATCTTCCTTTCAAATTATCAGAATGTGTGCTTGGTGAGCATGGAGTTCAATATTTTTGTGCCTGTGTGAGTATACAAGGGCATGCTCGATTGGTAGTCACAGGTTGCTAGATGTTCCAGGCAAATAATAAGTAAAAGCACACCAAATATGTGCATGCTGAATGCTAACACCAAATAGCCGAAATCTCGATGTGAAAAGCTCACACCCATGTTTTCTCAGGAAACACAAGTAGTTGCTCTATTAGATCTATGATATACGGTTGAGGGTACATGATAGTATGATCAGGCAAATCCATTCTGGATCAACTAGCTTACATCAAAACTACTACGGGGAAGAAGATCTACGACGCACTTGCAACGAAACTTGAAAATTCTTGTGTTGCGGTTCCAAAACACTGCTGCGTCTTTCCATCCAAGATGAGGTTCATGATAATTCTGTTTATGAAATCTTCCGAGCAAGATTCTTCACTCCCGCACCAACACATTTTAGAGTCACCGTGTTTGAGTTTGGGTCGGGCTTGATGATGAACTTGACATCAAGGAACTCCTTGATGTTTCGAAGTGATTCTATAGCACGCGGTGTCAGCTGTCCCACGCGAACCTTCGACACATCGGGCGGGCAGAGAGCGCACAGCATGAACAGAAGGCCCTGCAATTTGTTTACAAGAGAAACATCATGTGACGAACAGAAGGTGGATTTGGAAGCGAGATCCGAAAAGAGCCATAGAAGGAAAAGGCAGACACAACACCCTCAGACACCATTTTTTTTGGTTTGCGAAGATGAACTAAAGACTAGGTTTGCCACAAGGACTTGCAGTGATCATTCTAGTGGAATAAATCCAGGCATACTATGTTCAGCCTGAATTTGTAATTCTTATCCAGGTTTCGTGGCTGGCCTTTTGAGTTAATTAATACAATGGATGAAAGGATTCTTCGCTGCTATGTTCTCATGGAAAAAAAGCTAGAATTATTAAGTTATCTTCCTACAGCATGCATCAGCCAGAAGAACAGGGCATTAATGTTGCAGAGCTGTCTAAGTGCTTCACATAGCAGACACACACACAAAATAGTACTGATCATGAACCGTATGAGAGGCATGTACAGAACAGGAAAAACAAACTATCAGCCACAATCCAAAAATATCTACCACCAGCCTGCTAATAGTATTAGAATGGAAAATCTGGAATTCGATATAAGACCTGATGTGTTGAGTCAACAACTCCTCCTTGAGCCACCTCTTCTAGCAGCATCGATGCAACTTGCTCACCAAGATCCTCTGGAGACATTAGCTCGGGCTTCTTGGATTGTTCACTCATTTCATCAACATTGGGATAACTCACGGCAGAATCTGCAGAAATCAGACAGCCTGTTGTTGTCTCAGCAACTACAGATACGCCATAGCCTGTAGACCTGCCAAAGGATGAATACATTTAAATTTTCTAGTTGCAAGACACCAGGAGATAACAGCACAATGTGTCACTTCTAATATTCAAACAGGTTCTGCATCAAGCTGGAAACGTACAATCCGCCAGATAAACCAACTCTATGATCGGTGAAGATATGAACATCCGGAATGAACTTATTGAAGAGTCCACGTGCAGCATAGAGGATACGGGTTACAATCTGTGGAGATACTTTGGTGGCAAATGCCACACCTCTTATCCTCTTTACCATGCCTTCATCAACCCAATTGACTGCCTGCAAACACACTTGATATTAGAAGGGGAATGTCAACAGAAATCACGAAATGCGAGCAGAAGTAGGCTCCAACACACCTTTAATGTACTGTTTATATTGGGAACTCGAAGAAGCACTTCACCACCACCACGAGGAGGAGCTCCCCGGCTTTCAATTTTGAGCTCCAGCCCCTCAAGAGGAACACCAAAATGCTTGAGCATATGCAACGTAACCATCCGGAAAGTATCCACAGAAGGGTCCTTTGCATCATTTGTGATTCCTAAAAATAATGGCATCACATTTAGACTCCATACCAAATTCAGAAGCAAAAGACGGTGTATGATCAGTAACAACAATGGCCATCAACCTTCTGGAGAATTTGTGATTCCTACAAGCATCACATCAAATTTAGACTCCATAGAAGTGAACAACTTTGTATGATCAGTAACAACAATGATCATCAATTTTGTGCAGAACTAAAGAAGGATTCTTTTCTTTCTAGTCCTTTGCAGATATTGGCGTATGGAAGCTTGTCAAGCTTAGACACATACTACCGAGCACCTCATGTTACCAGCATCTTCATTAGGAAAAATAAATCGCCACAAGGATCATGAGTTCATGAGGAAGAGCTAATAAGGTTTGCTTACTAGGCGACAGTTAATTCAGCCAAATTAACTAAACCCCAACAAAACCACCTTTGTCAAAATAATCCACAACCACAACAGAGCAGGGTCAACTAAAGTCACATACACCAACTGAAACAACCCACCGGACCGAACAATGCATCAGACTGGATAACTAATAACGCACAACCTTTGGCTGAAATGGTATCGTAATTCCAGTGTTCAAGTAGAAAACATGGTAACCAATCGACAGAGTCCACTCACACAAGACACATACACCAATTGAAACAACCCATTGGACCGAACAATGAATCAGACTGAACACCTAACGATTCTACTAGAACAACCAAATCGCAGAACCTCTGCCTGAACTAATATCGTAATTCCGGAGTTCAGTGCAAAACATGGCAATCAATTGACCTGACGGTGCAACAACAGTCACCCGAAATTTCGCTTATTCTGCACACCTCAAGCAGAAACAAAATGAGAAAACGCTGCTCACCTTTGAGCCGAATGGACAAGGGCGACCTGGCGAAGAGGCCGAGCAGAACGAGCGGCTCGATGAAGTAGCCGATCCCACGGTGCACCCCGCAGTCGTGCTCCAGGTCCTTCCCGCCGACGATCGCCCCGGGCTTGTACCCAACCTTCGTCCCTGCGAGAGCAGCCACAACCGAACCCACTACAATCAGCCACGAACCCAATCGAAGAAACCCCAATCGCGGCCAGGACTCAGAGGCGGGGTGGGCGCGCCCTTGCCTGTGTCGTTGACGTCGATGACGTGCTGGTCGGAGACCTTGTCGAGGAGGTGGAGGAGGGACATCTCGTGCGGGCGGAGGCCGCCCTCGCCGGCGCGGATGTCCTTGATGACGATGGGGGTGGAGGTCAGCGTCGCCAGCACCAGCCGCTGCCGGAAGTCTCGGCTGCCCGAGAGCCTCCGGGACTTCTCGCGGCCCATCCTCGTCAGCCACCGACGCCGGGGGGCGGTTGGCTGCTCGCTCGCCTTGCGGGGGGTGGGGTTGGTCGTGCGTGCGTGCGGCGGCGGCGGGGAGGGCTTACTAGGGTTTAGGCGTGCGCCGGCGAGGCGTCGCTGCGGCGGGTATTTGATAGGGACGCGGGCCTCGCGCAACGGCCCGCTTGTGGTCTTTTCTTTTCTCGGAGAAAATGGCCCAGTGCTGTCCATGAAAACACAGCTCACACAGAAATAAAAATGAAAGAAAAAAAACTACCAGGCACGATGTATTCTTTTTTCTGCTATATAAAAATGGCATCATGTTTTGATTGCACACTCTAGTTCCTATGGACCTATTTTTGTCGGAAAAATTAACTTATTGTTGGTGGATCCGTAAGAAAAACCGCATGTTTCGCACGCATTGACTGCACATTATTTAGGTTTCTGAATAAGGTTGCATGCTCCTTATCATGTCAGGAATTGCCTTGCATTGGAGGCATGGCAGTGCCTATCATGTCATCTATGATCCCTGGGTCCGACTATGTCTTGTAGCGAGACACAGTGCAACTTTGTGTCAAACAATATCTCTACTACTATAGTACACCAATTTTCAAACTTGGATTAGCCACCCGTAGTGACGCAGAAGCTTTTGCTAGCCGTTGATTTCTTCCACAGGTTGAATCGCTGCCATTTATCAATGTTGCACCCAACTGATCCAACGGTCATGTTTTCTGCATGTTTTCTGGGATTCGCTCCCCACGGTTGCGCGCTCAAAAAGGCCGGGAGGATCTTTCTAGAGTTAACTGCACCTGCCATCTGACCAGTCTCTTGCTCGAGAGCTTTCACGCAAGGAGCTAGCTATGTTGCAAACTGGCCCGTTAGACAAGGTAGTACTCCAGTACAGGCTAGAAGCATCCAAACAAGTGTGCATATAGAGTCTAGCAGCCTATATTACTACACTAGCATTTTTCTCCTCACATGAGTACGGTTGAATGCATGCATGGAAGGATTTCTTATTTTCCCCAAAATATTAGTACATTGTAGAAAAAAGAGTACGCATGGCAATATTTTTGTTCGTTGAGAGAAATATTCAAACAGCCAGTATAAAATATAAATTTAGATTTACTTTATTTTTTAATGGGGCATTAAATTATTTAAAACATTGTGTGGTCGAAAACACACAAATGAAATAGAGTTTACATGAAAACGCTGACTTGAAGGTGTGGGAAGGTGACAATTATAAGAAGAAACTAATTTTATATACTCCCTAAAAAATAACTAATTATATATTCAAATTTGAATTTGGAAAACTAAAAGAGTTCACAAACACGCCAATAAGATTTTCTTTTGGAATAAAAGTATATGCTTTTTCTAATGCATTCTTCACCTAGAAATTCATCGTGCTACTGTGATTTGATGCGAATAGTAAATAAAAATTCCATGAATTCCAATTTGAAAACACAAATGCACTTTCAAAAATTACATGTTAATTTTATTATAACATAGGATGTTTACTTTCAATTTGAATGATTTAGTATTGTGATTATACATAACGAGCAAATCACATACAAATTACTAGTACTAAATATGTACGTAATATACTAACTATATATTATAAAAATCATTTTACATACACAATTGAAACATGTTAATCGTTCATTTCAAAACTGTTAAACGTGTATAGAAAATATTTCTAATTCATACAAAAAATGTACAATGTGTATGAAAAAACAAAACAGACATTAAAACATACATATTAAAAAACATGTTAATCATGTATTTTTTTAAAGAGTGCATAATATTCCTGGCATATAAATATTAAAATGTGTACGCAAAAAATAGAAATCAAACATATATATACATATATATCAAAAAATGATAATCATGTATTTGAAAAATGTTAAACACGTATAAAATATATTTCAAATGTACATGAAAAATGTTGATACATACATAAAAATCTTTGTGACATGTTAGAAATGCTCACGCGTTTCAAAAAAATGTAAGTGACATTATAAAAAAATGTGTTAAATGTATATCAAATAAATTTTTCATATGTATATGAAAAAAAATGTTTAGAAGGAAAGTAGACATCAAACATGTGTTTGAAAGAAATAATAATCATTGCATTTAAAAAATGTTAATGATGTATTAACAAATGTAAAACATGTATAAAAAAATGTTCTTGATGTATAAGAAAAATATCGATATAAAAAAATTGGTTTTAAAAATATTAAATGTATATTTAAAAAATGTTAACATGTATGAAAATAAATGTTTCACATGTACATGAAAATATTAAAAGAAAACCGAGGAAAAATGATATAAACAGCACACAGAAAATAAAAAATGTCAATAAAAAAGCTTCTAAACCGAAGAAAACCCGATGGAAACCACAAACAAAAACACATAAAAATAAATGAACAAAGAACCCAATGAGAATCCGTGAAAAAGAAGAAGAAGTGAAGAAAACCGAAGAAAGAAACTAAGGGCCTGTTCGGCAACACCCCAGCTCTCAACTCCAAAAACTTCTCGTGAGAAGCCACCCCGAACGCCTGAGACTCGTGAAGCTAGATTCTAGAAGCTAAACCGGAGCTACGTGTAAAAACGAGAAGCAAGCTCGGCCCAGCTCCACCAAAACAAAAAAGCTGGAGTTTGCCCTTTTTACATCCAACTAACACCGTGGAACATACTGATTCAACACCCACCCCTCGAATCGGTACGAGAGCAGAGACATCGCTCTATTCCTCTTCCCTGGCGCCAACCCTAGCCGCCGCCGCGACCAGCGCCGCCACGCACGCCGCCAGTCCATCGCCGGCCTCCGCTCCTATCCGGCGGCGGATCAAGCCGTTCCAGCCCCGTTCCCGTCGGTTCCGTCGCAAGGAGGTGGATCCCCGCTGCATCCCGACACCGGCATCCCTCCAGCTCGCCTCGCCACCGCCACCCCTGCTCCACCCCCTTCGCCATCCGTCAACCCTCCCCTCCGGCAGCTCGCCTCCTCGCCCCGTTGTCCTTCCAGCTCGCCTCCTCCTCCGATGGAGATCTGGCCATGGCAGCCACAGTTCGGCCTCTGTACAGGCTGGCCCGAAGTGGGCTGGCTCTAGCGGGCCCAAACAGCCTCCCAGCTGGGCTGCAGCGCTGGGAGAAGCTGCGAACGGTCCCGAACGGGTTGAGAATCGCTGCATGGAGTGAGAAGCGGCGCTGGGAAGCTGAATCTGTGAATTTTGAGAAGTTTGGAGGACTTCAGAACACGCACAAAACAAAAAAAACAGTGAAACCTAAGAAAAAATTAAGAAAATTGGTGAAAAGCAAAGAAAGTAGAAGTTGTAACAAAGAGAAAGAAAACCCGAAGAAAACTAATGAAAAGGTTAAAATAACGAAGAAAAGAATAGAAGATAACAAAAAACAATGAAAACTGAAAGCATAACGAACACGCTGCGAGCGAACCCCTATCCTAATGGGTTGGCCCGCTCACGCTGCGCCTGATGCGACAGGTCCTTCTATCGCGCTATGTGTGAGATATAGCTCTCACGGTGATCCCTAGGGGCATCTCTAAGGGAATCCATCAAATCGCCCACAAATATTCATATTGGACATCCCAGACACTTCCAGCCCACTAGCGCGTCTCAATAAATTGCATCGGACTGGTCTAGACATCCAAAATTCCTAAGTTCGGCTCAAAATCGTGGAGCAGTGGGAATCTGTCACGTTGGAATCCTATACCGATGTCCCATCCAAAATCCCACTCAGAGCCCGTGTTTTTTCGCACTCTCGTACTTCTCATCCACTCTCCATCTCCGCTTCTGAAGACTGAAGTCGTCGTTGTAACTCCTCCCCCCTATGTTGTATTCGTGCTCCCCCGAATCCGGTCGACACCCAGGTACCCTCTACACGTTATTGGCCGGACCACGTGTCCTAAATAGTCATTTCCCATTTTCTAAGGTTGCTGCCACAAATAGCCAACCCGCTTCAATGTTTTTCGTTGGCTACTCCGCTTGAGATTATGAGAAGATTGTTCGAGCACCTCTTTTAGAGATTTGAGTTTAAAATCCACTAAGAGAAAATCAATAGCCGAAACGTAGACAATGGTTGAGCATCATAGTAGATCCGAGATGGGATTTCTTGTACCTATTACTCTTGAGAGATGCACACTATCTAGATGGATATGTGTTGGCTTGAGTATCGAAGATCAATTGTCTTCGTCAAATCAAAGTTTTCAGCGACCAAGAGTAATCGTGGTTCGTGAAGCAAATATGTCAAAGGTTTGGAGACCACAGATAAACATCTACCCCCAACAGAAATGTGGTTATCTTTGTGTTGAAGGATAATAGGACCTAAATCATCTCTCGCCATCGAGCATCACTGGTCACTTCTACTCAACTGTAATACTTCCAGTAGTTTATCCTCACTGCTTTGTGTACTGGTAGTTATCTTTCTGATCATATGTGTGCCTCTGTTTTTCATTCGTTCCACGTCTACGTTATTTAGTATATCTCAATCTGTGCTTTTCAAAGTTATCTATTTGTATGCACGTGTGTTGATCCCTTGGTGTTACTTCGTCATTTAGCTGACTCATGCTCCGATGAACATTACTCAGTAGAGTATTTATGTTCCGTGACATGTTTCATTCATAGTCGTTTATCCATGTTGGTTGCTCTGTTTTCTTTATGTGCCACCATTGTCATCGTGAAAGTTCTTTTTTACTACACTAGGAAGATTATCATCGCTTTCATCGAAAGCTTTGATTAGTCCTACTGGTTTAGCATGCTTTTCCTCGTGTCTTTGTTCAAATTTAGTTTCGGTGTTCTTGTTGTCTTGTAACTTTTGCTGCATTGTCTCGAGAGATTTGAAGTTTCGAAAGAAATTTTAAATATCACATCCCCCCTCTGGTCGATATACTCCCGACCCTCCACCAAGTGTGTGATTACTTCGGTAATTAGCCTACATGAACCATTTTATCATTGATTAAGTGCCAGTGTTTGGCTTGATTAGCCTGAGCTGCATTCAAATCAATATTTTATATGAAGTGACTTAGGCAGCAAACAACGGAGAGGAGTCATGCCTGGGCGTCCGATTCCATAGGGGACTCAGGCAGCTTTGCACAGGCAAGGATCTTCTGGCCAAATCTCAAGACATCAACCAAATAGACCTCTCCCGCAAGAAAAAAAAATAGACCCCAGGCAAAAGATCGGGCCAAACAATCGGACTGAGGGTAGCAACCAAACAGCCCCTCACACTACGGGCCCGTTCGGATCTTTTCCAGGACAGCTTCCAGAAATAGCTGTCTGAAGCCAGCCGAACGCGCCAGCTTCGAGAATCCTGCTTCGCGGAGATGAGGATCGGGCATGTGCATTTCTCGCGGAGACGAGGAGGAACGGCAGCCCAGCTTCGTGAAAATGAGAAGTTGAAGTTACAATGCAAAGTTCTCACAAAGGTGCTTCATAAGACAAATCGATTTTGTTATGCATCAATGCTTATTTGTCATAGGAGCGGTGCCTGGTTAAGCATATGCCCCTCTCTACATATAAGCATGTTTCACTGCAAAAAAAAAATTTATTTTTGTAAACACCCCTCCAAACACCTTGAATTGTACTCCACTTGGTTTTACAAGCTTGTACAGACCATCACCGGTCAGCAGGATCAAAACTGGTCGCCTTTCATCCTTCCTTGCCCGGTCACGGGCAAAATGTCATTCATCGGTAAGTGCAGGCCCAGTGACCCGTGGCGAGTGGATGACTAGACGCAGCCGGGTCCAAACTTTTCGGATCAGTCCAGGTCTCGCCACGCCCACTGACAGAGTGACAGTACACGCAGGTACGTACTGTATGAGCTCATGTGTACATACACATGCATGCATGCCAGCCAGCCATGTGCATGGCACGCTCACTGCTTGCTCGGTACTGTGCATTATTGCATTGCCCTCGATCCAGCTCCTCTGATCCTTATCTTCTTCTTCTTCTTCTTCATGTACACCGCTTGTTCGAGCAGTCTACGTAGATTTACCCTGAGTTCATCTTCTGCCCGACCCAGACATTCAGATGGGATCAGCCAGCCAGCCAGCCAGCTCCCGGTTAATGATCAATCAGTTGGCATGTCATTCATTGTCCAGGAGATGCGTGCATCTGGCTGACCCCGGTCGAGCCTTCCTCTTTGTCAGGCAGGTGACATGACAGGCACTGATGTAATCCTGCTGTACATTTGTGGCTACGTAGTACTCCCTCCATCCCAAAATAAGTGACTCAAAAATGACTCAACTTTGTACTGGAATACTTATTAGGCTCCTCTTGGCTAAGCTAGTAGCCAAATTCAGAATTATTGGTGGCCGTACCATAGTAGCTGCCGATGCAGTGGCATTGCCATGATAGCCATGCAACTGCGCGCGGGTGCTGTACTGTACGTATGAGTCCCTGTCTAGAGGTAATTAACGAAGAGGACTAAAATTAAATGCAGGACGGTAGTAGGAGTATCTCAGGCAGTGCTACATCTCTCGATAGAACATGGAGAATATGAACGCTAGAGATCAGTACACTCTAGCTAGCTACTCAAAGGAATATGTACCTCTTGGTTGCTAATCAGGCATAGGCCTGGTTAATCGAAACGCCTCTTGTATTCCATGTTTTTTTTTTCTCCCCGGCCCATCTTTGTATCATTGCGATGCACACAACCATACCTCTTGTAGTATTTCGGAAGTCAGAACGGATATGCATTGAGTTAAAACTTGAAAGAAATCATGGGCGGCCTGGAGTATATATGTGAAATCCTAAGCACATTCCGTAATAAACTGCATTCTTGATCTTGTCAGGGTCTGGATTTGTGTCCATGTGCATTTGCCTCCACCATGCTACGAGCCTACGATCACAGGCTCCATTTTCTTTTACCGTCAATGATTGCCGCCCCTCCCTCTTGTTCTGGTCTGATCTAGATTGAAAATTAACCGCTGGTTGACGCATGTGCACCGGCCTTCTTCACTTGTGTCTGCTGCCTGCCTCCTTGTCTGCTGTGATGGAGCTTTGCAAGTAGCCAGCAGCAGGTCCCAATCAAGCTGCCTGCATAATCATTCTTCTTCTTCTTCTTCTTCTAATTAATTCATACGTATGGATGAATTAACTACTAGCAAGATGAGATCAGCGCCCCGAAAGCGCATTTCGTCCCATTGGCCAGCCACATCCATCGCCCGATGGTTCTCTCTGAATTAACTAGAGAAAGCTAATTGATAACTGCTGATGCATGGAACATTAGGTTTAGGTGTGCTCAAGGCCAGCACTGCCGCTGCATCCATGATCCATCCATGCATGATGCATGCCGGGACCTACCTACAGCTACCAGTACGATCGATATGCCAGGCCGGTGACTAAGGCAAAGATCCAATGCAATTATGCTCGGGCTAGCGACCCTTAATCTTTAAGGCTACTTTGCAGATGCATGCCTCGCAGCGGCCAATTGATGGCCATGGCCTTGATTAGCTCACAGGAAAAGGCAGTAGTAATGTACTCTTTGTATATGCATGGCGTCACTGTAGACCATCATTCGTTTGCAAGACGTACTCCTACGTAATGGCCGGTGATTATCAGTCATAATCTACGTATTGTACTCTTTTTCTTCCCGGATTTCTGAAAGAACATACAGTATATATATGTTGGCCGGCAAGGCTGGTTGGACTTGCCTGTCAATGGTGTCATACTGTCATCACGCGCGTGCACTCGCCCTGGGGCCTCCTGTTGACACTTGCAAAAGTTTCAGTGCCTTGGTGTGGCATGTTCCTGGCTTTTGGCTGATACTGTGGAGGCACTCGGCACTGTCGTCGGCCGGCGACCTGGACGGAAATCAGCCGGCGCGTGTGAGTCTCATCTCTGACTCTGAGCACGCACGGGCACGGGTCGTCTGACTGGCATAGAGATTGAGCTCCCAATAGTTACGCGAGGCAATTCGCCTGAAGCTGGCCGTGCGTGCTGTTGAGCTAGGCCCGGCCGGCGGTGTACAATGTCTGCCGGCTGCCGGCGCACTGGTCACGGCGAGGTGGACCGTGGACGGGACCGCGCAGGCAGGCAGGCAGGCAGGCTCGTAATCAGCATCCATCTTGTCATCTTTTCTTCGTCGTCCTTGCTCCGAAAGTGAAAACGGCGGCCGGTGGACGTACGGAGGCGTTGCTTTGCTGCTTCCCCGGGCTTCGAGGCCATGCACTGTAGGAGTAGTGCACTGTGGAGCGGCACGTTGCGTCCGGAGTAGGTAACTCGTAGTCGTAGCCGGCCGAACAATGTAGGAGCGAGCATCGATGGATCATACGTACTCTTATCTCGAGCGAGATCAAAAGAGCCACACGTACATACATTTCGGTATGTACAATCAATGCGTCGGCGTTGCCATGCCGTCGAGGGCGATGTCGATATATGGCGTGCAGACAATCGCCGCACGCCACACGTGTAGTGTAGCCAGCCAGCATGGACGGCATGGCGCCAACAGCTACTAGCTAGCCCACATTATCTCGCGACGTTGTCAGAGAGATGGGCCAGTAAACTAACGGCGGCGGCACTAGTATGTGTAGTGCTGGTATGTTATTTCTTGGAGCAGGTGGGCACTCATGCAGCGGTAATCTGCAAAATATTGAGCACTCCGGCCAGCAGTCAGAGCATTTACAGCCGGACCCTCGTACTCTTTTCAACGGGCAGTCCGTTCAGTCACTGACCGGTCATGAAAAAGCGACGCAGACGGACCCTTCATACCATCTCAAACGCCCGGACTGACCGGCACCCATCATATTCATCTCAAATATGAGGACAATATGAGGGGTCGCGGACATGTCAGGTCAGTCCGCCACGTAGGACGCGACACCACCCCGGACCATATTTTCTCTTTCTTTATTCAATCTTTTCTTACTCTCTCTTCTTCTCCACCAATGACGTGCAAATGACCGGAAATATGAGGAAAAATATGAGAGATGCGGCCAAGGTTTTTAATTTCGGAAACAAAATAATTTCGTACCTCGCCGAAATTTCGCAAATTTCGGAAATTATTTCGGATTTTGAGATTTCAAATTTCACTTAATTTTAATGAATTTGAACATAATTTAAATTTATTTAAAAATAAGTTTGAATCTGCATCGAAATTTCGGGGTTGAAAATATTTCGGAGCCCACTGAAATATGTGAAATTTCACTGAAATTTCTAACCCTGGATGCGGCTGCACGGACGAAAAAGTAGGGGTTCAAAACGGACACGTCCGGTCACTGTCCGCGGACGTTTGAGGGATCGGATTTGCAAGTCGTGGCTAAAGATGCTCTTAACCACCAGCAGAATCCGTATAAAAGTATAGACATTTAAGAATATGATCAAGACACCGGCCATGGCCAAGCTCGGCCTGGCCGCTTGGACGCTGGCGCCACCGGAATCACACGACCGGACCTGCACAAGATTCCCCACAGCCAAATCCACCGTGACCGAGACCGACACCGAGACCGTGCATGCGGGTTTGAGGTTGTCACAGCCAATTCCACCGTGACGACCGAGACCCTCCCTGCCTGCGGTGAACTTTGCGGGTTCGAGGTTGTTGTTGCCGTGTTGGGTGTGCTCATGCTGGACCCCCCACAAGGGCACACACCACGTTTTGCCGCTGCCAGGCATGGCCCACGGCGTCCGCGGAGGGCACCCTGTCTGCCTTACAGTGGGGCCGGGCAGGCAGAGCCTAGTGCCCACTCCACTCCTGCTGCCGCTGCCGCTGACAGGAACGCCGTGCTCTGTCTATCTACATCTACGCGTCCGTGGCGATCAGACGATCTGTTCCGTCCGTGGCGTGGTCGCGCGGGATTGAATGGAAAATTAACCCCACACCACGAGATCGACAGCGCCATGGAAACGAAACGAGGCGCAGCCCCAGGCTAGCTAGATAGCCAGCCATGGGCTTTGGATCCTCGCGTCGCGGGGAAGGGGGCTGGCTGTTGTGGCACGGGCATGATGGTACCAGGTCCTAGGCTTAGCGTTAGCCATGTTGACCGGGAGGTACACCTCCTTGCCTGCCGCGTAGCCTACTTCTTGTTTTTTCTTTGTGGATTCGCTCGGTTAATCAATCGAGTAACCCCTCGCGGCTAATTTACGTCCTTTTTTTTTGCCAAACAGTGGATTTTACTGTCTTAGAATAAAACATCAAAAAGGATGAAAGATACAAACATGATGAACCTACATCCGGCTTCCGTATATGAAGCGAGCAGGACCGTAAACAAGGGCAAACCGAGCTTGCAACGCACAAAACACCCTTTCAATATCTTCTCGGCACACTTCTTGTGCTTGGGCCAAAATAGTTAGTACTAGTTATCTTCACAAATGTAGCACACAAAGGATAAGTACCGTTGGCAAGATAATACCCTATGATATAATCATGTCCATTGACGGTGTAGTCGTAAGCCGGAGCATTTCCACAAGCTAGTTGCGTAAAAAGATGCGACCTATGCAATACATTGATATCATTGACAGACCCCGACAAATCCAAAAAAGCAATGCCACATCTGAAAAGTCATGCCAAGCCACGACTTCAAGCGCAATAGTGGGTTTTCGTTGATGTCCGGTGTATTGTCCGGCCCAAGCCTTCGAACAGTTCTTTCAATTCCAATGCATGCAATCCACACTCCTAAGCATGCCTGGCCATCCTCTTGCTTCGTTCATCGCCATCATTTTTTTGTGTCCTCTTCATTGGGAGGTACTCGGGACCAAATACCCGGATCAATGTCTTTGCAAACACCCGCACGCATTTGAGCGTGGTATCTTCTCCATTGCGAAGATACTCATCGGTGCAATCGGCCAGAATGGCGTATGGTATCACTCGCATTGTCGCCGATATTTTTTGGTATGCACTAAATCCTAGCAAACCGGTGGCATTTCTCCGGCGAGTGAAGAAACGACAATTTTGCTCGCAAACTTCCATAATGAAAACAAAAGGAGGCATGCGCATTCGATAGCGCCTACGGAAGAGATGATCCGGATAGGTCGGTACCTTCGCAATATAGTCTTTCATGAGCAATTAGTGACCAAGAGCTCGGTTGCGCGGAACGCAAAGCCGGCCAACCGTCGACCCGCGACGCTTCTTCTTCTTGTCGACGAGATGCAACAAGAGGAGGTGCTCGACATCATCGTCAAAAAAACATCTTCTCTATGTCGGAATCATCCGACTCTGACAAACTCCAAATATCTTTCGTCTACAAAAATAAATTAACGAACACATCAAAATTCACCCCGCCGGCCGAATTCAAAAAAGGTAAAAAAACTGCAAATCTTAGCTTTCACCGATATCAGATCTGGTGCAAGCGAAGCCGAAGCAGCCGCAATCTCCTTCTCCCCCATCACCGGCCAAAAGCGCAACCGTCGCAGCCCCCTTCTTCTCCACCGAGCTGTCGCCTCCCTTACTTCCCCTCGCCTTCCTATGGTCGAGCAGACAACGACTGCTCAGTCGTGCCCGACGCAGCCGGATTCGCCCGCAACACCACACCAATCGAAGCTCCCGACCGAATCCATGGCGACGACGGCGGCATCCAGCCCACGGCAAGAAACGACGTCCCCCGAGCTCTAATCTTTGTGGAGGAGATGCGAGTGAGGATAATCGAAGCTCTCCACGGCGCAGGCTGGCCCGGGGAAGCAAAAATCGCCAGAGAGTTGGGAAGGGGGCGGCGGCAAAACGGCGAGCGCGCGCGGAAATTACCCTCCTGCGAAGATGCGCGTGAGACAGAGGAAATCGCAAAGCCGAAGGAGAAAATGGCAGATTTCGCGGTTGTACGGCGATTTTTAGAGCTCACCTTAAATTTTTGTACGGGCCGGCCGGATATATGTTACCTGTTTGGAACGGTTTGACGTCCCGGTACCGTGTATCGACGGTTATTTTGCGGGCCAGGCTAATATAACGGTTCTTCTAAAGATGCTCTTATCAAATTTCACAACTCGTATCCGTCCGATAAAATTAGTTTCACACTTTTCACTCTCGTATAAACAGACACATGAAAAATCATCCGTGCGGAGACGCATATCTACGTATGGTAAATATAAAATAAGGCCTCCTTTGGTTCATAGGATTAGAATATCATAGGAATAGAAATACCATAGGAAGTGAGATGACATGCATCTCAATTCCTATAAAGAAAGACGTGTCATTTGATGCATATGATAGGATTTTTTCCATTGAGTCTAGGCTAATACTTTTTTTCCTATGAAATGTGAAGGATTGGTTCCTATCCTATATATGAATAGGAATCCATTTCTACAAACCAAAGGACTTCATAGGATTTTTTTCTTTAACACTATACTATGAATTTCCTACGATATTCCTACAAACCAAAGGAAGGAAGGCCTAAGCAGGCCCGAAATGGGGAATTTTGACAAATTTGACCTAAAGTCGCATCTAATTCACAGAGTGAACCGTTCGCGGAAAAAATTCACCGGCCTAACCCTTTCGTGTGACGCCCGACAACAAGGCGCCACACTGCACTATGTGGCGCCTTGGTGTTAGGCGCCACACGCCTGCCACGCTGGTGCCCCGTGGCACGGCCCGACCCCACTACACCGCAGTGTGGCGCCTAAGATCTAGGCGCCACACTGTTATGTGTGGCGCCTAGCTCTTAGGCGCCACACATTGGGTTATCCAGCCGCGGGCCGACCCCCTCCCCCACCCCTTCCCCATTCACCCCCACATTGCAAGACAGAGCAGCGGCCCCCTCTCCTCCCTTCTCAAATCCCTCCTCAAAGCAAGGTTTGGTCCATGGATTTCGGCCCCAATCCCTCCCTGAAGGTAACCTCCCCCGATCCCCTCCTTTTCATCCACGAAAAATGCTCCCATTTGGTCATTTTTCTGTAAGTTTGAGCAAACCCTAGTTCTTCATGAATTTTGGGATGTGTATGATTTTGTTACACTTTGTTAGGGTTAGGCTTAGGGTTCTTTGTTAGGGTTAGGGTTATGCTTTTTTGTATGTTAGGCTTAGGGTTCTTTGTATATTTAAGGATTAGGGTTATGTTATGTTGGTGTTAGGGTTATGATGGGGTTTGGGTTGTCCATTTGATTACGCAAATGTTGTAATATTTGGATGAGTTCTTATAGAATTTATTGTATGTTGTGTTGTTTAAACTTTTTAGGGATGGGAAGAACATGTGTTTATGTTCATCACGTGGACAAGGATGCCTTTTTGAAAGGCAATATTGACCCGGACCCGGATGAGCTTGACATGGTGTTTGATTGTAGTCCTAGCTATGCGGAGTTGTTGGAACAAGTCCGAAAAGATTTGAATTGGATGGATCCAAATGATGTTGTTGAGTTTGATGGTAGGCATAATGTGGGATTTGGAATGCACATTTGCTGGAAGACCATGCGTGTGAACTCCGAGCAACGTTGGCTTGCATACAAGGAGGCGGTGGCCGAATCACTAGACAAGGCTCTAGAGTTATTTGCCACAAAAAGGGTTGATGCTAACTTGCACTTGGATTTGAACCGGGTTGCCTCTCCGATTGTTGATAGTAGTCCTCCAGGAATGAACCAAGATGAGATGATTGAACCTCTTTTGACCCAACAAGTGAGGCCAACATTGACCCCGATTTTGAAGATCCAAGATGAAGCATTGCAAGAGGAGAATAATGAGCATGAGGATGATGAGAATGATGATGTTGTTCTCCATGACAACAACCTTGGTGATCTGGATAAATATTATTTGCAAGAGACCATGGACCATTCCATTCCGTACTCTCGTGGCTATGCCTCTGAGTCGGACGATGATGGTCCCGATGAAGAAGTTGATGAGGAAGGGTTCACGGCCAAGGAGGCCGAAGCTTTCAAGAAGGTATTAGGGCGGGATCACCGGACATCATTGTTCGAGGATCTTAGTCTTGCAGATGAGGCCGTTGTTGACGGCGGTGAAGGCATATTGCTTGGAGTTAGGCCATGTTCTCACCGGGACAAACATGGGAAGAACTGTATTTTGCCCGGGTCAAAGTTCGAAACATTGCTAGAATTGAAGATGTGGTTGGATGACTATTCGGTTACGCATTATCGTCCACACAAAGTTGTTCATTCGGACATCAAGGTGCGTTACACGGTTGCGTGTGAGGATCCACAATGTCCATGGATTGTGCGTGCAAGACCATGGAAAGGAGGCCCCGGATGGCACATTGTGAGTTGTCTACCTCACCTGTGTCGAGGAAAGAGGGTTGATGGCGAGCTTGAGTCCCAAAACCATAGACAACTCACCTCCGAGTTCAAAGCTTACAGGCTTTCCAACTCCATCTCATCACTTCCAACAATGAGTATAAAAAGCGTACAGGACCTTGTAAAAGCCCTTTTTCACTACAAGGTGAAATACGGGAAGGCATGGAAGGCGAAGCAAGCCGCATTCAAGATGTTGTATGGTGATTGGGAGCAAGCATACAACCGACTCCCTAGGTTGTTGGGAGCTATGGCCGCCACTAACCCGGGCATGGTTCATGTGGTCGAGCCTTATGGGGAAAAAACATTGATTCGCAACGAAAGGAGGGTCCGAGTCTTTGGCCGTGCATTTTGGGCATTTGAGCAATGTGTGAGGGCTTTTGAACACTGTCGGCCGGTCATCTCCATCGATGGCACCTTCTTGACCGGACAATTCAAGGGCACTCTCTTGGTTGCAATAGGAAGTGATGCCAATAACCGGTTGTTGCCTTTGGCTTTTGCTTTGGTTGAGGCGGAGACGAATGATAACTGGGAGTGGTTCTTGCGTATTTTGAGAACCAAGGTATTACCGCCCGAAAGGGAAATTTGTGTCATATCGGATCGCCATCAAGGAATTCTTAACGCAGTTGACATTGTCATTCCCGGGCATGCTTCTTTGCACCATAGATGGTGCATGAGGCATTTCTGTTCAAACTTCTATCGGGCATGTGGTAGCAAGGAGTTGACGGATGACCTTCAAGATTGTTGTCAAGCTTTTTCCTACAAACGTTTTGCAAATTTGTACAACGCTTTGGTCGCAAACAAAAAACTTGATGCAGGGGGGTTTGAGTTTCTCAATAAGCACATTGCACTTAGGACAAAGTGGGCACGAGCTTATGATGAAGACGGCTGAAGATACGATCAAATGACAAGCAACATGGCAGAATGCTTCAACCGGGTGCTCAAGGGTGTCCGTGCGTTGCCCGTGACGGCAATAGTTCAATACACATTTGACAAGTTGAGAGAATACTTTCTGAAGTACTCAATTGAAACGTGTAAGCAGATTGCTGGAGAGAACAAGCAAAAGTACAAGTACAAGTTCCCACCAAAGGTTGATAAATGGATGACATTTAAATCACGGAAGGCTGACTCCCAAACAACTACATTACACAATAACGAGGATTGTATGTACCAAGTGAACGAGCCCGGAGGAACCACAAACGATGGCGAACAACATGGAAACCGGTCGTTCAAGGTATCTTTATCGGACTGTCATTGCTCTTGCGGGAGGCCAAGGTTGGTTCATCTCGCATGCTCGCACTTGTACACGGCAGCTCGCACTAGGAATGTGGATGTCAACCATCCGCTCACCGTGAGGGAGTCCGAGTTTTCTATCGTGACCACCAAGCATACATGGGCTCCTAGATTTCAACCATACGTTGACCAATCTCAATGGCCGGAGTATCATGGAGTTCAACTATGGCCCGACCAGGCATGGAAGGTGGTCAAACGGGGAAGACGGCAGACAAAGCGTTTTAGAGGAGACACGGATGGATGGGGCCGTGGTGGTGGCCGAGAAATGAGGAACAACCAATTCCAAGAGCCTAGTGAGAGGGCCCATTGCGGAGAGTGCGGTGGTAGAGGGCACAACGCAAGAAAGTGTACCAACCGGAAGAAAAAGTCCAAAAAAAATGATTCAAGCACAAGGCAACCAAGTAGTAGCCAACAAGTTCCTAGCCAAGCAAGTACTAGCCAACAAGTTCCTAGCCAAGCTAGTACTAGCCAACAATTTCCTAGCCAACAAGGTTCTAGCCAAACAAGGAGCCGACTTGGACTTACAAGAGGACGTGCTAGTGGGACAGGTCGTGGTGGTGCTAGATGTGGGGCTGGTAGAGCTCGTGGTGGCGGTAGAAACGGTGTTGGTGAGACTAGGATTGGTATGCGTGGATACCTACGAGGACCATTTCCATATGTCAGTACTATTCACTTATCTTTTCATGTTGTTATTTATGCTCCCTTCTGTGTTTACCATGTATCATTGTTGTTTATGATCATATTGTTTATTGTCTTTACTCACTAGTATCTTGCCTTTGTTCGTAGGTATGGCGGTGTCTCAACCCAACAAGGCAACAACGGAGTGGGTGGAGGAGAAGGATGCGGCCGATGAGGAGGAGGGGTTGTGGGAGAGGGCTGCAAAGAAGTTAAGAGAGGAGGATGCAGCCAAAGCGGAGAGGAAGAAGCAAGAGGCAGCTGAAGCGAAGATGAAGGCGGACATACAAATGGTAATTGACTATAGGAACTACCAAGCTAGGTTGAAGAGGGAGGAAAAGATGAGGAATGAGAAGCGTCAGAAGGATTTTGAAGCGGGTTGCAGGAAGTTGTGGGCAGAGGAGGCCGCAAAGAAAGAGTGGGCGCGCCAACGCTTCCAAGAAAGGGTGATGGAGGAGGCTTCAAGGATGCGCAAAAGGGAGGAGGAGGAGGAAGAGGAGAGGAAGAAGAAGAAGGGAAAGGGGCCTTGCTCGACACAGTAGAGCATTGTTTTCCTTGTCGTCGTGCACGCTTTAATCTTTGAACCTATTGTGTTGTCGAACCTTGTAATCCAGCGCGCTTTTCTATTTGGACCATTTCCTTTCATGAAGTTTGAACTTGTCGTCCCATGAACCTATGTTATGTACTCCTTTATGTCAAGATGTGCTACAAGTATCGTAGTTGATATGTACTGTAATGTGCTGTTAAAATGTGATATGTATGTCTTATTGTAATGTGCTGTGAAATTCCAGAGAGCTATAGCCAGTGCCAAAATTTGGAAAGTAATTGTGTGGCGCCTGACTCTAAGGCGCCACACTACACAGTGTGGCGCCTGGCTCTCAGGCGCCGCACAATTGAAACCAAGCATTCCAGTAACTTTTCATTGTGTGGCGCCTTAGTGTCAGGCGCCACACTACACAGTGTGGCGTCTGGCTCTCAGGCGCCGCACAATTGAAACCAAGCATTCCAGTAACTTTTCATTGTGTGGCGCCTTAGTGTCAGGCGCCACACTACACAGTGTGGCGCCTGGCTCTCAGGCACCGCACAATTGAAACCAAGCACTCCAAAAACTTTCCAGAGAGCAAAAGAAGCTACAGCCAGCCGAATATTTGGACCCCCCAGCGCCTAAGTCATTGTGTGGCACCTGATAGTCAGGCGCCACACTACACAGTGTGGCGCCTGTCTCTCACGCGCCGCACAATTGAAACCAAGCACTCCAGAAACTTTCCAGAGAGCAAAAGTAGCTACAGTCAGGCGCCACACTACAGCCACATAATTCAAACATAGCCTCCACCATATATCCATACAGCAAACAGAGAGGATAATAAGTCCAACAAGGATAATAAGTCTCATGGTTCTACGAGTTCAAGAAGGATAAAAAAACAACAAGTTCAACATTGCTACTAGTTCAAGACACCGACAGCATGTTTGACTTCATAAGAAAACAACCACCACAAGTTCGACATCACTACTCTTTCCTTCCTCGCGTACTCTTGCCTCGTCCCCTCTTAGTAGCTAGCTTCTTCCTCAGAACCGGCTGCGGTTCCTCCAACTCTATTTCCTCCTCATCGTCATCGTCATCGTCCATAGCTCTCATCCTCGTCATCCCTCTTGTCATACGCGAACCCTCAGCGACCGCCTTCTTTCCTTTGTCATTAAAGTCCTCAGGTGTGTACCGGTTTATTCCCCTTCTTGGCTTCAACATGTAAGCGGAGCGTTGGAAAGCATCCAACGTCATGTTGTCCTGAACCTAAAGAGAAAATTGATATCATCATGTGCAGGCGAGGTAGTGAAATATGAAAGTACTCAGTTAGCATACCTCTGGAGAGAACAAAGCGTGATCCTCTAAATTAGCTCCCGAGGTAATGTCATCGTCGTCCATACGAGCTCCGGAGGTAGTAGAATCGTCCAGGTTGGCATTGCGATGGGATGAACCGGATCTCGACAGTTCTGAATATTCTTGGTCACGACAACCTAAAATGTTGGACAGTCGCCGCAACCTTTGGCCCTGACGCTATAACATTGACAGATAAATGAGATTTACAACTAAGCAAAGAGTTCTCAAGTAGGGATGTTGAAATATGGCCAAGCACCTTGATGAAAAGTCGAAGTGCAGATTCTCCCTGTTTTCCTCTATGGGTTGTGTCTAGAATGGCCTGGGTTTCATCAGCTTGTTTTTTGACCTCCTTGCGCTATGGTTGAAACGAAAACAACATGTAAGGTAAGCAAAGATGTGTACTACTGTCCATAGATAACAAAAGAGTGCACACTTACCACAAAGTTGAGAACTGGAGCAAAAGGGGTTTGGTACCCTTCCCGGATAAGCTTGTTGTATTCGTCCTGGGCAAGTCCATCGAATAAAGTGGGATCTTCCAAGATATCCTCCTCAAAAGCCGGCGTACAAATCTCCAAACGAGTATTCTCTTGAAGCCATCGAACATAGTTGTTGAACGCAAGTGGACAATACTCGCGAAGCTGGCCATGTGCCGTTTTCTTAGCTCGCTCCACACAATGCGCAAACGAGGTGACGTACTTCTTATGATACTTATCCCAATCCTTGATCTTTCGCTGTCTCCTCCTATCCAACCTGCATGTTAAATAGCTCATTATTAGCACTATTCAAAGTTGGACGATTGTAGTTGTTTATTGTCCATGCTTTGTTACCTGTGAAGCTGCGTGTCCGTGTCCACCCACTCCGGCGGGTGAGCCTGAAACAAGCCAAATTGACGACACACACGATGGGGGAGATGGAACTCAACCGCCCAATTGCATATCAGTGGGCACTGCATAAGCCAAAGATGTTTTTCCTGCAAGCACATTGGATTGAGCTCAAACTGGAATGCATTACCAAAGCTATCCCCGACACCATATGGCTGCCATTCCACCTGCAACACAGCAGAGAAAGACAATGTTCATGTTTTCCTTTCATGTAGAGGAGTCAAGTTATTGATGTATTGTCAATGTTTACCTGCTCGGCAGTAAGCGAATCCATCTCGTTGGTGTACTGCCTCTACATAATGTTCACATCGCTCGTCATCTCCGAAACCACGTCCCACTTGTAAGCCCAAGTAGGAAGCCGTATGGGGTTGTCGTGGTCATTCCAGTCCTTGAACGTTACCCCTTTAGGGCGCCCAACTGGAAGGTGTTCCCAACTCCATACAGATAGTAGGAGCATACAACCACCAATGCAGCCGTCTCTCGAGGACCTACAACAAGCATCGTCCAACTGAACGCCAAGCAAAACATGTATCAGTTAAGTACAATAATGAAATCTAAACAAAAACTAAGTAAAAAAATTTAGTTACCTGCCGGTACAAGTAGGCCAATGCCGCCGACCCCCAACTGAACTTGTGGTTGAGGACCGCAACGCCTTCAGCCACATCCATGGAGCATTCTTGCCGCCGGCGTCAGCGAAGATAGTCCTAGAGATAACATACCACATGTACACGCGAGCATAAGTCTCGATCACATCTTCAGTGGCGCCCTGAGGACAATGCGCAAAGTTGGCTACGATCCATTTGAAAGGAGCGCCGGCGGGGACTCGGTGGTCTTTCTTCTCTCCCTCTGCTGGTTCCGGCTCCGCAGGAGACATACCAATAAGGGCCTCCATTTGTTGGCGCCATCCCTCTGAATCAGTGCTCATACAAAGAGGCTTCCCCTCGATTGGAAGTGCGGTGATCATGGAAAGATCCTGAAGAGTCACGGTCATCTCTCCGGTACGGAGGTGGAAACTGTGGGTCTCCGGCCTCCACCGATCCGTAAGTGCGGTGATTGCCGCCGCGTTCAGGTTCGGCGTCGATCGGCTCACAAGTTGAATGAAAGGAAGGAGTCCTGTCTTCTCGATGTACGGTGTGTATCGCTCATCGTACGGCATTGAAGTCGACGCCTCGTGGGACCGAATCTTGAGGGGCGCAAGATTCTGCAAACATACAAGTGATATGATTATGGTTTCATCTTTTCAAATAAACAAAATATATAAACTACCAACTAGTATGCTATCATTACCATTTTCTTCACCGACATCAAATAGGACCGGTGTTCAACGTCATAGTAATCATCCAAAAGCCACACCATCCTACATATTTCAAGATAATTATATGAGTTATACAATACAATTCATCTCAACAAATACATCTGAAAAATGATACCACAAAATGGACAAATCATACATATGTTCATACATCTGAAAAATGATACCACAAAATGGACAAATCATACATCTGAAAAATGATACCACAAACTGAACAAATCATATAAACAATCATACATATGTTCCACATATGTTCATCTAATATATATTCATACATATGTTCATCTAATATGTTCCACAAAATGGTAGCACAAATGAACAAATCATATAGGAAGACTCATTTCAATAATCATCTACTCATATACGAATCCTCATTTCGAATCCAAGCAAATCTTGCCTATCATCTTAACTTACACAAATCTGAAAAAAATGCAATATTTATCGGATAGAAAGATGGGGAACGGAGGAGATTACCTTGTAAAATGATTTGGGGAAGAAATCCACGGAAGAAAACCTCAGATCTGAAGGATTTTGGAGAGGGGATTGCGAGGAAGAGAGATTACCGCCCCCCTCAACTGCTGGAAGAACTGGTGGGGGTGGGGGAGGGGGTCGGCCCGCGGCTGGATAACCCAATGTGTGGCGCCTAAGAGCTAGGCGCCACACATAACAGTGTGGCGCCTAGATCTTAGGCGCCACACTGCGGCGTAGTGGGGTCGGGCCGTGCCACGGGGCGCCAGCGTGACAAGAGTGTGACGCCTAACACCAAAGCGCCACATAGTGCAGTGTGGCGCCTTGCTGTCGGGCGCCACACGAAAGGGTTAGGCCGGTGAATTTTTTCCGCGAACGGTTCACTCTGTGAATTAGATGCGACTTTAGGTCAAATTTGTCAAAATTGCCCCCGAAATGAGAAGAGAAATGCACGGAGGGGATTTGGCAAAGAGTGACATCGGATGGCTGTCACCTCGCCTGGAATTTAGGGTCGAACAGTAGGCAGGCAGAGCCGTGCCATCTCCGATCCGTCTCATTCCCCTCCCGTTCCGTTCTGTGGCGGCTGGCTGTGTATAAATCACTGCTCTGCTCCTCCTCCTCTGCCTCTAGCCGCGACTTCGACCCCGCCGCGGCCAACCCTACGAGCGAGCAGAAGATGGCGCGCACCACCGTGGCGGCCGCGGCAGCATAATTGGCTGGCTCCATGGCCTAGCCCCCCCTCCCTGCCACACTGTCTTGTCTACTCTGCCCACCCCATCACTCCCCTCCCCTCCCCTCCCCTCACTCACCCAGTCCCAGTCAGTCTTCAGCTGACTCGCTCTTCTCCCCTCCTCCTCACCGAGCGGAGGAAGAGCAGGTTCCTCTCGCCGGCCGATCGATCTCCGGCGGGTGAGCGGACCGCGCCTCGTTGTTGTCCCCGTGTATTCCTCCCTGTCTTTTTCTCTTGATTGATTGATTGATGGGGTTTGGTGTCGTTTGGTTTGCAGTTCACGCCGCCGCATTCAAGGCGCGCGCTTTGACCGGGCCGAGTTAAGAGGGGGCGCCGGTGGGGAGGAAGAAGAGGAAGGAAGGAAGATCCGTCTCCGGCGGCGAGGAGAGATGTGGAGATCCGCGCCCGTAAGTGCCCGCCGACCCGATCCCCTGTCCCTCCCTCGATCTCTTTTCTCGGACGGCGCTGTGGACGGTGAGATGGATCGTATCATAGATGGATGGCGCTTGGTTTTGGGGGCGGTGGACGTGGGGGGAGGGGCGGTGGTGGGATCCGTCCCCGTTGCCCCTCCTCTCTCGCCGGTGGTGGATTGGGTGCTGTCGGCGGCGGCGGCGGTGATCCGGTGGCTGACCGAGTCGAGTTGCCCCTCCGGCGGCGGTGATCCTCCCTGGCACTGAGGCGTGATTCGCGCTTTACCCAGGCTGTGTTGCGCGTCGGCATTCAGACGCGGAGAGAATGTGCATACCGAGCTGTGCTGTGCCCTGTCCTCTTGTCCTGTCGTGGCATGTGGCAGATGCCAAATGCTTTGGTTGTTGCCGTGGGTACTGATCCACCCACGATAGCGAATTCAGGAGTCGGGCGGAAGTGATATTGCGCATTGGGGAATTCATGATTTCTTGGGTTTATACAGGCGTCTGCAGGGACCATTAGTTAGTGGGGAACAGGGGACATAAACTGAGATCAGATTAGTTTGTTTGGCTTCCCTGGAGGTGTTCTAGGTGTACTGATGCTTGTGAGAAAAAAAGTTCATTTAGACATAAAGAATAAGTTTGTTCTCGGTGCGGCGTTATTCTGGTGTATTGGTGTTACCTTGCATATCCATACAAACAGAGTAGAATGAAGCCTGCTTGCAACTCTTCATTTCACATGTTCCGTGTCCGTAGAAACAGGGTAGAATGATGGCTACTAACCTTACTCTTTTTTATTTTCTTCTAGGTATTTCAGGCACTTTTGGTTTTCCTAACAATAATGGAGACCCAATGGTCCAGCGTATCCGGCATGTACTGCGCGGACATGGCATCGACAGTCTACCGTCCTCATAGTGTCACCATAACTGAGTTTGGCGCTGTAGGGGATGGCGTGACTCTCAACACAAAAGCATTCCAGAATGCCATCTTTTACCTCAATTCATTTGCAGACAAGGGCGGTGCGCAGCTCTTTGTGCCTGCTGGAAAGTGGCTGACAGGGGGGTTTAATTTGATCAGCCATCTCACTTTGTCCCTGGACAAGGACGCAGTAATAATCGGATCTCCGGTAATATATCTCACAGCTCTTGCACATAACAATTTTACATCCTGTTACTATTTTGAATTGTATGCTTATGCTTATGACATGGCGCACATGCACATGCTTGCATCCTGTTACTATTTTGAATTGTATGCTTTATGACATGGTGCACATGCACATGATATCTTGTATTGTCATGTTTGTCAGAATTTCCTCTATATAAAAATACTATTGAGTAATGCAGAGTCTATATATGTAATTTTCTTATATGCTTTTCAAAATGCTGTTTTCTTGAAGTCTAAAGGCAACTGAACAAACAGTAGTAAATTCTAACTTCATTGATTGAAAATATTGTATTTGCAGGACTCATCCGATTGGCCTGTCATAGACCCTCTTCCATCATATGGGCGTGGTAGAGAGTTACCCGGAGGAAGACACCAGAGCCTAATTTTTGGATCGAATCTGACAGATGTAATAATTACTGGTTAGTAACTACTTTGCGGCTATGCTTGCATCAGCGACCTTTTATTATTGTTATTATGCTGGTTCCTTTGCAAGTGTGTTAATCTAGTAGTACTCTCAACAGGTGCTAATGGTACAATTGATGGTCAAGGGGCCTATTGGTGGGATTGGTTCCACAACCACACACTTAATTATACTAGGCCGCATCTTGTTGAGTTGATGTACTCCACCAATGTTGTTATATCCAATTTGACATTCAGGAACTCTCCGTTTTGGAATATACATCCTGTATATTGCAGGTTGATTTTCTAAATGGCCACTTGCTTTCATTTAGAACTTAAGAATTTATCTACAAATGAAAAATTAACCTAGAATTTTTGCTGAATAAACAGCCAGGTTATTGTTGAGCACGTCACAATCTTAGCACCATTGAATTCACCAAACACTGATGGCATTAATCCAGGTAATATGAAGCTTTGATTTGTTTTTCAACTTCAGGTCCATCCCTGCTATTCTTACTGATATACTTGTTTATGTCCCATTTTAAACTGTGCCTTTGGGTAAACCAAAAGGAAAACCATTGTTTCTTGCAATATCATGTCACATGCTCTCTTTTTAATGATAGTTCCCTTCCATTGTGTTTGAAAGTTTATTTTAACTTCCATTTATAGCTGTGATTCTGATAAATATGTAAATTCATCACACTTTGTTCGTACAGATTGCAGTTAACCAGTTCAAAATAATTTATTGTCTTCGCCAAAGTTATTTTTGCCTTACCATCTGAGAAAATGTAGTACCAAAAATGCCAAATAATCTAAATATGAAAATTGTAAGATGAAACTGTTAATTCAGATCTTCAGATGCAACTGTAAGCTAGCTATTTAGATGTACAATGTACAACAATTTTGAGACCGTCTTTATTATGCAATCAGAAAAGGTGTAAAACTGCCCTGTAATGTTCACCTGAAGTACTAATGCAACTCCATATCTATGCAGATTCGTCCACGAATGTTTGCATCAGTCACTGTTATGTCAGAAACGGAGACGATGTTATTGTCATCAAAAGTGGTTGGGATGAGTACGGAATTTCTTTTGCTCAGCCTAGCTCCAATATCAGCATCAATAACATCACAGGGGAGACAGGTGGCGGTGCGGGAATTGCCATTGGAAGTGAGATGTCAGGTGGCATATCTGAAGTCCGGGCTGAAGGCCTCCGCATTGTGAACTCGTTGCATGGGATCAGAATCAAGACCGCTCCAGGACGTGGAGGATATGTAAGGAACGTGTATATAGCTGATGTGAGCATGCACAATGTTTCGATGGCCATCAGGATCACTGGAAACTACGGCGAACATCCTGATAACAAGTATGACAGAAATGCTCTCCCCATTATAAGCAACATTACAATTGACAACGTCGTTGGAGTTGATGTTGGCGTTGCTGGCATCTTGGAGGGCATTGAGGGCGACAACTTCAGCAGCATATGCATCTCCAATGTCTCTCTCAGCGTACGATCCAGGCATCCATGGAATTGTTCGCGTATCCAAGGCTATTCCAACTCTGTGACCCCAGAGTCGTGCGAGCAACTCAGAACAGATTGTGAAGAGACAGCAATCTGCTACAACGGTGGTAGTTCTTTAGCCGTTCGTTCACGGGCGTCCATACATAATAAGCCCAGTGCCAACATATTACTAAATTCTTTACTGCGGATGGTCTCGCTGTAATGTAGGTAGGTATAGATGCTTGTTATTTGTTGCAAAGGGGCTTTGCGTCATGGGATGCGTCCTGTTAGTCATGTATATCTTATTCTTGCCATCATTTTTTGCTTAGATTGCAGTTTCCTTCTTGTATATAGATGTGGAGATGAATTTTAGTCCTGGCTTGTTCTGTTACCATCTTTGATTTGTGCTCTGTATGTTTTTAGAGCCTTGTTGGAGCATGAGAACAGAAGCAAAATTATTGTATATTTCAATTTTGAGTCATAGATTTAAGAACAAAACATTTGGATATGTCGGATTTTGTGTGTAGGTTCTATTCCCTCCGTTTCTAAATATAAGTCTTTTTACATATTCCATGAATCTACACTCTAAAGTATGTATATATACATCCGTATGTAGTTTGCACTGAAATCTCTAAAAAGACTTATATTTAGGAACGGAGGGAGTAAATTGCATGTTGAGTAGCATCTAAAGTATGTCTATATACATCCGTATGTAGTTTGTAGTGAAATCTCTAAAAAGACTTATATTTAGAAACGGAGGGAGTAAATTGCATGTTGAGTAGCAGGAAATGGCTTTTATGCATGAACTGAAAGTCTGAAACGCAGGAGGAAACTTAGTGTCAGAAACTTCAAGCAGGTGAAGACGAACATATTATTATTAAGTGATTTCTGCTATGGAAGAAATGAAACAAAAAACGCGTACTGAAATGCATGAGGAAACTTGAGAAGGCTCGAAAAACTGTGTTTAGGGCCAGTTCTTTTGAGTAGCTCTGTGGAAATAAGCTGCTATAGAAATAAGCCCCAAATAAGCTGTTGTGAAAATAAGCCCGTGAAAATAAGCCATCCAGTTCTTTTCAGTTTCTGTCATTCAGCTTATTTCTCATATGTCACATGAATAGTCTGTAATACCCTCGAACGAGCTGCTCCTCGGGCCGAAGGCCAGCACCTGGGGGGAGGAGAGTCGGGCATGGCGGCTCACGGGATGGTCGGCGGCGGCTGAAGGGGGCCGACGGCGGCTGCGACTGCTGATGGGGGCCGATGGCGGCTGCGGCTGCTGATGGGGGCCGGCGGCTGCGACTGTTGATGGGGGCCGATGGCGGCTGCGGCTGCTGTTGGGGGCCAGCGGCGGCTGCTGATGAGGGGGCTGACGGCCGCGGGTGATGATGGGGTCCGGCGGCGGCTGCCGCTGATGGGGTCCGGCGAGGCGACTGCTGATGGGGTCAGGCGGCGGGGTGACGAGCAACCCTAGCTATCGCCCGTGCGTGTGGACGAACGCGAGGGCAAGGGGATGAGGCGCGGTGGCATTCTCGTTGTAAAATGTGCGACAAACAGGGGCATTTGGTTGTACCCCTTCGATTGTAAGTGGGCTTCTGCGGGAAGCTGCCCTCCCCCCAGCTTTTTTCCATTGTGAAGGAAGTGAGGATGGAAATAAGTTGAGCTAGCTTCTCCAAAACGAGTTATTTTGGGCTTCTAGCTTATTTCTGCAATAAGCTGCTAGAAGCTGCAAAAGAACTGGCCCTTAGTGATTTTTGCTATGTAAATATGAAACAGAACATATGAACAAATTACATGTTGAGGCTAAAAAACTGTATTCAGTGATTTTTGCCCATGTAAACTATGAAATGTCGCATTCATACACTTGAATTTTTTGAAGATCTTATTATCACCAACAATGTATCCAAATTAGTATATCTCAGAATTAAGAAAGATCGAATGGAATAGAAAAGTAATAGCGGTCTTCCTCAAACAATAGCATACTTATTTCTGAGAAATACGAGCATAATGATAAATCAAATGGTATATTCAAATTTGATAGTTTGTAGTCCATGACCAATGACATAATGTTAACAATTACATTATTTTTTCTGAGCATCAAGGTCTTTCATGATGTGAAATTCTACCATGTCTTTGCTACACATTAGTACATTCGAAATTTCTCTTTGGTGTTCTCAAAGACTTGTTCAGCAAGCAGGGCTCCATTCCCATCAGCTCGCTTAATCTCCATGTTGGCCTTCTGGTAGAACCCAGTTCCTCTCAGAGCATCAGCAATGAAGTCGTCGAATCCAATGGCAATAGCAGCTTCTGCCTTGGCTCCATACACCAGCCTCTGCATTGAATATTCAACAAGATTGCTAAGAAAAGATCAGATAAACATATTGTACCAGAAGAGGAATGGTAAGGTAAAGGATGAACCTTGATCCGGGATAGATGAACAGCCCCAAAACACATCGGGCAAGGTTCACATGATGCGTACATTTCGCAATCCGACAGCTCAATCTTTCCAAGCTTTTTGCAAGCCTAGAGTACAAGCGAAAACTGATTGTGTGAGACAGATAACCAAACAATGGAAAGAAACTAAAATAAAACGCAAAAAAACCATGCATTATATAGCGTCTCAGAGGGAATACGAACCATATGACCTAGTGCCATTAACAACAGCCCTTGGTAGATTGTTTAGAAAAATAAATGCATGTTCTTATGTCAAAATAAATATGTTCTATTTTATCCACTAATGTTGACAGTAGCTACTCTGTTACCATTCGGCAAGGAAATTACAAAATATAAAGGCTATCCATCAATGATAACTCATCCATTACCAACCTTTCTGATGAAAATAAAAAGCAATTGTTAGGCTGGTAGAGTTTGTTTGCATCACTATGGAACTTTAGCCCTGTCTTCAATAAATTATAAAACACGCTTGAACAGACAACTTTATGTAGTCACACTGAAGTAGCTTAATTTGACAACGTGATACAAGATAACATCACTACTAGCGTGAGAATCAGGAAAGCTGAAGATCTAAAACATGAAGATGTACAAGAATGGACAAAGAGGCCAGAACATATGCCATCTCAGCTGTGTAGACAGGTGGGCACAAATAACAATACATTCTAAAAGGAAGTAATGGTACTGGTTCCATACATTGGCTACTACAGGAAAAATTCAGTAGCAAAATGTAAACAGCAAGTGCCAAGTAGTTGGTGGGGATAACCTCTGTGCACATGGCACCCTACCTCTCTTATTGCAGTGACTTCAGCATGTGCAGTTGGATCGGTGTTGTTCAAAACCATGTTATGGCAACCAACTATTACTTCATCGTTGCGGACAACAACCGCACCAAATGGGCCTCCATGTCCACAGTCAACTCCTTTGTAAGCCTCCTCTACCGCTTTTGACAAGAACTTGTGATCCCTATCTTGTACGGCTGTTGAACGAAGAAGCAAAACATAAGCATAAACAAGAAAGCCTTTTGAGCAGCTCGAAAATAACAAATGTAGCAAAGGGTTCTGCAATGGTCAGATATGGCATGTCTTGCAGTCCAGTAAGAACTAGAGGGAGGACAAATGGTGATTAATACCTTCCTGGTGACCAGGAAACGCAGAAGCAACTGAGATAGTCCCATCCCTGGTCTCCACAACTGCAAAAGAAGGAAGCAGATGATTACCGAGTCACCCAAGTTACTTGATAATTTGCACATGATTTACCCCAAAATCCAGAGCCCAGGTAGAAGAAACTATGTGAAATGTGTAAAGTAAGAAGAAACAAACCAACAGACAATATCCCCCATGAAATTTGGAAGACTGACTGCGTGTAACCGGAGCAGAAAACAAAGTACAGGACTGGCAATCTATGTGCAGGCGTACGGTGAGGAGCGCATCAGTTTACATATCCAGACAGCAGACACCTTGTTTTTCCAATTCTGTAGTATGATTTTGTGTGGTGTGCATTGTTTGGCAAAACTAACTAGCAGACTTGTTCTAGGTGTGGCAAAACTAGCGGAATTCCCAGATGCGGCAAAAGCAGAGCCCTGCCTTTGCCTTTTTTTATGGGCAGTTGGGCGCCATTGCTCTGTTTTTGGTGGGCGAGCGCAGAGCAGAGGACCCGAAACGAAACGAAACGACCGCATTTCCCCACCGTCCAGCAAGCGCGCGAGGATCCGCCCCGCGCTCGTCGGATCGACCGACGCAGCGCGGGAGGCGGCGGCCGAGAGGGACTGACTAAGAAGGAAAACAGTAGAGGTAAGGACCAACGCGACCGATCCGGAGCGGAATGAATTGCCGCCGGCCGGCCGGTGGCGATCCGCGGGCGGGCGGGCGGATGGACGGATGGGAACGCGCGGCGTGGGTATGCTTACCCTTGGCTTCCTCCATGGCGGGCGCGGGGGGAAGGCGAGCGGATCGGCGGCGGAGCTCCCCGGGCGAGATGCGCGAGGGTCGGTGCGTCCGTCCGTGGGAACGGGAACGGGGGATATGGAAATGGAAGCTGGGAAGGAAAGTGCGTGCCTGCTCTGCTCCGCTCTGCTGGGTCGTCGTTCGCGTGCGTGGCGTATAAATAGGGCCGCGCCGGGCCACTGGCGCTGGCGGAGGGCCGGACGCAACCGGATAGGGATAGAGAGGGAGAGGGAGGGAGGCAAGCAAGCGGCGATCGACGCCGACGGTGGACCGGGAGGGCGGCGCGTGACGGACGGACGGACGGCGGTGATGGAGCGGCGGGCGGGACGGCCCACTGTCCGTAGGTCGGTCGGTCGCGTGTGCCACGCATGTGCATTTTACCCGTTTCCTTTCGAGACGTGGGATGGATGAGCCGACACGAAAGGCTGACGTGTTCGTGGGATCGGATCCGAACATGGCCTGCGTCACCGGGATTCTTCCTCATCTTAGCGCCGCATGTGCGGTTTTATATTATTTACAAGAAAATAAAGCCGTGAGACCCAAGACCAGCCATCCTTTCTCTCTAAGCAGAAAGAGCTTAATTAATTAATCAAACCGTTTTGTTAAAGCACATCTAGATGCTCTAAGAGCAAATATAATAGGTCCTAGTCAGCTGGCTATAAGATGTTCCACATCCGCAAAATCCTAGCTGGAAGAGAGAGAAAATAGGAAAGAGAAGGGAGCCGGCGCTTCATCTATCGCCCGGCGATAGCACAAGCTTCGATGAAATGGAGCTGCATGCAGCCCGCGCGAGGACTAAAGGCAGGTGCGAGCCAACCACTATGCTCTTCCTTGCATCTCTCTCCATGCAGGCATTACAGGCTACAGCTAACCTACAGCCAGTTTATTATATGAGCAGGCTATATAGCTGGCGTGGCACTAGTATAGAGCCGGCGGCAAGCTCTTCTATTAGCTTTGCTCTAAGTATATCTAAGTCCTATGCCATTGATTCTACCCTACGATTCGTTCAACCATTTTCTCTTGTCTTTTCAGCTTTTCTTTTTAGTTTAATTGAGTCATTTAAATGTGCAATAACTAAAATACATCTGGATGTGCCCTGGACAGACCCTCAAACTTGATCGAATTATCCATCAAGCTTTTTTGTTATTAAAAACACAGTGCAAGACGCGGACACACACCGTATTACTATGAGCACCCCTCTTCGATTTACTGACAAATCATTGATCAAATTAAATCAAACATCCATAATTTTGAAAAAAAGTCTCTACAAATATGCAAACATCAATCGTTAAACTGGTTTCATCACACTCGTCATACGATCTATGTTCATACTTCCTCCGTTTCATAATGTAACGCGTATTTTACTTTTCGAAAATCAAACGTGTTTGCGTCTGATCAAGTTACATAAAATACTAAATTAATAAAACATGAAAGTGTACATCATGATGAATCCAACGATACTGATTTTGTGTTATGAATGTTATTTTTTTCTTCAAATTTTGGTCAAACATAAACATGTTTGACTTTTAGAAAATAAAATATGCACTACATTCTCGAACGGAGAGTACTACCTCATTTCCAGTTTGGAAGGCTCACATGTACCCCTATGTTAATGATTTAACGAACGTATCAAGACTTCTATATCACAAATACATCATTAGAAACTTCAAATACTATATTTCCTAGTGGTATAGCTTGGATGATATATAATACTCCCTCCGTTCCTAAATATAAGACCTTTTAGAGATTTCACTATGGACTACATACGGAGCAAAATGAGTGAATCTACACTCTAAAATACGTCTATATACATCCGTATGTAGTTCATAGTAGAATCTCTAAAAGGTCTTATATTTAGGAACGGAGGGAGTATGCATTTCATTGGTAAAATGGATGACCTAGATACACGCACAGGACCTATAAACAGGAAAGGAGGAAGTACATGTGGATATTGTTTTTTTAATGAGCTTGGTCAAATTTTAAGTTGTTGCGGAATATGAAGCCCTCCTTCATATGGCCCGCGACTCGCGGTCTCCATGAGAATTCGCCGCGTGGTTAGCCACGGAGACTGCGACCTGGAAGTGCAACAAGTGACAAAAACTCTTTGCATTCAACTTCTTCATGACACTAGGTAGTATACAGGGGCCCTCCAATTTTTTGCAATCCTCCTCCTCTTCTTCCTTTGGATTACCATCTTCCTTCCAATTTTGTCCACCAACTGAAACATTAGGGCATTGCGCTTGTTGATCCAATTGTTGAAGCACTCGGCCCATTTTTTTTGTCACATAATCCACCTTTGAGGAAGTGGAAAATATGCTTATATACCAAAGCCTATTGTTTTTTTTCCAATACTCTATTGTTTTAAGTTTTTCCTCATGTATGGCTGCCATGTGGGCTTCGAAAGCTTCAGGACTCCATGAATACGCTGCTGGCCACATACTGTCATCAAATGCTTTATGACTAAACTTTTCCTTAAAATTGACAAGCAGGTTGCGCATGCATTCCCTATGTTTAACATACATATACACGACTTCATGCATCATCAATCCCTTTTCTTGCATCCGAACATACTACAAGTCCAAGTGGACATCCAATAGCTTGATGAAGATTCTCCATGAACCACACCCAACTTCATATTAATTCCGAGTCAATAATTCCATAAGCAATAGGGTACAACCAATTGTGTCGATCAACAACACAAGCAGTTGCTAGATGACCTCCATACTTCCCTATCAAATGAGTAATGTCCATTGCCAAGTAGGATCGGAAACCAGCCAAAAATCCATCGCACAAAGGCTTGAATGCAACAAACATCTTCACAAATCACTTTTTTCCTTTGTACTCCATGTGATCAATGACCACTATGGTTCTAGGACATCTCTTTTCAACTTCAACTTTCCAAGCATATAACTTGTCAAATGAATCACCCCCCCAATTACCAAATATCATGTTCAATGCTAGCCCACTTCCACAGTAGAGTTCGTTGTAACTGATCCAAATCTTCTACTTGTCATGCAATTGACGAGCGATACTTTTATGCTCATTCCACCAACCAGATAATCCGGAATATCCGAGAGAATCACTCCCATACAACTAATGACTAATGAATGCAAAAAATGTGAAATCCTTTGTTTAAGGCATTTTCGCAAGAAATGGGCACAAACATGAAGGAAAATCATCACATAGAAGGAAAAATGAAGTGCGGAGACCAAGCCAAGGCAAATGGAGGCGCCAACAGGGAGACAAAGTAGAAGATAGTGCACAACACAACCTCCACGATCTTATCGCACGCCATCAATACAGTGGCATCCAACTAAACAAATTTTATAAAGGGGGCCATTCCAAATTCGCAATAGAGGGGAATCCATCGACGAAACATAGAACTAGAAGCCATTTACAAACCCTAGCCGTAGTCATTTCCCATCCCATCTCCGTAACCTTCATCCCATCATCACCGCAACCATCTCACTCGAAGTTGGACATACTTGTAATCGTTGAGTTGATCTACCTCAAGATCTTGAGTTGTGGTCTAAACCCTAACGATGATGATGAATGAAACTGTCTATCATAATGATCTATCGACTAGCCTGGCCTCGACTTATATAATGTACCGAGGTCTAGGATAACAAGAGTCATAGTCGGCTACATCGATGGAGAGGAGTCCTTGTCTTGAACTCGTAATCACCAAGTCTTGTGGAATCTTCCTCATACATGTCATGGGCTGCCCGAAGTGGCTCAATAGTGAACTGTCATGGGGTGCTCGGCCCGATCCACCTGGTCGGGAGACGACACGGTGAGTACCCCGTAGTCCAAGACACTGTCACCCGTCTTGGTCGCTTTTTTTTCACCGGTCAACGACCGGACCATCCGTCTACTGATTTGAGAGGGGTTTGAGGCGCCCCACCATAAATACTCTTAGAGCATCTCTAGCAGATCCCGTAAAAGGGGCCATCCTGCAAAATAACCGTTGGTTTACGGGACGAGGGCGTCTTTCTCGTCCTGACTAGATCCCGCAAAATCGTCCATCCTGTAAATTTTTTATGGGATCCTCAATATTCTGAGTCGTATCCTCTATATCTGCGAGATTGGGGGCAATATTTTATAGGGACCCGAAAAAGAAGAAATGTTTGCCGTGAGGGATCTTTCAGCTCCCGCCATGGTCTTCCCCGAGCGCGACCTCGTTGAAACGTCTCGACGCTGGTGACTGCCAAACTCTAGCTACCCCCCACGAGTTGTCGCCACGAGGTGCGTCCACCGGCGCGAGCTAGCTAGCTAGCCACCGCCGCTAGCTAGTTTCTGTTGCTGCTTGCTCCTCGCGTCCGCCCCGCGCTCCTCGTTCTGCTCCACGGTGGCACTGCCACCGGCAAAACGCGCGCTCCTCCTTGCATTGCGGCACCTCCGCCCAACCCCGTGTCTCGTCTGCGAATAACCCAATTGTAATATTTATTTTGCTTATAGGAGGCTTTATACTATTTTGCAGGGACCTCAAATGATATATGCGGGATTTGTTCTGCCGACATACACGTGATTCCATAAAAACGTTTTACAACATCCTCTAAAACGATTTTGCAGGACGGAAGTTTACGGGATTTGCTAGAAATTCTCTTATTCCTTAACAAATTAGACGATCTCCTATCTTGCAAAATCATTTGGGGCGCGAGGTACGGCGGCTTGCCACCGGTAGCAAAGGGGAAAGAGGATGGGAACTAGGAAAGTGACTACGCCGCGAGGAGATAGAGCAGACGCTGTTCCAGATGGGGCCGACGAAGGCACCGGGACCGGATGGTCTCCCGGCGATGTTTTATCAACGACACTGGTTGTTGGTACGAGAAGATGTATGTCGGGCGGTGCGTGATTTCTTAGGTAACACTGCAGCCCCGGATAGTTTTAATGCTACAGTTTTAGTGATGATTCCAAAAGTGAACTCACCGGAGTTACTATCACAATTTCGACCCATCAGCCTATGTAATGTTTTATACAAAATTGCTGCAAAGGTGCTTGCTAACAGATTAAAACTTGTCCTTCCTGTGTTGATCTCGGAAGAACAAAGTGCGTTTGTACCAGGAAGACTCATAACAGATAATGTGCTAGTGGCGTATGAAAGTGTTCATGCGATAAGGACAAGGAAGAGGAAGAAGCCGTTGTGTGCGGTGAAACTCGATATGATGAAGGCGTATGACCGGGTAGAGTGGATCTTCTTAGAACAAATGTTGACACGCTTTGGTTTTGCGCAGGGCTGGATAACAATGGTGATGAGATGTGTTACTTCGGCAAATTTCGTGGTAAAGTTAAATATGGGCTGCTCCAGGAGCTTTAGGCCGTCAAGAGGATTATGCCAAGGAGATCCCCTATCACCCTACTTGTTCTTATTCTGTGTGGAGGGTTTTTCAGTTATTTTAAAAAAAGCACAAGAGAGCCAAGTAATTAAAGGTGTCTCATTTGGGAGCACTGGCCCCCATGTGACACATCTGTTGTTTGCTGATGATAGCATTGTGTTCTTGGAAGGAACCCAGGATAATATGTTAGCATTGAGGGATATATTGCAGAAGTATGAAGCGGCCTCAGGCCAAAAAGTTAATCTACAAAAATCATCTATATTCTTTGGAAAGGGCTGTGTTCAAGAGGGGAAAGGGGCGCTCATGTTGGCTATTGGAATTGAAACTGAAGCCCTTAGTGAGAGATATCTAGGACTACCAACAGTGGTTGGGAGGTCCAAGGATGGAACGTTCAAATATGTCACGGAGAGTGCAAAAGGCAAGGTGTCTGGATGGAAAGGGCAAGGATTATCGAAAGCAGCTAGAGAAGTTCTTGTAAAATCTGGGCTGCAGTCCACACCGACGTTCACTATGAGCTGTTTTCAACTCACGAAGAAGATGTGCGGGAACCTGACTTCAATTTCGTCAAATTTCTGGTGGGGAACTGAAAGCACAACATGCTCCCTTGGTGGTTTTGATAATTCATGACAACATACATTGTCTCTTGGACTAATATTTCTACCTAGTATATTTCAGGTGAAAGTCCATAGCGAGAGATGGGTTGGCAAAAAGGATTGTGGAGAAACCCCTAGATGCAAGGAAATGGATTGGCAAAGCTTCAAGCAAGATGACTCTACATTTTACTTTGTGAGAAATCACCTTGACTCCATAGGAAAGCCAATACTATTAAAAGGGGGTAAGGTACTGTTGGTGAACAAGATGCTCCACGTGCACAAGTGATAGTCACCAAAAACACCCACAAACTCTCCCACAAATTCTGTCTAAAGCCATTCATGAAAATCGGTGAAGCCAACATTTTCCACTCGGTTCCACCGATTCCCAAACTCAGACAAAGCCATGGCAAACCCTAGCACATCGGTGCAACCGATCCCACTTCGGTGCCACCGAGTTCAGCTTGCCAACTTTCTATTACCTCGATTCACAAAATCGGAATTTCTGAGTTTTTGGATCGGCGTCACGAGATTTGGATTCTGACCGTTGGACACCTGATCGGTACCGCCGAGATTTCTATATCGGTCTCACCGAGATTCAAAAGTTGCTACCTTTGGAGTAACTCGGTACCACCGAGTTTTACACTTCGGTGTCACCGAGTTGGTCACTTTAGGTGTAACGGTTGGATTTTGGAGATGCCTATATATACCCCTTCACCACCACCCACTCAAAAGAGAAGCACTCAGAACTATTCCATACTTGCCCCATCCAATTTTCTGAGAGAGAGCCACCTACTCATGTGTTGAGATCAAGCTATTCCATTCCTACCATATGAATCTTGATCTCTAGCCTCCCCAAGTTGCTTTCCACCAATTCAATCTCTTCCACCAAAGCCAAATCTGTGAGAGAGTGATTGTGTGTTGAGGAGTCTATCATCTTGAAGCACAAGAGCAAGGAGTTCATCGACATTACCGAGCCTATTACCTTTTGGAGGGTGGTGCCTCCTAGATTGGTTATGTGTCGCTTGGGAGCCTCCTACTTCGTGTTGTGGAGTTGAACCAAGAAGTTTGTACGGGCAAGGAGTTCGCCTACTTCGTGAAGATCTACCCATAGTGAGGTTAGTCCTTCGTGAACGGAAGCCGTTATGGAATAGTCAAGGTTGCTACTTCGTGGACCCTTATGGGTGGAGCCCTCCGTGGACTCTCGCGACCGTTACCCTCCGTGGGTTGAAGACTCCATAAACGTGGACGTACGATAGCACCACCTATCGAAACCACGGGAAAAATCTTCGTGTCCCTCATGCGTTTGATCTCCCTATCTCAACTCCTTACTTCCATGTGCAATGTCTTTACCTTCCGCTGCCATACTTGTTGACTTGCATGTGTAGGGTGTGCTAGACTTGCTATAATTGCTAAAATCTGCCAACCAATTAACTTGGGAAAATGTTAGGTTTTATATTTTCTAATAGTCTATTCACCCCCCCTCTAGACACACACTTCTAGTGATCCTACAGGAACAACAAATGGTGAACGAAAGGTGCATTGGCTGTCATGGGAAAAAATGTGCAGTGCTAAGAGGGAGGGGGGCTGGGCTTCAGAGACCCGGCTGCCTTCAATCAAGCACTACTCGCTAAACAAGTGTGGAGAGTATTGCAGCATCCGGAATCCATACTTGCTAGGGTATTGAAAGCTAGATATTTCAAGAACGGGTCGATCTTGAATGCAACATGCCCCTCCGGGGCCTCATATACGTTCCGGAGTATTATTTTTGGATGAGACCTATTAAGAGAAGGTGCTATATGGCGCATCGAAGATGGGTCCCAGGTCAACATTCATCATGAAAATTGGATACCAAGAAGAGGGAGTTTGCGGCCACTTGGACAGATATATATACAGGGAGTGACCAAGATTCAGGACCTAATGACACCGAATGGAAGATCATGGAATGAAAGTCTGGTTGACCAAATGTTCACTGAGGATGATGCCAAAGATATCAAACAAATTGCCATTGGGGGACCAAACATGCAGGATTATATCGCGTGGAACTATACAAAAAATGGAGTGTTCACGGTGAGATCAGCCTACCACTTGAGAATGATTCTGAACCGACTAAGGACTGGACGGCCGGGCCCTTCTTCATCGGTTCATACATACAAGGGTTGGCTTGGTTTGTGGGACACGTGTGCGCCAAACAAGGCAAAGATTCATATGTGGAGGCTTATGAGGAATGGCTTGGCGGTAGGGACGGAGCTCCTTCGACGCCGGATCAAGGCTGGTGTCTTTTGTGTGGCATGTGGAAGTGAAGAGACTCTTATGCACAGGTTTTGGACGTGCCCACACTCTATCCTCGTCTGGAAGCTCTTGCGCCCGGAGAAAGGAGTTTTGGTGGCAGTCCCACCGAGCAACATCGACTCCTCGGGTGCATTAACATCTTGGTTGCACGGATGGTTCGCGGAGGCGGGAGATGACGAGAGAGCAGCGATGGTCCAAGCTTGCTACGAGATATGGTTGGCAAGAAATGAGGCTAGGGATGGCAAGAGGATTGCAGCGCCACATGAAATAATGCTGTCTGTGAGCTCTTTCATGGTGGAGTGGACAGCTGTTCACAAGAAAGAGCCTCCGCCGGCAATGGAAAAGAAAACATACAAGTGGATTCCACCGGCAGAGGAATGGATCAAAGCAAACTCGGATGGTGCGGTGGATAAGCATGGCGATAAGGGAGGGGTGGGCGTGATATTAAGGGGTCATGCTGGTGACTTCCGTGCGGGCGCGTGTCATTTCTACCGTCATCAGGTGGAGCCGGAGATGGTAGAGATACTGGCATGCAAAAGAGTTGTGGAGTTGGCTGCCGAGATAAATGTTCAAAAACTGCACCTTGAGACGGACAATAAGACGGTGGCGCTGATGCTACAGAGCGGGGACAAGAACTTGGCAGCTGCTGGTCCAAAAGTGGAGGAGATTAAGGACATGTTTCACTTCTTCCAAGAGGTGAAAGTATCTTGGGTAGGACGTTCTGCGAATTCTGCCGCGCATAAATTTGCTAGGGTAGGTGTTGGAGACGAGCTGTGCAAGGTTTGGCTAATGGTGCCACCTGACTTTGTTCTTAATGTGGTCTCTGATGAGATCCCGAACATGTTTTAATTAAATAAAGCGGCAATTACCCTAAAAAAAGAGACTACGCCGCGAGGGTGGCGCGCGGGTGACGTCACGCTCGTGACGGACGGCGGTGATGGACCGGGACCGGTGGAGCGGCGGTCGGTCGCGCAACAGAAACGTGCATCACGTAGCACGAAGCTGTGGCGCTTTCTTTCTTTTTATGTGCATCGATTCGACGGGGACGCCAGAGACGATGTGTCTCATGAGATCGGGGCTTGGTCTACGTCAACGCGATTTCTTTTTCATTTTTATCGTCATCACCATGGACATCAGACAGGAAAGATGCTCGCGCCCATGCGCACTCACCAAGAATTGCAAACCTTGTCACGAGTGGAATGCGCCACCTCACGATTATTACGAGGCAGTATAGCACAGGTTCTCACGCCAACGTGCTACGGCGTTCGTATCCGCGTGTGAGCACGAACGGGTTCGTCTTCTCTGGCTGGATAATTTTCTTTTATCAGCTGTTCGCGTCAAACTATAATCTCCAACAAACAGGGAATTCAGTCTTCAATCTTGATCAACGCATTGCTCAACACGGCTAGGGAAATGGCTAAACGCCACACCATATATGATAAAATAATTGTATCATTTTTTTATCCCTTCTTATCTTCTGCCTTGGTTCACGTACGGAGTTAAATGAGTGAACAAACACATAGAAACGGTGTACTCAGCCAACCCATTCAGATGATTTCATCACTGTTACGTACTGCCTTGGTTCACGTACTCTGCCTTGGTTCACGTACCGAGTTAAATGAGTGAACAATATAGTCATTTTTTTTTTACCTTTTCTAGTTATTCATCGGTTTTTGTTTGTATTATTTTGTTTTACTTTCTTTTTTATTTTTGTTTCATCTTTTTTTATCCGTCCCTTTCTTCATTTTTTGGTTCTTCAATTCACTTTTTTGTACGTTCTTTTCCTTTCCTTTTCAATTCATAATAGTACAAATGAAATTTCTCATGCATATATGAATATATTTTTAAATACATGTTGAATATTTTTTAAATGCACAATGCACTTTTTATAAGAAAAAGTTGTCCATGCAATTTAAGTAATTTTCACATAAATTTTAAAAGTATTTCATTTATATTTTCTAAAAAAATACCCTTAAAAATTATGTAGCTATAGAAAAGTGTTCATATTTTTTTAAAAATATATTTGTATTTTTGTTTGAAACTCGGCTGGAAACGAGAACAAATATGGGAAACCAAATGGAAAAAAGAGGCTAAAACCACACCGGTTCCCAGTTTTGATGTGTTCGAACTTTTTCTAGTCTTGAACAACACATTGCTCAACAGGAAATGGCTAAGCGCCACACCGTATTACCAAATAATCGTTTCGCAAACTTTTCTTGTCCTGATATCTTTTCATGTGGGGAAAGCTCTGAAGGTATTGTGTTGTTGCTTCTCTGATGGGACAATCTAGACAGGGACATAACACTAACCCACACTCAATCTTTTCGTTCAGAACATTTTTTTCTGATAAAGGGGATGTATTAATATCGCGAAGATATCAATTACACCCAGCCTCTGCACCAAAAAGATGTCCAAAAACATCAAGGATGCACACAGCCAAAAAAGAGAGAGAGAAATAGAAAACAAAGACCCCGTCACGGTGATGATACACAGGATTATATTAAAAATTCAGATGTAATGAAAAATCACACCGAGAGTATAAAAGATTACAACAAGGTCCACAGACCACCCGATGAAGATCCCGCATGCTGGAGTGGGATGAGAGCGCGCCACCATCGCTGCCGGTCCTCTCAGAGCTAGTACCCTTGTCGTGTAGACAACCATGACGTACATAAGTCTTCAACCTCGTCCACCAAGGACCAGCACACCAGAGACACAACCATCGGCTACGAATCTCCACGCAAATCTAGAAATCGGCCCCCACAAGCACACCAGGACCCAACCTCCGCGCCCGCCGGCGCAACTACGAAGAGGAAGGGGGGGGGGGGACTCACAAGGACCCGAAAGCCGCCCACGTGTTGGCACCACCAGCACGGCAAGGGAAGGGAAGAGCGATGGATTTATGAAGTTTAACTCCAGCACGACTTTTCTTTTCTTTTCTTTTCTGAGGAAACTCTCCAGCATGGCTTTCTTTAGCTTTAGCCAAGGGAAGGTTTCTCATTAAATGAATGGGCTTGTACTTTTTTCAAAAAAGTACGAAAACCATTTAGTACTCCCTCTGTAATTTTTTAGAAGATCTTTTAGGTCACTTTTAGTTTTGAAATTTACAACAAGACTCTTGGATTTATTTATTTTGTGAGAATGTGATAGGGAAGAGGATGTTTAATTTTGAAGATTTTTGGAGGTGATAAAATACATGTCGTAATAGTTTTCAATTTCCTCCCACTTTAAAATGAGGCAAAAAAATATTAATCTCTTCCAAAATTTAGATATTTTGGGCAGGTCACATTGTAAGGTATTATAAACCTCAAAAATTATTTGTTAATATGATGTTGAGGATTTTTTTAATATAAACGCATGTTTTAGGATTTTAGCAAAAGAATTGGCCTTTTGGGTTTTAGCTAGAATAAAATGAGATAGATTTATTTAGGGTTAATATCACAAGTACCATTTCCCCCTTCTTTCCCCAAAACCCTCCCGCACTCCCCTGCCCCTCCCGCTCCATGTCCGATGCCGTGAAGCAACACGTCGTCGCCGTATCGGTCGACACCTCCGTCTGTCCCGCGACGAAGAAGAAGAAGACGAAACCGAGGCTTGAGCTTATGTTGGAGGTCGAGCGATTCGGCCGAGAATCGGCCAAGCGGAGAGCCCTTAGGTCCGTTAAGGCTGAGAGGAAAGCCGCAACCGAGTACGCCCTCGAGGCCGCCGCCGCGCAACACAAGGCCGTCGTTGAGGACAACGAGGCCCTCGTCGCCAAGGCCACACAAAAAGCGACGACGCACACCGTCCTCATGCTAAGGTTGTGCCAACCCGCGCCGACCATTCTTTCGGCCGCTGCGAGCACGTGCTCGTCGACCATTCGCCCTTCATACGGTCAGCCGACGAGATCCTCCATAGCACCAGAGACGACCGGTGTTCATCCGGCACATGCTCCGACCCGGTCCTCCATGGTGCCAGACGGCAGCGTGATCGCGCCGGCCACCCGTCGGTGCTAAAACCGGCGGATCTCGGATAGGGGGTCCCGAGCTGGTGATCGTGGAGCGATGGTCAACAGGAAGTAAAGGGACACAATTTTACCAAGGTTCGGGCCCTCTCGAAGAGTTAAAACCCTACGTCCTGATTGTATTATATTGTTTGTGGATGGGATATAAAGTAAAAGATGATCTACCTCGAGATCGTATAATTGTGTTCTAAGCTTTAAACCTTGGAAGCGTGCCTCTAATGACTAAACCCCTCGGCTTATATAAGCATCGGGGGTATCTAGGGTTTACATATGGTTGGTTACAATCTACGGATAAACATGCCGGCCATTCAAATTTACCGTGAAGTATACGTCAAGTCTTCGGAGGATTCCATCTTGAACACGCCAAGGGCCACAACTTCGATGGCCCGTTCTTCAATGGTTGGTGGGTCCCCAGCTCAGCCCATGGATGATGGGCTGACGTGATATGCATCCCTTAATCCGACACACCGTCACTACCCCCGCCCCCGCGGCCATCATCAATCTCAATGTCATGCCCGGGTCCGGTGGCACCGGCCAGTCGCCCGTCGGGATACAAAGGAAGCAGCCGCGGTCGATTCCTACAGCCAACCTTTTCGATGCCCGCAACCTGTTCGACGAAATGCCCGACACCACGAGGGCCGTGGCGAAGCCTTCCACCACGAGGGCCAAGGCCAAACCTTCGATCTTGAGGAGACCCAAAGCCAAGACGGCTGCGACCATGATGGAGCCGAACTTTGGCCATTTTTTGTGCGTTGGCAAGTGTGGCGGCTGCTGGCATTTGTTTGTCGGTGTGAAAACTATGGGGGTGATCATTTTTTTTGTAGGTTGGCATGGGTGTCGGCCGCTAGCACCCTAGCCCGCATGAAACTATGGCCGCTGGCATGACTCTGGCAATGGCGAATTTCTGGTCCGATTTTCCTTCTTGTACTAAATTCATGCGTCTGGACAAAACGGACGTCCGTTTGGGGTCGCCCTCCGTTGGAGTTGGCCTTAGTGTGCGCACTCCCTGATCTGAAAAACAGTGTGTGCACTCCCTCTCTTCTCCTGGGTTCTTTCTCAAATCAAGCAATCAAGTGAAAATGCAGGCCTAGGTCTTAACCAACCAGCCTCCTCTTATATTTGGTTCACGCTTGGCTACCTGTATTAAGTGATCTAGGTGATGGTCACGACGTTTTAGCTCTCGGGAGCATATACTCCTGGGATGAACAGTAAATCAAAAAAAAATATCAAACAAATTTAGAATGTTCTGATTTTTTTTTACATGTTCATGTTAGTGTCGAAAGTGTGTGTCGAGGTATTTCTGCGATAGATGTCAGGGGGTGGCTTAGATCGTGGTTTGGGGCCGACGGGCACCGGCAGCGTCCAGAAACGGGTGGAGGCGCAAGACACATGACGCCGATCTACCCAGGTTCAGGGCCCTCCGATGGAGGTAAAACCCCTAGTACTCCGGAGTGACTATAGGTGGTCACAATACAGGATGCTTCTCGAGCTGTTCGTGAGGGAGAAGACGGAGCTCTCGCTGTCGGCCTTGCTACCTCTATGAGTGTGTGTGTGTGTCGATTCTATGTGTGCCCCCCTCTCACAGGGGCTGGGGTCGGCTTTATAGTCCAGCCGGAGGATTACAATAAGGGGTGAAAAGGGGGCACGGGGCCCGGCTGCCAGCCTCTTGGGTCAGCCGCGGGGCCTGCCGGCTGTCGTGTCTTGTCAGGCGCGGGGCCTTCTGGCCGCACGCCACTGTGGCCGGCACGCCCGTCGCCAGGGCCTGCTACAAGGCCGTCCCGCCCGGTCAAGTCCAACGGTCTTGTAGCCTCGCCTTGCTCGCGTCAGGGGGTCCTGTAGCCACGCGAGCCCTGTCAACGCGCCCTGTAGCCACGCGTGCCTCTCGTATGGGTTTTGTCTTGTCGTCGCACGTCGATACGGGCGGATGGGACAGGCGCTGACCCATCGGCTGTCGTTGTGGCCGGCCGAACGGGCCGGCTGTCGACAGCCGGCCGATAGTAAAGCGACCGGTCAGGCCGTCTGCCGCCAGCCGGCCCCCCAAATGTCTTGGAGTGGTGTTTCCTCCGCTTTGGTATACCCAGGGGCCATATCCCCATCAGTGTGCATGACAGTTTTCATGCGAAACATAATAGTTGTAGTTCTTTGTATATGTTCATGTTAGTATCCACAATTAGTACCTCAGAATTAATAAGTAAGATCAAATTAGAATCAAATGGTATATTTAAATCGATAGTTTGTAGTTCGTCGCCAATGACATAATTTTGACAATTACATTATCTTTTTGGAGCATCAAGGGCATCCGTGATGTGAAATCACAGCATGTCTTTATATACACATCATTTCAATCGAAATTTCCCCTTGGTGTTCTCAAAGACCTGTTGAGCAAGCAGGGCTCCATTCCCATCTGCTCGCTTGACCTCCAGGTTGGCCGTATGGTAGTGTCCAGTTCCCCTGAGAGCATCAGCAATGAAGGCATCAAATCCAATGGCAACAGCAGCTTCTGCCTTGGCTCCGTACACCAGCCTCTGCATTGCAGCATTGAACATGATTATTATTAGTTAAACAAATTAAGGTACATTCTACAGCATGAAGAATGCTGAAATAAGGGGCGAACCTTGATCCGGGATAGATGAACAGCGCTAAAACACATTGGACAAGGTTCGCAGGATGCATACATTTCGCAATCCGACAAGTCAATCTTTCCGAGCTTTTTGCAAGCCTAGAGTGAAAGCAAAACACTCAATATTTGATGCAAACAACGAAACATTGGAAATGAACTACAGGAAAATATTAGGCACAAAATTGTACTCCCTCCGTCCCAAAATAAGTGTCGCAGATTTAGTACTAAATTAGTATAAATTTTGTACTAGATCAACGACACTTATTTTGGGACTGAGGGAGTAAACAGTAAGCATGAGTCCATCTGTTTACAGGGCACCTCAATCACCTCTCTTATTGCAGTTACTTCAGCATGTGCGGTTGGATCGGTGTTCTTCAAAACCATGTTATGGCAACTGACTACTAGTTGGTCGTTGCGGACTACGACTGAGCCAAACGGGCGGCCATGGCCACAGTCGACTGCTCGGTAGGCTTCCTCCACCGCCATCGATAAGAACTCGTGCTCCCTATCTTGTACGTCTGTTGAACGAAGCAAAGCATACACAAGCCAGTGTTTTCTTTAAGAAAGAGTGTTTCTCCAATTGCAGAGAATAACAAAGATGTTCATTGGCCAAAATATGTCATGTCTTGGAACGCGGTGAGAGGCAGAGAGAGCAAACGGAAACACATACTCCGTCCTTGGACTCCATAACTAGAATTCACGAGAGATTGTTTTGCATGAGATCTACTTGGTCAGAAGGTAGAACAAAATGAAATAAAGCACCTAGGCAGAGCAACGTATGAAATGTATAGAGGAATTAGCACACATACACAAACAAGATCCCCATGAACTGCAGAAAGGTTGTTAACACCACGGCTATGCAGGACAGGACAATGGAACACTGACGACTGACCGCACTCGGCAATCCAGACAACAAAATTCAGTCCCTCTGGTGTATGGCCTGCTCTACTCTACGACGATTAATTGTCCGGAACCGCCGGAATCCCCAGTTTTAACGAACGGAGGGGCTGTGCCTTCCTCCGCTTTTTATCGATCGATCGGCAGCAATCATTGCTATGGTTTGGATGAGCCAAGCAACTGTCAGATGACAGTTTTGGTACTGAGGAACGACAAAGCAATGGAGCTAGCTAGACAGAGCACCAAAACTGAGGTTAAATCAGTCTCGTCAGCACACTCGCATACAGTTGTGGAGCCAGGAAACAGCCACCCCATCCATCGAGATCCAAGCCCACCATCCCAGACCCACGAGACGAGATGAGCGAGAGCGGCAGAGCGTACCTTTGGCTTCCTCCATGGCGAGGAGGGATGGGAGGAGGAGGGGAGCGGGACGGCGGAGCAAGGGGACGAGATGCCTCCTGTGATCCTGCCCGTCCGTCCGCGGGAATGGGGGAGGAAAGGAAAGAGCCTGCTTGTTCTGGACTTGTGGTGCTGGGTCGTCGCCGACGCGGAAGGCCGATGAAGCTGGAGCATCGGTCCACATCAGCGCTAGTACAGCACTGCAGCTTCTCACACCAACCACGTGCAGATTTTATCGATTATATCCAGTGTCAAACTTGTAATCTTGGGAAACCAGCTGCTCAAGAAGCGCCACACCGCATAATCAATAATCTTTTCTCGTTCTATACTATGCAAGTTCCTAAAAGCAACTCTAGCGGAGTCATATGGACCCAATCGGCATAATAATCATCGAAATGACGATTTTAACCTAGACTAGAGGTCCGTCTAGCAGAGCCGTCATATGCCCCAGGTCGCCATACTTTACGGACGGCGTCTCAAATCCAGTCCACGAGGCTCATTATTTGGAAGTTGTAGCCATTGGTTTAGAGGACGCTCCATCCGCCAACTACTTGTACGGTTTCACCTCCCTCCTTAGAGCATCTCCAGTAGATGGTCCAAAATTTGGCGATCCAAAACCGGAGATGTAAAATTTGGATCGTCAAAAAGTGCATTTTGGAGCTTCGAAAAACGCTCAACTCCAACAGATGGTCCAAATTGATGGTTCAAAAGAGCAACTCCAATAGATGGTCCAAACCAAAGATGTAAAAATCTGAAAACGGCCGCGCGGCTGCTGCCAGCCACTGTTCAGCCGCGGTTTTGCATTGAAATAGCATCAAAAATTTAAAAATAAAGTGCATCATCATCATAGTTTCAATCAAAAGTGCATCACCATCGTAATATCAAATCCCTCTACCAAAAGAGCATCGTCTCAATCAAAGTTTTTCGCCCTCGAAATTAAAATGCACATGAATATTACTCATGCGGGTCATCAACACCACCGGCGTTGTGAACCGTGGTACGATCATCATCTTCACCACCGTCTTTGTCGACGTTCTGAACAAGCGGTGAACTCTCGTTGCCGTGAGCACCACCGGAAAATTTATACCTTTGCGACATTTCGTCGAACATGTTGGAGGCGGTGGCCGTCGGCGTGGCCACATCTTCCTCCACGTCCGGCGGTGGCGGCGGGGGAGATTGAGAAATGGATGTGTGGCTGCAGGAGGAGGCCGCCGGCCGCACCGGCTGCGAGTCATCGCCCCGAGCCGCCGCGGCCGCCTTGGAGACCTTCACCGGCCGCGTAGAACTGTCGGTCGGGTTGCGGCTGCGGTTGGCCGGCCGTTTTCCGCCACCGGCCGGGGCGGCGCGAATCCGGGCCGGCGGGCGGGGGGCGGCGACATGGCAGCGGTTGCGGGCGAGATGGTAGCGGCGGCAGTGGCGGCGGCCACGTGCGTCAGCCCACCGGCTGCGGCGGCGGCGGAGAAGGCGGCGGGGTCGTCGCCTTCGGCCATGGCGGCGCCGGACGGCGAGGGGCGGCGGCGGCCGGGCGGGTCGCGGGCGGGCGGACGGGCGGGAAAGGAAAGGAACTGGCGGTTGGGTGTTCGCGGGCGGCGGCTGGTTTTGGACCAGATGCAACTCGTGATGTAAATTTGCATCGCGAGGTGTTGTATTTTACATCACGAGGAGGCCGCGGTCCAATTTTTTTTACGTATGGACCGTCTGTTGGTCCAGCGTTTTTTGGGTATTTTTTGGCGTTTTTTGTCGCCATTATTTATACGGAGGGGGGGGGGGGCTAGCAGGGCGGTGGTGGGCTGCGATGGGATGTGTAGAGGGGCTTGGTGGGGATGAGAGGGAATGTTGGTGGCCCGTGACATGATTTGAAACACCGAAAAACGTCCAACAATTAAACCGATACGGTGCCGCTACGGTCGACCGTTCGGGTATCAAACGAACTCTGATTGCGACGAAACTTGGCAGGCGGTCTACCTACAATAAAACAAGACCGCATGCCAACTTCTGACCCAATCCGAGAAAGTTCTATACGCACTTTTAAAAACAATATTTCCGATGCCGCGGCGCGTGCGTGTGTGGTTGGGCTCGAAACGGACGACACGAACGGAGAGAACCGGCAGCTACGAATGGATGCAAGTTTTTGAAAATGAGTGACGATGCTATGCAGATGATGCGATGATGAATGCGACAATAACGAATCACATGACGAGAATGGAAATAAAACAAGAATCTTCTGGAGCGTCGGTCCCGGGCTGTTACAACTCTCCTCCACTTACAAGAGATCTCGACCCGAGATCTTAGAATGAGAAGGGAAGAGGAAGACGAAAGGAAGAGGTAAGGCTTAGTTGCTTCTTTGACAAACGAGTGAAACCACATGAACTTGAAGGATTGCAAGAGATGAAGAATGATATGAGAAACAAGCAAGAATTCAAAAGAAATTTCGGCAGCACTTCGGTAGGATAGAGGGACAAAATATGATGATATGGGAGAACTTGAAAGAGAACACAACACTCTGGTTAAATGGATAAGCAAGAAAGAACATGATCTTGCCAAAACAAGATGATAGATTGAAGAGAGCAACATCACTACGGCTCCGTAGCAAGAGAATAGAAGCTAGATCTTAGAGAGAAGAGAACGGAGAAGAAAATGACAACTTCTACCACAATTGAATTAGGAAGCACCCTTATAAAGAAGGATTGAACGGAGTTGTTGGAAAATCAACAACGAAAAGAATTAGCTTGTTGTGGGCTTATGGAAAACATCTCAAAATTATGAGGTGACAACCGGCCACAATGGAAAACAATTGATAGATTGGGAGCAACAAGATATGCAAAACTTCTTTCACCAAGAAGATACATTGAGAACTTGGATCATTGATAAACACCATGATAGCAACAATCCTTAGGAAATGCTTTAGGTGAAATCCAATCCAAGATAACTCTAAGAAAGGAATGATGGATTTAACTATCTCATTCTTGACAAATTCTCTTCGAGACTCCTCATGAATCAAGAATGCTATAACACCATCCCAAAAGATAAGGGAGAATGAATTGCACTTTGAAATGCAAGATAAGAATACTTGAGGACCTCCAACAAAATCTTGAAGAACACTTGAAAACAAAAGAAATCTTGATGAACCACCATGAAGAACTTCTTGGAGAACACCAGAATGAAAGGATGATAGAAAAGAATTGAAGGTTGAAAGAATAGATTATGAGCTCCAAGATTAGATGAATCTTCATGACGAGATACTTGAGAAAACTAGGAACTCCGGAAAAGAAAAGATGAAACACTTGAAATCGAGAATTAATATCATGAACAACTCCGGAAGAAGGATTGAAATCACCTTGATGAAGCGAGAATAAGATTTATGTTATGCTTATCCTTCATCAAGTTAAATTGATGACAAGCAACGGATTATGCATACCACTTATTCTTCTTAACAAAGATTGAATAGACATGAAACAAGCTTGAAGACGTCTTGAACGAAACACCGGTAAGAATTGAAACGAATGGGAATACATGAGAATGAAGAGATCAAGATTTGCCTAATAGAAACTGAGCAAGGCGCCGAAATACTTGAGATATGAACGAAGAGACAACAATTGAGAAGAATTTGAGAACGAAAGCTGAAAGCTGAGAACGAAGAAATCTTCTAAAATGATGGCCTTCGGAGGATCGATAAATGAAAACAACTCTGAAATGCTCCGGATAGATATGGACGAAAATACTCATGATCGAAAATAAATTGAGAGGATAGCAACAGGCTGAAACCATGAATCTTCGGAAGAATGGCCAAAGATTAAGAGAAACTCTCCTTCGGTCTTCAATGCTGAGAATGATGACGAGAAACAACACTATGAATTACTGAGACACTCCGGAACCATGAATAAGGAAAGGTTGAGTCAAGGATGAAAATGATTTGAAACTAACTTGGAGAAGGCATATGACTGATGGAATCCATTCTTACGTCACATTGAGAATAACTTGAGGACAACTCCGGAAAAGATTAGAAGAGCCAGGTAAGATCCTGGGGAAAAACCTATGGGATATGGGCCCACTCAATGAAAACACCGTTGAAACGATTGCTTATGAAGAGAGATTGCACCGGTACAAATGAAAACTGATGAGGTGAGAACCCCGAAACACTTGAAAGGATTTGAACGGAAACACGACTCTTCTGAGATATCTTCAGCACTCTGGATAGAATAGAGAGAGGGATGAATAACAAGAGAGGCCTGGATAAGAATTTCCAACATGGGAAGCCTTGGACGGATGAAAATGATATGAAGAACACCGAGAGCTGAAGTGAATCCATCGGAGAAGAAAAACAAGAACAAGAATGATGACATTGAAACTCCTGAGCATCATCACAAGAATCACCGGATACATCACGGAAGAGAAGATAGCGGAAGCATCACATGAATAGAAAAGGCACTTGAATGAGAATTTAATCATTGAAGAAAAGGGCGGGAGGGTGGGAAAAACAAAGACAACTTGGAACGGATGAAACGAACTCCGGAAGAAATAAGAGGATTGATCTTGCAAATATTGGAAAGGATTGAATCATTTCGAAGGGAAGCACACCGGTTGGAAAGAATTGACATGATAACTCCGGTTGAACAAAAGGATTAGCATTCCCACAAAATATGAGAACACCGTTTAGGAAGGATATGAAATCACCACTTGACATCGAAGCAACTCGAATAACCATACTCCAACAAAACAAAGGATGAGGCTTACGAAACAAGCCGGAAACAAACTCATGACAGAGATTTCATCCGATATTTTCGTCGTAAGGCTCACACGGGCTCGATCGTACATTGGATTGTCATATTGAAATGACGCTGGAATATGCTCCCTAGGCGTCGCGAACTACAAGGCTTGACGAAGCATACCGAGACTGTCCTCTGTAAGAAAGACCGTGAACAAGCGAACCACTAGATGTCGAACCCCAACCTCACATCATCATCTGTGGAAGTTAATCCTAGTTAACTACTTGAATTCCCACCTAAGAACTCCTGAAATCTCGGTTATGCAATCGGGTACACGGATACACGGAGTTTTACATGATCACTCAACTCCTAGCAATAATACTACTCTCCAGTGTATCACATCCCTCAACACACAACCAAAGGTCTCGGAAACTCATCTACCTCAGATCCTCGTAATCGCAACGATACTAAACATGGCAGTACCCCGGACGCCTCCCCAGTACTGGGTGACTCCAGCCTTATCTCGCCACGAAAAGTATTGAAGCAATTTCGAACGTCCTCCGTCCTGAGATACTAAGGAAACTGAATGATAACGATGTGTCAAGAATCCCCTGGAGCTCAACTCCCCGGAAGAAATCAAGTCAGACAGGAGGCACCAAGACAGAACTCCGTCACATTGGCATCATATAGTTTCCAAAATACCCGCGTGATCCTAAAAAAAATTTGAGCGAGAAAAGGAGTAGAATCAAAATTCCTAAGTCGAATACCTCACCAGAGCATAGAAGAGGAGTAAAAAGAATCCTACTCTCCGATATAACTAGACTCAAAATAGTTTTTCACTAGACTTGACTTGACCAAGGTTCGATCAATCAAGGGGGCTCCTAGGTCGGAACTGTTGGAAGACGTAGTAGTAAATCAAAATTTTTCCTACGTGTTCACCAAGATCTATCTATGGAGAAACCAGCAACGAGTAAGGGGAGAGTGCATCTTCATACCTTTGAAGATCGCTAAGCGGAAGCGTTACAAGAACGCGGTTGGTGGAGTCATACTCGTAGCGATTCAGATCGCGGTGGACTCCGATCTTAGCGCCGAACAACGGCGCCTCCGCGTTCAACACACGTGCAGCCCGGTGACGTCTCCTACGCCTTGATCCAGCAAGGAGGAAGGAGAGGTTGAGGGAGAGCTCCGGCAGCACGACGGGGTGGTGACGGTGGAGCTGCGTGGTACTCCGGCAGGGCTTCGCCAAGCACTACGGAGGACGAGGAGTAGGAGGAGTAGGGCTGCGCCGAGAGGGAGAGAGAGTCGTGTGTTCATCAGTCCCAAAACCCTCCACTATATATAGGAGGAGGAGGAGGGAGGGCTGCGCCCTAGGGTTCCCACCCTAGGGGCCGACGGCAGCCCCAGATCCCATCTGGTGCGGCGGCCAGAGAGGGAGAGGAGGGGCGGCGCCCTAGGGTGGGCCTAGGGCCCATCTGCGCCTAGGGTTTGCCCCCTCTCCTCCCTTGCTGCGCCTTGGGCCCTTGTGGGGGCGCACCAGCCCACCTAGGGGCTGGTTCCCTCCCACTTGCGGCCCATGCAGCCCTCTGGGGCTGGTGGCCCCACTTGGTGGACCCCCGGAACCCTTTCGGTGGTCCCGGTACGTTACCGGTAATTCCCGAAACATTTCCGGTGACCAAAACCTCACTTCCTATATATGAATCTTTACCTCCGGACCATTACGGAGCTCCTCGTGATGTCCGGGATCTCATCCGGGACTCCGAACAACCTTCGGTAACCACGTACGCTATTTCCCTATAACCCTAGCGTCATCGAACCTTAAGTGTGTAGACCCTACGGGTTCGGGAGACACGTAGACATGACCGAGACACCTCTCCGGTCAATAACCAACAGCGGGATCTGGATACCCATGTTGGCTCCCACATGCTCCACGATGATCTCATCGGATGAACCACGATGTCGGGGATTCAATCAATCCCGTATACAATTCCCTTTGTCTACCGGTATGATACTTGCCCGAGATTCGATCGTCGGTATCCCTATACCTTGTTCAATCTCGTTACCGGCAAGTCTCTTTACTCGTTCCGTAACACATCATCCCGTGGCTAACTCCTTAGTCACATTGAGCTCATTATGACGATGTCTTACCGAGTGGGCCCAGAGATACCTCTCCGTCATACGGAGTGACAAATCCCAGTCTCGATTCGTGCCAACCCAACAGATACTTTCGGAGATACCCGTAGTATACCTTTATAGCCACCCAGTTACGTTGTGACGTTTGGCACACCCAAAGTATTCCTACGGTATCCGGGAGTTGCACAATCTCATGGTCTAAGGAAACGATACTTGACATTGGAAAAGCTTTAGCAGACGAACTACACGATCTTGTGCTATGCTTAGGATTGGGTCTTGTCCATCACATCATTCTCCTAATGATGTGATCCCGTTATCAACGACATCCAATGTCCATGGTCATGAAACCGTGACCATCTATTGATCAACGAGCTAGTCAACTAGAGGCTCACTAGGGACACGTTGTGGTCTATGTATTCACACATGCATTACGGTTTCCGGTTAACACAATTATAGCATGAACAATAGACAATTATCATGAACAAGGAAATACAATAATAACCATTTTATTATTGCCTCTAGGGCATATTTCCAACAGTCTCCCACTTGCACTAGAGTCAATAATCTAGTTACATTGTGATGAATCGAACACCCATAGCATTCTGGTGTTGATCATGTTTTGCTCGTGAGAGAGGTTTAGTCAACGGGTCTGCGACATTCAGATCCGTATGTACTTTACAAATATCTATATCTCCCTCCTGAATGTAATCACGGATGGAGTTGAAGCGGCGCTTGATGTGTCTTGTCTTCTTGTGAAACCTGGGCTCCTTCGCAAGGGCAATAGCGCCAGTGTTGTCACAGAATAGAGTCATCGGGCCCGACGCATTGGGAATTACTCCTAGGTCGGTGATGAACTCCTTCATCCAGACTCCTTCCTTTGCTGCTTCCGAAGCAGCTATATACTCCGCTTCACATGTAGATGCCGCCACGACACTTTGCTTGCTGCTGCACCAGCTGACTGCCCCTCCGTTCAAAATATACACGTATCCGGTTTGTAACTTGGAGTCATCCGGATCTGTGTCGAAGCTAGCATCGACGTAACCCTTTACGACGAGCTCTTCGGCACCTCCATATACGAGAAACATGTCCTTTGTCCTTTTCAGGTACTTCAGGATATTCTTGACCGCTGTCCAGTGTTCCTCTCCGGGATCACTTTGGTACCTCCCTACCAAACTTATGGCAAGGTTCACATCAGGTCTGGTACACAGCATGGCATACATAATAGAGCCTATGGCTGAAGCATAGGGAATGACACTCATCTCTTCTCTATCCTTTGCCGTGGTCGGGCATTGAGTCGTACTCAATCTCACACCCTGTAACATAGGCAAGAACCCCTTCTTGGACTGATCCATATTGAACTTCTTCAATATCTTTTCAAGGTATGTACTTTCTGAAAGACCTATGAGGCGTTTCGATCTATCTCTATAGATCTTAATACCTAATATGTAAGCAGCTTCTCCAAGGTCCTTCATTGAAAAACATTTATTCAAGTAGGCCTTTACACTTTCCAAAAGTTCTATATCATTTCCCATCAACAATATGTCATCCACATATAATATGAGAAATGCTACAGAGCTCCCACTCACTTTCTTGTAAATACAGGGTTCTCCATAAACCTGCATAAACCCAAACGCTTTAATTACCTCATTAAAGCGAATGTTCCAACTCCGAGATGCTTGCACCAGCCCATAGATGGAGCGCTGGAGCTTGCATACTTTGTTAGCACGTTTAGGATCGACAAAACCTTCCGGCCGCATCATATACAGTTCTTCCTTAAGGAAGCCATTAAGGAATGCCGTTTTGACGTCCATTTGCCAGATCTCATAATCATAAAATGCGGCAATTGCTAACATGATTCGGACAGACTTCAGCATCACTACGGGTGAGAAAGTCTCATCGTAGTCAACTCCTTGAAGTTGTCGATAACCCTTAGCGACAAGCCGAGCCTTATAGACGGTCACATTACCATCCGCGTCAGTCTTCTTCTTAAAGATCCACTTATTTTCAATGGCTCGCTTATCATCAGGCAAGTCCACCAAAGTCCACACTTTGTTCTCATACATGGATCCTATCTTCGATTTCATGGCTTCAAGCCATTTGTTGGAATCCGGGCCCGCCATTGCTTCTTCATAGTTCGAAGGTTCACCGTTGTCCAACAACATGATCTCCAGGACGGGGTTGCCGTACCACTCTGGTGCGGAACGTGTCCTAGTGGACCTTCGACGTTCAATAGTAACTTGATCTGAAGTTTCATGATCATCATCATTAACTTCCTCTCCAGCCGGTGTTTGCTCCACGGAAACAACTTCCCGTGCTGTGCTACTCTCCGGTTCGAGTGGAGGTACAATTACCTCATCAAGTTCTATTTTCCTCCCACTTACCTCTTTCGAGAGAAACTCTTTCTCGAGAAAGGATCCATTCTTGGCAACAAAGACTTTGCCTTCGGATCTGAGGTAGAAGGTATACCCAATAGTCTCTTTGGGATATCCTATGAAGACGCACTTTTCCGCTTTGGGTTCGAGCTTCTCAGGTTGAAGTTTCTTCACATAAGCATCGCATCCCCAAACTTTTAGAAACGACAGCTTAGGTTTCTTTCCAAACCATAATTCATACGGTGTCGTCTCAACGGACTTTGTCGGTGCCCTATTTAAAGTGAATGCGGCAGTCTCTAATGCATATCCCCAAAATGATAGCGGTAAGTCGGTAATAGACATCATAGATCGCACCATATCCAATAGAGTGCGATTACGACGTTCAGACACACCATTTCGCTGAGGTGTGCCAGGCGGCGTGAGTTGTGAAACAATTCCACATTTCCTTAGGTGCGTGCCAAACTCGTGACTTAAATATTCTCCGCCACGATGAGATCGTAGGCACTTTATTTTCCTGTCACGTTGATTCTCTACCTCACTCTGAAATTCCTTGAACCTTTCAAAGGTTTCAGACTTGTGTTTCATTAAGTAGACATACACATATCTGCTCAAGTCATCAGTGAGGGTGAGAACATAACGGTAGCCACCGCGAGCCTCGACGCTCATTGGACCGCATACATCGGTATGTATTATCTCCAACAAGTCAGTTGCTCGCTCCATTGTTCCAGAGAACGGAGTCTTGGTCATCTTGCCCATGAGGCATGGTTCGCACGTGTCAAATGATTCGAAATCAAGAGACTCCAAAAGTCCATCAGCATGAAGCTTCTTCATGCGTTTGACACCAATATGACCAAGGCGGCAGTGCCACATGTAAGTGGGACTATCGTTATCAACCTTACACTTTTTGGTACTCACACTATGGACATGTGTAACATCACGTTCGAGATTCATCAAAAATAAACCATTGACCAGCGGGGCATGACCATAAAACATTTCTCTCATATAAATAGAACAACCATTATTCTCAGATTTAAATGAGTAGCCATCTCGCATCAAACGAGATCCAGATACAATGTTCATGCTCAAAGCTGGTACTAAATAACAATTATTGAGGTTTAAAACTAATCCCGATGGTAGATGTAGAGGTAGCGTGCCGACGGCGATCACATCGACCTTGGAACCATTCCCGACGCGCATCGTCACCTCGTCCTTTGCCAGTCTCCGCTTATTCCGCAGCTCCTGCTTGGAGTTACAAATGTGAGCAACTGCACCGGTATCAAATACCCAGGAGCTACTACGAGTGCTGGTTAGGTACACATCAATAACAAGTATATCACATATACCTTTAACGTTGCCGGCCTTCTTATCCGCTAAGTACTTGGGGCAGTTCCGCTTCCAGTGACCGGTACCCTTGCAATAAAAGCACTTAGTCTCAGGCTTGGGTCCATTCTTGTTCTTCTTCCCGGCAACTTGCTTACCGGGCGCGGCAATAGTCTTGCCGTCCTTCTTGAAGTTCTTCTTACCCTTGCCTTTCTTGAAACTAGTGGTCTTATTCACCATCAACACTTGATGCTCCTTTTTGATCTCGACCTCCGCTGATTTCAGCATCGAGTACAACTCAGGAATGGACTTCTCCATACCCTGCATGTTGTAGTTCATCACAAAGCTCTTGTAGCTAGGTGGAAGCAACTGGAGGATTCTGTCAATGACCGAGTTATCCGGGAGATTAACTCCCAGCTGAGTCAAGCGGTTGTGCAACCCAGACATTTTGAGTATGTGCTCACTGACAGAACTATTCTCCTCCATCTTACAGCTGAAGAACTTGTCGGAGACGTCATATCTCTCGACCCGGGCATGAGCTTGGAAAACCAGTTTCAGCTCTTGGAACATCTCATATGCTCCGTGTTGCTCAAAACGCTTTTGGAGCCCCGGTTCTAAACTGTAAAGCATGCCACACTGAACCAGGGAGTAATCATCACAGCGTGACTGCCAAGCGTTCGTAACGTCTTGGTCCGCTGGAAAAATGGGTGGGTCACCTAGCGGTGCATCAAGGACATACAATCTCTTGGAAGCTATGAGGATGATCCTCAAGCTACGGACCCAGTCCGCATAGTTGCTTCCATCATCTTTCAGCTTGGTTTTCTCTAGGAACGCGTTGAAGTTGAGGGTGACATTAGCGTTGGCCATTGGATCTACAATATAGATTGTAAAGACATTTTTAGACTAAGTTCATGATAATTAAGTTCACATAATCAAATTATTTAATGAACTCCCACTTAGATAGACATCTCTCTAGTCATCCAAGTGATACATGATCCATGTCAACTAGCCCGTGTCCGATCATCACGTGAGACGGACTAGTCATCCATGGTGAACATCTCCATGTTGATCGCATCTACTATACGACTCATGTTCGACCTTTCGGTCTTCCGTGTTCCGAGGCCATGTCTGTACATGCTAGGCTCATCAAGTCAACCTAAGTGTTTCGCGTGTGTAAATCTGGCTTACACCCGTTGTATGCGAACGTTAGAACCTATCACACCCGATCATCACGTGGTGCTTCGGAACAACGATCCTTAGCAACGGTGCACGGTTAGGGTGAACACCTTTCTTGAAATTTTATTGAGAGATCATCTTATTTACTACCGCCGTTCTAAGCAAATAAGATGTAAACATGATAAACATCACATGCAATCAATATAGTGACATGATATGGCCAATATCATCTTGCTCCTTTGATCTCCATCTTCGGGGCACCATGATCATCACTGTCACCGGCACGACACCATGATCTCCATCATCATGATCTCCATCATTGTGTCTTCATGAAGTCGTCTCGCCAACTATTACTTCTACTACTATGGCTAACGTTTAGCAATAAAGTAAAGTAATTACATGGCGTTTATGGTTGACACGCAGGTCATACAATAAAATAAGACAACTCCTATGGCTCCTGCCGGTTGTCATACTCATCGACATGCAAGTCGTGAATCCAATTACAAGAACATGATCAATCTCATACATCACAATGCATCACATCACATCCTTTTGGCCATATCACATCACAAGGCATATGCTGCAAAAACAAGTTAGACGTCCTCTAATTTGTAGTTGCAAGTTTTTACGTGGCTGCTATAGGTTTCTAGCAAGAACGTTTCTTACCTACGCCAAAACCACAACGTGATATGCCAATTGCTATTTACCCTTCATAAGGACCCTTTTCATCGAATCCAATCCGACTAAGGTGGGAGAGACAGACACCCGCTAGCCACCTTATGCAACAAGTGCATGTCAGGCGGTGGAACCGGTCTCACGTAAGCGTACGTGTAAAGTTGGTCCAGGCCGCTTCATCCCACAATACCGCCGAATCAAGATAAGACTAGTAACGGCAAGCAAATTAACAAGATCGACGCCCACAACAACTTGTGTTCTACTCGTGCATAGATTCTACGCATAGACCTAGCTCATGATGCCACTGTTGGAAGACGTAGTAGTAAATCAAAAAATTTCCTACGTGTTCACCAAGATCTATCTATGGAGAAACCAGCAACGAGTAAGGGGAGAGTGCATCTTCATACCTTTGAAGATCGCTAAGCGGAAGCGTTACAAGAACGCGGTTGGTGGAGTCGTACTCGTAGCGATTCAGATCGCGGTGGACTCCGATCTTAGCGCCGAACAACGGCGCCTCCGCGTTCAACACACGTGCAGCCCGGTGACGTCTCCTACGCCTTGATACAGCAAGGAGGAAGGATAGGTTGAGGGAGAGCTCCGGCAGCACGACGGCGTGGTGACGGTGGAGCTGCGTGGTACTCCGGCAGGGCTTCGCCAAGCACTACGGAGGACGAGGAGTAGGAGGAGTAGGGCTGCGCCGAGAGGGAGAGAGAGTCGTGTGTTCAGCAGCCCCAAAACCCTCCACTATATATAGGAGGAGGAGGAGGGAGGGCTGCGCCCTAGGGTTCCCACCCTAGGGGCTGGCGGCAGCCCCAGATCCCATCTGGTGCGGCGGCCAGAGAGGGAGAGGAGGGGCGGCGCCCTAGGGTGGGCCTAGGGCCCATCTGCGCCTAGGGTTTGCCCCCTCTCCTCCCTTGCTGCGCCTTGGGCCCTTGTGGGGGCGCACCAGCCCACCTAGGGGCTGGTTCCCTCCCACTTGCGGCCCATGCAGCCCTCTGGGGCTGGTGGCCCCACTTGGTGGACCCCCGGAACCCTTCCGGTGGTCCTGGTACGTTACCGGTAATTCCCGAAACATTTCCGGTGACCAAAACGTCACTTCCTATATATGAATCTTTACCTCCGGACCATTCCGGAGCTCCTCGTGATGTCCGGGATCTCATCCGGGACTCCGAACAACCTTCGGTAACCACGTACACTATTTCCCTATAACCCTAGCGTCATCGAACCTTAAGTGTGTAGACCCTACGGGTTCGGGAGACACGTAGACATGACCGAGACACCTCTCCGGTCAATAACCAACAGCGGGATCTGGATACCCATGTTGGCTCCCACATGCTCTACGATGATCTCATCGGATGAACCACGATGTCGGGGATTCAATCAATCCCGTATACAATTCCCTTTGTCTACCGGTATGATACTTGCCCGAGATTCGATCGTCGGTATCCCTATACCTTGTTCAATCTCGTTACCGGCAAGTCTCTTTACTCGTTCCGTAACACATCACCCCGTGGCTAACTCCTTAGTCACATTGAGCTCATTATGACGATGTCTTACCGAGTGGGCCCAGAGATACCTCTCCGTCATACGGAGTGACAAATCCCAGTCTCGATTCGTGCCAACCCAACAGATACTTTCGGAGATACCCGTAGTGTACCTTTATAGCCACCCAGTTACGTTGTGACGTTTGGCACACCCAAAGTATTCCTACGGTATCCGGGAGTTGCACAATCTCATGGTCTAAGGAAATGATACTTGACATTGGAAAAGCTTTAGCAGACAAACTACACGATCTTGTGCTATGCTTAGGATTGGGTCTTGTCCATCACATCATTCTCCTAATGATGTGATCCCGTTATCAACGACATTCAATGTCCATGGTCATGAAACCGTGACCATCTATTTATCAACGAGCTAGTCAACTAGAGGCTCACTAGGGACACGTTGTGGTCTATGTATTCACACATGCATTACGGTTTCCGGTTAACACAATTATAGCATGAACAATAGACAATTATCATGAGCATGGAAATTCAATAATAACCATTTTATTATTGCCTCTAGGGCATATTTCCAATAGGAACATGCTCTGATACCAACTTGTCACGCCCAAGATGCGATTCTATCCTTATTTTGGCACGAGGGCCTCGACAGGGATAGAAGCGCATCTCGTCGTTTTGCAAGAATGGATATCATTACAAGTACATGTAAAGAAGAGATGAGTATATGAAATTGGCTTACACTCGCCACAAGCTACATCAATATTACATCAATACAATAACATATCAATCATCATACAAAAGAGCAGGGTCCGACTACGGACGAAAACAAACGATAAAATGACATCCATCCTTGCCATCCCAGGCTGCCGCCTGGAACCCATCCTAGATCGATGATGAAGAAGAAGAACTCCAAATCAAACAAAGCATCGTGCTCACGTCATATCATCGCATTACCTGTACCTGCAACTGTTGTTGTAGTAATCTGTGAGCCACAGGGACTCAACAATCTCATTTCCAAGGGTATCAAGACTATTAAAGCTTTATGTTTGAGGTATGGTTAAGTGGTGAAGCTGCAGCAAGCGACTAAGCATTTATTTGAGTGGCTAACTTACGAGTACAAGAATAAAGGGGGATGATTGTCGAATAAACGGACGTGATCTAGTAATGATCTCTAAGAGATCCTGAACACCTACTTACGTCAAACATAACCCCACCGTGTTCTCTCTCGGATAAGGACTCACGAGAAGAGACAGTCACGGTTACGCACACGGTTCGTGTATTTTATTTGAGTTTACTTCAAGTTTGTTATGACCGGGTGTTAAACAAAGTTTCCAAGTTGCCACGTAACCGCGGGCACGGCTTTCCGAAAGATTTAACCCTGCAGGGGTGCTCCAACTCATCCGTCACAAACTGACCACACGCAGCGGGAATAACCTCGACCACGAATCTCATGATCTTCCTAGGCAATTCCAATGGAAAACCGCAACCTCGAGATAGCCCGAAGTATTCTCGGAATTCCTCGCACAAGACGTTCGAGAAAGGTAAAACAAGTCCAGCAAGACCGCCCGGCAGGCCAGATCCCAATAGGAGCCGCGCATATCTCTTTTTCAGGGCACTACCAGATGGGCAAGACGTCGGGTTGGCTGAAACCCCGGGTGACCAGGGGGCGCCGGACATCGCCCGGTTTGGACCAACACTCATGAGGAGCACTGGCCCGGGTTGTTGATTAAATTATCCGCGGGTGCCGGCGGGTCCCTATGCAATTTTAGTGGTTATTAGGCAAATGTAGTACCAATGTTGGGCCTTGCCAGACAAGTTTTATCCTAAAACGAAAATCAAGGGGGTCCCCATAACAACCCCGAGCATGTTAGGAGCGCTCAATTATGGAACATAACATCGGTACACAAGTAACTAGGGGCGGCAAGAGTGGAACAAAACACCGAGCAAAAGGCCAAGCTTCCACCCTTTACCAAGTATATATGTGCATTAAATTAAATAGCAATAATATTGTGATATATCAAAAGATATCCATGTTGGCACATGGAAACAATTGCACCTGCAACTAGTAACGCTATAATATGGGCTGAGCAAGCGGTAACATAGCCAAACAATGTTTGCTGGGATGTGGAGGGGGTTAGAGGCTTTTCATGGCAATTTGGGAGGCTTGACATACAAGTGGTAGGTAGCGAGACAGCGATAGAAACGGGACATCTAGCATGGCAATGATAGTAATGGTATCCAGGGAAATGATCATCTTGCCTGAGATCCCGCTTGGAAGAAGAACGAATCCATGAAGAAGATGATCCGACGTAGTCGAACGAATCCTCACACTCCGAACGCTTTCGGAACTCTATCGAGAAGAAACAATCCGAAAACAACAATCAACACACGAGAACACCACAACATATGCATGACATGATGCACAATCGAATATGATGCATGCCCATTTAAATATGCAAGGCATAGCAATCACAACAAACAATACTACACATTAAGTGAAGCTCAATATGCAACGTGTTGCATATTGACGAAACTCCACATTCGAATTATTTAGTTCACTCTCGTTGGGTACACGACAATATTAAATGTTGTTAAACATGGCAAGAGGTGAAGCATAAGTAAACTACACATCTAGGTAAGTTTAAATGAGGCCGGAAACAACATATAGCATTTCCGAAGCGACCCCATATGTTAATTTCAAAATTGGTCCAGATCTGAACTAATCAGGTTTTATATTTTTTAAACAGCAAAATAAAGTGAACCATGCAATTTTACACGTCATTCTAGTCGATTTACATATATGGAACATCTCAAACGGAGCTACGGTCTAAAAGATATGACCATCACAAGATTATATGCCATGAATGCAAAATGCATGAAAATGGCAAACACAAACATTTCAAATCATGAATGCAGCAAGATATTATGATAGTACATGAGATTTTAGTCAAGTTACATATGCAACATGTTCAAAACGGAGCTACGGTTCAACAATAACAAGCAACACAAGTTTTAGTGCAAATCTGTCCAAAACAGCAAGATTGCATATTGCACGCATGAAAACAACAAGCTGCAAGATTCTAAAATGCACAAACTAAGCATGGGGCAGTAGCATATGACACACACATCATTTCATCTTCACATATCATACTCAAAATAGTTATGGATCACATGGTAGGAAGCTCACAACATGGCACCAAAATATGGCAGATTAGGACTTAGTGAAAATAACAGTTTTTAGCATAGCAGATTCTCATGGAGGCATATTGGCAGCAGTAAAACTATATGCTACAGGGCATATTATGACATGAAAATCTACAGCATGGTAGAGGACATGATGCATTACAAATCATTACTCTATGGAAACATCAAATTATGCTCAGATTCATGGCAACCATCAACACAACATGGCATATTGAAGAAAACAGATTCTCAGACTTAGTGAAAATTAGGCTAGTCATGAGCAGCAGTTTTTAACAGATTGACATATTGGACGGCAGGAATAATTATGATGCAAAACCTATTCATGCAAACTATTGGCGCAACATGATAGAGCATAACATGCTTAACAAAAGACTCCAGGGTGGCATCACCAAAAGACTCCTAGAACAGTAGCAATTCACATGGCAACACATCAATAAAATAACAGATTTCCAGACTTAGAAATATTTTGGACCCTCAAAACAACAGATTTTTATAGCATGTTAGCAACAAGGAAACAACACCTAAACGTGCATTTCTATGACAACCACAAATACCAGGGGCTAGCACACATGTCCAAGGGCATGTCTCATGTTCAAAGTTATTTCATATGATGCACGGATTAAATCCCACCAAATAGACAAACGGGCATCATGGCAAAAATGACATGCACACGAACTTGCTCCAATGCCAAAACTAAAAGCACAGTTAAATTCTATGGATTTTTTTACCCCAAAATCATATATAATATGTGGGTTCATGTAGGAAAATATGTCACAATTAATTAGGCAAGTTTATGGCATAAACCTATTAGCAAAGTTATGTATGCAAAATAAATGCAACCAACACATCACATATTTTTAGCATGCATGAAAAAGGCCTATAAAAATGCTACACATTTTACATACACAAGTTTTGTAACCGATGCATCATTTAATAAAAATGTGCAATGCAAAACATGGCTTTTACGCAATATAAACAAAACAGCATGTTAAACAATTTTATCATTGATGAAAGTGGGACATTAATATTATACACAAGATTCTACACATTTTACATATTTAAAACATCTTGATATGATGCACGGTTAATTATATATGGACATTTTAAAAACATGTATTTCCCTGCAATTAACAAAACACGCTAACGGGCCAAAATGTGAGCGCATGATAACTAAATTCGCACTGGGCGAGGGTTTGGGCAGCTGGAGACCTCACCTCATGGGCTTCGGCCCATGGAGCAGAGGAGGTCTGTTGGGGCGGTGCTAGTGGGCCTTGGCGTGGCCCACGCGGAGGCCGAGCGGGTCAACGCGAGCGTCGTGCTCCCGCACGAGCAGAAGCCATGGCGACGGCTCGCCCCGGCGCTGACGGGCAAGGCAGAGGCGGCAACCGACGGGGATGGTCGGAACTGGAGCGGGGATCGCCGGATCCGGGCAGGCTCACCGGATCTGGTCGGCGGCAGCGCAGATCGGGCACGGGGAGGTGGCCATCGGAGCTTCCTCCTCGTGGCCCTATCCATGGCGAGGCGGGCAGCAACACGGGGAGGTTCGGGTCGCGGACGGCGGGTTTGACCGGCGAGGCGACGCGACGGCTGGGCGGCGGGGCTCCGGCGGACCTCCAGCAGGGAGGCGGCAAGGCCGGTCGGTGCGGCTGGGGCGCGGGAGCTCGGACGCTCCTGTGGCTGCGGCGAGCGGGGATTCGGGAGGAGCAGCGGCGGCTCGATCCGGGCCGGGCGGGCTCCGGATGGGCTTCGGCGGGCCCGCGGTGGTGGGAGGTGGAGCTGGCGGCTGCGGGGTGGCGGCTGGATGTTGGTTCGGCGCGGAAAACGATGCATGCTAGGGTTAGGCCCAAAAAATGGACAGGGGAGGGAGTCTTTATAGGCAGGGATTAGGTTAGGGGGGGCTTTGGCACCGTTTTTTGACCGTTCGATCTCGATCGGACGTCCGGAAATGGAGGGGGGGGGGGCTAGCAGGGCAGTGGTGGGCTGTGTAGAGGGGCTTGGTGGGGATGAGAGGGAATGTTGGTGGCCCGTGACATGATTTGAAACACCGAAAAACGTCCAACAATTAAACCGATACGGTGCCGCTACGGTCGACCGTTCGGGTATCAAACGAACTCTGATTGCGACGAAACTTGGCAGGCGGTCTACCTACAATAAAACAAGACCGCATGCCAACTTCTGACCCAATCCGAGAAAGTACTATACGCACTTTTAAAAACAATATTTCCGATGCCGCGACGCGTGCGTGTGTGGTTGGGCTCAAAACGGACGACACGAACGGAGAGAACCGGCAGCTACGAACGGATGCAAGTTTTTGAAAATGAGTGACGATGCTATGCAGATGATGCGATGATGAATGCGACAATAACGAATCACATGACGAGAATGGAAATAAAACAGGAATCTTCTGGAGCGTCGGTCCCGGGCTGCTACAACTAGTTGTAACAGCCCGAGACTGACGCTCCAGAAGAGTCCCCTTTTATTCTATTGTCGTCGTGTGATTCGAGTGGTTGTTGCATTCATCATCGCATCATTCGCATCATTTGCATAGCATCATCACTCGTTTTCGAAAACTTGCATCCGTTCGTAGCTGTCGGTTCTTTCCGTTCTTGTCGTTTACCGTTTTGAGTCCAACCACACACGCACGCGCCCGCGGCATCGTTAAAAATATTGTTTTTAAAAAGTGCGCGTAAATATTCTCAGATTGGGTCGAAAGTTGGCATGCGGTCTTGTTATATTGTAGGTAGACCGCTTGCCAAGTTTCATCGCAATCAGAGGTCATTTGATACCCGAACTGTCGACCGTAGCGGCACCGTCATCGGTTTATTCGTCGGACGTTTTATTGTTTATAAAACTCTGTGCCAGGCTGCCACCTTCCCTCTCATCTCAGCCCACATCCACTCTACACAGCCCACCATAGCCCTGCTAGCCCCCTCCGCTTCCGAACCGTCGAATTTCGATCAGAGGGTCAAAAACCGGACTAAAGTTCCCCCTAACCCTAAATCCCTGCTATAAAAGGAAGGACAATCCCTTCCAATTAGGAAACCCTAGCCTCGCCTCGAAAACCGCGCCGCCGCCAGCCTCCCACCACTCAGCCGCCAGCGCCTCCCACCTCAGCCGCCGGGCCCGCCAGGCCCAGATTGAGCCCGCCCGAGCCCATCTGGGCCCGGGTCAGCCGCCGCCCTTGTAGGAGCCGCCGACCGGCCGGAGCCGTCGCCACCGACCACCAGCTTGCCGGCCGCAGCTCCGGTGACCGGACCCAACAGATGAGTGCCGTCGCCGCCCCGTGCTTTCTCTCTTTCCTCCTCTCTCCTCTAATCCCTCTCCCTGCGGTTCATCTCCAGGAGGTCTCAGCCATGGCGGCCTCGCCGCAGCTCGCCGCCGGAGCTCCATCCGCTGCCGTTGTTGCCTGGATCCGGCCGCGTGGGGCCAGATCCGGCCATCCCCGTCGGCCTCCGCACCAGTCCTGCCGCCGCCCAGAGCCCCATGCGCCGCCGGCCTCCCTGCTCGTGCGGGCGCACGAGGGGATCGTGCGGGACGACGACTGGGCGCCCCCGCATCGGGCCAGCTCGCCCGCTCCAGCGCCACCTGGGCCGGCCCCCCTCCGCGCAAGGCCCAATTGCCCCTCGACCTGGGCCACGTCCTGCTAAGGTGACGACCCAGTGCCCCTATCCCACGCCCGCGTGCGTTGAATTGTTATCATGCGCTCAGTCCCATGCTAGCCCATGTTGCTACAGATTCAACCCACGTAGCGTTTTTATTTTAGTCTGCGAATTTAGCTAATTCCTGAGAATTTCAAAATTACAGAAAACTGCCATGCATTTGATATGACAATAAATAATTAACCGTGCTTCATATGCAAATGTTTTATATATGAAATCTGTTTAGAAAAATGTGTAGATTAACAATATGTCATTTTCATCCATGATAAATACCTAAGCTCGTTGTTTTGCATCATTTTGCATAATTGCCATTAATTTGCATTGTCATATTTATTTAACCATGCATTGGAATTAATCCAACAATATATTAAAAATGTTCATATTATCGGCATCGCATTTTCATGCATGACAAACTGGTTCATTGTAATTTTTGCAGTTAACTTGCATTTATAGTTGCTAAAAGGGTTTATATTATTAACTTGCCTAATTAATTGTGACTTATTTTTCCACATGAACCTACGCATATTATATATGTTTTCGGGGTAGAAACATCCATAGAATTTAACTGTGCATTTAGTTTTGTCATTGGAGGAAGTTCGTGTGCATGTCATTTTTGCCATGATGCTCGTTTGTCTATTTTGTGGGATTTAATCCGTGCATCATATGAAATAATTTTGAACATGAGATATGCCCTTGGACATGTGTGCTAGGCCCTGGTATTTTTGGTTGTCATAGAAATGCATGTTTAGGTGTTGTTTTCTTGTTGCCAACATGCTATAAAAATCTGTTGTTTTGAGGGTCCAAAATATTACTAAGTCTGGAAATCTGTTATTTTATTGCTGTGTTGCCATGCGAATTGCTAGTGTTCTATGAGTCTTTTGGTGATGCCACCCTGGAGTCTTTTGTTAAGCATGTTATGCTCTATCATGTTGCGCCAATAGTTTGCATGAATAGGTTTTGCATCATAATTATTCCTGCCGTCCAATATGTCAATCTGTTAAAAACTGCTGCTCATGACTAGCCTAATTTTCACCAAGTCTGAGAATCTGTTTTCTTCAATATGCCATGTTGTGTTGATGGTTGCCATGAATTTGAGCATAATTTGATGTTGCCATAAAGTAATGATTTGTAGTGCATCATGTATACTACCATGCGGTTAGGTTTCATGCCAATATATGACCTGTAGGATATAGTTTTACTGCTGCCAATATGCCTCCGTAAAAATCTGCTATGCTAAAACCTGTTATTTTCACTAAGTCCTAATCTGCTATATTTTGTTGCCATGTTGTGAGCTTCGTACCATGTGATCCATGACTCTTTTGAGTATGATATGTGAAGATGAAATGAAGTGTGTGTTATATGCTACTGCCCCATGCTTAGTTTGTGCATTTTAGAATCTTGTAGCTCATTGTTTTCATGTGTGCAAAACGTTATCTTGCTGTTTTGGGCAGATTTCAAACAAAACTTGTGTTGGTTGTTGTGGTTGAACCGTAGCTCCGTTTTGAACATGTTGCATATGTAACTTGCTTAGAATTTCATGTAGTTTCATAATATCTTGCTGCATCCATGATTTGGTATGTTTGTGGTTGTCATTTTCATGCATTTTGCATTCATGGCATATAATCTTGTGATTGTCATATCTTTTAGACCGTAGCTCCGTTACAAATGTTCTATATATGTAAATCGACTAGAATGACGAGTAGAATCTCATTGTGCATTTTATTTCCCTGTTTAATAAATATAAAACATGATTAGTTCAGATCTGGACCAATTTCGAAATTAACATATGGGGTCATTTCGGAAATGCTATATGTTGTTTCTGACCTCATTTAATATGACTAGATGTCTAGTTTCATTATGCTTCACCTCTTGCCATGTTTAACAACATTTAATATTGTCGTGAACCTAAACGAGAGTGAACTAATTGTTCGATTGTGGAGTTTCGTCAATATGCAGCTCGTTGCATATTGAACTTCACTTAATGTGTAGTATTGGTTTGTTGTGATTGCCATGCCTTGCATATTTAAACCGGACATGCATCATGTTTGGTTGCGCATCATGTCTTGCATATGTTGTGGTGTTGTTCATGTGTTGATTGTTGTTGTCGGATTGCTTCTTCTCGATAGAGTTCCGAAAGCGTTCGGAGTGTGAGGATTCGTTCGACTACGTTGGCTCGTCTTCTTCATGGACTCGATCTTCTTCCAAGCAGGATCTCAGGCAAGATGATCCTTTCCCTGGATACCACCACTATCATTGCCATGCTAGTTATCTCGTTTCTATCGCTGTCTCGCTACCTACCACTTGTATGTCAAGCCTCCCAAATGCCATGATAAGCCTCTAACCCCTTCACATCCCAGCAAACCTTGTTTGGCTATGTTACCGCTTGCTCAGCCCTTCTTATAACGTTGCTAGTTGCAGGTGCAATTGTTTCCAGCTATCACAATATTATTGCTATTTAATTTAATGCACTTATATACTTGGTAAAGGGTGAAAGGCTTGGCCTTTTGCTCGGTGTTTTGTTCCACTCTTGCCGCCTTAGTTTCTTGTGTACCGGTGTTATGTTCCATAATTGAGCGCTCCTAACATGCTCGGGGTTGTTATGGGGACCCCCTTGATTTTCGTTTTAGGATAAAACTTGTCTGGCAAGGCCCAAAATTGGTACTATTTGCTTAATAACAACTAAAATTTGCATAGGGCATGATCACCCCGTGGATAATTAATCAACAACCCGGGCTAGTGCTCCTCATGAGTGTTGGTCCAAAACAGAGCCACTTGCGGGGCCACCCCGGGGCAACTCGGGGGATTTCTATCAAGCCACCGTACGTACTGCTCATCTGGTAATGCCCTGAGAAAGAGATACGCGCGGCTCCTATTGGGATCTGGCCTGCCGGGCGGTCTTGCTGGACTTGTTTTACCTTTATCGAACGTCTTGTGCGAGGAATTCCGAGAATACTTAGGGCTATCTCGAGGTTGCGGTTTTCCAGTGGAATTGCCTAGGAAGATCACGAGATTCGTGGTCGAGGTTATTCCCGCTGCGTGTGGTTAGTTTGTGATGGATGAGTTGGAGCACCCCTGCAGGGTTAAATCTTTCGGAAAGCCGTGCCCGCGGTTACGTGGCAACTTGGAAACTTTGTTTAACACCCGGTCATAGCAAACTTAAAGTAAACTCAAATAAAATACACCAACCGTGTGCGTAACCGTGACTGTCTCTTCTCGTGAGTCCTTATCCGAGAGAGAACACGGTGGGGTTATGTTTGACGTAAGTAGGTGTTCAGGATCTCTTAGAGATCATTACTAGATCACGTCCGTTATTCGACAATCATCCCCCTATATTCTTGTACTCGTAAGTTAGCCACTCAAATAAATGCTTAGTTGCTTGCTGCAGCCTCACCACTTAACCATACCTCACCCATTAAGCTTTAATAGTCTTGATACCCTTGGAAATGAGATTGCTAAGTCCCTGTGGCTCATAGATTACTACAACAACTGTTGCAGGTACAGGTAATGCGATGGTTTGATGTGAGCGCGATGCTTGTTCTAATTTGGAGTTCTTCTTCTTCTTCTTCTTCATCGATCTAGGATGGGTTCCAGGAGGCAGCCTGGGATAGCAAGGATGGATGTCATTTTATCGTTTGTTTTCGTCCGTAGTCGGACCCTGCTCTTCTGTATGATGTTTGGATATGTTGTTGTTTTGATGTGAAATTGATGTAGCTTGTGGCGAGTGTAAGCCAATTCCATATACTCATCTCTTCTTTACATGTACTTGTAATGATATCCATTCTTGCGAAACAACGAGATGCGCTTCTATCCCTGTCGAGGCCCTCGTGCCAAAATAAGGATAGGATCGCATCTTGGGCGTGACAAGTTGGTATCAGAGCCTGTACCGACCTAGGAGCCCCCTTGATTGATCGAACCTTGGCCGAGTCGAGTCTAGTGAAAAACTATTTTGAGTCTAGTTATATCGGAGAGTAGGATTATTTTACTCCTCTTCTATACTCTCGTGAGGTATTCGACTTAGGAATTTTGATTCTATTCCTCTTCTCGCTCAAATGTTTTTTAGGATCACGCCGGTATTTTGGAAACTATATGATACCGATGTGATGGAGTTCTGTCTTGGTGCCTCCTGTCTGACTTGATTTCTTTCGGGGAGTTGAGCTCCAGGGGATTCTTGACACATCGTTATCATTCAGTTTCCTTAGTATCTCAGGACGGAGGATGTTCGAAATTGCTTCGATACTATTAGTGGCGAGAGGAGTCCGGCATCCCCAGTACTGGTGGAGAGAGTTCGGATGTACTGCCATACTTAGTATCGTTGTGATTACGAGGATCTGAGGTAGATGAGTTTCCGAGACCTTTGGTTGTGTGTTGAGGGATGTGATACACTAGAGAATAGTATTACTGCTAGGAGTTGAGTGATGGATAAAACTCCGTGTATCCGTGTACCCGATTGCATAACCAAAGATTTCGGAAGTTCTTAGGTGGGAATTCAAGTAGTTACCTAGGTTATCTTTCAACAGATGCATGATGTGAGGTTGGGGTTCGACATCTAGTGGTTCGTTTGTTCACGGTCTTTCTTACGGAGGACAGTCTTGGTATGCTTCGTCAAGCCTTGTAGTTCGCTATGCCTAGGGAGCATATTCGAGCGTCATTTCAATATGACAATTCAATGTACGATCGAGCCCGTGTGAGCCTTACCACGAAAATATCGGACGGAATCTCTGTTTTGTATTTGTTTCTGGCTTAATCCTCAAGCCCCATCTTTTGTTTTGTTGGATCATGGTAATTCGAGTTGCTTCGATGTCAAGTGGTGATTTCATATCTTTCCTAACCGGTGTGTTTCTCATCAAGTTAATTCAATCCTTTTCAATATTTGCAAGATCAATCCTCATATTTCTTTCTGGAGTTCGTCTCATCTGTTTCAAGTTGTCTTTGTTTTTTCCCACCCTCCCGCCCTTTTTGTTCATCGGTTAAATTCTCACCCCAATGCCTTTCCATTAATGTGATGCTTCCGCTACCTTTTCTTCCGTATAGTATCCGGTGATTCATGTGAAGATTTCAAGTGCTCAAGTTCATCATTCTTGTTCTTGTTCTCTTCTCCGGTGGATTCAATTCATGCTTTCGGTGCTCATCATATCCTTTTCATTCTCTAATTGCTCTCCCATGTTGGAATTCTTATCCAAGCCTCTCTTGTTTATTCATCTCATTATTCTATCCGGAGTGCTGAAGATATCTCAGAAGACTTGTGTTTCCGTTCAAATCCTTTCAAATTATTTCGAGGTTCTCACCTCAACAAGTTTTCATTTGTTCCGGTGCAATCTCTCTCCCTAAGCAATTGTTTCAACGGTGGTCTCTTTGAGTGGGCCCATAACCCACAGGTTTTTCCCCAGGATCTTACCTGACTCTTCTAATCTTCCCGGAGATGTTCTCAAGTTCTTTTCATATATGACGTAAGAATGAATTCCATCTGTCATATTCCTTCTCGAAGTTCGCTTCGAATTAATTTTCATCATTGGCTCAACCTTCTTTATTCATTGTTCCGGAGTGTCTCAGTAATTCTTTGTGGTGTTTCTCGCCATCATTCTCAGCATTAAAGACCGAAGGAGAGTTTCTCTTAAATCTTGCTCCATTCTCGGAGATTCATGGTTTTAGCTTGGTGCTATCCTTTCAATTGTTTTAGATCATGAGGAATTCCTCCCATATCTATCCGGAGCATTTCAGAGTTTTCATTTCTCGATCCTCCGAAGGCCATCATTTCAGAAGATTTCTTCGTTCCTAGCTTTCAGCTTTCGTTCTCAAATTCTGCTCAATTGTTGTCTTTTCGTTCGTGTCTCAATTAGTCCGGTGTTTCGTTGAAGACTTATTTCAGTTTGTGCTCTATATATCTATCTCCAATCATTCTCAACAAGAATAAGTCGTATGCCAAATCCGTTGCTTGTCATCAATTTAACTTGATGAAGGGTAGGCATAACATAATTCTTATTCTTGTTTGATCAATCGAGTCAATCCTTCTTCCGGAGTTGTTCATGATATCAAATTCTTGGGTTTCAAGTGTTTCATCTTTTCTTTTCCGGAGTTCCTAGTTTTCTCAAGTATCTCGAAGCTTCATCTAAGCCATTGCAAGGCTTCAACTCTTGTTCTTTCAATCTTCATTTGTTTTCTATTATCATTGTCTACCCGGAGTTCTTCATGGAGGCTCTACATGATAGTTCATCAAGATTTCTCTCATTCTCAAGTGTTCTTCAAGATTTTATTGGAGGTCCTCAAGTATTCTCATCTTGCATTTCAAAGTTCAATTCTTTCTTCCTTATCGTTGAGATGGTATTATAGCATTCTTGATTCATGAGGTGTCTCGAAGAGAATTTGTCAAGAACGAGATATGTAAGCCCATCTTTTCTTCTCGTAGTTATCTTGGATTGGATTGCACCTAAAACACTTCCTAAGAATTGTTGCTATCATGGTGTTTATCAATGATCCAAGTTTTCTATGTATCCTCTTGGTGAAAGAAGTTTTCATCTCTTCGTTGATCTCAATGAAACCAATTGTATCTGTTTGTGGCCGGTTGTCACCTCATTATTTTGAGATGTTTTCCATAAGCCCATAACAAGTCTTTTCCTTTGTTGTTGACTTCCAACAACTCCGTTCAATCTCTTATTGTTACGATGTTTTTTCTAATTCAATGGTGGTAGAAGTTGTCATCTCCTTCTCCGTTCCCTCCTCTCCATGATCTAGCTTCTATTCGTTTGTTCCGGAGGCATTGTGATGTTGCTCTATTCATCCCATCATCTCGGTTTATCAAGCTCATGTTCTTCTTTGCTTATCCTTAACCGGAGTGTTGTTTCCTCTTTTTAAGTTCTCTCCATCTTATCAATTTTGTCCCTCTATCCTACTGAAATGCTGCCGAAATTTCTTTTGAATTCTTGCTTGCTCCTCGTGTCATTCTTCATATCTTACAACCTTCACGATTTGTTGGTTCCACTAATTTGTCAAAGAAGCAACTAAGTTTTACCTCTTTCTTTCTTTCTTCTTCCTCTTCCCCTTCTCATTCTAAGATCTCGGGTCGAGATCTCTTGTAAGTGGAGGAGAGTTGTAACAGCCCGAGACCGACGCTCCAGAAGATTCCCCTTTTATACCATTGTCGTCGTGTGATTCGAGTGGTTGTTGCATTCATCATCGCATCATTCGCATCATTTGCATAGCATCATCACTCGTTTTCGAAAACTTGCATCCGTTCGTAGCTGTCGGTTCTTTCCGTTCTTGTCGTTTACCGTTTTGAGTCCAACCACACACGCACGCGCCCGTGGCATCGTTAAAAATATTGTTTTTAAAAAGTGCGCGTAAATATTGTCAGATTGGGTCGAAAGTTGGCATGCGGTCTTGTTATATTGTAGGTAGACCGCTTGCCAAGTTTCGTCACAATCAGAGGTCATTTGATACCCGAACGGTCGACCGTAGCGGCACCGTCATCGGTTTATTCGTCGGACGTTTTCGGTTTATAAAACTCTGTGCCGGGCTGCCACCTTCCTTCTCATCTCAGCCCACATCCACTCTACACAGCCCACCATAGCCCTGCTAGCCCCCTCCGCTTCCGAACCGTCGGATTTCGATCGGAGGGTCGAAAACCGGACTAAAGTTCCCCCTAACCCTAAATCCCTGCTATAAAAGGAAGGGCAATCCCTTCCAATTAGGAAACCCTAGCCTCGCCTCAAAAACCGCGCCGCCGCCAGCCTCCCACCACTCAGCCGCCAGCGCCTCCCACCTCAGCCGCCGGGACCGCCAGGCCCGGATTGAGCTCGCCCGAGCCCATCTGGGCCCGGGTCAGCCGCCGCCCTTGTAGGAGCTACCGACCGGCCGGAGCCATCGCCGCCGACCACCAGCTTGCCGGCCGCAGCTCCGGCGACCGGACCCAACAGATGAGTGCCGCCGCCGCCCCGTGCTTTCTCTCTTTCCTCCTCTCTCCTCTAATCCCTCTCCCTGTGGTTTATCTCCAGGAGGTCTCAGCCATGGCGGCCTCGCCGCAGCTCGCCGCCGGAGCTCCATCCGCCGCCGTTGTTGCCTGGATCCGGCCGCGTGGGGCCAGATCCGGCCATCCCCGTCGGCCTCCGCACTAGTCCTGCCGCCGCCCAGAGCCCCATGCGCCGCCGGCCTCCCTGCTCGTGCGGGCGCACGAGGGGATCGTGCGGGACGACGACTGCGCCCCTCCCGCATCGGGCCAGCTCGCCCGCTCCAGCACCACCTGGGCCGGCCCCCCTCCGCGCAAGGCCCAATTGCCCCTCGACCTGGGCCACGGCCTGCTAAGGTGATGACCCAGTGCCCCTATCCCACGCCCGCGTGCGTTGAATTGTTATCATGCGCTCAGTCCCATGCTAGCCCATGTTGCTACAGATTTAGCCCACGTAGCGTCTTTATTTTAGTCTGCGAATTTAGCTAATTCCTGAGAATTTCAAAATTACAGAAAACTGCCATGCATTTGATATGACAATAAATAATTAACCGTGCTTCATATGCAAATGTTTTATATATGAAATCTGTTTAGAAAAATGTGTAGATTAACAATATGTCATTTTCATCCATGATAAATACCTAAGCTCGTTGTTTTGCATCATTTTGCATAATTGCCATTAATTTGCATTGTCATATTTATTTAACCATGCATTGGAATTAATCCCGCAGCCAATCTTCTCTTCTGCATGTCAAATAATGGCGACTGACGCGTGCCAAATGACATTCGAGGAGCTTTGTACAAAAAATATATTACAATTTCTGCTCAAGCAGTGCACATACATTTTCAGTAATATTGAGTGATTTTTTTTATTTTTTTTGTACAGAGCTCCTCAAATATCATTTGACCACCAAACTTTGCAAGCACCTATAACTTTTGTTCATAATCATTCCCACAAACTTTTAGATTTTTTCGAAATGTTTTGCTATATTTTTTTGCATGGGCGCACCAAGCTGGGTTGTAGAAAGCCACTCTCTTTGAGCATCGATTGGAAAACACCTAACTCTAGGTGAAAATAATGCTAATTGATGTTATAATAACCTTCCTTGTGAAGATAAGATTACGTGGGAATGGATAAAACATAGAAGTTCCCTATGAAGATAAGATTTCTAGAACGAGCTAGTGACAATATCAAAGAGTGTGCATTGAATAAAACATAAAAAATATTGGGGCAAAAACCTACTAAAGCATACAAATTTCTCAAACATTAAGGTGAATGGATAAAATAAATCCAATTCATTTCTCAAAAGATTGAGGGAATGGATAAAATAATTCGTATTCCAGATAATAAATAGACCTGAATCCAGATAATGATGATCATCAAACACATAAGTTCAAACCAAGTCAGGAATAACTTGTTGGGCTAGTCGTAGCATAGATGGGTGCAAGTAGTAACGAGCTGGAAGTGGAAGGACAAATCTATCTTCATCCTTCAAGGTCTCTTGCCAGCTCCTTGGCCCCTCCTTCATCATCTTTGTAGCCTCCGTCCAAAGATGTCAAGGACATCTGTCTCATCGTCTCTGTCATCATTATATAGAGATCAAGGCCCATGACGCAAATATACCGGCTGAAATCACAAGAGACGACGTTGTTGATGTCAAGGCTGTCAAAATAATCTGCAAGACAAGTGGAGGTTTGGATGGTGTTATTCCTCATGTTGATCGCGAGCAAATAGTGCGCAGATGTTGGGATGAACTTCCATATTCTCCGGTTCTCGCGGCACTCGCCGAGCGCGACATAGACAGTGTCATGATCGTTTGTACTCAAAAGAGGGTACATGGGGGTTATGTCCTTTGGGAGGTCGCGAAATCCATTGAGTCCCCAGAGGGTCTCGAGGCGGAGCTCATACTCTTTCTCCCACCCCATGTCAAGGTCCAACAATCTCCACACCATCACGGTGCGGTCCTTGAGGTCGATGTGCTTGAGGAACCCGTCGATGGAGACCAACTTGATGATGGAGTCTTGGACGACGTGCATGGTGCGGTAGGCTTCCGGTGGCGCCACCCGGGTGTTGCAGCGTCGATGATCTGCTCCGGGCAACTCTAGATGTAATGGGAAGAAGCCAAACTCTACCATAGGTTCGTCGTCATTGTCGTTGTTGAATAGGGTGTCCCAGAGGCAGTACGTGACGCCACGCAGGAGGTCCGCCCGGTAGCCGATGCCGTTGAGCGAAAACACCATGTCGGCTTGGAACACGCTCATGTCGACGTGAGACTTGTTTGGGAACGTAGCCTTCTTGACCTCAGACCAGGGCAGCAAGGACGAGGAGGTCGTTTTTGTATGTGACACTAGTTCAACCACCGGTTTTATACCTCTGGTTCATGCAAAAACTAGCCGGTTTATATGGGTTATTTCTGGTCCAATTGCAGATCGGTCTTTTTAGCTTAAAAACCGAAAGAGGCACCCGTTCCGGGTTTTTTCCGGTATGACTGCCGGTCCGGTCCGGTTTTTAAAACTATGACCCCATCCCCTCCTTGGGAACCGCGGGCAGCTGGTCCATCGTTGTCAGACTCCCTCACCTGGTCCGGCATTTTACCTCTCACGAGCATATCCTCCTGGGGCGAACAGTAATTTCAAAACAATATCAAACAAATATAGAAAATTCTGATTTCTTTTACATGTTCATGTTAGTATCCAAGGGAAAGTTGTGGTGTACCACCATAACAATGTATCCTTTGTTCTCACTGTCCATTCTTGCATTAAAGTTCGTGCAAAAAAAACTTCTCTTTTTTGTTTCTCCCAAATAAAAGAACATTAGAACTCAAAACTTCGCAGATCAACATCACACAATTACTATCATGTGCCGAGTAGTTTTCGGATTTTTTTGCGCAACATAAATTAAAAAACGATAGAATTCATTCAAAATTTGAAATTTGACAATTTTATGTTTCATAAAAAAATCGGAAACATTTTGTACAATGAGTGACACTTGTGTATAGTTGATCATCAAATTTTCAAGGTCAAATGTTCTCTTGTTTGAAAGAAACAATTTTTTTCCTATATAAGGATAACACGAAAATGACGGAAACTGAATTATCTAGGTATAGAGTACACTGGTACGGGGGGTATAAAAAATCCACACTCTCAAAGCGTGTTTGACAGTTTTCATGCGAAACAGAATAGTTGTAGTTCTGATATCTTTTTGTACATGTTCTTGTTAGTATCCACAATTAGTATCTCAGCATTAAGTAAGATATAATCAGAATCACATGTTATATATACTATTTGACAGTTTGTAGTTCATCAGTGTTGAATATATGGTGCATGTATATTGTGTCTAGGGCCCACCTCCTAGTTTTCCTGTATAGTTGAGGTTGTGGCCCCCATCTTGTACCTCATATATACGTGCAGTGCACCGATCAATATCATTGTGTTGCATGGCCTAAACCTAGTCTTCTACATGGTATCTATCGCAAGTCGCTCCTAGACCTACCCTAGCCGCCGCCGCCGCGCCTCCATCACGCCGCCGCCTCGCCGCCGGCCACTGACGGCCTATTTGCGACGCCGTCTGGTGGACGGCCCTGCCTGGCTCGTGGACCGCCTCCGGGCTTCGGCGGTCCTCGCGCCGTGGGACGAGCTGCGCCTCGCACTCCCACGACGCCCTTGCCGACTCCGCCCGCCTCGTCGGCATCTTCGCCGGCTGCCTTGTCGGTCGCCCCATCGCCGGTCTCGTCGCCGGCTGGCTCGCCGGCCGCCCCGTCACCGGCCCCTCCGCCGGCCGCCTCGTCGCCAGCGGCCCCTTCGCCGGCCGCCCCGTCGACATCCCCTTCGCCGGTTGCATCGTCGCCGGCTTCGGCCGCCTCCTCGGGCACTGCCGACGGCAACGAGGCGACGCCGTTTGGTGGACGGCCCCGCTTGGCTCTTGGACTGCCTCCGGGTTTGGCGGTCCTCGCGCCGTGGGCAGAGCTGCGCCTCGCGCCCCCACGGCTGTCTCGCCAGCTGCTCCGTCGCCGGCCCCTTTGCCGGCCGCCTCGTCGCCGGTTGCCTTGCCGATTGCTCCGTCGCCAGGTCCTTCGCCGGTCGCCTGGACACCAGTCGCCCCGTCGCTGGCCTCTTCCCCGCCTGTGGCCACGACGCCTGCCGCAATCTCGGAGTCGCCGCCTCGCCCTCTCACTCGGGCCAGGGCCGGCGTCCATCGCCCGAGTTTGCGGTAGTCCAGCGACGAGTACATGCTCGCTGTCTCCACCGCACAGCTGTCACCGATTCCTACGACCGCCAGAGCAGCCCTTCATGATCCTCATTGGCTTGCGGCGATGCAGGAGGAGTTCGACGCTGATACGTCTCCAACGTATCTATAATTTTTGATTGTTCCATGCTATTATATTATCTGTTTTGGATGTTTTATATGCATTAATATGCTATTTTATATTATTTTTGGGACTAACCTATTAATCTAGAGCCTAGTGCCAGTTTCTGTTCTTTCCTTGTTTTTGAGTATTGCAGATAAGGAATATTAAACGGAGTCCAAACGGAATAAAATCTTCGGAATGATTTTTCTTGGACCAAAAGAAACCCAGAAAACTTGGAGATGAAGGCAGGAGAGCCGCCGTGTGGTGACAAGCCACAGAGGCGCGCCCTGGGGGTGGGGGGAGGGCGCCCCCCTGGCTTGTGGCCCCACGGCAGCCCTCCTAACCCTATTCTTCGGCCTATAAATTCCCAAATATTCCCTGGATACTAAAGAGAGCCACGAAAATACTTTTTCCGCCGCCGGAAGCCTCTGTTCCCGTGAGATCCAATCTTGGAGCCTTTTCCGGTAATCTGCCGGAGGAGGATTCGATCACGGAGGGCATCTACATCAACTCCATTGCCCCTCCGATGATGCGTGAGTAGTTTACCACAGACCTTCGGGTCCATAGCTAGTAGCTAGATGGCTTCTTCTCTCTCTTTGTTCTTCAATACCATGTTCTTCATGATCTTCATGGAGATCTATCCGATGTAATACTCTTTTGCGGTGTGTTTGTCGAGATCCGATGAATTGTGGGTTTATGATCAGCTTATCTATGAATATTATTTGACTCTTCTCTAAATTCTTATATGCATGATTTCATATCTTTGCAAGTCTCTTCGAGTTATTGGTTTGAATTGGCCAACTAGATTGGTAATTCTTGCAATGGGAGAAGTGCTTAGTTTTGGGTTCAATCTTGCGGTGTCCTCACCCAGTGACAAAGTAGGGGTAGCGAGGCACGTATTGTATTGTTGCCATCGAGGATAAAAAGATGGGGTTTTCATCATATTGCTTGAGTTTATCCCTCTACATCATGTCATCTTACCTAATGCGTTACTCTGTTCTTCATGAACATAATACTCTAGATGCAGGCAGGAGTCGGTCGATGTGTGGAGTAATAGTAGTAGATGCAGAATCGTTTCGGTCTACTTGACACGGACGTGATGCCTATATGCATAATCATTGCCTTGGATATCGTCATAATTATTCGCTTTTCTATCAATTGCTCGACAGTAATTTGTTCACCCAACGTATAATTTTCCTTCATGAGAGAAGCCTCTAGTGAAACCTATGCCCACCGGGTCTATTTTCCATCTATTACTTTCAGATCTAAAACCAAAAATACCTCGCTGCCTTGTTTTTACTTTTGTTTTACTTTCCGTTCAAGCAATCTATTATATCTATCTCTATCAGATCTCATCCTTGCAAATAACCGTGAAGGGATTGGCAACCCCTTTATTGCGTTGGGTGCAAGTGTTTGATTATTTGTGTAGGTACATCTATTGGGGACTTGCTTGTATCTCCTACTGGATTGATACCTTGGTTCTCAACAACTGAGGGAAATACTTATCTACTTTGCTGCATCACCCTTTCTGTTGGGGATATAACCCCGTGGTAAGACCCGCCCAGAAGGGGCCGGGTCATACCTGGTGGCTCATAAGCAAGACCCTTAAGGTGGGCCGGAAGATGAAGGCCAGGCCGCATGGCGGCTTACCAGGCGGGCCAAGACGAAGGCCCAGAGACAGAAGATGGTGTGAGACCCGGGCGGTTGAGCCGCCCGGAGATGGCTTGCCCAAGATGGCAAGGCGGCTTAGAGGCAGGATAAACTACATTGTATGAGTCGGTTTGGAACTCGTGTAACCCAGGGCCTTGACCTCCTATATAAAGGCGAGACCCTGGGGCGGCTTAGAGGGAAAACCAGTCAATCGAGAACTAGGTCAAGCGAATCCGCTCCCTTGTAATCGATACTCCAATCAATACAGTACAAGCAGGACATAGGCTTTTACCTCTTCCTGAGGGGCTGAACCTGGGTAAACTCGTGTCCCTCATCTCGATCAACCCCTTTGAGTCCACCGCCTTAGCGATGGCCTCGAACCTAAGTCTTCGGACATCTGCCGTGACAAACCACGACAGTTGACGCCCACCGTGGGGCTAGCGCTCGGTGGTGTTGAGTTCTCAAAGGGTTCTCTCCCAGGGATCGAGGGGTACGCTGTTGGCAGGATGACCAAGAGTCGCCGTGGCAAGCTCTACATCGACGACGCCGGCTGGGGCCCCGAGGCCGACTCAATTGAGTACGGGTTCCGGGTCCCCTTCGGTGGAATCCACGTCTTCATCGGCAAGATCGGCGGATCTGAACCCGGGCCGGACATCTGCACCGACAACGTCGAGCCGGCCCGGCACGAGCAACCCGTCCGACACGTGCGACCCGCCCGTGTTAACCCGGGCAGGAAGCATGTCTTCATCGGTTTCACCTAGGGCATGGAGCTTGAGGGCTCTATGTTGCGGGAAGAAACGCTCATCTGCTCAGAGGATGGTTCCTCGAGCGGGGAGACGGAATCGATCTATCAGCTTCATAATGGTGGGCTCTGGGGCTATGTCGAGCATTACCCCAAGTCAGAGTATCATGAGCCGGAGGATTATGAGCCGCCGAACCGCGCTGCCGTCTTCATGGCAGGTTCAGCGCCGGCCCCTAGCAATACAGCCGCCGTTGCGACCGGGTCAGGAGCTGGCAGGCCGCCGGCTCAGGTTCTTTTGGATCTGATGAATGAGCTTACAACCCTGATGGAAACCGAGGTCACTGCTGAAAACCAAGCGGCCTGCAACGCAGAGATCACGAGGTTGAAGAACCAGATGGCCGGGGTCCAACAGGAAATCAACGCGCTGAAGGCTCAGATGGACACTGAGGCGGAGCGCCTTAGGGCGGATGCTTTCCGTTTTGAGTTAGAGCAGCAGTCTGCGGCGGCGGTTCATCGGATGAGGCATCAATCCCGCCTGCCGGATTAGTATGAAGCCAGAAACCTTTTTAACACGCCAGGGACGGGACGGAATGTGCCTTTGACCATAACCCGGACGGCGGAAGTACCTGGAAGCCGGGCGGCGGTTCAGCATCAGCGGCTAGACCCGCCCCGCCGGAACCAGACCCCACCACAGCTTTTTCCGACGCCACCGGGTCATTATTCTAACCCGGCTGAGAACATGGTGGCAGCGGCAACCCGGCTTGGTACAATCCCCATCCCCGATGAGGCGCCTTTTGCAGAAGAGGTGCGGAACGCTATTGGATACCTGCAAACGGCGGTGGTCCAGCAGGAGAAGTATACTTATAGCCAGAGTCGCGTGCATTCAACCCCATCCCCAGCCGCAGCTACAGCCGGCGTTATGAGTCACCGGCGGTTTCTAGCAGTGAACGACATCGGAACCCGCCGCGAGTCGATCGGGCGGCTCTGGATGCGCAGGCACTGGTGGACCGCGCAAGAGCACAGCGAGAAGGGGCGGCTCTAGCGGCGGCGGCGGCTTATCAGGAACCCACAGTTGCACCTTCCGTCTCAGTAGGAGCAGGAGTAACCTCCAGGGCTGTGGGATTGCCGTGCTTAGCGCCGGCTCTGCGGAACGAGCGTTTGCCGAAGTATTTCAAGGGTCCTCGCAAGGTGCCCAATTATACTGCTAACCTACCTCCAGAGGCTTGGATCGAAAGCTATGAGCTGGCCATGGAGATGTTAGACGTCAGTGACGCAGTATGTGCCAAATATTTCATCATGATGCTGGAAGGGCCGGCTCGCGGGTGGTTGAAGGGCTTGCCACCCAACACCATTAATTCCTGGTCTGAATTAAAGGCGAAATTCATCAAAAAATTCCAAGGAACGTGCAAGCAGCCCATGACGATTGTGGATCTGGACAATTGCGTGCAGCGTGATGACGAGTCAGCTCATCACTGGGTCCGGCGGGTCTCAACCATCATCCACTCTTCTGAACAGATTACAGCTGCTCAAGCAGTTTTGATTCTAGAGAAGAATTGCCACTTCACACCTTTGAAGCAGAAGCTTGGCCGGCTCAAGCGCACGTGCCAGGATATGGGGGAGCTCATGGCGGCTCTCACCAAGTATGCAGACTCCGATAACACGAAGGACCCTGGCTCCGATGATGAGAAATCGGGTCAGGGTAAGAAAAACAACAATGGCAAGGGTCAACAGCAAAACGCGGCCGGAAATAGCAACCCGGGCAAGCGGAAGAACCCGGACGGCGGGTCAGAATTGGTGGCGAACACCAGCGCTGGGAACAATCGTGCTAAGGGCAATGGGAATTTCAGGCCACCCTTTAACAAGGGCAAAGCTCCTTTCAACCTGGAAGAGATGCTCAACAAACCTTGTCCGGAGCACAGCGGGCCTGATAAGCTGGTAGGCCATACTTGGAGGGGTTGCAGTATTATGCGGCAGTTCTGGGATTACAACCTTCAATAGCATCGTAATAACGGTAATGGTCCGTCAGGGGGCTCAGGGCCGGGCGGGTCAGGAGCCAGTTTTGGTGCTGGCGGCTCAGGATCCGGTTACCAGGGTCAAGGCAATCAAGGGGGTCATCATCAACAGTCTGGCGGTGGAGGCTAGCAGCAGAATAACCAATCGGGATACCAGAGTAACCCGAAGCAGCTCAGCGGGGGTCAGTATCATGTTTTTACAACCAGCCTTGACAAGCGAGACCGGAAGGTGCGCAAGCGGGCGGTTAATGCAGTCATGCCGGCTCTCCCGCAGTATTTGAAGTGGTCTGAATATGACATAACTTGGAGCAGGGAGGATCACCCGCCACGGGTTGACAACCCGGGGCAGCTGGCTTTGGTAGTTGCCCCCCAAGTGGGAGGATACGTGTTCACTAAAGTACTTATGGATGGTGGCAGCAGCATCAACATCCTGTATTATGACACTTTCCGCCGGATGGGTTTGCTTGATAAAGATCTTAAGCCCTCTTCAACAGTTTTTCACGGTGTGGTGCCCGGAAAATCGGCTTATCCAGTGGGAAATATTTCTTTGGAGGTAGCTTTTGGTGATGAATTAAACTACAGGGTGGAGTCTTTGTGGTTTGAAGTGGTCAAAATCAAGAGCCCATATCACGCTCTGTTTGGACGGCCGGTTTACGCCAAGTTCATGGCTAGGCCTTGCTATGTTTACTTACAGCTCAAGATGCCCGGGTTGAACGGGACGATTACCGTGCATGGTGATCGGAAGACGGCTCTTGAGTGTGAGGAAGGTGACGCAGCTTACGCGGAGTCAAGTTGTGCTGAGGCAGAGCTCAAGTTTTATAAGGAAAATGTTAACCCGGAAGATATGACTCCACTGAAGAAGCCTAACACGGAATCTGAGCCGCCACTCAAGTTTGTGGCAGAAAATACCAAGTTGGTGGACTTTACGCCGGGAGACTCATCACAGCAGTTCACTATCGGGGCTAACATGGACCCCGCATAGGAAAGCGCGCTCATCGAATTCATCCGTGAGAATCGGGACATCTTTGCATGGAAGCCTTCTGACATGCCGGGTGTACCGAGAGAATTCGCTAAGCACCACCTTAATGTGGGTCCTAAGTTTAAGCTGGTCAAACAGTTTCTCCGCCGGTTTAATGAGGAGAGGCGCAAGGCTATTGGGGAAGAGGTGGCCCGACTCTTGGCAGCAGGGTTCATCGTTGAAGTTTTTCACCCGGAGTGGCTTGCTAACCCGGTGTTAGTACTCAAGAAGAACGGCATGTGGCGTATGTGTGTGGATTACACGGATCTTAACAAGGCCTGCCCAGTTGACCCATTTGCTCTCCCCCGTATCGACCAGATTATTGATGCAACGGCGGGCTGTGAGAGTTTATGCTTCCTGGATGCTTATTCAGGGTATCATCAGATCAAGATGGCAGTTAAAGACGAAGAGAAGACGGCTTTCATTACGCCTTTTGGTGCTTTCTGCTATGTATCGATGCCTTTTGGGCTCAAGAGTGCCCAGGTGACTTACCAGCGTTGTGTGCAGAACTGTCTTCATGGTCAAATTGGGCGCAATGTTCATGCTTATGTGGATGATATTGTGGTCAAGTCAAGGAAGAAGGAGACTCTACTTGACGACCTGAAGGAAACGTTCGATAATTTGCGGGTTTACAAGATGATGCTTAACCCGGCAAAGTGTGTTGTCGGTGTACCTGCAGGCAAGCTCTTGGGGTTTCTAGTCTCTGAGCGTGGTATTGAAGCTAATCCGGACAAGATAAAGGCTATTACCTCCCTGTCTGAGCCGGCGTGCATCAATGACGTTCAGCGCCTGGCGGGTCGGATCGCTGCATTAAGCCGGTTCATAAGCCGCCTAGGTGAGAAGGCTATTCCTTTGTATCAGATGATGAAGAAAACAAACAACTTTGTCTGGAGTAATGCGGCGGGTGAGGCGCTTGAGGCGCTCAAGAAGCAGCTGGCTGAGCCGCCGGTCTTGGCCGCTCCGGCTGAGAAGGAACCTTTACTCCTCTACGTGGCGGCTAACAGCAGGGCAGTCAGCGCCGCAATTGTTGTGGAGCGTAAGGAGGCAGGGAAAGAGTACCCGGTTCAGAGGCCGGTTTACTACGTCAGTGAAGTCTTGATCGAGTCCAAGCAAAGGTACCCACATTGGCAGAAACTAATATATGGGGTGTTCATGGAAAATCGTAAGTTGAAGCATTACTTCCTGGGACACTAGATCACTGTGGTTAGCTCTGCCCCGTTGGGAGACATAATTCAAAATAGAGAAGCCACTGGTAGGATTGCTAAGTGGGCATTAGAGCTTGGGCCTCTTAATTTGAAATATGTGCCTCGCACGGCCGTCAAGTCTCAAGCCCTGGTGGACTTTATAAATGACTGGACGGAGTGTCAGTCGCCCGAGGAGAAGCCGGATAACACATACTGGACGATTCACTTTGATGGATCCAGACAGTTGGATGGGTCAGGGGCTGGAGAGTTGTCTTAACTTCCCCTAGAGGTGACAAGTTTTGCTATGTGCTAAGGCTGATGTTTCCTTGTACTAACAATGCAGCTGAGTATGAGGCTTTACTTCATGGCCTCCGTGTGGCTAAGGAGATGAACCTGAGCCGGGTTAGATGTCTTGGCGACTCAGACCTCGTGGCTCAGCAAGTTTCAGGCACGTGGGATTCCGAAGACCCACGGATGGCGGCTTATCGTCAGGCAGTGGATATCATTGCTGGACACTTCAAGGGTTATCAGGTGGATCATATTGACCGTCGCAAGAACGAGGCGGCTGATGCATTGTCAAGACTGGGCTCTCAGCGTAAGCCGGTACCGCCTAACGTTTTCTTGGATGTGTTATATCACCCGTCTGTTAAACTACCTTCAGAGGAGGATCTGGCTATACCTGACCCGGAGGAGCAGCTGGTGGCGGCTCTGCATGCTATCCCTGACTGGACATTGCCTTACCTGGCGTACTTTACTCGTGGCGAGTTACCCGAGGACGAGACTTTGGCGAGAAAAATCATAAGGCGATCTAAATCTATGACAATCATCAATGGCGAGTTACATAAGCACAGCGTCACTGGCGTTTTTCAGCGTTGCGTTTCTCCTGAAGAGGGTAAGGAGATTTTAAATGAAATTCACGCTGGCGATTGTGGTCATCACGCTGGCTCAAAATCTTTGGTGGCCAAGGCTTTCCGGCATGGTTTTTTCTGGTTGACGGCTCATAAGGATGCGGAAGACTTGGTCATCAAATGTGATGGATGTCAGAAGTTCGGGCGACGTGCTCACGTACCGGCTCAGGAACTGCGGATGATTCCAATCACCTAGCTGTTTGCGGTCTGGGGGCTTGATATGGTCGGGCCCTTCAAGAGATCTAAAGACAAGAAGACCCACCTTTTGGTGGCGGTGGATAAGTTTACCAAGTGGGTTGAGGTTGAGCCGGTCATCAAGTGTGACGCGGCTACGGCGGTTCCGTTTGTCAAAAAATTGATCTACCGTTTTGGTTACCCTCATAGTATCATCACGGACAATGGCACAAACCTATCCAAGGGGGCTATGCAGGCGTTCTGTGAAAGTGAGCACATCCGGCTTGACGTTTCTGCGGTTGCTCATCCACAATCCAATGGTCAGGCAGAGCGGGCTAACCAGGAGATCTTGAGAGGCATCAAGCCCCGGCTTATGGTTCCCCTACAGCGAACGCCGGGTTGTTTGGTGGAGGAGTTACCATCGGTTCTCTGGAGCATTAGAACTACCCCCAACAGGTCAACAGGCTATACGCCTTTCTTTATGGTTTACGGCGCAGAAGCTATGTTACCAAGTGATATACGACATGACTCGCCATGGGTGGCGGCTTACGTTGAGACAGATAATGAGACAGCGTGTCAGGACGCGTTAGATGCTTTGGATGAAGAGCATGATCTGGCGGCGGCTCGATCGGCGATTTATCAACAAGACCTGCGTCGCTATCATAGCCGCAGAGTTAAGACCCGGGCGTTTCAGGAAGGTGACTTGGTGTTGCGTCTGATTCAAGATCAGACGGATGCACACAAGCTATCTCCTCCATGGGAAGGACCCATTGTGGTCAGCAGAAATCTCAACAATGGATCATACTATCTCATTGACGTACGAGACGAGTCACGCACTTCTGGACAGGAGACCCACCGACCGTGGAATATCGCTCATCTGCGGCCTTACTATACTTGAGTCATCGACTCCCATCAATGTACATCATCATTGTATATACCTTTTATATATATAATAAAGTTGGCATCCCTGCAAGCCGGGGCCTCTGCCTGTTATATACTTCAGATTGTGCAAAAGTGGACTCAACCACAAGGTCATTTGGGGGCTTCCAACCCGCCAGGGTTTAGCTTACACACCCTCTTGATCGGCTCTTCAGCCACCGTAAGGCCGGGTTATATACCCAACAAGTTGACTCCGTCAACAAAGGTCATTTGGGGGCTTCCAACCCGCCGGGTTTAGCTTACACACCCTCTTGATCGGCTCTTCAGCCACCGCAAGTTCGAGTTAAACCTGCCTGTATGCTGCTGCTGCTCCGCTAGGTGACCCGCCAAACTCTTACCAGTTAATCTCGATTAGAGACCCTGAGCTGCTCAAAGTATTTGACAGTCACTCTCACTAGAGACCCTGTACTGGTCAAGGTTCAACCGGCGGCTCTTGTCACGTGAGGGCCAGCTTACGGAAAGCAAGGATAAACTCACCCATCTGCTGCATACTCTCCGCTATGTGGCCCGTTCGTACTCTTAAACAGTTACTCTTTTAAAGACCCTGCATTGTTTAAGGTTCAAATGACGGATTTATGTCACGTGAGAAGAAGCTTATGAGCCCTAGGGTACTCATGCCATGCTGCGCCTCTTTATGGTTTGTTGTTGCTCTTACCAGTTAATCTCGCCTAGAGACCCTGAGCCGTTCAAAGGAGTTGACGGTCACTCTCACTAGAGACCCTGTACTGTTAAGAGTTCAAACAACAAGTTCATGCCATAAGAGCTGGCATATGAGTTTTCGAAAAAGCAAGGTCATGAAAGATTTAACACCTCTGGGTTGTGCTTTTTCAAGCCACCCTCACAGCAATACAGAGCATATTCTATTTTGTTTGTTTTTGCAGGGTTTATCTCCTAAGATGAGCCGCCGTGAAATATGATGACAAGATATTGCGAGCAGAGCACAAGACAGATCAAAGTGCATCTCGTTGTGCAAAGATTCATACGTGCGCGATGGCACGGCTCAGGCAGTCATGTTTTTCTACGCCTATTACAAAGCTCTCCGGGGAGCCCAAAATGCAACGGACTTAGAGTTTTTATACACTTCCAGTCTCGGTGGCTCAGAAAGCCGGGTTATCAACTTAAGAAGCAAGTGTTCATCTCGACGGCGGGTCATCCTACGGCGGGTCTTCGACCTCTTCGATCTGAAGATTGTCCACATCCCAGTTGCAGTTTGTTAAAGCTTCAAACTGGGCCTCATCAAAGAGGGGAGACGGGTCAATTTCAGGAGCAAAGAGTGTCTTACGGCGTGCAGGAGTCAGGTCTCTGGCTTCAAACGTTGGGCAGCGCACTCGTTTGTTGGCTTCGCCGTAAGCCGCCTGGTATGAAGTCAGGTCAATTTCATTGACAAGTATTGATGCGAGTACTCGGGAGGCCTTCATACACTTGGCATAGTCAGCTTCCGTAAAGTCTGAGTCGTCATCCTTCTTGGATGGAAAGCCATCCATCATCTCTTCTGCAGTCAGTTCAGGGGCAAAGGCTAGAGACCGGCTTAGCGCGGCCATTGCTCCCTTTCTGGCGGCTGATCGTTTAAGCTCATCAATTTGCTTGGGCAGAGTTGACAAGAGCTCTATCACTCCCTTCATGAATTTGGATATGCTTTTTTCAGTCAGCATCGCTTTGATGGTGCAAAGGGTCCCACAGTATAGCTGTTCTGTCAAGGTGTATACTGCTTTCAGCTTCAACAAGCTATCAGAAGATAATTGGCGGCTTCTTTGACCTGCAAGGATGTGAGGCATTATAAGCCGCCCGCACAGTTTTTCAACAAGGCAGGGAAATTTGCTAAGTATTCAATACTTACCAAAGAGGGCAGAAGTCATCCGGGATATATGACGCTTGAGGGTCTGTAGCTCTTCGGATACAAGTTTGAGCCGCTGGTCAGCATCATCTGCGTGCTTGGTCAGGGCGACTTGTGTGGACTCAGCAGTCTTTTTGAAGGCAGCAAAGTCAGCTTCAACCTTCTTAAGTTCTTCAACGGCAACCCGCCATTTTTCTTCCGCCCCAGACCTGGCGGTTTGTTGCGAATCAACATTTTCCTTTAGCCTGGTCAGATCAGACTCGGCCGTATCCAAAGCTTCCTGCATCGTACAAAAACAAAAAGTTCAGGAGGTCTAAGTCGCCAAGACGAGATATTAAGTGCACGATTGATGAAGGTATTACGATACAAGTCTCAAGCAGATTGTAAGCAATATACTTGACACTTGGGGGCTAATGTCTGTGTTTCCTCTCCAAGTCTACAATGAAGTTCCGGCTCATCTTCGTAAAGATAAGCCGGCACTTGGGGGCTACACACGGCGCTTTCCAACTCTACAATGAAGTTCCGGCTCATCTTCGTAAAGATAAGCCGGCACTTGGGGGCTACACACGGCGCTTTCCAAGTCTACAATGAAGTTCCGGCTCATCTTCGTAAAGATAAGCCAGCACTTGGGGGCTACATACGACGCTTTCCAAGTTTACAGTGAAGTTCCGGCTCATCATTTTTATAATGACCCGGACTTGGGGGCTACCCTTGGATCAACTCTTCAAATAAGTATCGGCTTAATATCTATATTAACCCGATACTGGGGGACTACAAGCTAAGCAATTTGAATTATGACAAGAATTGGAAGACCCGGTCTACTATTTGCAATACTAAACCAGCTCTTGGGGGCTACATAAGGGTATAAGGACAAAGTAAGAGAGGAGGAGCACCTCATATTTCTTCTTCATCAGTCCAACAAGTTTCAACTCCATATTACGGCTTGTGGAGAGGCGATTCAGATAACCGGCATGAAGTTCATCTGCAGTCATTTTTTCTAACACGCGGAATTCAAACTCAAGCTTTTTTGGTGAGCCTGTCTCAGCCTGGCAGGTGTGCTTCGTTAACACATGGGGATCAGGGAATTGATAACCCGTCCCAGTGACAACAACGTCTGGATGAGCTGTGTCTTCGGCGACTGTTGAAGGGCTCGGCGGCTTAGGGTCAGCCTTTGGTGGACTTTCAGGAGTGACCATGTTGTCATCAGCCGGCTCAGAGGGCTGAGGAGCATCTTCAGGCGCATTTTTCCTAGCCTCAGTAGGCTCAGCATAAGGTACATGGGAGTCCGGCTTAGCAGTCTCCGGCTCTTGGGTAGCAGGAGCAGAGGTAGACCCGCCTGTCTTCCTTCGTTTTGCTTGAGCCCTGGAAGCAGGAAATGTTACATAGAGGACAAGGGTGATAAAAGGTATGGTGCAAATACTAGGGTACGTACTCCGGGTTGATTTTCATAGGAGGTGCAGTGATGATTGACCGGAAGGGGCGCCTCGATTTTCGGGCCGACTGTTTAATGAAAGGATCCGTTGCGGATGTCACATAATCTTTTTAATATATTCGGCGTGACGTCACGGCGGGTTATAAGTTTTCTTTGTCAGGTGACAGAAATGTGAGACTCGCCGCCAAGTGAGTTTGAAGATTGACATGAACAGGCTCAAATCAATCTGGGGCCTAATGTTGGGGATATAACCCCGTGGTAAGACCCGCCCAGGAGGGGTCGGGTCATACCTCGCGGCTCATAAGCAAGACCCTTAAGGTGGACCGGAAGATGAAGGCCAGGCCGCATGGCGGCTTACCAGGCGGGCCAAGACAAAGGCCCAGAGACAGAAGATGGTGTGAGACCCGGGCGGTTGAGCCGCCCGGAGACGGCTTGCCCAAGATGGCAAGGCGGCTTAGAGGCAGGATAAACTACATTGTATGAGTCGGTTTGGGACTCGTGTAACCCAGGGCCTTGACCTCCTATATAAAGGCGAGACCCTGGGGCGGCTTAGAGGGAAAACCAGTCAATCGAGAACTAGGTCAAGCGAATCCGCTCCCTTGTAATCGATACTCCAATCAATACAGTACAAGCAGGACGTAGGCTTTTACCTCTTCCTGAGGGGCCGAACCTGGGTAAACTCGTGTCCCTCATCTCGATCAACCCCTTTGAGTCCACCGCCTTAGCGATGGCCTCGAACCTAAGTCTTCGGACATCTGCCGTGACAAAACCATGACACTTTCCTCTTCAAGGGAAAACCAACACATGCTCGAGAAGTAGCAAGAAGGATTTCTGGCGCCGTTGCCGGGGAGATCTACATCAAGCCTACCAAGTATCCATCACAAACTCATCTCTTGCATTTACTTTATTTGCCATTTGTCTTTCGTTTTCCTCTCCCCCACTTCTAAAATGATTTTCAAAAAATACCAAAAAGATTTGCCTTTTTATTCGCCCTTCTTCCGTTCGTCTTTTTGTTTGCTTTTGTTTGCTTTCATGTTAAATCGTTTGCTCGTCTTTATGGACCAACCCAAAAGCTTTGATCCTTATCTTAGGAAGTTGGAAGATATTGAGGATAATGTTAAAGGTTTCATGTCACTCCAATTTGACCACAATAGTTTCTTTAGAAATGAGCTTAAAGAACAGAAGTCTATGTGGGAATACATGAATATGGAACTTGATGATATGTCTAAGGAGTTTTATGGTTTGAAATCTCAGTTTGCTCATCTTGAAAATTTAGTAGGCCAAATTTCTGATAAACAAGCTACCTTAGTCAATAAAATGGCCGCGAAACCAGAATCCTTAAATAACGATGAAGATCTTAAAGTGATTGATGTGACTCCTATTGAATCTTTGTTTTCTAATGTAAATCTTGATAAAGATGGGAATGGAGATGAGTCAACTTTAGTTAAAAGGCGTCCCAATGATTCAGAGTTTATAGATCTTAATGCTAAGATTGATAAAAGTGGGATTGAAGAGGTGAAAACTTTAAATAGCAATGAACCCACTCTTTTGGATTTCAAGGACTTTAATTATGATAGTTGTTCTTTGATTGATTGTGTTTCCTTGTTGCAATCCATGTTGAATTCTCCTCATGCTTATAATCAAAATAAAGCTTTTACTAAACATATCGTGGATGCTTTAATGAAATCTTTTGAAGAAAAACTTGAGTTGGAAGTTTCTATACCTAGAAAGCTTTATGATGAGTGGGAACCTACTATTAAGATTAAAATTAAAGATTATGAGTGCCATGCTTTGTGTGATTTGGGTGCTAGCGTTTCCACGATTCCAAAAACTTTATGTGATGTGTTAGGTTTCCGTGAATTTGATGATTGCTCTTTAAATTTGCATCTAGCGGATTCCACTATTAAGAAACCTATGGGACGGATTAATGATGTTCTTATTGTTGCAAATAGGAATTATGTGCCCGTAGATTTCATTGTTCTTGATATAGATTGCAATCCTACATGTCCTATTATTCTTGGTAGACCTTTCCTTAGAACGATTGGTGCAATTATTGATATGAAGGAAGGAAATATTAGATTCCAATTTCCATTAAGGAAAGGTATGGAGCACTTTCCTAGAAAGAAAATAAAATTACCTTATGAATCTATTATGAGAGCTACTTATGGATTGCATACCAAAAATGACAATACCAAGATCTATTGCGTTATGCCAAGCTAGGGGCGTTAAACAATAGCGCTTGTTGGGAGGCAACCCAATTTTATTTTTATGCTTTTGTTTTTGCTTCTATTTTTGAGTGTTTCACACATTATTACCTCTGTAGTAATTGTGTTTTCTTGTTTAAATTAGTGTTTGAGCCAAGTAAGACCTTTGGGATGGTCTACGGTGTTTGTGATTTGATTTTGCTGAAAAACAGAAACTTTTGCTCTCAGTCCAGGAATTGTTTAAATTCACTGGAACGTGCTTTTGATCTGAAATTTTTACAAAAGATTGATATACAAATTTCCCTGATTTTCCTAATTTTTCAGAATTTTTGGAGTTACATAAGTATTCGAAGTCTATAGATTGCTACAGACTGTTCTGTTTTAGACAGATTCTGTTTTCTATGTGTTGTTTGCTTATTTTGATGTATCTATGGGTTGTATCGGGGGGTATGAACCATGGAGAAGTTGGAATACAGTAGATATTACACCAATATAAATAAAGAATGAGTTCACAACAGTACCTAAAGTGGTGATTTATTTTTCTTATAGTAACGGATCTCACGAGTTTTCTGTTGAGTTTTGTGTTGTGAAGTTTTCAAGTTTTGGGTAAAGATTTGATGGACTATGGAATAAGGAGTGGCAAGAGCCTAAGCTTGGGGATACCCAAGGCACCCCAAGCCATATTCAAGGATACCAAAAATCCTAAGCTTGGGGATGCCCCGGAAGGCATCCCCTCTTTCGTCTTCAATCCATCGGTAAATTTACTTGAGGCTATATTTTTATTCACCACATGATATGTGTTTTGCTTGGAGCGTCTTGTATGATATCAGTCTTTGCTTTTTAGTTTGCCACAATCATCCTTGCTGCACACATCTTTTTGAGAGAGACACGCTGAATCGTGAATTTATTAGAATACTCTATGTGCTTCACTTATATCTTTTGAGCTAGGCAATGTTGCTCTAGTACTTCACTTATATCTTTTTAGAGCATGGTGGTGTTTTATTTTGTAGAAATTATTAAACTCTCATACTTCACTTACATTATTTTGAGAGTCTTTAAAACAGCATGGTAATTGGTTTAGGTTATGAATTTAGTCCTAATATAATGGGCATCCAAGAGGGATATAATAAAAACTTTCCTATTAAGTGCATTGAATACTATGAGAAGTTTGATTCCTTGCATATAGTTTTGAGATATGAAGATGGTAATATGAGAGTCATGCTAGTGAGTAGTTGTGAATTGGAAGAAATACTTGTGTTAAAGTTTGTGATTCCCGTAGCATGCACGTATGGTGAACCGTTATGTAACGAAGTCGGAGCATGATTTGTTTAATGATTGTCAACCTTTGTGTGAGGGTCGGGAGCGCGCGATGGTTAACTCCTACCAACCTCTCACCTAGGAGCATGCGTCTAATGCTTTGTTTCGATAACTAATAGAATATTGCAATAAGTATGTGAGTTCTTTATGACTAATGTTGAGTCCATGGATTATACGCACTCTCACCCTTCCACCATTGCTAGCCTCTCTAGTACCGCGCAACTTTCGCCGGTGCATCAAACCCACCTTCCTCAAAACAGCCACCATATATTTTCCTCAAAACAGCCACCATACCTACCTATTATGGCATTTCCATAGCCATTCCGAGATATATTGCCATGCAACTTCCACCGTTCCGTTTTTCATGACACGCACCATCACTTTCATATTGCATATAGAGTCATATTTTGTTCTAGGTATCGAGTTGTAATTTTTTGAGTTGTAAGTAAATAAAAGTGTGATGATCTTCATTATTAGAAAATTTGTCCCGTGAGAGAAAAGGATGATGGAAGCTATGAATCCCTCACAAGTTGGGATGAGTCTCCGGACTTTACAAATAATAAAAGAGGCCAGCGAAGCCCAACTAAAAAAAAGAGGCCAAAGATGCCCACCAAAATAAAAAAAAAGAAAAAAAATGAGAGAAAGAGAGAAGGGACAATGCTACTATCTTTTTCGACACTTGTGCTTCAAAGTAGCACCATGATCTTCATGATAGAGAGTCTCCTATTTTGTCACTTTCATATAACTAGTGGAATTTTTCATCATATGCACAACCACTTAGTTTTCTTTTTGAGCTTTCATACACTTATAGCTCTAGTGCATTCGTTGCATGGCAATCCCTACTCACTCACATTGATATCTATTGATGGGCATCTCCATAGCCCGTTGATATGCCTAGTTGATGTGAGACTATCTTCTCCTTTTTCCTTGCAACCTCCACCATATTCTATTCCACCTATAGTGCTATATCCATGGCTCACGCTCATGTATTGCGTGAGAGTTGAAAAGGTTTGAGAACATAAAAAGTGTGAAACAATTGCTTGGCTTGTCATCGGGGTTGTGCATGATTTAGATACTTTGTGTGGGGAAGATGGAGCATAGCCAGACCATATGATTTTGTAGGGATAACTTTCTAAGGCCATGTTATTTCGAAAGGACGCAATTGCCTTGTTAGTATGCTTGAAGTATTACTGTTTTTATGTCAATATTAGACTTTTGTTTTGAATCTTATGGATCTGAATATTCATGCCACAATAAAGAATATTACATGGATAAATATGTTAGGTAGCATTCCACATCAAAAATTCTGTTTTTATCATTTACCTACTCGAGGACGAGTAGGAATTAAGCTTGGGGATGCTTGATACGTCTCCAACGTATCTATAATTTTTTATTGTTCCATGCTATTATATTATCTGTTTTGGATGTTTTATATGCATTAATATGATATTTTATATTATTTTTGGGACTAACCTATTAATCTAGAGCCTAGTGCCAGTTTTGTTTTTTCCTTGTTTTTGAGTATTGCAGATAAGGAATATTAAACGGAGTCCAAATGGAATAAAATCTTCGGAATGATTTTTCTTGGACCAGAAGAAACCCAGAAAACTTGGAGATGAAGGTAGGAGAGCCGCCGTGTGGCGACAAGCCACAGAGGCGCGCCCTAGGGGGGGGGGCTGGCTTGTGGCCCCACGGCAGCCCTCCTAACCCTATTCTTCGGTCTATAAATTCCCAAATATTCCCTGGATACTAAAGAGAGCCACGAAAATACTTTTTCCGCCGCCGGAAGCCTCTGTTCCCGTGAGATCCAATCTTGGAGCCTTTTCCGGTAATCTGCCGGAGGGGGATTCGATCACGGAGGGCATGTACATCAACTCCATTGCCACTCCGATGATGCGTGAGTAGTTTACCACAGACCTTCGGGTCCATAGCTAGTAGCTAGATGGCTTCTTCTCTCCCTTTGTTCTTCAATACCATGTTCTTCATGATCTTCATGGAGATCTATCCGATGTAATACTCTTTTGCGGTGTGTTTGTCGAGATCCGATGAATTGTGGGTTTATGATCAGTTTATCTATGAATATTATTTGACTCTTCTCTGAATTCTTATATGCATGATTTCATATCTTTGCAAGTCTCTTCGAGTTATTGGTTTGGTTTGGCCAACTAGATTGGTAATTCTTGCAATGGGAGAAGTGCTTAGTTTTGGGTTCAATCTTGCGGTGTCCTCACCCAGTGACAAAGTAAGGGTAGCGAGGCACGTATTGTATTGTTTCCATCGAGGATAAAAAGATGGGGTTTTCATCATATTGCTTGAGTTTATCCCTCTACATCATGTCATCTTACCTAATGCGTTACTCTGTTCTTCATGAACTTAATACTCTAGATGTAGGCAGGAGTCGGTCGATGTGTGGAGTAATAGTAGTAGATGCAGAATCGTTTCGGTCTACTTGACACAGACGTGATGCCTATATGCATAATCATTGCCTTGGATATCGTCATAATTATTCGCTTTTCGATCAATTGCTCGACACTAATTTGTTCACCCACCGTATTTTTTTCCTTCATGAGAGAAGCCTCTAGTGAAACCTATGGCCCCCGGGTCTATTTTCCATCTATTAATTTTAGATCTAAAACCAAAAATACCAAAAATACCTCACTGCCTTGTTTTTTACTTTTGTTTTACTTTCCGTTCAAGCAATCTATTATATCTATCTCTATCAGATCTCATCCTTGCAAATAACCGTGAAGGGATTGACAACCCCTTTATTGCGCTGGGTGCAAGTGTTTGATTATTTGTGTAGGTACATCTATTGGGGACTTGCTTGTATCTCCTACTGGATTGATACCTTGGTTCTCAACAACTGAGGGAAATACTTATCTACTTTGCTGCATCACCCTTTCCTCTTCAAGGGAAAACCAACGCATGCTCGAGAAGTAGCAGACACTCTTCAGCGGAACTGCACTTGGACGTTGGTTCCCCGGCCGCCTCGTGCCAACGTCATCAATGGCAAGTGGGTCTTTCGTCATAAGACTCACTCCGATGGCACTCTTGAGCGCTACAAGGCTCGCTGGGTTGTTCGCGGTTTTCGTCAGCGCGCTGGAGTCGACTTCACCGAGACATTTGCACCGGTTATCAAACCGGGCACGATCCGCACTGTCCTTCAGTTGGCGGTTTCTCGCGGTTGGCCGGTTCATCAGATGGATGTCTCCAACGCCTTCCTTCATGGTCACCTTGCAGAGCAGGTCTACTGTGAGCAACCCACTGGTTTCGTCGACGCCACTCATCCCAGCCACGTGTGCTTGCTATCTCGGTCTCTCTACGGTCTCAAGCAAGCACCTCGAGCCTGGTACCAGCGTATCGCCGGTTTTCTGCAGACAGTGGGCTTCCGTGTTATTCGCTCCGACGCCTCGCTGTTCGTCTATCACCATGGCGACACGACTCCCTACTTGTTACTCTACGTCGACGACATCATCCTGACAGCCTCCTCCAAAGCCCTTCTTCAGCAGGTCACTAATCGGCTGCGTGACGAGTTTGCTATCAAGGATTTGGGTGCTCTCCATTATTTCCTTGGCATTGAGGTTGTTCGGCCCCCCGACGGCTTCTTTCTTCATCAGCAGAAGTATGCGCACGAGCTACTTGAGCGCGCTGGTATGCTCAACTGTCAGCCTGTTGCCACTCATGTTGACACGAAGGCCAAGGTCTCTCCTTTGGAAGGTTCCCTGGCAAAAGATGCTCCATTCTACCGATCCATTGTTGGTGCTCTCCAGTATCTGACGCTCACCAGACCGGATCTGCAGTATGCCATTCAGTGATAATCCCCAAGTGCAAGGAATCATCGTAGCAATTTCCAAAGGTGGAAGTGATAAGTATGGAGTGTCGAACCCACAAGGAGCTAAAGGTAAGATCAATATTCTCTCAAGTCCTATCTGCCACTGATACGACTCTACGCACGCCGAACGTTTGCTTCCAACTAGGAACGAGAAATAAAACTACATTGTGGGTATGAAGAGAATAGCTTTGCATGATATCGGAGAACTAAAATATAAAAATAGGTGCTGTTATCATAAAGTTAGAATATATTACAATATATTACAAATAGTGAGTGTGGAATAATGATGGGTCGGTGTGCGGTATTGTCCTAGGCAATTGTTAACAAGATCGGTAATCATTATTGCAATTTTATATGAGGGAGAGGCATAAGCTAACATACTTTCTCTACTTGGATCATATGCACTTATGATTGGAACTCTAGCAAGCATCCGCAACTACTAAAGATCATTAAGGTAAAACCCAACCATAGCATTAAAGCATCAAGTCCCCTTTATCCCATACGCAACAACCCACCTACTCGGGTTTATGCTTCTGTCACTCAAGCAACCCACTATAAGCGAATCATGAACGTATTGCAACACCCTACAGCGGGAATCCTTCACATGTGCGCGGCACGGAAGGCACAATAGGATAGCATCAAAATAAACATACAACTCAAACCAATCTAGATCATCAATCAACCCATAAGACAAAAGAAATCTACTCAAAACATCATAGGATGGCAACACATCATTGGATCATAATATGTGGCATAAAGCACGATGTTCAAGTAGGGGATTACAGCGGGATGCGGGAGAGTGGACCGCTGAAAATACATGACGACGGTGATGAAGAAGGTGATGTTGATGAAGACGATCACCGCGGCGATGGTTCCCTCGATGGCACTCCGGCGCCACCGAGAGAGAGGGGGAGAGGGTCTCCCCCTTGTGCTTCCTCCTCCATGGCCTCCCCCCTGGGTGGGGAGAGGTTCTCCCTCTGGTCCTTGGCCTCCATGGCGATGATGGCCCCTCCGTCTTCCTCCTCCATGGTCTCCGGTGATGGTGACCCCCTCCGGCAGGGTGCCGGAGAGGGCCAAGATTGATCTTTCGTGGCTACAGAGACTCGCGGCGGCGGAACTTCCGATCTAGGTTTCTTTTCGGGGGTTTTGGTATTTATAGGAATATTTGGCGTTGGAATCACGTCAGGGGGGGTGCTCGAGGGGCCCACAAGCCAGGAGGGCGCGCCATAGGGGGAGGCGCGCCCTGTAGGCTTGTGGCCTCCTCGGGACTCCTCTCCGGTATCTTTTTGCTCCGGTATTTTTTATATTTTCCAAAAATATTCTCCGTAAATTTTCAGCCCATTCCGAGAACTTTTATTTCTCCACAAAAACAACACCATGGTAGCTCTGCTGAAAACAGCGTCAGTCCGGGTTAGTTCTAATAAAATCATACCAAAATCATATAGAATTATTGTAAACATGGCATGAATACTTCATAAATTATAGATACGTTGGAGACGTATCAGCATCCCCAAGCTTAATTCCTGCTCGTCCTCGAGTAGGTAAATAACAAAAGAAATAATTTGTGGAGTGTGAGTGCTAGCAAGTGCACAAGTTTGATCAATGATAATTCCAATCACTTTTTCTAACATCAATATAAACCATAAACAGTAGCTCATCTCATAAAACTTCTCATGATCAAGTAATAAGCTATTCACATGTTACAGTATAGACCAGAAAGTTTCTTGAAAACTAACAAACCATATTACTAGTCATTGAACAATTGCAATTCATCTTATTTTCAGGAAGGGTCTATGTAAGAGCTTTGATTTAGCAAATTCCACATACTCAACTATCATATAGTCTTCCATGATTATTGACACTCAAAGCATATCTTTAGAACAAATAGCATCCATCGAACACAGAGAAAGATAGGGGCTTAATGTTTCGCCTCCCAACTTATTTATCATATAGATAATTGTCAACAATAATAATTCATGATCAAATATATTTGTGTGGATATATATGTCTAGATCATTCCCCAACACATGACGCTTTCCAAGAGAAAAAGGCGAAATATAGGAAGTGGTGAAGATCACCATGACTCTTGCATAAATGTAAATACTAGAAAGTAAAAGATAGGACCTTCGCAAAGGGAAGCAGAGGTTGTCATGTGCTTTTTGTTTTTGGATGTGCAAACCCTTAATGCAAAGGAACGTCACGTTGTATTTCCCTTTGTGATAGCAACCTTTATTATGCACTCCGTCACTTTTATTTCTTTACTATCACAAGTTCGTACAACGCTTATTTTCCCTCACAATAAAAGATCATACATATTTAGGAGCAATTTTTATTGCTTTTTGCACCGATGACAACTTACTTGAAGGATCTTACTCAATCCATAGGTAGGTATAGTGGACTCTCAAGGCAAAACTGGTTTAAGGGTGTTTGGATGCACAAGTAGTATTTCTACTTGGTGCGGAAGTTTTGGCTAGTATGAGGTGGAAGCAAGCACCACATGTTGGAGGATCCATAACAATATAACTTCTATACAAATATACCCAAACATAACTCATTAAGTTGTCTTCCTTGTCCAATTTTAACAATTTTGCTCGAGTTTGAAAATAATTAATGAGCTCACAATCATAGAGGATGTCCAAGATAGTATATTTATATGTGGAATCTCTCTTCCTTCAATATTCTTTCATGAATTGTTCAAATGACCAATGCGGTGTTTGCTAACTTTCAATAAATTTTACCACCTATACTTATTATGTGTGAAGTCATTACTCCCCATGGGATAAGTATATGAAGCATATTTAATTTCAGATTTATGAAATTCAATTCATTCAACCATTTACTCATAGGATATAAGTGAAGCACGAGAGTAAATGACAAAACTACTTCAAAAGATATAAGTGAAGATCAATGCGTAGTCAAGTAGTTAAATAACCATGTGAGGACTCTCTCTCATTCAAAATTTCAGATCCAATGATTTTATTCGAATAGCAAGCAAAATAAAAAATAGCACTCCAAGAATAGCACGCATCATGTGAACGAATAAAAATTTAGGCTCAACATAGGCTAACCGATAATTGTTGATAAAGAGAGGTGGGATGCGTAGCATCCCCAAGCTTAGATGCTTGAGACTTCTTTAAATATTTACTTGGGGTGCCTTGGGCATACCCAAGCTTGAGCTTTTGTATCTCGTTCAATCCTCTCATATCACGGTTTCACCTATTCTCAAAAACTTCATCCACACAAAACTTGAAAAGAACTCGTGAGATAGGTTAGTACACATAGGAATAAATCAACACTTCATTTATTGCCAAGACAAGTTGCATAATAATTTCCAAACATCATCTACTGTTTAGTACCATTTCCACAATTTATATCTACCAATATTGGCTATGGAAACTTGAGGATAAGTAGATAACAAAATTATGACAGCAATCTGTACAAACAGAACAGTCTGTAGAAATTTATGAAAACAGTGTACTTACGTAACTCAAAAAATTATGAAACTTTAGGACATGCTAAATAATTTCTATGACAATACTGTGTAAAAATTTCAGAAACTTTCCAGGTTCCAGTAAAATATGAAAATTCAAACACTACAGCAAAAGTTTCTGTTTTTTACACAGCACACATCAAACATGAAATGCAAGCATCCTAAGGCAATTCTTGGAACTTTTTATTGAAAAACAAGAATATAAATAACACCTAACAGACAACAAGAAAATAAAATGACGCTCCAAGCAAAGCACATATTATGTGACGAATAAAAATATAGCTCCGAGTAAGATATACCGATAGTGTTGAAGACAAAAGAGGGGATGCCTTCCGGGGCATCCCCAAGCTTAGGCAGTTGAGTCTTCCTTGGATATTACCTTGGGGGTGCCTTGGGCATACCCAAGCTTAGGTTCTCTTCACTCCTTATTCTCCTCATATCGGTGTCTCGCCCAAAACTTGAAAACTTCAATCACACAAAACTTAACGGAACGTTGTGAGAAGGGTTAGTGTAATAAAGATAGATCATTCACTTAGGTACTGTCAAGACAAGATTCATAATTGTTCCCACATGATACCTACTGTATTGTATCATTCCCATAATTTATATTACTGAATATAAGCTATGGGAACACTAAAACAAGCAAACTATGCATGCAAAACAGAATCTGTCAAAAACAGAATAGTCTGTGAAGATCTGTAGTGTAACCATACTTCCCTGTCTCTAAAAATTCTGAACAATTAGGACAACCTGAAGAATTTGTATATTAATACTTTGTAAAAATGTCAGAAACTTTTGACTCTCTGGTGAATTTATAAAAATTCTAGACTGGGCACCAAAGTTTCTGTTTTTGCACAGAATCAAGTCAACTATCAACCACATCATCCCAAAGGCATTACTTGGCACTTTATTGAAATAAAGGCACAAAACATGATTACTACAGTAGCTTAATCATGTTAAAACACAGAAACAGAAAGGGTAAATATTGGGTTGTCTCCCAACAAGCGCTTTTCTTTAATGCCTTTCTAGCTAGGCATGACATTGATACACTTCCAAGCCTAATTCCGATAGAAATTTTATTCATACTCTAAAAGATATAAGTGAAGTTCATAGAGCATTCTACAATTAATGAAGATTAACCAATACCCAAGCTCAAAATATATAAGTGAAGCACATGAAGCATTCTATAAAGCCATACTCAAAAGATTTAAGTGAAGCACAAAGAGCATTCTACAAAGCCATACTCAAAAGATATAAGTGAAGCACATGAATCATTCTATAAATCAATGAAGGACTAAATCATACTAGAAGGGTGAATAAAAGGAAAAGAAAAACACTAAAGACGCATATCATGTGAACAAAACAAAAACCGAGGTATACCGATAATTGTTGAAGAATAAAGATGGGATGCCTTCCGGGGCATCCCCAAGCTTAGATGCTTGAGTCTCCTTGAAATAATTACTTGGGGTGCCTTGGGCATCCCCAAGCTTGAACTCTTGTCTCTCCGTATTCTTCTTATATCGATACCTCCTCGATCTTCGAACACTTCATTCACACAAAACCTAACAAAACCCTCGTGAGATACGTTAGTATAATAAAGCAAACTACTACTTTAAGTACTGTTGTGAACTCATTCCAAATTCATATTAGCATTATATCTTCTGTAGTCCAACTTCACCATGGTTCATACCCTCCGATACTACCCATAGATTCATCAAAATAAGAGAACAATGCATAGAAAACAGAATCTGTCAAAAACAGGACAGTCTGTAGCAATCTGGAAACTTCGTATACTTCTGTAACTCACAAAATTCTGAAAATTTAGGACAAATTAAACAATTTGTATAGCAGTAATGTGTAAAAATTTCAGAAACTTTTGACGTTCCAGTAAGAAATGTAAATTCGTTTACTACAGTCAAAGTTTCTGTTTTTGCACCGCACAAAGCAAACAAGCAATCTAATCATCCTAAAAGCAAATCCATTATTTTTATAATACAATGGATATATACAAGGGGATAATTATTTTTGAGAAACTTCCATGAAAAATTCTACATTGTTTCCATGAGCATGAACACAAGTGTTCAAGGTCGACCCTCACTTCTCCAATGCACAACCTTCCAATCACTTCTCTTTTTGAAAAACTTCTTAGGCATAAGAGGCAAGTAATTCTTTTTGTATTTTTCATTATTTAAATTTTTTGTTTGTTTCACCCACAACTAAAGAAAGCAAAAAGGGAAAACAAAATCTACTTAGTGAAGAAAGCAAACAAGCACACACGAGAATATCAACCCCAACCTATTGCTCCCCGGCAACGGCGCCAGAAAAGAGCTTGATAATCCCCAAGTGCAAGGAATCATCGTAGCAATTTCCAAAGGTGGAAGTGATAAGTATGGAGTGTCGAACCCACAAGGAGCTAAAGGTAAGATCAATATTCTCTCAAGTCCTATCTGCCACTGATACGACTCTACGCACGCCGAACGTTTGCTTCCAACTAGGAACGAGAAATAAAACTACGTTGTGGGTATGAAGAGTATAGCTTTGCATGATATCGGGGAACTAAAATATAAAAATAGGTGCTGTTATCATAAAGTTAGAATATATTACAAATAGCGAGTGTGGAATAATGATGGGTCGGTGTGCGGAATTGTCCTAGGCAATTGTTAACAAGATCGGTAATCATTATTGCAATTTTATATGAGGGAGAGGCATAAGCTAACATACTTTCTCTACTTGGATCATATGCACTTATGATTGGAACTCTAGCAAGCATCCGCAACTACTAAAGATCATTAAGGTAAAACTCAACCATAGCATTAAAGCATCAAGTCCCCTTTATCCCATACGCAACAACCCACCTACTCGGGTTTATGCTTCTGTCACTCAAGCAACCCACTATAAGCGAATCATGAACGTATTGCAACACCCTACAGCGGGAATCCTTCACGTGTGCGCGGCACGGAAGGCACAATAGGACAACACCAAAATAAACATACAACTCAAACCAATCTAGATCATCAATCAACCCATAAGACAAAAGAAATCTACTCAAAACATCATAGGATGGCAACACATCATTGGATCATAATATGTGGCATAAAGCACCATGTTCAAGTAGGGGATTACAGCGGGATGCGGGAGAGTGGACCGCTGAAAAGACATGAGGACGGTGATGAAGAAGGTGATGTTGATGAAGACGATCACCGCGGTGATGGTTCCCTCGATGGCACTCCGGCGCAACCGAGAGAGAGGGGGATAGGGTCTCCCCCTTGTGCTTCCTCCTCCATGGCCTCCCCCCTGGGTGGGGAGAGGTTCTCCCTCTGGTCCTTGGCCTCCATGGCGATGATGGCCCCTCCGTCTTCCTCCTCCATGGTCTCCGGTGATGGTGACCCCCTCCGGCAGGGTGCCGGAGAGGGCCAAGATTGATCTTTCGTGGCTACAGAGACTCGCGGCAGCAGAACTTCCGATCTATGTTTCTTTTTGGGGGTTTTGGTATTTATAGGAATATTTGGCGTTGGAATCACGTCAGGGGGGGGTGCTCGAGGGGTCCACAAGCTAGGAGGGCGCGCCCTAGGGGGGCGCCCTGTAGGCTTGTGGCCTCCTCGGGACTCCTCTCCGATATCTTTTTGCTCCGGTATTTTTTATATTTTCCAAAAATATTCTTCGTAAATTTTCAGCCCATTCCGAGAACTTTTATTTCTGCACAAAAACAACACCACGGTAGCTCTGCTGAAAACAGCGTCAGTCCGGGTTAGTTCTAATAAAATCATACCAAAATCATATAGAATTATTGTAAACATGGCATGAATACTTCATAAATTATAGATACGTTGGAGACGTATCATTCAGCAGGTGTGTCTTCACATGCACGCCCCTCGTGATTCCCATTGGACACTCGTGAAACGGATTCTCCGCTATATCCGTGGCACGATGTCCCTCGGACTCACGCTTACGGCGTCCCCCTCTATGGAGATGGTGGCCTATTCTGATGCTGATTGGGCAGGCTGCCCTGACACACGGCGCTCCACTTTCGGCTACTGTGTCTACCTCGGTCCCTCCCTCGTATCGTGGTCGTCCAAACGACAACCCACGGTGTCGCGCTCCAGCGCGGAGGCTGAGTACCGTGCAGTGGCGAACGCTGTCGCCGAGTGTACTTGGCTTTGACAGCTTCTTCAGGAGTTGCATCACGACGTCTCGCAGGCCACGGTCGTCTACTGCGACAACGTCTCTGCCGTGTATCTTTCCGCCAACCCCGTTCATCATCGCCGGACGAAGCACATCGAGCTCGACATACACTTTGTGCGCGAACAGGTCGCCCTTGGTCGCACTCGGGTTCTCCATGTTCCGACCGCACAACAGTTCGCCGATGTGATGACTAAAGGACTGCCTACTTCCACATTTGAGGAGTTTCGATCCAGTCTCTGTGTCTCTGGCGACGCTTCGAGTGCGGGGGGTGTTGAATATATGGTGCATGTATATTGTGTCTAGGGCCCACCTCCTAGTTTTCCTGTATAGTTGAGGTTGTGGCCCCCATCTTGTACCTCATATATACGTGCTCAGTGCACCGATCAATATCATTGTGTTGCACGGCCTAAACCTAGTCTTCTACAATCAGCAATGACATATTTTTTGACAATTGCATTATTGTTTCCGAGCATCAAGGGCTTCCGTGATGTGAAATCACATCAATGTCGTCTTAATCTACACGTTAGTACATTCAAAATTTCCCCTTGGTGTTCTGAAAGACTTGTTCAGCAAGCAGGGCTTCATTCCCATCAGCTCGCTTTATCTCCAGGTTGGCGTTCTGGTAGCAGCTTCCCATGGCAATAGCAGCTTCTGCTGTGGCTCCATACACCAGCCTCTGCATTGCAGCATTCAACATGATTGCCGATTAACAAATCAACCTATACATTCTACCAGACGAAGAATGCTAGAGCAAGTGGCGAACCTTGATCCGGGATAGACGAACAGCGCCAGAACACATTGGACAAGGTTCGCAGGAGGCATGCATTTCGCAATCCGACAAGTCTGTCTTCCCAAGCTTCTTGCAAGCCTAGAGTGAGAGCAAAACACCGGTTATTTGATACAAACAGCCAAACATTGGAAATGAACTACTCCCTTCGATCCAAATTAATTGACTCAGTATGTACAAAAACTGCGTCAATTAATTAATTTGGATCGGAGGGAGTACAAGAAAATGTTGAGTTACCAAATGTAAACAGGAGGGAGTACAAGAAAATGTTGAGTCACCAAATGTAAACAGGAGGGAGTACAAGAAAATGTTGAGTAACCAAATGTAAACAGCAAGCACCAAGTGGCCGGTGAGGTATTGTATCCGGGAGACTCTTTGTAATGTTGTCATTCGATCAATAAAGTGTCAGACGTTATTTCAAAACAAGAAGTGGCTGGTGAGGATAGCCTCTGTCCAGGCACAGGGCACCTCAATCACCTCTCTTATTGCAGTTACTTCAGCATGGGCGGTTGCATCGGTGTTCTTCACAACCATGTTATGGCAACTGACTACCACTTGGTCGTTGCGGACCACGACTGCGCCAAATGGGCGTCCATGGCCACGGTCGACTGCTCGGTAGGCTTCTTCCACCGCTATCGATAAGAACTTGTGCTCCCTATCTTGCGCGGCTGTTCAAAGAAGCAAAGCATAAAAAGTCAGTCTTTTCTTTAAGAAAGAGAGAGTGTCTCTCCAGTTGCAGAGATTAAGAAAGATGAAGCCGGGATTTATTTGGTCAATCAAAAGGCAGAATAAATAAAATAAAGTAAAGCACCTAGTAGGTAGAACAACTTATGCAATGTATAGAGAAATTAGCAGCACACATAAACAAACAAGATCCCCATGAACTCTCTCAGAAAGATTGTGCAGGACAGGACAATGGAAGACTTACCGCACTCAGCAACACAGACAATTTTTTTCAGTCCTAGTACACGGCCGCCTCTTCTGCTCTAATTTAACAAACGCAGGACCGGCCGTGACTTGTTCCGCTCCTAATTTTAAATCCTGACCCTTGAACAGTTGAACCTCCAGTGCTGAACTAAGCAGAGCACAAAACAGGGTACCAAAAAATCTGACCCGCGAGATAACCGGAGCAGAGCCGCAGAGCGTACCCTTGGCTTCCTCCATGTCGAGGCAGGAGGAGGAGGGGGGCAGCGGCGGCGGAGCGAGCGACGAGATGCCTCCTGTTGGTCCTGCCCCTCCGTCCGTAAGATAGCGGGGTCTCCGTCCTTGGACTCCACGACGAGATGGGGGAGGAAAGGAAAGGAAAGGAAAGAGGCTGCTGGACTGCTGGTGTTTGGTGCCAGGTCGTCGCTCGCCCTCGCCGACTGGGAAGGCTGACGAAGCATCGGTCCACATCAGCGCTAGTACACCAGTACAGATTCTCACGCCAACGGCGTGTACAGTAGATTTTATCGATTATTATCCAGTGTCAAACTTAATTATAATCTGCTTGGGCCACGCCGCATGATAGAATAATCTTTTTGGGTTTCACTATGCAAGCTCCTAAGAGCACTGATCGGTATAATGATCATTGGTACGATGATTTTGAACCCAAAAATAATAAAATAATAAACTATAACAAAGGCATTATACAGCTCCGGATCATCATAATTTATAAGGGATGCTCCAAATCCAACACACGAGCTTCCATATTTAGAGGGCGTTGGTTTGGAGGGCGCTCCATCCACTGACCGCTCATCAGGGATGGAATTTCCACCTCTCTGCTCAGCCTCCCGTGGGGCCAATGCATGCCATTTAATGATGATCGTCGTGTGCCAACTGCCCATGGTGACCCGCCCATTTTCCTCATTTTCCATGGCTATTAAGAAGGTCGTTGCCATGTACGGTCGCTTATATGCCGGCCATCCACAACCTCCACCTCACTTCCCGCCGTCCACATCCTTCACCCCCCTCACTGCAGCCTACAACCGCTTCGGAAGAGGAACATGATCGTCATGAAGTGTCGTTCAAATTTATATTAAGCATTGGGTGGAGCATCCACTGAAATCTTTGGGCGCCCCACCTTATGCTTAATAGTATGATTTTAAACAAATATAGAATTAAGTTTGAAGCTCCAATTGTTGTTTGATTAAGATGGAGAAGAAATCCAGAAATAAGATTGATGGGAGAAACCCTGGCTCCTCAGCGATTTGGGCGATTTGGGTCGTTCCTGGCCATTGGATCTCGCGTGAAACTGATTCTGGCCGTCGGATCGCGACCCAGTGAGTAGTGCCTGCACCCTCCATCTGTCTTTTTCACTTCGCGGTCTTCGAGCTTGTGTCACTGCCGTGTGGGGTTGTTCGTGTGTGGGTCGTGCGTGTCAGTGATTGCGGCTCAGGTAGTGTTCGGTTCAGCGCGTCGGCGCGCTCCCAGCGCCTTGCTACCGCCTGTGGTTCCGCTGCCCCGCCGTGGGCGTTTTGGACATTACACGTTTTGCCCATCTGCGTGGTGTGCGCTCGTTGGTCCGTGGGTTGATGTGAGGGGTGGGGGCGGGTTGGCTTGGCTCTTCGTGCTCCCATTCGTCATATTTCCTCTCGCCCTCCCCTCCCCTCCTCTCCTCTCGTCAACGTCGCTGCAGACGCTCGTCCTGCCCGCCGTTCTTCAGGTCATTCCCCTCGCTCGTGGATCATACCTGTCTTTATACCGCTTGATTCTTACCGTGTTTCTTGCTTCTCTGGCCGGGAGTAGTTCGGACGGTTCCGTGACGGCGGGGATCTAGACGACCGGAGAGGGAGCACGTCGGATCTGGCGCTGAGATGGCTGAGGTATTATTTTCTCCTCTATTTGTGTCTTCTTTTGTGTTGTATGTGTGCTCATCAAATGCTTTGCTTATTTTAGGGATCTGTCTAGGGTTTGCTCGGGATCTGACACAAGTCGACCGGAGAGGGAGCACGGCGGTGGGGCATCTGAGGTATTTGGTCCCTCTTTTATCTTTTCTTTTGTGATGGATGTGTGCTCATCAAGGGATTTGTTTCTTGTAGGAATCTGTCTAGGGTTTGCTGGTATTCGGGTTGGTTTGTGCTCTTGGCTTCCGGGGCATGGTGCTCAAGGTGGTCTCGTCGGTTCTCGCGCAGGTGATTCTTCCCTCTCGCATGGCCTCCTCCGTTTTATTTCCAGATTGTTTGGTCCCCAGATCTAGGTCGTCTGTGTATTTTGGCCCCATGAATACTGCTATGTATCGATGTATGCCGCCTGTGGAGTTTACTTTATGTTCGTGCTTGCTGTGAGTCTGTCTGCGTTCCTGCGTTTAATTTCTAGGCTGTTCGGTCATCCGTTTTTAGGTCGTATGTCTATTTTGGACTCATGAATACTGCTATGTAAATACTGCTACGTATTTCAAGTCGATGTATGTCGCCTGTGGAGTTTACTTTATGTTCTAACCTGCTGTAAGTTCGCATATATTAGATGTTGTTGCTTCGAGGTGTCGTTTGCCAATCATTTTCTATGTGCAGATTCCCTTTTTTTCCCTATGTATGCCATGCTAATTTGGTATGCAGTACATTGTTGGAAGATGGATTTGTATTACTAATACTGAGATGGGCGTTACATGTTTCTTTCAAGGAAACAGACCAAACCAAACTGCGACTTTATTTGTAAACATTTGGAATTTATATTATGGCTCTTATGTGATCTCAGAGGACTTTTTTTTGTGTGGGAACCTCAAGCTACCTTTAGTGCCTGCCAAGCTATCAACCAACAAGAGTTTTCCCTGCTTTTGGAGCCTGCTAAGCTATCAACCAACAAAGAGATTGCCCCTTCTCTTGCTAATAAAATATGTATTTACCAGAAGTTTTTATTATTATCAGAAGAGGGTTATATTTTTTATGGGAGGCTGCATTTGTAATGGTTCGTTATTCTAAAGGGGTACATTTCTTTGTAGGTACTGCGCTGAGCCTGAAGAGGATGCTAGCCAGCGGCCCACCTCTCTTGACGTCAGGGTCACTGCTGAGCCGCCTTCTTTGCTTCAGAGGCCTATTGTATTGCTACATATTTCTGTTTCTTATCCACTCACCCATTGTATTGCAGGTTTGTGTTCTTGGATTTCTTTCCCTCAATTTGTTATTTTTGGTGAGCGGGTGAGCTGATTGGGCTATTTTCCTTGGTCTGTTGCAGTGATTGAATGCTTCAAAGGATTTTAATGGAGTTCATTTTAGTTGTGTCGTGAATACGCAGCTTGCTTCCATGTCTTTTCTCACTGGAGACACCTCCCGGCGGCTCGCCGGCGATGATCGCTACCCTGCTCCTCTCCCGGCAAGGCACATCTACCTCTCCTGCGAAGGTAATGCCATCTTTGCCTCTTCCTTTAGTTTTTCCTCTGTTTTTTGTTACACGACTTTGTGGTGCTTGGTGCATACATCATTCCCTCCCGTCAATTGATTGAACAACTCTGCTACATGTGATTGCGTTAGCAAACTTCATTTTTGTGTATGTAGAAAAACAAAGGAAACTCCATTTTGGTAATTGCAAACAAATGAAACTCCATTTTTTAGACGGCGAAGACTGCTACCCTGCTCCTCTCCCGGCAAACCTCCTGATAAATGAAATATGATATATGATTATATACTCTGGCATGTTTAGGTGAAAGAGTTGGTGAATGCCATACTAGGGTGCATTAATCATTGGAGAGTTAGGATAAAACTGAAAAAAATGAAAGCATCTGCAGTATGTCCTAATGGTAACTGCACTATCTGTTTAGTGGAGTAAACATGTTCAGGTTGCATTGGCATACCAGTGAGGGAGGGGTCTGCTTAAGTGTTCTTACAAACGCAAGATAAAAAATACTTCCATATTAGTATTTGTTTTCTCTTCAGAAGATTTGGAGGCCCTTAAATAATGGCTGATGATGCTTGGTTTTGTTGCTCTCCAATTAACAAACCACCCCCTCATGAAGCGCGTGCTTTTAAATTTGTATCAGGGGTCTGACTAAGTCAAGATAATGGTGCATCAAGTTGGCTATCTCTACTCCTAATTGGGGAGTTGGTAGCCTGGTACACCGGTTTATTTTCGTCCCACCTTCCACCATCCCCTCCTACTGGTTTTCTAATCAATTAGTTTATTTTCTCTTTTTCTTTAAAAAATCAGCACTTTCCTAACGTATAAAAGATCACGGATCTAACTTTCCTAACTTATCTAAATCAATGGATCTCTCTCATTAATGTAATTTGTTTTAGGAAAGAAATAATAGATTTTCAGGAAACAAATAACTAATTTCAAGGAAATTAATAAGTAAATTATGATATAAAAAATCTTATTATGAAAGCATTATATGTACAAGCTTAATTTGTTATGGAAGGGGTCCCAAACTTTCCTAACTTATCTAAATCAATCGATCTCTCTCGTTAATGTAATTTATTTTAGGAAAGAAATAATAGATTTTCAGAAAACAAATAAAGAATTTCAAGGAAACTAATAAGTAAATTATGACAAAAAAATCGTATTATGAAAGCATTATATGTACCTACTTAATTTGTTATGGAAGGAGTCCCAAATTTCGCACACGCCTCACCACCGAGGCCCAGCCCGCACACCCGCCGCTGCACCACCTTCCCTTGCCGCCTCCCCGTCCACACCCGGGATCCCCAAGCAGGTGTAGGGGCAGAGTGGGATCTAGGGAGAGGTCGCCGGAAGCACCTCACTGGGACAAGACTCCACGGCGACCAACCATAACCAGCACACTGTTGTCGCTGTGCAGCCGTCCAACAAAGGTGAGTCGCACGTCCGTCCACCAGCAGAATATCTCATTCTCGCCGTGCCGCATGGGGAACAACTGCTCTAGGGATTCTCGATTTGGTCTTGGCTGCGCCGTTGGGTTTATCATGACTTTGTTTCATTTGAGTTCTGCTGTTCATACGAGTCTAATTCGTCAAGATCGGATTTTTAATAATGCTTCCAACCAGGACGGTTTGATGCGAGCGAGTTTCTTGCCTGATAAGTGCGTAAACGAGCAATTCATTGATTCCTTGATCCAGGTGCCTCAGGCCCGACAGGGAAGCAGAACAACATCGGCGCCAGCGCCGGCCGCCCCAATGCGGGAGGAAACATGCGGCACGGCCACATCCTCGATGGGCAAGAAAATCAGTGCAAGGATTGAATCCCATCCTGCTTTTTTGTTCTTCCGTTATTTGTACTGAACTTAATCTGGTCTTGTCACTGCAGCAACAAGATCGAGCTGCCGACGGGGATCAATCGCCCAATCACTAGGAGCGTCGGCGCCCAGCTCTTGAAGAAGGTTCAGGCTGATCCATGTAAGGTATGAACAGAACACCATTTCCACTCCTACATGCTTCGAATGCAATTTCCTGACGAAGACTTGCCAAAACTTGGGGTTCCAGGGGCTTTACGGATGACATCAATGTTTTGATCCTACAATTGCAGGAATTCTTAGGTTCTTCTTAACTTACCATTGCTAAAGGGACGAGACAAACGCTCGGAGTATCACTAACCGTGACATACCTATGCACCCTCTGTTTCGGAGTCTTCAAACTTTGCACAAGGAGGATTATTACAATCTGAACTTTGCTGTAAGTGTCTGGATCCTTTGTCTTGTACTTGTGTATTTTTGCAACTTCTCATGTAATAGTTATTGCAGTATATTTTTTCACAAGAGTAGGAAACTTATGTTGTGTTCGCCTCTTAATCATTGTAAGGAGATCATTTTAGGAAACAAAGAATAGTTGCATCTTCTCCTATGCTTAGTGTTAATTTGAATTGCTAATTTGAAAGTTTTATTTGGGAAAACTGAAAGTAATTATCCTTGTCCTCTGTTTGCAGACAAATGATGCTGGTGGCAAAAGGGAACCATGGCATGACTTGCATATGAAAATTGATGGTCTAACAACTTGTGATGTTATGCAGAATTATTGGTTGGAGGCTTCGAAATGCCATGGTAATACCGAGGAATATGCTCTTAATATTCGGGAGATGAACCCATGAACCAGATTTGGATCCATTTATGGATGGATAAATTATAGGATCCATCAGTAGCTAATTGTATAGCTTACGATCTTATAACTAATGACACCGGTGGTCTGTTAAAAAATATCATGGAAGTAAGTACTTATCTCTGCCTCTACTTTGTCGGTGACAACTTCAATTTTTCATATTGATGGATCAAGTCGTGTTGGTTTAACTTCAAAGTAGTATAAGGAACTTGCAGTTGTTTTTCGTTAGTTATCTTATCAGCTACAAAAAAATAGCAGTATCATCTTGAAGCCGGTACGGATTAGTGGCCTCTGTTAGGTCTTCCTGGTAGTCCAAACATCTATTCATTTTTGTGAACTAAAATTGAGGGATATAGTAGGTGTGATGAGTGCGATGGGAAAGGTGCAATAAGGATACATGGGTAGATTGGTTGTGTGTACCATATCAACACAATGTACTTTTAGTTTTAAAATTCTGATGTGATGGTGCGACTAACGCCTGGTCATATTGGGTGTAAAGAATTTTCCTTTTTCATCATGCCTCCTTGTACAAGTTCATTTTGTTAGATTAAGAAAGAATGAACGAACCGACTTATCAAGCATTGCATATGGTTCATAAATACAGCATTTTACAACTAAATTAGTTTAGTGTTGTGTGTTTCAGTAAGAATAAACACAATTCCAAGTTATGCGAGATCGAAGCTGAACTACGTGATGAGAGATATTTAACTTATGTTTGAAAAATAATAGTATACTATATGTTTTATTATCCAGTGGCAAATTTGACCTACACACATAGTATCCGCTGGGTGGAAAGGAAAAAAAACACGTATGATCGGCTTGCTTGGTTGCCTTCCTCTTTCTTCTTTGGCAATCACATCTCTCCCATTGCTAAGGTCCGCCCATCCTCCCTAATGCGACAAGATATTAAGATGGACCTGTCGACGCAAGGTCGAGCACCACAAAACTGGTCGGATCGATCTCGCTACATAAGAGAGCCTCCAAACTTTGGGTGTTTTCCCGTTGTGCAGGAGCTTCACGGCAACGCCGTCAAGCACGAGCACTAGAGGAGATCGATTGATTGATGGATGAATCAGGCTTCTATGGATCCTGATGAGCCTTTCGCGGCCCTTGCCTTTGAAACATCGCACCGACGCCTACCACAGTCGTCCTCCCCTACCAACACTGGTGACCACGAGGAAGGTATCTCTTCCTTGTCCATGGTGATGGCAAGGGGAGTCCAAATTCTTCACGCCAAAACCCTAGATGTCGTGAGCGTGTACGGCATCTCCATTGCCTCGCCCAGCTCTCCCTCACGTCGGCTCTCTCACGGGCATGGAGCATGATGTGAACTCGTTGCCTCGCACCATGCCCTAGATGACAGCGACATGGAAAACTAGGCGCGCAACAAGGTGAAGCCCTCCCATCACTATAATGTAGAGGTTTGAGATCATTATTAGAACATGAAGAAATGTTTTTGTAAGACTTGCATATGTTGTTAAGGCAAACTATTCGTGTAGCCTTCTGCTTTAGTATAACCAAACACTCGCTTTTTTAAGGTTTTTCTACGAGAATTTTCTTGAGTTTACCCGCAGCTTTGTGATTCTTTACATATTTTAACTTTGCAAAAACAACACATCTAAGGTCAATCTGTCAGTTTGGTTCAAATGGCCAAAAATGAGCATATATATGGTGTTTACTACGTAAGTCCTTTTGTGGATGACCATGGTTATGTCTATTTTGGTATCTCTTACAATCGAGGGACTCACATGCAAGCTTCTTTCAACAAGGATGGTTAAAGGAACACAATGACTATGAGGAGGTTGATTGCTTAGTGGCTCACTATGTTATTTATTATCCCATGGTAACGCGCGAGTACTTAGCTACAGACCATTTGTCATACTTTTTAGTTTTGTATAGGCCGTGCTAAGGATTAAATAAATTGTTACCAATGTGATGCACAAAGATAGTGATAGGCCATCCTATGAAGTTTACTGCATTTTCTTGTCTTTACCGTCATTGTACTGCATGTTTTTTTTCTTATTCCATTTTGATATTCAAGTAAAGTGTAAGTTCTGACTGAAAGAGCAGACATTTTTTATTTATGTCAAATTTGGTAACCAAAAATGTAGCCTTACCAATCATGCGGTGTGGGTGCTCACGGGTGTCGTATAAAGGGAGGGGGTAGAGGTATGGTCGGGGCAACGGTGGTCCGTCAAAGAAGGCGGCTCAGGCAAGGCAACACATGACATCAGCACCGGCTACAACCAGTGTCAAAAGGTGGGTCATGGGTATGGATGGAGGAACATGATGAAAACGAGCATGTAATTTTAGAAGAGGGGAGGTGATAGAAGGATGGTCAGGGGCAACGGTGGACTTAAGGAAAATGCGGCTCAGGTAGGGCGGCACGTGACACCAGCACGGGGCGTGACCAGTGTCGGAGGGTGGATTAGGGCCAACTGTGGACCGAGGGAGAAGGTAGCTTGGGCAGGGCGGCGGCGTCACCGGCCGCAACCAGTGTTGCGGCAATGGTGGACCAACAGAGAAGGCAGACCAAGTAGGGTGGCACATGGCATCTGCACCGGCCTTGACCAGTGTCGGAGGGTGGATCAGGGCCAACGATGGACCGAGGGAGAAGGTAGCTTGGGCAAGGAGGCGGCGTCACCGGCTGTGACCAGTGTTGCGGCAACGATGGAGTGATAGAGAAGGCGGCTCGGGTAGGGTGGCACATGACATCTGCACCGGTCTTGACCAGTATGAGAGGATGGGCCATGGGGACGAAAAGAGGAAGACGAAGATGACGATCACATAATTTTACCACGAAAAAACAAGCGCGGGTGCATAGTTTCTCTCATAGTACACACTATTTTTTGACAAAAGGCGATATATTTTTGAAGGACTTCACTCAAGTCACTTAGTCATCAATTTCTGTATTTCGCCCGTAGCAACGCACGGGCATTCTACTAGTCTAAGTTAGTATCTAAGATGTAGTCAATGCTTCCTTTTGGGTGAGTCAAAGATAATGGTGCATCAAGCTGGATATCTAAATTACTATCTAAGATGCAATCAATGCTTTAATTTGAACTTCTGTGTTGGTCATGTAAAACCATGCTATGACTTCTGTGAATTATTGTGTTCCTGTAGTCTACGTACCTTCCCGCCTTTGCCAAAATCATTATGCTATATTATTGAGGCTATGTTACTTAGAGGGATGATTGGTCATTGCTGTATTGAGTCACCTTTCACAATTGTGTATTTGTGTTCCTCTGTTCTGTGCAAACTAACAACTATAGTCCTCAGCAAATTCAGTTGGCTTGGAGATGTCATATGAAGGCCTGGAGCGTGTTTCTTTTGTTTTCTACTCGAGGCGACCAGGTAGGCCCATATAGACACAATAAAAGGGTTGTTTCTTTGTTCCATGCCTTACAAAAAATGAGGAAAGCTGGCATAATATTTCTGGTTCTCTTCTACTATGTGTCAAACAGAACCTGGTGGCGCAAGTGGAGGCGTCTTCTACCACGAAACTCCGGGCAACAAGAACTTCACCAAGAAAAGGTACTTTCTTTTAAGTTTTACTCACCTATGATCTTTGGATTTCAACACGTCTCTTCTTCAGAGAAGATTTTGCGGCCAATATGGATGACGAGATTTACGACCGAGCCTCGCTTGGATCTACATCATCGGTTAGCAAAATAATCCATCCAGATGTCCAGGTTAGTCAAACTTCACCGCTCTCTTTCTTGGTAGCTTTACGCTCTGCATATATCATGTTCATCCGATCTGGGCCCGTGAGGGCCTGCGGCTTGTGCGCTCGGTGCGTCGGCTCGTGGCCGCACGGCGGCCGGATCTGGCGCGGTTGGCCTTCGGTGGTGTCCTGCTGAGGGCGGCGCTGTGGTGTGTTGTGGTGGTGGTGGTGGCGGCGGTGCGGTGTTGGATGGCGGCGCAGCGGCGCTGCGACGGTGGGTGTGCTACGGCTGTCATGGAGATTGGTCTCCGGCCGCCGGGGAGCAGTGTGCGGGTGGCTGTGGTGGTTGGCGGCGTTGCTCCTGCTTAGTTTGTTGTGCTCCTGCGCTCAGGGCTCCCATGTGGAACCTGGCGGTGGATATGGTACTCGGGCGAAAGTCTGCACTTGTTGCCGATGATGGCGGCGTCCCTGTGCATCGCATTCCTTCCTGAAGGCTTCATCGAAGAGTCCTTTCTGCCGCCGCAAAGGTCTTGTGATCTTCGGATGAAAATCCAAGCTCCTTTGGAGCGGGCGGCGGCAGCACCTTTGTCGTGTCATTACCTCCTTGGAGGCGCCGCCTTGGAATCCCTGACACTTGTGGAGCGGCGGGTTTAGAGCAGTTGTGCAGGTTTGCTTCGTGGTCAGGGCGGTGGATGTCGGGGCAACGTCTCCGGACGGTGGATGCACGCCGAGGCGGCGGCCTCGGAAGGCTATGCAACGGCGGCTCTATGGGGTGGACTCGTGGCTCTGCATGGCATGGGTGGGTGGCAACCTTGGGCTGCAGGGGCAGAGAGTTGTCGGCTCGGTCGACGCGTCCTAGCGGGGACGGTTGGACGGTATGTCGGGGCAGCGGCCCCGGATGTGGTGTGACGGCCGTGGTCTGCAAGCAGTTGTTCTGGGCAGCGTGGGCTGCGGGCAGCTGGGTTGTGCGGCGTTGCAGCTCGAGGCGAGCGGTGGCATGTCGGGGCGGCGGCCCCGGAAGGCGGTGTCGGTTGAGTGCATTGGGCGCGACGGAGCGGTGGATGTTGGGGCAGCGGCCCTGAGAGATTGACAGCTTCGAGTGCACTGACCTTGGGTCGTGTGGGCGGCGAGGTTGCCGTCGAAGTTGGTCGTCGTCATGTCGTCTACGATAACTGACGCTTTGCTTGTGGGTGCTTGCCTCTTCACCTCTGCGGGAGGGTCCCGGTCTGCTCCTCCCATAGCAGTCTCGAATTCTTCTTTCCGGCAGTGGTGGGAGACTGGCTAGCTTGGCGGAGCGGGGCCTCCCGTGGTTGTGTGTTTGTTTGGTTGGCGTTTGTTGTGGTGTTCGGCACGCCGTCGGCAAGTGTGGGCTTTCAGCCCTTTGTATCTGGTTTTCGCCCGGTTTTCCCTAATTAACCGGGCAACTCTTTTCTTCTTAATGAATGCAGTAAGCTGCCATTTCGGAAAAAAAACTAAATAAAACATTCAGATAGAATAGTTCTACATTGTGTCTATTAGGAGACCCTAAACTGTATCTGCATGTGTGTGTGTGTCCATATTCTTATTTTGGGTGTACTACTCTAATTCCAAAGCATGTCGTGAGGCAAATCGATCCAAACATTGTATACATGTCTTAATAAAAAAGATACAGATCGGTCCAGCCACTGTAAGGGTGCCAGCCAAAATGATGCTTAGTCCCCTGTTAGGACAGCTTAACATAATACCCGACACCATTTACCGTCGAAAGCAATACTCACAAGACACAGCCAGTGCCATTGTGCTCTTCTACACCTGTACGTAGATTAACAGAATCAATCCACTGCAAATGACAATTACCGGTGCTCGCTCTGCCAATGAGGAAGTGATAGAAGATTCTGCAACTCTGGTTGCCATCAGGTACATGGAAAATGCTACAAACACTGTCGTAATGGATCTAAACTATGCAAGGTTTGAAAAAAATGCAACAACACAATGGTTATTTGAGACTTATACTTGACGAGGCGTTTGCGGCGATATGTGAACTTTCTAAACTTTCTACAAAAACTATACACGATCAAAAGACAGGCTCAAGCACGAGAGCATGAGATATTCGCACCGTTACATCTTACCATGTATTCCTATTGGTCATTATGCAAACTGGTTTATACTGATATACATGTGGTTCGCTAGTGATGATCAGCCAATGCCAAGAACCACTTGCCCCACCGCTGTTGATGCTACCAAGCTGTTTTAGTGAACTTCTATTCGAGGGTTCACCTTTTGCAGTAATGCCTACCTCTTGATAACCCACAAGTATAGGGGATCGCAACAGTTTTCGAGGGTAGACTATTCAACCCAAATTTATTTAATCGACACAAGGGAGCCAAAGAATATTCTCGAATATTAGCAGTTGAGTTGTCAATTCAACCACACCTGAAAGACTTAATATCTGCAGCAAAGTATTTAGTAGCAAAGTAGTATGGAAGTAACGGTAACGGTGACAAAAGTGACAATAGCAGTATTGTAGTGATTGTAACAGTTGCAACGGAAAAGTAACTTAGGAAAGATCAATATGTGAAAAGCTCGTAGGCAATGGATCAGTGATGGATAATTATGTCAGATGGCATTCATCATGCAACGGTTATAACATAGGGTGATACAGAACTAGCTCCAATCCATCAATGTAATGTAGTCATGTATTCCATATATAGTCATACGTGCTTATGGAAAAGAACTTGCATGACATCTTTTGTCCTACCCTCCCGTGGCAGCGGGGTCCTAATGGAAACTAAGGGATATTAATGCCTCTTTTTAATAGAGAACCGGACCAAAGCATTAGCACTTAGTGAATACATGAATTCCTCAAACTACGGTAATCACCGGAAAGAATCCCAGTTATTGTCACCCTGGGGGATGCGGATCATAACTCGTAATAGGTGTCTACAACTTGCAAGATAGGATCAAGAACACACATATATATATATTCATGAAAACATAATTGGTTCAGATCTGAAATCATGGCACTCGGGCCCTAGTGACAAGCATTAAGCATAGCAAAGTCATAGCAACATCAATCTCAGAACATAGTGGATACTAGGTATCAAACCCTAACAAAACTAACTCGATTACATGGTAGATCTCATCCAACCCATCACCGTCCAGCAAGCCTACGATGGGATTACTCACGAACGGCGAAGAGCATCATGAAATTGGTGATGAAGGATGGTTGGTGATGACGACGGCGTCGATTTCCCCTCTCCGGAGCCCAAAACAGACTCCAGATCTGCCCTCCCGAGGAAGAATAGGAGGTGGCGGCGGCGGCTCCGTATCGTAAAACGCGATGAACTCTTCTCTCTGATTTTTTTCTCCCCGAATAGGAATATATAGAGTTGGAGTTGAGGTCGGCGGAGCTCCGGGGGCCCCACAAGACAGTGGGGTGCGCCCTAGGGGGGGGGCGCCCCCTGGCTTGTGGCCAGGTGGTGGACCCCCTCCGGTTGATTCTTTCGCCAGTATTTTTTATTAATTCCAAAAATATTCTCCGTAAATTTTCAGGTCAATCCGAGAACTTTTATTTCTGCACAAAAATAACACCAAGGCAATTCTGCTGAAAACAGCGTCAGTCCGGGTTAGTTCCATTCAAATCATGCAAATTAGAGTTCAAAACAAGGGCAAAAGAGTTTGGAAAAGTAGATACGATGAAGACGTATCAACTCCCACAAGCTTAACCCATTGCTTGTCCTCAAGCAATTCAGTTGACAAACTGAAAGTGACAAAGAAAAACTTTTACAAACTCTGTTTGATCTTGTTGTTGTAAATATGTCTAACTGTTGTTCAGATTTTCAGCAAGGATTATAGACTAACCACATTCACAATAATATTTAGGTCTCACATTCACTCATATCAATGGCATAACCAACTAGCGAGCAATAATAATAAATCTCGGATGACAACAATTTTATCAAAACAGTCATGTTACAATATGATATAATGGTATCTCGCTAGCCCTTTCTGAGACCGCAAAACATAAATGCAGAGCACCTCTAAAGAACAAGGACTGACTAGACATTGTAATTCATGGTAAAAGAGATCCAGTCACAATCATACTCAATATCAATTAATAACAAAGCATACAAATGACGGTGGTGCTCTCTAACTGGTGCTTTTTATAAGAAGAGGATGACTCAACAGTAAAGTAAAATAGATAGGCCCTTCGTAGAGGGAAGCATTGATTTGCAGAGGTGCCAGAGCTCGAGCTTTTAAAATAGGGATGAATAATAATTTTGAGCGGTATGCTTTCATTGTCAACATAACAACCGAGAGATCTCGGTATCTTCCATGCTAGATACATTATAGGCGGTTCCCAAACAGAATAGTAAAGTTTTTACTCCCCCTCCACCAATCAATCACACTCCACGGCGAGCCGAATCCACGGGTACCATCCATACAAACAACAGTCCTGGGGGAGTTTTGTTTCATTATATTTTGATTTGATTTTGAGCATGGAACTTGGCATTCCGAATACCAGCCACTTTCTCGTGAATGATAGTGAATCAACACATATCGTGAGAATAAACCACCTAGCATGGAAGATACTGACAGCCCCTAGCTACTACATGAGCGATTCGGGCATGCAAAACAGAATATTATTTGAAGGTGTAGAGTTTGGCACATGTAAATTTACTTGGAACGGCAGGTAAATACCGCATATAGGTAGGTATGGTGGACTCATATGGAACAACTTTGGGTTTATGAAAGTGATGCACAAGCAGTATTCCCGCTTAGTACAAGTGAAGTCTAGCAAGATACTGGGAAGCGACCAACTAGAGAGCGACAACAGTCATAAACATGCTTTGAGACTAACCAACATTGAATGCAAGCATGAGTAGGATATAAATCACCATGAACATAAATATCGTGGAGGCTATGTTGATTTTGTTTCAACTACATGCGTGAACATGTGCCAAGTCAAGCCACTTGAATCATTCAGAGGAGGATACCATCCTATCATACTACATCACAACCATTTTAAAATGCATGTTGGCACTCAAGACAAACCATTATACACTCTTAGCTAATTAAGCATGGCATGAGTAACTATAATCTCTAATTGTCATTGCAAACATGTTCCATCCATAATGAGCTGAATCCAGAACGATGCGCTAATCATATTTACAAAAACAAAATAGGTCGAGTTCATACCAGCTTTTCTCCATCTCAATCACTTCATCATATATCGTCATTATTGCCTTTCACTTGCACGACCGAACGGTGTGAATAATAATAAGAGTGCACGTGCATTGGACTAAGCTGGAATCTGCAAACAATAACTCAGAGGAGAAGGCAAGGTAATATGGGCTCTCTGATAGATAAACAATAATGCATACGAGAGCCACTCAACATTTTCATTGTGGTCTTCTCCTTACGACCCAAAGAAAAGAAATTTCAAAACAAGAACGGGAAAAACTATCTACACGGGAAAGCTCCCAACAAGCAAAAGAAGAACGAGAAATCTTTTTGGGTTTTCTTTTAATGCTACAACTAAACAAACTAAAAGGTAAAGCTAGAACTAATTTTTTTGGATTTTCTCAAGGTTAATTAAGCACACAAGAAGAAAGCGGAAAGAAGAGATAAAATACCATGGATGATTCAATGAAAAAGTATTAGCACCGACTATTAAGATGAGTGTGTGAACATGAATGTAATGTCGGTGAGAAATACATACTCCCCCAAGCTTAGGCTTTAGGCCTAAGTTGGTCTAGGGCCATGGCTGGCCCGGATAATATCCAAAGTCATAGTTGGGGTTGTACTGGGCTGCGGCGGCTACCGCTTGAACGGCTGCAGCGCGGAGGCGAGCGGCTTCCGCCTCTCTCTCGTACTCGTTTGCCTCCTCTCTGGTTATAAAGTGTCTCCGTTTTTCCTGAAAGTTAAAGAAGGCAGGAGCAGGAAGGGTAATATGGACAGCACGCTGTCTGTCAAAAATTAGTCGGTACAGGAGGGACTGTTCGTTCCTCTCAAGAAACTGGTAGCGCACCATAGCCTCATTATCAAGAAGAGCAGGTGGTAACTCAATATCATTCCCCTTATGGGTACCCCAAGATAATTAGCTACACGGGTGGCGTAAATCCCGCCAAAGAAATCTCCATCCTTAGCATTTTTTATATAGCCTCCTAGCAATAATAGCCCCCAAGTTATATCGTCTATCTCCCATTACCGCACTCTTAAGAATAGTAAGATCAGGTACACAAAGGTGGGTATGTTCATGTTTACCGTTAATACATCTACCTATGAAAAGAGCAAAATAGTGTATAGCAGGAAAGTGAATGCTCCCCAAGGTGGCCTGTGTAATGTTTCTAGTTTCTCCCACAGTGATGCTAGCAAGGAAATCATTATATTCAGTTTTGTGAGGATCACTATGGCTGCCCCATTGTGGGATTTTGCATGCATCATGAAAATCTTCCAGGTCCATGGTATATGATTCATCATAAAGATTAAATAGAACAGAATGATTATTACGCCTGGATGAAAATTCAAACCTCCGCACGAAGGAATCAGTGAGTTGATAATATTGCTTGCATTGGTCTGAAACGAAATCTTCAAGGCCAGCATTTTGTATGTACGCGTAAAATTCTTCCTTGAAACCGGCTTGAACCATGAATTGATTCGACGGCCATTCACAAGGCTGCACTTGAGCTTCCCTCGGTGGTTCAAAGTCGGGCTCACGTATCGCGAGTCTCGGGGTCTTCTTGCTCGAAGAACCACCTTGGTATATTCTCCTCAACATCTTTCTTTCTCTGATTTTTTTTTGAATTTTTTAGTGACTCAAAGTAAAGGTGAACAAAACTCAACAAACTCATAGCAACTACTCCCACAAGTGCCTAGAGGCTATATCATGCATCAAAACTACTTGGGACCATACAAATTTGACATGCAAGTTCAAGAACAAGGTCACCACAGTAGCAAAAATTTGCAATATATAAAGCGCTAAGGCAAAAACTAATTGGACCACTGGAGGAGTCACATACCGAAGATCAATCCCTCAAAACAGTTTTGCAAATGGAGCTTTGCACAAGGAGGTCGAAAACGGCAGCAAAATGAGCTAGACACAGGTTTGAGCAATGGTGGGATTTTTTTCTAGAGGAAGACGAAGTGGATGGTGGCTAGAATAAGTGAGGGGGGCCTACGTGGGACCCACAAGCCAGGGGGGCACGCCCAGGGGGGTGGGCGCGCCTGGCAGGCTTGTGGCCCATTGGTGCAGCCCCCTGATGTATTCTCAGTGCCAAAAGTTCTTAAATATTCCAGAAAAAATCATACTACATTTTCAGGGCATTTGGAGAACTTTTATTTTCAGGTCACTTTTTTTATTGCACGGATAAATCAGAAAACAGAAAAATAATAACATTTTTACTGTATTTAATCTAAATAACAGAAAGTAAAAATTGGGTACAAAAGGTTGTGCTTTCTAAATTCATCCATCTCATGCCCGTCAAAAAGAATCCATCAATAAGGTTGATCAAGTCTTATTGACAAACTTTTTTCGAATGACACGGAGCCGAAGAATTTTCGAATAACACTAGGTTACCTCAATGGGGATATGCATGTCCCCAACAATAAGTATATCATATTTCTTTTTGGCAGTAGGGACAGGGAATTCAAAATCTCCAATAATAATCGTTGAAATTTTTCCAATGGAGTTAATACTATGAACTTGAGGTTGTTTCTTCGGAAAGTGTACCGTATGCTCATTACCATTAACATGAAAAGTGACATTGCCTTTGTTGCAATCAATAATAGCCCCTGCAGTATTCAAAAAGGGTCTACCAAGGATGATCGACATACTATCGTCCTCGGGAATAGCAAGAATAACAAAGTCCGTTAAGATAGTAACATTTGCAACTACAACAGGCACATCCTCACAAATACCGATGGGTAAAGCAGTTGATTTATCAGCCATTTGCAAAGAGATTTCAGTAGGTGTCAACTTATTCAAATCAAGTCTACGATATAAAGAGGAAGGCATAACACTAACAACAGCTCCAAGATCACATAAAGCAGTTTTAACATAATTTCTTTTAATAGAGCATGGTATAGTAGGTACTCCGAGATCTCCTAGTTTCTTTGGTATTCCACCCTTAAAGGTATAATTAGCAAGCATGGTGGAAATCTCAGCTTCCGGCATCTTCCTCTTATTTGTCACAATATCTTTCATATACTTAGCATAAGGAGACATTTTCAGAATATCAGTCAAGCGCATACGCAAAAAGACAGGTCTAAGCATTTCAACAAAGCGCTCAAAGTCCTCATCATCCTTTTTCTTGGATGGCTTAGAGGAAAGGGCATGGGTTTTTGAACCCATGGCTCTCTTTCTTTACCATGCTTCCTAGCAACAAAGTCTCTTTTGTCATGTCTTTTGTTCTTAGGTTGTGGGTTATCAAGATCAACAGCAGGTTCAATCTCCACATCATTATCATTACTAGGTTGAGCATCAACCTGAACATCATCATTAATATTATAACTAGGATCACGTTCATTACCAGATTGTGTCTCAGCATCAAAAATAGAAATATCATTTGGGTTTTCATGAGTACCTATAACAGGTTCACAAGCAGCATGCAAAGTCCTATCGTCATTCTTTTTCCCTTTATTACTAGGACGATTAGGTGCATCAGAATTAATTCTCTAAGAATCTTTCTCAATTCTCTTAGGATGGCCCTCAGGATACAAAGGTTCGTGAGTCATTTTACCACCTCTAGTCACAACTCTAACAGAATGATCATTGTTCTTACCATTCATCTCATTAAGCAAATCATTTTGTGCCTTAAGTACTAGTTCTACTTGAGTAGTTACCATGGAAGCATGTTTACTAATAAGCTTAAGATCATTGATAGTTCTACTCATATAATCACCTAAGCGATCAAGCATGTAGGCATTATGTTTCAATTGTCTACTAACATAAGCATTGAAATTTTCTTGTTTAACAATAAAGTTATCAAACTCATCCAAGCATTGGCTAGCAGACTTATAATAAGGAATATCACCTTCATCAAATCTACGGAGAGAATTTACCTCTACTACCTGTGTCGGGTTATCAAGACCATGTATTTCTTCAATAGGTGGTAGATTCTCAACGTCCTCAGCTTTAATACCTTTTTCTTTCATAGATTTCTTTGCCTCTTGCATATCTTCAGGACTGAGAAATAGAATACCTCTTTTCTTCAGAGTTGGCTTTGGAGGTGGTTCGGGAATAGTCCAATCATTATCATTGCTCAATATATTATTCAATAGTAGTTCGGCTTGTTCAACAGTTCGTTCCCTGAAAACACAACCAGCACAACTATCTAGGTGGTCCCTAGAAGCATCGGTTAGTCCATTATAAAAGATATCAAGTATTTCGTTTTTCTTGAGAGGATGATCAGGCAAAGCATTAAGTAATTGGAGAAGCCTCCCCCAAGCTTGTGGGAGACTCTCTTCTTCAATTTGCACAAAGTTAAATATTTCCTGCAAGGCAGCTTGTTTCTTATGGGCAGTAAAATATTTTTCAGAGAAGTAGTATATCATATCCTGGGGACTACGCACACAACCAGGAGCAAGAGAATTAAACCATATCTTAGCTTCACCCTTTAATGAGAAAGGAAACAACTTAAGAATATATTAATAGAAAATTTTTACCTCATGAGTGAATAGGGTGGCTATATCATTCAATTTAGTAAGATGTGCCATAACAGTTTCAGATTCATAACCATGGAAAGGATCAGATTCGACCAAAGTAATTAACTCAGGATCGATAGAGAATTCATAATCCTTATCAGTAACAAAGATAGGTGAAGTAGCAAACTTAGGATCATATTGCATTCTAGCATTCAAAGATTTCTCCTTCCACTTGCATAGTAATTTCTTAAGATCATCTCTATCCTTATAAGCAAGAAAGTCCCTAGCTACCTCTCCTTCCATAACATAACCTTTAGGTATATTAGGCAATTCATATCTAGGAGAGCTAGGTCTAGCAGGTGTCTCACAGTGTTCAGTTTCAATGATTTCATCAGATTCAGAAATATCATCAGTTTCAGCATTGACTCTAGCAATTTGTTCATCAAGAAATTCACCCAGTGGCACAGTATTATCAAGCAACGTATCATCATAAGCATCATGCATAGCAGAAGTGGCATCATCAATTACTTGCGACATATCAGAATTACTAGCAGGTGGTGGTGTCGCAAATTTACTCATAACAGAAGGTGAATCAAGTGCAGAGCTAGATGGCAGTTCCTTACCTCCCCTCGTAGTAGAGGGATAGATCTTGGTTTTTGGGTCCTTTAGATTCTTCATAGTGATCAACAGATATAAATCCCAAGTGACTCAGAGAATAGAGCTATGCTCCCCGGCAACGGCGCCAGAAAAAGGTCTTGATAACCCACAAGTATAGGGGATCGCAACAGTTTTCGAGGGTAGTGTATTCAACCCAAATTTATTGATTCGACACAAGGGGAGCCAAAGAATATTCTCGAGTATTAGCAGTTGAGTTGTCAATTCAACCACACCTGAAAGACTTAATATCTGCAGCAAAGTATTTAGTAGCAAAGTAGTATGGAAGTAACGGTAACGGTGGCAAAAGTGACACTAGCAGTATTGTAGTGATTGTAACAGTAGCAACGGAAAAGTAACTTAGCAAAGATCAATTTGTGAAAAGCTCGTAGGCAATGGATCAGTGATGGATAATTATGTCGGATGGCATTCATCATGCAACGGTTATAGCATAGGGTGATACAGAACTAGCTCCAATTCATCAATGTAATGTAGGCATGTATTCCATATATAGTCATACGTGCTTATGGAAAAGAACTTGCATGACATCTTTTGTCCTACCCTCCCGTGGCCGTGGGGTCCTAATGGAAACTAAGGGATATTAAGGCCTCCTTTTAATAGAGAACCGGACCAAAGCATTAGCACTTAGTGAATACATGAACTCCTCAAACTACGGTAATCACCGGAAAGAATCCCAGTTACTATCACCCTGGGGGATGCGGATCATAACTCGTAATAGGTGTGTACAACTAGCAAGATAGGATCAAGAACACATATATATTCATGAAAACATAATTGGTTCAGATCTGAAATCATGGCACTCGGGCCCTAGTGACAAGCATTAAGCATAGCAAAGTCATAGCAACATCAATCTCAGAACATAGTGGATACTAGGTATCAAACCCTAACAAAACTAACTCGATTACATGGTAGATCTCATCCAACCCATCACCGTCCAGCAAGCCTACGATGGGATTACTCATGAACGGCGGAGAGCATCATGAAATTGGTGATGAAGGATGGTTGGTGATGACGACGGCGTCGATTTCCCCTCTTCGGAGCCCAAAACAGACTCCAGATCTGTCCTCCCGGGGAAGAACAGGAGGTGGCGGCGGCTCCGTATCGTAAAACGCGATGAACTCTTCTCTCTGATTTTTTTTCTCCTCGAATAGGAATATATAGAGTTGGAGTTGAGGTCGGCGGAGCTCCAGGGGGTCCACAAGACAGGGGGCGCGCCCTAGCGGGGGCGCGCCCCCCTGGCTTGTGGCCAGGTGGTGGACCCCCTCCGGTTGATTCTTTTGCCAGTATTTTTTATTAATTCCAAAAATATTCTCCGTAAATTTTCAGGTCAATCCGAGAACTTTTATTTCTGCACAAAAATAACACCAAGGCAATTCTGCTGAAAACAGCGTCAGTCCGGGTTAGTTCCATTCAAATCATGCAAATTAGAGTCCAAAACAAGGGCAAAAGAGTTTGGAAAAGTAGATACGATGAATACGTATCACCTCTGAATATTATGTTAATTACATCAAAACTGCTTGATGTGTTCACCTTTTATAGTAACTAGTGGTTGGGGCGCCACCCGGTGGCGCCTCCTGAGGCGGGATTGTGCGCATTAATCTAGTTGTCATATTTGTTAACATGTCTATATGATAGTAGGTTTAGTGTAGTGAGAAGACATACAACCCAGATGATACATCAACAAATATCCGATACGGGCAGTGCACATGCATAAAATAGAAGCACTGCCATGAGCAACTTGGTGTGGGAAAAAATCACATAACCAAGAAAACTATCGACATAAGAAGTGTCAAGACATGAGATACACACGTTGTAAATTAGGTTGGAAGCGTTGAACCCTTTGGTCTCAGGCCGCATGTATATATATTGGTGAAACCTTGGCGTACAAGAAGAGATCGATGATCTCAAGAGGAGTTCGGTTACAGAGGAGATTCGAGAGAGAGAGAAGAAGAGATAGAATAGGTTACAAGTTGAAACAGATATCCTATCCTATACATATTCTAACACTCCCCCTCAATCTAAACCTCATGAACTTCTGCCAAGGTTGAGATTGTACTTGAACTCATCTAACCTCCTCATAGTGAGTGGTTTTGTGAATCCATCAGCAAGTTGATCTCCTGTAGGGATGAACCGAATCTTGAGAAGCTTTCTAGCTTCTCTTTCTCTGACGAAATGAAAATCAACTTCAATATGTTTCGTGCGTGCATGAAAGACAGGATTGGCTGACAGATAGGTTGCACAAATATTATCACACCATAGTCTGGCAGCTTTTGGAGCTTTAATTCCAAGCTCATAGAGTAGTGTTTGTATCCACATTACTTCAGCTGTGGCATTTGCCAAAGCTTTGTATTCAGCCTCAGTGCTTGACCTGGAGACTGTAGCCTTCTTTCCAGCACTCCATGACACAAGATTGGTTCCCAGAAACACAGCAAATCCACCAGTAGACCTTCTATCATCAACACATCCTGCCCAGTCTGCATCAGAGTAGGCAGTAACAAGCATAGAAGAGGACTTGGTAATCTGAAGTCCAAGCCCCTCCGAAAACTTAAGATACCTCAAAATTCTCTTAACTGTAGTCCAATGAGGAGTGCTAGGGGCATGAAGATACTGACATACCTTGTTTACAGCATAAGAAATGTCAGGACGTGTAAGTGTTAAGTATTGTAAAGCACCCACAACGCTCCTGTAATTTGTTGCATCCTCTGATCCAAGTGCCTCTCCACTTTCAACTGAAAGTTTTTCTGAGGTTGAAATAGGTGTACTCACAGGTTTACAATTTTCCAATCCTACCCTCCTGAGTATGTCAGCTGTGTACTTTGCTTGTGTGAGAAGTATACCATCTCTTATCTGTTTGACTTCTATGCCAAGGAAATAATGAAGATCTCCCAAGTCCTTGAGAGCAAACTCCAACTTGAGATCTTTAAGCAGACAAGTAGTAGCACTTGAACTGGCAACAATGATATCATCAACATAAACAAGCACAAAAATAGTGGCATTTCCTTTACTGTAAAAGAATAATGAGGTGTCTGCCTTGGATGATCTAAATCCAAGTTGTTGTAACTGCATACTCAATCTAGAATACCAAACTCTTGGGGCCTGTTTCAAACAATATAAATCTTTATCCAACTTACTGATACGTCAATTTTGCATCATGCTTTTATATTGATATTTATTGCATTATGGGCTGTTATTACACATTATGGTACAATACTTATGCCTTTTCTCTCTTATTTTACAAGATTTACATGAAGAGGGAGAATGCCGGCAGCTGGAATTCTGGACTGGAAAAGGAGCAAATATGAAAGACCTATTCTGCACAACTCCAAAAGTCCTGAAAATTTACGGAGAATTATTTTGGAATATATACAAAATATTGGGCGAAAGAAATACCAGAGGGGACCCACCAGGAGGTCACAAGCCAGGGGGGCGCGCCCCTGTGGCTTGTGGGCCCCCTGGCAGGCCTCCGGTGCCCATCTTCTGCTATATGGAGGGTTTTGACCTGGAAAAAATCATAAGAGAGCTTTAGGGACGAAGCGCCGCCGTCTCGAGGCGGAACCTGGGCAGAACCAATCTAGGGCTCCGACGGAGCTATTCTGCCGGGGAAACTTCCCTTCCGGAGGGGGAAATCGAAGCCATCGTCATCACCAACGATCCTCTCATCGAGAGGGGGTCAATCTCCATCAACATCTTCACCAGCACCATCTCCTCTCCAAACCCTAGTTCATCTCTTGTATCCGATCTTTGTCTCAAAACCTCAGATTGGTACCTGTGGGTTGCTAGTAGTGTTGATTACTCCTTGTAGTTGATGCTAGTTGGTTTACTTGGTGGAAGATCATTTGTTCAGATCCTTAATGATAATTAATACTCCTCTGATTATGAACATGAATATGCTTTGTGAGTAGTTACGTTTGTTCCTGGGGACATGGGATAAGTCTTGTTATAAGTAATCATGTGAATTTGGTATTCGTTCGATATTTTGATGAGATGTATGTTGTCTCTCCTCTAGTGGTGTTATGTGAACGTCGACTACATGACACTTCACCATTATTTGGGCCTAGGGGAAGGCATTGGGAAGTAATAAGTAGATGATGGGTTGCTAGAGTGACAGAAGCTTAAACCCTAGTTTATGCGTTGCTTCGTAAGGGGCTGATTTGGGTCCATATGTTTCTTGCTATGGTTAGATTTATCTTAATTCCTTTTTCGTAGTTGCGGATGCTTGCGAGAGAGGTTAATCATAAGTGGGAGGCTTGTCCAAGTAAGGGCAGCACCCAAGCACCGGTCCACCCACATATCAAATTATCAAAGTAACGAATGCGAATCATTTAAGCATGATGAAAACTAGCTTGACAGAAATTCCGATGTGTCCTCGGGAGCGCTTTGCTTTATATAAGAGTTTGTCCAGGCTTGTCCTTTGCTACAAAAAGGATTGGGCCACCTTGCTGCACCTTTGCTACATTTGTTACTTGCTATTCATTACGAATTATCTTATCACAAAACTATCTATTACCGATAATTTCAGTGCTTGCAGAGAATACCTTACTGAAAACCGCTTGTCATTTCCTTCTGCTCCTCGTTGGGTTCGACACTCTTACTTATCGAAAGGACTATGATAGATCCCCTATACTTGTGGGTCATCAAGACTCTTTTCTGACGCCGTTGCCGGGGAGTGAAGCGCCTTTGGTGACTGGAATTTGGTAAGGAAAAATTTATATAGTGTCCTGAAATTTACTGTCACTTGTTACTATGGAAAATAATCCTTTGAGGGGCTTGTTCGAGGTATCTTCTCCTCGACCGGAAGCACAAAGAGTTTCTCCTCAACCTACTGAACCTACTGAAAATATTTATTATGAAATTCCTTCGGGTATGATAGAGAAACTGCTAGCTAATCCTTATGCAGGAGATGGAACACTACATCCTGATTTGCATCTAATCTATGTGGATGAAGTTTGTGGATTATTTCAGCTTGCAGGTTTGCCCGAGGATGATGTCAAGAAGAAGGTCTTTCCTTTATCTTTGAAGGAGAAGGCATTGACATGGTATAGGCTATGTGATGATATTGGATCATGGAACTACAACCGACTGAAATTGGAATTTCATCAGAAGTTTTATCCTATGCATCTGGTTCATCGTGATCGGAATTATATTTATAATTTTTGGCCTCGTGAAGGAGAAAGTATCGCTCAAGCTTAGGGGAGGCTTAAGTCAATGTTATATTCATGCCCCAATCATGAGCTCCCAAGAGAAATTATTATTCAGAATTTTTATGCTCGGCTTTCTCGTAATGATCAATCCATGCTCGATACTTCTTGTACTGGTTCCTTTCTGAAGAAATATTTTGAATTCAAATGGGACTTATTGGAAAGAATTAAACGCAACTCTGAAGATTGGGAACTCAACGAAGGTAAGGAGTCAGGTATAAACCTTAAGTTTGATTGTGTTAAATCCTTTATAGACACCGATGCTTTTCATGAATTTAGCACTAAATATGGACTTGACTCTGAGATAGTAGCTTCTTTCTGTGAATCTTTTGCTGCTCATGTTGATCTCCCTAAGGAGAAGTGGTTTAAATATCATCCTCCCATTGAAGTGAAAGTAGTTGAACCTATTAAAATTGAAGAAGAAACTATTATTTATAATGTTGATCCGGTTATTCCTGCTGCTTATATTTAGAAACCACCTTTTCCTGTTAGAATAAATGAACATGCTAAAGCTTCAACTGTGGTTCGTAAGAGTTATACTAGAACACCTACACCCCCTGAACAAATCAAAGTTAAGCCTAGTATTGCTATGGTTAAAGATATCTTGGTTGATAATATTGATGGGCATGTTATTCATTTCTGTGATGAAGCTGCTAGAATTGCTAGACCTGATACTAAAGATAAACATAGACCTATTGGCATGCCTGTTGTTTCTGTTAAAATAGGAGATCATTGTTATCATGGCTTATGTGATGTGGGTGCTAGTGTGAGTGCAATTCCCTTTACCTTATGTCAGGAAATTATGAATGATTTGCACCAGCTGAATTAGAAGAAATTGATGTTACCATTAAGCTTGCTTATAGAGATACTATAGCACCAGTTGGGATTGTTAGAGATGTTGAAGTTTTGTGTGGGAAAGTAAAATATCCTACTGATTTTCTTGTTCTTGGTTCCCCACAAGATGATTTTTGTCCCATTATATTTGGTAGACCTTTCGTGAATACTGTTAATGCTAAGATAGATTATGAGAAAGAAACTGTTAATGTAAGTTTTGGGGATGTGTCTCATGAGTTTAATTTCTCTAAATTTCGTAGACAACCCCATGATAAAGAATTGCCTAGTAATGATGAAATTATTGGTCTTGCTTCTATTGTTGTGCCTCCTACTGATCCTTTAGAACAATATTTGCTAGATCATGAAAACGATATGCATATGAATGAAAGGAATGAAATACATAAGATTTTCTTTGATCAGCACCCTATTTTGAAACACAATTTGCCTGTTGAAATACTTGGGGATCCTCCTCCACCCAAGGGTGATCCCGTGTTTGAGCTTAAACAATTACCGGATACTTTGAAATATGCCTATCTTGATGAAAAGAAGATATATCCTGTTATTATTAGTGCTAACCTTTCAGAGCATGAAGAAAAGAGATTATTGAAAACTCTGAGGAAGCACCGTGCTGCTATTGGATATACCCTTGATGATCTTAAGGGCATTAGCCCCACTCTATGTCAGCATAAAATTAATATGGAGCCTGATGCTAAACCAGTTGTTGATCACCAACGACGGTTAAATTCTAAAATGAAAGAAGTGGTATGAAATGAAATATTAAAGCTTCTGGAGGCAGGTATAATTTATCCTATTGCTGATAGTAGATGGGTTAGTCCCGTTCATTGTGTCCCTAAGAAGGGAGGTATTACTGTTGTTCCTAATGATAAAAATGAATTGATCCCGCAAAGAATTGTTACAGGATATAGAATGGTAATTGATTTCAGGAAATTAAATAAAGCTACTAGAAAAGATCATTACCCTCTACCTTTTATTGATCAAATGCTAGAAAGACTGTCCAAACACACACACTTTTGCTTTCTAGATGGTTATTCTGGTTTCTCTCAAATACCTGTGTCATAAGAGGACCAAGAGAAGACCACTTTTACTTGTCCTTTCGGTACTTTTGCTTATAGACGTATGCCTTTTGGTTTATGCAATGCACCTGCTACCTTTCAAAGATGTATGATGGCTATATTCTCTGACTTTTGTGAAAAGATTGTTGAGGTTTTCATGGATGATTTCTCCGTTTACGGAACTTCTTTTGATGATTGCTTGAGCAACCTTAATCGAGTTTTGCAGAGATGTGAAGAAACTAATCTTGTCTTGAATTGGGAGAAGTGCCACTTTATGGTTAATGAGGGCATTGTCTTGGGACACAAAATCTCCGAAAGAGGTATTGAAGTTGATAAAGCTAAAGTTGATGCTATTGAAAAAATGCCGTGTCCTACGGATATCAAAGGTATAAGAAGTTTCCTTGGTCATGCTGGTTTCTATAGGAGGTTTATTAAAGACTTCTCTAAGATTTCTAGGCCTCTCACTAATCTTTTGCAAAAAGATGTTCCATTCGTTTTTGATGATGATTGTGTAGAAGCATTTGAAATTCTTAAGAGAGCCTTGATCACTGCACCTGTTGTTCAACCACCTGATTGGAACCTACCCTTTGAAATTATGTGTGATGCTAGTGATTATGCCGTTGGTGCTATTCTAGGACAAAGAGTTGATAAGAAATTAAATGTTATCCATTATGCTAGTAAAACTCTAGACAGTGCTCAAAGAAACTATGCTACCACTGAAAATGAATTTTTAGCAGTTGTGTTTGCTTGTGATAAGTCCAGACCTTATATTATTGATTCCAAAGTAACTGTTCACACTGATCATGCTACTATTAAATATCTTATGGAAAAGAAAGATGCTAAACCTAGACTTATTAGATAGGTTCTTCTGCTACAAGAATTTGATTTGCATATTATTGATAGAAAGGGTGTTGAGAACCCCGTAGCAGACAACTTGTCTAGGTTAGAAAATGTTCTTGATGACCCACTACCTATTGATGATAGCTTTCCTGATGAACAATTAGCTTTCATAAATGCTTCATGTAATGCTCCGTGGTATGCTGATTATGCTAATTACATTGTTGCTAAATTTATACCACCTAGTTTCACATACCAACAAAAGAAAAAGTTCTTCTATGATTTAAGACATTACTTTTGGGATGATCCACACCTTTATAAAGAAGGAGTAGATGGTGTTATTAGATGCTGTGTACCTGAGCATGAATAAGAACAGATCCTACACAAGTGTCACTCCGAGGCCTACGGAGGACACCACGCTGGAGATAGAACTGCACACAAGGTATTACAATCTGGTTTTTATTGGCCTACTCTCTTCAAGGATGCTCGTAAGTTTGTCTTGTCTTGTGATGAATGTCAAAAAATTGGTAATATTAGTAGACGTCAGGAAATGCCTATGAATTACTCACTTGTTATTGAACCATTTGATGTTTGGGGTTTTGATTATATGGGACTTTTTCCAAAGTCTAACGGGTATACTCAAATTCTAGTTGCTGTTGATTATGTTACTAAGTGGGTAGAAGCTATTCCAACTAGTAGTGCTGATCATAACACTTCTATTAAAATGCTTAAAGAAGTTATTTTCCCTAGATTTGGAGTCCCTAGATATTTAATGACTGATGGTGGTTCACACTTTATTCATGGTGCTTTCCTTAAATTGCTTGCTAAGTATGATGTTAATCATAGAATTGCATCTCCTTATCATCCTCAGTCTAGTGGTCAAGTAGAATTAAGCAATAGAGAAATTAAATTGATATTGCAAAAGACTGTTAATAGATCTAGAAAGAATTGGTCTAAGAAACTTGATGATGCATTATGGGCTTATAGAACTGCTTAAAAAACCCTATGGGTATGTCTCCGTATAAAATAGTTTATGGTAAAGCATGTCACTTACCTCTAGAACTAGAACATAAAGCTTATTGGGCAATCAAAGAGCTCAACTATGATTTCAAACTTGCTGGTGAGAAGAGGTTATTTGACGTTAGCTCACTTGATGAATGGAGAACCCAGGCCTATGAGAATGCCAAGTTGTTTAAAGAAAAAGGTTAAGAGATGGCATGATAAAAGGATACAAAAGCGTGAATTCAATGTAGGTGACCATGTCTTGCTATACAATTCTCGTTTAAGATTTTTTGCAGGAAAACTTCTCTCTAAATGGGAAGGGCCTTACATTACCGAGGAAGTGTACCATTCCGGTGCCATCAAGATCAACAACGCCGAAGGCACAAATCCGAAGGTGGTAAACGGGCAAAGAATCAAACATTATATCTCAGGTACTCCCATAAATGTTGAAATCAATATTATCAATACCATAACTCCGGAGGAGTACATTAGGGAGACCTACCAGAACATTTCAGACTCCGAAAAGGAATAGGTATGTGGTACGGTAAGCAAACCGACTCCAAAACTTTTTCAATAGAAATTTTTCTCTGTTTTGGAATATTTAATAAATTAGGAAAATTTAAAGTAGTCCGAAAAGTGCACGAGGAGGCGACAAGCCAGGGGGGCGCGCCCTACCCCCTGGGCGCGCCCCTGTGGCTTGTGGCCACCCCGTGTACCCTCCGGACTCCGTTTTCTTGTGGTATACTCCTTTAGGTCGGTAAAAATTCATTATATAATGTCCCGAAGGTTTTCACCACCGTACCACAGAAAAATCCTCTGTTCTTGTTTTTGTTGTTTTTCCGGACAGGTTTAGATCGCCATGACGTCCCCAAGTGCTTCGAAGGACAAGTTCTTCGAGAAGGTCATCAACCCCTACCTTGCGGAGGTGTTGCGACACCCCCAAACCATTGAGATGCGTGAGGGGGTGCTGCACATCCGTGATGTTGAGGGGCCAAAGAAGACTGGAAGCGTGGAAACAAGGCTCGAAGCAATGGAGCAGCAAGTCTTCAAGTGCCAAGGGATGGTGGAACGCGGACTCAATGCCAATCACATGATGATCGCGGAGTTTACCCATAAGCACAAGCTGGACGCCAAGGACATCGGGGAGCACATCTTTAAGCTTTACGAGAAAATCGAGCATCTCCAAGCCCAGATCTATGACCTGCAAAACCAAAACTGTGAGTATGAATACAGATTCAAGACAATGAGTTTGGCTGCAGATTTGAGGATCCCGGGGACCCGTTCATCTTTTTACGATGGTGAGCCTATGCCTTGGAAGACGGAGGACAAGCTTCCAGCCTCATCAACAACTCCAACATCACCACCTCCGAAGGAAGACAACTAGCACATGGGTATGGGCACTCCCCTTGGCTTGTGCCAAGCTTGGGGGAGGTGCCCCGGTATCGTTTCACCATCACACCTTTTACTTTTATCATTTTTCTCAGTTCAATCTTTTTGGTTACATCTTGATCTAGTAGAATAAATTTTTTAGTGTGATCTAGTTTTGAGTTTTGCTTTATGTTCCCCCTATGTAAGCGAGTCCGAGAGTTATATAATAAAAAGTAGTTTTGAGTTGAGGGTTTTGCTTGCTTGCTATGATCTTGAGAAAAAGAAATAGAAAGAAGAATAGAGTAAAAGCAAAGAGTATATATGATGATCTTATGGGGAGTGATGACTTCACATATAAGAAGTATGTCGATTGAAATTTGTTGTGAGTTGACAAACATAGCGATTGGTCATTGTTGCAATTAAAAAGGAAGTAATAAAGAAAGAGAGGTTCACATATAAATATATTATCTTGGACATGTTTTATGATTGTGAGGACTCATTAAAATATTATATGCTAAAAAGTTGATGTTGGACAAGGAAGACAACATAATGGGTTATGTTTGCTTATTTCCGAATAGAAGTTATATGTTTATAGATCCTTTAACATGTGACGCTTGCTTCCACCCCATATCAGCCAAAACTTCCGCACCAAGTAGAGATACTACTTGTGCATCCAAACATCCTTAACCCAGTTTTGCCATGAGAGTCCACCATACCTACCTATGGATTGAGTAAGATCCTTCAAGTAAGTTGTCATCGGTGCAAGCAATAAAAATTGCTCTCTAAATATGTATGATCTATTAGTGTGAGGAAAATAAACTTTATACGAACTTGTGATATGGAAGAAATAAAAGCGACAGACTGCATAATAATGTTCTTTATCACAAGAGGCAATATAACGTGACGTTCTTTTGCATTAAGAGATTGCGCATCCAACTATAAAAGCGCATGACAACCTCTGCTTCCCTCTGCGAAGGGCCTATCTGTTACTTTTACTTTCTAGTACTTACCTTTATGCAAGAGTCGTGGTGATCTTCACCACTTCCTTTATTTCGCCTTTCTCTCTTGGCAAGCGTCATGTGTTGGGGAATGATCTAGACACATATTTCCACTCGGATGTGGGTGATCATGAGTTATTTCTGTTGACATTACCCTTGAGGTAAATAGTTGGGAGGCAAAACTATAAGCCCCTATTTTTCTTCGGAGTTGGCTTTGGAGGTGGTTCGGGAATAGTCCAATCATTATCATTGCTCAATATATTATTCAATAGTAGTTCGGCTTGTTCAACAGTTCGTTCCCTGAAAACACAACCAGCACAACTATCTAGGTGGTCCCTAGAAGCATCGGTTAGTCCATTATAAAAGATAGCAAGTATTTCGTTTTTCTTGAGAGGATGATCAGGCAAAGCATTAAGTAATTGGAGAAGCCTCCCCCAATCTTGTGGGAGACTCTCTTCTTCAATTTGCACAAAGTTAAATATTTCCTGCAAGGCAGCTTGTTTCTTATGGGCAGGAAAATATTTTTCAGAGAAGTAGTATATCATATCCTGGGGACTACGCACACAACCAGGAGCAAGAGAATTAAACCATATCTTAGCATCACCCTTTAATGAGAAAGGAAACAACTTAAGAATATAGTAATAGCGAATTTTTTCCTCATGAGTGAATAGGGTGGCTATATCATTCAATTTAGTAAGATGTGCCACAACAGTTTCAGATTCATAACCATGGAAAGGATCAGATTCAGCCAAAGTAATTAACTCAGGATCGATAGAGAATTCATAATCCTTATCAGTAACAAAGATAGGTGAAGTAGCAAACTTAGGATCATATTGCATTCTAGCATTCAAAGATTTTTCCTTCCACTTGCATAGTAATTTCTTAAGATCATCTCTATCCTTAGAAGCAAGAAAGTCCCTAGCTACCTCTCCTTCCATAACATAACCTTTAGGTATATTAGGCAATTCATATCTAGGAGAGCTAGGTCTGGCAGGTGTCTCACAGTGTTCAGTTTCAATGATTTCATCAGATTCAGAAATATCATTAGTTTCAGCATTGACTCTAGCAATTTGTTCATCAAGAAATTCACCCAGTGGCACAGTATTATCAAGCAAAGTATCATCATAAGCATCATGCATAGCAGAAGTGGCATCATCAATTACTTGCGACATATCAGAATTACTAGCAGGTGGTGGTGTCGCAAATTTACTCATAACAGAAGGTGAATCAAGTGCAGAGCTAGATGGCAGTTCCTTACCACCCCTCATAGTAGAGGGATAGATCTTGGTTTTTGGGTCTTCAGATTCTTCATAGTGAACAACAGATATAAATCCCAAGTGACTCAGAAAATAGAGCTATGCTCCCCAGCAACAGCGCCAGAAAAAGGTCTTGATAACCCACAAGTATAGGGGATCGCAACAGTTTTCGAGGGTAGAGTATTCAACCCAAATTTATTGATTCGACACAAGGGGAGCCAAAGAATATTCTCGAGTATTAGCAGTTGAGTTGTCAATTCAACCACACCTGAAAGACTTAATATCTGCAGCAAAGTATTTAGTAGCAAAGTAGTATGGAAGTAACGGTAACGGTGGCAAAAGTGACAGTAGCAGTATTGTAGTGATTGTAACAGTAGCAACGGAAAAGTAACTTAGCAAAGATCAATATGTGAAAAGCTCGTAGGCAATGGATCAGTGATGGATAATTATGTCAGATGGCATTCATCATGCAACGGTTATAACATAGGGTGATACAGAACTAGCTCCAATTCATCAATGTAATGTAGGCATGTATTCCATATATAGTCATACGTGCTTATGGAAAATAACTTGCATGACATCTTTTGTCCTACCCTCCCGTGGCAGCGGGGTCCTAATGGAAACTAAGGGATATTAAGGCCTCCTTTTAATAGAGAACCGGACCAAAGCATTAGCACTTAGTGAATACATGAACTCCTCAAACTACGGTAATCACCGGAAAGAATCCCAGTTACTATCACCCTGGGGGATGCGGATCATAACTCGTAATAGGTGTCTACAACTTGCAAGATAGGATCAAGAACACACATATATATATTCATGAAAACATAATTGGTCCAAATCTGAAATCATGGCACTTGGGCCCTAGTGACAAGCATTAAGCATAGCAAAGTCATAGCAACATCAATCTCAGAACATAGTGGATACTAGGTATCAAACCCTAACAAAACTATCTCGATTACATGGTAGATCTCATCCAACCTATCACCGTCCAACAAGCCTACGATGGGATTACTCATGAACGGCGGAGAGCATCATGAAATTGGTGATGAAGGATGGTTGGTGATGACGACGACGTCGATTTCCCCTCTTCGGAGCCCAAAACAGACTCCAGATCTGCCCTCCCGAGGAAGAACAGGAGGTGGCGGCGGCTCCGTATCGTAAAACGCGATGAAATCTTCTCTCTGATTTTTTTCTCCCCAAATAGGAATATATAGAGTTGGAGTTGAGGTCGGCGGAGCTCCAGGGGGTCCACAAGACAGGGGGCGCGCCCCCCTGGCTTGTGGCCAGGTGGTGGACCCCCTCCGGTTGATTCTTTCGCCAGTATTTTTTATTAATTCCAAAAATATTCTCCGTAAATTTTCAGGTCAATCTGAGAACTTTTATTTCTGCACAAAAATAACACCAAGGCAATTCTGCTGAAAACAGCGTCAGTCCGGGTTAGTTCCATTCAAATCATGCAAATTAGAGTCCAAAACAAGGGCAAAAGAGTTTGGAAAAGTAGATACGATGAAGACGTATCACCTCTGAATATTATGTTAATTACATCAAAACTGCTTGATGTGTTCACCTTTTATAGTAACTAGTGGTTGGGGCGCCACCCGGTGGCGCCTCCTGAGGCGGGATTGTGCGCATTAATCTAGTTGTCATATTTGTTAACGTGTCTATATGATAGTAGGCTTAGTGTAGTGAGAAGACATACAACCCAGATGATACATCAACAAATATCCGATACGGCCAGTGCACATGCATAAAATAGAAGCACTGCCATGAGCAACTTGGTGTGGGGAAAAATCACATAACCAAGAAAACTATCGACATAAGAAGTGTCAAGACATGAGATACACACGTTGTAAATTAGGTTGGAAGCGTTGAACCCTTTGGTCTCGGGCCGCATGTATATATATTGGTGAAACCTTGGCGTACAAGAAGAGATCGATGATCTCAGGAGGAGTTCGGTTACAGAGGAGATTCGAGAGAGAGAGAAGAAGAGATAGAATAGGTTACAAGTTTAAACAGATATCCTATCCTATACATATTCTAACACTCCCCCTCAATCTAAACCTCATGAACTTCTGCCAAGGTTGAGATTGTACTTGAACTCATCTAACCTCCTCATAGTGAGTGGTTATGTGAATCCAGCAAGTTGATCTCCTGTAGGGATGAACCGAATCTCGAGAAGCTTTCTAGCTACTCTTTCTCTGACGAAATGAAAATCAACTTCAATATGTTTCGTGCGTGCATGAAAGACGGGATTGGCTGACAGATAGGTTGCACCAATATTATGACACCATAGTCTGGCAGCTTTTGGAGCTTTAATTCCAAGCTCATAGAGTAGTGTTTGTATCCACATTACTTCGGCTGTGGCATTTGCCAAAGCTTCGTATTCAGCCTCAGTGCTTTATCTGGAGACTGTAGCCTGCTTTCTTGCACTCCATGACACAAGATTGGTTCCCAGAAACACAGCAAATCCACCAGTAGACCTTCTATCATCAACACATCCTGCCCAGTCTGCATCAGAGTAGGCAGTAACAAGCATAGAAGAGGACTTGGTAATCTGAAGTCCAAGCCCTCCGAAAACTTAAGATACCTCAAAATTTTCTTGACTGCAGTCCAATGAGTAGTGCTAGGGGCATGAAGATACTGACATACCTTGTTTACAGCATAAGAAATGCCAGGACGTGTAAGTGCTAAGTATTGTAAAGCACCCACAACGCTCCTGTAATTTGTTGGATCCTCTGATCCAAGTGCCTCTCCACTTTCAACTGAAAGTTTTTCTGTGGTTGAGATAGGTGTACTCACAGGTTTACAATTTTTCAATCCTACCCTCCTGAGTATGTCAGCTGTGGTCTTTTCTTGTGTGAGAAGTATACCATCTCTTATCTGTTTGACTTCTATGCCAAGGAAATGATGAAGATCTCCCAAGTCATTGAGAGCAAACTCCAACTTGAGATCTTTAAGCAGACAAGTAGTAGCACTTGAACTTGAACTGGCAACAATGATATCATCAACATAAACAAGCACAAAAATAGTGGCATTTCCTTTATTGTAAAAGAATAATGAGGTGTCTGCCTTGGATGATCTAAATCCAAGTTGTTGTAACTGCATACTCAATCTAGAATACCAAGCTCTTGGGGCCTGTTTCAAACAATATAAAGCTTTATCCAACTTACTGATACGTCCATTTTGCATCATGCTTTTATATTGATATTTATTGCATTATGGGCTGTTATTACACATTATGGTACAATACTTATGCCTTTTCTCTCTTATTTTACAAGGTTTACATGAAGAGGGAGAATGCCGGCAGCTGGAATTCTAGACTTGAAAAGGAGCAAATATGAGAGACCTATTCTGCACAACTCCAAAAGTCCTGAAAAGTTACGGAGAATTATTTTGGAATATATAAAAAATATTGGGCGAAAGAAATACCAGAGGGGACCCACCAGGAGGTCACAAGCCAGGGGGGCGCGCCCCTGTGGCTTGTGGGCCCCCTGGCGGGCCTCCGTTGCCCATCTTTTGCTATATGGAGGGTTTTGACCTGGAAAAAATCATAAGAGAGCTTTCGGGACGAAGCGCCGCCGTCTCGAGGCGGAACCTGGGCAGAACCAATCTAGGGCTCCGGCGGAGCTGTTCTGCCGGGGAAACTTCCCTCCCGGAGGGGGAAATCGAAGCCATCGTCATCACCAACGATCCTCTCATCGAGAGGGGGTCAATCTCCATCAACATCTTCACCAGCACCATCTCCTCTCCAAACCCTAGTTCATCTCTTGTATCCGATCTTTGTCTCAAAACCTCAGATTCGTACCTGTGGGTTGCTAGTAGTGTTGATTACTCTTGTAGTTGATGCTAGTTGGTTTACTTGGTGGAAGATCATATGTTTAGATCCTTAATGATAATTAATACTCCTTTGATTATGAACATGAATATGCTTTGTGAGTAGTTACGTTTGTTCCTGAGGACATGGGATAAGTTTTGTTATAAGTAATCACGTGAATTTGGTATTCGTTCGATATTTTGATGAGATGTATGTTGTCTCTCCTCTAGCGGTGTTATGTGAACGTCGACTACATGACACTTCACCATTATTTGGGCCTAGGGGAAGGCATTGGGAAGTAATAAGTAGATGATTGGTTGCTAGAGTGACAGAAGCTTAAACCATAGTTTATGCGTTGCTTCGTAAGGGGCTGATTTGGGTCCATATGTTTCATGCTATGGTTAGATTTATCTTAATTCCTTTTTCGTAGTTGCGGATGCTTGCGAGAGAGGTTAATCATAAGTGGGAGCTTGTCCAAGTAAGGGCAGCACCCAAGCACCGGTCCACCCACATATCAAATTATCAAAGTAACGAACGCGAATCATATGAGCATGATGAAAACTAGCTTGACAGAAATTCCCATGTGTCCTCGGGAGCGCTTTGCTTTATATAAGAGTTTGTCTAGGCTTGTCCTTTGCTACAAAAAGGATTGGGCCACCTTGCTGCACCTTTGCTACATTTGTTACTTGCTATCCGTTACGAATTATCTTATCACAAAACTATCTGTTACCGATAATTTCAGTGCTTGTAGAGAATACCTTACTGAAAACCGCTTGTCATTTCCTTCTGCTCCTCGTTGGGTTCGACACTCTTACTTATCGAAAGGACTACGATAGATCCCCTATACTTGTGGGTCATCACTTACAGACAAAATGTGGCGTGCCTTGATCCTCATAACCTGGTGGCTGCCGCATGAACACCTCTTCCTCAAGAACACCATGAAGAAACGCGTTCTGAACATCTAGCTATCTTAGGCTCCAACCTCTGGAAATAGCAATAGAAAAGACAAGTCGAATAGTAGCTGATTTAACAACAGGACTGAAGGTATCCTCATAATCAATGCCAAACCTCTGTTTGAAACCTTTAGCAACTAATCTTGCCTTGTATCTGTCTATACTTCCATCAGACTTTCTTTTTATCTTGTACACCCATTTACAGTCAATGACATTCCTACCACTCTTTGGTGGTACTAAGTGCCAAGTTTTATTTTTCATAAGTGCATCATACTCACTGTCCATGGCTTCTTTCCAATCTTTGTGAGCCAGAGCATCAGACAAATTAAATGGTTCACCAGCAGTAGTAAGAAAGGCACATTTTTTTCTATCATACCTTATTATACCATCTGTGTATTCCTTCTCCTTGATAATACCTGACTGAGACCTTGTATGCCGGCGAGAAGCTATAGGAGCTGGACGTTGAGGAATTATTTATGCAGCATTTTCTGCAGCAGAGGAAGATGTCGCAGAAGATCCAGGCACCTGATCCGCCTGGTCAGAGATCGCCCTCGGGATTTCCCTGCCAGTGGAGGCGCACCGCGTGTCACCCTCCGGATCTGCGTGAGTGGACGCGCGCGTCGGGACTGCCGGGCTGGGCCCTGCCGCTGTCGCCTGGTCAGCCACCCCCTTGGCCCGTGGACTCGTGGAGAGAGGGGAGTCGCCCCCGCCCGCGCCTGGGCTGGTGGGCTCCGCGCTGTCGGCCACCGGGTCGAGAGCCGCCCGCAGAGGGGAAGGATCCCCCTAGGATCGCGCGCTAATGATTGCGCTGGCGCAAGGATTCTCCTCGGATCGCCCGCCAGATCGCCTGCTGGCGGGATCCTCCTCGGGGCGAGCGCCGGCTGTGTTGGCTGCATCTTCACACATAAAATCATGGGCCAAATCTGCACATGAATTAGTAGAAATACAATTTTCCATGGATTTATTCACATTATCAGCTTTAGATAATTCACCCCCGTGATCAGAAATCGTGTCATAGTCTGGGAGAAGTGCTATTTCAGCACGAAGAAGGGCTCCTGCATTGGGATGAAGTTTGGCAAACGGAAAGAGAGTTTCGTCAAAAACAACATCTCGAGAAATATAGATACGTCCAGTTGCAATTTCTAGGCACTTGTATCCCTTATGAAGATTGCTATAGCAAAGAAAGACACATTGAGTGGACCGGAACTCAAGCTTATGATGATTGTATGGACGTAAATTGGGGTAGCATGCACACCCAAAGATTTTGTGAGAGTTGTAGTCAGGTTTTTGATGGTATAGACGTTCCAACGGAGTGGAGTTGCCAATGACTTTACTAGGAAGTCGATTAATGAGATATGTTGCTGTAATGAATGCTTCATCCTAATATTTGAGAGGCATTGATGCATGAGCTAATAATGAGAGGCCAACTTCAACAATGTGACGATGTTTTCGTTCGGCAGAGCCGTTTTGTTGATGAGCATGTGGGCAAGAAACATGATGTTGAATGCCTATGCTACGAAAGAAAGAGTTGAGTTTTTCATACTCCCCTCCCCAGTCACTTTGTACTGTCAGCATTTTCCTGTTAAAGTGCCTTTCAACAAGTTTCTGAAACTCTTGGAAAATGGAGAAAACTTCAGATTTATATTTGAGCAAATAAATCCAAGTGAACTTGCTGTAGTCATCAATGAAACTAACATAATATTTTTTTTCCAAAAGAATCTCTGGCATGACCCCATACATCACTGAAAAATAAGCTCTAAAGGAGCATGAGACACACTATTTGACTTGGGATAAGGAAGTTGATGACTTTTGGCACATTGATAAGCCTCACAAACTGACTCACTAATTTGACTATGTGACAATGGAAGTTTGTCTTTATTGACTACTTGTTTAACTATGATCGATGACGGATGTCCTAATCTTTGATGCCACCTTGCCAAAGAGGGTTTGATGGCAGAATAAACTTGACGACGCTTGCGACTAAGTGCTCCGGATGTGATGGGGTAGAGCCCTCCAATGCATCTACCGTGATGAAGAAGTTCCCTCGTTGCCCGGTCCTTTATAAAAAAATTAACGAGGGTGAGTTTCAAAGAAGACATTATTATCAGTGGCTAGACGAGACATAGATGCAAGGTTTTTATCGGCTTGTGGAACATGAAGGACATCTCTAAGGACTAGATCACGTTTGAGAGTAGGGGAATTAATGGAAGCTTGACCAATGTGACAAATATCCATACCTCCACCGCTTGCGGTGTGAATTTGGTCGTTGCCGAGGTGTCTCTCACGAATAGCAAGTTGCTCTAGTTCGCTTGTGACATGGTCTGTTGCACCCGAGTCAACGTACCAGATGCCATCTCCTCCTTCTTCACGAACAGCTGCAGCAACGTGACGAGCGTCAGGGACGTAGTCTTCATCATAGCGGTGCCAGCAGTCCATGACCTCATGGCCTGGCTTCTTGCACAGCTGGCAGTGAGGATGTCGAGACGAAGAAGTGTGGCGGCTGTTGTTGTTGTTGAAGCCGCCACCTCCCGTGTTGCCGCCGTAGCCGCCACCACCAGAACGACCGCCCTTGCCCTGGCTGTTGCCACAGCCGCGACCGCCGTTGGTGTTGCGGTTCTGCCCCTGGTGACCGCGCCCACGTCCGCGGCCACGGGAAGCAGAGTTGCCGATGTTGGTGCCATGGAGAAGGGTCAAGCGAGCGTCAAAGCTCAAGAGCTGGTTGTACAGCTCCTGAACCGAGACTGGCTCAACCCTAGCAGCCAAGGCGGACACAACTGGATTGTACTCCAGATCGAGTCCAGCCAAGATTTTGGAGACGATCTTGGCGTCAGGAAGAGGAGCTCCGGTGCAGCATGCGACTTCATCTGTAAGAGTCTTGATTTTGCCAAGATATTCAGCCATGGTCATGTTACCTTTTTGCAGGTTCATGAGCTCGATACGGGTGTTGATGACTGATACGTCTCGAACGTATCTATAATTTTTGATTGTTCCATGCTATTATATTATCTGTTTGGATGTTTTATATGCATTAATATGCTATTTTATATTATTTTTGGGACTAACCTATTAACCTAGTGCCTAGTGCCAGTTTCTATTTTTTCCTTGTTTTTGAGTATAGCAGATAAGGAATATTAAATGGAGTCCAAACGGAATAAAATCTTCGGAATGATTTTTCTTGGACCAAAAGAAACTTGCCAGACTTGGAGATGAAGGCAGGAGACCTGCCGGGAGGCGACAAGCCACCTGGGCGCGCCCTAGAGGGGGGCGCCCCTGGCTTCTGGCCCCCCAGCAGGCCTCCTAACCCTATTCTTCGGCCTATAAATTCCCAAATATTCCCCCAATACCAAAAAGAGCCACGAAAATACTTTTTCGCCGCCGGAAGCCACTGTTCCCGTGAGATCCCATCTTGGAGCCTTTTCCGGTAATCTGCCGGAGGGGGATTCGATCACGGAGGGCATCTACATCAACTCCATTGCCCCTCCGATGATGCGTGAGTAGTTCACCTCAGACCTTCGGGTCCATAGCTAGTAGCTAGATGGCTTCTTCTCTCTCTATGTTCTTCAATACCATGTTCTTCATGATCTTCATGGAGATCTATCCGATGTAATACTCTTTTGCGGTGTGTTTGTCGAGATCCGATGAATTGTGGGTTTATGATCAGATTATCTATGAATATTATTTGAATCTTCTCTGAATTCTTATATGCATGATTTCATATCTTTGCAAGTCTCTTCGCGTTATTGGTTTGGTTTGGCCAACTAGATTGGTAATTCTTGCAATGGGAGAAGTGCTTGGTTTTGGGTTCAATCTTGCGGTGTCCTCACCAAGTGACAAAGTAGGGGTAGCGAGGCACGTATTTGTATTGTTGCCATCAAGGATAAAAAGATGGGGTTTTCATCATATTGCTTGAGTTTATCCCTCTACATCATGTCATCTTACCTAATGCGTTACTCTGTTCTTCATGAACTTAATACTCTAGATGCAGGCAGGAGTCGGTCGATGTGTGGAGTAATAGTAGTAGATGCAAAATCGTTTCGGTCTACTTGACACAGACGTGATGCCTATATGCATAATCATTGCCTTGGATATCGTCATAACTATGCTCTTTTCTATCAATTGCTCGACAGTAATTTGTTCACCCACCGTATTATTTTCCTTCAAGAGAGAAGCCTCTAGTGAACGTATGGCCCCCGGGTCTATTTTCCATATTATATTTTCAGATCTATAAACCAAAAATACCAAAAATACTTTGCTGCAATCTTTTTACTTTTGTTATACTTTTCGTTTTAGTAATCTTCTATATCTATCTCTATCAGATCTCATCCTTGCAAGTAACCGTGAAGGGATTGACAACCCCTTTATAGCGTTCGGTGCAAGTGTTTGATTGTTTGTGTAGGTGCGAAGATTGGGGACTTGCTTGTATCTCCTACTGGATTGATACCTTGGTTCTCAACAACTGAGGGAAATACTTATCTACTTTGCTGCATCACCCTTTCCTCTTCAAGGGAAAACCAACGCAAGCTCAAGAAGTAGCAACAAGGATTTCTGGCGCCGTTGCCGGGGAGGATACATAGCAAGTCAAGACAAGAACTCTCCCGTCAACTTGCCAATTTCTGGCGCCGTTGCCGGGGAGATCTACATCAAGCCTACCAAGTACCCATCACAAACTCATCTCTTGCATTTACATTATTTGCCTTTTGCCTCTCGTTTTCCTCTCCCCCACTTCATAAATTTGCCGTTTTATTTGCCTTTTACTCGCCGGACCTCTTTTTGTTTGGTTGTGTTGCCATGTGCCTTCTATTTGCTTGCATCTTCGCTTGCTAAAAATCTATTGATATGGATCCTCATCCACTTTCTAATCTTTTCAAAAGGCCAAATTATGATGAACCAATTTCTAGTGAGTTGAGTGCACTTGATTATCTCTATGAAGTTTTGTTTGAAAATCATGAATCTGAAAATTTTGATGAAGTGTTGAAAGAAGAAAATTATAAGGTGATTCATGATAGATCCTTGATTGAAAAGCATGATTGCAATGTTGCTAGTATGAATTCTATAAATATACATGATTCTAATGATATGCAAAGCCACAAGCTTGGGGATGCTATGTTTCATGAAGATGATATTTTTTGTTCCCCAAGTTCTGATGAGGAAATTCATTATGAAAATTCTATGCTTGTGCATCATGAAAAGAATGATCTATGTGATGGTTATATTGTTGAATTCCTTCATGATGCTACTGAAATTTATTGTGAGGGAGGAACATATGCTTGTAGGAATTGCAATAATATCAAGTTTCCTCTCTATGTGTTCAAAGTTTTGAAGTTATGCTTGTTTTGCCTTCCTATGCTAGTTGATTCTTGTTCCCATAAATTGTTTGCACACAAAATCCCTATGCATAGGAAGTGGGTTAGACTTAAATGTGCTTGTCATGAGATTCATGATGCTTTCTTGCATATTTCAATTACTACTTTTTATGTGAGCATTATTGAAATCACTATGCCTAGCTAGGGGCGTTAAACAATAGCGCTTGTTGGGAGGCAACCCAATTTTATTTTATGTTTCTGTTTTTTTCTTCTGTTCTTGAGTGTTTTGCACATTATTACCTCTGTAGTAATTGTGTTTTATTGTTTTAATTAGTGTTTGTGCCAAGTAAGACCTTTGGGATGGTTTACGGTGATTGTTGATTTGGTTTTGCTGAAAAACAGAAACTTTTGCGCTCAGTCCAGGAATTTTATAAATTCACCAGAGGGTTAATTGGATCTGAATTTTTTACACAAGATTGATATACATATTTCCCTGATTGTCCTAATTTTTCAGAATTTTTGGAGTTACATAATTAGTCGAAGTTTACAGATTGCTACAGACTGTTCTGTTTTTAACAGATTCTGTTTTCTTTGTGTTGTTTGCTTATTTTGATGTATCTATGGGTTGTATCGGGGGGTATGAACCATGGAGAAGTTAGAATACAGTAGATATTACACCAATATAAATAAATAATGAGTTCACAACAGTACCTAAAGTGGTGATTTATTTTTCTTATAATAACGGATCTCACGAGTTTTCTGTTGAGTTTTGTGTTGTGAAGTTTTCAAGTTTTGGGTAAAGATTTGATGGACTATGGAATAAGGAGTGGCAAGATCCTAAGCTTGGGGATGCCCAAGGCACCCCAAGCCATATTCAAGGATACCAAAGAGCCTAAGCTTGGGGATGCCCCAGAAGGCATCCCCTCTTTTGTCTTCAATCCATCGTTAATTGACTTGAGGCTATATTTTTATTCACCACATGATATGTGTTTTGCTTGGAGCGTCTTGTATGATATGAGTCTTCGCTTTTTAGTTTGCCACAATCATCCTTGCTGCACACATATTTTGAGAGGTACACGCATTAATCGTGAATTTATTAGAATACTCTATGTGCTTCACTTATATCTTTTGAGCTAGGCAATGTTGCTCTAGTGCTTCACTTATATCTTTTTAGAGCACGGCGGTGTTTTATTTTATAGAAATAATTGAATTCTTGTACCTCACTTATATTATTTTGAGAGTCTTTAAACAGCATGGTAATTGGTTTAGGTTATGAATTTAGTCCTAATATAATGGGCATCCAAGAGGGATATAATAAAAACTTTCATATGAAGTGCATTGAATACTATGAGAAGTTGGATTCCTTGCATATAGTTTTGAGGTATAAAGATGGTGATGTTAGAGTCATGCTAGTGAGTAATTGTGGAATGGTAAAAATACTTGTGTTAAATTTTGTGACTCCCGTAGCATGCACGTATGGTGAACCGTTATGTAACGAAGTCGGAGCATGATTTGTTTAATGATTGTCATCCTTTGTGTGAGGGTCGGGAGCGCGCGATGGTTAACTCCTACCAACCTCTCCCCTAGGAACATGCGTCTAATACTTTGCTTCAATAATTAATAGATTTTTGCAATAAGTATGTGAGTTCTTTATGACTAATGTGAGTCCATGGATTATACGCACTCTCACCCTTCCACCTTTGCTAGCCTCTCTAGTACCGCGCAACTTTCGCCGGTGCATTAAACCCACCTTCCTCAAAACAGCCACCATACACCTTCCTCAAAACAGCCACCATACCTACCTATTATGGCATTTCCATAGACATTCTGAGATATATTGCCATGCAACTTCCACCGTTCCGTTTTTTATGACACGCAGCATCATTGTCATATTGCTTTGCATGATCGTAAGACAACTAGCATGATGTTTTCATGGCTTATCCGTTTTTTCATGTCATTTTCTATGCTAGATCGTTGCACATCCCGGTACACCACCGGAAGCATTCATATAGAGTCATATCTTGTTGTAGGTATCGAGTAGTAAGTAAATAAAAGTGTGATGATCATCATTATTAGAGCATTGTCCCATGAGATGAAAGGATGATGGAAGCTATGATTCCCTCACAAGTAGGGATGAGTCTCCGGACTTTACAAATAATAAAAGAGGCCAATGAAGCCCAAATAAAAAAAGGAGGCCAAAGATGCCCACCAAAAAAAATAAAAAAAATGAGAGAAAAGAGAGAAGGGACAATGTTACTATCTTTTTTCCACACTTGTGCTTCAAAGTAGCACCTTGATCTTCATGATAGAGAGTCTCCTATCTTTTGTCACTTTCATATACTAGTGGGAATTTTTCATTATATAACTTGGCTTGTATATTCCAATGATGGGCTTCCTCAAATTGCCCTAGGTCTTCGTGAGCAAGCAAGTTGGATGCACACCCACTTAGTTTCTTTTTGAGCTTTCATACACTTATAGCTCTAGTGCATCCGTTGCATGGCAATCCCTACTCACTCACATTGATATCTATTGATGGGCATCTTCATAGCCCATTGATACGCCTAGTTGATGTGAGACTATCTTCTCCTTTTCCATACAACCTCCACCATATTCTATTCCACCTATAGTGCTATATCCATGGCTCACGCTCGTGTATTGCGTGAAAGTTGAAAAGGTTTGAGAACATTAAAGGTGTGAAACAATTGCTTGACTTGTGTGACGCCCTGGATTTGCAGCTACAGTAACCCTTGTAATTAAGCTACAGTAATCTAACGATTATGCTAATCCATTTTGCTAATCCGAATATGATCAAGTTGAAATTCATATCTCATTTCAAATTCCACTTCAAATGGGCCTTGAATTTTATTGTGATAAAATAAGTTTGCAAACAACAAGATAAAATTCTTGTACACTTGTGAAAAATCACAAAACAAATGATGTTGGGAAAACAACATCACCAAACATGTGGTGTGGACCCCACCATCAATAACAGCATATTAAAGCAATTTGAAGTGCTATTAAATTCAAATGGAAAATGCAAACAGTTTCCAAAATTTCTCAAACTTGTTGTGGCCATGCAGAATATTGCAACATATTTGTTGGGCCATGTCACACATTTTTGCTGAGAAGAAATGTGGCTGGAAAGAAATAAAACAGAAGCTGAAAAATGAAACAGAAAAAGAAAAGAGAAATAAAAGAAAACGGATCCTGTGCACTTAGGCCTAGCAGGAATAGTGCCAGGCCCAGGCCGGCCCAGCAGCCCCCTCGGTCGTCCCCGACCTCGCTACAGGAGGTGGCGACCGAGGTGCGGCCGCGACCGGGCGCGTCCCCGCCGGACCAGCTCGCCGGCGATGGCCCGGGGGAATAAAGCCACCCCCGCGCCCCCCTGGCAAACCCTAGCCCCCTCCAGATCCCCCCTCTCTCGCTCCCTGCCTCCTCCCTCGCTAGATCCCGCGCCGCCATCGCCATGGCCGCCGGCTAGCCGCGGCCACCGGGCCCCATCCGCCTCGCCGTAGTGTCCCCCAGCTCCACCGCTGTCTGCTGCTTCGAACCCGTCCACGGGAGCAAGGCCGGAACCCCTGCATCGCCGCCCCCGAGCCGTCTTCTTCCTCGGAGCGCCGACGCGCTCCGGCGACGATTCCGGCTACCACAAGCCTCCCCGCGCCCGCTTTGCTCATCTACAGGGCCACTGTGAGGCCCGCTCCTTTTCCCTCTTCCCCCTCGTCGGATTCAAGCCCTTAACGCCCGATTGCACCTGAGCCGAAGCCCATCGCCACGGGAGCTCGTCGCCGGCGACCTCCCAGTGACCTTATGGTCATGCGCCCGGGCCAGTTCGCTTCAGCGCGTCGCGTAGAACCTCCCCGCCCCTTCCATTCGCTCGATAGCTCGCCGTAGTGCCGTGCCCGTCGGAGCCCGAGCCGCTCCGCCGCCCCTGCTCGTCGTCGACACCGGTCCAGGCCCTCCCAGATCGCCCCGATGGCCGGAATAGAACGGCAGCAGCCCCTGCTCTCGATTGGGCGCAACCGCGGGCGAAATGATGCCCTGTGGGCAAATCCCGACGCGGCCAGTGCGTCGCCGCCGCTGATTTGGTCGCCGGCGGCGATCCACCGGCCACCGCTGACCTAGCCAGGCTGGGGCCACCCCCTAGTGACCTTGCCAGTGGGCCTGGGCGCCCTGGTTGACCAGTTGACTTGGTCAACTGGCTGACTAGGCACAGCCCAGTCACTGACAGGTGGGGCCCCACCCCCTGGCCTATGACAGGTGGGTCCCAGACCCCCTGTGTGTATGACATGTGGGCCAGCCCTGTCAGAGGGATATTTAGTTAAGAAAATAATTAATTTAGACTAATTAGACTATGACAGATGGGGCCCACCCATTTAATTAACCTGTTTAGTTTAATTTAATTCCTGTTTAGCCCACTATCTATGACAGGTGGGGCCCAGCTGTCAGGTTTGACCTGAGACAGCTGGGTTGACTGCTAATGTCAGCATGACATCATGTTGATGTCATAATTCTATTTTCGAATTAAATTTAAATCTGTTAATTCCAGAATACTAATAAAACTTTAAAAATTAATATAAAATAATCCGTAACTCGGATGAAAATAATTTATACATGAAAGTAGATCAGAAAAATCCCACGAATCCGAATACGCTGTCCGTTCGTCTGTCACATGCTCCTAGCATGATGAACATGGACATTTAGCATTAGGATCATCTGTCCGGTAATAGCCAGAGACCCGGGAAATATCGTCAGATATTCTCCCGTTCCGTCTGCAACGTGTAGTACTGCGTTAGTGCATGCCTAGCTCTACATATTGCCATGTCATGCATCGTGATTGCATATGTGCTTTATATTTATTGTTTCTTCTCCCCCCTCTTCTCTCCGGTAGACCCCGAGACTGACGGTGCTGCCGGGTACGACTACACCGCCGACGATTAGGCCTTTTGCCGCAGAGCAGCAAGGCAAGCAACCCCCCTTGAGCATTCCGATATCGCCCATTTCTTTCCCACTCAATCTTGCATTCGATTTTTGCTACTGTATTAGTTAGCTCCTATTCTGATGCATAGCCTGTTTTTGATAAACTGTTACTATACCTGCAATCATATCAACTGCTTAGTATAGGTTGATCAATGAATCCCCTGTGACCCCCCTTAGTCCCAGTTTCGCCTGCTTCTTCATCGACGACTCGACGACCCGAAGACTCGAAGACTCGGTCAACCGACCGACCAGCCAGGCCCCCTCACATCACCGCACACCCCTTAGTTGTACGACTCTGCTGAGTTACTATCGAGTACCGAGGGTGACACCTCGTGAACTACTCATGATGCTAACTCTGTAGTGCAGCTAGTCGGTTGCGGTTATCGAGGGTGATTCCTCCTTCGCCGCTCCCGACGATGACTCTGTCGTGCAACCCCTCAAGTGTGGGACCATCGAGGGTGAATCCTCTCTGGTCACCTTGACGGTTACATTGAGTGGGATCCATTGAGGGTGATTCCTCAGGCTCCGGCTTGATGTTTTATACACACAGATACTATGACCTGGTTACAGAAACACGTTGGTGATGGGTCGGCCCTGAGGGGTACCCACAGTTTGATGATCATGAGGCGTGGACGGGCAGGAGAGGCCCTTGCCACACATCCTCGAGACGGGGCGACGGGACCGCACTTCATGGGTCGCGCTTGCCCCGCATTAATAAAATGCTAATGGGTTGGGTATTTGATCTGAGTTGGTTGTTTGACCTTTTACGCACCAAACCTTTACGTGGGAGAAGTTATGGTTACTCAGCGTCGTTGTATCAGCCGAAGCTCTTCGGACGTCAGCAATGGAGCGGCGCACGCCCGAGTGGCCTGGATGGTACAACTCTTGGACTAGAGTGTGCTAGGGCTGACCTCGGCCGCCCACGCATCGTGCAGGAGCGTAGAGGGCAAGTGGGCCCATGACCCCTTTGTGCTTAGGATTTAGACCGGCGGGCTGGCCTCTCTGTTGAGCCTAGGTGGGGCGACGACGTGTTGATATCCCGAGGCTGGGCATGACCCAGGAAAGTGTGTCCGGCCGGAGGTGATCAAACGTGTTGGAAATGCGGTGCACCCCAGCAGGGATGAATTCATCTATTCGAATAGCCGTGTCCACGGTAACAGGACGACTTGGAGTTGTACCTTGACCTTCTACAACTATAATTGAGACTTTAAATTGAAATGAATGTTGGCTCCGAGATTGCTTTCTCGCAGGGAGTCGAGGAAGAATCTCTGGGCGTGGTTACTTAATAAAATTGCTACAATAATATGACTATATATGAGATACCAGTCTACTCTCTTCTAATGCTGCAAGATGTTGAAGATGCTAGTCTTCGATAGGACTAGGCCTTCCCCCTATTCTTGCTTTCTGCAGTCAGCCCAGATATAACCCCATTCCTTGATACTGATGCATACTTAGCGTAGTTCTGATGTCAGTCTTCCGAGTACTTTGGATGAGTACTCACCGCTGCTTTGCATTCTCTTTCCCCATCGATACGATTAACGCGTCCAGATGACGGAGCCCAGGAGATGGAGTACGCCGGAGACGACTACTACACCACCGCTGGAGCCTACTACTACGTGAAGAGTGCCGACGCTCAGGAGTAGTTAGGTTGGTTCCCAGGCAGGAGGCCTCGCCTCTTTCGATCCGCTGCTTATGTTTGTGCTAGCCTTCTTAAGGCAAAACTTGTTTAACTTATGTCTGTACTCAGATATTATTTGCTTCCGCTGACTCGTGCTTGTCGAGCTTTGTATTCGAGCCCTCGAGGCCCCTGTCTTGTAATATGAAGTTGTATGACTTTAATTTGTGTCTAGTGTTGTGTTGTGATATTGATTAGTGAGTCCCTAATCTTGGTCGTACGCATTTGCATGTATGATTAGCGTACGGTCGAAATTGGGGGTGTCACAACTTGTCATCGTGGTTGTGCATGATTTAGATACTTTGTGTGGGGAAGATGGAGCATAGCCAGAACATATGATTTTGTAGGGATAACTTTCTAAGGCCATGTTATTTTGAAAGGACACAATTGCTTGTTAGTATGCTTGAAGTATTACTGTTTTTATGTCAACATTGAGCTTTTGTTTTGAATCTTATGGATCTGAACATTCATGCCACAATAAAGAATATTACATGGATAAATATGTTAGGTAGCATTCCACATCAAAAATTCTGTTTTTACCATTTACCTACTCGAGGACGAGCAGGAATTAAGCTTGGGGATGCTTGATACGTATCCAACGTATGTATAATTTTTTATTGTTCCATGCTATTATATTATCTGTTTTGGATGTTTTATATGCATTAATATGCTATTTTATACTCCCTCCGTCCCAAAATAAGTGACTCAAAAATGACTCAACTTTGTACTAAAGTTAGTACAAACTTAAGTCATTTTTGAGTCACTTAATTTGGGACGGAGAGAGTATTATTTTTGGGACTAACCTATTAACCTAGTGCCTAGTGCCAGTTTCTGTTTTTTCCTTGTTTTTGAGTATTGCAGATAAGGAATATTAAACGGAGTCCAAACAGAATAAAATCTACTGAATGATTTTTCTTGGACTAGAAGAAACCTGCCTGTGGCACCCCGATAGAGGGCCGACGCACGCCAGCCCCAGGATAAGACCTGGCGCACGTCAAAGACATGATACAGCAATTCCAGGCACAAAATGGCTTTATTAATAATAATGGAGTATTACAATACTGTTGCTTACAACAATATTACATAACTCCAAGGCTAACTAAATGGCAGCAGAGGTCTTGGTTCAGCGGCAACGACGTCTCTGGCTGGGCTCCATAACGCACAGGACTGGCTAGGTTACGATCTAGCACGACGGATCTTCTCCTGCAACTGGCCATGTGCAAGGCCAGGTGAGTACTTTGAATGTACTCGCAAGACAACCAAATACATAGCATCCAAACAAACAGATGACAAAGCAAGCCCTATGCTATGCATGAGTTAATCCTAAGCATGGCATGGATACTGACAAGGCAAGCATGGATCAAGCATGGCATATCATGGATCAGGCAAGTAATCTATGGCAAGACCATACTAAATGCTTAGAAAACTTACTGTACCGGATACCAACTTACTCTCTTCTGGGTTCTTACACAACCCTCGATATACTCATGATCCAACCTGAACTGACTCAAATCCAATCCAAATCATGTGGTCATCCGACCACTCATCACATAGCCATCCCTAGGCTAACATATCATATTCCTGACATCATCTGATGTCTACCCAAGATGAATTCTTCCATCTCTATCATCATTGTTACGGTTGACCACCTAGTGAGGTCTGGACGGGCTGTCCATTACCGTGGACTCAGCTATTCGAATAGATTTTACACTCTGCAGAGGTTGCGCACTTTACCCACACCATGAAGCACCTGGCCTCGTGATCCCACTAGGGTGGACCAGCGTTGCTTCAACGAAACCTGCCTGACCCGTGACTCTTTCATCGTACCACCGGCACTCTTCCTCCCCCGGAGGTCAGCCTTGGGTGGCCCCTGTGTCCTCATGACACCTGCCACCGTCGTGGCCAAACTAGGTAATCCCAAACGGGGATTACTGTCCCAAACGGGGACGGGCCCAAACAAACAATCAACTGGGCTCACAGGGTTATCACCGCCTACATGATCAGGGTAGCACGCGTGCATAACCCTCCCTCTTTGGAGGTACCGGTGAAAGAGCACGCGATCAGACCAAGTCAAGGCCGTCCCATACCGGCAAATGTGGTTGCACGGATAAGCCCGGACAGGTGACTCAAGATCAACCACTAAGCTCAGTTGATTACTCCAACTCAACATATCGATCATCGTACCATTGCATCGACAATTAAAATTGCCAACAGGCACTTAACAATAGTATGGCAAGATCATAATAATGACAATCACGGCATGGGATCAACCATAGTACTAACATGTCAATATTATTATTATTAGCATGGCAATATGGAAACAGGATATAATATTTGATGAAAAGTAAGGTTATTATCTAACACCGATGTCATCACATGTGTATGCATATGCAGACTAACAGGTAATAGATAAACACACAGGGTGCAAGCAAAGTCATCACGCAAGTCTGGAGCTCATGGTAAGGGGTTGGCTTGCCTGAGGGTCGACGAATACGCCGGGAGGAAGTGCGATCACCTCGTGGAAGAAATCGCCGGAAAGGGTTCCCTCACAGAGGGACAGATATAGGGCAAGGGCAAAATGGTTATTTTCACAGTGTGAACACATAGTGAAAATGGTACCATCGGAACGGGCTCGACGAGACGAAAATGTGGGCGCTGGTTTTACCTCGATCGGAGCTACGGTCGCAAAGAAACGAGCGTTTGAATACCAGGGACCAATCTGTAAAAATATTTCTACAAACAAGCCCATGGCTGCAAAAAAACGGAACGCGCCTTTGTTGAGGTACGCTTTCAATGCAGAGAAAACGCACTCTGGCTCCAGGCCGAAGCAAAGTACGCCTTCTAACTGGGAAAGCGTATTTACTGAAATACGCTTCCACGTAAAAACGCGCGGGCCCAGGGTTGACTCCTCTCTCTTTCTCTGACGGGCGGGGCCCACCTTATCTCTCTCTCTCTCTCCTCCTGGCTAGGTCGTCTTCAAGCCCCCGACCGGAGCAGCGACAGGGCAGCCGGCCATCGGCGCTGCTGGTGTTCCGCCGGTCCTCAGGGCCGGCCGGCGGGCGTAGAGGCACGGCCGTGCCCTACCGCGCTCGGGGGTGGCCGCAGGAGGGCTCGAGGTGGCCTATGGAGCCACTGCCATAGGGCCAGGCCACGGCGGCCGAAGCTCGGCAGGGGAGCCACGCCGGCAGGGCCTCCCCAGAGGAATGGAAGACGGCGGCGGCTTGCGGGCGCCTAGGAGAGGCCGAGGACGAGCACGGAGAGGAGGGGAAGGTCCAGAGCACTGGAATTCTGGTGGAGGTCCGGCGGCAAAGCCGCGGCCATTGCGGGAAGGGGAGAGCTCCGAGGCTCGAGGGAGGGGTTGGGCTTGCTGGCGAGGGGAGGGCTCGGGGCACGCTTAAATAGTCGCGGGGGAAGGCTCAGGAAGGAGGGGGACGACGACCGGAGCTTCGGGCCGGCGGCAGAAGCTTCGGGAGGGCGACAGAGGCGGCCACGGCTAGGGGATGAAGGGGAAGAGGACTCCAGAGGGTTCATACGCGCGCTGGGAAGCTCTCCGACGCTCCCAGACAAGCTAGACCTTGCTGGAGACGCGCTCCCGTCAACTCCAATGCACAGGGCGCGGTTTTGGCACGCTCTGCCCGTGGTCACCGCGTGGCCACGGTGATGCCAAGCTGCGCTCGATGCCAAATGATGTCTAGGGTCTTCGCCACGCTTCGCTGACTTGACCTATGCGGCTGACTGGCTCCAGAGAGGTCTGAGGTGACCGATCCAAGGTCAAATAACAGCTGACAGCCAAGTGTTTGAGCTGTGCAGTGGCCATCACAGTGCGCCTCTTGGCCTGACCTTGGGCAGGGGATCAATCATCTACTAAGGTGACTATCCTGGCAAAGTCTCAGCTCCACTGGACAAGTCTATAGGATACTTCCTTTGCAACTTGGCAGTCTAACCAGATTTGGAATTGATGAAGCTGGGGTCAAATGTCTAGATAGATATGGATGATTTTTGGTGTAGAGAGATGATTTGGTCATGAGAGACAGCTGGGCAAGTTTCAGATCAAATTGATCATCTATGATGGTACTTCCTTCACAAAGATGCAATCTGGTCAGAAACTTGAGAAAATTATAGAAAAAGATGGGTTTGGAGAGTTTAGCTGATTTTTGGTTTACAGTAGTATTATATCAATATGTACTACCCTGCCAAATTTCAGCTCAATTGAATCAAGCAATCAAGCACTCCCTTCACAAAGTGCCAGACTAGACATAAATAAAAACCAGATGGTTCTGAGGAATTGGCTTGATGAAAAAGGCTCAAATTTGGAGGAGGCCAATGATTTAGGCATATGGAGTCACTGTAAAAGTTTCACACCATTTGCATAAGCAGAAATGGTACTTCCTTCACAGTGCCCCAATCTGGATAGAAACTTGAATAATTTGCTGAGGAAGATTGGATAGATAGAATGGGCTAAATTTTGGTGTCCAAAGTTAATTTAGCACCATGAATCACCCTACAAAATTATAGCCCAAGTAGATCAAGGAATCAAACACTTCCTTTGCAAGTGGGAAATCTGGACAGAATTTGCAAATGGAAGTGGTGCTCAAAATTTGAATTGGGGAACTTGATATTTTGATGGGATTGGAGAAGATATGGATATGAGAAGCTCCACAAATTATTTGGGATTTTTCCTAGCTACCAAAATGGTAGTTCCTTTGGAAAGGCCCCAAGTTGAAATATTGGCTTTAAATAGGAAAATGCAATTTCCAATATTTAATTATGGCCAATATTTTTATGAGAGCTCAATATGATCACAAAGAATATATCCACAAGCTTTCCTGAGCTTTGGAGATGGATAGATATTTTCCTGGATTTAATTCCTCAAAATGGCAGAAAAAGGAATTAATTCTAGATGAGAAATATTGCCTATGACTTAGCAATATTTTTGCACATCTAGGGTTTATGAGGGAAGAAGGATCTCTGGAAATTTTTGGGAGGATTAACAGAGCAAGGGAAATTATAGCTCCTTTGTAATCACAAAGGAAGGATTCCTAGTTCCAATATTTCGGAACTAGGGTTTGAATAAGATTCGGGGTTTACTGACGGGAGGTTGATTGGCACAAGAACATGGGAAAGGCACTGAGAGGTTGGGGAATGACTGGATTCACCTGGTCACTTGCCAAATTCCAGAGGAAAAATTCGGGAGAGAAAAGCTAGGAAGGAATAACAACACAAAAATCGATAACCCGATTTTTGGGGTGTTACACTGCCAGACTTGGAGATGAAGGCAGGAGCCCTGCCGGGAGGCGACAAGCCACCTGGGCGCGCCCTAGGGGGGCGCCCCCTGGCTTGTGGCCCCCCAGCAGGCCTCCTAACCCTATTCTTCGGCCTATAAATTCCCAAATATTCCCCCAATACCAAAAAGAGCCATGAAAATACTTTTCCGCCGCCGGAAGCCTCTGTTCCCGTGAGATCCCATCTTGGAGCCTTTTCCGGTAATCTGCCGGAGGGGGATTCGATCACAGAGGGCATCTACGTCAACTCCATTGCCCCTTCGATGATGCGTGAGTAGTTCAACTCAGACCTTCGGGTCCATAGCTAGTAGCTAGATGGCTTCTTCTCTCTCTATGTTCTTCAATACCATGTTCTTCATGATCTTCATGGAGATCTATCCGATGTAATACTCTTTTGCGGTGTGTTTGTCGAGATCCGATGAATTGTGGGTTTATGATCAGATTATCTATGAATATTATTTGAATCTTCTCTGAATTCTTATATGCATGATTTGATATCTTTGCAAGTCTCTTCGAGTTATTGGTTTGGTTTGGCCAACTAGATTGGTACTTCTTGCAATGGGAGAAGTGCTTGGTTTTGGGTTCAATCTTGCGGTGTCCTCACCCAGTGACAAAGTAGGGGTAGCGAGGCACGTATTTGGAAAGTTGCCATCAAGGATAAAAAGATGGGGTTTTCATCATATTGCTTGAGTTTATCCCTCTACATCATGTCATCTTACCTAATGCGTTACTCTGTTCTTCATGAACTTAATACTCTAGATGCAGGCAGGAGTCGGTCGATGTGTGGAGTAATAGTAGTAGATGCAGAATCGTTTCGGTCTACTTGACACGGACGTGATGCCTATATGCATAATCATTGCCTTGGATATCGTCATAACTATGCGCTTTTCTATCAATTGCTCGACAGTAATTTGTTCACCCACCGTATTATTTTCCTTCAAGAGAGAAGCCTCTAGTGAAACGTATGGCCCCCGGGTCTATTTTCCATATTATATTTTCAGATCTATAAACCAAAAATACCAAAAATACTTTGCTGCAATCTTTTTACTTTTGTTTTACTTTTCGTTTTAGTAATCTTCTATATCTATCTCTATCAGATCTCATCCTTGCAAGTGACCGTGAAGGGATTGACAACCCCTTTATAGCGTTGGGTGCAAGTGTTTGATTGTTTGTGTAGGTGCGAAGATACCTTGCTTGTATCTCCTAGTGGATTGATACCTTGGTTCTCAACAATTAAGGGAAATACTTATCTACTTTGCTGCATCACCCTTTCCTCTTCAAGGAAAACCAACGCAAGCTCAAGAAGTAGCAATGACCTGGGCTTGGCTTTGGGCAGCGAACATGGCGTGGATGGCGCTCCACACCTCTGCCGGCGTCTGAAGCGTGGCAACTTGTGCAAGGATATCGCGGGAGAGAGATCCCATCAGATACCCTTGGAGCTGTTGCTGCTGTGCGTACCAGAGGGATCGGGCGAAGTTGACGATCTGTTCTTCTTTTCCGTCCTTGGTGATGGTGAGGGTGGCCGGCGGTACCGGACTCTTCCCGTCGAGGTGGTGCTCCATCTGTGCACCTCTGATCCGAGGGAGCACAACGTCCTTCCATAGGAGGAAGTTTCCCCTCGTCAGCTTCTCCTGAGGTGGCGGTCCGAGAGAGGCAGCGTTGCTGCTGGATGATGATGCGAAGGTGGAGGATGCGGAGGTGGTTAGTGCGCTCATGGTGGAAGATAGGGCTGCGGAAGAAGACATGATATCGGCCCACTACTAAGGAAAAGCCTAGTAGTAGCGCGGGTTTGACGCCTACTAGTAGCGCGGGTGCCTGCGCTACTAGTAAGGCGCTACAGCTATAGCTTAGCAGTAGCGCTGGTTACACGCGCTGCTGCTAAGACGTATAGCGGTAGAGTGTATAATTACTAGTGCTGCTGCTAAGCTAACTATTAGTAGCGTCCTTCCAAAACCGCGCTACTAGTATTTTTTCATTTTTTTTAATTTTATTGTATTTATACGCCGTTATACAAATTTTGATACAGTACCAATTCAACTTATGGTCACTTTTGATCCATCCACATGGATTAGATTCATTTGGATGAATCAAAAGTGATCAAAAGTTGAATTAGGACGACGATCCTACTAATTCAACTTTAGCTAGCTAATAATAATCATTATAGTCATCACCACCAAAAGTGATCAAAAGTGATCAAAAGTGTAGCTATCTCATCACCACCAACACTAGCTAATAATAATCATTATAGTCATTACCACCAACACTAGCTATTTAATCATCATAGTCATCACCACCAACACTAGCTATTTAATCATCATAGTCATTACCACCAACACTAGCTAGCTAATCACTTTTACTGCTCTCTCAGGTAAAATAGCATAAAACATGTGTACCACTCCTGCTTCATCATATTGGAGCATGCAGATGAACCTGTCTTCTAAATGTGGGTTGCACTTCTGATTGCTGCCCCCTAGTACTTCTCTGTGATCCTTCACAATTTTGCTCCAGTCTTTGACTATTAAGACTTGCTCGCTTTCAGAAATGCAGAATGCACTCATGTGCATTGTAAGATGTCTTGGTCGTAAGCTAATCATTCTCATGTGACCTTTATGCTCGAGCCAACGAGGCACAACACTCATCGGGAGTCCCTGTTGAAGAACATCGTAGTAACATACTTAGCAATGATGTTTAGCTTAAAAAATAATGTATGCAAAAGATGCACTGAGGACAAATAGTAAAAATCTTACCATCTTTCCTAGATAGATGTGACCGTAGTTCAATACGCACACTAGTGGTCGCACGTATTGAGTACTAATATCTCGAAGTCCAGGAAAATAATTTGTCTTGACAAGATCAAGATCCTCAAGCCATGAAACATAATGACTTATCTCCTCGCAGTTTAGTTTAGCCCCGGGACAGTAGTAGGTGTTGTCTACCAAGAGCCGGACATGTTTACTTGAATGGAAATAATCTGTCAATAGAAATTAGTTGTCAACTATTTTCAAATAAAGAAACTCACATACAGGTAGAACTGGAGGCGTCTGCACATCGACCCAGATGTCGATATTACCTTCATATTCATCTTCAGGACGAATATCAAAGGTGATAAGCATATTAGGCTCAAATGCATACGCCTTGCATAGTGCTCTCCAATTTGAGCATTCAAAATAGGAGTAGTTCTCTGCATTTTATAATTTTACGGAAAAAGCATAGCCATGCTCGGTCCTCAAGTGAACTCTCTGTACCTCCATACTGCACATATCTGAGAAACCAATCTTATCCAAGACATAATGTCTTGCATGGCAGGGGATACGCTAGTAGAATTGTAAAAAATTAAAATTATAAGTTGAAGCAAAAGAAGCAGAAGTCATGCTTAATTACGAAAAAAGACTTGTCGTTGTGACTTACTGTATCCACTTCGAAGTTCTCATCCAACATGATGCTGAATCACCTACCATCTTCTAGGTGAGGCCTGTCGCACAGACCGCGCTCGTCTTCGCAGTATTGGCACATACCGAATTTCCTTTCGCTATCGTTGTCAGACATTTCCTATGTTCATAGTTGAAACAGATGTGCATTCAATAAGCAAAACTAAATCATAAAACAAATTAGTATTCAAATTAGCATGCATTCAATAAGCAAAACTAAATCATCTCTTGCATCCGTACATCGTCGAATATTACCACTAATACATCTCGAATAGTATCATACATATAACATCACTAATATAGTTAGAACCGTAGCGAACGACGGGTATCAGCGCGGGCGGTGGACACCCAAAGAGAAGGAACCATCACAGGATCATAGCTCCATTGAGATCTCTGAAGAACCTGCCAGGTATTGTCGAACCTGCCCTCCAACGCAACCATGTAGCGACGGACGTGCTCGTCCTCCTCGCTGACACGGTGACGTACCACCTCCGCGGGGGACGAAAGCCTCCACACCGTCACTGGCCCACGCGACCACCACCAAAGAAGGTCCGGGTCGACGACGGGCTGCCTCCTCACCAAGCTGCGTGCCCCGGAAGGTAGCACCTCCCAGTACCAGCCCGGCGGAGCCCAGTCCCGGACATGGCCCCTATAATCAAGCAGGCCTCCTCCGCCGAGTCGACGACGAGGATGCGGGCCAGGCATCGTCGACGTCGAGAACAAATGCTTAATTATGAAAACAAAATTAATAAACACTTAGCAGACCTAAAGTCAACCCGTTCCATATATCGAGCAATGACATAGAAAAAATGCCTTTGCTTAAATTAATAAACATCTAATATTATGCTAAAATTCATGAAAAAAATTTGGCATGACCTTTGCTTAAAACAGGACATATCGAGCGCCTGAAATTTGCCGGAACGGAAACGAATCAACATTCCGGCAAAACATAGGCCACTCGGAGGTTCATTGCAAACAAGAACACCAAGACATCCTCTATATTCAGAATGCATCATCATCGACATCAATGACATCAACGACGGTGGTCGGGGAACGCCGGCGGCGGCGGACGACGGGGGGTGCGGGGGAGAGTGAGATGAGTGGCGCAGTTTTCCTGTTTGTTTCTTCTATTGTCTTTTCCTTTATTTTCTATTCCTTTTCTTTTCTTCTTTTTCTTTTCTTTTCTTTTCCTTTTTTCCGCGACGATTTTTCGACCGTCGATGATGGTCGCTACTCCTCCTTCCCCTAGTGCATGACAAATATCTAGCACAAGGAGAAGAAGGAGAAGCGACCCCCACGACAACAGTCGGCATTCTTCTTCTCTCATATATGGTGGACACTCCCTCACCGATTTTTCGACCGTCGATGATGGTCGCTACTCCTTCTTTCCCTAGTGCATAACAAAGGTCTATTAAGCACTTACTATAAATAAACTATTTCTATTAAACACTTATAAAAAACAGTAAAAAAAACTACATTATACAAGAACAGTAAAAAACAGTTTAGGGTTTAGGAGAGATGGAGGGAGGAGGGGGTAGGAGGAGGGAGGAGAGAGGAGGGCGGTGGGAGGAGGAATGAGGAGGGGGTGGGAGGAGGGAGGAGAGAGGAGGAGGGGGAGGAGGGCGGTGGGAGGAGGGCTGCCGGCGGTGGGCTTGGCCGGAGGAAGAGGGAGGAGGGGGCGGCCGGAGGAGGAAGGAGGGGCGCGGAGGGGGAGGAGGGCGGTGGGAGGAGAGAGGAGGAGGAGGGATGGAGGGACTACCTCAGTGGAGGAGGACCAGGAGCGTCGGCGGCGGCAGGCGACGACGGTGGTCGGGGAACGGCGACGGCGGCGGACGACGGGGGGTGCGGGGGAGAGTGAGAGTGGAGTGAAGAGGGGAGAGTGAGGGGCGGCCGGTTGGAGGACTTGGAGAAGATAGGCTTTAGCAGTAGCGCTCTTTGGAATAAAGCGCTGCTGCTAAACGACATAGCAGTAGCGCGTTTATAAAACAGGCGCTACTGCTATACCTAGTCTGGCGACAAGGTCGTGGCAATTGTAGTAGTAGCGTTGTTTCCTCCTGACGCGCTACTGCTATGCGGGTATCGGTAGCGCGTTCTTTTGTAACGCGCTACTGATAAGTAGCAGTAGCGCCTTATTTTACACCGCGCTACTGGTAAGATTCTGTCTATAAGGTTTTCCCTAGTAGTGGCCGCGGGAGAGGTAGCTAGATGCGATCTTCGATCTATGAGGAAGATGCTCTGATTACCATGTAAATTAGGTTGGAAGCGTTGAACCCTTTGGTCTCGGGCCGCATGTATATATATTGGTGAAACCTTGGCGTACAAGAAGAGATCCATGATCTCAGGAGGAGTTTGGTTACAGAGGAGATTCGAGAGAGAGAGAGAAGAAGAGATAGAATAGGTTACAAGTTTAAACAGATATCCTATCCTATACATATTCTAACACACGTGACTTGCCAAACTGAGAATCACATAACCAGGAAATTTATCGACATAATAAGTGTCAAGATATCTTTTCAGAGATGGAAGAAAGTCTGACTCCAGCTCATTACCACCTGCAAAGAATATTAAGAATGTGCGTATAAAGTGATATCATTTGCTTGATGGTTTACTTCTAGTGATATCCCCTGGACACCTGTAACTAAATATGCAGGAAGAAGGTAAAGCTCTCCTTTAATGTTAGGTAGAAACTCACTTACAGGAAGAAATTAACTTCGTCAATTCTTTTGCCTGCGTACTGCTTTACTAAAGATGGTCATAGCAGCCTTCCTTTTCAAATTTAGACCCTGGGACGTTGTGCCATCAACTGACAGAATTGCTTCCTTGAAAACCCGCAATATCCTAGAAGGGTAAGAAGATCACTTACACAGAACAAGCCAACAATTTTGCTTAAGTAATGCATATCTGGAATTGAACCTAACATTATGTAGTGTGGTAATGAAAGGCACAATAAAACTACAAAATGCATCACCTTTTCAAACAATTGGCCGCAGATGTGAGTATGAGCCGCATCAACAGTTTCTTAAGGAATGCAGAGACGCACTTGGAATGCCATCAAAGCTTCTGTTTCATCCTTGCTCTGCTCTCCTTCAGCTACAAACAGTTTAAGCTTCTGTTCCTAGTGAAAATCAATTCCTGCTCGTACAACGCAAGACCAACAATGTAAAACAAGATGAAGTAAACGCAGTCAGTTGCCTTGCTGCATATTACTTAATACTGGCAGCTAGAATATTAAGCAACAATATCAGCGCTGAGCTAATGCCTGTTGGTGTATAATGAATGATTGTGTAGTAATGCATATAGGATATGCACATCACAAGGAGGGGCTGACGACACCTCTAAGAGAAAAATTAGTGAAGAAACTCATGGTTAAGGGACCGACCAGGAAGCAGATTGGGCACTACAGTCCAGGAGCTGGTACACCTGTGGATGGGTTGGAGATGAAGTTGACGACAAGAACGACCTCGACGAGGACGCCCTCCGCCAGGCACCGTACCAGAGTCAGCGCTCCTGCTGCTGGGGACGAACAACTCGATCCTGAGGTCGACATCGACCAGAACGCCGTCGACAGCCTTGTTGTCCTTGGACGGCGGCGACGAGGCGAGGCGCAGTTTGTTGGGCAGCCCGACGACCTCCTTGTGAGCTGAAGAATCCATCTCCGGTGGACACCCTCTGCCGAGAGGGAGACGGGGAAGCCGTGGATCTCGGCGACGTCCGCTCGATCGGGTGGACGTCGATGGCGACGTGGGGGGCACGGATCTGGCCGGAGAAGCATCTCCCTTTCCTCCTCCTCTGACCTCCGTGGCGGCGACGACCATAGCTGGATCCTGCGAGACTCTGTGCGGTGGCGTCCTCCCATTGATCCTCGTCACCGGCATCCACACGCACGTGTCGGCGGCAGAGGCACAGACCCGATGGCGACGGAGAGAAAGAGAGCACGGGAGAGGGGGGATAGGAGGCTCAGGAAGAGAGGGAGCGGCGGCGGCGCCCACCCTTCTGCCTCCAGTCTCCGCCGCGAGTGGGTCTGAGAGAGAGAGACAGAGGAGAAAGGAGGTGGCATACCCGGCGATTAGTCCTTCCTCTTTCTTTCTTCTGGACAAAGGAATCGTGCGCCTGCTACCCTGCTCTCACCTCCTCCCGCAACCGTCCAAATCCGACGTGGCATACCCCAGCATCCGCCTCTTCTGCGTAGCTTATTGTTTTGGATGCCTACCTCTGAATGTTATGTTGCATCAAAATGTTGCTTTGTATGAAAAAAAATGGCATTCTCTGCTAGCCCTGAATGTGGTTTGCTTTCTCAATGTTGAACTTATTATCGCTTTGTCTGCTTCTGCCGCTCTATAGCATAAGGACGTCTCCCCTCTCCCGCACAGTAACAGAGGGCGATTTCTGGAATCCCCCCACCGATCCACCTCGCCACCGCGGTCTCGCCGGATATCTCGCCCTCCGCCGGCCGCTCCGGCGGCGGGAGGGCGGGGGATCCCCGTTTCGCGGTTGTATATAGTGTAGGATCTGTAGGGTTTGCAGCCGGCGGAGCCATGGAGGTGGTGGAGTCGCCGGTGAAGTGTTTGGTGCAGGTCCGCGACCCCTTCGACGGCGGCGCTCGGCGGAGCTCCGTGGTCAAGCGCCTGCTTCCTCACCGCTCGCGGATCGGTGGATCCGTGCGGTGCGGTCTTCCCCGGCCAGATTCCGTGCGGCGGATCTGGGTTTCGAAGCTGTTGAAGGCGGCGGCGTGGTGCGTTGCGGCGGAGCTGTTGGTCCAGGGCGTTACCCCTCCGGGGGCGGTGAGCAGGAACTTCCCGGGTGCCTTGGGGATGCTTTCGTCGATCCTTGGCGTGTGGACGAGCAGAGGCAGCGACGCGTTTCTCTCTCGTTCTGGACGCCGGCGAAGCTGGAGCTCAGGAGGTCTTCGTTGTAATTTCCTTTGTTTCCTGGGTTTTTCTGTAAGAACAATGTATCAATGAAATCGTCTTCTTCTCAAAAAAAAAATATAGCATTGATTTTTATGCCCTACTGCTCTTAATGCTGATGCTTCTAAATGCTTCTGCTTTGTGCTCAACTCCTGTTGTTATTAATCAGGATACATACTTCTTCTTTACCATAGGCCAGTAAACATGCTAAGTTTGCCTGTCTGGCACATGTTCTTAGGCACAACGTTTCGACCTGGCACCGCGCGTGAAGGTGAACCTTATGTACATGAATCTTAGTTCTGATATGTACATGAATCTTCTTTTATTTTGTCGAGCAACTAATGTTCTGATATGTGACTATTTATTCTGTGTATCTCTTATAAATAATGAAATGGTCTATATGTATTTTTTTTCCTATTTTAGAAAGAATATGTTGTCGATGATGCATGGTTCTGGAATTTGGATATTAACATTGAGGCCTTTAGTATCTTGAATCTTTTTTCTTTGTACTAAACTTGATGCAAACCAGTTGTCTTATCTGGCACTGCCAACTCTAGCTTTTTGGAACAATTTTTGGCATGTGCTTGCAAAGTTAATTATCCTATTGACTTAGTATTCTCAGCTTACCATGTTTTTGGTATATCTCTATTTTTTGTGATCTATACTTAACTCATTAGTCCTGAAATAGATTTGTAATTTTCTTTGGATGTACAAGATTCCAGGTGAACTGAGTTTTGTGCTGACTGATATGGTGTGGATGTACACGCCGGGTCACGGCGCTTGGACGGGCAATGGTTTGGATGTAGACATTTGTAGTCTTCCTTGCTTTGTTATTAATTCTGTTTGGTCCTGCCAAATGCTTGTTGGTTCATATTGTTTTTTGGTTCAGTTATGAGCTGCTGCCGGAGCTACCAAACAAGTCAGTGCCATAGTAGCTAGGGGCTTGTATGGTTGTCTCTTGTAGCCATCATGCGCTATTGCCATGTGGGTAGGATAGGTCCTCTGGGAAAGATGCCTATGGTAATTTTGTCCTGGCAGGAGCTTCTGTTAGGTCTGAATCATGTTTTTTTTGTATCTTTCCTTTGGTTATTGCTGATGTGAACTTGATTTCACTGTGCTTTAGCTATGCATAGTTGTGTAAGATGCATAGGTTACAAATTAAAGTAGTTGTATCACACCGCTGTTACTTTACCATGATTCCAGATCGGGCGTAGATCTTTGCCAGGAGAGTAGGAGTGGCTACTGCAGTGAGGGGCAATAGAGGAACTCATCCTGGTCGAGCCCCTACTCTGGCAGCTGCCAGCAGAGGAGAGGTCGAGGATAGCTCCCGTGGAGAAAGGATACGCAAGCTCCTTGACGCGGGCGCTGACCCCAACTACCGCAACTCCCACGGCACTGACCTCACCTCAGCCACCCACAACACACCATGTAGGTGGTCTTCTCTATTGATGTATTATAGGAACATTGACTGCATTTCTTCTCGATGTTTCCAACATTGTATATATTATTTGAGGGTGTGCCCATGATGAGCTCTTTTCATTTCTATCTCCTGTAGCAATAGTCTCTTTTGTTTTTGCAAAAACAAGCAACTATGTATATGTTTGGGCATAATCTGTATACTGAGCACATCATATGACCCTTAGTTATCTAATGATCAAGTATTACAAGGAACAGATATAAATAAAATATCATTGTTTAATACTCAGGTTGACTGTCTCAACTTTATTGATTCAAATTCATTCATTCATCATTTTGGAGCAAGTGATGGCTGGAGGGGACAAGAGGAGGAGTGGTGTTGCATCTACCGCAAGGCCGACGGCGGATCACGGCGGCATGATGACGCGGAGTTTCGGCGACGGGCGCGTGTGGATGGACACGTGCAGGTTGGTGGCGTTGTCTGGCGTCATGGTGGCGTCGACGGCAGGCCAGACAAGGTCGATGTGTCAGTTCCTGCTCTGAAGATGGACATGTGGAAGATGGCGGCGACAGCCTCTGAGAGTGCGCCGGACCGGCGTGCGACCCAGTCCCGGTGTGTGGCTAGGCTGGGGCATCCGGCTATAGATGTTAGGGTTTCGTGCGGTGTCTGTTTGGTATTAGGCCCGGATATTCGGCACACCTTCATCAAGTGAATAGGAGTAGCAACAGGTGTTGCCTAGATGGCGGCTTCATTCTAACTGATGTATTACTTTATATGGTCCTTGTGAATAATTAATAAAATAACTACATGCATCGTCCAGATGCAAAGGCCGGGGGTATATCCTCCTTTTCTAAAAAAAAAAAAATTCAAATTCATTCATGAGGTAAATTCATTGTTCCTCTACCTCCGACATTTGGTTTTGCATTCATGGGAACGCACTGAGCTGGTTCTGACTACAATATGTTCCTAACATTGGTTCTGGCTACAACCAGACCACAGTGGATCGAACTTCATGTTGAGTCGCTGTATTTTGTGGTCTTAAAAACGCGCTGAACTCGATACTAAATCTGAGTTTCTACTAACTTAGAATTATGTGTTTGATCGAAAAGTTGAGACCGACACCCTCGCGCCAAGGCGCGATCCCAATCTAGTAGCTCTTATTCTTCGTGGGCTTAGGTGGTCACGGGCACGTCCGGGATGTCTCTACAGCCAGGAAGATGTGTGCACGCATGCAACACATCCGCGTGTGTTTCTGGACGTGTGTTCTGCTAGACGTTGTGCTCCGTGAGTCCGTGCTTGCTTCTGAACTACAGCTCTAGGTGAATAATTGGGGGAAGAAACTTTGTAGTCAATGAAAAGAAGGACCTACATGCAAAAAAAATGGAGACTATAATTATGGCGATTTTGAGTTTGCACATCGCCTCGGCAGCCCCCATATTATTATGAAGCGATCTCCATATGGTGGATGGTGATCGATATTATGAAGACTCCACTAGAGTTGGTCTAAACTATTTTGCTATTGGTTCTATCATAAATCAATTTTGATAGGGACATGCCACTATCATATATCTATATCTACATCTGTGTCGATATAAATGACACAAAGTGCCCCGAGTCAACTAATCACGACGATCACCCATCTCAAGCCAACGACCTAGATCTCACCAGTGCTGGGCACTTGACATGTTTCAGTATATTACCTAATATCAATGTCAACTCTAGTCACGTAATCAACATGTCATTAATATCCTACCTAATATCACATACCATACATTGCACATTGATGCTTGCTAGTACAGTCTTTGATATCCCTCTTTATATTCTACCATTTCTTATGTTATGTTGACGGGCATGCCCTTCATGTAGCAATGTCATGCGTCGGCTCGTCTGATTGGTGGGATATCGACGCATGCAATTAGAGGAAATGAAAATACTCAGAGTTTTTTCTAGAATGTCGAGCACAACATGTATGCACAAACAGAACACACACGGACTTCGAGTATAATTCAAATGGAAGCACAGACGCAACGTCTATCAAAGAATGGAGCATGGAGCTTCAAGTCTCCATCCCGCAAGGGCCAACAATGTCGTCAAGAACGAGCAACCATTTTTTCCCTTTTTTCTTCTAGGAGAAAAGATGTTATGTGGCATCACCTTAAGGGGCACTCCCATGGAGTAGATAAGTCACATCCTACAAACACTCTCCTAACCATCCAATCATTATTTAATTCTTAACTAATAAAGAGTTATACAATGGCACACCCTTAGAAATGTTTATGGATCTCAAAGCCTGATAGGGAAGAGTCTCCTATGTTCCATGATTTTCGCAGCGGAGTTATTGTGAACGTGACAAAATGTGGTTGATTCAGATACCAACACAGGTCGAGCCGGGTTAGACAATCAAAACATTTTAGAAGTTGAGGATAAGATGCTTATGCTATGAGATTCTTTCTCAGACCGAAAAGGAAAATTTATAATTTTTTAGGACATGCTATAATCTTTATATGATTTTTAATCTCAATATTGGTGCAAACATTGTTGGGGAACATTGCATGGGAAACAAAAAATTTCCTACGCACACGCAAGATCTATCCATGGTGATGAACATCTACGAGAGGGAGAGTGGATCTACATACCCTTGTAGATCGCTAAGCGGGAAGCGTTGAGAAACGCGATTGATGTAGTCGAACGTCTTCGCGATCCAAATCGCTAGCCGTCCCGCGATCCGATCACGGACCCTGTCCGCATTATTGCTACCATCATCTTTCAACTCTATTTCTCTAGGAACATATAAAAATAGGGGAGCCACAGCGCGAGCTATTGATCTACAACATAATTTGCAAAGTCACTTTGACTATGTTCATGATAATGAGTTCAATTAATCATATTACTTATGAACTCCCACTCAAATAAACATCCCTCAGGTTGTCTAAGTGTGACATGATCCAAATCCACCAACCCAAGTCCGATCATCACGTGAGATGAGGTGGTTTCAATGGTGAACATCTCCATGTTGATCATATCTACTATATAACTCATGTTCGACCTTTCGGTCTCTTGTGTTCCGAGGCCATGTCTGTACATGTTAGGCTCGTCAAGTTGAACCCGAGTGTTCCGCATGTGCAACACTGGCTTGCACCCGTTGTATGCGAACGTAGAGTCTATCACACCCGATCATCACGTGGTGTCTCGAAACGACGAACTTTCGCAACGGTGCACACTCGGGGAGAACACAATTTTATCTTGAAATTTTAGTGAGGGATCACCTTATAATGCTACCGTCGTCCTAAGCATAATAAAAGGATTAACATCACATGCAAATCATAAGTGACATGATATGGTCATGATCTTGTGCTTTTGATCTCCATCTCCAAAGCACCGGCATGATCTCCATCGTCACCGGCATGAAACCATGATCTCCATCATCTTGATCTCCATCAACGTGTCGCCATCGGGGTTGTCACGCCAACCATGCTTCTACTACTATTGCTACCGCTTAGCGATAAAGTAAAGCATTACATAGCGCTTAATGAGTGACACACAGGCCACATAATAATTAAAGACAACCCTATGGCTCCTGCCGGTTGCCGTACTCATCGACATGCAAGTCGTGATAATCTATACAAAACATGATCATCTCATACATCACATATATCTCATCATGTCTTTGGCCATATCATATCACATCATACCCTGCAAAAACAAGTTAGACGTCCTCTAATTTATTGTTGCATATTTTACGTGGCTGCTATGGGTATCTAGCAAGAACGATTCTTACCTATGCAAAAACCACAACGGTGATACACAAATTGCTATTCAACCTTCTCAAGGACCGCCTTTGTCGAATCCGATCCAACTAAAGTAGGAGAGACAGACACCCGCCAGCCATCTTTATGCAATGAAGTTACATGTCAGTTGATGGAACCGGTCTCTCGTAAGCGTACGAGTAAGGTTGGTCCGGGCAGCTTCATCCCACAATACCACTGAATCAAGAAAAGACTAAGGAGGGAAGCAATCTGAATATCAACGCCCACAAACTCCTTTGTGTTCTACTCGTGATCTCATCTACGCATAAACCTGGCTCTGATACCACTGTTGGGGAACGTTGCATGGGAAACAAAAAATTTCCTACGCACACGCAAGATCTATCCATGGTGATGAGCATCTACGAGAGGGAGAGTGGATCTACATACCATTGTAGATCGCTAAGCGGGAAGCGTTGAGAAACACGGTTGATGTAGTCGAACGTCTCCGCGATCCAAATCGCTAGCCGTCCCACAATCCAAACACGATCCGTCCCGCGATCCAATCACGAACCGTCCCGCGATCCAATCACGGTCCTTCCGATCTAGCGCCGAACAGACGGCACCTCCGCGTTCAACACACGTACAGCTCGATGACGATCTCCGCCTTCTTGATCCAGCAAGAGGGAGCGGAGAGGTAGATGAGTTCTCCGCCAGCACAATGGTGTGGTGGCAGTGGTGGTGGAGCTGTCCCGGCACGGCTTCGCCAAGCACAACCGAGACGATCTAGTGGAGAACAGATCTAGAGGAAGAAGAGAGCAGCACGTGGTAATTAGGGTTGGGGCTGCCCTCAAAATCCTCTAGTATATATAGGAGGGAAGGGGGAGGACGCAGCCTCCCTAGGGTTTCCCCTAGGGGTCGGCCGAAACAGGCAAGGAGGAATCCAATCCACTTCCTACTAGGAAGTGGATTCATATATTAGGAAGGAGTCCTATTCCTTCCTATCTCCACCCTTTTTTCCTTCTCTCCTCCTCCAGCCGCATGGGTCTCTTGGGGCTGGTTTGCCCAGCCCACTAAGGGCTGGTCCACCACCCCTCAGGCCCATGTGGCCTCCCAGCGTAGGTGGCCTCTCTCGGTGGTCCCCCGGAATCCTCCCGACACTCCCGGTACACTACCGAAGTGCCCGAAACTTTTCCGGTGACCAAAACGGGACTTCCTATATATCAATCTTTACCTACGGACCATTCCGGAGCTCCTCATGATGTCCAGGATCTCATCTGGGACTCCGAACAACCTTCGGTCACCACCATACATAACTCTACTATACCGAAACGTCCCCGAACCTTAAGTGTGCAGACCCTGCGGGTTGGAGAACTATGTAGACATGACCGAGACACCTCTACGGTTAATAACCAATAGCGGGACCTGGATGCCCATATTGGTTCCTACATATTCTACGAAGATCTTTATCGGTTGAACCTCTATGTCAAGGATTCAGTTAATCCCGTATGATGTTCCCTTTGTTCTTCGGTATGTTACTTGCCCGAGATTCGATCGTCGGTATCTCTATACCTAGTTCAATCTCGTTACTGACAAGTCTCTTTACTCGTTCCGTAATACAAGATCATGTGGCTAACTCTTTAGTCACTTTGCTTGCAAGTCTCATTGTGATGTTGTATTACCGAGTGGGCCCTGAGATACCTCTCCGTCACACGGAGTAACAAATCCCAGTCTTGATCCATGCCAACTCAACAGACACCCTCGAAGATAACTGTAGAGTACCTTTATAGTCACCCAGTTACGTTGCGACGTTTGATACACACAAGGTACTCCTCCAGTGTCAGTGAGTTGCATGATCTCATGGTCATAGGAACAGATACTTGACATGCAGAAAACTATAGCAATAAACTGACACGATCATATGCTATGTTTATAGTTTGGATCTTGTCCATCACATCATTCTCCTAATGATGTGATCCCGTTATCAAATGACAACTCTTGTCCATGACTAGGAAACCATAGCCATCTTTGATCAACGAGCTAGTCCAATAGAGGCTTACTAGGGACACATTGTTGTCATGTACCCACACATGTATTTGCGTTTCCAGTCAATACAATTATAACATGGATAATAAACGATTATCATGAACAAGGAAATATAATAATAACCAATTTATTATTGCCTCTAGGGCATATTTCCAACAAACATGTCACCTCACAAAAAAATGTATACACCATAATACTGTGTAAGCTCCTAAGCTAATCTATTATGTTTGTATCTCGTGGGGCAATCTACAAAGCGACATGTCACTAACCCATATCCAATATTTGATCTTTCATCTTCGTTTCTAGTTTTTCTCTATCTCTACTATTGAATGGGAGTTGGACGTTATACGCTCGCCTTCACCCTTGCCCCCTCCCCCTTGTTTGGTTTTGCTCCTCCTATACATCACTCGTCCCATGTCCTACATTAACCCAATCAAATCAAATCTTACTAAATTATCAACTAAATCAAAACTTTCCTTGCGCCCCTACCCATACCGAAATCAAATCAAATCTTCCAAAACCTCAACTAAATAAAAAAATCGTGCCTTCCCCTATTCATACTCATATCAAATCAAATCTTGCCAAAATATAGAATATGATGGGTGTAAAATATATGTCAGAGACGATTGATATTGAACCACTAGAATATGTATGCCTCCGTTGTAACGCATGAACAATTAGCTAGTTTGTGTCAATGGGATATCAACCCAATTAGGTTGCAACTCTGGGAGGCCCAATTGTTGTTGGGGAACGTTGCATGGGAAACAAAAATTATCCTACGCACACGCAAGATCTATCCATGGTGATGAGCATCTACGAGAGGGAGAGTGGATCTACATACCCTTGTAGATCGCTAAGCGGGAAGCGTCAAGAAACGCGGTTAGTGTAGTCGAACGTCTTCGCGATCCAAATCGCAGCCGTCCCGCGATCCGTCCCGATCTAGCGCCGAACGGACGTCACCTCCGCGTTCAGCACACGTACAGCTTGATGACGATCTCCGCCTTCTTGATCCAGCAAGAGGGGCGAAGAGGTAGACGGGTTCTCCGGCAGCGCGACGGCGTGGCGGCGATGGTGGTGGAACTATTCCGGCAGGGCTTCGCCTAAGCACTGCCGAAAACTAGAGGAGATGAACTATTGGGGAGAGAGGGCTGCACCGTGGCTTGGGTGTCTTGGCCTTCTCTCCCCTCTAGTATATACAGGAGGGAGGGGAGGGGCTGGCGCCCCTAGGTTTCCCCTAGGGGTCGGCCGAACCAGGAGGAGGTGGAGGAGTCCAACTCCAATCCTACTCCAAGTAGGATTCCAATCCTACTTGGAAAACCCTTCCCCCTTTTGGGCTTTTTCCTTTTCCCACCTCCTAGCCGCATGGGCCCTTAGTGGGGGGGTCGTCCAGCCCACTAGGGGCTGGCTTGCCTCCTCCCACAGCCCATGAGGCCCTTTGGAGTGGGTGGCCCCTCCCGATGGACCCCCGGAACCCTCCCGGCACTCCCGGTACACTACCGGAAATACCCGATACTTTTCCGGTGACCAAAATGGGACTTCCTATATATCAATCTTTACCTCCGGACCATTCTGGAGCTCCTCGTGACGTCCGGGATCTCATCCGGTACTCCGAACAACCTTCGGTCACCAACATACATAACTCAACTATACCGAAACGTCACCGAACCTTAAGTGTGCAGACCCTGCGGGTTCGATAACTATGCAGACATGACCGAGACACCTCTACGATCAATAACCAATAGCGGGACATGGATGTCCATATTGGCTCCTACATATTCTACGAAGATCTTTATCGGTTGACCTCTATGTCAAGGATTCAGTTAATCCCGTATGATGTTCCCTTTGTTCTTCGGTATGTTACTTGCCCGAGATTCGATCGTCGGTATCTCTATACCTAGTTCAATCTCATTAACGGCAAGTCTCTTTACTCGTTCCGTAATACAAGATCCCGTGGCTAACTCCTTAGTCACTTTGCTTGCAAGGCTTATTGTGATGTTGTATTACCGAGTGGTGTTGGGGAACGTTGCATGGGAAACAAAAAATTTCCTACGCACACGCAAGATCTATCCATGGTGATGAGTATCTACGAGAGGGAGCGTGGATCTACATACCCTTGTAGATCGCTAAGCGGGAAGCATTAAGAAATGCGGTTGATGTAGTCGAATGTCTTCGCGATCCAAATCGCTAGCCGTCCCGCGATCCAATCACGATCTAGCGCCGAACGGACGGCACCTCCGCGTTCAGCACATGTACAGCTCGATGACGATCTCCGCCTTCTTGATCCAGCAAGAGGGAGCGGAGAGGTAGATGAGTTCTCCAGCAGCGCGACGGCGTGGCGGCGATGGTGGTGGAACTATTCCGGTAGGGCTACGCCTAGCGCTACCGAAACCGCGAACGGGGGAGAAAACGGTCTAGGGAGAGAGAGGGGCGCCAAGGGCTTCGTGTGTGCTCTTGGGGCGCCCCCTCCCCTCTATATATAGGTGGAGGGGCATGGAGATCAGCCCCTCCAAGCCCTAGGGCGCAGCCAAGGGGGAGGAGTTGGACTCCTAGTCCAATTCCCTCCCTTTCCATAAACAGGTGGACTTTCCACCTCTCCCAAGCCAGATGGGCCTTGAGGGATTTGTGCGCCTGGCCCAATATGGCCAGGGCGCTTCCCCTCAGCCCATGCAAACCCTTGGGACGTGGTGGAACCCTTGGTGGACTTCCGGACTCCTCCGGAAGTTTCCGGAACCTTCTAGAAGCTTCTCGGTACAATACCGGAAAAACCCGAAACTTTTCCGGTCGCCAAAATATGACTTCCCATATATAAATCTTTACCTCCAGACCATTCCGGAACTCCTCGTTACGTCCGGGATCTCATCCGGGACTCCGAACAACCTTCGGTCACCAACATACATAACTCAACTATAAAGAAACGTCACTGAACCTTAAGTGTGCAGACCCTGCGGGTTCGAGAACTATGCAGACATGACCGAGACACCTTACGGTCAATAACCAATAGCGGGACCTGGATTTCCATATTGGCTCCTACATATTCTACGAATATCTTTATCGGTTGAACCTCTATGTCAAGGATTCAGTCAATCCCGTATGCTGTTCCCTTTGTTCTTCGGTATGTTACTTGCCCGAGATTCGATCGTCAGTATCTCCATACCTAGTTCAATCTCGTTACCGGCAAGTCACTTTACTCGTTCCGTAATACAAGATCCCGTGGCTAACACTTTAGTCACTTTGCTTGCAAGGCTTATTGTCATGTTGTATTACCGAGTGGGCCCTAAGATACCTCTTCGTCACACGGAGTAACAAATCCCAGTCTCGATCCATGCCAACTTAACAGACACCTTCGAAGATACCTGTAGAGCATCTTTATAGTCACCCAGTTACGTTGCGACATTTGATACACACAAGGTATTCCTCCGGTGTCAGTGAGTTACATGATCTCATGGTCATAGGAACATATACTTTAACATGCAGAAACAATAGCAATAAACTGACACGATCATATGCTACATTCATAGTTTGGGTCTTGTCCATCACATCATTCTCCTAATGATGTGATCCCATTTATCAAATGACATCTCATGTCTATGGCTAGGAAACCTTGACCATCTTTGATCAACGAGCTAATCTATTAGAGGCATACTAGGGACACATTGTTGTCTATGTACCCACACATGTATTTGAGCTTCCAATCAATACAATTATAGCATGGATAATAAACGATTATCATGAACAAGGAAATATAATAATAACCATTTTATTATTGCCTCTAGGGCATATTTCCAACAGTCTCCCACTTGCACTAGAGTCAATAATCTAGCTCACATCGCTATGTGATTTACATTGTTATGAATCTCACACCCAATGAGTTCTGGGGATTGATCACGTTTTGCATGTGAAAGAGGTTTTAGTCAATGGGTCTGCGACATTCAGATCCGTGTGTACTTTGCAAATCGTTATGTCATACTGTAGAGACTGCTACGACGCTCCACTTGGAGCTATTCCAAATGGCTGCTCCACTATACGTATCCGGATTGCTACTAAGAGTCAACCGGGTTGGTGTTAAAGCTTGCATCGACGTAACCCTTTACGACGAACTCTTTATCACCTCCATAATCGAGAAATATTTCCTTAGTCCGCTAGTTACTAAGGATAACTTTGACCGCTGTCCAGTGATTCACTCCTGGATCACTCTTGTACCCCTTGACAGACTCATGGCAAGGCACACACAGGTGCGGTACACAGCATGGCATACTATATAGAGCCTATGGCTAAGGCATAGGGGACGACCTTCGTCCTTTCTCTTTCTTCTGCCGTGGTCGAGCTTTGAGTCTCACTCAACTCCACACCTTACAAATCAGGCAAGAACTCTTTCTTTGACTGATCCATTTTGAACTCTTTCAAAATCTTGTCAAGGTATGTACTCATTGAAAGTCTTATCAGACGTCTTGATCTATCTCTATAGATCCTGATGCCCAATATTTAAGTAGCTTTATCCAGGTTTTCCTTTGAAAAACTCCTTTCAAATAATCGTTTTATGCTTTCCAGAAATTCTATATCATTTCAGATCAACAATATGTCATCCACATATATTTATCAGAAATTCTATAGTGCTCCCACTCACTTTATTGTAAATACAAGTTTCTTATAAACTTTGTATATACCCAAAAACTTTGATCAACTTATCAAAGCGTATATTCCAACTCCGAGATGCTTGTTCCAGTCCATAGAAGGATCGCTGGAGCTTGCATACATTTTAGCATCCTTAGGACTGACAAAACCTTCCGGTTGGATCACATACAACCTTTCCTCAAGGAAACCGTTAAGGAAACGATGTTTTGACATCCATCTGCCAGATTTCATAATCAAAAAATGCAGCAACTGCTAACATAATTCCAACAGACTTTAGCATCGCTACGGGTGAGAAAGTCTCATCGTAGTCAACTTCTTGAACTTGTCGAAAACTTCTTTGCGACAAGTCGAGCTTTTATAAATGGTGACATTTACCATCAGCGTCTGTCTTCTTCTTAAAGGTCCATTTGTACTCAACGGCCTGCCGTTCAACGGGCAAGTTTACCAAAGTCCATACTTGGTTTTCATACATGGATCCTTTCTCGGATTTCATGGCTCCTAGCCATTTGTTGGAATCCGGGCCCACCATCGCTTCTTCATAGCTCGTAGGTTCACTGTTGTCTAACAACATGACCTCCAAGACAGGATTGACGTACCACTCAGAGGCGGTACGAGTTCTTGTCGGCCTACGAGGTTCGGTAGTAACTTGATCCGAAGTGTCATGATCATCATCATTAACTTCCTCTTCATTCGGTGTAGGCGCCATAGAAACATCTTTCTACGTCGTGCTACCATCCAACTGAAGTGACGGTTCAATAACCTCGTCAAGTTCTACCTTCCTCCCACTCAATTCTTTCGAGAGAAACTCTTTCTCAAGAAATGTTCCGTTTTTAGCGACAAACACTTTGCCTTCGGATTTGAGATAGAAGGTATACCCAACTGTCTCTTTTGGGTATCCTATGAAGACGCATTTAACCGCTTTGGGTTCCAGCTTTTCAGGCTCAAGCTTTTTGACATAAGCATCGCATCCCCAAACTTTAAGAAACGACAACTTTGGCTTCTTGCCAAACCACAGTTCATATGGCGTCGTCTCAACGGATTTCGATGGTGCCCTATTTAAAGTGAATGTAGTTGTTTCTAATGCATAACCCCCAAAACGATAGTGGCAAATCGATAAGAGACATCATAGTATGCACCATATCCAATAGAGCACGACTACGACGTCCGGACACACCATCACACTATGGTGTTCCGGGTGGCGTGAGTTGTGAAACAACTTCCACATTGTCTTGAGTTGTATAGCAAATGCATAACTCAGATATTTATCTCCACGATAATATCGTAGACATTTTATCTTCTTGTCACGATGATCTCAAACTTCACTCTGAATTTGTTTGAACTTTTCAAACGTTTCAGACTTGTGTTTCATTAAGTAAATATCCCCATATCTACTCAAATCATCAGTGAAGGTAACAAAATAGCGATATCCACCGCACGCTTCAACACTCATTGGAATGCTACATCAACATGTATCATTTCCAATAAGTCACTTGCCCGTTCCATCATATCGGAAAACGGGGTCTTAGTCATCTTGCCCAAGAGGCATGGTCCGCATGTCTCAACCGATTCGAAATCGAGTGAGTCAAAAGATCCATCAGTATGGAGTTTCTTCATGCGCTTTACACCAATATGACCTTGGCGGCAATGCCACAAGTATGTGGTACTATCATTATTAACATTGCATCTTTTGGCATCAATGAACATGTGTATTACTACGACCGAGATTCAATGAACCATTCACATTGGGTGCATGACCATTGAAGGTATTATTCATGTAAACAGAATAACCATTATTCTCTAACTTAAATGAATAACCGTATTGCAATAAACACGATCTAATCACGTTTATGCTCAACGCAAACACCAAATAACATTTATTTAGGTTCATCACTAATCCCGAAGGTAAAGAGAGCGTGCGATGGTGATCACATCAACCTTGGAAACACTTCCAACACACATCGTCACCTCGTCCTTGGCTAGTCTCCGTTTATTCCGTACTTTTTATTTCGAGTTACTAACATTAGCAGCTGAACCGGTATCTAATACCCAGGTGCTACTAGGAGTACTAGTAAGGTACACATCAATAATACGTATATCAAATATACTTCCGTTGACGTTGCCGGCCTTCTTATCTGCCAAGTATCTACGGTTGTTCCGCTTCAGCGACCGCTCTCCTCATAATAGAAGCACTTAGTCTTGGGTTTGGGTTCAACCTTGGGTTTCTTCACTGGAGCAGCAACTGGCTTGCCATCCATGAAGTTTCCCTCCTTGCCCTTGCCCTTCTCGAAACTAGTGGTTTTACTAACCATCAACACTTGATGCTCCTTCTTGACTTCTACCTTCGCGGTGTGAAACATCGCGAATAGCTCAGGGATCATTATTTCCATCCCTGGCATTTCATAGTTCATCACAAAGCTCTAGTAGCTTTGTGGCAGTGACTTGGAGAACTATATCAACCACTATCTTATCTGGAAGATCAACTCCCACTCGATTCAAGCGATTGTAGCACCCAGACAATCTGAGCACATGCTCACCGATTGAGCTATTCTCCTTCATCTTGTAGGCAAAGAATCTTGTTGGAGATCTCATATCTCTCAACACGGGCACGAGCCTGAGATCCCAATTTCAGCTCTTAGAACATCTCATATGTTCCGTGACGTTTCAAAAAACGTTTTGGAGCCTCAATTCTAAGCCGTAATGCATGACGAACTGAACTATCAATTAGTCATCAGAACGTGCCTGTCAGATGTTCACAACATTTACAGACGACGCTTGAGGGGGTGGCACACCGAGCGGTGCATTAAGGACATAAGCCTTCTGTGCAGCAAATGAGGACAATCCTCAGATCACGGACCCAGTCCGCATTATTGCTACCATCATCTTTCAAGCCTATTTTCTCTAGGAACGTATAAATAACATAGGGGACACTACTGGAATTCAGTTATTTGTTGTCTGCCAGCTCTTTGTCGTCGGCTGGCAGATGGCAAAGAGGGTCTTTGCCGTCAACTGCCATAAAGCAGACGGCAAAGAGTTGGCAGATGGTACAGAGGGTCTTTGCCATCAGTCAGCTCTTTGCCGTCAGCTCACAGACGGCAAAGAGCCGCACAGCAGACGGCAAAGCGACAGCTGGGCCCCACCTGACCGTGGGGTGGGTAGGTTAAATTTGGCGTCTTCTTTGCCGTCTGCTAGAGGACGGCAACGAGTCCGAAAGCAGACAGCAAAGAGGCTAGCCTCTTTACCATCCGCCAGCAGACGGCAATGCACTAACGGGTACTAACGGCCGCCCCGCCCCCACCCCGGCCCCTCTCTCTCACTCTCACCCACTCCCTTCTCTCCCCGACGCCCACCGCCGCCACCCCCGCGGCCACCGCCGTCGTCGCCCCACCGGCCCCATTGCGCCGCCGCCCCACCGCCCTTGTCGCGCCCGTCCTCCCCGCCGCCGCGCAGCCCCCAACGCGCCCACCGCCCCCGTCGCACCACCGCCCCACCACCCCCGTCGCGCCCGTCCTCCCCGCCGCCCCCAACGCCCCGCTGCCCCATCGTCCCCGCCACCAGCCGCCCCCGCCGGTGAGTCCCCCCCCCTGCGCCGGCCGCCCCTATTTTTATTTTGTTTTTCCTGTTTTTTTATTTCTGTTAAATTAGGTAGGTTAGTTTTTTAGTTTATTAGGTTAGTTAGGTTAGTTAGTTAGCTTGGTTTATTAGGTTAGTTAGTTAGGTTAGAAGAGAAAAAAGAAGAAAAGAAGAATAAGTAGAAGAAGAGGATAAAGAAAAATAGGAAGAAGAGGAAGAAGAAGAAGAAGAAGAAGAAATAAGAAAAGAGGAGAAGAGGAGAAGAAGAAGAGGAAAAGAATAGGAAAAAGGAAAAGAAGGAAGAAGAAGAAGAAGAAGAAGAAGAAGAAGAAGAAGAAGAAGAAGAAGAAGAAGAAGAAGAAGAAGAAGAAGAGGAGGAGGAGGAAGAAGAAGAAGAAGAAAAAAAGAGGAGAAGAGGAGAAGAAGAAGAGGAGGAGAAAGAAGAAGAAAAAGAGGAGAAGAAGAAGAGGAGAAGAAAAGAAGAAGAAGAAGAAGAAGAAATACAGGAGAAAAATAATAAAATAGAAGTGCAAAAGTAGTTACATATAGAGAGATTTTTCTATCGGGATTGAATATTTGTGTTGATCGGGTGGATTTCATTGTGCAGTTGTTTCGTCGCTGTGAGGGTCTGGTGTTCGACGACCTCCCCGTGCATTTGACGAGCTCCCCTGCGTTCATGGGTGAGCACAAAAGACATCTCCTCCCCCCCTTAATTTGCTCTGTTCCGGTCTTTATGCCGATGAAACTTGCTAGCTATAGGTGTCTTCAATCATCAGTATGCGTGACCAGTATGCGTCTCCCGTTCGAAAGGGCGGCATCTATAAATATGCATGTCTTTGCATATTTATAACCGCCATCCTTTCGAATTGTCCAACGTTATCCATGGACAGCCCGAGTATGTGTAGATTGGGTTCGTTTTCCCTTATGCTCTGCTCCGGATCCGATGCGGAATTTCGTCAGTGCCTCCCTGTTGTTCTCCGGGTACACATCCTCTCTGCTTATTGCCGAGACGTGTATCAGGAGAACAGCGGGGAGGTGCTGTCGAAATTCTGCGCCGGAGCAGAGCATGGGAAAACGAACCCAATCTACACATACTCGGGTGGGATTAGGACCTATCTTTACCTATTAGCGTGTAGGTTGCATGGACGTAATAAAACTGACAAACTTGATTAACTGATGAATATAGATGATGAATTATATATATATTTCTTGTGCGTTTAGTAGGTAGGCAAGATGAGTGATCGTGCGTGGATGTACACCGGTCACCCTAGTCAGAAAGACATGACCATTGAATGGTTAACAAAAACCAAGGGGTTTCTGAGAGCCGCATTTGCAAATGGCCAGGAAATAACCTGGTGCCCCTGTGTCCGGTGCGACAACCATAAAAAGTGGACACGGGATGAAATGGGTAAACACTTGCAGAAGTGGGGTTTTACGCCTGATTATACGATGTGGAGATTTCATGGTGAGTCTGCCCAACGTGCCAGAGCTGAGGTGGTTCGTCGTCGCACCGACGAGCATGGTACCGGGATCAAAGACGATGGTGCAAGACTTTGATGATGCTAGGGATTCGGACGATGAGATGGAGGAATCTGCAAAGGCCTTCTATGAAATGTTGGAGTCTTCAAAACGTCCTCTCCACGAGCACACTGAGCTTTGTCAGCTGGATGCCATCGCACAAGTAATGGCTCTGAAGGCTCAGTTCAACCTGGGCAGAGAATGCTACGACGCGATGATGACGATATTTGGACGCTTTCTACCCAAAGGCCATGTATTGCCTGCAAACCTGTACCAGTCGGACAAAATCCTACGCGCGCTTAAGATGCCCTATGAGAAGATAGATGCCTGTGAGAATGGATGTGCCTTATTTAGGCTTGAGTATGAGGGCTTGAACTATTGTCCCATTTGCAAGTCTTCCAGGTATGTTGTGGTAGACAACGGTATGGGTGAGAAGAGTCAGACCAAAATCCTAGTTAATGTTCTTCGGTATATGCCAATCATACCAAGACTTCAACGCCTTTTCATGGTCGAAGAGACAGCCAGACAGATGACGTGGCACAAATTGGGCAAAAGAACTGAACTGGATGCAGATGGGAATCCGATGTAGGGACACACTTCAGACGCTTTTGCGTGGAAGCACTTCGATGCATTACATAAGGATAAAGCGGCAGATCCAAGGCATCCTCGAGTCGCCATCAGCACGGATGGGTTCAATGTGTTTGGTATGACGGCAACCCAATACAGTTGTTGGCATGTATTTGTCATTCCACTCAATCTCCCCCCCCCCCGGAGAGATTATGAAAAGAAAGAACATTTTCTTGACGTTGATAATTCCAGGGCCCAACTATCCGGGGAAGAATATGAATGTGTACATGCAGCCGCTTAAGGATGAATTCCAAGAAGCTTGGGATAATGGGATCAAGACATATGACGCCGCTACAAAACAAAACTTCAAAATGCATGTGTGGTACATGTACTCCACGCATGACTTGCCGGCGTATGCGCTATTCATTGGCTGGTGTGTGCATGGAAGGCTCTCGTGCCCCACATGCAAGGCAGCTCTTCAGTTTCGTTGGCTGCAGGCGGGTCGCAAGTATTCTTGCTTCGACTTGCATAGACAGTTCCTGGATCCTCGCCATAAGTTCAGAAAAGACAAGAAGAATTTCATCAAAGGTAGAGTTGTCAAAAACTCTGCACCACCTGCATTGACAGGCCAACAGACCCTGGATCAGTTAAACGCTCTCGAGCCTGATCCAGAGCGTCCAGGATATTTCAAAGGGTATAATTCAGAACACGCCAGGACTCACAAGATATGCTTGTGGGATCTGCCTTACTTTAAAGACCTCCTTTGCCCACACAACATTGACATGATGCACACTGAAAAGAATATCGCCGAGGCCCTTTTTGGTACATTGTTCGGCATAGAGGGGAAGTCAAAGGATAATGCTAAGGCTAGAATCGATCAGGAGGCTCTATGTGATAGACCATTACAAAACATGCGACAACCGAAAGGAAAGAAGAACTGGAGGAAGCCAAAGGCATGGTTCAATCTTGGAAGGCCAGCTATGAGGGAAATGATCTTGTGGGTGAAAATGCAGTTGATGTTCCCCGATGGGTATGCAGCGAATCTAAAGAGGGGAGCCAGTCTTGACAAATTGAAAATATTTGGTCTCAAGAGTCATGATTGGCACATATGGCTTGAGCGGGTAATGCCGGTGATGTTGCGTGGCTTTATCCCTGAGGATGAATGGCTAGTACTGGCAGAGCTGAGCTATTTCTTCCGTGCTCTTTGTGCGAAAGAACTATCGCCTGACGTGCTAGATGAACTGGAAGAGTTGCCGCCGGAGTTGATCTGCAAGTTAGAAAAGATCTTTCCACCGGGCTTCTTTAATCCAATGCAGCATTTGATTTTGCATCTCCCGACCGAGGCAAGATTGGGGGGCCCGTGCAAAATCGTTGGTGCTTCGCAACTGAGAGGATGCAGAAGACATTTCGAGCAAAATGTAAAAATAAACGTAGAATTGAAGCATCGATGGCCGAGGCATTCATTACTGAGGAGGCGGCAAACTTCGTGACATCACACTATGAAGCCAAGAATCATCATTTGCATAATCCGAAGCCTCGGTACAATGATGGCGACCGTGAAAAAGGTCGATCCAACCTCAACCTATTCAAAGGGAAGCTCGCACCAGCCGGTGCTTCGAAAGCAATAGCGTTGGATGTCGAAGAGTGGCGGACCATTTCGTTGTATATCTTCAACAACCTAACAGAAGTGCGGCCGTACATCGAGTAAGTTCTCGGTACATTATTTCGCAACTTCTAATTCCTTTGAAATGCTCTTATTCCCGGATATGTGATACAGTCGATACGTCGCCAAATTCTCGGATGGAGCGGTGATCCAAAAGGATTCCATCGAAGAGTATGAGCTTCTTGCAAAGCATGGTGGCGGCTATCCCGGTTTCATCTCTTGGTTCAAACAAACAGTAATTTCCATTAGACCATTTCATTTCTTCGTCTAGTTTGCGGCTAATGCAACAATCCTTTCGTATTAAACTTGTAGGCTAATTCAGAGTCTATGGACGCCGAATTGAGACAAGTCGCTAATGGTTTTGACTATAAGGTCTGTTCATTTGACAAATACGACATCAACGGGTATCGCTTTCGTACTTTTGTCAAAGAGCTATCTATGGCCGACCGAAAGTCTACAAATTGTTGTGTCTCTGCTATCGGCGAAGGAGGTGTCGAGTATTACGGAAGAGTTGAAGCAATTTATGAACTTATATTCTTTGGTGAAAACCCACCAAACGTCGTAGTCTTCAAATGTTATTGGTTCCAGCCGAAGGAGACTAGAAGGACTCATGAACATATAGGACTAGTCGAAATCAAACAAAGCACCCATTTAGATGTTCCCGATGTCTATATTACGGCTCAATAGGCGACCCAAGTTTTTATCTACCGTGGGTCTGCCAAACTGGTCCAAATATGAATGGTTGGGATGTCGTTTATGATGTGCCGCCATGTTTTAGACCACCTCCCCTCAATGGTCCGGAGGTAAAGATTTCTATATGGGAAGTCCTATTTTGGCCACCGGAAAATGTTTGAGATTTTTCGGTATTGTACCGAGAAGGTTCTAGAAGGTTCCGGAGTGGGGCCCACCTGCATGGGGGGACCCACATGAACATGGGTAGTGGGGGCAAGGCCCCACACCCCTGGTCAAGGCGCACCAAGATCCCCCCTTTGAAGGAATAAGATCATATCCCGAAGGGATAAGATCAAGATCCCTAAAAAGGGGGGATAACAATCGGTGGGGAAGGGAAAGGATGGGATTTCTTTCCTCCCACCTTTGCCAGCGCCCCAATGGACTTGGAGGGCAAGAAACCAGCCCCCTCCACCCCTATATATAGTGGGGAGGCGCATGGGAGCTGCACCCCTTGCCCCTGGCGCAGCCCTTCCCCCTCCTACTCCTCCTCCTCCGTAGTGCTTAGCGTAGCTCTGCCGGAGAACCACGAGCTCCACCGCCACCACGCCGTCGTGCTGCCAGAGCTCTCCCTCAACTTCTCCTTCCCCCTTGCTGGATCAAGAAGGAGGAGACGTCCCCGGGCTGTACGTGTGTTGAACGTGGAGGCGCCGTCCGTTCGGCGCTTGGATCGGATCTTCCGCGATTTGAATCGCCGCGAGTACGACTCCATCAACCGCGTTCTTTGCAACGCTTCCGCTTAGCGATCTTCAAGGGTATGAAGATGCACTCCCTCTCTCTCGTTGCTAGCATCTCCTAGATTGATCTTGGTGACACGTAGGAAAATTTTGAATTATTACTACGTTACCCAACAGTGGTTTCAGAGCTGGGTCTATGCGTAGATTCTATGCACGAGTAGAACACAGTAGTTGTGGGCGATGATTTGGTCAATTTGCTAGCCGTTACTAGTCCTATCTTGATTCGGCGGCATTGTGGGATGAAGCGGCCCAGACCGACTTTACACGTACGCTTATGTGAGACTGGTTCCACCGCCTGACATGCACTTGTTGCATAAGGTGGCTAGCGGGTGTCTGTCTCTCCCATTTTAGTCGGATCAGATTCGATGAAGAGGGTCCTTATGAAGGGTAAATAGCAATTGGCATATCACCGTTGTGGCTTTTGCGTAGGTTAGAAACGTTCTTGCTAGAAACCCATAGCAGCCACGTAAAACTTGCAGCAACAATTAGAGGACGTCTAACTTGTTTTTGCAGGGTATGCTATGTGATGTGATATGGCCAAAAGGATGTGATGAAATATATGTGATGTATGAGATTGATCATGTTCTTGTAATAGGAATCACGACTTGCATGTCGATGAGTATGACAACCGGCAGGAGCCATAGGAGTTGTCTTAATTTATTGTTTGACCTGCGTGTCAATCAAAAACGCCATGTAATCACTTTACTTTATTGCTAACCGTTAGCCATAGTAGTAGAAGTAATAGTTGGCGAGACAACTGCATGAAGACACGATGATGGAGATCATGATGATGGAGATCATGGTGTCGTGCCGGTGACGATGGTGATCATGCCGCGCCCCGAAGATGGAGATCAAAGGCGCAAGATGATATTGGCCATATCATGTCACTTTATGATTTGCATGTGATGTTTATCATGTTTTTACGTCTTATTTGCTTAGAACGACGGTAGCATAAATAATATGATCCCTCACTAAAATTTCAAGAAATGTGTTCCCCCTAAGTGTGCACCGTTGCGAAGGATCGTTGTTTCGAAGCACCACGTGATGATCGGGTGTGATAGAGTCTGACGTTCGCATACAACGGGTGTAAGCCAGATTTACACACGCGAAACACTTAGGTTGACTTGACGAGCCTAGCATGTACAGACATGGCCTCGGAACACGAGAGACCGAAAGGTTGAACATGAGTCGTATAGTAGATGCGATCAACATGGAGATGTTCACCATTGATGACTCTAGTCCGTCTCACGTGATGATCGGACACGGCCTAGTCGATATGGATCATGTGTCACTTAGATGACTAGAGGGATGTTTATCTGAGTGGGAGTTCATTAAATAATTTGATTAGATGAACTTAATTATCATGAACTTAGTCTAAAATTGTCTTTACAATCTATCTTGTAGATCCAATGGCCCACGCTAATGTTGCCCTCAACTTCAACGCGTTCTTAGAGAAAACCAAACTAAAAGACGATGGAAGCAACTATACGGACTGGGTCCGTAACTTGAGGATCATCCTCATAGCTTCCAAGAAAGCATATGTCCTTGATGCACCGCTAGGTGACGCACCCATTTTCCCAGCAACTCAAGACATTATGAACGCCTGGCAGTCGCGTAGTGATGATTACTCCCTGGTTCAGTGCGGCATGCTTTACAGCTTAGAACCGGGGCTCCAAAAGTGTTTTGAGCAACACGGAGCATATGAGATGTTCCAAGAGCTGAGAATGGGTTTCCAAGCTCATGCCCGGGTCGAGAGATATGAAGTCTCCGACAAGTTCTTCAGTTGTAAGATGGAGGAAAATAGGTCTGTCAGCGAGCACATACTCAAAATGTCTGGGTTGCACAACCGCTTGTCTCAGCTGGGAGTTATTCTTCCGGATGACTCGGTTATTGGCAGAATCCTCCAGTCGCTTCCACCTAGCTACAAGAGCTTTGTGATGAACTTCAATATGCAAGGGATGGAGAACTCCATTCCTGAGTTATATTCGATGCTGAAATCAGCGGAGGTGGAGATCAAAAAGGAACATCAAGTGTTGATGGTGAATAAGACCACCAGTTTCAAGAAAGGCAAGGGTAAGAAGAACTTCAAGAAGGACGGCAAACAAGTTGCCGCGCCCGGTAAATCAGTTGCCGGGAAGAAGCCCAAGAATGGACCCAAGCCTGAGACTGAGTGCTTTTATTGCAAGGGAACCGGTCACTGGAAGCGGAACTGCCCCAAGTACTTAGCGGATAAGAAGGCCGGCAACGTCAAAGGTATATATGATATACATGTTATTGATGTGTACCTTACCAGCGCTCGTAGTAGCTCCTGGGTATTTGATACCGGTGTGGTTGCTCACATCTGTCATGTTACACATATTCATAGTGAATACCAAACGATGTAAAGTTGATAATGATAGTCCCACATACTTGTGGCACTGCCGCCTTGGTCATATTGGTGTCAAACGCATGAAGAAACTCCATGCAGATGGACTTTTGGAGTCTCTTGATTATGAATCATTTGACACGTGCGAACCATGCCTCATCACTACAGGAATCAGGTATTTTGCCGTCAACAGTGCTCTTTGCCGTCAGGTTTTCGTCGGGACAGACGGCAAAGAGCAAATTTGCTGTCAGTCGCTGACGGCAAAGAGTAGCTGACGGCAAAATATAAGAAAAACAGACAGCAAAAAAAACGTGACGGCAAAGAGGTAATTTGCCGTCTGTTTTTGATTCGGCTGACGGCAAAGAGGTAATTTTCCGTCTGTGTTCATTTGGAAGACGGCAAAGCCGTCTCTTTGCCATCTGTATTTAGTTGTCTGACGGCAAAATGCGTGTAGACAAAATGATTGTATTGGCCTTTTAAATGTTTTTAAAATGCAAACAATGTCTAAATAACATGAAATTTGGCATGGTATGGGTTTATGATTCCTAGAAGACGTGAAAAAAGTCTGAGAAAATTTGCAGAATTTTAACATGTATATTTTGTCAAAAACAATAGTGCAAAGAAGCACAAAAATCATGCTTTCTTCCTATTGGTTGAAAGAGCCCTCACATGGATCAGTGACGTGGCAGGGAATCTTACCCCCACCACTCCATACCTATCCCTGGGGATACAGAGCGCCCGTGATGTCCTGCTGTAGCGAGCGCACAAGAGAGCTCGCCCGCGCTGCGATGCGAGGACCTCGTCGGACCATGCCGCCGGAGGAGCTGGCCCGCGCTGCTCCTCCTCTCTCCCTACCCCTACCACTCCTCTCTTTCCCGTGTTGACCACTACTGCCGCACCATGGCCTCAACCTCGCCGTTCTTGTCCAGCCCTCCTTCGCCACACCACGGCCACCAGAGCACGCCACCGACGAATGCCAAGAGCTCGCCCGCGCACCTCCTCCTCTCTCCCAGCACCTACCTCTCCTCTCCTTCTTGTGCTCTCCTCTGCTTCTGCGCCATGGCCTGAAGCTTCCCGTGTTGACCACTACTGCCGCACCAAGGCCGCCGGAGCACGCCGTCGACGAACACCAGGAGCTCGCCCGTGCTACTCCTCCTCTCTCCCTGCCTCTACCTCTCTCTCTCTCCCTCCATGGAGCCTGCAGGAGCTCTCCACCGACGAACGCCAGGGCCTCCCGAATCCCAGATCTGCTCTGATTTGTCGTCATGATGCCCTGTTCTGTCTACTCAAACCGCCGGCCTGCAGCCAAGACCCGTGCCGGCGCTGCCATGCTCGTCCTCATCGCCCTGGTGCTATGCCGCCGTCTCCGCGAGTGATTTTTTTTAATTATTTACCCCTTCTTTGCCGTCATGGGTCTAGTAGGCTGACGGCAAAGCCACTGACGCCGCTAGTCAGACACGTGGTTCTGTTAAGTCACTTTTTTTGCTGTCTGGCTTGTTTCACTGACGGCAAATAAAAATGACTGACTGCAAAATCTTTGCCATCTGCCCGTGCAAATGCTGACGGCAACATAGTCGTTTCCCGACTTAGTGTATGCCGACATGCTTTGCCGTCAGGGGCTGACGGCAAAATATTTGCCGTCAGTAATACTGCTTTTGCCGTCTGTGGCAGCCTGACGGCAAAAAACCTGATTCCTATAGTGCATGGGCAAGATGACTAAGACTCCGTTCTCCGGAACAATGGAGCGAGCAGCCAACTTGTTGGAAATAATACATACCGATGTATGCGGTCCAATGAGCGTTGAGTCTCGCGGTGGCTATCGTTATGTCTCACCCTCACTGATGACTTAAGCAGATATGGGTATGTCTACTTAATGAAACACAAGTCTAAGACCTTTGAAAAGTTCAAGGAATTTCAGAGTGAGGTAGAGAATCAATGTGACAAGAAAATAAAGTTCTTACGATCTGATCGTGGAGTAGAATATTTGAGTCACGAGTTTGGCACGCACTTAAGGAAATGTGGAATTGTTTCACAACTCACGCCGCCTGGCACACCTCAGCGTAATGGTGTGTCCGAACGTCGTAATCGCACTCTATTGGATATGGTGCGATCTATGATGTCTCTTACTGATTTACCGCTATCATTTTGGGGATATGCATTAGAGACTGCCGCATTCACTTTAAATAGGGCACCATCTAAATCCGTTGAGACGACAACGTATGAATTATGGTTTGGGAAGAAACCTAAGCTGTCATTTCTGAAAGTTTGGGGATGCGATGCTTATGTCAAGAAACTTCAACCTGAAAAGCTCGAACCCAAATCGGAAAAGTGCGTCTTCATAGGACACCCTAAGGAAACTATTGGGTATACCTTCTACCTCAGATCCGAAGGCAAGATCTTTGTTGCCAAGAATAGATCCTTTCTAGAGAAAGAGTTTCTCTCGAAAGAGGTAATTGTACCCCCTCTCGAATCGGAGAGTAGCGCAGCACAAGAAAATGTTTCTGTGGTGCCTGCACCGACTAGAGAGGAAGTTAATGATGATGGACATGAAACTTCGGATCAAGTTACTACTGAACTTCGTAGGTCCACGAGGACACGTTCCGCACCAGAGTGGTACGGCAACCCTGTCCTGGAAATCATGTTGTTAGACAACGGTGAACCTTCAAACTATGAAGAAGCCATGGAGGGCCCGGATTCCAACAAATGGCTTGAAGCCATGAAATCCGAGATAGGATCCATGTATGAGAACAAAGTATGGACTTTGGTGGACTTGCCCGATGATCGGCAAGCCATAGAAAATAAATGGATCTTTAAGAAGAAGACTGACGCGGATGCTAATGTGACCGTCTATAAGGCTCGGCTTGTCGCTAAGGGTTATCGACAAGTTCAAGGAGTTGACTACGATGAGACTTTCTCACCCGTAGCGATGCTAAAGTCCGTCCGAATCATGTTAGCAGTTGCCGCATTTTATGATTATGTGATCTGGCAAATGGACGTCAAAACGGCATTCCTTAACGGTTTCTTTAAGGAAGAATTGTATATGATGCAGCCGGAAGGTTTTGTCGATCCTAAGAATGCTGACAAGGTATGCAAGCTCCAGCGCTCCATCTATGGGCTGGTGCAAGCATCTCGGAGTTGGAACATTCGCTTTGATGAGGTGATCAAAGCGTTTGGGTTCATACAGACTTATGGAGAAGCCTGTATTTACAAGAAAGTGAGTGGGAGCTCTGTAGCATTTCTCATTTTATATGTGGATGACATATTGTTGATGGGAAATGATATAGAACTTTTGGAAAGCATAAAGGCCTACTTGAATAAGTGTTTTTCAATGAAGGACCTTGTAGAAGCTGCTTACATATTAGGCATCAAGATCTATAGAGATAGATCGAGACGCTTCATTGGTCTTTCACAAAGCACATACCTTGACAAGATATTGAAGAAGTTCAATATGGATCAGTCCAAGAAGGGGTTCTTGCCTGTATTGCAAGGTGTGAGATTGAGCACAACTCAATGCCCGACCTCGGCAGAAGATAGAGAAAAGATGAGTGTCATCCCCTATGCCTCAGCCATAGGCTCTATTATGTATGCCATGCTGTGTACCAGACCTGATGTGAACCTTGCCATAAGTTTGGTAGGGAGGTACCAAAGTGATCCCGGAATGGAACACTGGACAGCGGTCAAGAATATCCTTAAGTACCTGAAAAGGACTAAGGATATGTTTCTCGTTTATGGAGGTGCCAAAGAGCTCGTCGTAAAGGGTTACGTCGATGCTAGCTTCGACACAGATCCGGATGAATCCAAGTCACAAACCGGATACGTGTATATTTTGAATGGTGGGGCAGTCAGCTGGTGCAGTTGCAAGCAAAGCGTCATGGCGGCATCTACATGTGAAGCAGAGTACATAGCTGCTTCGGAAGCAGCGCAGGAAGGAGTCTGGATGAAGGAGTTCATTACCGACCTAGGAGTGATTCCCAATGCGTCGGGCCCGATGACTCTCTTCTGTGACAACACTGGAGCTATTGCCATTGCCAAGGAGCCCAGGTTTCACAAGAAGACCAAGCACATCAAGCGCCGCTTCAACTCCATTCGTGGTTACATTCAGGATGGAGATATAGATATTTGTAAAGTACATACGGATCTGAATGTCGCAGATTCGTTGACTAAACCTCTTTCACGAGCGAAACATGATCAGCACCAGAACTCTATGGGTGTTCGATTCATCACAATGTAACTAGATTATTGACTCTAGTACAAGTGGGAGACTGTTGGAAATATGCCCTAGAGGCAATAATAAAATGGTTATTATTATATTTCCTTGTTCATGATAATTGTCTATTGTTCACGCTATAATTGTATTAACCGGAAACCGTAATACATGTGTGAATACATAGACCACACCATGTCCCTAGTGAGCCTCTAGTTGACTAGCTCGTTGATCAATAGATGGTCATGGTTTCCTGACCATGGACATTGGATGTCGTTGATAACGGGATCACATCATTAGGAGAATGATGTGATGGACAAGACCCAATCCTAAGCATAGCAGAAGATCGTGTAGTTCATCTGCTAGAGCTTTTCTAATGTCAAGTATCATTTCCTTAGACCATGAGATTGTGCAACTCCTGGATACCGTAGGAAAGCTTTGGGTGTATCAAACGTCACAACGTAAGTGGGTGACTATAAAGGTGCACTACAGGTATCTCCGAAAGTGTCTGTTGGGTTGGCACGAATCGAGACTGGGATTTGTCACTCCGTGTGACGGAGAGGTATCTCTGGGCCCACTCGGTAATACATCATCATAATGAGCTCAATGTGACTAAGGAGTTAGTCACGGGATCATGTGTTACGGAACGAGTAAAGAGACTTGCCGGTAACGAGATTGAACAAGGTATAGGGATACCGACGATCGAATCTCGGGCAAGTAACATACCGATGGACAAAGGGAATTGTATACGGGATTAATTGGATCCCCGACATCATGGTTCATCAGATGAGATCATCGTGGAACATGTGGGAGCCAATATGGGTATCCAGATCCCGCTATTGGTTATTGGCCGGAGAGGTGTCTCGGTCATGTCTGCATGGTTCCCGAACCCGTAGGGTCTACACACTTAAGGTTCAGTGACGCTAGAGTTGTAATGGGAATTGTATGTGGTTACCTAAAGTTGTTCGGAGTCCCGGATGAGATCCCGGACGTCACGAGGAGTTCCGGAATGGTCCGGAGGTAAAGATCATATGGGAAGTCCTATTTTGGCCACCGGAAAATGTTTGGGATTTTTCGGTATTGTACCGGGAAGGTTCTAGAAGGTTCCGGAGTGGGGCCCACCTGCATGTGGGGACCCACATGAACGTGGGTAGTGGGGGCAAGGCCCCACACCCCTGGTCAAGGCGCACCAAGATCTCCCCTTTGAAGGAATAAGATCATATCCCGAAGGGATAAGATCAAGATCCCTAAAAAGGGGGGATAACAATCGGTGGGGAAGGGAAAGGATGGGATTTCTTTCCTCCCACCTTTGCCAATGCCCCAATGGACTTGGAGGGCAAGAAACCAGCCCCCTCCACCCCTATATATAGCGGGGAGGCGCATGGGAGCTGCACCCCTTGCCCCTGGCGCAGCCCTCCCCCCTCCTACTCCTCCTCCTCCGTAGTGCTTAGCGTAGCTCTGCCGGAGAACCACGAGCTCCACCGCCACCACGCCGTCGTGCTGCCAGAGCTCTCCCTCAACTTCTCCTCCCCCCCTTGCTGGATCAAGAAGGAGGAGACGTCCCCGGGCTGTACGTGTGTTGAACGCGGAGGCGCCATCCGTTCGGCGCTTGGATCGAATCTTCCGCGATTTGAAACGCCGCGAGTACGACTCCATCAACCGCGTTCTTTGCAACGCTTCCGCTTAGCGATCTTCAAGGGTATGAAGATGCACTCCCTCTCTCTCGTTGCTAGCATCTCCTAGATTGATCTTGGTGACATGTAGGAAAATTTTGAATTATTACTACGTTACCCAACAACATTAACCCAGACACATATGAAGGAGAATTCTTCCAAGAAATACGTCTTTCCAAAAAACATTTCAAGAACCACTGTACTTCACCCCAGAACATTGAAGTAGACAGCGATAGTGAATCCGACTTCACCCCTGAGCCGGAACAAGAAGAGACGGAAGAAGAAGAAGAGGTTACTGCTGCAGATGACCTCTCAATGCTTGACCGATTACATAAAGGAGTCCTTCCACGTGTTTTTCCCGATAGTGATGATGATGATGCATTTATTGATGATAGTCATGATGACGATGCATTTATTGATCCCGGAGCATATATATACGATGAAGATTATTATTAGTTCATGTCAGGTATTATTCAATTTTTATTATATACATGATGATGATACACTCAAATTATATATATACATATTATTATTCATGTCGGTATTCAATTTTTTTATGTTGTACTAATTTCGTTTACTCTTTGTCATGGCAGGTGTTGAAAGATGGTGGGCGCGGGTCGAGAGCGATCCGAGACTCCTTCGTCGGCGGGTGGTGGGAGGGGTACTTCCATTCCACCCCAAACTCTCCGGAGAGCGTTGTACGACAGTATTGGGACACCCGAGGGCGCTTCTTCATCGGCCACCGGTAGAGGAGGTCGGGGGAGAGGTAGGAAGGCTCCTAAAGGTACACGTGGTGGCCGCGGGAGAGGTAGGAAGGCTGCTACGCCTTCCTCGCCGCCACCCCCAGCTGATTCACCCGAGCACAGGACTGCTACGGTGGACCCGTCTGAGGTGGAGGCTACAAGGACTCCTGTCCACGAGCCTCGGGTCGGCGATCCTTCTGTCTCAGATGCTTCGACCCACGAGACTCCTGTGCCAGACGCTTCGTCCCGCGAGACTCCTGTGCCAGACGCTTCGTCCTACGAGAGTCCACACGCTTCGACCAGATGGGATACCTGGCCGGATCTGCATCAGCCGGAGCCGAGTGGCCATGCTGATGGTGGCGGGGATCAGCTTTCTGATAGCGGGGACGAGGTGGCTGAGGGGGCCACCGTCTACCAGCGTGGGTGTACACGGCTCCCGCCCGTGCCGGCGACCCGCGAGCATAGGTGGCCGATTAGGCCCGAGTTGCTGAAGTAAGTGCATTTACTCTTTTTAAACCTTCTGCCTTCATGTTTCTTCACATATCTAATGCGTTGGCTTTGTCATACTGCAGGGGTTGGATTCACGCCAAGGATGTCCGCAGGCACAACTCCATCCTTGGTGTGCTTTTACGGCATAACTTCCCGGGGTTTGTCACGTTGCCCGGCGAGGGTCGGCTTCCAGAGTTAGGATTGAAATGGGAGCACTACTTGGCTGCCCCGGCCCCGCCGGAGGAGATGATCGACGATGTGTTGTGCCACACGAGGGCCGACATGGTGATCAGAAAGTTCTGGGTAATTTCTCCTTTACACAATTAAAAATCAATAATAGCTATTTATTGTACTAATCAGTGTTGTCTCGTTTGATTGCAGACCTTCTACAGGTGTGAGGAGGATACGAGGAGGCCACGGCAAAGCTTATCGATTATGAGTGCAGGCGCCTACTACAGAACTTACGGCACGAGGCTCGGGTACAGGCTGTTCGAGACTACTACGCCTCGCGGCGTATTAAGAAGGACAAGTCGTCGTCCCGCCGAAAGTTTCAGGACAAGGAGCAGTACATGAAGGTAATTATCTATTCTTAAGGCCTTGTACTTAGTTTCCTTGCTTTGATTCGTAGGCGTAGCTCTCAAATTTCTCTTTACTAACTTAGGTGCCCCCGAGATGGTGTGCGGATAAGATGGATTGTTGGGAGGCGTTGGTGAATGAGTGGTGCTCTGACGAATGGCGAGCCGTCCACGACGATGCCAAGGAACGGCATGCCCAAATGGAAGGTGTGCCACACCATCAAGGCAGCGCCAACTTATTTCAGTTCGGGCGAAACTGGGTATGTGGTTTGCTTCATGATTCCTGCAATTCATTTTTTGATGCTAGCTTGACCCCTTTATTAATACTTTGTTCCTCTCTTGTAGGCACATTACAATAAGACGGAGGTGCCACAGGTGTACGACCTCTATGCCATGGCCCATACTGCCTCGTACAAGAAGGCCAAGGCATTCTCTGAGTCTGACCTCGATAATCCCCAGAACTTCACCAACATCTCCTCCCACAACAAGCTCGTGAGGTACAGAGATGTGGGGAAGGCGGTGAATGGGGAGGACTTCAACCCGAGCCAGCATCCTATTAATCCAGACCTGGTGATGATAGCTGGCGACGGGAGGCCCCATGGCTCGATAGCCATTGGAGATGGACTTATACGGTCTTCGCGCACTCTCCGGCAGATCAAGGCGTGCCAAACGAGCTCCTGTCCTGAGATGACGCCTCGTCCACGGCCAGTCCAGCTCACCATCGAGGTTAGTCATACGGACTTAGATAACTTTCCTCCATTACATTGTGTGTGCGAACAAAGATGATTACAATGCTAACGAGGAGTTGTGTTGCAGGCAGCTCTGTAGAAAGAGAGAGAGAGACAACCCAGGCGCTTCTGGCAGAACAGGCCCGGCAGGCGGCGGAGGAGAAGAGGGATTTGGAGGAGAGGACGGCTAGGTTGTTGGAGGAGGAGAGGGCATGGAACGATGCGTCTAACCGGGCCATGTACGAGCTCATCGTGGTAAGTTTCTTCTTCATATTAGCCAAATCATGCACTACATGTTCTTTTCATTAATAACCAATATGATTGACTTGTCAAAACCAAATGTGCAGACTTTGTGCGAGAAGACCGGCCAGACCCCTCCGCCGATGCCAGTCATTACCACGGCTGGAACGGTGAGTTTCATTTCAATGTTCATTAGTTACTAGTCTTAACGTTTCAGCGTCATCATGCTAACGCAAATGATCTTTGGTACAACATAACTCCCGAGCCGCATCGCATGATCCTTCTCCAGGGCCAAGTAGTGCTCCAACTGACACCGGCTCGAGCAACCCCGGTGATTCACCTCCGTAAGCCCTAATATGCCACTTACTTGGCTCATTTTCTCAAACAAAGACAAACATAGCACTTAGACAAACTGAGCACAATGACAAACTTAGCACTTAGACAAATGTCATATTTTACCTAAGTTAGCTTTGTTTCCTCTAAAATGACATAGTAAGCTTACTTACCTCAAAAATGACATATTGTACCTAAGTTAGCTCTAAAATGACCTATACTTAGCATTGTTTCCTCCACACTAACATAATAAGCTTAGTTAACTCAAAAATGGCATAATAGACTTGGTAACCTCATAGAAGCCATAGACTTAGCTTATTTTCTTGCAAAATGACACAATAAGCTTAGTTAGGTCAAAAATGTGACAATTACCTAGGTTAGCTCTAAAATAACACAAATAAGCAATAAGAAGAAGAAAAACAAGAGGAGACAGAGAGAGAAGAAAAACGCTTCTTCATCTTCTTCTACATCTTCTTCTACTTCTAGATCTTCTTCTACTTCTTCTAGTATTCTTTTTCTAACTTTCTTATTTCCAATTTTGCAGATTTGATTGAGTTCACGGCAGCTTGCTTTGATGTAGTGCTAGTGTTTACATTCAGTTTCCATTTTGTATCGATGAACTTACGTGAAACTTTCTACCTATATGTATGAGACTATGTATGTATGGATGAAACTATTGTAATATGGTGAACAAAGTGACATTTGATACTTTCAATTTGGTATAATTGTTGGTTGATCATATCCATATGGCAGGGATATTGTTTCTGTGAAACATATATATATATATATATACATATGATAAATTTGCCTGTAGAAAATGTTGAATATAACAAAAATAGAAAAAAAAAGAGGCAATACAGCCGCTTTGCCGTCTACCCCGGACGGCAAAGCCGCTATGCTGACGGCCACCATCGGCAAAGAAGACATGTGGCAGCCACCTGTTAAACCTGGGAGCGCCAGGCCTGGGCCATTTGGCTTCTTTGCCGACGGTGGCCGTCGGCATAACGTGGGGCGGACGGCAAAGGGCTGGGGCCATTTGGCTTCTTTGCCGACGGTGGCCGTCGGCATAGCGGGGGCGGACGACAAAGGGCTGGGCTGGGCCGCAGGGGGCAGACGGCAAAGGGCTGGGTCGTGGGTCAATGGGCTGGGTGGGGGCCGTCAGGGGCAGACGGCAAATACATGTGTGGGCCATCCAGGGCAGACGGCAAAGGGCTGGGGGGGCCGTTAGCCACCTAACGGTGATACCGTTAGTACTACGCCGTCTGCCGTCTTTGCCGTCTGCAGGCTGACGGCAAAAAATCTTTGCCGTCCGCTGTGCCAATGCAGACGGAAAACCTTTGCCGGGGTTTGTTCGGCCCAAACTTTTGCCATCCGCTGGCTGACGGCAAAGGCCTTTGCCGTCTATGGTTGTGCCCTTTGCCGTCTGCCATGGCAGACATCAAAGAGCCTGATTCCTGTAGTGGGAGCTACAGCGCAAGCTATTGATCTACAACATAATTTGCAAAGACTTTTTGACTATGTTCATGATAATGAGTTCAATTAATCATATTACTTAAGAACTCCCACTCAAATTGACATCCCTCCGGTCACCCGAGTGTTACATGATCCAAATTCACCAACCCAAGTCCGATCATCATGTGAGATGAGGTGGTTTCAATAGTGAACATCTCCATGTTGATCATATCTACTATATGACTCATGTTCGACCTTTCGGTCTCTTGTGTTCCGAGGCCATGTCTGTACATGCTAGGCTCGTCAAGTTTAACCCGAGTGTTCCGCACGTGCAACACTGGCTTGCAACCGTTGTATGCGAACGTAGAGTCTATCACACCCGATCATCACGTGGTGTCTCGAAATGACGAACTTTCGCAACGGTGCACACTCGGGGAGAACACAATTTTATCTTGAAATTTTAGTGAGGGATCACCTTATAATGCTACCGTCGTCCGAAGCATAATAAGATGCATAAAAGGATTAACATCACATGCAAATCATAGGTGACATGATATGGCCATGAACTTGTGCTTTTGATCTCCATCTCCAAAGCACCGGCATGATCTCCATCATCACCGGCATGACACCATGATCTCCATCATCTTGATCTCCATCAACGTGTCGCCATGAGGTTGTCGCGCCAACTGTTGCTTCTACGACTATTGCTAACTCATAGCGATAAAGTAAAGCAAAACGGCAAAAATAAATTAAAGACAACCCTATGGCTCCTGCCGGTTGCCGTACTCATCGACATGCAAGTCGTGATATTCTATACAAAACATGATCATCTCATACATCACATATATCTCATCATGTAATTGGCCATATCACATCACAACATACCCTGCAAAAACAAGTTAGACGTCCTCTAATTGTTGTTGCATGTTTTACGTGGCTGCTACGGGTATCTAGCAAGAACGATTCTTACCTACGCAAAAACCACAACGGTGATACACAAATTGCTATTCAACCTTCTCAAGGACCGCCTTTGTCGAATCCGATCCAACTAAAGTGGGAGAGACAGACACCCGCCAGCCATCTTTATGCAACAAAGTCACATGTCTGTTGATGGAACCGGTCTCTCGTAAGCGTACGAGTAAGGTTGGTCTGGGCCGCTTCATCCCACAATACCGCTGAATCAAGAAAAGACTAGGGGAGGAAGCAATCTGAGCATCAACGCCCACAAACTCCTTTGTGTTCTACTCGTGATCTCATCTACGCATAGACCTAGCTCATGATGCCACTGTTGGGGAACGTTGCATGGGAAACAAAAAATTTCCTACGCACACGCAAGATCTATCCATGGTGATGAGTATCTACGAGAGGGAGAGTGGATCTACATACCCTTGTAGATCGCTAAGCGGGAAGCGTTAAGAAACGCGGTTGATGTACTCGAACGTCTTCATGATCCAAATCGCTAGCCGTCCCGCGATCCAATCACGATCTAGCGCCGAACGGACGGCACCTCCGCGTTCAGCACACGTACAGCTCGATGACGATCTCCGCCTTCTTGATCCAGCAAGAGGGAGCAGAGAGGTAGATGAGTTCTCCGGCAGCGCGACGGCGTGGTGGCGATGGTGGTGGAACTATTCCGGCAGGGCTACGCCTAGCGATGCCGAAACCGTGAACGGATGAGAAAACGATCTAGGGAGAGAGAGGGGTGCCAAGGGCTTCGTGTCTGCTCTTGGGGTGCCCCCTCCCCTCTATATATAGGTGGAGGGGCGTGGAGATCAGCCCCTCCAAGCCCTAGGGCGCAGCCAAGGGGGAGGTGTAGGACTCCTAGTCCAATTCCCTCCCTTTCCATAAACAGGTGGACTTTCCACCTCTCGCAAGCCACATGGGCCTTGAGGGACTTGTGCGCCTGGCCCAATATGGCCAGGGCACCTCCCCTCACTCCATGCAAACCTTTGGGACGTGGTGGAACCCTTGGTGGACTTCCGGACTCCTCCGGAAGTTTCTGGAACCTTCTAGAAGCTTCCCGGTATAATACAGGAAAAACCCGAAACTTTTCCGGTCGTCAAAATATGACTTCCCATATATAAATCTTTACCTCCAGACCATTCCGGAACTCCTCATGACGTCCGGGATCTCATCCGGGACTCCAAACAACCTTCGGTCACCAACATACATAACTCAACTATACCGAATCGTCGCCGAACCTTAAGTGTGCAGACCCTGCGGGTTCGAGAACTATGCAGACATGACCGAGACACCTCTACGGTCAATAACCAACAGCGGGACCTGGATGTCCATATTGGCTCCTACATATTCTATGAAGATCTTTATCGGTTGAATCTCTATGTCAAGGATTCAGTCAATCCCGTATGTTGTTCCCTTTGTTCTTCGGTATGTTACTTGCCCGAGATTCGATCGTCGGTATCTCCATACCTAGTTCAATCTCGTTACCGGCAAGTATCTTTACTTGTTCCGTAATACAAGATCCCGTGGCTAACACTTTAGTCACTTTGCTTGCAAGGCTTATTGTGATGTTGTATTACCGAGTGGGCCCTGAGATACCTCTCCGTCACACGGAGTAACAAATCCCAGTCTCGATCCATGCCAACTTAACAGACACCTTCGGAGATACCTGTAGAGCATCTTTATAGTCACCCAGTTACGTTGTGACGTTTGATACACACAAGGTATTCCTCCGGTGTCAGTGAGTTACATGATCTCATGTTCATAGGAACATATACTTTGACATGCAGAAACAATAGCAATAAACTGACACGATCATATGCTACGTTCATAGTTTGGGTCTTGTCCATCACATCATTCTCCTAATGATGTGATCCCGTTTATCAAATGACATCTCATGTCTATGGCTAGGAAACCTTGACCATCTTTGATCAACGAGCTAGTCTATTAGAGGCATACTAGGGACACAGTGTTGTCTATGTACCCACACATGTATTTGAGTTTCCAATCAATACAATTATAGCATGGATAATAAACGATTATCATGAACAAGGAAATATAATAATAACCATTTTATTATTGCCTCTAGGGCAGATTTCCAACAAGTGGGCCCTGAGATACCTCTCCGTCACACGGAGTAACAAATCCCAGTCTTGATCCATGCCAACTCAACAGACACCCTCGGAAATTCCTGTAGAGCATCTTTATAGTCACCCAGTTACGTTGCGACGTTTGATACACACAAGGTATTCCTCCGGTGTCAGTGAGTTGCATGATCTCATGGTCATAGGAACAGATACTTGACATGCAGAAAACAATAGCAATAAACTGACCCGATCATATGCTACGTTCATAGTTTGGGTCTTGTCCATCACATCATTCTCCTAATGATGTGATCCCGTTATCAAATGACATCTCATGTCTATGGCTAGGAAACCTTGACCATCTTTGATCAACAAGCCAGTCTATTAGAGGCATACTAGGGACACAGTGTTGTCTATGTACCCACACATGTATTTGAGTTTCCAATCAATACAATTATAGCATGGATAATAAACGATTATCATGAACAAGGAAATATGATAATAACTAAATTATTATTGCCTCTAGGGCATATTTCCAACAGTCTCCCACTTGCACTAGAGTCAATAATCTAGCTCACATCGCTATGTGATTTACATTGTTATGAATCTAACACCCAATGAGTTCTGGGGTTCGATCATGTTTTGTATGTGAGAGAGGTTTTAGTCAACGGTCTACAACATTCAGATCCGTGTGTTCTTTGCAAATCTATATGTCATACTGCAGATGCTACCACGCTCCACTTGGAGCTATTCCAAATGGTTGCTCCACTATACGTATCCGGATTGCTACTCAGAGTCATCCGGATAGGTGTCAAAGCTTGCATCGACATAACCCTTTACGACGAACTCTTTATCACCTCCATAACCGAGAAACATTTCCTTAGTCCTCTTGTTACTAAGGATAATTTTGACCGCTGTCCAGTGATCCACTCCTGGACCACTCTTGTACCCCTTGACAGACTCATGGCAAGGGACACACTAGGTGCGGTACACAGCATGGCATACTATACAGAGCCTATGGATAAGGCGTAGGGGACGACCTTCGTCCTTTCTCTTTCTTCTGCCGTGGTCGAGCTTTGAGTCTCACTCAACTCCACACCTTACAAATCAGGCAAGAACTCTTTCTTTGACTGATCCATTTTGAACTCTTTCAAAATCTTGTCAAGGTATGTACTCATTGAAAGTCTTATCAGACGTCTTGATCTATCTCTATAGATCCTGATGCCCAATATTTAAGTAGCTTCATTCCAGGTCTTCCTTTGAAAAACTCCTTTCAAACAACCCTTTATGCTTTCGAGAAATTCTACATCATTTCCGATCAACAATATGTCATCCATATATACTTATCAGAAATTCTATAGTGCTCCCACTCACTTTATTGTAAATACAAGTTTCTTATAAACTTTGTATATACCCAAAAACTTTGATCACCTCATCAAAGCGTATATTCCAACTCCGAGATGCTTGCTCCAGTCCATAGAAGGATATCTGGAGCTTGCATACATTTTAGCATCCTTAGGACTGACAAAACCTTCCGGTTGTATCACATACAACCTTTCCTCAAGGAAACCGTTAAGGAAACGATGTTTTGACATCCATCTGCCAAATTTCATAATCGAAAAATGCAGCAACTGCTAACATAATTCCAACAGACTTTTAGCATCGCTACGGGTGAGAAAGTCTCATCGTAGTCAACTCCTTGAACTTGTCGGAAACTTCTTTGCGACAAGTCGATCTTTATAAATGGTGACATTTACCATCAGCGTCTGTCTTCTTCTTCTAGGTCCATTTGTACTCAACGGCCTGCCGTTCAAAGGGCAAGTCTCCCAAAGTCCATACTTGGTTTTCATACATGGATCCTTTCTCGGATTTCATGGCTCCTAGTCATTTGTTGGAATCTGGGCCACCATCGCTTATTCATAGCTCGTAGGTTCACTGTTGTCTAACAACATGACCTCCAAGAAAGGATTGACGTACCACTCAGAGGCAGTACGAGTTCTTGTCGGCCTACGAGGTTCGGTAGTAACTTGATCCTAAGTGTCATGATCATCATCATTAACCTCCTGTTCATTCGGTGTAGGCGCCACAGAAAAATCTTTCTGCGTCGTGCTACCATCCAACTGAAGTGACGGTTCAATAACCTCATCAAGTTCTACCTTCCTCCCACTCAAATCTTTCGAGAGAAAATTTTTCTCGAGAAAGGACCCATTTTAAGCAACAAACACTTTGCCCTTGGATCTGAGATAGAAGGTATACCCAACTGTTTCCTTAGGGTATCCTATGAAGATGCACTTTTCCGCTTTGGGTTCGAGCTTATCAGACATAAGCGTCGCATTCCCAAACTCTGAGAAATGACGGCTTAGGTTTCTGCCAAACCAAAATTCATACGGTGTCATCTCAACGGACTTAGATGGTGCCCTATTTAAAGTGAATGTAGTTGTCTCTAATGCATAACCCCAAAACGATAGTAGCAAATCGATAAGAGACATCATAGTACACACCATATCCAATAGAGCACAACTACGACGTTCGGACACACCATCACACTATGGTGTGCGGGTGGCGTGAGTTGTGAAACAACTTCCACATTGTCTTGAGTGGTATACCAAATGCATAACTCAGATATTTATCTCCACGATCATATCGTAGACATTTTATCTTCTTGTCACGATGATCTCAAACTTCACTCTGATTTTGTTTGAACTTTTCAAACGTTTCAGACTTGTGTTTCATTAAGTAAATATCCCCATATCTACTCAAATCATCAGTGAAGGTAAGAAAATAGCGATATCCACCGCACGCTTCAACACTCATTGGATTGCTACATCAACATGTATCATTTCCAATAAGTCACTTGCCCGTTCCATCATATCGGAAAACGGGGTCTTAGTCATCTTGCCCAAGAGGCATGGTCCGCATGTCTCAACCGATTCAAAATCGAGTGAGTCAAAAGATCCATCAGCATGGAGTTTCTTCATGCGCTTTACACCAATATGACCTTGGCGGCAGTGCCACAAGAATGTGGTACTATCATTATTAACTTTGCATCTTTTGGCATCAATGAACATGTGTATTACTACGATCAAGATTCAATGAACCATTCACATTGGGTGCATGACCATTGAAGGTATTACTCATGTAAACAGAATAACCATTATTCTCTAACTTAAATAAATAACCGTATTGCAATAAACACGATCTAATCACGTTTATGCTCAACGCAAACACCAAATAACATTTATTTAGGTTCATCACTAACCCCGAAGGTAGAGAGAGCGTGCGATGGTGATCACATCAACCTTGGAAACACTTCCAACACACATCGTCACCTCGCCCTTAGCTAGTCTCCGTTTATTCCGTAGCTTTTATTTTGAGTTACCAACATTTAGCAACTGAACCGGTATCTAATACCCAGGTGCTACTAGGAGTACTAGCAAGGTACACATGAATAAAACGTATATCAAATATACTTCTGTTGACGTTGCCAGCCTTCTTATCTACCAAGTATCTAGGGCAGTTCCGCTTTAGTGACCGTTCTCCTCATAATAGAAGCACTCAGTCTCGGGTTTGGGTTCAACCTTGGGTTTCTTTACTGGAGCAGCAACTAGCTTGCCATCCATGAAGTTTCCCTCCTTGCCCTTGCCCTTCTCGAAACTAGTGGTTTTACTAACCATCAACACTTGATGCTCCTTCTTGATTTCTACCTTCGCGGTGTCAAACATCGCGAATATCTCAAGGATCATTATTTCCATCCCTGGCATTTCATAGTTCATCACGAAGCTCTAGTAGCTTTGTGGCAGTGACTTGGAGAACTATATCAACCACTATCTTATCTGGAAGATCAACTCCCACACGATTCAAGCGATTGTAGCACCCAGACAATCTGAGCACAAGCTCACTGATTGAGCTATTCTCCTTCATCTTGCAGGCAAAGAATCTTGTTGGAGGTCTCATACCTCTCAACACGGGCATGAGCCTGAGATCCCAATTTCAGCTCTTAGAACATCTCATATGTTCCGTGACGTTCAAAACGTTTTGGAGCCTCAATTCTAAGCTGTAATGGATGACGCACTGAACTATCAAGTAGTCATCAGAACGTGCCTGTCAGACGCTCACAATATCTACAGACGACGCTTGAGGGGGTGGCGCACCGAGCGGTGCATTAAGGACATAAGCCTTTTGTGCAGCAATGAGGACAATCCTCAGATCACGGACCCAGTCCGCATTATTGCTACCATCATCTTTCAACTCTATTTTCTCTAGGAACATATAAAAAAACACAGGGGAGCTATAGCGCGAGCTATTGATCTACAACATAATTTGCAAAATCACTTTGACTATGTTCATGATAAGGAGTTTAGTTAATCATATTACTTCAAAACTCCCACTCAAATTGACATCCCTCTGGTCATTCGAGTGTCACATGATCCAAATTCACCAACTCAAGTCCGATCATCACGTGAGATGAGGTGGTTTCAATGGTGAACATCTTCATGTTGATCATATCTACTATATGACTCATGTTCGACCTTTCGGTCTCTTGTGTTCCGAGGCCATGTTTGTACATGATAGGCTCGTCAAGTTTAACCCGAGTGTTCCACACGTGCAACACTGGCTTGCACCCGTTGTATGCGAACGTAGAGTCTATCACACCCGATCATCACGTGGTGTCTCGAAACGACAAACTTTCGCAACGGTACAAACTCGGGGAGAACACAATTTTATCTTGAAATTTTAGTGAGGGATCACCTTATAATGCTACCGTCATTCTAAGCAAAATAAGATGCATAAAAGGATTAACATCACATGCAAATCATAAGTGACATGATATGGCCATGAACTTGTGCTTTTGATCTCCATCTCCAAAGCACCGGCATGATCTCCATCGTCACCGGCATGACACCATGATCTCCATCATCTTGATCTTCATCAACGTGTCACCATGAGGTTGTCGCGCCAACTGTTGCTTCTACGACTATTGCTAACTCATAGCGATAAACTAAAGCAAAACGGAAAAATAAATTAAAGACAACCCTATGGCTCCTGCCGGTTGCCGTACTCATCGACATGCAAGTCGTGATATTCTATACAAAACATGATCATCTCATACATCACAGATATCTCATCATGTAATTGGCCATATCACATCACAACATACCCTGCAAAAATAAGTTAGACGTCCTCTAATTGTTGTTGCATGTTTTACGTGGCTGCTACGGGTATCTAGCAAGAACGATTCTTACCTACGCAAAAACCACAACGGTGATACACAAATTGCTATTCAACCTTCTCAAGGACCGCCTTTGTCGAATCCGATCCAACTAAAGTGGGAGAGACAGACACCCGCCAGCCATCTTTATGCAACAAAGTCACATGTCAGTTGATGGAACCGGTCTCTCGTAAGCGTACGAGTAAGGTTGGTCCGGGCCGCTTCATCCCACAATACCGCTGAATCAAGAAAATACCAAGGGAGGAACCAATCTGAGCATCAATGCCCACAAACTCCTTTGTGTTCTACTCGTGATCTCATCTACGCATAGACCTAGCTCATGATGCCACTGTTGGGGAACGTTGCATGGGAAACAAATATTTTCCTACGCACACGCAAGATCTATCCATGGTGATGAGCATCTACGAGAGGGAGAGTGGATCTACATACCCTTGTAGATCGCTAAGCGGGAAGCGTTAAGAAATGCGGTTGGTGTAGTCGAACGTCTTCGCGATCCAAATCGCAGCCGTCCCGCGATCCGTCCCAATCTAGCGCCGAACGGACGGCACCTCCGCGTTCAGCACACGTACAGCTTGATGACGATCTCCGCCTTCTTGATCCATCAAGAGGAGCGAAGAGGTAGACGAGTTCTCCGGCAGTGCGATGGCGTGGCGGCGATGGTGGTGGAACTATTCCGGCAGGGCTTCGCCTAAGCACTGCCGAAAACTAGAGGAGATGAACTATTGGGGAGAGAGGGCTGCACCGTGGCTTGGGTGTCTTGGCCCTCTCTCCCCTCTAGTATATATAGGAGGGAGGGGAGGGGCTGGCGCCCCTAGGGTTTCCCCTAGGGGTCGGCCGAACCAGGAGGAGGTGGAGGAGTCCACCTCCAATCCTACTCCAAGTAGGATTCCAATCCTACTTGGAAAACCCTTCCCCCTTTTGGGCTTTTTCCTTTTCCCACCTCCTAGCCGCATGGGCCCTTAGTGGGGGGGGGGGGGGGTCGGCCAGCCCACTAGGGGCTGGTTTGCCTCCTCCCATAGCCCATGAGGCCCTTTGGAGTGGGTGGCCCCTCCCGCCGGACCCCCGGAACCCTCCCGGCACTCCCGGTACACTACCGGAAATACCCGATACTTTTCCGGTGACCAAAACGGGGCTTCCTATATATCAATCTTTACCTCCGGACCATTCCAGAGCTCCTCGTGACATCCGGGATCTCATCCGGGACTCCGAACAACCTTCGGTCACCAACATACATAACTCAACTATACCGAAACGTCACCGAACCTTAAGTGTGCAGACCATGCGGGTTCGAGAACTATGCAGACATGACCGAGACACCTCTACGGTCAATAACCAATAGCGGGACCTGGATGTCCATATTGGCTCCTACATATTCTACGAAGATCTTTATCGGTTGAACCTCTATGTCAAGGATTCAGTTAATCCCGTATGATGTTCCCTTTGTTCTTCGGTATGTTACTTGCCCGAGATTCGATCGTCGGTATCTCTATACCTAGTTCAATCTCGTTGCCGGCAAGTCTCTTTACTCGTTCCGTAATACAAGATCCCGTGGCTAACTCCTTAGTCACTTTGCTTGCAAGGCTTATTGTGATGTTGTATTACTGAGTGGGCCCTGAGATACCTCCGTCATACGGAGTAACAAATCCCAGTCTTGATCCATGCCAACTCAACAGACACCCTCGGAGATACCTGTAGAGCATCTTTATAGTCACCCAGTTACGTTGCGACGTTTGATACACACAAGGTATTCCTCCGGTGTCAGTGAGTTGCATGATCTCATGGTCATAGGAACAGATACTTGACATGCAGAAAACAATAGCAATAAACTGACACGATCATATGCTACGTTCATAGTTTGGGTCATGTCCATCACATCATTCTCCTAATGATGTGATCCCGTTATCAAATGACATCTCATGTCTATGGCTAGGAAACCTTGACCATCTTTGATCAACGAGCCGGTCTATTAGAGGCATACTAGGGACACAGTGTTGTCTATGTACCCACACATGTATTTGAGTTTCCAATCAATACAATTATAGCATGGATAATAAACGATTATCATGAACAAGGAAGTATGATAATAACTAAATTATTATTGCCTCTAGGGCATATTTCCAACAATTGTTTCAATAGATCTTCATAAGAATCACTTGTTTGATTCTCATGATTCAATACTGTAAGGTTTTTTAAGGGTTCTCTTGCATCGTGTTTCATTGAAAATTTTGATCCACTCAAATCCCTTGTAAAGAATCCTTCGTCTATCATTATGCAGTCAAACACATCAAAATCACATAGGATTAAAATCAGAAGGACACTGCAATCACGATTTCATATCCCATGTGTGTTTAGAGTTCTACAATAGAATTTTTTCATGAAACTAATGAATGGAATATTTTATGCTGGCACCTTAAATATGAATTCCAGTGCAAATGTGCTCCCCCATATACAAATCATTTTACGCTATAATACTGAAAATTGATTTTGGATGTTGGGCTCCAATGAGCCCGATTTATTGATTTTTTAAAAATATATTTGAAGTGTTATTTTTCTTGACTTTTTTGGCATGTACATATAAATATGATCTATGTACCTCCAAACTATCGTATATTACATGTTGTAGACATGTGTACATAAGAAAAAAAATACATGGATTTGAAAACAGCAAGCAATATGCACATCTTTCTTTTACAGTTCACATGGTAGTATGTCTCGATGAGATTTTATTTTGCCAGAATTATCTAACACTTCCAAATACAAATTTTGATTTTTGTTTTCTTAAAAAAACGTTCCTATTGGAGCTTGGGCTCTGATATGTGTCTCTCCTGTAAAATAATACTTTCTTCATAGCCTGAGATCATGCTTATATATCAGTAACAATAACGTAAGCATGAGACTTTTTGGTAGTACCGATGAATAAGATGGCCGTGGCGAGGAATCTGATAATCCTAGTAATTTAAACACGATACCTTGATTGTTAGAAAGTTTTTGTTGATAGACGGTCATTTAAAAAAAATGCTAAAACCATACATTTTGGATGGAATGAAAGTCCCTATACTATGTTTTTTTTTGACATAGCTATACTATTTCTTAGTTATCTGATCTTTATCCTTTTTTTTATGGAAAGGCCTTAATGGCTAGCTTTATTAAATTCAAATAATGCTTACATCGTCTGCTAAAAATTTAGCAATAAAAACCGGAGGTGCATCCACCCATAAGGAAGGGGTGTTTGCACGGCCCCATTCAGCTAGCTCATGAGCAACTACATTTGATTCTCTATTACAATGCTCGATAGTAACCTTTCCGAACTCTCGTAGTAACTCTCTACAATCATCTAAAACTGGAGCCGCCATCATAGAATGTCCCTCATTTAAACGTATAGCATCAACCACAATAGAGTTGTCCATCCTCACCAAGACATTGTGACATCCCATGGTTCGAAGTAATTTTAAACCTTCAAGTAATGCTGCTGCTTCCGCAGAGACAACATCTGCCACATGCTCAAGTTGAGGCAACATCCTTATTTCAACATACATAGGAACTCCTTTTTTTTGGACAAAAGACACCCAAAGGGCATCATTTTTTTTTTGAGGGAACCCAAAGGGCATCGCATCATATATATCAACTCTTCTGATTTTAGGTTGCACATGGGCCGGGCCTACGAACAAGAGTTAAAGTCTTCCAGGCCTATTCATAGTGACAGCCCAATGATTTCTAGCCGTCGTCTTCCCCCTGAAAAAAAAGAGAGAGTCCCGCAGCCCAAAAGTGTATTATCCACTTCCCCGGCGGGAAAAAGGTGTTGGACAAGCGGCGGGAGCGGAGACGGTCGGAGGTTGCTCGCCGCCGGCCGCCGCCGACGCAATGGGAATCAAGGTACTCTCCTCCAGCGTGTTTCTGGATCGCGGCTCCCGTTTTCGCTCGATTGCGGGCTCTCGATGCGACGGTCTCTCCCTCCCTCACCCTCTCTCTGTCTCTGCGCTAGGGTTTGACGAAGCTGCTGGCGGAGCACGCGCCGAGGGCCGCGGTGCAGCGGCGCGTGGAGGACTATCGGGGCCGCGTCATTGCCATCGACGCCAGCCTCAGCATCTACCAGTTCCTGGTGAGTCGCCGTCGTTCGCCGCCCCCCTCCCGTATGTTCTACTCCGCTCCGCTTGGATTCGGGTGCGAATTGTACTTGCGCAATCGGATTGGTTCGGATAATGGTTTTGCTTCATGGGTGATTGATTGCACTTGGGTTGGTTCACATCACATGGGAGCATTGTGCCATGACGCCTGCCAGAAGCTTGAGCATATGCCAACACATTTTGCACCTGGTCTATTTCGTGTAGGAGGTAGGCGGTTGCCAGTCGCTAGAAGCAAAATTGCAATGTTGAGAGTGTAAGTTAACAAATACAGTTAAAAATAATTCTTATATGCGATGCTGTTACCATGTGCAAGCTTTCCATATGTCAGATAAAAGGGGATGCTTATATAATACTGTTAGTGTTAGCATGTGCAAGCTCTCCTTATGTTGACAAAAGGGCTTTCTTATTAGTAAAACTTACAGAATTCGCTGGTAAACAGTTCCATTTGCGTTACTCCTATGTTTATTGTATTGTAGGAGCATTTGCCAAACCATGTGGTTACGCCATCTGCTTGCCTTATCTGCTGTATAATACTGTTTCCCGTTTCTCTAGGTTGTGGTGGGAAGGAAAGGAACAGAAGTTCTGACCAATGAGGCCGGTGAAGTCACAAGGCAAGCGGAAATTGTTTGCCCATCAATTTGTTTATCTGAAATGTTATTGAACTCATGATGTTTATTAGCTCATATGATTTTTTTTATTTCTAAATTGCAGTCATCTGCAAGGCATGTTGAACCGGACTGTAAGATTGCTTGAAGCAGGAATAAAACCTGTGTAAGTTTGATCCATTTCTGTGGCCGGTTGGTCGCTGTTCATTTCTTGCTTACTGCAATTGACACTGACAGGGGTTAACTGCTGAATGTTTACGGCAGGTTTGTGTTTGATGGTGAGCCACCTGGCCTGAAGAAAAAGGAACTGACCAAAAGGTATACACTGAACCATTCCTTTGCTTCCATTCTTTACTCTCATTGTCTTGTCTCAACACATGCTTTGACATATGTTCGCTGCTTATTAGGTCTTTGAAGAGGGATGATGCTTCGAAAGATCTTCATAGTGCTATTGAGGTCACTTGCTCCTTGCCGTAGTTCGAGAATCTCGAACCCTCCTCCTTAGTCGTCATGCTTCTGTATTTGTTGTGTTGCTGGACCTCTGAGGTGGCAATTGCATTGCAGGTTGGAGATGAAGATTCAGTTGAAAAATTTAGCAAAAGGACTGTGAAGGTAATTGCCCCTACAATTTGGGGAAGGACTGAAGGAGGCAATAATTTTGTGTGTATATGTGTAGATTTAATTTGGATAAAGTACCCTAACATTCAGTCTCCCAGTTTGAGCTTTGTCTGCAAACTCAATAACATTCTTTACCATCTTCTGAAGTGGTTCCAACTTCCAAGCACATGACAAGGTTTTTTGTTCCTTTTCTTTCCAGATCACAAAAGAGCACAACGATGGCTGTAAGAGGCTGTTAAGATTGATGGGTGTCCCTGTAGTTGAGGTATCATTAATGCTTTAATCCATCGGTTGCTTCAAATATTTTTGTACATTGCAGTCACAGATGAGTTAGTTTCCTCATTGATGTGCTTTTTCAATGCCGAGATTTAATAGAACATTCAGAATCTTTTGCACATAAAGAAGTAATCACCAGGTTTTCACTTCAGAAAAAAGCATCACCCTGCTTGGGAGGCCTTAAATCTGCCTCAAATCTAGGTTCTCTTAAATGTTGTCTGATAATGTTCTCTCAGTCAAGTGTAGGATTCTAAGTTTTAAGCCTAGAAACTGTTCAGGCAAGGTCAGCTTGCAAGCCTCTGCAAAATGTGAAGCCTTGAGCAATGAACCAGTCCCTTGCTTGTCTCTATCTTTTTTTGTGTGGAGGTGTGTGTGTGTGCGTGTGCCGGGGGGGGGGGGGGGGGGTCATGATGGACACATTGTCTTAATTTCATGGCAAAGATGCAAGCATATTAGCTTGCCTTCATGAGCTTTACTGTTGTCTTTATATACCTAATCACTGTCTGAATAATTATGCAGGCACCAGGTGAGGCAGAAGCACAGTGTGCATCACTTTGTAAGAACCATAAGGTGCAACAGACAAACAACTTTGTAAAAACTCTATCTTTATTACCCAAGTAGCATGACTTAACTGTATATTGTGAGTGCCAGGCTTATGCTGTCGCTTCAGAGGATATGGACACACTGACTTTCGGTGCTCCAAGATTTCTTCGCCATGTAACTGACCTTAGTTTTAAGAAATCTCCTGTAACAGAGTTTGAAGTACCAAAGGTAAATTCTTCTAGTTTTTATCTAATGTTTTTTTCATCATCTGAGTATCATGGCTACTCTTCACTATTTGACAGGTTTTGGAGGAACTTGGACTCACAATGGATCAGTTCATCGACTTATGTATCCTTAGTGGATGTGACTACTGCGAAAATATTAAAGGTGTACCTGCATCATATGTTTTCTTACACACTTCTGATATTAGATTTAGTCCACAATATGATGTAGCACTTCATGATTTGCTTAAAAGTTGCGCAGCTCTGAAAATGTTAAAGCTGTTTCTCTTTATTAGCTGCTCATGTCATGCATGGACACAATATACTCAATTCCAAATCTAGCTTCAGCAGAACTGTGGAAGTGTAATGTCTCAGGCTTCAGATTCACAATATATTGTTTGCGTTCACCATATATATCACTGTTCAAAAAAGCGCTATTAGGCGCTCGCCTAGGCGCGCTTAAGCACTGGGCGTTGGCCTACCGCCTCGCTTTGGCCCAAGGCGCTCAAAAAAGCGGCCGGCGAGGTCCTCCGGCGAGAAATCAGCCTCTCCGGCGAGGAATCATGTTTCTCAGGCGAGAAATCAACCCCCCCGGTGAGGATTCTACCTCCCTTGTGAGGATTCATCCTAGCCGACGAGGGATTCAGCTACTCCGACGACAAATTGACTGATTCCGGCGAGGGATCAGGCTTCTCCGGCGAGGGATCGAGCTTCTGTGGCCAGGGACAGAGGAAGAGGGAGAGAAGCAGCCTCGTGTAGCAAGGGAGAGAGGACGAGGGGAAGAGGCGGCGTGAGGAGGAAAACCTAAATTTTCTGTCGACTGCACCATACAAGAGCTTTAGTAGGGTATATGAAGATGGGTCTGTGGTTTAATGGGCTAGGCCAGCCCATCTAGCTTATTTCTTCATCCTACAGTACTAACGCCTAATTGCGCCTAATTTCGCCTAATCACGCCTAAGCTAGAAAAGCGCAAGTAGGTGGCCAAACACATAATTAACGCCTAGCGCTTTTTTGAACTTTGATATATATTATTTAAAATGCATGCTCCTGTTAACTAAAAAGTGAATTAGTGTCAATTGAATTTTGGTTTTGCTTATAGTGCAGTGAAATTGGGTGCTGTTTATGTTGTTTCCGTTTTTGAATCTTGACAAACCTTCGTTATACATTAACAAAATGGGTCCAAAATCCGCAACCATTTTAATGTTTGTCGGACTTTGGTCTTGGTTTGAATAGGTATTGGGGGACAAAGAGCCTTGAAACTCATACGTCAGCATGGTTGCATAGAAGAAGTTGTGCAAAATCTTAACAAGAGGTATGCTTATCCTTGCTAGTGTTTTATGTTGGCAACAAAGTATTAGGACACTCTTTTGGCAGTCCATCTATTTAATTGTGCAATCAAACTCCTCAATGAGAAAACTATGTAATTGAACACTAGGCACGCATTTTGAATGGTAACAATGATGTTTCAATGTTCTTCTTTCATCTGGGCATGCTAAAACACTGATACACCCTTCAATGTAACCATGTGGCCACTGTGTCCATTAACAATTTAACATACATCCTAAACAGCTTCTGTCACCATCCTGTATTCTCGAACTACTCCTGTTACCATTTCACGGTGCTTCATGAGCTATGTTCTGGTGCTGTGCCACTGTGGTGTTCCTGCACATGTCATGCCACCGTATCGCTCCTGTGCTGCTGCTCTCTCTGACCCTGCCTTCTGCTCTTTGCATCCAACCCCAGATTCATGACGTCAATGGGGGCTGATTTGTACTGTGTCTGGCATGTCTTGGCTTGTGATGACTAGTTTGCGATGAATGCAGTGCATTTTTTTATATAACATAACATTTCAGTGGGCAATTGTTTATTACTCCCGATGTCAAGGTGGTAGTTAATTCTCAGTTTTGTCGAGGCACTGAAATTTAAATTTTGACCAGAACTTTGAATTCCTCGGGTTTTGCCGTAGACAACTGTCTAGTTTTGATGAGGTACTCCAAGTAATCTAGAAATGTTAGGTTTTACTTAAAACACTCATATGATCCATAGGTACACTGTTCCAGAAGATTGGCCTTACCAGGAAGTTCGGACCTTGTTTAAGCAACCTAATGTTTGTACAGAAATTCCAGATTTCCAGTGGACCTCAGCAGACAAAGAGGTTATGCTTGATAACTCATATCATACGGTCCACGTTTATCCACAAACTGATAGTTGCTTTCTATTTCCAGGGCCTTGTGAATTTCCTGGCATTCGAAAACAGTTTCAGTTCTGATCGAGTGGAAAAGGCATGAATGCATCTTTATTTCAACTGAGCACTCTTATTTAATCTCTTCTAATTTGAATTATAAAATGATTGATTTGTTGACGCAATATTTGTATGCTTATTCTTTAGGCAGTAGAAAAGATAAAGGCTGCTAGCGATAGATATTCCCCAGCAGGGCGGTAAGTGTAATCTGCCTTGTATCTCATGGATAAACTCATAAAGATTGATGCACATATAAGATACTATATTTTTATTGTATCAGAGCGAGGCTTTTGACACCAGTAGCTAACCTATCAGGATCTACAGAGAAGGTATGGTGCTAGTTCCCTAGACGTATTATTTGTTTCGCATGGTTCAAATTGGCATCCCTTCTTAGTAGGGTAGTTTCACATATTTTACTGAGAAAATGATGCATCATAAATCTCTCTCTCTCTCTCTCTCTCTCATACCGTATTACTTTTTTTTTATTGCTTAATTTCTACAGTCCGTGGATGTTACCATTGGATGTGTCCATTATGAATGGTTTTATGAAAATTTGTCGACAAATTAGTTTGAGCAACTGCTTCATCCTTTTCGTTTCCTTCCTTGCGTCCCATTATTATGTGCATTCAAGTGAGCCTCTCTGTAGATGGACTCGCGGCACAGTGAAACAGATGTTCATGAATGGAGCAAATACCACTCAGGGTGAGCAAGCCCATGAAGATGGGATACCAGAATATAGAGAAATATACCATTAATTGAGGGTGAAAAGTTTCGATGGGAGAAGCTAAATTCTTCTTGCTTGTGTAATAAGATGTTCTTTTGAAACCGAAACCATAATAAGTGTTGAGCCTCTTTTATCTAGTGTATATCTGCTAACACACTTTAGAATTGAACAATTGGTCCCACATTTTTTTTTGAACAATTGAAGGCTGATAATGAAATGCTACGCAAAGTAACAGTAGTGCAGACAAAATTTATCTATCCGTGAATTGGACTCCGTTCACACGTGTGGTCTTCTTATCCACGATCCCATGTGGTTAACCTGCTGTGCACTGGCCTGACTTACCCACACAGAGGCATGTGGCCAACTCCGTGACACCTCGCAAATTTATGCAACTTCGATGGACACAACTTCTCACTTGGTAGATTGTCTCTTCAGATATTTGATTTCTTCAAGTATTCTTCATTTCTTCTGGCGTGGAGTAGCCGAGTGTTGGATTATTACCTAATTTTCTTTCTGATTTTTCTGGGCATGTTTTGAATTTTATCTGGTTGGATAGGAATATATCAATATACAGTCGTGTACATTTCTGAAAACCAAGAAACACTATAATGTTGATCCTTATCTTATCCGCTCGTATTTTACTGGATAACAGGAATCCAAGTGCGTTTTAGGTGCTTCAGGACAAGGTCTGAGGAGCAGGACTGCTGTACAAGTATGCAGTAGCTCAAGCTCTGGTTTCAGATACGGTAGTTCTAGTTCAAAGCCATTGGTTCTGGGAAGGCAATCAGGAGTTCATGTGAAGCCTCCCACCCTTTCTTTCATCTAAATCTGGAGTTGCTTTGGTTCTCAAGATTACATAGCGAGGCTGTGACCAAGCTACAGGAAGAATAGATGGCCACTTGGAATATGTCAAGTGAATGCTATGGTTGTAATTTAGGCTTGTCTTGTAATCTAGAAAATTAGCTTCAATGTTTCAACTTAATTCACATCTAACGCTGCTTCATGCTAGAGTGTCGCATGGTGACCCGTAAGTATTTGGTCGCCTTTTGGCTATAATATGGAAAATTGTCAGTGTGCCAGTGTTTTCTCTGACAAAATATACATATACCCCTTGCATTATCTCGAACTGGAGTAAATGTTTTGTTCCAATGCGAGCTATGTTGATCATATAGGTTCAGATTCTGCACGATCTTTTCATGGAGCATAGAGGTTGTACATTAGCCTTCCATGCTCATGATATTCAGAAAGTCGAGAAGTATCATTTGAACCGCAAAACTGGAACGTATCTCTGATGTTGGCTGTGCCATTTGGGTTATTATTGGATTCTTAACAAGTGGTGCCTTGGAAATCCTGATTACATCCGTGCCATTTGGTTATGCCACATGATATGCTCAAATATGTGTTAAGTTGGAGCCTTGGAGATGTCTGATTCGCCATATCTTTTATTCTGCATGACGTCAACATTGGCGGCTGGGAAACAACAGCACTTTGAAAGGTACCAATCACCGCCAAGCGGATATATTCCCCATGTATGCCAAATTCCAGGGTATTTGATACAGATGCTGTAATATTCTCAGGTTGTTCCAACTCATGCTAAATATTCTCATGCCACTTTTGTAGGAAATGGGATGCGGTTCTGGCTTGTGAGAGCCTGGAGATTTGAACACTAGCCTGTTTTCTTCTGTAGGAAAATGGCATCCTTGTCTTGATGGAAAGTTGGAGACAGACATCAAATTGGCTGCGGATCATTCTGAATGCTGGAGTTCATGCCATCTGTCTACCAAAGCATCTGTGCATTTGTTCTGTTCTGTATGTTGCCAGCTTGGGCTGTTGCTATAAGTATAGCAGCAAATTCACCAGGCTCAACACCATTCATTGCCTCATTAGAAGCCTTCCAGTGTTCATTGTCACGAGGTAACTGACTCTCTCGTTGTCATCTCCACTCTTTTGGCTTTCTGCAAGTGTTTTTATTTTCTTATTCATGTTCGCTGGAGCCAGGATATTTTTGGGCTAATCATGCTGGATTTAGGTGTCATGGTAGATGTATTAACACTTAGGTAATATCAGAAATTCAGAATATACCTTCCACTGGGTGGGAATAATATAGTGAGATGTAAATTACAATGTTTATATCAGATGTTAGTACCAAAGTTCAGCCATTAAATATTTTTGCTGAGTTGTCTGATTTCAGAACCAAGAGAATATAGACAAGCGTTCAGCATGGGTATTAAGTTTCCTGCCATGTCTTGCTGAAGTTTACAGTTTGGCTGCTTCAGTTTGATTGTTTGTATGAAAGGACTTGTTCCTGCCATGCTTGTTTTGTACCTGGCACACTACATAATTTATTTTAGTTAATCTCCTGGGGACTATGTTATTGCTTTCTCATGAATTGTTCTTTCAGGTTGCTGTCGGATTGGTGTGATTTCATTTAGCAACTGCCTCTGCTTTTGACTGTAGAAGATGACTGCTATTGTTGAAGGTCCCACTCCTAAGTATGAGTGCTTGCTATTTGGTATGTACCGTGCTTTATATATCAGAAGAGCTTTTTGTTGAAATTATTTGTTCTTGATGTTTTGTACACTCTAGTAAAAGCTGTTCACTATTTGCGACTGCAGATTTGGATGATACACTGTATCCTCTTAGTGCTGGCATCAATCTTGCTTGCCGTCAAAATATACAAGGTGTCAATAATAAGTCATTTTTTCAATATCTTCCTGCTTTACGAATCGTTATATTTTGATAAATGATTGCAGAGATTGACTTCGAAATTTTGGCTAGTAGATTACATGCGTGACCATCTGCAAATTGAAGAAAGCCAAATTGCAGAGATGTGCCTGCAACTTTACAGGGAATATGGCACCACAATGGCTGGTCTTAAGGTACAATTTGTATTAATTTATTGTTTTTAGCAGAAGACCTTATGTTTTCATCCCAATCATATGATGTTAATTCTCTGCAGGCATTAGGTTACGAGTTTGACAACGACGAATTTCATGCAAATGTTCATGGTAGACTGCCATATGACAATCTGAGGCCTGACTCTGTTTTGTGGACCCTTCTACTTTCCATTCCACAGAGAAAACTAGTAAGCGAATTTACCACAGTTTATTTTCTCTTCTAATCATTATACCTGGCATTAGCAATTAGTAATTTGGAAAAACTTTCTTGTTGCAGATATTTACAAACTCGGACAAGGTTCACGTGGAGGAGGTTCTGCGCAGGCTGGGTTTGCAAGACTGCTTTGAGGGTGTGATATGCTTTGAGACACTTAATCCACCGGCCATGCCGAGCAATGGCCTATGCAAGTCTCAGGAGGATCCTATGGCGCCCTCTGGTGAACCATCTTCCGACTTGGACGATCTCTATGGATCGGATGGCAGACCTAAATCACCCATCCTGTGCAAACCCACTATTGAATCCATGGAAGCTGCAATTCAGATCGCAAATGTTGATCCTAAGAAGACAGTATGAGCAATCCCTCTTTAATACATGAGCAAGAACGCTCCCTACCGGCAATGACAACCTGATAGTTTGTTACTTCCATTTTTGCAGATCTTCTTTGATGACAGCACCCGGAACATCGCTACAGGAAAGGCCACATGCTTCCACACTGTGATTGTAAGATTGCGTCACGCATAATTCCAAACTAGCCGTGCTTCCAAGTCCAGGGGAAATGTTACACCTGTAACTCTTGTGAATTTGCTGCAGGTTGGCAGGTCAAAACTCGTTCCAGGGGCTGATCATGCACTGGAGAGCATCCACAACATCATGGAGGCGTTGCCTGAGATATGGGAAGTCCACGATTGGTCAGAATCTGATGCTGTTCCTGCTTCTGCTGTGGTAGAAACATCGGTTGTTGCTTGACGTCGTGTTCTCAGTGGATTGGCTATCATCAGGGAATGGAATGTTTGGGTAGAATATGCTGAAGTTTGGATACAGTTCCATTGGATTATATCAGTTTCAAGGAAATGTAGTGGAGAATAAGCATCAGCAGGTGCTTATTTGTATCTTCGTGTAAACACACTGCAGGTACTAAGTTTGAACCTATTTAACAAATAGTAGCAGTGTATTCCCAAAAAGTACAAGAGTTAACATATATTTTCATATGGGCAATATACTTTGAGATGTATGGGCATATACTTGAATGTCAATAAGCACTTCTGTTTTTGCAAAACCTACACCAACAAAAAGGCTCACAGTTGTGCACTTGTTGAGTACACTCCTTGTGTACTTGCTTGTATGTAATGCTAGCTTGAAACAAATCCATCGACGGTTAAAAGGAACATGGGGCTCATAGTGGCCATCTTCTCTCCATCAAGAAAAGTAAGAGAGGCCATCTTCTCTCCATCAAGAAAAGTAAGAGGAAATCTATAGTCGGTAAATCAACACTTTGACAACAATACATGAAGATCATCCTACATATTTGCAAAAATACGAAAGACACAAAGGAAACTATATATAATCTCAAAACAAATAGCATGAGACATGACCAAATACAGAGCTAATTAACAAATATTTGCATCTCCCATGCGGAAAACATTCAGTGGAATGTTCTAGGGAATAGGTTCCATGTTAAGCATGAGATGAGAAAGAGTATACAGCTTGCATCCTCTCCACAGATAATATTCTTGCTGCGCCAAGGAGCATTTCTTGCCTGGAAGAAACAAAGCCCACATGATTTTAGTCATGCCCGATAACCACTCTGGCACGCCCACCTTGCATCTGGGACGTACGCCAAACCAGTTCACCATAACTAGGATAAATAAAGCAATCAACCGAAGGATACACCAAACATATATTGCTGATATTCACGACGTAACCTCCAATATCAGTTTGTTTAATGTTGCACGCCAGCTTGATGATCATTCTTTTAAGCATCGGCGCCCATCTGAATATCATTGTGATGAAATCAATCTCACTATTGTCCCCTCTGAAGTTGTCAATTTCTACTTCTTCGAGAAGAGTTAAGGAGATACTTTGGCTCCTCCAGTTCTTGGGCTCATGACAATCACAATTTCCATGACATTGTGATGCTTGTGACATCTAGGACATAAGAAAAACGTTAAAATGTATTTTGAACAAGTAGCATGTGTAAGATATATAAGCAGCATGGAGAAATACCTGGTACGATTCTGGTAGGATAACCTTAAGCCCCTGTATAGTGGTTTGAATGTGATGCATCCCAAGGAGGCAGCACATCAATGCTCCAAAAGCATGCCCCTGTGTATTGAGATTTAGCTCCAACGTAGAAAAGTTGGTAATCGAGAGTTTGTTCATCTCATTTTCAATGTTCAGCAGTGCACCACTACATCCTCATCATACAAATCATGAGAATGATTCTGCAAAACATTATAGTTATTATTAGGCATCACTCGTAGAATGGACTGATGCAACAGATCTACTCCGTAGATTGAGAAAGAGGAGAGACAAGAGACGTACAAGGGGAAAAGTGTCCAAGTATCAAAATCATGCGCCTTCTTGGTCGTTATCTTTGTATGTGTAGCTCTCTCTCGTCATTGACCTCAGCCTATCGAGCAACCAAGTATCAAAATCAAACACAAGATGCAGCTTTGTATACGAGCGCTCCAACAAGACCTCCTCCACCATTGGCGCCGAGACGGACAAGTTTAGGTCCGTGTCGGCCTCGACCTCCAGCACCAGTTGCTTAAAGCAGGGGAGACACAATGTCAATGCTCTGGCATTCTGTGTTTCTAGCAGAGTTAATTGCACAGAAGTATCACAATTGGGGCAGAACGTGCAGATTGATACCATGATTGCTAATTTTTCCATGTCAGTACCAACTTTGTGCGAAGTTTTTGCAAATAAGGCTAAACTTGTGTTTTATACGTATTGACGCTCGATCTGACATGTCGGGCCCACCCGTCAGGTGCCACGGTGGCCAATAGGCGCGTGCCCGCGCGCTGACGAGGACGAGCCCGGCTCGGTCGCTCTCTTACCGGTTCATTTCAACCGGGCATAGCACTTCACCGAGCCGGACCCCTCCCCTCGACAAACCCTAGCTCTCCCTATCCTCTCTCCCCTCTCAGGCGATGGCTGCGGCGACCCCCGGCGGCGGCGGCAGTGTCGTGGGCGGCTATGGCGACCTTCCTGGCCTCGAGAGCGATGACCACGTCGGTCTGGACGGCTCCAGTTCGTCGTACTACACCGGCGACGAGGAAGAGGCGCCCCTGTCCATGGATCAACGGGTGCGGCTCGCTGAGATGTGGTTGGCCAACCCCACCACAAGCCATGAGTGGACCAGTGGAGCTGGTGGAGTGCTGTAAGTTCCATTGTTGCTTCTGTCATTTTCAAATCAGAGGCCTAGGGTTTGTGTTATAAAAGGGGAGAAAACCTTTGTAATTTGTAGGTTAGATGATGCTATATGGGATGTTAGGATTCACTTTGATGCTGGATAGGAAGATTTGCAGCTAGTTGATTAGCAGTGTTAATTTTTCTGTTAACTGAACTAGGATTGATAAGTAGTGTTAATTCACTTTGTTAGAATTCACTGTTAACTGAAATAGGAAACTACACTACATTGATTAGTAGAAGTGTTAATTTTTCTTTATTTGTTTTGTGTTCTGTTATGTTAACTCAAATTGTAGACTTGCTACAAAATTACTTTAAAGTCTTTACTGTAATTTTTCAGTTAACTGAACTAGGATTGAAATTTCATTTGTTTTATAGTTTGGATGAAGACATTGAGAAGTAAGGATCCATTTTGATGCAAGAGAACCATTGGAGAGGAAGCTGTCCAGTTCAGATATTACTTATCTGAATTTGGTTGCACTGATGGAAACACAAGGATTTCATGCATATGATTGTTTGTATCACATTTCAGATCCATCTTTAGGAGAGAAAGGGCTGGATTTGGTAGATAGTAATGCTGAATTACAGATGATAAAGAAGACTCTAAAGAGGAAGGATACTTTGGTGCTAAATTTGCTAGATAGGGCTTGTCCACCACCTGTTAGTGAATTTGTGAGGCAACAATGTGATGAGCAAGATTTGTCCACTATTGTGTACCAGGAGCCTGTTGTGTTTGATCTGAGTGAGACTCCTGTCTTAGCTGTTGATCAACAAGGAGTAGTGATTGCAAGTCAGTGTAGCAGCTCTACCACACCTCATCCTCCTGGTGTTTGCACACAAGAAAGCAAGAATGTGAGTGACAAGTTGAAAGCTGTTTTGGAAGAAGAAGAGGGATATCAGGGATATGAGGCATATGAGGAAAGTGATGCTTCTGCCTCTGATGAAGATGGTCAACCAGGAAGTGACCCTTATTATATGTGTGATGATGAAGATGTAGAGGTGGAAGAGGGAGAGAGAGAGAGAGAGAGAGAGAGAGAGAGAGAGAGAGAGAAGTACTAGAGGAAGAATCAGATGATGAACAATCAGAAGAGGAAGAAGAGCTGCATTATGAGGGTGACACTGAAGTTGATGAGCCATTTGAGGTAGAGGAATATAACACATTGGAATCAGAACAAGAATAAACTATAGCTGTACCTGTAAACAAGAAGCAGAAGCTGCCAGTTAGAAGAGGACCAACAACAAGGTCACATTCCAATAAGTTACCAGATGTTGAACCTGATTTCAAACTGATGTAAACATAGCCACCATAGATACATCTACAAATATTGCATGACATATTTTTCAGGTGATCTCTAATAGTAAGTGTTCAATTGTTTGTTTTATTATTAGATACAAATAGCTCTGATACCACTTGATGTGAACTGGGGCCCGATCTTTCAATGAGAGTGGGGATAACTACGATTTCGTGGGACTCGACCCTCACGATCCGGCTACCAACCGTACAGAGAGAACCGTACACGACTGATATCCACGGCAATCACTGAACCAACTCCACGACGTTATCGACCGAGCCAACGGCGCGATCGACCTATCCACGAGGGATTTTTCCTGCAAGCAAATCGAAGAACACGCAAGAAAATAATAGCCAAGCAATCTGAAATTGCGAATATGCTAGATGAATAAATCTCACAAATGGGGTTCCGATAGGATGTCTTAACGGTCGCACTAGCCGCTACGAGCGAAGACAAATAAAAATAGCAATAGCTAAACTTTTGTAAAACAAAACCCGAGCCTAAACCCTAATAGATGACGGCTATTTATTAAGAGTCTGCACGACGAGTACATCAACGTATTCCAACGGGACTGCATCTAGTCGAAGAAAGTTGTCCATGAGTCGGACGGCAAGAAGGCCAAAGCTGCAGGCCTGGTTTGTAATTGACGCCTCAGGAGATACTTGGGGCAGCCCAAAGTCTCATGGCCCACGTGGCTGATCTTGGTCAAAACAGAGTCATTTGATCCTTGTGCACTCCACGCCACGTCAATGATGGATGAGATGGATTGTTCGGTGGGCATGCATGGCATGGTGGCCAGAAATTCATGCACATACACATGGGGCAGCGCGTTGGTAGTGCAAAAATGCATGCATATGCACACACATCTGTATGCATCCGTACACACCTTGTACGTCTTCACACGCGGACTGTACAAATCTTCTTTAATTTTGCATATAATAAATAATTGTATAGTATATTTGTATCTAATAATAAAACAATTAATTGAACACTTACTATTAGAGATCACCTGAAAAATATGTCGTGCAATATTTGTAAATGTATCTATGGTGGCTATGTTTACATCACAAACCTTCATCAGATGAAGAAGAGAAGGGTTTGGTTAGGGAGAGTGATGATGATGGTTTTGAGCCACTATCATTTGTCCTACCAAAGAAAAGGAAGAGTAGGACAAAGAAGAGGCCTGCTAGGAAGTGGTACAATGAGAAAATGGACCAACCACATCAACAACTATGTCTGCAGTTGTGTTTTAGGGATCAACATCAATTCAGAGATGCTTTGTTGAATTTACACATCACTCAAAGCAGGAATTTCAAGTATCATAGGAATTCTGATAAGAGTAATTGTGGAGTGTAGATAAAAACAATGCCAGTTCTTTATGGTGGCAGCAGTTATAAAAGGGGAGAAAACCTTTGTAATTAAGAAGATGAGACTAGAGCACACTTGCCCTAGTAGTACTGAGACCACCAGGGTGAGTGCTAAGTGGCTAGCACAGAAATATGAGCACCTCTTCAGATCTGATCCAACTACTGGCATTCAGACTATAATTGATGCCTGCATGAAAAAATATGGTGTAGATGTGTCCAAGTCCATGGCATACAGGGCAAAGAACATAGCTATTGAAGCTGTGTTAGGAGATCACAAGAAGCAATATCCTAGGCTTAGAGACTATGCTCAGACTGTCATGGTCACAAACCCTGGGAGTAGAGTAGTAGTCACTACTGTTACACCAACACCAACTGAAAAAATTCCCCACCCAGGCCCCAGATTTCATGCCATGTTCTTTTGCATCAATTGAGCAAGGGAGGGGTTTCTCAAGGGGTGCATGCCATTCATTGCTTAGTTTATGAACCTTGTGCAGCACTTACATATTGTATCTCATTTAAATGTATTTAATTTATTGAAATGTTGGTTATGCAGGTGTTGATGGATGCTTTATTAAGTTCACTACAGGTGCTCAACTCCTTGCTGCCACTGGTAGAGATGGCAACAACAATATATATCCACTAGCATTTGGCATAGTTGGACAAGAGGACACACCTAGTTGGTGTTGGTTTCTACACCAACTCAAAATTTGCCTAGGGGGAGAAGTGGGACAGTTTGGACCATATACTACAATGTCAGATAGACAAAAGGTGTGTTTATGCATATTTCACTTTGTTTTGCACAAGTGTCTACATTGGCTTGCATCACTTCAATCTGTCTTCTAGCTTGTAGCTTAGACTTGTTAAATCATGTGCATCAGGGGTTACTAAATGCAATGAATGCTGTGTTTCCAAAATGCAACCAAAGATTCTGCCTTAGACATTTATATGCAAATTTCCAGAATGCTGGGTTTAGGGAGGTGCTGGCAGAGGTGTTCCAAGGCCATTCAATGCCCCTAGGCAATCTGCCTCCACTTCTGGTGCTATTCCTACTGATGGTACACACAGTGGATGGATGGCCTACTTCACTGCTAGTGGTGTTGGAAGATCTGCCATGTAATGTTGAACTGATGCTAAACCAGTTTGTTGTTAGTTTGGTTCATGGTACAATGTGCTGTTATGCTACAAAGTGATGCTGAACTTTTGTTATGTGGATGCTTATGTTGATGATCATGTTGATGGATATGTTGTTATTTGTCCAATGATATATTGATCATCATATGTTGATGATTATGTTGATGGATATGTTGTTATTTGCCCAATGATATGTTGATCATCATATGTTGATGATTATGTTGATGGATATGTTGTTATTTGTCCAATGATATGTTGATCATCATATGTTGATGATTATGTTGATGGATATGTTGTTATTTGTCCAATGATATGTTGATCATCATATGTTAATGATTATGTTGATATATTATGGATCATGGTTTAGGGTTCCTCGGGGCCGATGAAACCACCAAAACCCATCACTGAGGGTTTAGGGTTCCTCGGGGTCGATGAAACCACCAAAACCCATCACTGAGGGTTTAGGGTTCCTCGGGGTCGATGAAACCACCAAAACCCAAAATTGAGGGTTTAGGGTTCCTCGGGGTCGATGAAACCACCAAAACCCATCACTGAGGGTTTAGGGTTCCTCGGGGTCGATGAAACCACCAAAACCCACCAAAACAACTCACAATTAATACTAAGAACTCACAAATAATACTCACAACTCACAAATGACCTAAACATCACCAATCACAAATGTTACCAGCACAAAGCTCACAATTACCATAAACCTCACAATTCACAAATACATAGTGGAGTTCAAATGCTTAGTTCAACATACTAGAACCATGGTTCACAGATACATAGTGGAGTTCAAATGCTTACAATCATCCTTTGCTCACAAAGGATGGATAGCACCATTAATAGATACATACACAGCCAGAGTCTTAGAATTAGTACAACCATACAGTACACAACCAAAGTTAACTAGGTCACTGCTGTTCCATCCTACCCAAAAGGTCAGCAATGCACACTACTCTATTCATCTTGTTCATTTCTCTAAGATGGCCAGGATGTCCTTCAGCTTCAGCTTGAGCTTCTCCTCTCCTTTCATCAGCTCAGCAATCTGATGCTCCAGCTGGCCCTTCTCTTCACTATGCACTTCCTTTCCCTTTAGCAGATCAGCAATCTGAAACTTCAACTCCAGCTTCTCTTGGGTCAGCTTCTCCTCAAACTTTGTGAGCTCTGCATTCTTCAACTCCAATTTCTCCATAGCTTCACTATGCACTTGCTTCTCTTTCAGATGCTTCAACTTCAAGTTCTGGATGACAGTTGCTTGAGCTCTTGTCAAATTAACCAGGAGTTGATACTTGCCATTAAGATGCTTGTGATCTGCATCTTTCTTTGCCATCTATCCTTTCATATCAGCCACTAGTTCACTTCTGCATTGCTGCTGATAGGTTAGGTTAGACTGCAGATAACTGAAATCAATCACCCTTTCCTCCTGGAAATCCATCAGTTCATGCACATCTTTAACTAACTTGTCATAGTTGGCATCCAGAGTATTCTTCTCTTCTGTTAGATGGTGAATTTTCAGAGCACTTGCAAGATTACCAGTCACCCTAGCATCCTTGGCATCTCATACATTGCCCAAAGCTTCAACAATGCATTCTGCATTGTTATGGGCCACTGGTGATCAACCCATTCAACAAAACCACAATTTTCCCCTTCCTGGAAAAAGATCAAAATAGCTAGTGAGTTCATAATATGGATACCAACATGTGCATCCCAAAATTAAAAGAGTTGTGCCATTCAACAAAACCACAACATGGTCCGTAGTTTACTTAACAACAACTGGAGCTATAAAATTATGTTGTTCTTTGTTCAACAGCAATATGATATGCACTTAATTAAATAGTGATTATATCCTAAGATTCTGGTCATGTAATTTATTAACATGAACTATAGATCTCAAATGCAATTAGATCATAAGTAGAGCAATTCCTCTAACAACAACTATAATACTCAAATTCTTCACTTTTTGTACAGCAAGAAGAGCTCTGAAATTCTCCTGTTCTTTGTTCAACAGCAAGATGATATGCACATAAGTACATAGTAAGTATAGCTCTGAAATTCTGATATTGTGCTTTTATTGAACAATAAGTAGAGCACTTTCTGTAACAGCAATTAGAGCATAAGATTTTAATCTTGTGATTTATTTAACAGTCAGCAACTATAGAAAAAATTCATTATAAAACAGAAAACACACATCACAGCACAGCAACATCCAACTACAAAATCATCCAACTACAAAAGCATATGAAACTAGCATCAAGGACACTATCATTGCTTCACAGTAAAAAAATCATATAACTGCCACTCTCAAGGACACAATCAACTAAGAAAAAACTTACAGGCTCTGCACATGCTAAGAACCTTCTCCCTGTGTCCGTGCCTTCAAATGCAACACATCTCTTCGATGCCTTGCCATGCTTCTCACAGAACACCATTATATCAAGCTCAAGCCCATGGTAATCTGGGTCCTCAACTGAAACTGGCACCTGCACAAGCTCATACACATTCACTCCACTGCCAAACGATGAGGAAGAAGCCAAATCAAAAGAAATCCCCAAATCAAAAGAAAACTAAACAGAAAAATCCCCAAAACTCCTAACCCTAACCCTAGCTTGAATGAGCTCACCTGGTAAAGCCAGTCGGTGGAGGAGGTGGAGGAGTGAATGTACGGGAGGCTCAACTGGTCGTTGCTGCTCTCGTCCTTGAAAACCATGGTGGTGGCGGCGGCGCGGTGCTGCCGGCGCTCGGGACCGTCGGCGAGGAGAGTGGTGGGGTGGGGAGGAGGGGAGAGTGGTCGGGTGGGGGAGGAGGGGAGAGGCCGACCGGGGTAAGAGAGCGACCGAGCCGGGCTCGTCCTCGTCAGCGCATGGGCACGCACCTATTGGCCACCGTGGCACCTGACGGGTGGGCCCGACATGTCAGATCGAGCGTCAATACGTATAAAACACAAGTTTAGCCTTATTTGCAAAATCTTCGCACAAAGTTGGTACTGACATGGAAAAATTAGCAATCATGGTATCAATCTGCACGTTCTGCCCCAATTGTGGTACTTCTGTGCAATTAACTCTTTCTAGCATAAAGGTAAAGCTCCTCTAGCGACATCGAGTAGACTGTGATGCTGTGTGCATGGTTATCTGTGTCCGCCTTGAGAATGCGCAAGCGGGTACATCGGGTGACCAATGTCGCAAGGTCTGCGATGGTGCAAACCTGTGGAGACAGCCTCTCGAGCTCGTCAAACTCGCCAGCAGGTGGCAGTGTGAAGACGGAGTACAAGCTCATCTCGATCGTCATGGTGCGATGGAAGCAGGGTAGGTCGACATTATAGAAGTTGTGGTAGCCTTGGGTGAGGACGAACTCCTCGGGAGAGATCTTTGCCATGGCACCGAGAAGGGAGGCGAAGCGAGCGGCCCCAATATCGTACATCCCAATACTGTACGTCCTACTAACAGTAATGGCGTTGATGTGGAGGAGGGACACCACGAGTCCGAGCCCAGTTTGTAAGAGTCTCACTTCTCCTATGGCTATTTTTTTGGAGCAGCTCTCTCTTGACAAAAAATCAATGCATTTGGGTGTCCTGGAACGAGTTGGCAACACCCAAGTGCAAGGGTGGGATGGGGTAAACACGGGTGGCGATTTATCACTAACCCAAATTCCCTCTGTGCAAGAGTTCTTAAGGACCGTTACTTCCCTGATACCGATTTTATGCACGCTAATATTCCAAAGTCGGCCTTGGCCACTTGGAGGGCAATCATGGCAGGAAGAAACGCCCTCCGTTCTGGTGAAATCTCTCGAGTGGGAGATGGCACTACCATCTCAGTATGGACTGATAAATGGATTCCATGTACTGTATCCATGACTCCTATCCAAAGGCCACCGGGCACTAATATTGAGAGTGTGTCGGATCTCATTGACACAACAAATTGTTCTTGGAGACAGGATGTGATTAGGGATAATTTCATTGCCCAAGATGCCGAGGCCATACTTAACATTCCTATTCGGCAGGCAGGTGGAGAAGATTTTCTTGCATGGGCATTCGAGAAATCAGGGAACTACATTGTGAAGATGGCGTACCGTACTCTCGTGACTCAGAAAGAGCGTTTGGCTCTAGAGGAAGGGACGGCTACCGAGACCTTAGAGGACGATCAATAGTTGTGGAAATCCTTGTGGAAATTGAATGTTATCCCGAAAGTGAGAGTTTTCTGGTGGAGAGTGCTACGTGGAATTCTTCCAAACGAGGCTACTCTCAATTATCGACACATTGCAGAGATACATCAATGCAAACTATTTCTAGCTATGGATGAGGATCTGAAGCATGCACTAATACACTGCTCCCATGCTAAGCGCTTCTGGGAGGAGGCGTGTGCATGGTTTGGTATTCGGCTTCCCCAACTCCATTCGGACTCGTGGGCGAGAGACATCACTTGTGATCCTTAGTTCACAGCCGATGATCGTGCTAAGATCACTACTATAATGTGGTCCATCTAGCATTCCAGAAACCGCATCAAACATGGCGATGAAGGAAGGGATCCTACAACGACTATCAGAACTATAAGGGAGGCTATTGCTCTCCTTCAGTTACCATGCCAGGATACAGTGGCATTGCCTGGGTTTGGTTGGCGCCCCCCTGACGATGATATTGTAAAGATCACGACTGACGGCACCCTAAACTTCACGGAAGGCAGGGGTGGTGCAGGAGGCGTGGCTCGTTCCTCCTCGGCACTCCTAGGTTCATGGTGCAAACCATACTTGGGAATCTCCGATCCCTTGATTATGGAGTATCTATCATTGCGAGATGGAGTGTGTTTTTCCTCTCTTCGAGGTTTCCCGCATGTGATAATGGAAGTTGATTGCATGGAGCTGGTGACGCTCTGGAACACTCGCCACAATTCCCGGTCAATTGTGGCTCCTTTACTATTAGAAATAGGAGAGCTCTGTAATATTTTTTCTTCTTTTGATATTCAGCATGTAATCAGGTCAGCAAACTGTAACAGCCCGGGACCGACGCTCCAGAAGATTCCCCTTTTATTTCCACTCTCGTCATGTGATTCGTTTTATTGTCGCATTCATCATCGCATCATTCGCATCATCTTGCATAGCATCTTCACTCGTTTTCGAAAACTTGCATCCGTTCATAGTTGCCGGTTCTCTTCGTTCGTGTCGTCGACCGTTTCGAGACCAACCACACACGCACGCGCCCGCGACATCGAAAAAAATATTGTTTTTAAAGTGCATGAAAAACATTCTCGGATTGGGTCGAAAGTTGGCATGCGGGCTTGTTATATTGTAGGTAGACCGCCTGCAAAATTTCGTCGCAATCAGAGGTCGTTTGATACCCGAACGGTCAACCGTAGCAGCGCCGTCATCGGTTTATCTATCGGTCGTTTCGCGTTTTAAAACATGTCACGGGCCACCAACCTCCCTCTCTTCTCAGCCCACTCCCCCTCTCCACATCCCACCATAGCCCTGCTAGCCTCCTCCGCTTCCGGACCGTCGGATCGAGATCCGAAGGTTCGAAAACGGCCTCAAACTCCAAACCTAGCCCTCCCCTGCTATAAATGGACATCTCCTAGTCCATTTTCGGGAAACCTAGCTACCTACGGATCCGCGCCACCGCCAGCCGCCTCCCACCTCTCTCCCATAGCCACTTGGCGCCCTACCTCCTCCCACCTCGCGCCAAGCCCTCCCGGGCCCGGATCTGGCCCGCCCAAGCCCATCCGGGGCCCGAACCAGCCCCGCGCGCGCCGCCGTTCGCCTGTGAGCCCGCAGCCGCTGCCCAAGGCCGCCCCTCGCCGAAGCTCCGTCGTGCCGCCCCAGCCCCGCATCGGCGTCGCCGCGTGCCCCGCCACCAGATCCCGCCGTCGCCTCTCCCGCTCCGCCCCGTTCGCTGCAAGCCGCCGCCCCGAGAAGCTTCCGGGCCGCCGGCCGATCTCCTCGCCCCGCCGCCGCCTCGACCCTTCTCCGCCGGGAATGGTTCCCCCCTGCCCGGATCTGCCCGGATCCGGTCGGGCCCCGTCGATCTGCGCCGCCATGCCGTTCTCCTCGCCGGAGATGTGCCGCCTCCACCGCCCTGCAGTCGCTCCAGCGTGGCCTCCTGCATCGTGCGCAGGGAGACGAGACGCTCGAGTGCCCGCTGAACCCCCTCGCGTGGGCCTCCCTCGGCCCAGCAGCCAGGCCGGCCCACCTCGCGCCAGCTCCACCGACCTCGGGCGGTGGCCCATTTGGTGAGCTCTTCCCCCTCGCCCCGTGCGTAGCTTTGTTATCTTGCGCACCATCCTGTTCAGCCCAATAGCTCCAGATGTGGCCCGTTCTGTTTTTTTTCCTGTCCTTGCGAATTTAGCAATTGTCCAATGCAATTCTTAATAACAGATTTTGCCACGATTTTAACATGTCCATATATAATTAACGTAGATTAATAATATGTCCAGAATTTGGCGTAGATTAATAATATGCAACTTTCAACCATGATAAAAATGTTTAACATGCCTTTTTCTGTTAATTTGCTTATATGTCATGTTTGTTGCATCGCGCATAATTATTGAATCGTGCATCCAAATTAATCAAACCTTGCATGTAAAATGTGTAGCATTTTTATAGGCCTTTTCCATGCATGCTAAAAATATTTGATGTGTTGGTTGCATTTATCTTGCATACATAATTTTGCTAATAGGTTTATGCCATAAACTTGTCTAATTAATTGTGACATATTTTCCTACATGAACCTATGCATATTATATATGATTGTGGGGTAGAAAAATCCATAGAATTTATCTGCGCAATTAGCTTTGTCATTTGAGCATTTTTGTGTGCATGTCATTTTGCTAGGATGCCCTTTTGTTTATTTTGTGTGAATTAATCCATGCATGATATGAAATAATTTTGAACATGAGATATGCCCTTGGACATGTGTGTTAGGCCCTGGTATTTTTGGTTGCCATAGAAATCCATGTTTAGGTATTATTTTTCTTGTTGTCATCATGCGATAAATGTTGCTGTTTTGAGGGTCCAAAATATTTCTAAGTCTGAAAAACTGTTATTTTGTTGCCATTTTGTCGTGTGATTTGCTATTGATCTAGGAGTCTTTTGTGGTTGCTCCCAAGGAGTCTTTTGTTAAGCATGTTGTTGCCTATCATGTTGTGCCAATAATTTGCATTAATAGGTTTAGCATCATAATTAATTCTGTTGTTTAATATGTCAATCTGTTAAAAAACTGCTGCACATGTCCACTTTAATTTTCACTAAGTCTGAGAATTTGTTTTTTTCAAAATGCCATGTTGTGATGATGCTAGCCATGTTTCTACGCATAATTTGACCTTGCCACCATGTAATGCTTTGTAGTGCATCATGTCTACTACCATGCTATTAATTTTCATGCCATTCTATGCCCTGTAGCATATAGTTTTGCTGCTGGCAATATGCCTTCGTGAAAAACTGCTATGCTAAAAACTGGGATTTTCACTAAGTCCTAATCTGCTATATTTTGTTGCCATGTTGTGAGCTTCCTACCATGTGCTCTATGACTCTTTTGAGTATGAAATGTGAAGATGAAATGAAGTGTGTGTTATATGCTACTGCCCCATGCTTAGTTTGTGCATTTTAGAATCTTGTAGCTTGTTGCTTTCATGTGTGCAATATGCTATGTTGCTGTTTTGGACAGATTTGAACAAAAACTTGTGTTGGTTGTTGTGGTTGAACCGTAGCTCCGATTTGCACATGCCATATATGAAACTTGCTTAGATTTTCATGTAGTATCATAATATCTTGCTGCATTCATGATTTGAAATGTTTGTGGTTGTCATTTCCATGCATTTTGCATTCATGACATATGCATCTTGTGATTGTCATATCTTTTAGACCGTAGCTCCGTTTGAGATGTTCCATATATGTAAACCGACTAGAATGACGAGTAGAATCACATGGTGCATTTTGTTTTGCTGTTTAACAAATATAAAACATGATTAGTTTAGATCTGGACCAATTTCGAAATTAACATATGGGGTCGTTTCGGAAACGCTATATGTTGTTTCCGGCCTCATTTAAACTTGCCTAGATGTGAAGTTTACTTATGCCCGCCTCTTGCCATGTTTAACAACATTTAATATTGTTGTGTACCAAACGAGAGTGAACTAAATATTCAAGTGTGGAGTTTCGTCAATATGCAACTCGTTGCATATTGAGCTTCACTTAATGTGTAGTATTTGTTTGTTGTGATTGCCATGCCTTGCATAATTAAACCGGACATGCATCATGTTTGTTTGCACATCATGTCATGCATATGTTGTGGTGTTGATCATGTTTTGATTGTTGTTTTCGGTTTGCTTCTTCTCGATAGAGTTCCGAAAACGTTCAGAGTGAGGATTCGTTCGACTACGTTGGCTCGTCTTCTTCATGGACTCGATCTTCTTTCAAGCGGGATCTCAGGCAAGATGATCATTTCTCTGGATACCATTACTATCATTGCCATGCTAGATGTCTCGTTTCTAGCGCTTGTCTCGCTACCTACCACCTTGTATGTCAAGCCTCCCAAATTGCCATGAAAAGCCTCTAACCCCTCCACATCCCAGCAAACATTGTTTGGCTATGTTACTGCTTGCTCAGCCCTTCTTATAGCGTTGATAGTTGCAGGTGCAATGTTTCCATGTGCCAACATGGATGTTTTGTTATATCACCATATTATTGCTATTTAATTTAATGCACATATATACTTGGTAAAGGGTGGAAGGCTTGGCCTTTTGCTCGGTGTTTTGTTCCACTCTTGCCACCCTAGTTACTTGTGTACCGGTGTTATGTTCCATAATTGAGCGCTCCTAACATGCTCGGGGTTGTTATGGGGACCCCCTGGATTTTCGTTTTAGGATAAAACTTGTCTGGCAAGGCCCAACTTTGGTACTACATTTGCCCAACATAATAAATCTAATAATTAACTTGACGCATAGGGAGTTAGCGCTACCCGAGGTTCGTTATCCAACATAATACAGAGGGGCCAGTGCTGCTGGTGCTGGTCCAAACTAGAGCACTGTGCGGGGCCAACCCGGGGCAACTCGGGTGATGTCTATCAGGCCACTGTACACTACCTTATCCGGTCGTGTCCTGAGAACGAGATACGCGGCTCCTATCGGGTTCGTCGACACGTCGGGCAGTCTTGCTGGACTTGTTTTACCTGTCTCGAACGTCTTGTGCAAGGAATTCCAAAGATACTTTGGGCTATCTCAAGGTTGAGGTTTTCCAATGGAATTGCCTAGGAAGATCACGAGATTCGTGGTCGAGGTTATTCCCGCGGCGTGTGGTTAGTTTGTGATGGATGAGTTGGAGCACCCCTGCAGGGTTAAATCTTTCAGAAAGCCGTGCCCGCGGTTACGTGGCAACTTGGAAACTTTGTTTGACACCCGGTCATAGCAAACTTGAAGTAAACTCTAATAAAATACACCAACCGTGTGCGTAACCGTGACTGTCTCTTCTCGTGAGTCCTTATCCGAGAGAGAACACGGTGGGGTTATGTTTGACGTAAGTAGGTGTTCAGGATCTCTTAGAGATCATTACTAGTTCACGTCCGTTTATTCGACAATCATCTCCCCTTTATTCTTGTACTCGTAAGTTAGCCACTCAAATAAATGCTTAGTGCTTGCAGTAGCCTCACCACTTAACCATACCTCACCCATTAAGCTTTAATAGTCTTGATACCCTTGGAAATGAGATTGCTGAGTCCCCGTGGCTCACAGATTACTACAACAACAGTTGCAGGTACAAGTAATGCGATGATATGACGTGAGCGTGATGTTTTGTTTGATTTGGAGTTCTTCTTCTTCTTCTTCATCGATCATAGGATGGGTTCCAGGCGGCAGCCTGGGATAGCAAGGATGGATGTCATTTTATCGTTTGATTTCGTCCGTAGTCGGACCCTGCTCTTCTGTATGATGTTTGGATATGTTGTTGTATTGATGTGATATTGATGTAGCTTGTGGCGAGTGTACGCCAATTCCATATACTCATCTCTTCTTTACATGTACTTGTAATGATATCCATTCTTGCGAAACGACGAGATGCGCTTCTATCCTTGTCGAGGCCCTCATGCCAAAATAAGGATAGGATCGCATCTTGGGCGTTACAAGTTGGTATCAGAGCCTGTACCGACCTAGGAGCCCCCTTGATTGATCGAACTTGGCCGAGTCGAGTTTAGTGAAAAACAATTTTGAGTCTAGTTATATATCGGAGAGTAGGATTCTTTTTACTCCTCTTCTATGCTCTGGTGAGGTATTCGACTTAGGAATTTTGATTCTACTCCTCTTCTTGCTCAAATTTTTTTTTAGGATCACACGGGTATTTTGTAAACTATATGATGCCGATGTGAAGGAATTCTGTCTTGGTGCCTCCTGTTATCGAGGAGTAAAGCTCCGAGGGATTTTTGCACATCGTTATCATTCAGTTTTCTTAGTATCTCAGGACGGATTGTCCCAAGAATGCGTTTATTTGAATAAAGCTCTCTGATTTTCCAAAAAAAAAAGAGTCCGAGCCCAATAGTGGTTTCAAGAGAGGCGAGCGCCGCTTGGAGCGAGTCGGGATCTTGACCTACAAATCCCACTGGGATATTTGATCCCCTCTTGATTCAATATTTGTGGTTGTTACTCTTCGAGTTTGAGGGACCATTGACTGTAAGAGTCACCGAAAGTTTTCCAGTTGTGATTTGCTCCATAAGTTTTTAAGGGATTAGAGGTCTTCCTAAGGCCTCCACTAGTGATTTAGCTCCTACTTCGTGGAGGATGCTTTAGTAAAAGAAGGTTAGCCTTTGGTGGTCCTTGGTGGTCATTCATGTTAACCACACCTCTCCAACAATGATTAACTTTGCCTTAAGGCAGTCAACAACATGATACATCTTCGTCTTCGCATGTCTTGATTATTTTCAGTCTGAGCGCTTTAACTTGTGTTCTTCTTTGTGATGGCCTTTGTGTTTGAAGTTTGATATATCATCACATAGGCTGTTTCACATAATTGTATTAGGCTCACAACGCCTTCAAGGCTATGGCGCTAGCCTGGATTTTGGTTTGTTGGTACTCCACCTCTTTCCTTAGTGTGCATCTCGACGAGGCTGACGATCGACGGTGGTTTCAGATTTGGTTGTTTGCAGGGACTCCAATGAGCTTAATTGTAATAGTTTTTTTATGTGGGTTTTCTTTTGTAAAGTTTCCTGGACACTTGTCATGTTTCGGTATTTCTGGTAGTTTCCACATATATGTATGGAATTGTACTCCATTTTATTGTTTAATATAATGTGTGTGGTTCCCTAAAAAAAAAAAAAAACCACGCCAAGACCCCACGCCGAAAACTCAGGATGAAAGAATAGTTAGTGGATGTCTTTCGAAAAGAGAGAATGAATCGGAATATTAGGTAAAGATAGAAGAATTCCCGACTCGCGCAAATTAGTCAGCATATCACGGTCAGGTAGGGTAACGCGCATCTGGAGAAAGGCAAGCAGGCGCGTAAAAAGCAATCAGGCTCCTTGCTTAACGAGGAAGGATCCACACACCTCACCTCACCTCACCGCTCACACAGCCCCCATCTCAGAACTCCCCCTCATTCCCACTGACACCACTCCGTCTGGCTATCTCCACTCCACTCCACCCCACCCCTGCTCTGCCCTGCCGCTCAATCATTACTCCCCTGCCCCCCACTCCTCCACCTACGACACTGCTGCTGCAGCCACCAACGCCGGCGTCGGAGCTCCTCCACGACTCGGCAGGTACGATCCCCCTTGCCGTGCTTCCATCTCAAGATCTGTAACGCTTGGGCTTAGCAGTGGCTGTGGCTTACTTCGATTCATCCAGCCTCCTTTTGACGGCACCTAATTTTGCTACAGTGCATTCGGGCTCACTCGCTTTCCGGCGGGGTATGGGGAAAATATGGCGGCCGGTGAAGGCGCCACCGGAAGCGGTGGGAGTGAAGAAGGACGACCAAGGGGTTGCTGTGGGCAAGATGTGGCGGCCACGGCGGCCTGTGAAAACCGTGGGAGCGAAAGACGCCAAAGGGGTTGCGGTGATCGCCATCGACGACGGGGAGGCTCCGGTGGTCGCGACGGCCAGGGGCGGGGAGAATGGGCCGCTGGAGGATGGGGTTGCGGTGTGCCGGATAGACAGTCTCGATGGGGCTCCGGTTATCACCACGACACGACATGAAGCGGTGGGAGTGAAGGGGGTTGTCGTGCGAAAAATGTGGCGGCCACGGCGACCGGCGAAGGCGCCCTTGAAAGCGGTGGGAGTGAAAGACGCCGAAGGGATTTCTCTGATCGCCGTCGATGGGGAGGTCGAGGCGTCAATGCTAGGGGCTGCGGTCGTCGCGGCGGCCAGGGTCGGGGAGAATGGGCCACTGGAGGATGGGAGTGCGGTGTGCCGGATAGACAGTCTCGATGGGGCTCCAGTTATCACCACGACACGACAGGAAGCGGTGGGAGTGAAGGGCGCCAAAGGGGTTGCGGTGGGGAAAATGTGGCAGCCACGACGATTGGCGAAGGCGCCGCTGAAAGCGGTGGGAGTGAAGGACGCCCAAGGGGTTGCGGTGATCACCGTCGACGGGAAGGTCGAGGCATCGCTACCAGGGGCTCCGATTATCACCACGACACGACAGGAAGCGGTGGGAGTGAAGGGCGCCAAAGGAGTTGCGGTGGGGAAAATGTGGCAGCCACGACGATCGGCGAAGGCGCCACTGGAAGCGGTGGGAGTGAAGGACGCCCAAGGGGTTGCGGTGGGGAAAATGTGGCAGCCACGACGACCGGCGAAGGCGCCACTGGAAGCGGTGGGAGTGAAGGACGCCCAAGGGGTTGCGGTGATCACCATCGATGGGAAGGTCGAGGCATCGCTACTAGGGGCTCCGGTGGTCACGGCGGCTGGGGGCTGTGAGAAGGGGCCACTGGAGGAAGGTATTGTGGTGTGCCAGATGGACGCTCTCGATGAGGCTCCGGTTACGACACAACATGAAGCGGTCGGAGTGAAGGACACCAATGGGGTTGCGGTGGGGGAAATGTGGCGACCACGGCAACCGGCAAAGGCACCACTGGAAGCTTTGGGAGCGAAGGACGCCGAAAGGGTTGCGGTGATCACCGTCGACGGGAAGGTTGAGGCATCAGTTCTAGGGGTTTCGGTGGTCGAGGCTGCCGGGGGTGGTGAGAGGGCACCACTGGAAGCAACGGGGGTGAAGGATGCTGAAGGGGTTGCGGTGATCACTGTCGACGGGGTGGTCAAGCCATTGGTGCTAGGGGTTCCGGTGGTCGCGGCATCCGGAGGCGGGGATATGGGGCCACTTGAGGATGGGACTATAGTGTGTCTGATGGACTCTCTCGACAGGGCTTCGGTTATCGCCACCGATGAGAAGGAAGAGGCCTCGATGCAAGGGGATCCGGTGTTCCCCGCCGTTGACCAGAAGGTCGATGCGCCGGTGGTGGAGGGGATGCAAGCGACCACCATGAAGGGGAATGGTAAGGAGGATAAGGATAAGGATGGGATCAAGTGGCTGAAGCACTACTCCACGGCGCAGAGCATACTCACCGTTGGAGACGGGGACTTCTCCTTCTCGCTAGCGCTCGCCACCACGTTCGGCTCAGGCGGGAACCTCGTCGCGACATCCCTGGACTCTTACGGTTCGATATCCTTTCCCTTTTTTCTTGCTGCTTGTTATATGACCAAATGTGCGTTTTGTGTTCATACTAGTAGTACTAATTTGGATGACGATACTGCATTTTTGTTGGACATGAAACCATTGTAGCGTTGGGTACATACTAAAATACCATGTGTTAATTTGAGAATTCATAGAGAACTCAGTATCTTCTTCTGGTTTAAGAAGGATTTGGTGCACTTTTCTCGGTTAGCATCAAGGCTACCTTAAATTAAATTCACATTCTATCATAAAGGAACTATGCAATATACTTTAAAATGAGGTTGTAGTAATTTTATCTGAGCTGACAAGATTATTAGTAATTTAATACATATTATACGTTGGAACATTTTGATTTTGTTAAGACCTTTGCCTTATCTCAATGAATCTAATTATGATTCATGAAGAAATATTCCATTTTGTGTGTCGTACTGTTCTTACTGCCAGAAATTTGCTGTCATACTGTCTCTCACTGCTAGAAACTGTTTCTCACTGCCCTTTCATAACACAGTTTCTAGAAACTGTCATACTGTCTCTCACTGCCCTTTCGTAATGCGATCGAACGCGTGTACTCGTGTGACATCCTGGCCCAAGATTTAAAGGGGTTGATAGACTACCCATACTAACAAAATGCATCTTCTTTTCTGGAATCTCATCTCCATAGAAACAAGAGTGTGCACGAGTGAGGACAAAAGACCCTGGAAAAACTCGTGTTGATTTGTGGGGCTGGTCTAAAATCTTAGAGAGCTACCACGAGTAACTACTGCCAGCCCGGGAATGGCTGGACTGTGTTACAAGTGGTCCATTGAGAATCGCTTTTGCCATTTCTAGTATTTTTCTTCATTTTGCATTGTTGGCACTGAACAACTTCAGTGCTTGTTATCTTGAGCCTTGTTGGCTACTCTGTTTTATCTTTTTACACCGAGATCCCCTTTTTTGCTGATGAGAGCTGTTTATGGTAATGTTTGTTTGACATAGTTATGCACCTTGCAGCCCAAATCACAAACACACCATTAGTTTTTTTTACAACGTCTTCGTGTCAAGGGAGGCTCAACCACTATGAGAAAGTGCCCTTGGAGCAAAAAACTGAAATGAACGAGTGAGAACATCAAGACAGTGAAAACATATCAGGGCATCAGGCTAACTCACAGAAAGATCTTGATTTCATTCCAAGTCACAACCAGTTTTTGTTATATTCTTTTGTGAAGTTGTTGTATTTATATAGTTTTTGCTCTTCTGATTTCTTATTTGTTTCACTCTTAATTCTGAGGCACATAGGGATAATGTTGTTATTGTGATTTTTACGACCATTTCTAGATGAACTTATCTGTTTTCTCTACGTTCTTTTTTGGAATCATCTTGTACAGAGGCTCTAACAATCAAGTATGGCAAAGCTGAATCTAATGTAAGAGAGCTGAAAAGATTGGGGGCCACAGTTTTGCATGGCGTTGATGCAAAAACGATGAAGCTTCACTCATATCTAGAGATGAGACGATTCGATCGCATTGTCTTTAATTTCCCTCATGCTGGGTTCAATGGAAGAGAGAATTGGCTGCGTGTCATCAAGTATGTGTACTAATGGTTGGTTAATTCATGGATTAGAAAATCACTCTCATTTTTAATGTGGACTGATTGCATGATAATTGGTCTTCCTGTGGTTTAAGTTTGATTTTTAATCTGTAGGCCTGAATCTGTGTATGCGTCATCATCATCCTAGGTGGTTTTACTTAGAAAATTTGTGCGCAAAGGCATTTGAACTATAACATGAAATTGTTTTTGTGATCTGTAAGCAAAAGTTTCTTATGCATATGAAGTAAGATTGGCCGTCAGAAGTTAAATGTTTGTGTGCCAATGATAGTTAACTGATTTTTTTCTCATTGAGTTGAGTTAACCAAACAACATTCTCAAAATTTAATGCTTTAACAGGCTTTTAGGACCTCTGGTTTCTTAGTCATTAACTTGTTGTTCGTTCTGACATGTAGGGCGCATAAGCAGCTGGTGCATGGGTTTTTGGCAAATGCGCGGCAACTGCTTCGGCCCTATGGTGAAATCCACCTTAGCCACAAGACAGGATTGCCTTACGATGCATGGGATATCGAGCAACTCGCCTACGAGTCTTGCCTTATCATGGTTCGGAAAGTCGATTTTTCCAAGGAAGACTACCCTGGTTATAACCAAAAGAAAGGAGATGGTGTAACGTGTGATGAATCTTTTCCACTAGGTCCTTGCTGCACTTTTATGTTCTGCGTCGGAGACGTTGAAAAGCTGAAGCAAGCGCATGGAAACAGGGTTGGTTTGATCTCATCATGCCTTGGTGACAGCAAATTCTATCCTGGCATATCGGCAGCTGACATGATGTGGCCATTTGATCTGCATCCAGCATGGCCACAGCCACATTTTCCTCCAGTTCACTTGCCAATAGCATTTGATCCTTGCCCCTTTGGAGTTGCTGAAATGGAACATCCATTCAACTGTTACGGCACTTCCTTTCATCACCAGGACATGGTCCAGCCAACACATCAGGAGCAGCCTTGGTACCAAGAGGGACCTCCTCCAATTGAGCAACCATGGACACACCAAGAACACCAGAGTCTGCAAAGGGAGTACGAATTTCACAGGCAACTGACGCTGTCCCTTGAAGATTGCTACATGGAATCTGTTGAGAGGCAGGCGATGTTCGAAATGTTGATTCACGTCTATGGCAGACGGTGAATTGAGGACGCTTCTGGAGGCTGTGTCTCTGCTACAAGGGTTCACTAGAGCAGAGAAACTCTGACCTATGGTGACACCGGTTTGAGGATACGGCAATTTCTGAAAAACAGCAAATACTGCGAGTATATATAAAATTTAATAAAATGCCATGTAATAAAAAAACGTTTGGCTGTGGGACCCACCGCTGTAAAAAAAAGAATAAATCTTCTCATCTTCCACATCCTTCTACTAACTATATGCAGAGGAGGCAAGATGGTTGAAGCTGGACCCAAAGTTCATCAAACTTCTCATCTTCCACATCCTTGTACTAACTATATGCAGAGGAGGCAAGATGGTTGAAGCTTGACCCAAATTTCATCAAACTGAATGTAGACGCGGCCTTTTTTGTGGAGGAAGGAGCTGGAGCTGGAGTTACCACAACAATTATTAGAGATGAACGAGGTAATTTCCTTGCAGCTGAATGTAAGTTTATCCCCTAATCAGCGGATGCAATGACATCAGAGGCAATGGCAATGAGAGACGGAGTGACCTTGGCAAATAGCCTATGGTTCCAGCGGGTTGAAGCGGAGTCTGACTCTCTAACGCGGTGATCAACTGCTGCTCCGGTCAGAGTACTTGGTGGGACATGGCGGCAGCGATATTTGCAAAATGCGTGGACATCTCTACCTTGATTGATAAGGTCAACTTTAAGCATTGCTTTCAATCAGCAAATCAAGCGGCGCATGTGCTAGCTAGTTTTAGTTATTGTAATTAAGTTTTTTCTTGTTGGACTGATGAGCCTCCAGATTGTCTGGTGAGCAAGCTCGTTGACGATGTATCTCTATTAATTAATCAATAAAGCTAGCCATGATGGCCTTTTCTAAAAGAAACTATAGGCTTCCAGATCACTTTTTTTCTTTTTATATGTGTTTTGGGTCCAGAAAATATGCCAATCCATCATGGGATGTAGAGTTGTAGACACGTGAATGAACAGTGTATATTGAAACACATCTCCCCTAACTCATGTAATGTATATCGTGAAATTCTCTTTGGTTCATAGGTATAGATGCACTCATTGTTTAAATACATATTTTAAAAAATTAAAAAAATATTGTTAGAGGTCTAGGGCAACATGGGAAATTACAGTGCCTTGGGGATTTCCTCAATAATAATCATGTGGATTTTGTTGGCTTCTTTGAAACCAAGAGAGAAAATATTGATAACCATATGCTTAATTCTATTGCGGGTGGTAATGATTTCTGTTGGCATTTCTTACCTACTATTAATACTGCTGGTGGTATCCTTGTAGGTCTCAAGAATAATCTGTTTGAGGTTATTGGTTTCATTAATAAAAAATACTGTGTGATTGTTACCATTAAAAACAAAGATGATAACTTCATGTGGCACCTTGTGGCTGTCTATGGCACTGCATATAATGAGTTTAAAATTGAATTCATAGCTGAGCTTCATGAGGTTATGAGCTCTTTATCTTATCCTGTGCTTTTGGGTGGTGATTTTAATCTTGTTAGATATACTACTGACAAGAGTAATGGGGTTATCAATAATCAGTTTGCGTTTCTCTTCAATGATTGGATTAATAAATGGGGTCTTATGGATATTAAGGTAGCGAATAGGTGTTACACCTGGAATAATAATCAGGATAACCCTATTTTTGCTACTATTGATAGAGTTTTTGTGACCACAACGTGGGATACACACTTCCCTCTATCTGTCCTTTCGGCCCTTCCAAGGGTAGGAAGTGACCACACCCCACTGATTTTAGACACCAAAGCCAGGAGGGTTACCTCCCCGAAAGTTTTTCGTTTTGAGAAATGGTGGCTTGACCAACCAGGTTTTAGAGATCTAGTGTGTAACATCTGGAATACTACTCCCAGTGCGGGTTCAGCCATTGATACCTGGCTTAACAAGACAAAAAATCTGCATAAGAAAATTAAGGGGTGGAGTATTAATGTGGAAGTTGATCTTAAGAGAAGGAAAAAAGATCTTATGCAAGAGTTTGATATCCTAGATGTTTTTTCTAAAACTAATCGCATTGATGATAGTGATAAAGCTCGCATGAATGAGATTAGGAAGGAACTTGATGCTATTTGGCATAAGGAAGAGATTGCCTTGTGGCAAAGATCGAGAGACCGTAGAATTAAAGATGGTGATAAGAATAATGCATATTTTCATGCATTGGCTAACCATCGACATAGGAAAAATCATCTGTTTGTATTGAACGGAGAGGATGGTCCTGTGCATACCACTAAAGAAATGTTAGAGGTGGCCACTACCTTTTACAAAAAAAAAATTTGCGCATGAACATACACATAACATTCGTTTGGGTCCCTCTTTCTGGAGGGCGGAGGAGATGGTCACCCCTGAGGAAAATGAGATCCTCCAGAAAAATTTCTCTGAGGAGGAAATCAAGGAAGCCATTTTTCGCTCATACGCTCATGGGGCTCCTGGTCCGGATGGCCTCTCCTTTCTTTTTTACCAATCTTTCTGGGGGCTAATTAAGGAAGATTTCATGGATATGGTAAGGGATTTTGAAGAGGGGAAGCTAGATATCCATAGGTTGAACTTTGCCTTAATTGTCCTGATCCCTAAAGTGGCAGATGCTAAAGACATGAAAAACTTCAGGCCTATCAGCCTCGGTAATTGTGCGGTCAAGATCTTTTCTAAGGCCATGACTAACAGGGTATCCCCTATTGGGGATAGATTGATTTCTCCCAACCAGACATCTTTTATCAAAGGGAGATTCATCCTTGAGAGTGTGGTCTTAGCTCATGAGATTGTTCGCGAGGTTAAAAGATCTAATACCTAGGGGCTTATTCTCAAATTGGATTATGAAAAAGCCTATGATAGAGTTAGCTGGGATTTCTTATTTGAAATGCTTGCTTCTAGGGGTTTTGGTTCCAAGTGGATCTCCTGGATTAGGAAAATTCTTGAGCGTAGCACATTTAGTGTGAAGATTAATGACACCATTGGACCTTATTTTCTCGGGGGAAAAGGTCTTAAACAGGGAGATCCGAGCTCTACCTTGCTGTTCAATTTAGTTGCGGATGTCTTCTCTAAGATGCTTAGCAAGGCGTCCCGACAAGGGCCGTACTCCGGGCTTCTGCCTAATATTGTACCAGGAGGGATCACGAGTCTGCAATATGCGGATGATACCCTGCTGTTCCTTGAAAATTCGTGTGAGAAGGCCCGAAACTTCAAATGGATTCTTTCTTGTTTTGAAAACTTATCTGGCATGAGGATCAACTTTCATAAAAGTGACTTGTTGACCATCAATATTGATGAGGATGTAGCTAAATCTTTTGCTCAAATTTTCTGTTGTGAGCTTGGTTCCTTCCCAATTAAATATTTAGGCGTTCCCCTTCACTACGAGAACCTGAAATGAGAGGACCTGCAACCTATTATAGACAGAATTATTAAAGGCATTTCTGGGTGGCTTGGGAGACCTCTGTCTTATAGAGGGAAACTAATTCTGTTTTGCGCTTGTATTGTGAGCATCCCGGCCTACTTGATGGCTGTTATTAAATTTCCTAAATGGGCTATTAATGCTATCAATACTCAAATGGCTCATTTTTTCTGAGGGAATGTGGATGAGCAACGTAAATACCACTTGGCTAACTGGGGCCTCGTCTCTCGGAAAAAATGTTTTGGAGGTTTGGGTGTTCCCAACCTCAAAGAATTCAATATGGCCTTATTGGCATCCTAGGGTAAGAGATATTTTGATCAAGGAGTTAAAGATTGGAAGAGGATTATTGACTTTAAATATAATACTAACTCTCCAAATATTCTGTGGGCGAAATCGGAATCTGGCTCTCCTTTTTGGAGAGGAGTCACCTGGGCTATAAACGTATCTAGAAATTTTTACAGATGGAAAATAGGAAATGGAGTGAATGTCAAATTTTGGCAAGATATCTGGGCAGGGGATTGTTCCCTCAAAACACAATTCTAGGATATTTTTGACATCTGCAATCAAACAGATTGCACTGTGGCTCAGGTTTGGGATGGGGAGAGTTTGAAGCTATCCTTTAGAAGATGTGTAGATGTAAATGGTATGGCTAGATGGTACCAGCTGATTGATACGATTAAGCAATTCCCTTTGACTGAACATCCTGATACTCCAAGTTGGATGTTGGAGGCAAATGGGAGCTATTCAGTCAAATCCTTTTATAAAGCTATTAATTTTGGAGGGGTGGTTTCTGCCATTGATGAGAAACTCTGGAAAGTTTTGTGTCCGCGTAATATACATGTGTTTCTCTGGTTGTGTGCTTATAACAAGGTTTTGACTAGGGATAACCTTGCCAAGCGCAGAAATGTAGATGATCTTACATGTCTTTTTTGTTGTGAATTGAAATCTGTCCAACACCTCTTCTTTGATTGCATTGTGGCAAAATGTGTGTGGGGGCTGGTTGCTGAAGGGTTCCATATCAATCAGATTACTTGTTTTGGTGATATATGTGCTTTATGGCATTTGCATAAGAAAAATACTGTGCTTAATATGGTGACATATGCCTCCTTATGGAGTATATGGAGACTGAGAAAAGAATTTTGTTTCCAGGGTCGAACTTGGAGAGGGTTGGGTTGTGTTCTTGTGAAACTTCATGGCTTTCTACAACAGTGGGCAGTTCTCTGCGACGACACTCAAGCAGCTCTCCTCCGACAATTCATACTGCTGCTGGACCGACGCCGTGGGGAGCTACTGCGCATCGCATGGAGATGATGCTTCCCCCAACTTGAAGGAATGCTCCGTAGAGGCTTCAAGTCTTTTGCTGTTTTCTTTTCCTGTTGGGGTTCTATAATAAATTTGACTCCTGATGCTCACTCTGGCAGTTTGTGGCTGCTCTTGGGTTTTAGAGGAGTAGGGTGGTAGTTTGCAGCTGTGATGTGCCTGACATATCCTGAACATTGTCTATCGTTGCTTCATCTATAAAAATGGAGCAGGGGGGAGACCCCTTTCTTTCAAAATAAAAATTTAAAAAAATTGAGAAAAAAAATCCCGCATACACATCCGGACATTATATGTTGTGCACAAAGTTTCGGTGAAAAGGGGATTCTTTTGTGGCTTGTGTAAAAAGACAATTTTCGATGGTTGATTATAACTGTTCACGAGACATTTTTTTATCTTTTTATACATGCCACAAAATTTTCTTCCTTTGCGAAATTTTGTGTGCGAACATAGAATGTCCGGATCTACACGTGAAATTATTGTTCTGAATTTTCTAATATATTGAAATATATATATACAACTATGAGCCAAAACACCACTCTCATGTATATCTACCTTCTTTATGAAATAATCCTTCAACAACCCATCTCCTTATAAGACCTTTCTTCTCGATAATAGTATCTTCTGGAAATATACCAAGGCACAAGAGGCAGGTTTTCACAAGAGAAGGCAGATCAAAGTAACTAAGTGACAATATCTTCATTATACTTTCAACACTACGATTCCGTGCACGTTCAAGTGCACGGCCAATTAAATCTTTCACTTCATTCCATATATCTGCTGTTTTCTGTTTGCTAGCCAACAGACAAGAAATTGCAATGATCGCCAAAGGCAAGCCACTGCATTTTTGCAAGATTTGATTAGAAACATCTTGAAGGTGAGAAGGGCAATGTTCTTCGTAGTCGAATAGTCTTCTATAAAATAATTGTCTAGAGTGCACAATGTCAAGAGGCCTAATACCACAAACATACACTAGTGGAAAACATACCTTTGATCCGAAGCATTAGTCCCGGCTGGGTTTGGGCCCGGGGCTAATGTTATCATTAGTCCCGGTTCCAACGGCTAGGAGCGGACGGGGGCACGACCACCTCTAGTCCCGGTTCATGAGTGACCTCTAGTCCCGATTGGTAGCACCAACCGGAACTAAAGGGGTTGCGGCAGTGTTGCAGCAGGCTGGGCCCCCTGCGAGCCCCTTTAGTCCCGGTTGGTAGCACCAACCGAGACTAGAGATAGACCTTTAGTCCCAGTTGGTATCACCAACCGGGACTAAAAATACCCCTATATATAGATGCTTCTTCCAGCCCGAGCCCAAGCTCTCCTTTCTCTCCTCTCTGTTTCCTTCCCCTATAGTTCGAGCTCATCATCCATTTTTGCCAAGATTTGTCAAGATTGGAGGCACCCCATCTATCCAAGGGTTCTAAAAGGTTAGCAACTTCATCCTTTCATCTCTCATTGCTAGTTTAGCTCGTTTCATGCTCTATAAGTATAGTGATTTGTGGGTTTTAGTTTGGGAGTAATTATGTTGGAGTTTATTTGATTTATATGCAATTTGAGCTCAAATTCACTTCTTAGTTTGCATATGTGTAGGTGTGGTTTACTTAGTGCCTTCCCGTCCCCGTCCTCGTCCTCACCGCCGTCGATCGCCCGTGCCGTCCCGTCGCCGGCACCACCTTGTGGTGAGCCTCTTGTTCTTATCCTTTTTGTAAAAATAATAATCTTATTTAGATAGTTACTTGTATAATTTTCTTACTTGTATGATTGTTTGTTATATATAGTGCCATGGTTTTGATATCCGTCCCCGTCGGCCCTTGTCTGGTTTATGATTCGGATGTGGTATATTATCTTTTATAACTATTTTGTTTCATTTCGTGTTTATGACAATTATGCCCATCAAGTTGACAAAGATATTTTTATCTAGGAGGTATCTGAACTGGAAATTGCAACCGACCCTCTTGTCGAGAAGTTAAATTTAGTTGAAAAAGAAAACGATTATTTGAAAGAAAAATTGAAAAGAATTGAAGAAGAGAAGATGAAATTGGAGTTGTATGTTGCCGATGTCGTCGATGATCACAAGATCAAGATGGATGCAATGCGCTTGAAGCTCAAGCTTCATCCGACACTTGATAACCTAGACTAAACTGCATGATGTGCTCACATGCACGTGCACAAGGCACATGACAAGATTATTTCCAACATTTTCCCTCCTAATCTTGACATGGTGGCTCACCCAAATTTTCATGAATGACGCCTTCACAGCGCCGAGCTCCACTCCATATCATCATCGACGTTGTCGCAGCGCCAATCATGCGCACCGTGCTGTCGACGACGTCGTCACGGCGCCGAAGTCGACATCACCACTATGGCGTCGACCATGCCATCGCAGCAGCAGTCACCACACCGTCTTGCTGCAGCATCACGTTGCAACTTTCGTTGGCTTCGCACCCACTAGTACAAAACAGGGCATCGGTCCACCCCTGAGAAGCCCATTAGTCCCGGTTCACTCACGAACCGGGACCCATGGGGGCATCGGTCCCGGCTCGTGAGGCCAGGGCGCCGGCCGGGCCTCGTGGGGCATTGTTCCCGGTTCGTCTGACCCCTTCTGTCCCGGTTCTAGACACGAACCGGGACCAATGCGCCTCGCTCCTGGCCCACAACCATTGGTCTCGGTTTGTGGCTGGAACCGGGACTAAAGGTGACCCCTTTTGTCCCGGTTCCAGCCACGAACCGGGACCAATGCGCCTCGCTCCTGGCCCACAACCATTGGTCCCGGTTTGTGGCTGGAACCGGGACCAATGGTTGGCCTATATATAGCCCCCGCCCGCGAGCAGAGCAGTTTTTTTGCCCGGCCGTGGAGAGCTTTTGTGGTGCTCTAGCTCACCTCCTATGCACATGAGGTGTTCGATGAAATGCCCGAGCCACACTTAAGCTTTCTCCTCTCGAAGCTCCTTGTCCAAGCTCCATTTTCCTCAAGATTTGTCTAGGTTTGGCGGTCCGTCCTGTCCCGTCCCCGTCCTCACCGCCGTCGATCGCCCGCGCCCATCTCGGCGCCGGCAACACCGTGGTTAGCCTCTTCTTCTTATCTTCTTTCTAAAAGAAAAAAGTTCTTATTTGTGTGTTTTAATTAGATGCTCTAGAGAGTTATATGTTGTTCAATAATAAGAACTATATAACGCACGCAGATGAACCGGCAATGGATGTACGGTGACCGACGCACCTCCGAGTATATTAAGGGCCTGCATAATTTTCTCGAAGCGGCTGAGGCAAACAAGCAGAATGGTTTTATGCATTGTCCATGTACTGTCTGTGAGAATACGAAGGCTTTCTCCAACTCTAAAACCCTTCACTTCCACCTGCTTGAGAAGGGTTTTATGCCACACTATAATGTTTGGACCAAGCACGGAGAAAGAGGTGTTATGATGGAAGACAACGAAGAAGAAGAGGATGATGACAACTACCCGCCCCCTGAATACGGTGATGCTGCAATGGGGGAAGCTGAAGATCAAGAGGAACCAGACGATGTGCCCGATGATGATCTTCGCCGGGTCATTGTTGATGCACAGAGAGAATGCGAAAGTGAAAGGGAGAAGTTGAAGTTCGATCGCATGTTAGAGGATCACAAAAAAGGGTTGTACCCAAATTGCGAAGATGACAACAGAAAGCTCGGTACCACACTGGAATTGCTGCAATGGAAGGCAGACAATGGTGTATCTGACAAGGGATTTAGTTCGCTGCTGAAAATAATGAAGAAGAAGCTTCCAAAGGATAACGAATTGCCCGGCAGTACGTATGAAGCAAAGAAGGTTCTATGCCCTCTAGGATTGGAGGTGCAGAAGATACATGCATGCCCTAATGACTGCATCCTCTACCGCGGTGAGTACGAGGATTTGAACGCATGCCCGGTATGCGGTGCATTGCGGTATAAGATCAGACGAGATGACCCTGGTGATGTTGAGGGCGAGCGCCCCAGGAAGAGGGTTCCTGCCAAGGTGATGTGGTATGCTTCTATAATACCACGGCTGAAACGTCTGTTCAGAAACAAAGAGCATGCCAAGTTGATGCGATGGCACAAAGAAGACCGTAAGAAAGACGGGAAGTTGAGAGCACCCGCTGACGGGTCGCAGTGGAGAAAAATCGAGAGAAGGTGGGGGGACTTTGCAGGTGACGCAAGGAACGTATGGTTTGGTTTAAGTGTAGATGGCATTAATCCTTTTGGGGAGCAGAGCAGCAATCATAACACCTGGCCCGTGACTCTATGTATCTATAACCTTCCTCCTTGGTTGTGCATGAAGCGGAAGTTCATTATGATGCCAGTGCTCATCCAAGGCCCTAAGCAACCCAGCAATGACATTGATGTGTACCTAAGGCCATTAGTTGAAGAACTTTTACAGCTGTGGAATGGAGAAGGTGTACGTGTGTGGGATGAGCACAAACAGGAGGAATTTGACCTACATGCGTTGCTGTTTGTAACCATCAACGATTGGCCTGCTCTCAGTAACCTTTCAGGACAGACAAACAAGGGATACCACGCATGCACACACTATTTAGATGACACCGACAGTATATATTTGGACAAATGCAGGAAGAATGTGTACCTGGGGCATCGTCGATTTCTTCCGACCAACCATCAATGTCGAAAGAAAGGAAAGCATTTCAAAGGTGAGGCAGATCACCGGAAGAAGCCCGCCCTCCGTACTGGTGATCACATACTTGATATGGTCAATGATTTACAAGTAATCTTTGGAAAGGGTCCTGGCGGACTATCTGTTCCGACTGACGATGCGGGACGCGCACCCATGTGGAAGAAGAAATCTATATTTTGGGACCTACCCTATTGGAAAGACCTAGAGGTCCGCTCTGCAATCGACGTGATGCACGTGACGAAGAATCTTTGCGTGAACCTGCTAGGCTTCTTGGGAGTGTATGGGAAGACAAAAGATACACCGGAGGCACGGGAGGAACAGCAACGTGTGCATGAAAAAGACGGCATGCATCCAAAGCAGTATGAAGGTCCTGCCAGCTACGCTCTTACCAAAGAAGAGAAGGAAATCTTCTTTGAATGCCTGCTCAGTATGAAGGTCCCGTCTGGCTTCTCGTCGAATATAAAGGGAATAATAAATATGGCAGAGAAAAAGTTCCAGAACCTAAAGTCTCATGACTGCCACGTGATTATCACGCAACTGCTTCCGGTTGCATTGAGGGGGCTTCTACCAGAAAACGTTCGATTAGCCATTGTGAAGCTATGTGCATTCCTCAATGCAATCTCTCAGAAGGTGATCGATCCAGAAATCCTGTCAAGGTTAAGGAGTGATTTGGTGCAATGTCTTGTTAGTTTCGAGCTGGTGTTCCCACCATCTTTCTTCAATATCATGACGCACGTCCTAGTTCATCTAGTCGACGAGATTGTCGTTCTGGACCCTGTATTTCTACACAATATGTTCCCCTTTGAGAGGTTCATGGGAGTCTTAAAGAAATATGTTCGTAACCGTGCTAGGCCAGAAGCAAGCATCTCCATGGGCCATCAAACAGAGGATGTCATTGGGTTTTGTGTTGACTTCATTCCTGACCTTAAGAAGATTGGTCTCCCTCAATCGCGGTATGAGGGGAGACTGACTGGAAAAGGCACGCTAGGAGCGGACTCAATAATATGTAGGGACGGGCATTCTTGGTCTCAAGCACACTACACAGTTCTACAGAATTCTACCTTGGTGACCCCGTATGTCGATGAACACAAGAATATTCTGCGCTCCAAACACCCGGAGCAGTGTGACGACTGGATTACATATGAACACATCAGGACTTTCGGCAGTTGGTTGCAAACACGTCTCAAGGGTGATAACACTGTTTCTGATGAGCTGTACTCGTTGGCCAGGGGACCATCTTCGACTGTATTGACTTACAAAGGGTACGAGATAAATGGGAATACATTTTACACGATCGCCCAAGATCAAAAGAGCACCAACCAAAACAGCGGTGTCCGCTTTGATGCAGCAACCAAGAGGGGAAATGACACATATTATGGTTACATAGTGGACATATGGGAACTTGACTATGGACATGATTTCAAGGTCCCTTTGTTTCAGTGCAAATGGGTCAATCTGTCAGGAGGCGGGGTACAGGTAGACCCACAGTACGGAATGACAACAGTGGATCTCAACAATCTTGGGTACACAGACGAACCATTCGTCCTAGCCAATGATGTGGCGCAGGTTTTCTATGTGAAGGACATGTCTACCAAACCGAGAAAAAGAAAAGATAAGGAAGCGAATACATCATACGATGAGCCAAAGCGCCACATAGTTCTTTCAGGAAAAAGAGACATCGTGGGATTGGAGGGCAAGACAGACATGTCTGAAGATTATGAAAAGTTTCATGAAATTCCTCCCTTCAAAGTCAAGGCTGACCCAAGCACCCTGTTAAACGATGAAGATTATCCATGGTTACGGCGCAATAAGCAAAGGACACAAGTGAAGAAAAAGTGAAGACTTTCTCTCCACAACTATATCATTGCAGTTACATGTGAAGAAATTAAATGCCTTTTCTAACAGATGAGTTTTCGTCCGAAACCCTGATACTTCGAAAGAGATTGTCCGTTTTGTACACGAAGTGCATCCAGTTTTTGCCGTAACCCTCTCAACTTTTTAGCACATACTATGTGGGTGAAATGATGATACCATGCCAACTTTCAACCTGTTCAGAGTTCATTTGTAGTGCTTTTCAATTTCAGGGTCATTTAGCTTAAAAAAATCAGTAAATGCATGAAAAATAGGAAATGAAGTCAGAAAGGGTTGAAAATTGATGATGTGGCTTTGAATGGTGCATTTTGAACACACAAAAAGTCTGGAGTTCAAATAAGTTCAAAAAAATGAAATCCCTTTGTAACAGATGAGTTTTCGTCCGAAACCCTGATACTTCGAAAGAGATTGTCCATTTTGTACATGAAGTGCATCCAGTTTTTGCCGTAACCCTCTCAACTTTTTATAACATGCTATGTGGGTGTAATGATGATACCATGCCAACTTTCAACCTTTTCAGAGTTCATTTGAAGTGCTTTTCAATTTCAGGGTCATTTAGCTCAAAGAATGAACTAATAGCAAAAAGAATGAACTAGAAAACCTTTATGAAACTCTAATAGCAAAAATAATGAACTAAAAATAATTAATTAAAAAATTATGTTATGATCAACTAAAATAAAACTATAATATTCTTCAATAGCAAAAAGAATCAACTAAAAAGCTTTTATAAAACTCTAATAGCAAAAGGAATCAACTAAAAATATTTTATAAACCTCTAGTATTTATGAAACTAAAATTATATAAAATTTATGCAACTAAAGTTATCAAAGTATTTTTTGTTCAAAACATTAATAGCAAAAAGAATTTTCATAAAGAATTTTTTTAGAAACTTTAATAGCAAACTAAAATAACAAAATCTGTTTTTGGTTAAAACAGACATTTAAAATTACCTAAAAATTACCAAATTGAATATAATGATAAAACACAGTAATATTAAATAGCAGGAAAAATAATCACTCAAAAATCTATTTTTATAGTAAAGTTATTCACAAACTAGTGATTCACACCAATTTAAAAGAATTCAAATTTAAACTATTCAAATTTGGAAACTAACGACACTAACAGAAAGTTTATAATTTTTGTGACCTAAAAGCAAAAAGAATCACTGAAAAACTGTAAGTAGAAACAAAAGAAAATAAATAAAGCAAAAAAGAAAACAAAAAAAGTAGAAAAAAATTAAAAAAAATGCCGCCTAGTGGGCCACCACGGCCTGAATACGACTAGAAACCCAACCATCTAGTTGGGCCAGGATTCAGGCCCGCAGAAGGCCCACAAGGTCCAGAGGCAGAGGTGTGTGCGATTAGGCCCGTAAGCCTGCTGTTGAGAGGATCTCGAGAGGGCTGGCGCAGCAGCGCTTATAAACCACTCTCGAGCCCTCTCAGCTAGCGAGGTGGGACTAAACTTTTGGCCCCGGGCAGCACCACCCTTTAGTCCCGGTTGGTGGCACCAACCGGGACCAATGCCACCCTTTAGTCCCGGTTGGTGCCACCAACCGGGACCAAAGGTCTCTGCTTCCCGCCCTTTGGGCTGACGAAAAGAGACCTTTGGTCCCGGTTGGTGGCACCAACCGGGACTAAAGGGTGGCATTGGTCCCGGTTGGTGCCACCAACCGGGACCAATACTGAGTGTATATAACCAGCACTTGTGAAATTTCACAGTTTTCATCGCCACTTCGCCCGACGACGCCGACCTCCTCGACGCCGCCAGGCTGCCCCGACGCCGTTCACCGCCCACGCCGTCGCCATCGCCAGGCCCCTGCCCCGTCGTCGCCGTCGCCGTCGCCGTCGCCGTCGTCGTCCCCGAGCCCGTGGCCCTGCCCCGCCCCGGAGCCCACGCCCCTGCCCCGTCGTCGCCGTCGCCGTCGCCGTCGTCGTCCCCGAGCCCGCGGCCCTGTCCCGCCCCCGAGCCCACGCCCCTGCCCCGTCGTCGCCGTCGCCGTCGCCGTCGTCGTCCCCGAGCCCGCGGCCCTGCCCCGCCCCCGAGCCCACGCCCCTGCCCCGCCCCCGAGCGCGCCCGGCCGCGCCCCTGCCCCGGCCCGCCCCCGCCGTCTCCGGCGCCCTCGCCGCCCCCGCCGTCGCTGTCACCTTCGCCGGCCGCCCCCGCTGTGAGCCGCCGCCGCCCCCGCTGTGAGCCGCCGCCGCCCCTGCTCTGTGCAATTTTTTTTATATATATATGTTGATTTTTTTTATATGATGAATGTTTTTGTTCATATATAATGTATATATGTATGTGGCTATATGTATGTATGGATGGATGTATATATGATGTTTTTTTGTTCATAGCATTTTTTTGTTCATATATGTATTTTTTTCATATATCTGGCTATATGTATTTTTTTGTTCATAGCATTTTTTTCCATGTATGTATGTGGCTATATGTATGTATGTCGCCGTCGCCCTCGATCTCCTACCCCCTCCCGCCCCTACCCGACAAACTCTCGAGGCCACCCAAACCCCTAGAAGAAAACTCCGGTAAATTCGACATGAGGGGGGACGTCGGACATATCGGGCGACCAACTCTCGAGGCCACGCAAACCCTAGAAAAAAAGCGTTGTCGATCTCCTACCCCCCCCCCTCCCCTACCTGACAAACTCTCGAGGTCAGCCAAACCCCTAGAAGAAAACTCCGGTAACTTCGACATGAGGGGGGACGTCGATCAACCCCCTCTCGCCCGACCAAACACTCGAGTCCACCCAAACCGGGACTGAGATGTGATAGGTAGTATTTTTTTTGTTCATAGAAAACTCCGGTAACTCTCCAACATGAGGGGGGACGTCGATCGATCAACCCCCTCTCGCCAAACCGGGACTGAAAAAGCGTTGTCGAGGCCACCCCAAACCCTAGAAGTGTTGTCGAGGCCACCCCAAACCCTAGAAGCGTTGTCGAGGCCAACCAAATTTACCAAGTTAAATGAGTTAAATGAGTTAAAAGAGCGTTGTTGAGGCCACCCCAAACCCTAGAAGAGTTGTCGAGGCCACCCAAATTTACCAAGTTAAAAGAGCGTTGTCGAGGCCACCTCCCCGATAACTTCTACATGAGGGGGACGTCTGACATGACATGAGGGGGGACGTCGGACATCGGACATGAGGGGTGAGCGTCGTTGTCGTCTACCCCCTCCCCGATAACTTCGACATGAGGGGGGACGTCGGACATGACATGAGGGGTGAGCGTCATTGTCGTCTACCCCCTCCGGTAACATAGATAACTCCGGTAACATAGATTTATCAAGAATGCCCCCATTATGGATGTGCACAAGTTGATCCAATTTTTTTTTGATCTCATCTATATATATTCTTTTATATGTCACGTTGTCTGTCAAAGTATTGAAGAAATCCATGGCTTCATCATTAGCCGGAAGTAACATGTGTATGATGCTATGAAGCTCTTCAAAGTTGTTTTGGAACGGAGTTCCGGATAGAATAATTTGCTTTTTGGTACGAATTTCAGCAAAGGCCTTCCAAATAGCGATATTCGGAAGGCTCTTGCTGAACTTCGTACCAAAAAGCTAATTAATTATCCTATCCGGGACTCCGTTCCAAAACAAATTTCACCCTACCGCCAGAGGAGGATCCGAATAAGCCCGTTATAGAGCCACTGGTCAAGGCGTGTGCTCTTAAGAAGATGGCAGATCTATTCAGGAGGTGGAAGGAGTTGAAATCAAAGTTTGTCGACAAAGGTGAGACTCCAAAATTCATCGGCCGATTTGAGAAGATAAGAGATCACTGGCCCGCATTTGTGGCCTACAAGACATCAGACAAGAGTAAGAAAATGTCAGAGACAAACAAGAACAACGCTGCAAAGAAGCAGTATCACCATCACACGGGGTCAGGTGGCTACCTCAAAGCCCGGCCGTTGTGGGACAAAGCTGAGAATGACCTGATTGCTAAAGGGGTCGAACCAGAGACATTGAACTGGCCAGACCGTTCAAGGACTTGGTTCTTCGGGGTTGGGGGAACTTTGGACCCTGAAACAGGGAAGTGCCGTTGGACGGATGAGCAACTTGCAATACCCGTCACGAAGCTTCAGAAGTATATCACCGCAGCGCAGGAAGGGACGTTCATTCCCGACAGAGAGAAGGACGAGCTGACTGAGGCCCTAGGGAATGCTGAGCATCCTGGACGAACACGAGGCACACCAGGCTCCGTTCCGTGGAAGTTTGGGTTTCCCGACGCAGGCGGTTACAGAAGCCGGGAGAGAAAGAGGAAAGCGGAGCTGAGCGACATGCAGAAGATGAGTGCAAGACTACAAAAGCTAGAGGAAGCTGAGAGCCAGCGAGCTGCCGGCCAACTATCTCAGCGGCACGAAGCTACCCCAGAAGCTACCCCGCCATGTCAGCGGAGAAGCATCGTGGCTTCCACGGAGCCCGTTCAGACTGACTTCACGGAGCCTATCTACCCCGTGGATACTATCACGGAGGCTCAAAATTGCGAGCTTATGACGAAATGCCATAACCTCACTTTCAAGGCGGCTCTCGGCTCTGTTGCACCTCCTCAACCCAACAGAACTTTTCACTGCCTTCCGATTCCACATGACTATGCTGTTGTGATGGTGGATGAAGTAATGGAGGGATTTGAGGAGCTCGAGCTTTACCACTCTACAGGTGAAGGGGAGAATCAGCTGGTTCGTGCTCTGAGGAGTACATGTCTATGGCAGAAGGAGTACATCAAGCTTCCAAACTGGACGCCTCCACCTCCTCCTCCTCCTCCGGCGAGTCAGGGCACTCCGCCTCCTCCTCCTCCTCCTCCTCCTCCTCCAGCGAGTGATCACGGCACTCCGCCTCCTTCTCCGGCTCCTCCGACGCGTGAGGGCACTCCGCCTCCTCCTTCGCCTACTCCGGCGCGTCGGAGCACTCCGCCTCCTTCTCCGCCTCGTCAGCAACGACGGAAGAGAGACGCCGCCGCTCCGGCGGCTAGCAGTACAAGCAGAGGTGGGAGGCAATTCAGATACGGTCCATCTCTCAAGCCTGTGGAAAAGTTACCATATGAGAGGACCGAGCAGGAAAACGAGGACATATGTCGTGCCCAAGTGAGGGACCATTTTGCAAAGAAAACTCCACCTCCGAAGGAGAAGCTAGATCCGGTGAAAGTGAAGCGCACTATCGATGCCCTGAAGCGACCACCACCGCCTCCGCCGGATTCCAACTATGACCGCATAATTACTAGGACACATGCTAAAGCGCAGCAGTCGGGAAGTACTTCCAGTGCTGCAAGAGCGAAAAAACGAAGAAGTGGGAAAACAATTCCCCAGCTCGGCGAACAGGAGAAGCAATCGTGCCCCCCGCTCAAGGTGTCTAGCGATATCGCTAATCATCCGGTGCTACTGCCCAGTACCACTCTTGATGATTACCTGCCCGATGATGTACAGTTTGAAACGGCTGAGGTAGTAGACGTCTTTAGATACGAGCATGGGAAGCCTCTCGTCAAACCTGATCATCCTCATCTAACAACGATGATGCAAAAATTGCATGACTGGTACATGGAAACCTGCAGGAAGTCTGGGAAAGACAGTTTGTTAGTCGGAATTAAAAAAGAGCATGACTTCCCTGGAGTCGACCTGCTGCCTGTTGAATTTGTGGAGTTATTTCAATTATACAATCAAAAGGCCCTCGACAAACAACTCATGACTTGCTACTGTCTGTAAGTATTACTTCTATAATTAAGTCTCTAGCTCAGCTCGTTCATTGCATGTATATATAATTATCCTCACTATATTATGCAGATTGAAGATGGTCGAATGCCAAAAAATAGGAATCTTCGACGTTGGGTTCATTAGCCCAAATACCGTAAATGAATGGTCGGTACGAAAGGCGGCTGAAGATACCGAGAACAACTTACTACAAACGTTCCTTAAACATCAAAACAAAAGGGAAATACTCTTTCCTTACAACTTCAAGTGAGTGTTACTGTCTTCTGCATATTCGGTTCCGCTTACTCGTGGTTAAGTAATGTAATTGATGAGTTATGCGTGCGCAGCTTCCACTATATTCTGCTATCCATTAACCTTGACGGGGCATTAGTAACTGTCTTAGACTCGCTCCGTAAAGATCCCAAGTATTATGCGGACATGACTGCAATGCTCCAGAAGTAAGTTCAATCAATACCGGGACCATATCGGCAACTTTCGTTCATTTCCTGATATCAAGTAATCATTTTCTTTGCCTACCAGGGTTTGGAAAACGTTCACCGCTAAGGTTCCGGGTCTGAAGAAGGAGCTGCGATTTACACACCCCAAAGTAAGTAGTACTAGCTAGTTCCGCGCATCTCTCATTGATTCTAGTTTCATCAATACCATTATCATGCTTGCTTATCAGTTTGATTGAACTCTATTCTCGTAAAGTGCTTGTTGTAGGCACCCAACACTCATTTATGTGGATACTACGTATGCGAGTTCATTCGCTACTATACCTCTGAACGGGCCTCCTCTGAGAAACAATTTGAAGTACGTAAACAATATTCACAATTTTATTTTATATATTACCATCAATTGTGTTGAGTTTCATTCATATATATGTATTGACCCCTTCTTTAAATTAGATCTGGCAGATGCGGTATGAACTCCTACCACATGATCGCATACGAGCAATTCAAGAGGAATTGGCGGGATTCTTTCTTGACCACGTCATACCTGAACAAGGAGAATACCATGTGAAATTGAAATTGTTGTAAGGGATGTTATATATTGTACATATGTAGCAGCGTCGGATAGATATACGAAAACTTGTTGTTCGACCAAGCACGAAGAAAGAGATGTCACTTCTCTCTATATATGTTCATGACGATCTTGTGTAATTAATGGTTTCCTTTATTTGCTTACTAGCTAGCGTCGAGTTCTCTCTATATGTGTAGTAGCTAGCGTCGACCAAGCACGGAAAAAGAGAGGTCACTTCTCTCTATTAGCTCGCTAACACAATATGAAACCCCTAAATTAACCCTCCAAAACCCCAAAACCCCCCCTTCCAAAAAAAAAGAAAACCCAGCGACTGCGAGCTGCTGACGCGTGGCCGCCTTTTGGTCCCGGTTGGTGTTACCAACCGGGACCAAAGGTGGAGCCTTTAGTCCCGGTTGGTAACACCAACCGGGACTAAAGGTCCTCCCTTCCCCGCCCCAGGCAGCGCCACGTGGAGGGCCTTTGGTCCTGGTTCGTAAGCAAACCGGGACTAAAGGTTTTGGGTATTAGTCCCGACCCTTTAGTCCCGGTTCCAGAACCGGGACTAAAGGCCCTTACGAACCGGGACAAATGGACCTTTTTCTACTAGTGACTAGCTCTCCATGATGACGATGGCATCGCACCACCGTCGTCTCCTCTTGCGGCATCACACCGCAGCCACATGTTCACGCGGGACGCGGCATCGCACCGCTAAACCCCTCCTTGTCGTGGATGACGTCGTCGCAGCGCCGGTCACCACCACTGTCTCCATCTAGTCGTGGTCGACGCCGTCACATCGCCGGTCACCACCACTGTCTCCATCTAGTCGTGGTTGACGCCGTCGCAGCGCCCATCACCACGTCCTCTTGCCGCACACGGCGGCCACTTCTTTACGCGGATGAAGCCTTCGCGACGCCAATCCCCACGTCGCCGCAACGACCCATCTCGCGGATGGCATCACACCAACCTGATCACCACCGCCGACCGGCTTCACGCCGATCCTCATGACGGCTGTTACAGTATATGTGGATTGCACTAGCCCTTTCCATCAGTTCGGACTTTTGGTTGCGTTGGCTAATGCATGAAGCTTAACATGGTATCGGAGCTAAGGTCTTGAGTTCAAGTCCTGGCTTTCGCAATTTATTTAAAAAAATTGCTAGTAGCCCCCTTTGTGTCCACGTAGAGGCCTCTTGAGTCATACGTGAGTTTCGCGCGCCGTCGCTCTCTTCCGGTTGCACGTGTTGACTTATCTTCCCCGTCACACGTGAGAGGGGGTGTTACAGTATATGTGGATTGCACTAGCCTTTCCATCAGTTCGGAGTTTTGGTTGCGTTGGCTAGTGCATGAAGCTTAACAACGGCATCGCGCCGCCGTACCTCCCAACAGTGTCACACCGCTGTCTTCTTGTGGCAGCTTCGCACCACCACCGGCCACCAGCGGCATCGCGCCGTCGACAGCCTTCACCTCGCGCCGACGGCCTCCATCTCACATGGAGTCCGACGCGTCGTCGCCGCCGCAGCCGTAGCCTCCGCCACCGCCATGCAGGCTCGGATCAACAAGGCTCTGTTGTCAATTGATGGCGCCGCCTCCTCGCAGCGCCGCTCTTCTTCTTCCTCGGTGTTGCCTCACACAACCCACTCTTCTCACTTTGTGTCTCTCAAGAACACATGAGAACACACACACACATAAACCAAGGAGAGAACGGCCGCTAGCTTTGCCGAGAGGCTCTCTCTCCATGGTGAACACATTGGCTACATCTTTTACTCAGCCCGCACGGCCTCTCCCCTCTTTCATTTACTCAATGCAACATATATACACAGGAGTTGGCTACATGCACGCACTATCCCAGCCACTGGCGGAGCCCTCAGGTGGGCAGGGTATGGCAGCCGCCATACCTTGATTCTGAGTAAAAATAAATTTATACGTATGTATGTTACGGCTCCCTGCCTCACTAGTTGGTTTTGATCGGTAGCAGTTTTACACTAGAAGATGAGATGTGCTGACACATCCAGCTAGTTGGGCGTGGAAAGGAATCGATCGAGAGACACCCACAAAGCAGCAACCGATCTTATCTCAAGAAAAAAAAAGCGGCAACAAGTCGAGGCGTCGAGGTAGAGAACGCACGATCCAATCGAGACGCGTCTCCACCCACTTCTTACTCCATCCGATGCCCGACGCGACGAACCCTAACTCGCGCAGCGACGGTGGCGACGGCTGGCCAAGTCGCCAGGACAAGGCGAGCGACCGCGACGTGGCAGCCAACGGCGGCTGGCCAGGTTGCTAGGATGAGGCGAGTGATCGCGACGGGGTAGCCAATGGCGGCTGGCCAGGTTGCTAGGATGAGGCGAGTGATCGCGACGGGGTAGCCAACGGCGGCTGGCTAGGTCAACAGGACTAGGCAGGCAGCCACGACGGGCAAGCAAACGGTGGCAGCAAGCTGGGGGCCTAGAGGCCGGGGCAGCAAGCGATAGCAGCGCCAGTGGCAGCTCCAGCCGGGACCTAGCTAGGAGCCTAGCGGGCGACAGCGCAAGAGATAGCTTCTTTGCATGGGTCTTCCAGACACCATTGAAAGCTTCATTATGGATATGTTTTAGGTTGTTTTTCTATTGAAACATGCCTACATTTTCATTGTATTTGGTTTAGCGTTTGTAATGTGTATTAACTCTTTAATTTGCATCAAAATAATTTTTTTCTTAAGACTTCGCCACACCTTAAAAAAAAAATCGTCCTCCGCCTCTGATCCCAGCCACCACACTCGGCCACCAACACCACGCACGCAGGACCCGGCCATCACAGCCGGCCACTAACTAATCCATGCACTACACATTTACTACATGCATCACGTCCGCCACTCGCGCACGGGCCTAGCCATGAAGATAGCTAACAACTCATTCATCTAACTAACTGGCCGGATCACCCAGCTCCTCTTGATCGTGCACCTCGTCATGCTCCAGCTTCGTCGCGTCTTGCCGCTTCTAGCGGCATCGCCGTATCACACGGCGCCAGCGGCATCTCTCCGCGCTCGCCGCATCACACGGCAGTTTTGGCACCTCGCCTCCTTTGCATGCCTCCGCTCAAGCTTCATCCGACACTTGATAACCTAGACTAAACTGCATGATGTGCTCACATGCACGTGCACAAGGCACATGACAAGATTATTTCCAACAGAAGAATCCCAGGTCCTCACTTCTCATTTGTCTCTAAGACCACACCCTTACACAATCCGTTGTAATGCGTGCATTCGCCGGTCTTGTTCCAACATATGGATTGTAAGAGCATCTACAACCGGACCTTGCAAATCCGGTCCCTCAAACGCCCGCGGACGCGTCCGGGCACGTCCGCGGACACTGACCGGTCACGCCTCAAATATTCTCGTTGCATCCGGACATCTCATATTTCTTCCTCAAATCCATACAAAAGCATGCAAGTAAATAAAACCTACGTACTACGTGAAGAGCTATCTACTCTTCGTCGGAGATGTGGACGATCTCCGTCCCCTCCGGCGGATAGATGTGCGCGCGCCGCAGGTCCGCCCCCTCCGGCGCTGGCGCTGCTGCCTCCTCCACCCCCTCCGCCCCCTCCGGCACCGGCGCTGCTGCCCCCTCCGCTGCGGCTTCCTCGGCCTCGATCTCGGCCTCCAGCTCGTCGAAGAGGGCGTCGGCTTCCGCCCGCCTCTGCCGGATGAGCCGGCGGTTGGCCTCCACCTCGGCCTCATCCCGGATGGAATCCAGGATGGCCTACTGCTCCGCCATTTCGTCCGATTGGGCGATGAGGAACTCCGCGTCCGCCTCCGCCATGGTCAAGCCGGGAGCCTCCTGCTCCGGCTCCTCCTCCTCCTCCATCGCCTCCGGCTCCTCCTCCTCCGGCAACTCCTCCTCCTCCACCTCCTCCTCCGTCTCCAGCGAGTCTGGAGGGAGACCCACAGCGATGCGGGCGGCGCGGCGAGCGTAGTACTCCTCCTCGATTTGTCGGCGCCACTCCGGCGTCAGCTGCGTGTAGGTGGTGATGAGCCGGCGGACCATCCTGACGGAGAGGGAGCAACGAGAGGAGGCGGAAGGGCTCGGCTGGCGGCGGAGAGAGGGAGGAGGCGGATGTGTTAGGGCTGGGGGGGCACCGGACGGCTTAAATAGCCGGCCCCGACCTCGGGCGGGGAGGCTGAGCGGCGCCACGCGGCGCCACACGGCATTCGCACCGCGGCGACGGTCGAGGCGCCCGTCGGACCTTCGGGTTTCCCGGCGAGTCCGTGTGGAGCCACGCCGTCAGTCCGACGTGGCGGGCGTGCCCGGGCGCGTCCGGGCGCCCCCATACCTGCCTCATATTTGGGCTGGATATGGGGGGTGCCGGTCAGCCCGGGCGTTTGAGGGCCGTTTGAGAGGCCCGTCTGGGTCAAAAAAAAGTGACCGGACACTGACCGGGCGGCCTGTCCGGGCGTTTGAGGCGGGTTTGAGAGGTCCGGTTGTAGATGCTCTAACTTTGCTGTTATTGTTACCAAGCAAATTCAAGCGGTTCATATCAAGAGAAGGAACACTAAATTTACTAACACTAAAATAGTTGTTACCGAGTTCTTTTTGTTTGCCAAGTACCGTAACATGGGATCATGGCAAACACCATGTAAGCCGAATATGGCTCTCTCGGTAAACAGAAAGACACGTAGGCCCATCCTTTTTTTCTTGTTATTAAAGCGTTGTATTTACTACTCTTCTCGTTTTGTGCTACCGTTGCTGCTGGTTGCCAAAAATAACAATCACGATGACATGGATATGGCGTCGTCTGCTCCACGGATGTATAGTCCAAGTAGGTTAGGAGTTATACACCGAGTAGCTAGGATTGATTTTGTACTACTCGGATCAAAGCTGTTAGGATTTAACTAGTAGAATGCCCGTGCATTGCCACGGGCATTTGAAAATGTTTTGCCAAAGTTTAATATAAATGTAATGCATGTTCAATTTCGCATGTATAAAAATAGAGTCTACATTTACTTGAAATCAGGTATTATTTGAAATCCCTGTTACTTGAAATGTGATAAAAACTATAATGTGGGAAGAATCTTAGGTGAGTCTATGTCATCAATCAGTGCCTATGTCAGTCGATATTTCCAAATCATCCCATCAGATCCAAATCCATCAGTTCTATCTCTGATACATAAATGTGAAACATATAAATTATAAACATGATATTTTATATTAAGCATGTAAACAAAAGTGAGACTAACTAAACTTACACAACCTTATCCTCACCGCAGTTGGACTGACATCAGACGATTTGCCTCTCATGAGCCCATTCGAGATCCAAGGGACCACAATGATTCAAGGCCAAAATTTTCCTATACTCGGCAATTCATCACGATAGATATGCGAGACTGCGCAAGGGGCCGGGGATGTGCCACGCCGATTCTTCAGATCACTCTTGATGGATGGTTGTGTGGCCGATGGATTGATGTACTGATGTTGTTTGACACATTTTTATTTTCTTTTCATCATAATAAGCTTAAAAAAACCTCCTAATACCTCCCTTATACTTTTTATTAAAAAGTTGCATATCAATACGTGCAGTAGACACATGATGGTAGCAAAAAAATGTGTATATGGTTACATGCATAAACTAACTAATGCCTGGATTACTGTGTGGCACGTGTATGCATGACAAAGTTAGAGCATCTACAACCGGACTTTTTAAATCCATCTCAAATGCCCGGGCAGGCCGTCTGATCAATGGCCGATCACAAAAAAAGCGACTCAACCGGATCTCCCAAACCGCAGATAAACGTTTGGGCTAACCGACACCCCTCATATCCAGCCCTAATGTAGGGCGGATATGGGGCGGCCCAGTCACGCCTGGGCACGTCTGTCACGTCCTAACTGACAAGCCCGGCCCACCACCAAACCCACCGCTATCCCACAAAAACCCTAATCTGGCGTATCGCTCCGAACTCTAGCTCACTCTCACTCGCCTCTCTCGCTCCGTCCTCTCCTCTCCCTCTCTGATTCCAATCCAATCCAATCCGATGCCGAGCTCTGACAGCCACTCCGGCTTCGACCCCGACTACGACGAAGCGCTACCCCTCCACATTGCCTTGGAGCAGTCCAAGGTGGACACCGACGGCAGCCCCGGATCCGCGGCATCACCACAGCTCCCGCATCGACATTGTGCGGACACCGGAGCTGGACACCCCCGGCCCGCACGCAGCTCCGCCAGGACAACGCAGTCCGCACCGGCCCTGCGCCGTCTCCTCCCCCCAACGTCCGCTCCTCCACGCGGGCAGCAGTGGGTGCTATCTCCTGCGCCGCCGACCCGCACGTGCACTCCGCAATCAAAGGCACGCGCTGCCCGCCGCGAGAGGCAACGAGCAAGTGAGAGAGACGCGGCGGAGCAGTCCGCGCGCCGCCGCCGCGGGGTGCAGGCGAAGCCCGACGAGGACGAGCGGCTCCGCGCATGGGTCTATCGTCGGTCCCTCACGACGGCGGAGACGGATGCTCGCCGCCTACGACGGAAGAATGCGAAGGCGCTCTGGTTTGATATTGAGCAGTCGGAGCGCGAGGCGAAGGAGGCAGCTGCGGAGGTGGCTCAGGTCGCCAAATTGAAGCGGGAGCAAGACATGGCGGTTCGTTGGATGAAGGGCTGATCGTCCTCTCCGACTCCGACTCCAACGACGACGACGGAGACAACTGCACCTCTTCCTCAGACGACCAAGACCCTCCAACAGTCGTGGACGCCTACATTTGCGCCGACGACCGGAAGGGCAAAGGTCCAACGAAGTGATGAATCTCCGCCGTTCCCGCCCTTAATTTCTAGTTATTGAGTACTCTAGTACAACCTGCCCGTATGTGAACTTTGAGTAGCTTTTGGTGATCGGAATGTGCATATCTAGATCCGTTTCATAGTATGTGCGATGATTTATGTAATTTATCTTCACGTTGCATGATTAATATGGATATATGATGTCCGATACGAGGAATGCGGATATGAAGAACATAACTTAGAACGTGTCCGATCAATGTCCGCGGACGCGTCCGGACACGTCCAACGAGCGTTTGAGGGGCCGGATTTGCCAACCGTGGCTGTAGATGCTCTTATGCCCGTGCTCTTAGAGTCTTAGTGCAGGTAGACATCAAATGAGGCTAAGTTTGGCTCCGCCGGCAGTGTAGGCTGGGTTCGTATGTGCGTGTCCTAATATCAGTACAGTAGACATGTACGCATACGTATCTACATATAATCAAATATCCGATTGATGGTGTTACCGTATACTATGTGCTTAGCCAGAAATAAGAACCATTGAATCTCATCGCAACAACCGAACTATACGTCCAGAGAAATCGGAACAATCGAACGGGTCCATAAGCAGATGGCTAAAGAGAAAAATCTTTAGCTTTCTGTTCCTTCTTTTATCTTAGTGGCTAAGTCTGTGCAGTTTTGGCCTTGAATCGTTGTTGTTCCTTGGATCTGGAATGAACGTTGGATGTATAGGCGCATGTTACACAAGGCAAGTCACCTGATATCAGTCAACCGCAGCTACTGCTCTCACTTTCTCCTCTCACAGCCGCTCCCCTATCCTCTCTCTCAGCTCAGCCGCTCCTCTCCATGGCGCCTCCCCTCCCCTTGACATCGTCCGACCCCTCCTCTCCTAGCCACGGCGTTGACCGACCCCTCCTCTCCCCACCTGGGTAGCAAGCCCACGCGCCCGCCGGTATGGCATCATGTGCAGCCAGATCCGGTCGGTCGGTGCAGAAGGGTTCGCCGCTCTTCGTTCGTGTCGGACACGCAGCTGGCCTCTCCGGATGTGGGCGGGGCGACCTCGGGCACAGCGGTGCGGCGCGGCAAGGAAGAGAGACGCCGGCCTCGTCGTCGGCCCCGGTCTTCTACCCAGCCGAGCAACGGAGCATAGTCGCGCAGCCACGCGGTCGATCTGCATGATGAGGCCATTCCAGGCCGATTCCCGGTGCGAAGGTGTGCACACCGTTGCGCGGAGGGCGACCACAACGGCACAACGGCAACTCGACCTTCTGCTCACCGTACCGCCGCACACCAGTACACCACGCCTATGGCAGAATTAGAGGTAATCTAACTTTCAAGCACGGCTGTACATTTGACCCATATCAACACAACCATTAGCATTCATTCAATCATTCTTTAGTAATTTGTGCACTTTTAAAGTGATGATCTTAGATATTGATATCAGTGAAGATCTTGTTATGCTGTCAGTTGATGACCGGTGTGGTATGGAGCTAGATGAGACTGACCCTGCTGTCTGGCTTAAGTTGGAGGCTGCAACGGAAGAGTTCATTCAGAAAAATTTACAGACTTTAAAGAATGTTTGTGAGTTTTTAGTTCCAAGATATCCCTGCCATTTAGAATTGTCAAATCCCTGTCATTTAGAAAAAAAATCGGGCTTTAAAGAACAGAAGTCTTCTAGAATTGTCAAATTCCTGTCATTTCCAAGATTCAGTTCGTCGAATTCAGGTTTGTTTTGAGAAGTCCTCTAGAATTTTCTAGAACTGTCAAATCCCTGTCATTTGCAAGTACTCAAGTGAAAAGAGATCCCAAGAGAGTGGACCTGCTATTGTTAAATCTTGTGATGTGATTAAAGATGACATTGCTGCTGAACCTAGTGACACCGCAATAGCTGATGTGTCTAACAGTAATTATTCTCTGAATTTCGACAGTGCAGACTACTTCTTTTCATACCTATGCAGCTTTATCTCGCCTCATAATTTGAGTTTATTTGTTTGACTGATGCTATTTGTAAAATTGTAATTGCGCTTACAAATAATGCCCCTTGATTTTGCTTTCTGCCTAGACTAACTCTGTCTACGACCTCTTGTATGTATTTTTCCCATGTTTATCTAAAATGGTTTTTGTTCCTTTATTTTTTTAAATAACCAAACAACTTTCTTCTACTTATAAAGAGTGCTGGAGCTCATGGACTTGCTTAAGAAAAACTATCTATAATTTCTAACCTTAGATAATAGGTGAGCTACTGTGTCTCGGGTATACAATGCAAACTTCCAGACCATAAGGTAGATATGCAATGATTTTTTCTTACTATTACCGTGTTTTTTCAATTTATCAGCTCCAGCCCGAATATCCGATAGTATTTGGGCTGCAGTTGGCATCTCTGTAGATTTTTCCAGTGTCCTTTATTGGTGGTTCTATGATGTAGTCCGGATGAAACTAAATGCATGCATTGAGAAATAGAGTATATAGCTAGATAAAGGTAAAACAGAACTTGACGTGGTTTTCCATTGAGCTGAAGAATAAAATAGACCACATATCTGGGAAGATGATTGAATGGGACAACTTACTCACGGGCCCGAGCTTGTATAGTAGTATACAGGGCAGTATTACTGATAAATGTAGCAGAAATGATTTCCTCTAATTTAGCATTTTCACCAAGGCCACCAGTATTTTTACTGCATTTCAGAAATACAAAGTAACAATTTGGGCAATGGTGCCAAAAATAATTATTACATGATCTGCTTCCTATTTTACCCAATGTGAAAACATAAGCGACATGTTGCAACATGATTGAAAAGAGGCAACTGCCACAGGGGCCTGTTTGCCATTTTTTTTGTTTTGCCAAGGTCTTCCCTGTAAAGGGAGATATCTATATTTGTTTCTAAATGATATGCTTTAATCACATGCCCTCTTCTCTTCTGTAGAAAAATCAGAGGTCTATCAATTTATGTATATAGTGGGTGATCATTTTGGTAACTTAATTTGAGCAACCTAATTTCGAAACGTAATTTGAGAGACATAAATGCAAATGATGTTAAGATCAAGGGCTTTCCCGTGAGTTCAGAACCAGCAATCAGTTGATTGTTAACAGTCAATATGTATGATTATTTTTTCTAAATGTTTTTCTTTTCCTTTTCGTGTGAAGGTATGCGGTGATAAGGTTGAAGATGGATTTAAAACTGATGGAGTATCATTGCCCTACTTATGAGCAACTCTTTAATTGCCTGATTCCACTGCCACAAGGCTATAAGGTCAGCAAATTATCCTTTCTTTCAATTTTTTTCGCCATCTCCTCACCATATGAACATATATCTTCAAGCTGAACCACTTGAAAAACGGTAATCTGGAAGAGCCTGCAAACAAATATCACGCAAATAATGCCTTTGTAAAAACACATGGGATGGGTCATGGGTCTTTTGTCACAATCACAAGGAAATGCTTTTTGTTGAAATTAATGTGCCATCTTTGGCTCATATGGACAGCCTTAGTATGTTAGATCTAGTCCAAATTTAGATAAAGTGAAGTAGAATACACTATTCACAAGCAAACTTAGCTATGAAAACATATTAGTATATGTGCAACAGTGACAGCTTAATTAACATCACCTTCAGACGGGCTAGTTTATTTCACTAAATAAATGGATTCCATCAACAAATCCAAGGAAAAAGCAATTTACCTTCATGTTAGTGCAAGAACGTCATAAATGGGCTATTATAAGATAGGCGGGCGTGAAAAATGAGGAATGCAAATATATGTTCCGTCAAAGATTATATATTATTGAAATTTTCCTCAATGGTAAAATACAGGAGTCTGAAATGCACCTACAACCAAAACACTTACAACGGAAATAATTGCATAGCTGCTACCACCAACGCATAAACAACTGCTAGATGTCAGGATATCGGGCATGATACTGACTTGAATGGTAGTAGTTATAAATTATATTGTAAGCATGAGCAGCAGTATCATGTGAGCATGAGCATCACTAAGAGATTCTCATGCATATCAGAAAAGAATTAAACACAGCGTATGAAGCCATGAAACGTAGAAAAAACCCGGCATGCTTCATTTACTAAAGGGCAAACTTAAGTCAACACACAGAAAGTCGTGGTAAGTATACTTCATACCCAAGTGCTTTGCGCTAGCCTAGCACACAATTCTCATACATATTTTCACAGCATGGAAATGAAAGCTTTGAGTCTACCGATTGCATTAGTACAGACATAGGAAGAAGGTGGTACGATCGCAGGGAAGAGCGTGGCCCACAAATTGTCTCACAAACATTAAGAATATATTACTGTACCGAACTGATAATGACTAAGAGGATTAGGGTGAAAACCTACAAAGTATATGGAGGCGTCCTTGCTCCTCCTTAGAATGGAGATATCACGAGGTGAAAATTGCGGTACAACAATTAAACATGATGACGATGCCATTAGCTGTGTGAAGGTTTTAACTCGACCAATAAAAACAGAATTAACAACTCTAAACTCTATAGGATCATATAACATATAAAATTGGTCAATAAAAGTACCTGATCCCAAAATATATCTTCCCATTCATGTTCTCTAGTTTTACGTGAATTAGGAACATGTTCTAAGAGAAGAGATATCCAAGCACAGGTGACAAGCTGAAGCTTAGTATGTTACGGTATAAAGATCATTGGTAGATGGAAAGTTCAAGCAAAAGTACATGAGATCAGCGTTGAAAAACAGTAATATGCAAGAGAATTCAACAAATATCACAAACATAATGCCTTTCTTATAAACAAAAAGTTGTATGTCAAACAATATAGTAATTAAATTCTCCTCAACGGAATAAAACATGAGTCTAAAATGTACTGACAATCAATAACACTTTCGAAAGGCGATACACAAGTTTATTAAGTGCGGAATTCAGCCTGTCAAGACTTCCTTATATACGATGTTCTTCATCGAGTTCTGTAAGGACACGACAGATCTTTTTCGCTTCTTTGATTTACTGCTTTGCTTCTTGCCCTTCTCCTTCTCTTTCTCCTTTCCAATGAGGATCTTTATGTTTCTCTTCGCGGTCGCTCGAGACAACGCGACATAGAGTTGACCATGAGAGAACACTGGAGTAGGTAGGTACACGCCGACAATCGGATGGTCTGCCCTTGAGCCTTGTTAATCGTCATAGCAAAGCTAAGCCTTAAAGGAAATTGCTTCCTCTTGAACTTGAATGGAAACATGTCGTTGTCAGATGTGCATAGGGGTATCCGAGGAAGACCCTCCTACCCGCATGTTGTCCAATCACTATTTCTGCGTCAATGGCGTTCCTCTCGAAACCTCGAACAACAAGCCTCGTGCCGTTACACAGTCCATTAGCCGGATCAATGTTCCTCAGAAGTATGACAGGGCAGTTCAACTTAAGTTTGAGTGCATGCGGAGGCAGACCGTTGGGAGTCAATCCGTTCAGGAACTCGGGAGCGTAGTAGCCATATGAGTTGTCCTCTGCACTGTCAAAGCTATGGTAGATTATTTCTTCTCCCTTAAAACGCTCTATCATGCGTATGTTTATCTTGTCGACGTTGTCGTTTGTGGTGGAGAGGATTGCGCGAGAAGTCATGTAATTGGGATCGGACATGTTGTCATCTAGACCAGGAAATACATGGTCAATCAGCTTCTCCAGGTCGTCCACCTCACTTGTGCACGGCACACACATATCTTCAGGGAGTCGTATGTTGCCTTGATTTTCAGCTTCCTCGATGCCATTGCCTACCCTAAGCAAGTAATCCGCAAACCACGTGTCATTATGAGCCCTCATGTTGGTGACGAGCCTTAGCTGGCGCATACCCTTCCAGAGGTGAGAACTTCGGAGGGTTGCATCGATTATCTGACCCTGGGACCCCCTCCTGACGACTGGAAGCACCTGCCTGAAGTCCCCGCCAAAAACAACAGTCTTTCCTCCAAAGGGTCGGTCCCGTCTTCCCATGATGTCGCGCATGCTATTGTCCAGTGCCTCGACCGCCTGTCGCTTAGTCATGGTGGCCTCGTCCCATAGTATCAACGAGGCCATCCTTAGTAGCTTTGCGGTCCCACTCTGCTTGGTGAAGCTGCACGAGGCACCATCGTCACAGGTCAATGGGATCTTGAACCTCGAGTGGGCAGTCCTTCCTCCAGGCATGATAGAAGCGGCGACGCCAGACGTCGCGGTAGCGATAGCGATGTTGCCCTCGCTCCGAACCTTGGCGAGTAGCGCCCTGTACAGAAAGGTCTTCCCTGTACCTCCTGGGCCATCAACAAAGAATACACCTCCATCACCGCGGTCAACTGCTGCTAGTATCTCGTCGTATGCAACCCTCTGCTCCAAGTTTAGCGACGATGCCAATTTTGTGTCGTTCACGTCAAACTCAACGGTGGATTCATCGATGCTCGGAAGAGCGAAATCAACTATATCTTTACCCATGGACTGCAACATACCCCTAATGTCCAGCAACACCATTTGCTCCACCTCATTCGGACACGCGTGTGATCGACGATAGTCATCAGACATAGGCTCGAGGTGCCTATCCCATAAACCGCGCACATCGCCTGGCTCGCAATGCACCAAGATTGTTGCGAAAAGCCTCCTGGGCGAAGACGGCATCGTCCACTGCCCTGCCTCAGTAAGACAATCGTCGAGCGTGTTGTCTGCCTCGATGAGTCCCAACCTCTCAGCAGCCTCTCGAAAGCTCCCACATAGCCTGCCATCCACGGTGAGCAGGTCCTCGAAGGATGTCTTGCCTGAAACATGGTTTAGCAGCACACGCAGATGGTATCGCTCACCCTCGGCAGGATTGGCAGACACGATTCGACCTATTTAATAACGCTCCACCCGCGGCCTCCAATACTTCTTACCCTTCTGCCATGTGAAGCTTCCAGGAAAATCCTTATACAATATATTCCTAGCCCACGGGTGGTCCTGGTTAGCCTTGAAATATTCCGTCAACATGGATTTTGAAGCATTCTCAGAGGCGACGACATTGGTCAAGTCAGCTTGCTCATTGAATGCCACCATGTGCATATTCGGGAGATGAAGAGGCAACTGTAGGACAGACGGGGAGTTGGCCCATAGGGGGAAGCCAAATATCCTCCACATGGCCTCCGGTGGAGTAACCCACCTCGCGTCGACGTATCTTTTGATCTCATCAATGTTACCATCGGCGTCGGGCTAGTCGATGCTGAAAGAAGTCCTATCGTGGCCCTTGTATATGTACTTGATGGCCTTTATGCTGGAGCATACCTCAACGTTGATGTGGCAATTGAACATCCGTAGAAGGTAAGGGTTATAAGGCACAACCCATCTGTTGTCCAACATTTTATCCCGAACCTTAGCCCTTTGACCGTCGTCTCTACGCCGATAAACCGGGTATGAGTCCTTGCCCTGTGCCGTGTTTTCATTGAACGCTCGAGGGTATCTGCACTTGCACTCGTTCTGTTGCATGCACACATTTTTGGGGTTGAGAGCACCGCAAGGTCTGTGCATCATATGTTTGACGACCAAGGCATAGAGTTCCGGATACTTATGCTTGTCTGGGAGCTCGGCCATACTGCTCTGGAACGACAAGCTTATAGTTCGAATCCATGATCAACAGAAAGTGTGCGTGGGGGAGGCCCCTCTTCTGGAACTCGACTACATATTAATACGTCTCCAACGTATCTATAATTTATGAAGTATTCATGCCATGTTTACAATAATTTTATATGATTTTGGTATGATTTGATTAGAACTAACCCGGACTGACGCTGTTTTCAGCAGAGCTACTGTGGTGTTGTTTTTGTGCAGAAATAAAAGTTCTCGGAATGGGTTGAAAATTTACGGAGAATATTTTTGGAAAATATAAAAAATACTGAAGCAAAAAGCTGGGCCAGGAAGTGACCGAGGAGGCCACAAGCCTGGGGCGCCCCCCCTAGGGCGCGTCCCCCTGGTTTGTGGACTCCTCGGGCACCGCCTTGACGTGAGACCGACGCCAAAAATTCCTATAAATACTAAAACCCCCAGAAAGAAACCTAGATCGGGAGTTCCGCCGCCGCAAACCTCCAGAGCCACGAAAAACCAATCGGGAGCCCGTTCCAGCACCCTGCCGGAGGGGAAAACCATCACCGGAGGCCATCTTCATCATCCCGGCGGTCTCCATGACGAGGAGTGAGTAGTTCACCATCGGGGCTGAGGGTATGTACCAGTAGCTATGTGTTTGATCTCTCTCTCTCTCTCGTGTTCTTGAGATGACACGATCTTGATGTACCGCGAGCTTTATTAATATAGATGAATCATATGGAGTTTTCTCCTCTCTATCTTCTTGTGATGAATTGAGTTTTTCCTTTGAAGTTTTCTTATCGGATTGAGTCTTTAAAGGATTTGAGAACACTTGATGTATGTCTTGCGATGGGATATCCGTGGTGACAATGGGATGTTCTATTGATCCACTTGATATATGTTTTGGTGATCAACTTGCGGGTTCCGTGACCTTGGGAATCTATGCATAGGGGTTGACACACGTTTTCGTCTTGACTCTCCGGTAGAAACTTTGGGGCACTCTTTGAAATTCTTTGTGTTGGATTGAACATGATGGATCTGAAATTATGTGATGCATATCGTATAATCAAGCCCATGGGTACTTGTGTTGACATTGGAGTATCTAGGTGACATTAGGGTTTTGGTTGATGTGTATCTTAAGGTGTTATTTTAGTACGAACTCTAGGGCTGTTCGTGACACTTATAGGGTTAGCTCATAAGATTGATCAGAAAAGATAACTTTGAGGTGGTTTCGTACCCTACAATAATTTCTTTGTTTGTTCTTCACTATTTGTGACTTTGGAGTGAACTCTTTGTCGCACATGAGAGATTTACATATGATTCAACTATGTCAGTATTGTTGAGAGAACTTGCACTAGTGAAAGTATGAACTCTAGGCCTTGTTTCTAAGCATTGCAATACCGTTTGTGCTCACTTTTATCATTAGTTACCTTGCTGTTTTTATATTTTCAGATTACAAAAACTTATATCTACTATCCATATTACACTTGTATCATCATATCTTCGCCGAACTAGTGCACCTATACAATTTAGCATTGTGTTGGGTGTGTTGGGGACACAAGAGACTCTTTGTTATTTGATTGCAGGGTTGCTTGAGAGAGACCATCTTCATCCTACGCCTCCCACGGATTGATAAACCTTAGGTCATTCACTTGAGGGAAATTTGCTACTGTCTTACAAAACTCTGTGCTTGGAGGCCCAACACGAGTATACAAGAAGAAGGTTGTGTAGTAGACATCAAGCTCTTTTCTGGCGCCGTTGCCGGGGAGGCTAGGTAAGCGGCACTCACATCCCGTCAACGAAGCTATTTTCTGACGCCGTTGTCGGGGAGGTGAGTGCTTGAAGGTATATCTTTAGATCTTGCAATTGAATCTTTTAGTTTCGTGTTTTTCACTAATTTGGTTTTATAAAAGAAAACTACAAAAAAAATGAAATTGAGGTTGCCTCATATTCTTCATCTTTTTAATGTCTTTCGTGAAAATGATGGAAAAAAAATTGTGCTCAAATGTTAGAAGAAGAAGTTATTAAAATGTTTGGCACTAAATCTTTGTATGATAAGCATGATTGCAATGTTGTTGGTATGAATTGCTTGAATATTCATGATGCTAATGATATGCAATGCTTCAAGCTTGGGGATGCTATGTTTGATGAAGATGATATGTTTAGTTCCCCAAGTTTTGATGAGCAAATTTATTATGATGAAAGCATGCCTCCTATTTATGATGATTATTGTGATGACATGTATGCTATAAAGAATAATGATAACCATGAAACTTGTCATCATGATTTTAATTTTCAATTGGATTATGCTTCACATGATAGTTATTTTGTTGAGTTTGCTCCCACTACTATTGATGAGAAGAAATATGCTTATGTGGAGAGTGACAAATTTTTTATGCTTGTAGATCATGAAAAGAATGCTTTATGTGCTAGTTATGTTGTGAAATTCCTTCATGATGCTACTGAAAATTATTATGAGGGAGGAACATACGCTTGTAGGAATTGCAATAATATCAAGTTTCCTCTCTATGTGTTCAAAGTTTTGAAGTTATGCTTGTTTTGCCTTCTTATGCTAGTTAATTCTTGCTCCCATAAATTGTTTGCTCACAAAATCCCTATGCATAGGAAGTGGGTTAGACTTAAATGTGCTTGCCATGTGATTCATGATGCTCTCTTGCATGTTTCAATTAGTATTCCTATGTGAGCATCATTGAAATCATCATGCCTAGCTAAAAGGCTTCAAAGAAAAGCGCTTGTTGGGAGACAACCCAACACTTTTCCTTTCTGTTTTTGTGTGTCCACATGATTAACCTACTGTATAATCATGTTTTATAGCTTTTGTTTCAATAAAGTGCCAAGTAAATCCTTTGGGACAGTGTGGATGATAGTTGACTTGATTCTGTGCAAAAACAGAAACTTTTGACTCCAGTACAGGAATTTTCATTTTTTCCTGGAGCGTGATAATGATCTGAAATTTTTACACAGTCTTAATATTCAAATTATTCAGGTTGTCCTAATTTTTCAGAAGTTTTAGAGAGAAGGAAGTATAGTTACACTACAGATATTCACAGACTGTTCTGTTTTTGACAGATTCTGTTTTGCATGCATAGTTTGCTTGTTTTAGTGTTTCCATAGCTTATATTTAGCGGTATAAATTATGGGAATGATAGAATACAGTAGGTACCATGTGGGAACAATTATGAATCTTGTCTTGACAGTACCTAAGTGATTGATCTATCTTTATTACACTAACCTTTCTCACGAAGTTCCGTTAAGTTTTGTGTGATTGAAGTTTTCAAGTTTTGGGTGAGACACCGATATGAGGAGAATAAGGAGTGACAAGAACCTAAGCTTGGGGATGACCAAGGCACTCCCAAGGTAATATCCAAGGAAGACTCAAGCGTCTAAGCTTGGGGATGCCCCGGAAGGCATCCCATGTTTCGTCTTCAACATTATCGGTATATCTTACTTAGAGCTATATTTTTATTCGTTACATAATATGAGTTTTGCTTGGAGCGTCATTTTATTTTGTTGTTCTCTGTTAGGAGTTATTTATAATCTTGTTTTTCAATAAAAAGTTCCAAGAATGGCCTTAGGATGCTTGCATCGCATGTTTTGATATGTGCTGTGTAAAAACAGAAACTTTTGCTGTAGTGTTTGAATTTTCATATTTTACTGGAACGTGCAAAGTTTCTGAAATTTTTACAGAGTGTTTTCATATAAATTATTTAGCATGTCCTAAATTTTCATAATTTTTTGAGTTACATAAGTACACTGTTTTCATAAATTGCTACAGACTGTTCTGTTTGGACAGATTGCTGTCATAGTTTTGTTATCTACTTATCCTATAGTTTCCATAGCCTATATTGGTAGATATAAATTGTGGAAATGATAGTATACAGTACCTAATGTTTGAAAATTATTATGCAACTTGTCTTGGCAGTACATGAAGTGTTGATTTATTATTATGTGTACTAACCTATCTCACGAGTTCTTTTCGAGTTTTGTGTGGATGAAGTTTTTGAGAATAGGTGAAACCATGATATGAGAGGATTGAACGAGATACAAAAGCTCAAGCTTGGGGATGCCCAAGGCACCCCAAGTAAATATTTCAAGAAGTCTCAAGCATCTAAGCTTGGGGATGCTACGCATCCCATCTCTCTTCGTCAACTATCGGTTAGCCTATGTTGAGCCTAAATTTTTATTCGTTCACATTATTCGTGCTATTCTTGGAGTTTTATTTTTGTTTAGTTTGCTGTTTGAATAAAATACTCAGATCTGAAAATATTTATTGAGAGAGAGAGAGTTCTCACATAGCTACTTGATTGTTTGACTACTCATTGATCTTCACTTGTATCTTTTGAGAGTAGCTTGTCATTTTCTCTCATGCTTCACTTATACCTTTTTGAGGGATGAAATCTTTATGCTCATGTGCTTCATTTAAATTTGTTTGAGCTTGCCAAAAAGCATGGGCAATATATGAAACTAGTCCCAAAGTGATAGATATCCAAGGAGGATATAATAAAACTTTCATAAAGATCATGGGACAAATTAAACTTGATTCTTTGTAATAGTTTTGAAACATGATGATAGTAATATGTGAGTCATGTTAGTGAGTAATTATGTTTTAGTAGGAATATTGGTGTTAAGGTTTGTGATTCCCTATGCAAGTACGAAAGTCAATAGTTATGCAATGAAGTTATATCCTACTTGTGGTGCATTATTCGGTGTTAGTTATGTTCAATGCTCACTTATGTGAATTTTCGTTTCTTGGTTTGGTTGCTTCCCAATCTATTTGCTAGCCTCCATTTGTACTAAGTAGAAATACTACTTGTGCATCCAAAATCCTTAAACCAAGTTTTGCCTCATGAGTCCACCATACCTACCTATATGCAGTATTTCCATGCCGTTCCAAGCAAATTTGTATATGCCATCTCTAAATTTTCAAAATAAATTTTCTCTTTTGTGTGCCCGTATCGCTCATGAAACGGCGGGGAGTATCCAATATTTTTCCATGCTAGGTGTGTTATTCTCACGATATGTGTTGATTCACTATCATTCACGAGAAAGTGGCTGGTATTCGGGATGCCCAGTTCCATGCTCAAAAATCAAATCAAAATATAATGAAACAAAACTCCCCCAGGATTGTTGTTTGTATGGACGGTACCCGTGGATTCGGCTCGCCGTGGAGTGTGATTGATTGGTGGAGGGGGAGAAAAAACTTTACCATTCTGTTTGGGAACCGCCTATAATGTATCTAGCATGGAAAGTATTGTGAGCTACTTTGTCGTTTTCGTTGACAGGAAAAGCATGCCACTCAAAATATTTTTCTCTCTCAATTTAAACCTTGAGCTCTGGCACCTCTACAAATCCCTACTTCCCTCTGCGAAGGGCCTATCTATTTACTTTATGCAATTTTTATTTTTGCTTTGAGTCTCCATCTTCTCTTATAAGCACCAACTAGGGGGCACTATGATCGTACTTGAGCATTGGGCGTAGCTAATATTTGAGTGTGTTTCATGAATGGATAATGATTGTGCATGATGGGCTAGGGATAACTTTCTTTAGTGTTGATATTTTGAAAGACATGGTTGCTTGTTGACATGCTTGAGTATTGTAGTCATTATGTTAAAACTAGACTATTGCTCTGAATCATTTACAAGTCCAAATGTCCATGCTATACAAAGAAGAAAAGAATATCATGAATATATTAGGTAGCATTCACACTTCATAATTTTTTTTTATCATTTACCTACTCGAGGACGAGCAGGAATTAAGCTTGGGGATGCTGATACGTCTCCAACGTATCTATAATTTATGAAGTATTCATGCCATGTTTACAATAATTTTATATGATTTTGGTATGATTTGATTAGAACTAATCGGATTGACGCTGTTTTCAGCAGAGCTACCGTGGTGTTGTTTTTGTGCAGAAATAAAAGTTCTCGGAATGGGCTGAAAATTTACGGAGAATATTTTAGGAAAATATAAAAAATACCGGAGCAAAAAGCTGGGCCAGGAAGTGACTGAGGAGGCCACAAGCCTGGGGGGCGCGACCCCCCCTAGGGCGCGCCTCCCTGGCTTGTGGACTCCTCGGGCACCGCCTTGACGTGAGACCGACGCCAAAAATTCCTATAAATACTAAAAACCCCAGAAAGAAACCTAGATCGGGAGTTCCGCCGCCGTAAGCCTCCAGAGCCACGAAAAACCAATCGGGAGCCCGTTCCGGTACCCTGCCGGAGGGGGAAACCATCACCGGAGGCCATCTTCATCATCCCGGCGGTCTCCATGACGAGGAGGGAGTAGTTCACCCTCGGGGCTGAGGGTATGTACCATTAGTTATGTGTTTGATCTCTCTCTCTCTCTCTCTCTCTCTCTCTCTCTCTCGTGTTCTTGAGATGACACGATCTTGATGTACCGCGAGCTTTATTAATATAGATGAATCATATGGAGTTTTCCCCTCTCTATCTTCTTGTGATGAATTGAGTTTTCCCTTTGAAGTTTTCTTATCGGATTGAGTCTTTAAAGGATTTGAGAACACTTGATGTATGTCTTGCGATGGGATATCCGTGGTGACAATGGGATGTTTTATCGATCCACTTGATGTATGTTTTGGTGATCAACTTGCGGGTTCCGTGACCTTGGGAATCTATGCATAGGGGTTGGCACACGTTTTCGTCTTGACTCTCCGGTAGAAACTTTGGGGCACTCTTTGAAGTTCTTTGTGTTGGATTGAACATGATGAATCTGAAATTGTGTGATGCAAGTCGTATAATCAAGCCCATGGGTACTTGTGGTGACATTGGATTATCTAGGTGACATTAGGGTTTTGGTTGATGTGTATCTTAAGGTGTTATTTTAGTACGAACTCTAGGGCTGTTCGTGACACTTATAGGGATAGCTCATAAGATTGATCAGAAAAGATAACTTTGAGGTGGTTTCGTACACTACAATAATTTCTTCGTTTGTTCTCCGCTATTTGTGACTTTGGAGTGTGTCGTGGGAGCGAGCCTGACAGTAGAAGGTAGGGGTACGAAAGGAGAGGGCAGAGTCCTAGCTACGGCGAGGATGTACACACAGATGTATGAGTTCAGGCCCCTCTCATGGAGGTAACAGCCCTACGTCTCAGGTGCTCGGGAGCTTTCTGCCGTGTGGAATATGAGAGTTACAGGGGGTGCGAACCCTTGTGCCAGAGGGGAGGGGCGGCTTATATAGAGTGCGCTGCCCCTCATGAATGCCCGGCATCCAAGGGTCCGATCGTGGTAATGAAGGTGCGCGTTACTGGTAACGTAAGTAATAAATGCTACTAATGGAGTACAGCCAAACGCCTGCCCGTTGGCCTCCCTGGAGTGGCTTCTGGTCTTCTGCGGTCGACTGACTTCTAGTTCCTCCGAGTGAAAGGCAACTGTCGAGTGAAGGAAGAAACCTCCGAGTGGATGTTGTCGAGTGATTCATACGCCACGGTGATTTTAGTCGGAGACTTCCTTGTAGTCCGTAAGCTTTATAAGGTAATGTCCTTAGGTAGGGTATGTAGGTCAGGCCTATGACCCTACCCTAGGTACATATCCTCATCATTAGCCCCCGAATGGATCGGGCTTCGAGTGAAAAGGGATCGATGCGGGTTCTGATAAGACACAAAAATTCCGAGTGCATTTTAAGGTTTCACAGGAATCTGCGTCGACTGGAATCTTTGTCATTCACCCTGATCGATTCTGTCTTGAAATGTGTCCGAGTGAAGTTGAGCGCGGAATCAGGTCCGAGCGGTCAGCAGGGTCTTCTGATGCGACGGGTCGCTTCGTCAGGTCCGGATTTCACGGGATTCAAAAATTGGGTAAGCGCGCGCCGCGCGACGATGACGCAACGACTGGGGCAAGTGGGGGCACGACGCCTCGATTTTCGCGCCGTCATTACCGCCACGTACCACTCTTCCTCTGAAATCGGGATATCCAGAGATCTGGCGGGCCCGCAGGTCAGCGACTCACTCGGGCAGATATAAGATGTGATGGCATCGGGGTCGGTACAGTGTTCCTCCTCCATTCCCCTCTTTCTCTCCGCCTCCCCTGTTCCAAGCGCGCTGCTCTGCTCCACCTCGACAACTGCCGCCGCGATGACGAAGGCGAAGACGGAGAAGCTCGAGCGCGCCAAGAAGGGAGCCAAGGCGAAGAAGCCGTCGGGCGCCCGGCCTGCGGTGCCGCCAGGGTGGATCCAAGGGCATTTCATCCGGTCAACCGTCAAGGTGGAGGACGTCCAGAACCTTGTCGACGACGGGCTGATTGCTGAAGGGTCATGGAGGCTGTCGGAGGGGGAGACCGAGCCGGAGCCGCGCGAAGGCGAGCGAGTCCTCCTCCTCACCCACGTCGAGCAAGGTTTTTCCATGCCTCCCCATCCATTCATCTGCGGTTTCTTGAACTATTTCGGGGCGCAACTCCACCATTTTCCTCCGAATGCTATTGCGTATCTCGCTGCTTTCGTAACTCTGTGCAAATGCTTCTTGGGTTGTTCTCCACACTGGGGCTTGTTCAAACACATATTCACCATTCGGTCTCAGTGTGTCAAAAAAGCCAATCCTAGCGATAGCAAGACCCATGTCATCCAATTGTGCGGTGGCCTGGGACTCCAAAAGAGAGGTAGGAGTGCGTTTCCGTCAATGACTTTTCTGAATCTGTTCGGGGCTGGCAGTCGACATGGTTTTACTGCAAAGATGTTGCATCTCCCAATATGTCGACTGGCCTTCCCCCCTTCACATTGGATCGACCCACTACCCTCAGAACACTGAATGTGACAGAGGGAGAGAAAGTCCAGGTAGGGATTTTAGTGAATGCAGTAGTAGATCTGATCCGTGGCGGAGTGACTGGTATGGATCTCTTAGAGGCATTTCTCAGTCGACGAATCCAGCCTCTTCAAGCCAGGGATCACACTATGTGGCATTATTCGGGCCCTGAGGATACCACTCGGACACATCCAGAGGAAGTTTCCGACGAGACTGTTGCCCAGTGGCTTAGGAGCATCACGGAGCTTGTGATAACCCTTTGGGAGCCAAGCGAATCTTGCCCTTCTCTGCTTTGAACCCACCGACGAACCTGGTGAGTTATATCTTTGTCGAGTGCTTTCATATTTCGTCGAGTGACTGGGCCTTCAGTTGAGTGACTTTACAGTTTGTATCTTGCAGGAGTTTACGAACATGTATTCGCCTGTGCCAAATGGAGAACAACCTGAGGACGGAGAAGAGAGCGCAGACGGCAGTGCAGACGTCGACTACACCGACGATAGTGAAGGTAGCAACGACGACCTGGAAGAGATCGAGGAAGAAGTCCAGGCTCGTCCACGCGTCGAACGTCGTACCAAACAGCGCGAAGATCCAGAAGCTGCTCCAAGCAGAACCTTGGCATCGAACACCAGGAATCCGAAGCACGACCGAGTGGCGATACCTGAGTCGACTGAAAAGGTCGCGAAACAGCCCAGGTCTGACGCACCAAAACCTCGGAAGGCTCTGCCCCGCATGAAGATCACCGTGCCTGTCGCCTCAATGTAAGTATTCATTTTCTTTTTCTGCTGTTGTGAAACTTCGTGTCTTTTGCTGATCGAGTGAAATTTATTCGCTAGAGCTGCTACCTCAGTGACGTCGCCTCTGCGGGATGAGGGGGATCACATGGAAGTGGACACTCCTGACGCGGCCACCTCTCAACGAGGTATAGTAAATCTTCACTGTAGATTGATTTTTGAAGGCAATTCGTCGAATAAATAAGTTAACGCTGTCGATTGACTGTTGACGACGTCATCCATTTGGAAGATGACGAGGAGCCACAGCAGGGTGTTGAGGGTGAGGTTGTGGCCTTGGACACTCCATGCGTACGCACTCGGAGAACATCATCAGGACAGGCACCTCGTAGGTCGACTGCTGCGTCATCTCCGGAGCTTGGCGACTCTTCCCGAGCCAGAACTAATCCGGTGGTCCCGCTGTCGAGTGCTCCGCCAGCAACTTCAACTTTGGTGGTTTCAGCGCCGATTGGGCAACCTCAAGCACCTGTCGTGACCTCAACTGCAGCACCGACTCATCTGGCGCCTGCATACCCTTTGTACCACGTCCCAGAAGACCAGACTGGAGCTGCCAAAGAAGCCATGATCCAGGCTGGGCAAATGATGTTGCGAACGAAGGAGGCGTATGAGGCCAGCAAGTTAGCCTATGATGCCAGCTCAGCGCTTCAAGCCAATGTCCGAGTAAGTGCGATTGTAAGTTCATTTCCGATTGAATTCCTGTCCATCTTGACTTTACACCCACTGGGTGTTTTTTTTCAGTAGCATACTTGCTTGTTTTTTTCCTCGAGTAGATCAGGTCTTAGTCGAATGGTTTTTGGTCCAGTGGGGGCACGCTGAGTGCACCCACTGGGTGTAGTCCCCGAGACCGCTGTCGAATGACGAAGACATCGGCAGGGGTCTTAAATTCATTTTGATAGTTGTTTGTCACTCGATAGGACAGACCTGGTCGAGTGGTAGTAGGTCCAGTGGGGGCACGCTGAGTGCACCCACTGGGTGTAGTCCCCGAGACCGCCGTCGAGTGCTTGCATCGGCGGGGGTCTGATAGAGACAATGATTGCATGTTTGCTTTTTTTTTCTATATACTCGGACAGGTCGGACCTGGTCGAGTGGTCTCTGGTCCAGTGGGGGCACGCTGAGTGCACCCACTGGGTGTAGTCCCCGAGACTACTGTCGATCGTTTACGATGGACAGTAGTCTTAAGAACTATGCTGCAGGTTTCATGGACATCATTTCCATCAACCATGATATGATGCTGTATAGGGGTGTGGGGTGGGGCGGCGGGCCGTCGTCCAGTCGACTGAAGTTGTACCTTTCCACTCGGGAGTAGAGAAATATTCATGTCGACTGAACTACTTATTAGCTGATTTCAGAAAGCCTGTGAGCTTGGGACCAAGTACGTCGACCTGGAGAAGGAGAAGAATCAGCTTGAACTGGATCTGGAGGTGTCCAAGAACAATCTGGACCGTGCGCAGACTGAGCTGAAGACCCTGGGAGGTAATCCTTGTTGACCAATTGCACTATCACTTTTATCTTCTATCCTTTGAACCGAGTGTCCTCACTCGAACAGACATGCGAGATGAGAACCGTCGACTCCGAGCGCGACTCAACAATGTTATTTCTTTAGATACCATGAAGAAGGCGCTTGAGGACAAAGACAAGGCACTTGCCGACGCTCAGAAGGTGGCAAAGGAGAAAACCGAGGCTGCTGAGATGAAGCTTGCTGCCGCCAAAAAGTTGGAAGAAGAGAACGCCAAACTCAAGCAGGAACAGGCCGACTGGATCCAGAAGGTTGAATAGCTGACCAAGAGAAGGAGCACTCTGGAGAAATACTTGGGAGACTTCGCGAAGAAGATGTTCGGCATGCTTGAAGGTAACTTTCTTCCGTCAAGTGAATTTCTTTGATTTCTTTAGAACAATAGTGTGATCATCTTTTCATTTTCTCTTCGCGCAGAATTCTGTCAAGATTTTGAAAAGGAGACTGAGGAGATCGAGCCAAATCTGGACCCCACCAAGTCACTCATCGGGGATGCCGTGGCCATGGACATGTTTCGACTTGAAGCTCGTCTCAGTAGTATTCTAGGGTATATCACTCGACTGAGGGTTGTGCTGGAGAAGGTCGACAAAGAACTGTGGCCAGAAGACACCCTCCAGACAGACCTCGAGTCAATGATGACCCGCCTCAATGAGATTCCTGGTCGAGTGCAGGCATGGAAAAAATCTGCTGCTCGCCGCGGAGCTGACGTGGCACTTTCACTCGTCCGGGTCCATTGCAAGGAGGCCAAGGAGGACAAACTGAAGGCTCTACGGGTGATCAACACGAAGAAACTTCAATTCGAAGACTTCATGGAGACCTTCATCGAAGCAGCCACTCGGATCACAAATGGAATTGACCTGGACACCTTCGTCGAGCCCTCGAGCCCCACTGGTGCTTGAAAAATACTTTGCTTGCAGCTGAAACATTATTTGCCTCGGTATGCCGAGTGATGGTGTAACCGATTAAAACTTCATTCAGGCCTTGGGCCTGAGTACTTCCCTTTGCGCGAATAACTTTTAACCGCGCTAGAAACTTTGGATTTATCTGCATTTGGCCGTCAATCCTTTGTTTGGCTGAACTTATTTTGATTTCCGAGTGTGTTGAATGTTCATTACCTGGAAGAATTTTGAACTTAGGCGAAAACTGGTTCGCTGCTAAGTCCTCGAGTGAGAGTAGTGCTGGTCACTCGAGAAAGGTTTTAAACTTAGGCGAAAGCTGGTTCGCAGCTAAGCCCCCGAGTGAGAGGATTGCTCATCACTCGGAGAAGTTTTGAACTTAGATGAAGACTGGTTCACGGCTAAATTTCCGAGTGAATGGAATACTATCCACTCGGAAGGGTTTTTAACTTAGGCGAAAGTTGGTTCGCAGCTAAGCCCCCGAGTGAGAGGATCGCTCGTCACTCCGAGAAGTTTTGAACTTAGACGAAGACTGGTTCGCAGCTAAGTTTCCTAGTGAATGGAATATTATCCACTCGGAAGGATTTTTAACTTAGGCGAAAGCTGGTTCGCAGCTAAGCCCCCGAGTGAGAGGATCGCTCGTCACTCGGAGAAGTTTTGAACTTAGACGAAGACTGGTTCGCAGCTAAGTTTCCGAGTGAATGGAATATTATCCACTCGGAAGGGTTTTTAACTTAGGCGAAAGCTGGTTCGCAGCTAAGCCCCCAAGTGAGCGGATCGCTCGTCACTCGGAGAAGTTTTGAACTTAGACGAAGACTGGTTCGCAGCTAAGTTTCCGAGTGAATGGAATTTTATCCACTCGGAAGGGTTTTTAACTTAGGCGAAAGCTGGTTCGCAGCTAAGCCCCCGAGTGAGAGGATCGCTCGTCACTCGGAGAAGTTTTGAACTTAGACAAAGACTGGTTCGCAGCTAAGTTTCCGAGTGAATGGAATATTATCCACTCAAAAGGGTTTTTAACTTAGGCGATAGCTGGTTCGTAGCTAAGCCCCCGAGTGAGAGGATCGCTCGTCACTTGGAGAAGTTTTGAACTTAGACGAAAACTGGTTCGCAGCTAAGTTTCCGAGTGAATGGAATATTATCCACTCGGAAGGGTTTTTAACTTAGGTGAAAGCTGGTTCGCAGCTAAGCCCCCCGAGTGAGAGGATCGCTCGTCACTCGGAGAAGTTTTGAACTTAGACGAAGACTGGTTCGCGGCTAAGTTTCCGAGTGAATGGAATATTATCCACTCGGAAGGGTTTTTAACTTAGGCGAAAGCTGGTTCGCAGCTAAGCCCCCGAGTGAGAGGATCCCTTGTCACTCGGAGTAGTTTTTTAACTTAGGCAAAAACTGGTTCGCAGCTAAGCCCCCCGAGTGAGAGGATCGCTCGTCACTCGGAGTAGTTTTTGAATACGAAATTGTGCGATCGGAATCGACAATAGACTGCGGGAGTCATAACTTTAACAAACGAAACTGTCTGGAGTATTCTTATTACATCAAAACAACTCAATCGTCAAGTATAAAAACGTCAAAGTAAATCCGCGTTCCAGGCGCGCGGCTCGTCGATATTCTTCTTGAGGTTGAAGAGGTGGTAGGCTCCATTGTTCAGTACTTTGGTGACGACGAAAGGGCCTTCCCACGCTGGGGCCAGCTTGTGAGGTCGCTGCCGATCCACTCGGAGCACAAGATCACCTTGATGGAACGACCGACTCTTGACGTGCCTCGCATGGAAGCGGCGCAGATCTTGCTGATATACAGTCGACCGAATCAGAGCCATCTCGCGTTCTTCTTCCAGGAGATCTACACCGTCTTGACATGCCTGCTGAGCCTCAGCCTCGGAGTAAAGGTCTACTCGGGGAGAATTGTGAAGGACATCACTTGGCAAAACTGCTTCAGCTCCATACACCATGAAGAAAGGAGTGCGCCCAGTCGACCGGTTAGGAGTCGTCCTCAAGACCCACAGAACAGACGGCAATTCAGTGACCCAAGCTCTAGCTGCATGATCAAGATCTCGCATGAGTCGAGGCTTCAACCCTTGAAGGATAAGGCCATTCGCTCGCTCAGCTTGACCGTTAGTCTAGGGGTGCGCAACAGATGCGTAATCCACCCGAGTGCCTTGAGAGGAGCAAAAGTGTCTGAACTCTTCCGAGTCAAAGTTTGAGCCATTGTCTGTAATGATACTGTGGGGAACTCCATACCGGAGTGTTATCTCTTTCATGAATTTGATAGCAGTGCGGGAGTTCAGCTTCTTTATGGGTTTAGCTTCAATCCACTTAATGAACTTGTCGACTGCTACAAGCAAGTGAGTAAATCCACTCTGGCCTGTTCGAAGGGGTCCGACCATATCCAAACCCCATACAGCAAACGGCCAGACGAGTGGAATAGTCTTCAAGGCGGATGCAGGCTTGTGCGACAAGTTTGAATAGAACTGGCACCCTTCACAGTGATCAACAATCCCCTTAGCCATCTCGTTGGCGCGCGGCCAGAAGAAACTAGCTCGGTATGCTTTGGCAACAATCGTCCTAGAGGACGCATGATGACCACAGGTTCCCGAGTGAATCTCCTCCAAAATCAGTCGACCTTCTTCAGGAGAAATACACCGCTGAGTCACGCCAGTTACGCTTTCCCTATAGAGTTGTCCATCCATAACAGTAAAGGCCTTGGATCTGCGGACTATCTGTCGAGCTTCATCTTCGTCATCTGGGAGTTCTTGCCTCAGAATGTATGCAATATAAGGTACTGTCCAGTCGGGCGTGATCACCAAAATCTCCATGACCAGATCTATGACCGCTGGGACATCAACTTCAGTCGGATCAGAGGCGCTCTCTGCTTGCGGGGGCTCTTCAGTGAAGGGATCTTCCTGCACTGAAGGAGAATGTAGGTGCTCGAGAAACACATTGCTGGGGACAGGCTTCCGAGTGGATCCAATCTTTGCTAGCTCATCAGCTGCCTGATTCTTCACTCGGGGAACATGATGGAGTTCCAAACCTTCAAACTTCTTCTCAAGCTTTCTTACTGCATTGCAATATCCGGTCATAGCAGGGTTCCTGACATCCCACTCTTTCATCACCTGATTGACCACCAAATCAGAGTCACCGTATACCATCAGGCGCCGGACGCCAAGTGAGATGGCCATACGCAACCCGTATAGGAGTGCTTCATACTCAGCTTCGTTATTGGAAGAATCAAAGTGAATCTGCAGGACATAACTGAGTTTGTCGCCTTTTGGGGATACCAATACTACGCCAGCACCAGACCCATTCAGCATCTTCGAGCCGTCAAAGAACATGGTCCAGTGTGCCGAGTGATTTTGGATTGGCTGCTGCTGTTCTATCCACTCGGCCAAGAAATCAGCAAGTGCTTGAGACTTGATTGCCTTTTTTGCTTCAAACTTGATATCAAAGTAGAGAAGCTCAATAGCCCATTTGGCCACTCGACCAGTCGCATCTCGATTGTAGAGGATCTCAGACAATGGAGCATCACTGACGACTGAAATTGAGTGATCTTGAAAGTAGTGTGCCACCTTCTTCGCTGACAGATATATACCATATACGAGCTTCTGGTAATATGGGTACATTTGCTTTGAAGGAGTCAACACTTCAGAAATGTAATAAACAGGACGCTGGACTTTGTAAGCTTTGCCTTCCTGTTCCCGCTCAACAGGTAGAACTGTACTAATGACCTGATTCGTGGCCGCGATGTACAGGAGCAAGGGCTCTTTGCTGTGCGGAGCAGCAAGCACCGGCTGGGTGGAAAGCAGGGCTTTGAGCTCGACAAACGCTGCTTCAGCTTCTGGAGTCCACTCGAACGTATCAGACTTCTTCATCAGTCGGTATAAAGGCAATGCCTTCTCACCGAGACGAGAAATGAATCGACTCAACGCCGCCAGGCAACCTGTGAGCTTCTGGACATCGTGCACATGCTCAGGGCTCTTCATTTGGGTAATGGTACTGATCTGTTCAAGATTGACGTCGATTCCTCGTTCGGAAACGAGAAAACCGAGTAACTTGCCACCCGGAACACCGAAAGTGCACTTAGTCGGGTTTAACTTGATATCATACCTCCTCAAGTTGGCGAATGTCTCAGCCAAGTCAGTCAGCAGGTCGGAACCTTTGCGAGACTTGACGACAATATCGTCCATGTATGCTTCAACATTCCGAGGGATCTGATCAAGCAGGCATTTTTGAATCATGCGCATAAAAGTACTGCTAGCATTTTTTAAACCAAAAGGCATGGTGATATAACAGAAACACCCGAATGGGGTGATGAAGGCTGTCTTTATTTCATCCGGACCAAACAGACGGATCTGATGGTAACCGGAGTATGCATCAAGAAAAGATAAACACTCACACCCCGCAGTCGAATCAACAATCTGATCGATGCGGGGGAGCAGAAAATGATCTTTTGGGCAGACCCGATTGATATGTTTGAAGTCAATACACATGCGGAGTGACTTATCTTTCTTTGGGACCATAACGACGTTCGAGAGCCACTCGGAGTGGTAAATCTCGCATATGAACTTAGCCGCCAAGGGACGAGCCACCTCCTCGCCAATTGCCTTCCGCTTCTCTGTTGCCGACCGACGCAAGTGCTCCTTCACAGGCTTGGCCTTCGGGTTGACTCTCAGTCGGCGCTCAGCCAGTTCCCTGGGTACACCCGGCATGTCAGCAGGCTTCCATGCGAAGATGTCCCAGTTCTCACGGAGGAACTAGATGAGCTCGGCTTCCTATTTGCTGTCGAGTGTCGTTGAGATGTTGGTCGGGGCAGCATTGGGATCCGTCGGGTGAATGTGCACTTGCTTCACTTCGCCTGCCGACTGGACAGCTGACTCAGAGGCGGGCTTCTTGGCATGCAGCAGATCGGCAGGATCAGCACTCTTCTTGTACTCCTCCAACTCGACCACAGCCATCTGATGATCAGCAATTTTGGAGCCCTGCTGAAGGCACTCCTCAGCCCTCTGTCGATTGCCAGTTACTGTGATCACACCCTTGGGCCCGGGCATCTTCAGCTTGAGATACACGTAGCATGGACGGGCCATGAAACGGGCATAAGCCGGACGGCCAAGGATGGCGTGGTATGCGCTCTGGAAGTCCACCACTTCAAACGTCAATTTCTCTTTGCGAAAATTCTTGTCGGTGCCGAATACCACATCCAATGCTATCTGGCCGAGTGACTTGGCCTTCTTCCCAGGGATGACTCCGTGGAACTGCATGTTGCTTTCGCTGAGTCGGGACATCGGAATGCCCATTCCCTTTAGGGTATCCGCATACAAGATGTTCAAACCGCTCCCACCATCCATCAAGACTTTGCGGAGTCGAGTGCCTCCCACAACCGGGTCCACCACTAGCGCTTGCCGACCGGGGGTAGCGATATGAGCAGGGTGGTCTGACTGGTCGAATGTGATGGCAGTCTGAGACCATTTGAGGTATGTGGGGGTGGCAGGAACAGCCATGTTGACTTCTCTGTTCATAACTTTCAGTCGACTCTTGCTTTCTACATCAGCAAAAATCAACAGAGTGGCATTGACCTCAGGAAACTCTTCTTTGTCTTCATCATCCTCCTTTTCAGGAGCTTTCTCACTCGACTGACCCTCCTTGAACTGCTGGATCAATAGACGGCACTGTCGAGTGGTATGCTTAGGCAATATCAAATTGCCTTCCTCATCTTTCTTAGTGTGGATTGCACACGGTAAATCCAAAACGTCTGTTCCCGACTGATTCTTTCCTTTCTTGGGGGTAAACTGCCCTTTGGACTTCCCCTTATTTTTTCCTTGTGCCGCCAGAGCGGCCGCCTCTGCCTGAACAGGGCCATCAGCTTTGCGCTTCTGTTTACGACTGGAATTGCCACCGGCATCATTGTCGACTGCTTATCCTTTGCCGCTGCGAAGGCAGTCTTCCTCTTCGCCATTGGCGTACCAAGTGGCAATCTCCATCATCTTGCTCAGGGAAATATCACCTGTCCGCCCAAACTTCAGGTAAAGCTCTCTGTACTTCACTCCGGCCTTGAAAGCACAAACAGCTTGGTGCTCGGAAACATTCTCCACTGTGTGATGCAAGGTGGACCAACGCTGAATGTAATCTCTCAAGGACTCATTGGGCTTCTGAACACAGTGCTGCAAATCGATCAAACCCGCAGGACGCTTGCAAGTGCCCTCGAAAGTTCTGATGAACACTCGGGCAAGATCTTCCCATCAATATATGCTAGAAGGAGCTAAACGGTTCAACCACGCCTGGGCCGAACCATCCAACATCAAGGATAAATGCTTCATGGCTACGTTGTCATTTCCTCCACCAATCTGCACAGCCACTCTGTAATCATCTAACCATGTTTCCGGCTTCGACTTGCCGGAGAACTTGCTTATTCCAGCCGCCAACCTGAACTTGGGGGCAAATCTCTGCGGAGCGAATGACTCCGCTAAAACACTCGGGACCAGAAACAACAGTACCACTTCCACTCGGATAGTCTCTGTCATAACCATCTCTGTGGGCTCTGCCTCTGTCGATCCGCCTTTGTGCGAGGACATTCCTCGCGTCGAATCCAGGATTCCGCTCATCACCAAACGGGCGCCTATCGTCATTGTGCCGGGGCACATATGAACCACTCCACGGAGGAGTGGGCGCACGACGGCGGTCATCACGGTGATAACGAGGAGCAACATGATCTCGCCCCTGATCTTGATACTGATCCTCATGGTAACCACCGCCCCTGCGACGCAGAGGCGACCCCGGACTGTGCGCCGACTGAACTGTGTCTGCTCTGGGAGAGTTACTATGGAATCTGTTGCGCGACTGAGAAACAGCCGAATTCTGCTGTTGTGCTGCATCAAGCAATGCTCGGATCTGCTGCAAACCTCTGCCAGCCTCCGAACGGGACGGCTGAATGGAATCTGCAATTTTAGCAGCTGCTGCAACATTCAGAATTGGAGTACGGAATACCTTGACGTTGTTATGAGATCCACTCGGAAACAACTGTCGCTGACGTCGACTGGAAACGGGTGGACGCTGGCGGGCACACTCGTCGAGTGCCTCCTGCATCTCTTTGAGCCGAAGGCGTGTGGCCTCCACGGCCTGGGCCTCAGCAGTCGCACCGACGATGGGAGTATGGAGAATCTCCTCATCCCGGCGCTGCTGCTCATCCGACGGACCTCCAGCCTCGCGTCTGCCGCGGCCAAAGCCAGGTGGCGGACTCTGGTGCGAACCAGCCATGAGAACCTCAGCCGCAGGATCGCAGCTCTCACACTCGGAGGGAACGTCAGACGGATCCGACACCGAGTCGAACACGCCGTGAAGTGATTCGGCGGGCTCGATAGCCGCAATCTGCGAAGACGAAGTTTGGCGAGCCGCCGCATGCCTCACCCAACGCTGGAGCCACGAACGACCGGATCGCTTGCGGCGACGAACAGCTGGGAGGGCTGACAAGTACGGAGTCGACGGCTGCCGTAGAAGAACACCGCAGGAGCTTGCATGAAAGTACGCCGCCCCGCGGATCGTGAGCACCTCAACATCTAGAGGTGCTTCCTGGAGCCATGCCGAGTCGTCGGCGATGAAGGCGAGCGCTCCGAAACGGATTTCGTGGCCCCGGAATAAATCACCGCCGGAAGACATGACGAAGGAGAAAAAATGCAACCTCGCCGGAAGTCGCTTAGACGCCTGCCCCACGGTGGGCGCCAACTGTCGTGGGAGCGAGTCTGACAGTAGAAGGTAGGGGTACGAAAGGAGAGGGCAGAGTCCTAGCTATGGCGAGGATGTACACACAAATGTATGAGTTCAGGCCCCTCTCGTGGAGGTAACAGCCCTACGTCTCAGGTGCTCGGGAGCTTTCTGTCGTGTGGAATATGAGAGTTACAGGGGGTGCGAACCCTTGTGCCAGAGGGGAGGGGCGGCTTATATAGAGTGCGCTGCCCCTCATGAATGCCCGGCATCCAAGGGTCCGATCGTGGTAATGAAGGTGCGCGTTACTGGTAACGTAAGTAATAAATGCTACTAATGGAGTACAGCCAAACGCCTGCCCGTTGGCCTCCCTGGAGTGGCTTCTGGTCTTCTGCGGTCGACTGACTTCTAGTTCCTCCGAGTGAAAGGCAACTGTCGAGTGAAGGAAGAAACCTCCGAGTGGATGTTGTCGAGTGATTCATACGCCACGGTGATTTCAGTCGGAGACTTCCTTGTAATCCTTAAGCTTTATAAGGTAATGTCCTTAGGTAGGGTATGTAGGTCAGGCCTATGACCCTACCCTAGGTACATATCCCCATCAGAGTGAACTCTTTGTCGCACATGAGGGATTTACATATGATTCAACTATGTCAGTATTGTTGAGAGAACTTGCACTAGTGAAAGTATGAACCCTAGGCCTTGTTTCTAAGCATTGCAATACCGTTTGTGCTCACTTTTATCATTAGTTACCTTGCTGTTTTTATATTTTCAGATTACAAAACCCTATATCTACTATCCATATTACACTTGTATCACCATCTCTTGGCCGAACTAGTGCACCTATACAATTTACCATTGTATTGGGTGTGTTGGGGACACTAGAGACTCTTTGTTATTTGATTGCAGGGTTGCTTGAGAGAGACCATCTTCATCCTACGCCTCCCACGGATTGATAAACCTTAGGTCATCCACTTGAGGGAAATTTGCTACTGTCCTACAAAACTCTGCGCTTGGAGGCCCAACACGAGTCTACAAGAAGAAGGTTGTGTAGTATACATCACATATACATACGCAACAACAACACCCATGATATGCTTCTTGAACAACATATCTTTCATAGCCTCTAGCTTGCCATGAAACACGCGAGCCACAAGATCAGGTCGGTCCTGCGCTATCTGACCAGGAAACAATTCGTTCGATATCTCTTCCCAGTTAGGGTTGCAGGTCATGGTCAAGAAGATGTCAGGCTTCCCGTATGTATGGACAATTGCCATGGCATCCATATGCCTCCGCTTCATGTCGCGGTCGCCACCAGGGTACGTTCCAGGGAGCACTATCCTTATGCCAACAGTGCTTGCTCGCGTCTCCCCGGAAGTGATAGCATCAACAACTCCTTTATAGAGGTCGGCACGAATCTTCGTCTGGTTCTTCCTCAACCATCTCAACCTACAACTCTCAATCTTGATGTACATGTCGACCCCCCATTGCTGGAGCAATCGTCCTCCACAGAGTATGGGATTGAATATCGCAGGTCGTGTCTGCAACCTGTAACAGTAGTAGTCTCTCACGGACACGCATAACCGGCTATTCCCCTCTGCAAATCGATGAATAACGTGTAAATTAGGATTCATATGAAAATCATACTATTTTCATAACGACAGAATAAGAAAAAGGCCTACCTACATCCTCCTCCTCATCATGGTCCCCTCTTGGTTGTTGTACAACTTCCCAAGGGACATTACGTTTAGGTAGTTTCGGATGCCAACCGAGCTCCCCCCGTAGGTAGAAGAAGGGATAAGACAGCGGGTCATATGAGCCATCAGTCACACGTATATTGTGCTTCTGGTTGTCGTTACCGAAAAGTGTAATACTACGATTAAACCTTTTCGCTAGGTCAGCGCCCTCGACCCAGATTGCAGCGACCTCAGATGACACTGGTCTATTATATCTCCGTTGGTCAAGCCTCTGGTCAGTGTTGAGGTCTATCCTGTAATCGTCGAGGTTATCCTTGTGTGCACCCAAGCTCCTAAATTGCTGGGAGTACGGGTTTCCTCGGAGTATGTCCACCAACTTCTTGATGACATTCTGGTCCATTTGCTTGGTGGCAGCCTTGCGATGGGTCAGGCCAGGGTCATCCTCGTAGATGTACAACTGGAGATGTTCTGGACGGGAGCTTGGCCCGAAGGAATGCACGTTGTGGTAGATGGTGCCGTGCGCCCAGAACGTGTACACCCCAGACTTCATGTTCGTGTAGTTTTCATCGAGGCTAACGCCAAGGGTTGTGAACGAGAAGTGGCCGTTGAAGAACCGTATGTTCTCCCGAAAGTGTCTAGAGTCCGCATCCATGCTGGACCAAAGCCTCATTAGCTCCGGGATGGGATCCGGTTCCTTGAGTTCGATCTTCCCATTGCGACAGCAGAAGCCGTCGGTCTCAGACTCGAACTTCATAGCCTTACAGTGGTCGCAGTTTGCGGCGTGCTTCAAGATGTGTGTGTTGTCTGGGAGGTTCGAGTAGACATAGTCAAAAGGATCATCGTCGGTATAGGCATTGTAAGTTGAATCTCGCCCTTCGTCGTCGTCTGTTTCATTTGCGTCCGAACCTATTGACAATGTTTTTCAATAGTGTGGTACTCAGGATGTGCATTTTAAACAGTAAATGCGGATCGTGATCAAGCAGATTGACATACATTCACCAGCAAATAGGTAATACTCATTGTCAAAGAGCTTGTCAGGGTTGGCATTATCATCCATGAGACCGCTTAGGTACGCTTCCATATCGTCTGCCCCGGCGCCAAACCAATAAAAGACGATTCAGTATCAAGTTACACAATCAGATTATTAAAGCATGTAGTGTTACCTGCATTTCTGATTGTGTACTCTGGCATGCTGGATGAGGTCGAGTCAATGTGTGCATCAACTCCGGTAGGTTGCATCGTTGAGCTTGTTCCTGGCATCGCGATGGACCCCACGGGCGGGGTATTGACCCGAGCATCAAAACTTGCATTACAACGATCTAGTAGAGCAGACCTCTCACCATTTGGTATACCTTGCGTACTTTGTTTTTGCTTGCCGGTTTTCTCCGGACGCTTCTTTGCTGTCTCACTTCCCTTGCAAGCTCGCTCTCGAGTCCTAGACTGAGCTCTGGACTCATGGCTCTGCTCGTCAGCTCCAGTCGGTCCATTTGTTTGCCAGTCATTGGTTTGCTGTGTGGCATTAAATGGGTAGACAGCTGCACCGATGCAAAGCCATTAAATATCTGATTTAATAATCTGATGGACAAAAGAAATGGATTATAGATGGGAGAAATACCAGATGATTGTAAGTTTTTGTTGTACATGCTTGCTAGATCTGTGACTCCTAAATCAGGACGAGGCATTGCAATGGATTCAACACAGGGGGTGTTTAGCTTAGCTCGATACTGCTGATTGCGCTGAGCACTCCTCTCCCCCTTCTGCTCAGGTGTTAAGCTAACCCGACGCTCCCGATCTGCTTCCTGCCTCTGCGTATTAACCTGTTCTTTATTCTCCTTGTAAGCTGCTCGTCTTTTTGCGTTCTTGTTTTCTATTTGTTCTTCTGTTTGCTCATCTTTTTTCTTCTGGTAAGTCGCTCGTCTCCTTGCATTTATCTCATCCCCTTCTTTTTTCTTCTTATAAGCTACTCTTCGCTGTGCGTTTTTAGTATCCCTTTGTTCTTTTGATAAGACCTTTTTGCGTTCCGCGACACGTTCCCTAGTAGTAGCTGGACCATCTATAATCAGAGTATACAGATGAAAATCTCCAGTATTTTAATTATTTATTAAATCTATAACAAGAACATGGATGATAATTTTCGTAAAGTATACTGCGGAATATGGTATGGGAGTTTTCATAATTTTACCGTCAGAAACAAATGTGAGATTGCCCAAGGTACAGTTAATGCCATTAGTTAAGGAAGACATGTTGGTGGTAGAAGGGATTGTTTCTTCATGTATGAATATTGCACTTGATGGTTCTGGAACAGATTCCATCCATCGCAAATGTTCTTGGTGAACATTATCTGTTCAAATCAGTAGGAATAGGAATCATATCATCAGTCATTCTAGAGTCAGTAGGAATACAAATCATATCATCAATCATTGTATATAATATAATTTTTTACAAATGCAAATGACCAAAATAATTAATTTACTTAATTACAAAAACAGATCAAGCACCATAAATTTACTAAAGTATGTTAGTGAAAATAGATTAATAATGATGAACCTGATTTACTATTTGGCACATCTGTGAGATTGCTCAGAGAACAAATGCTGGCATCATTTAAGGGTGTCATGTTGGTGGTAGAGTCATGTATGAATAAGCCAGTTGATGGCTCTAGAACAGATCCCATGCCTGGCGAGTGTTCTTGTTGAACATTATCTGTTCAAATCAGTAGGAATGCGAATCATATCATCAGGCATTGTAGAGAATATAATTCCTTACAAATGCAAATGTCCTTCATAATTAAATTACTTAAATCCAGAAGCAGATCAAGCACCATGAATATACTGAAGTATGTCAGCGAAAAATGATTAATAATGCCAAACCTGATTTAACGTTTGAAGAATCTGTGAGATTGCTCAGGGAACAAATGTTGGCATCATTTAAGGGTGTCATGTTGGTGGTAGAGTCATGTATGAATAGGCCAGTTGATGGCTCTGGAACAGATCCCATGCCTGGCGAATGTTCTTGTTGAACGTTATCTGTTCAAATCAGTAGGAATGCGAATCATACCATCAGTCATTGTAGAGAATATAATTCCTTACAAATGCAAATGTCCTTCGTAATTAAATTACTTAAATCCAGAAGCGGATCAAGCACCATGATTTTACTGAAGTATATGTCAGCGAAAAACGATTAATAATGCTGAACCTGATTTAACGTTTGAAGAATCTGTGAGATTGCTCAGGGGACAAATGTTGGCATCAGTACAATGTTGGTGGTAGAAGGGCCATGACCTTGATGAACAATCCCTGTACAGATAATTAGAAATCCCGATCGTATCGTTAGCCATTGTGGACAATAAATTAGATGTTAAAAAACCATTTCACTATTGTCACTGGGCTATACCTGGACCCCTTTGGAGAGTTGGTCAATATTTGTGATATCATGAAGATTTGGACTCACAACCATCTGCTCAGTTCTTTTGCGTGCTCGTAGTTGTTTAGCAAGATTTATCCGTTCCCATCGGGATCCAAGCGGGGTTAAGTTTTCTGAGCTCACTAATTTTGCAATAAATTTCAATCCAAAACAAGGTAAACCATATGACCCAATGCGATAAAGCATTCGTGATAATTGGGAATTACCTGGCACTGGAGACACATTAGAATGATGATCAACATTAGAGATATCATGTAGAGGAGGTCGGCGCCGATTTGGCGCATCCATATCATCAAGTGTCATGGTCTGTCGGCGCAACGAGAGTGCTCTTGTGCCGTCCACCTGATGCTAATTGCCTCTCCGAGCAGCAAGCGCTGGTACTAAGAGAGGGGTATAGATATGCATTGCATGCGTTACTTACTGCTGCTACTAACATTTTACTAAAGAAACAGATGCATTGTTTGCTCATTCTGAACTTTTAGTTTTCCTCAGAGTTTCTTCAGTTATGTTGAATGCACACAAAAAGCTTTCAATATACTTTATCTTGCATGCATTGCACTAAATATACGGGGATATAATATTAGTGTGTGTTGCTGGTAACACTTGATGATTCATTAGTTGCTGGTAAGACCACAACTTTTATCTTTGGCACGAGCAGGGTCAATATTGTTGACTGTTAATAAAGCTCCATCGTCTTCTTTCTGTACTCTCTTCAGTTTATTGGGTATTACATTTAGATTATTTATTAGCTGGTGCTTGATCTGTAAAAATAAATATTGTTTTAATTTTTACAAGGCAATTCGAGCTTTCATTTCAAAACTGATACATTATGCACCAATCAGTTACTTTTGTGTACATATGTAAATATCTTTTACTCATATTACTGTTAAGTAGAAACTATACTTTAGACTGTTTGAAAATACTTCGATGCTCTTTTTTTTGTTGTGCCCGTTCATCTGGGTCTATTTGTTTGCTTGATGCTGCACTTATTTGATCTATTTCTCAAGCATAGTTAGTGGCGAGCAAGTGCTGGCTATTGAAGCAACTTGTTGCCATCAGAGGTATTTTTGGTTCCCCTAGAAATGATTTTCAACACAGCAAACATCGCAGCCATTATGCCCATGTCTGCTATAGCTGCATCCCGGCTGAATTTCCTCCTATGCATGTAAATTATTATGCTCTGGAGGAAACAGGGGATCCACAAGGCACAAGTGGTGGTGCTAATTCAGGTTCAGTCAGTTAGTACAACGCTGACACCGTATCAGAAACATACTTTGGGGGACACATGTTCAATGAAGCAGAAAATGGAAGTTAGAGAACAGAACATCTATTTGCACATATGCAAGGCATCTGCCCTTTTATTTGGTTTAAATTCAAAGTATGTAGAAGAGAGTAGTGCTCACCTAATTATTCAATCTCCTTTTGGTGCAGAAAGTTCACTTCAGACACAAGAGCTTCTGAACTTTGCCTCACGTACAAACAATGGCAATTACATGAACAGGGCAATGAACAGGGTGGCTGACCCGTGCCTCCTCCGGTGTGCCTTCTTCTCCGGTGGAAACGAAGCGTACACTACTAGGGAAAACCTTATACACAGAATGTTATCAGTAGCGAGTTTATGGGACAGGCGCTACTGCTACTTATCAGTAGCGCGCTAATAATCAACGCGCTACTGCTATAGAGTTACCTGTAGCGCGTGCTGTCAAACAAGTGCTACTACTAACCGGGGCCCAGGTGCCTCTCGTGGTGGAGCATTTGTAGCAGCGTTGGCACAGAACCCGCGCTACAACTAACGATGTAGTTGTAGCGCTTGTTAGGCAGGCCGCGCTACTGCTACGTTTAGTCCCACCTTATCCACCCGCGCGCCCCCCTCTCCCTCACTCTCCCCCTCACACTCTCGCTGCTCTCTGCACCACCGCCGCCGTCGCCAACTGCGGCCGCCAGCACCACCGCTGCCGTCGCCAACCGCCGCCCGCACCACCGCCGCCGTCCACCGCCGCCGTCGGCCGCCACAGAGCGAGGTAGCCTACTCCCTCCTCCTCCCTCCCTCCTCCCTCCCTCCTGCCTCCCTCCTCCCTCCCTCCTCCCCCCTTCTGCCTCCCTCCCTCCCTCCCTAGTTCCCTTCTCTCTCTGTTATTTAGAATGTAAATTATTTGAATGTAGATTGATGGATAGATTGATTGTGATGAGTAGTTGTGATGTAGGTTATGAACCCTAGTTGATTAGAGTAGTATGAACCCTAGTTAAAAAATGTTGGTTCTTAGAATAATGTACGTTCTTAGAGTAGTTATTTGAATGTAGGTTATGAACCCTAGTTAATTAGGTGGTATGAATCCTAGTTAAAAAAAACCTAGTTATTTGAATGTTGGTTCTAGGTATTTGAATGTTGGTTCTAGGTATTTTAGGTGTTTTAGGTGTAGTTAACAGAATTCTAGGTATTTATTTATTTTAGTTAAAGCAATTGTTGCTATTGTATTAGTTAAATCAATTGTTGGGACATGTCATATTTTGAACATGTCACATTTTGGACATGTCATATTTTTTCGAGTGGCCTATGTTTTGCCGGAATGTTGATTCGTTTCCGTTCCGGCAAATTTCGGGCGCTCGATATGTCCTGTTTTTAGCAAAGGTCATGCCGAATTTTTTTCATGAATTTTAGCATGACTTGTGCTACAATGTAGGACATATCGAGTGCTTGTGATTTTTCAGCACAGGAATTCAATGATATTCCGGCAAAACATAGGGCATTTTTTCTGTCATTACTCGATATATGCAACGGGTTGACTTTCAGTCTGGGGCTGCTCCTTGTGTGACTTTCAGTGAGGGAGTGCGATTACGGCAACGACGACAGGGGTATGTGCGAAAGACAACCGCACCTAGATGACGGTACATGCTTCTCCCTCACGCTTAAGGCGGGCTTCAAAGTGGTTACGGTATGTAATTTCAGTAGCACATGTTTCTTCTTAATTGAGCATGGCTTAAGATTCTTGCTTTAACGTGTAATTTCCATTTTTTATAATTCTACTAGTGCATACCCTGCTATGCAAGACTATATGTCCTTGACAAGCTAGCTTTCGAAGAGATGAACAAGGTGGACACGAAGATAGCTCACCTGAAAACGCAACATGGTTTCAATTTCGAGGTTGAGATCTTCAATAAAGTAGGTTGGACTCATTTTGGAGGTTCAAATTGGGAAAGATTATGCAAGGCATATGGATTTGAGGAGGATATGAAGATAACATTCGATCTTGGCAATTCTGAAGCAGATGGAAACATTTGGCTTGATCCGAACATGATTCCGATTCTGCCTCCGTGTGAGTTTGTTAAACATATTTATTATGTAATTTATATTGTTTATTTCAAAATAGTTGACAGCTTATTTCCATAGACAGCTTATTTTCATTCTTCAAAAAATGTACGAAAGATGGTAGACAGAACCTACTACTACAATGATGAAGCAGAATTAACTTATAAGGAGAAAGATCATCTTATCGCATTTATTAATGATCTTGAGAATTACAATAGCTATTATCAAACTCCTCCACATTATGGTCAATACATGCCACTAGTGCACGTGGTGAACTACGGTAACATCCATGGAGATTGCATGGTAAGATTTTCTACTATTACGACATCCGTGCATCTTTTGCATAAATTCTTCTAAAACTAAACTACATTGCTAACTACAAAGTTATTACTATGTTTTTCAACAGAAAATCCCGAAGGATTGTGTGCCTTATCTGATGTTTCCGAGAGGTCGCGTTGATGTTATGAGCTTACGGCCAGCACGGCCAGGTCAGCCTACGCATCACTCCTGTCCATACCGGATTTCTAAAACCGATGAAGACATGACAATCAAAGATTGGAAAAAATGTATGGTCAATCGTAGAGAGCTACTTGGAAGCAACATTTTGCGTAGGCCAAGAATTGGAGACAGGATGATCTCCATTCTCCATAATGGAGAGTCAGGGCCTATCTTGTTTTATGATATTTTACCTAAGAGAGGGTAGAGTAGGTCCTATGAGAGAGGAGTAGGTCCTAGGTACAATGTGTTATTATGTGCTACAATGTGTTAGAGTTGATGATGATGAGGAGGAGGAGTTGTGATTATGACTAGTGACCAACTTGTTATATGATGTCTCATTGACGAAAATGATGATTAAATAGTGTTGGTGGTAATGACTATAATGATTATTAGCTATAGTGTTGTTGGTGATGATATGATGCAAGAGTTTTTATATTAATATGATGATGATGTTGATCATGATTATCGTGATGATTTGTTATTATGATCATGATTAGTTATTATATCATTGGAGGAAGGAAAGCGGATTAGATTCATGTGGATGGATCAAAAGTGACCAAAAGTTGAATTAGTAGGATCGTCGTCCTACTAATTCAACTTTTGATCACTTTTGATTCATTTGGATGAATAAAATCCATGTTTCTTCCTCACAATGATATAATAATTCATCATGAACATAATGATATAACAACCTCTTAATTGGTACTGTATCAAAATTTGTATAACGGCGTATAAATAAACTAAAAATTAAAAAAAATGAAAACAGATTACTAGTAGCGCGGGTTTGCAAGAACGCTACTAATAGTTGTCTTATCAGTAGCGCCGGTATGATACACGCTACAGCTATATGTCTTAGCAGTAGCGCATCTTACACGCGCTACTGGTAAGTAATAGCTGTAGCGCCTTACTAGTAGCGCGGCCACCCGCGCTACTAGTAGGCACTAAACCCGCGCTACTACTAGGCTTTTCCCTAGTAGTGGTATGTGCCCAGGGATCGCCGCTACGCCAAGTACATGAACAGGGCGGCTGACCTGTGCCTCCTCCTCCAGTGGAAAAGAAGCCTCCCAGGGATCGCCGCTACGCCAGGAGACGCGGCGAACCACGACTCGCCGCCCCGCCCAGGTGAAACATTGTGTTGTACAGCAAATATGGAAAGTTAGAACTGATATGGAAACTTTGATAAAATTAGGCGCCCAGGAGAAAGTTTTGATAGCTGATGGATTGATGATGATGGTTGATTGGTGTTGTATATGGACAGTTTTGATCTGGACTGTTTTGGAATGACACGGCTGATATGGTTTGATCTGATCTGATAGGCGCCCAGGAAATTATTGACATAGTTTTGGTAGCTGATATGGAAATTGGTGTTGTATATGGATACTTTTGATCTGGACGTTGGATGATTTGTGGTATCGATCAATAGAAGGAAAGTGTTGATTTGGCACAGTTGCATTAGAAAAACCAGATGGGAGATGGGGGAGGCTGGCTCGTTAAAAAAACCGACGGGGGAAAGAAAATCGGTGGGGGAGAGAAAATCGATGGGGAGGGGAAGCTATCGATCGAGGGGGAGGGGTGGTACGAAACGAACGACGTACCAACTGCTCCTTTAGGAGTCTATATAATAATATAATATATATATCTATACCTACTATTAAAGTACGGAGTGCTTCTGCCCGTACGTCATTAAAATTGCCCCCGAAGTTGCAAAATATTACCCACCAATGCCATCTATAAGTTATAAAAAACGTTCCACACAGGAAAATCTGGACTGGGCCGGCCCATTTAAGAATCTCCTATACTACGCCCAGCGCGCTAGAAAAAGACACAGCCCACCTGGGCCTGCCCATATATGGGTGATCAATTTTTTATTTTTGGTTTTTCTTCCGTCGTTGTTTTTTTCTACTTTAAATAATTTCTGAATTTAAAAAAGTTTCCAAAATTAAAAACTGGGAATTTTAAAAATAATATTCAATAATTCATAAATGTTTGTGGCTACAGAAATTGTTTGTGATTTTTAAAAAGTATTAGCAAATTTTCTAATAAATGTCCGGGAAATAAACATACATTCATGAGTTTTTCTAAAAAAATTCATGTATTAAAAAATGTTTTAAAATTTCACAAAATTTTGCCAATTCAAAATATATCCATGTATTAAAAAATAGCATAAAATAAAACTGTTCATAAATTCAAATATATAGTTTATTGATTCACAAAATATACGCTGATTCAAAATAGATCATGCAGTTCAAAAAATGTTCATTAATTTAGAAAATTGTTTCATCAAATCCCAAAAAAATGTTAGTCGATTCTAGAAATGTTCGCCGATAAAACAAAATGTTTGCAAATAGTATAATATGTTCATGAATTCAGAAAACGTTCTTGACTTTACAAAATGTTCGTGAATTTAAAAAATGTTCACAATTTCAAATATGCTCACGAGTTTAAATAATGTTCATGATTTTTAAAAATTGTTCATGTTTTCACAAAAATGAGAGTGATAGTGTATATCGATGATGTATTAAAATGTGATCATTGCCATTCGAAATTATGATTTTTTTTCTCCCGTTGCAACGCACGGGCATGTTTGCTAGTCTTTATCGTTATCGTTATTTTTATTTTAATAATAAAAGGGCTAATACTTCTTGCTCCCGAAATTTCGTCCGTTGGTGTAAATTTTCGTCCGTCCGTCGCTATTAATTTTTTTCTTCCGTCCATCGGCAGCATGGGCCTCAGCCAACTCACGTAATGGCCCAGTCAATCATGGCGAGGAGCAAAAAATAAATATTAATTTTTTTCTTCCGTCCATCGGCAGCATGGGCCTCAGCCAACTCACGTAATGGCCCAGTCAATCATGGCGAGGAGCAAAAAATAAATAAGGGAGCTATCGGACTCGAACCAGCGACCTTCGGTTCAACTCTTGGGAACGAGACCACTTGACCACGCTAGCTTTAGTTATTACTATACTGGGTTCTTCCCCTTTACATTATCCCACATCGCTCCCTTACCCAAAATCACACTGATTTATATACATCTATCAGTTAATACCAATAAGCTGCTTAGAGAATCGAAAAGGAGTGGACCCGTAGGAGGAGAGATCAATTAAGAGGGCGATATATATACGGTAAGGGTAGAATTAGTGGGAAGATTAAGAAATCTCTAATTAATGAGAGAGCGCGCATGCATGCAGGATTAGTGAAAAGGATTAAGGCATCTCTAATTAATTAGAGATAGAGAGAGCGCATGCATGCAGGATTAGTGGGAAAGATTAAGGAGTCTAATTAATGAGAGAAAGAAATTAATAATAGTAGAGAGAGAGACAATTAAAAAAATCCATGCATGCATGCAAGATTGACTCTAATTAATTAGAGATAGAGAGAGCTGATGCAGGATTAGTGGGAAAGATTAAGGAATTTGAATCAAAGTTGGATTCGGTACTTGTGTTCTTGACGGGCTGGTTCGACAAGGACTCCACGGGTATGTATGTTAAAAAAAAAATCCGTTGCAACGTACAAGATTGTTTCCTACAATACCTAACTAATCTCTGTTGTTGTAGAGAGTTTTTAGTTCACAAGTACTCCTGTTATTTTGCTTGCATTTTTTGTTGAGAAAATTGATTACAACGCTGACGCGCACACACAGAGAGTAACACCATACACACCCACTCACACACGGTCTATTGAAGATCTGGTCGAAGTTGCGAAGATTAAAGATTGACGATGTCATTATGACCGCCTAACTACCTACTGGAAAAAATGACATTAATGAGAACCAAGGCATAAATCTGGAGTTTGATCTCTTATGAACCGGTGGTAGCCCGTCTTTCTAACCATCCACTCATGGGTTTGATTCTTATTATTTTTACATTTAGCTCTTCAATGTATGTTGAAAGTGTACTACAATGGCTGTTAGGGGTGTCACTGAGCGGAGGAGGACAACATCACCGGGACACTCCGCTGCATCACATATCGTGTCTTAGTGAACCACCAAACACTAGTACAAAACAGGGCATCGGTCCACCCCTGAGAAGCCCATTAGTCCCGGTTCACTCACGAACCGGGACCCATGGGGGCATCGGTCCCGGTTCGTGAGGCCAGGGCGCCGGCCGGGCCTCGTGGGGCATTGGTCCCGGTTCGTCTGACCCCTTCTGTCCCGGTTCTAGACACGAACCGGGACCAATGCGCCTCGCTCCTGGCCCACAACCATTGGTCCCGGTTTGTGGCTGGAACCGGGACTAAAGGTGACCCCTTTGGTCCCGGTTCCAGCCACGAACCGGGACCAATGCGCCTCGCTCCTGGCCCACAACCATTGGTCCCGGTTTGTGGCTGGAACCGGGACCAATGGTTGGCCTATATATAGCCCGCGAGCAGAGCAATGCATTGCTCTGTTTTTTTGCCCGGCCGTGGGAGAGCTTTTGTGGTGCCCGAGCCACACTTAAGCTTTCTCCTCTCGAAGCTCCTTGTCCAAGCTCCATTTTCCTCAAGATTTGTCTAGGTTTGGTGGTCCGTCCTGTCCCGTCCCCGTCCTCACCGCCGTCGATCGCCCACGCCCATCTCGGCGCCGGCAACACCGTGGTTAGCCTCTTCTTCTTATCTTCTTTCTAAAAGAAAAAAGTTCTTATTTGTGTGTTTTAATTAGATGCTCTAGAGAGTTATATGTTGTTCAATAATAAGAACTATATAACGCACGCAGATGAACCGGCAATGGATGTACGGTGACCGACGCACCTCCGAGTATATTAAGGGCCTGCATAATTTTCTCGAAGCGGCTGAGGCAAACAAGCAGAATGGTTTTATGCATTGTCCATGTACTGTCTGTGAGAATACGAAGGCTTTCTCCAACTCTAAAACCCTTCACTTCCACCTTCTTGAGAAGGGTTTTATGCCACACTATAATGTTTGGACCAAGCACGGAGAAAGAGGGGTTATGATGGAAGACAACGAAGAAGAAGAGGATGATGACAACTACCCGCCCCCTGAATACGGTGATGCTGCAATGGGGGAAGCTGAAGATCAAGAGGAACCAGACGATGTGCCCGATGATGATCTTCGCCGGGTCATTGTTGATGCACAGAGAGAATGCGAAAGTGAAAGGGAGAAGTTGAAGTTCGATCGCATGTTAGAGGATCACAAAAAAAGGGTTGTACCCAAATTGCGAAGATGACAACAGAAAGCTCGGTACCACACTGGAATTGCTGCAATGGAAGGCAGACAATGGTGTATCTGACAAGGGATTTAGTTCGCTGCTGAAAATAATGAAGAAGAAGCTTCCAAAGGATAACGAATTGCCCGGCAGTACGTACGAAGCAAAGAAGGTTCTATGCCCTCTAGGATTGGAGGTGCAGAAGATACATGCATGCCCTAATGACTGCATCCTCTACCGCGGTGAGTACGAGGATTTGAACGCATGCCCGGTATGCGGTGCATTGCGGTATAAGATCAGACGAGATGACCCTGGTGATGTTGAGGGCGAGCGCCCCAGGAAGAGGGTTCTTGCCAAGGTGATGTGGTATGCTCCTATAATACCACGGCTGAAACGTCTGTTCAGAAACAAAGAGCATGCCAAGTTGTTGCGATGGCACAAAGAAGACCGTAAGAAAGACGGGAAGTTGAGAGCACCCGCTGACGGGTCGCAGTGGAGAAAATTCGAGAGAAGGTGGGGGGACTTTGCAGGTGACGCAAGGAACGTATGGTTTGGTTTAAGTGCAGATGGCATTAATCCTTTTGGGGAGCAGAGCAGCAATCATAGCACCTGGCCCGTGACTCTATGTATCTATAACCTTCCTCCTTGGTTGTGCATGAAGCGGAAGTTCATTATGATGCCAGTGCTCATCCAAGGCCCTAAGCAACCCGGCAATGACATTGATGTGTACCTAAGGCCATTATTTGAAGAACTTTTACAGCTGTGGAATGGAGAAGGTGTACGTGTGTGGGATGAGCACAAACAGGAGGAATTTGACCTACATGCGTTGCTGTTTGTAACCATCAACGATTGGCCTGCTCTCAGTAACCTTTCAGGACAGACAAACAAGGGATACCACGCATGCACACACTGTTTAGATGACACCGACAGTATATATTTGGACAAATGCAGGAAGAATGTGTACCTGGGGCATCGTCGATTTCTTCCGACCAACCATCAATGTCGAAAGAAAGGAAAGCATTTCAAAGGTGAGGCAGATCACCGGAAGAAGCCCGCCCTCCGTACTGGTGATCACATACTTGATATGGTCAATGATTTACAAGTAATCTTTGGAAAGGGTCCTGGCGGACTATCTGTTCCGACTGACGATGCGGGACGCGCACCCATGTGGAAGAAGAAATCTATATTTTGGGACCTACCCTATTGGAAAGACCTAGAGGTCCGCTCTGCAATCGACGTGATGCATGTGACGAAGAATCTTTGCGTGAACCTGCTAGGCTTCTTGGGAGTGTATGGGAAGACAAAAGATACACCGGAGGCACGGGAGGAACAACAACGTGTGCATGAAAAAGATGGCATGCATCCAAAGCAGTATGAAGGTCCTGCCAGCTACGCTCTTACCAAAGAAGAGAAGGAAATCTTCTTTGAATGCCTGCTCAGTATGAAGGTACCGTCTGGCTTCTCGTCGAATATAAAGGGAATAATAAATATGGCAGAGAAAAAGTTCCAGAACCTAAAGTCTCATGACTGCCACGTGATTATCACGCAACTGCTTCCGGTTGCATTGAGGGGGCTTCTACCGGAAAACGTTCGATTAGCCATTGTGAAGCTATGTGCATTCCTCAATGCAATCTCTCAGAAGGTGATCGATCCAGAAATCCTGTCAAGGTTAAGGAGTGATTTGGTGCAATGTCTTGTTAGTTTCGAGCTGGTGTTCCCACCATCTTTCTTCAATATCATGAGGCGCGTCCTAGTTCATCTAGTGACGAGATTGTCGTTCTGGGCCCTGTATTTCTACACAATATGTTCCCCTTTGAGAGGTTCATGGGAGTCTTAAAGAAATATGTTCGTAACCGCGCTAGGCCAGAAGCAAGCATCTCCATGGGCCATCAAACAGAGGATGTCATTGGGTTTTGTGTTGACTTCATTCCTGACCTTAAGAAGATTGGTCTCCCTCAATCGCGGTATGAGGGGAGACTGACTGGAAAAGGCACGCTAGGAGCGGACTCAATAATATGTAGGGACGGGCATTCTTGGTCTCAAGCACACTACACAGTTCTACAGAATTCTACCTTGGTGACCCCGTATGTCGATGAACACAAGAATATTCTGCGCTCCAAACACCCGGAGCAGTGTGACGACTGGATTACATATGAACACATCAGGACTTTCGGCAGTTGGTTGCAAACACGTCTCATGGGTGACAACACTGTTTCTGATGAGCTGTACTCGTTGGCCAGGGGACCATCTTCGACTGTATTGACTTACAAAGGGTACGAGATAAATGGGAATACATTTTACACGATCGCCCAAGATCAAAAGAGCACCAACCAAAACAGCGGTGTCCGCTTTGATGCAGCAACCAAGAGGGGAAAGGACACATATTATGGTTACATAGTGGACATATGGGAACTTGACTATGGACATGATTTCAAGGTCCCTTTGTTTCAGTGCAAATGGGTCAATCTGTCAGGAGGCGGGGTACAGGTAGACCCAGAGTACGGAATGACAACAGTGGATCTCAACAATCTTGGGTACACAGACGAACCATTCGTCCTAGCCAATGATGTGGCGCAGGTTTTCTATGTGAAGGACATGTCTACCAAACCGAGAAAAAGAAAAGATAAGGAAGCGAATACATCATACGATGAGCCAAAGCGCCACATAGTTCTTTCAGGAAAAAGAGACATCGTGGGATTGGAGGGCAAGACAGACATGTCTGAAGATTATGAAAAGTTTCATGAAATTCCTCCCTTCAAAGTCAAGGCTGACCCAAGCACCCTGTTAAACGATGAAGATTATCCATGGTTACGGCGCAATAAGCAAAGGACACAAGCGAAGAAAAAGTGAAGACTTTCTCTCCACAACTATATCATTGCAGTTACATGTGAAGAAATTAAATGCCTTTTGTAACAGATGAGTTTTCGTCCGAAACCCTGATACTTCGAAAGAGATTGTCCCTTTTGTACACGAAGTGCATCCATTTTTTGCCGTAACCCTCTCAACTTTTTAGCACATGCTATGTGGGTGAAATGATGATACCATGCCAACTTTCAACCTGTTCAGAGTTCATTTGTAGTGCTTTTCAATTTCAGGGTCATTTAGCTTAAAAAAATCAGTAAATGCATGAAAAATAGGAAATGAAGTCAGAAAGGGTTGAAAATTGATGATGCGGCTTTGAATGGTGCATTTTGAACACACAAAAAGTCTGGAGTTCAAATAAGTTCAAAAAAATGAAATCCCATTGTAACAGATGAGTTTTCGTCCGAAACCCTGATACTTCGAAAGAGATTGTCCATTTTGTACATGAAGTGCATCCAGTTTTTGCCGTAACCCTCTCAACTTTTTAGAACATGCTATGTGGGTGTAATGATGATACCAATGCCAACTTTCAACCTTTTCAGAGTTCATTTGAAGTGCTTTTCAATTTCAGGGTCATTTAGCTCAAAGAATGAACTAATAGCAAAAAGAATGAACTAGAAAACCTTTATGAAACTCTAATAGCAAAAATAATGAACTAAAAATAATTAATTAAAAAATTCTGTTATGATCAAGTAAAATAAAACTATAATATTCTTCAATAGCAAAAAGAATCAACTAAAAAGCTTTTATAAAACTCTAATAGCAAAAGGAATCAACTAAAAATATTTTATAAACCTCTAGTATTTATGAAACTAAAATTATATAAAATTTATGCAACTAAAGTTATCAAAGTATTTTTTGTTCAAAATATTAATAGCAAAAAGAATTTTCATAAAGAATTTTTTTAGAAACTTTAATAGCAAACTAAAATAACAAAATCTGTTTTTTGTTAAAACAGACATTTAAAATTACCTAAAAATTACCAAATTGAATATAATGATAAAACACAGTAATATTAAATAGCAGGAAAAAGAATCACTCAAAAATCTATTTTTATAGGAAAGTTATTCACAAACTAGTGATTCACACCAATTTAAAAGAATTCAAATTTAAACTATTCAAATTTGAAACTAATGGCACTAACAGAAAGTTTATAATTTTTGTGACCTAAAAGCAAAAAGAATCACTGAAAAACTGTAAGTAGAAACAAAAGAAAATAAATAAAGCAAAAAAGAAAACAAAAAAAGTAGAAAAAAATTAAAAAAAATGCCGCCTACTGGGCCACCACGGCCTGAATACGACTAGAAACCCAACCATCTAGTTGGGCCAGGATTCAGGCCCGTAGAAGGCCCAGAAGGCCCACAGGCAGAGGTCATGCGATTAGGCCCGTAAGCCTGCTGCTGAGAGGAGCTCGAGAGGGTGTGCGCAGCAGCGCTTATAAACCACTCTCGAGCCCTCTCAGCTAGCGAGGTGGGACTAAACTTTTGGCCCCGGGCAGCACCACCCTTTAGTCCCGGTTGGTGGCACCAACCGGGACCAATGCCCACCTTTGGTCCCGGTTGGTGGCACCAACCGGGACCAATGCCACCCTTTAGTCCCGGTTAGTGCCACCAACCGGGACCAAAGGTCTCTGCTTCCCGCCCTTTGGGCTGACGAAAAGAGACCTTTGGTCCCGGTTGGTGCCACCAACCGGGACCAATGCTGAGTGTATATAACCAGCACTTGTGAAATTTCACAGTTTTCATCGCCACTTCGCCCGACGACGCCGACCTCCTCGACGCCGCCAGGCTGCCCCGACGCCGTCCACCGCCCACGCCGTCGCCATCGCCAGGCCCCTGCCCCGTCGTCGTCGTCGTCGTCCCCGAGCCCGTGGCCCTGCCCTGCCCCGGAGCCCACGCCCCTGCCCCGTCGTCGCCGTCGCCGTCGCCGTCGTCGTCCCCGAGCCCGTGGCCCTGCCCCGCCTCCGAGCCCACGCCCCTGCCCCGTCGTCGCCGTCGCCGTCGCCGTCGTCGTCCCCGAGCCCGCGGCCCTGCCCCGCCCCCGAGCCCACGCCCCTGCCCCGCCCCCGAGCGCGCCCGGCCACGCCCCTGCCCTGGCCCGCCCCCGCCGTCGCCGTCGCCGGCGCCCTCGCCGCCCCCGCCGTGAGCCGCCGTCGCCCCCGCTGTGAGCCGCCGCCGCCCCCGCTGTGAGCCGCCGCCGCCCGTGCAATTTTTTTTATATATATATATGTTGATTTTTTTTATATGATGAATGTTTTTGTTCATATATAATGTATATATGTATGTGGCTATATGTATGTATGGATGGATGTATATATGATGTTTTTTTGTTCATATATGTATTTTTTTCATATATGTGGCCATATGTATTTTTTTGTTCATAGCATTTTTTTCCATGTATGTATGTGGCTATATGTATGTATGTCGCCGTCGCCCTCGATCTCCTACCCGCTCCCGCCCCTACCCGACAAACTCTCGAGAGGAGATCGACATGAGGGGGGACGTCGGACATATCGGGCGACCAACTCTCGAGGCCACGCAAACCCTAGAAAAAAAGCGTTGTCGATCTCCTACCCCCCCTCCCCTACCTGACAAACTCTCGAGGTCAGCCAAACCCCTAGAAGAAAACTCCGGTAACTTCGACATGAGGGGGGACGTCGATCAACCCCCTCTCGCCCGACCAAACACTCGAGTCCACCCAAACCGGGACTGAGATGTGATAGGTAGTATTTTTTTTGTTCATAGAAAACTACGGTAACTCTCCAACATGAGGGGGGACGTCGATCGATCAACCCCCTCTCGCCGAACCGGGACTGAAAAAGCGTTGTCGAGGCCACCCCAAACCCTAGAAGTGTTGTCGAGGCCACCCCAAACCCTAGAAGCGTTGTCGAGGCCAACCAAATTTACCAAGTTAAATGAGTTAAAAGAGCGTTGTTGAGGCCACCCCAAACCCTAGAAGAATTGTCGAGGCCACCCAAATTTACCAAGTTAAAAGAGCGTTGTCGAGGCCACCTCCCCGATAACTTTGACATGAGGGGGACGTCCGACATGACATGAGGGGGGACGTCGGACGTCGGACATGAGGGGTGAGCGTCGTTGTCGTCTACCCCCTCCCCGATAACTTCGACATGAGGGGGGACGTCGGACATGACATGAGGGGTGAGCGTCGTTGTCGTCTACCCCCTCCGGTAACATAGATAACTCCGGTAACATAGATTTATCAAGAATGCCCCCATTATGGATGTGCACAAGTTGATCCAATTTTTTTTTGATCTCATCTATATATATTCTTTTATATGTCACGTTGTCTGTCAAAGTATTGAAGAAATCCATGGCTTCATCATTAGCCGGAAGTAACATGCGTATGATGCTATGAAGCTCTTCAAAGTTGTTTTGGAACGGAGTTCCGGATATAATAATTTGCTTTTTGGTACGAATTTCAGCAAAGGCCTTCCAAATAGCGATATTCGGAAGGCTCTTGCTGAACTTCGTACCAAAAAGCTAATTAATTATCCTATCCGGGACTCCGTTCCAAAACAATTTTGGAGAGCTTCGTACCATTATGCGCCTGTTACTTCCGGCTAATGATGAAGCCTTGGTTTTCTTGAATCCTTTGACACTAGACAACGTGACATATAGAAGGGTAGATGAGATCAGGAAAAATATGGACCATTTTCTGCACATTCAGAATGGCGCCATTTTGTTAAATCCCTTAAAGGTTAAGAGAATCCCTTGTTTGACATTCATGAGAGAGGCGGTCCGGACGTCGGACATTCATGAGAGAGGCAGTCCGGACGTCGGACATTCATGTTTGTATATTAATTGCCATGTTGTAATATTTGCAGAAACTATGGATCAAAGAGACTTGGAACAAGAACAGTTGTTGGGGGAGATAATCCTCGCCGGAGGTGATGCTGTCTTGTCGTTTCTCAACGACACCGATGGAACAATGGAGGAGGAAGGACATGATCATGATGGCTCCGGTGACATGATCATGATGGCTCCGGAGGTGCTGACTAGCTAATTGATGCATTAATTGTTTTGGTATGTACATATATATATTAACTCTTCTTTCTTCTTTTATAGCCCTCCGGATCGAGCCAAACTTCGGTAACGAGACGAGGCCCGAAGAAGAGGTTGCGCAAGGATGAAAGGTTCACGATCACAGCACTCGCGGACGATGGCCTACCGATTGAACCCAAGCGGACCAAGGACGCATTTTCTGCTCAGTGTGGAGCTATTGTTAGGGACAACATCCCGATCAGCATCAAGCAATGGAATAAGCCTAAGGACGACGCCCCTGAAGGTGATTATGTCACCGATAGACAGAAAGATGATCTTTGGACCTTGCTGAAGGCAAATTTCACCCTACCGCCAGAGGAGGATCCGAATAAGCCCGTTATAGAGCCACTGGTCAAGGCGTGTGCTCTTAAGAAGATGGCAGATCTATTCAGGAGGTGGAAGAAGGAGTTGAAATCAAAGTTTGTCGACAAAGGTGAGACTCCAGAATTCATCGGCCGATTTGAGAAGATAAGAGATCACTGGCCCGCATTTGTGGCCTACAAGACATCAGACAAGAGTAAGAAAATGTCAGAGACAAACAAGAACAACGCTGCAAAGAATCAGTATCACCATCACACGGGGTCAGGTGGCTACCTCAAAGCCCGGCCGTTGTGGGACAAAGCTGAGAATGACCTGATTGCTAAAGGGGTCGAACCAGAGACATTGAACTGGCCAGACCGTTCAAGGACTTGGTTCTTCGGGGTTGGGGGAACTTTGGACCCTGAAACAGGGAAGTGCCGTTGGACGGACGAGCAACTTGCAATACCCGTCGCGAAGCTTCAGAAGTATATCACCGCAGCGCAGGAAGGGACGTTCATTCCCGACAGAGAGAAGGACGAGCTGACTGAGGCCCTAGGGAATGCTGAGCACCCTGGACGAACACGAGGCACACCAGGCTCCGTTCTGTGGAAGTTTGGGTTTCCCGACGCAGGCGGTTACAGAAGCCGGGAGAGAAAGAGGAAAGCGGAGCTGAGCGACATGCAGAAGATGAGTGCAAGACTACAAAAGCTAGAGGAAGCTGAGAGCCAGCGAGCTGCCGGCCAACTATCTCAGCGGCACGAAGCTACCCCAGAAGCTACCCCGCCATCTCAGCGGAGAAGCAGCGTGGCTTCCACGGAGCCCGTTCAGACTGACTTCACGGAGCCTATCTACCCCGTGGATACTATCACGGAGGCTCAAAATTGCGAGCTTATGACGAAATGCCATAACCTCACTTTCAAGGCGGCTCTCGGCTCTGTTGCACCTCCTCAACCCAACGGAACTTTTCACTACGATTCCACATGGCTATGCTGTTGTGATAGTGGATGAAGTAATGGAGGGATTTGAGGAGCTCGAGCTTTACCACTCTACAGGTGAAGGGGAGAATCAGCTGGTTCGTGCTCTGAGGAGTACATGTCTATGGCAGAAGGAGTACATCAAGCTTCCAAACTGGACGCCTCCGCCTCCTCCTCCTCCTCCGGCGAGTCAGGGCACTCCGCCTCCTCCTCCTCCTCCTCCTCCGGCGAGTGATCAGGGCACTCCGCCTCCTTCTCCGGCTCCTCCGATGCGTGAGGGCACTCCGCCTCCTCCTTCGCCTACTCCGGCGCGTCGGAGCACTCCGCCTCGTTCTCCGCCTCCTCAGCAATGACAGAAGAGAGACGCCGCCGCTCCGGCGGCTAGCAGTACAAGCAGAGGCGGGAGGCAATTCAGATACGGTCCATGTCTCAAGCCTGTGGAAAAGTTACCATATGAGAGAACCGAGCAGGAAAACGAGGACATATGTCGTGCCGAAGTGAGGGACCATTTTGCAAAGAAAACTCCACCTCCGAAGGAGAAGCTAGATCCGGTGAAAGTGAAGCGCACTATCGATGCCCTGAAGCGACCACCACCGCCTCCGCCGGATTCCAACTATGACCGCATAATTACTAAGACACATGCTAAAGCGCAGCAGTCGGGAAGTACTTCCAGTGTTGCAAGAGCGAAAAAACGAAGAAGTGGGAAAACAATTCCCCAGCTCGGCGAACAGGAGAAGCAATCATGCCCCCCGCTCAAGGTGTCTAGCGATATCGCTAATCATCCGGTGCTACTGCCCGGTACCACTCTTGATGATTACCTGCCCGATGATGTACAGTTTGAAACGGCTGAGGTAGTAGACGTCTTTAGATACGAGCACGGGAAGCCTCTCGTCAAACCTGATCATCCTCATCTAACGACGATGATGCAAAAATTGCATGACTGGTACATGGAAACCTGCAGGAAGTCTGGGAAAGACAGTTTGTTAGTCGGAATTAAAAAAGAGCATGACTTCCCTGGAGTCGACCTGCTGCCTGTTGAATTTGTGGAGTTATTTCAATTATACAATCAAAAGGCCCTCGACAAACAACTCATGACTTGCTACTGTCTGTAAGTATTACTTCTATAATTAAGTCTCTAGCTCAGCTCGTTCATTGCATGTATATATAATTATCCTCACTATATTATGCAGATTGAAGATGGTCGAATGCCAAAAAATAGGAATCTTCGACGTTGGGTTCATTAGCCCAAATACCGTAAATGAATGGTCGGTACGAAAGGCGGCTGAAGATACCGAGAACAACTTACTACAAACGTTCCTTAAACATCAAAACAAAAGGGAAATACTCTTTCCTTACAACTTCAAGTGAGTGTTACTGTCTTCTGCATATTCGGTTCCGCTTACTCGTGGTTAAGTAATGTAATTGATGAGTTATGCGTGCGCAGCTTCCACTATATTCTGCTATCCATTAACCTTGACGAGGCATTAGTAACTGTCTTAGACTCGCTCCGTAAAGATCCCAAGTATTATGCGGACATGACTGCAATGCTCCAGAAGTAAGTTCAATCAATACCGGGACCATATCGGCAACTTTCGTCCATTTCCTGATATCAAGTAATCATTTTCTTTGCCTGCCAGGGTTTGGAAAACGTTCACCGCTAAAGTTCCGGGTCTGAAGAAGGAGCTGCGATTTACACACCCCAAAGTAAGTAGTACTAGCTAGTTCCGCGCATCTCTCATTGATTCTAGTTTCATCAATACCATTATCATGCTTGCTTATCAGTTTGATTGAACTCTATTCTCGTAAAGTGCTTGTTGCAGGCACCCAACACTCATTTATGTGGATACTACGTATGCGAGTTCATTCGCTACTATACCTCTGAACGGGCCTCCTCTGAGAAACAATTTGAAGTACGTAAACAATATTCACAATTTTATTTTATATATTACCATCAATTGTGTTGAGTTTCATTCATATATATGTATTGACCCCTTCTTTAAATTAGATCTGGCAGATGCGGGATGAACTCCTACCACATGATCGCATACGAGCAATTCAAGAGGAATTGGCGGGATTATTTCTTGACCACGTCATACCTGAACAAGGAGAATACCATGTGAAATTGAAATTGTTGTAAGGGATGTTATATATTGTACATATGTAGCAGCGTCGGATAGATATACGAAAACTTGTTGTTCGACCAAGCACGAAGAAAGAGATGTCACTTCTCTCTATATATGTTCATGACGATCTTGTGTAATTAATGGTTTCCTTTATTTGCTTACTAGCTAGCGTCGAGTTCTCTCTATATGTGTAGTAGCTAGCGTCGACCAAGCACGGAAAAAGAGAGGTCACTTCTCTCTATTAGCTCGCTAACACAATATGAAACCCCTAAATTAACCCTCCAAAACCCCCCCTTCCAAAAAAAAAAAACAAAACCCAGCGACTGCGAGCTGCTGACGCGTGGCCGCCTTTTGGTCCCGGTTGGTAACACCAACCGGGACTAAAGGTCCTCCCTCCCCCGCCCCAGGCAGCGCCACGTGGATGCCTTTTGGTCCCGGTTGGTGTTACCAACCGGGACTAAAGGTCCTCCTGCCTGGGCTTCCCGCAGCGGCCACGTGGAGCCCCTTTGGTCCCGGTTCGTAAGCGAACCGGGACTAAAGGTTTTGGGCTTTAGTCCCGACCCTTTAGTCCCGGTTCCAGAACCGGGACTAAAGGCCCTTACGAACCGAGACAAATGACCCTTTTTCTACTAGTGAAATAACCTTTGGGCTCGATGCTTAAGTTTATCTTCAAGCAACCATTGATCAATCCCTTACTGTCATCATTGATCGGAACATTTATTCATTTTTATGACCCGTTACAAAGCACGGGCCCTTTTGCTAGTAGAGCACCTATAAAGCACCTATCGCTTCTTACCACCGTAATTTCGTCCGTGTTTTCGTCCGTCCTTCTCGCTCAACCGGTTTCGTCGTTGTCATCGTTTGTCTTGTTTGTATACGCCGTTTCCAGCTTAAGTCACATGGGCCAGACTTTTTGCTATGTTATGGGTCAGAATTTCCTCACGACTCCCTCCTCCGCGCGGCTCACGCAGCGACCACCGACCAGGGAGTCCGACGACTCCCTCCTCCACACGGCTCAGGCATCGACCATGAATCCGATCCCTATACAGGTGCTCAATCAGACCATAACTACAACTACTATATAAATCAGCGGTTCAGTCGAATCGCTCCATAAGCCGTCGCTGCAGCGGTCGCCTCGCCCCGATCGCGCAACAGATTGATGGACGAGGCGGAGCTTTGGGCCGGCGGTTCAGCTTTGGTGTCGGCAGCGGCAAGCCGGCAACATGAACTCGCAAGAGCGGCCGCTGTTCCTGGCTAGAGGCATCAGGATCACCGGCTAGGCTCGACGCCGGCCCACAGGCTTACCGTTCGCCCTCACCGCGCTGTCGTTGACGTGGCCGCGATGTAAGCCGACCTCCGGTACCCATTGTCGCTGATGCGTGGTTGTAGGTGACGCCGTCTGGGCTTCGGAGCAGAGGAAGCGAGGAGCCCCGCCATGGCAGGGCGTGCTTTCACCGTCGACCGTGGTTTCAGAACAACCCCTAGCCTCTTGCCATGTGACCCGGTCCGCTCGTCGTGTCGATTGCCGAATCACCCTCACGAACAAAAAGGAGGAGCCGATGGCAGCTGAAATTTTGGATCGGCCATGGTGCTTGAAGAAGGGAACCAACAAGCGACAGCAGCGGCGCGTCGAGCTCTACATGTATGACCCATCTTCCTCCAGTTCAGTTTCCCTTAATATCGGTGCCTTAGGTGCAGCACTTGCCATCATCGCCTGACCCATGGAGTGCCATGCCGATGCAGGTCAATGTGAAACCCCAACCGGTCCATGATAAGGTAACAACACTGATAGAGATTCATCTTTGTTTGGTTATAGGTAGGGTGTGTTCATTGGATGACTAACGGGTGTCGTTATTTGGTCTTTCTGTTTTCCTCTTGTGCCTTGGTGATTCGGGTTGGATGGTCGGGATTGCCTTGCATAGGTGCAGTCAATGCTACGTACCAACCAATATGCAAAGTAAGATATGATCACCCTGTTTAGTACTCCTACCCACTTCACAATGTTTTGGCGTGAAGGATCAGTCTTGCAAACATGAAGGCCAGCAGCATGTACTTTTCTTCAGGCGGCAGGCGGGGTGCGCACCTTCTTGTACTTTTCCCAGGTGATCCCGCGCCACGAGCACGTCTATCTCCTACAAGCGGCTACCGGCGCTCCGTCTCCGCTGGATGCGGCAAGGTCATGGGTGTGTTCTGTAGCTCAACGCCGCACCATGGGCACCCCGCAACCCTGTCAGCGTCATCACGGCCACCGCCGCAGACTTCATGGTAGGCTTGCTTATCCTCGCCGTGTTTCGAACCTGAGGCAATGCGTGACCTGTGAACCAAGGTCGACTTTGAACGTTGACACCGGCGACGGATTCAACCACTCCAGCGTATTCTTTTACAAGACCGGCACTGCTGAGGGCTTAGCCAAGCTGCTTTTTAGCCATTTAACAACTACAAGTGGTAGATATTATTGTGGGATAAATTTGGATGGATTGGATTTTAACAAGGTACTGAGCAGTGTAGGTCGAGATGGTCTGAATGAGTTATTGGGCTGCCATTTTACCGTATGAACAAGACTAAAATAGCAATATTTTCTCAACTCCATTATTAATAGCCATTTAACGTGTTTATAAATATATATATATATATATTCGTTGCAAGCATGCTGTGGTGTAAATGAGGCATGATGGGATATGTCCAAAGCGAGTGATTGTATGACGAACGGTGTATGAAACACGCACGGGGAAGGACTCACGGAGGAAGGCCCTCATCTCCCGCTCGAGAAATTAGTTTAAAAGTTCACTTTCGCTGGCGGGGGTACAACGACACATAAGCGCCATGAGGTGGTTGAAATCATCCTCTTGGGATTGACAACGTCTAGACTTACGGGGCTAGATGGACACCCCGACGACGAGCGGCAAAGGCGAGAAGGAGGATAAGCTCTGACACGGGTATGATGCTTTGTTCTACTAAAAGAAATGGAATGAGAGTGGGAGATGTGTCCTTGAACCATGCCTATTAGACTAGGGCACATATTTTTTTATTTTTTCCCGTTGCATCGCACGGGCATTTTTGCTAGTAGAGATTAATTAAGTTAATTAAGGGTTAATCCCTGCATTGTCGGTTGCCATATGTCGGCAACCACTCCTTGCAACTGCTTGTACTTACCGCCTTTGTATTGGGTATATATATCCCTAATCGTCAATCTATGAGGAGACTGTTCATTCCAATCATTCTCTCCTCTAGTCTCTCGGTTTTCTTCTTTACACATTATCAGCACGCCTCTACCGAGAGCATCGACGAAGATCTCCGACGAATTTCTTCTCCTCATACGCTGGAAACAACCTTCTCCTCGTTCTCCTTTTTCGTCGACCCCATTGCCCTCTGCAACGACATGGCCATCAATAATCAACCAATTAAATTGGCAGTTCCTTCTCAATCTTAGATTTCTTTTTCATCGCAGATGCAAAGAGTAGGAAGGCCAACATGAAAAGAAAGCACAAAATCCAGAGAATTTACAATTCCTTGCATCTACTGAGACGAGAAGAACAAAGAACGGCGACGGCGGCGCCATCTCTGAATGCGCATGGAAAATAATTCTGTCAAGAACAGAACGGGGAATGGATCACAAGAAAAGATACAAGAGCCCTGTACCACATCTCGTACAAAACGACAATCATGCAAAGATCAAACTCTGTATCATAATTGATTCGTCAATCAGGTGATTCAATTCCGTTTTCGTTCCTGCACGAAATATGCACTAACCTCCAGGGCGACGTATCAATGCCGTCCAAGGCAAACTCCCGCGGCGACCCATGGCCCGGACGACGCTCCCTCCGCCAGGCTCCTCGCGAAGCGGCGACACCAGTGGATGCATCCTTCGGCCCGGCTGCTCCCAGCGCGGCGGCTAGCCGCCTAAAATACAGTGGTGGCAGCGGCCAACGGCCGGTGCTCGGCATGGCGACGCCCTTCGGCGCGTGAAGGGAAGAAGCCCTCCAGCGCGGCTCCGCCTTCTAGCGTCGGCGCTCGGCTGTGGCCTCCCTCTCCTCGACGGCGGTGGATTTGGGGAACAAATCCCTGACCGCACGGGAGAGGAATCGAGAGAACCTTATCTTTTTCGGCTATTTCACAATTTAGCACTTACACTTTCTATTAATGTCAAACAAGGCCATGAGCCATTTTTTTTTTTTTTTGAAAAACAAGGCCATGAGCCTTAATACTACCACTTGCGTACAAGCTCAGGCCCATCGTTACGAAACATGCATTTTGCTTGTATTACCACTCAGTATTCATACATTACAATGCCATCAAATTGTAGTAGAACAGCATACACTAGCGATGGCATTGTGTCATCTTCTACAAGTTTGCCTCAGCATTCTTAAATAGCAATTTGGAACAACTATACATCAAATCTTGATGTAAATTCAAAATAAGAATTATAAAGTGTCGTACTTAATATGACTGATTCAAAATTTTATTTGTGAATCACAAGGTATTTGATGGCATCTACTGCATATTTGCAGATTATCCATCACTACTTTAAGATCTATGTTTTGTCATTTTGGCAAGATGATTATCTTCAACGTGCCCTTCCAAATATTAATGTGTATATAGCCTAAATTTTTATTTGCGAATCACAAGGTATTGATGACATCTACTGCACAGTTTGCAGATTATTCATCATTACTATGAGGTCTACATCTTGTCATTTGATAAGATGACTACCTTCTATGTGCTCTTCCAAATACTAATATAGACATGACTACCTCAAGATATCATAAGGTAATATTGGCATCTACTGCAAAATTTTGCAAACTATCCATTATTACTGTAAGGTCTACATCATGTCAACCTGACAGATGATTACCTTCAAAGTGATTTCATACATTTAGCATACCATAAGGTAATAGAATTATAAACATCTACTGACAAAAGTCAGACTATGTTTTCTATTACTGCGAGATCTACACCATATTGGTGATTATCTTCAAAGTTTTTCCTATATCAATTGAGGTCTACACATATGGCTACAAGGCATCAGCCATAAAAAAAATTTCTCTTCTGAAGCATTTATTGTTGTTGTTCACTAAAATATTTTACTCTCATAGTAAAATATCATTCATGCATAGTCACTACATGCTGAAATGGTATTTTTGTGCCAGTATGAATTATTCAAGCCTCAATTTACTTGAATAGGTCTTGGAAAATTATGCAACTATTTGCATACTCCAACGATTACCTTCTATTACATTGGTAAAATACATGGCAGTGGAGCCTATGTCACTATTTGTAATTACAATGTCGTCCATCAATCAAGATGGATACCATAATTTATAGCAAGTGTCTCAAACACTGTTGCAATTTCCACATCACATTGTGGTTATACTTTCATAGTGAGTAACCAATGTTAAACATGCAACATCTATATTTTTGGCAGTGACTCTAAAGTTACATATTTCCTCGAGAATAAAGTCCAAAATGTTAGCAATAATTTCATCACATGCGTTGTATTGACGGATACGCACAGGTTCACCAAGGATCACCTTGGCCATGATTGTTCTCAAACAAATCATTTTATCCATATATATCTCTTACTCTTCGAAATAAATTAAATAATGCATGAGCATTTTCATGTAACACATGGATGCCATTTCCAAATGCACTAAATTCATTTTAAGTGGGAGTGTTTATTTTAAGACGATTCAGGACATCAGTCATTATATCCATCTGTGGCATTATGACCACTATAACTCCACCTTCGGAAAGTGTGTCATGGCTATTCTCTTAATAGCTAAGTATGTCCATATGCATTTTATCTGTCACCAATTTCACTTAGTTCTCAAACTAAGTACATAATGGATGAATATTTATTTACCTTGAATGTTTCCCTAGGAGAAACATGCTGCCATGAGCACATAGTGAATGCTCACCCATTCGTTTTCGAGACCTCAAGTCTATCGCAACTCACAATTATGTCACTCAATCAACTTCAAGTTGAGATCTCATGATCAAATATTTTCATATGAAAATCCTGTTGAAAAGCCCTTAATACACTTTACAACTCCTTATGATGGTACTACCATTTTCCATGGTAAAGAAACATTAAATTTCTTGAAATCATCATATTCACCCAATAGGTGCTATACCATCATTTAAAAATTCTTGTTGGTACTGAATACTATGCCAGTCAGTGGCGATGAAATATAACCATGATGACTTTAGAGTAAAGTGGAGGCTAAAAGACAACCAAAGACAGAATTACCTCTTAATAGGGAATAGATCATTTTCGAATGATCACAAAGACAACTCTCAAGTTTATCAAATGTGTGGTTACACGAATATCGTACCTATGATTACCAAACCCTAAAAATATGGTCAAACCACACCACAAATTTATTAAAAGGCAAAGAAGTTCATTGGGATAAATTTGAAAATATATAAACTTATAACTAGAAACAATTCTAGTAAATGATTGTTCTGAAATCTTCCTCATAAGGAGAACCAAAAATCGAGTGCAAGAAAAGGATGGTGAATTCCTTTGCACCCATGATATGTTTGCATAATAAAAAAATCACCAATATTGGAGACCTCATGCACTAGTAGAAAACAGACCTTTTGTCCACATCATTAGTCCCGGTCTGGTTTTGAACCGGCACTAATGTGACCATTAGTCGCGGTTCGTGACGGGCATCATTAGTGCCGGTTCGTTCCGGACCTTTAGTCCTGGTTCGTGCCACGAACCGGGACTAAAGGGGTGGTGGCAGGCTGGTGTCAGCCTGGGGCCCCACGATAACCTTTAGTCCCGGTTCGTGCCACGAACCGGGACTATAGGCTAACCTTTAGTCCCGGTTTGTGTCTCGAACCGGGACTAAAGGTCCCCTATATGAACCCTTCAGCCAGCCCGAGCTCTCTGTTCTTTCCCTTTCCTCTCCTCTGGTTCTTCCTCTCTTCCCCGAGCTCATCCTCCATTTTTGCCAAAATTTGTCAAGATTTGGAGGCACCCCATCCATCCAAGTGTTCACAAAGGTTATCAACTTTGTCCTTTCATCTCTCATTGCTAGATTAGCTCTTGCAATGCTCTATAAGTATAGTGATTTGTGGGTTTTAGTTTGGGAGTATTTATATGTGGTAGTTTATTTGATTTATATGCAATTTGAGCTCAAATTAACTTCTTACTTTGCATGTGTAGGTGTGGTTTACTTAGTGCCTTCCCGTCCCCGTCCTAACCACCGTCGATCGCCCGCACCGTCCCGTCGCCGGCACCAACTTGGTGAGCCTCTTGTTCTTATCCTTTTTTTATAAAAAAAAATCATGTTTGTAAGATTTAGTTAGTTACTTGTATAGTTTTCTTACCTATATTGTTGTTTGTTATACATAGTGGCATGGTTTTCATATCCGTCCCTGTCGTCCCTCGTCCGGTTTATGATTCGGATGTGGTATATACTCTCTTTTATAACTATTTGTTGCATTTCGTGTTTATGACAATTATGCCCGTCAAGTTTACATAGATATTTTTATCTAGGAGGTATGTGAACCGGAAATTCCAACCGACATAGATATTCTTGTCAAGAAGTTAAATTTAGTTGAAAAAGAAAACGAGTATTTGAAAGAAAAATTGAAAAGAGTTGAAGAAGAGAAGATGAAACTGGAGTTGTATGTTGCCGATGTCGTCGATGATCACAAGATCAAGATGGATGCAATGCGCTTGAAGATTAGAAAATTTAAAAAATATGCCATTGATACTGAGGCTTGGTATCACTATGCTGTTGGATCAATTGTTACCTTAGTTGCGATCTTGATCGCATTTGTTGTTGCATTTAAATGCTTTAGCTAGAGAGTTTGTATGTTGTTTTATGAGAACAAGTGTGTATGAACTTTATGTATGAACTTGTATTAATTTGGTCTTTTCGGTGTTGTGTAATGAAGATGAGCCGGCAATGGATGTACGATGACCGATGCTCTCCCCAGTTCATTAATGGCGTGAATACTTTTCTGGTTGCGGCTGAGGCAAACAAGCGGGCGGATGGTTTTATGTATTGTCCATGTGCTGGCTGTAAGAATGATCGAAATTACTCTAACTCAAGAACCATTCACGTCCACCTGTTTGAGTCCCGTTTCATGTCCGGCTATAACTGTTGGACCAAGCACGGAGAAAGAGGGGTCCTAATGGAAGAGAATGAAGAAGAAGAGGATGACGACAGCTATCCTGGCCATGGGTTCCATGAATACGATGGTACAACAATGGGGGAAGAAGCTGAGCCGGCAATGCGGGAAGGAGCTGAAGAAGAGGCATTAGATGAGCCCGCTGATGATCTTGGTCGGGCCATTGCCGATGCAAAGAGAAACTGCGCAAGTGAAAAGGAGAAGCTGAAGTTGCAGCGCATGTTAGAGGATCACAAGAAATTGTTGTACCCAAATTGCGAAGATGACAAGAAAAAGTTGGGTACCACACTGGAATTGCTGCAATGGAAGGCAGAGAATGGTGTACCTGACAAGGCATTTGAAAAGTTGCTGAAAATAATGAAGAATAAGCTACCAAAGGACAACGAATTGCCCGACAGTACGTACGAAGCAAAGAAGGCCGTCTGCCCTCTAGGATTAGAGGTGCAGAAGATACATGCATGCCCTAATGGCTGCATCCTCTACCGCGGTGAGTACGAGGATTTGAATGCATGTCCGGTATGCTGTGCATTGTGCTATAAGATCGGCCACGATGACCCTGGTGATGTTGAGGGCGAGCGGCCCAGGAAGAAGATTCCTGCCAAGGTGATGTGGTATGCTCCGATAATACCACGGTTGAAACGTTTGTTCCAAAACAAAGAGCATGCCAAGTTGATGCGATGGCACAACGAAGACCGTAAGAAAGACGGGAAGTTGAGAGTACCCGCTGACGGATCTCAATGGAGAAAAATCGAGAGAAAGTGGAAGGACTTTGCAAAGGACGCAAGGAACGTATGGTTTGGTTTAAGTGCAGATGGCATTAATCCTTTTGGGGAGCAGAATAGCAATCATAGCACATGGCCTGTGACTCTATGTATCTATAACCTTCCTCCTTGGTTGTGCATGAAGCGGAAGTTCATTATGATGCCAGTGCTCATCCAAGGCCCCAAGCAACCCGGCAACGACATTGATGTGTACCTAAGGCCATTAGTTGAAGAACTTTTACAGCTGTGGAATGGAAAAGGTGTACGTGCGTGGGATGCGAAAGAACAGGAGGAATTTGACCTACATGCGTTGCTGTTTGTAACCATCAATGATTGGCCTGCTCTCAGTAACCTTTCAGGACAGACAAACAAGGGATACCACGCATGCACACACTGTTTAGATGATACCGACAGTATATATTTGGATAAATGTAAAAAGAATGTGTACCTGGGGCATCGTCGATTTCTTCAGAGCAGGCATCCCGTAAGAAAGAAAGGCAAGCATTTCAAAGGTGAGGCAGATCACCGGAAGAAGCCTCGCCACCGTACTGGTGATGATATACTTGATGTGCTCAAGGATTTAAAAGTAATCTTTGGAAAGGGTCCTGGCGCACAATCTGTTCCGAATGATGCTGACAATCGCGCACCCATGTGGAAGAAGAAATCTATATTTTGGGACCTACCCTATTGGAAAGACCTCGAGGTCCGCTCTGCAATCGACGTGATGCACGTGACGAGGAATCTTTGCGTGAACCTGCTAGGCTTCTTGGGCGTGTATGGGAAGACAAAAGATACACCGGAGGCACGGGAGGACCAGCAACGTATGCACGGAGAAGACGGCATGGATCCAAAGCAGTTTCAGGGTCATGCCAGCTATGCTCTTACCAAAGAAGAGAAGGAAATCTTCTTCGAATGCCTGCTCAGTATGAAGGTCCCGTCTGGCTTCTCGTCGAATATAAAGGGAATAATAAATATGGCAGAGAAAAAGTTCCAGAACCTAAAGTCTCATGACTGCCACGTGATTATGACGCAACTGCTTCCGGTTGCATTGAGGGGGCTTCTACCGGAAAACGTTCGATTAGCCATTGTGAAGCTATGTGCATTCCTGAATGCAATCTCTCAGAAGGTAATCGATCCAGAAATCCTACCAAGGTTAGAGAATGATTTGGTGCAATGTCTTGTCAGTTTCGAGTTGGTGTTCCCACCATCCTTCTTCAATATCATGACGCACGTCCTAGTTCACCTAGTCGAGGAGATTGCCATTCTGGGTCCTGTATTTCTACACAATATGTTCCCCTTTGAGAGGTTCATGGGAGTCTTAAAGAAATATGTTCATAATCATGCTAGACCAGAAGGAAGCATCTCCAAGGGCCATGAAACAGAGGAGGTCATTGAGTTTTGTGTTGACTTTATTCCTGACATTAAGCCGATTGGTGTTCCTGAATCGCGGCATGAGGGCAGACTGGGTGGAAAAGGCACGCTAGGAAAGAATTCACTAATATGCCGGGACGGGCATTCTTTGGCGCAAGCACACTACACAGTTCTACAAAGTTCCACCTTGGTGGCTCCGTATATCGAGCAACACAAGAATATTCTACGCTCCAAACACCCGGAGCAGTCTGACGACTGGATTACACATGAACAAACGGTGACTTTCGCCGGTTGGTTGCAGACACGTCTCATGCATGACGACACTGTTGAAGATGACCTGTACTTGCTGTCCAAGTTACCATCTTCGACTATATTGACTTTCAAAGGGTACGAGATAAATGGGAATACATTTTAAACGATCGCCCAAGATAAAAAGAGCACCAACCAAAACAGTGGTGTCCGCTTTGATGTAGCAAACATCAATGGGCCAAAGGACACATATTATGGTTACATAGAGGAGATATGGGAACTTGACTATGGACTTGGTTTGAAGGTCCCTTTGTTTCGGTGCAAATGGGTCAATCTGACAGGAGGCGGGGTAAAGGAAGACCCGCAGTATGGAATGACAACATTCAACAATCTTGGGTACGCAGACGAACTATTCGTCCTAGCCAATGATGTGGCACAGGTTTTCTATGTGAAGGACATGTCTACCAAGACGAGAAAAAGAAAAGATAAGGAAGCGAATACATCATACGATGAGCCAAAGCGCCACATAGTTCTTTCAGGGAAAAGAAACATCATGGGAGTGGAGGACAAGACAGACATGTCAGAAGATTATGAAAAGTTTCATGAAATTGCTCCCTTCACAGTGAATGTTGACCCGAGCATCAAGTTAAACGATGAAGATTGTCCATGGTTACGACGCAAAGGGACACACGCGAAGAAAAAGTTTTATACCCAAAGATCCCACTCTGGGATGTGACCGGCTTCTCTAGTTAGTTTCCGGACTTATATACCTGGAAAGTCCCACTTCGGACAAACCGGAGGGAATCTTTGTAATAGTAGTGTACTTATGTGTTTTGGCATTTGAAACGCGAACAAATATTATGTCGAAGTATCAGGGTTTCAGACGAAAACTCGTCTGTTACAAAGGCATTTCATTTTTTAAACTTATTTCAACTCCAGACTTTTTGTGCGTTCAGTATGCACCATTCGAAGCCACGCCATCAATTTTCAACCCTTTCTGACTTCATTTGCTATTTTTCATGCATTTACTGATTATTTTAGCTAAATGACCCTGAAATTGAAAAGCACTACAAATGAACTCTGAAAAGGTTGAAAGTTGGCATGGTATCATCATTTCACCCACATAGCATGTGCTAAAAAGTTGAGAGGGTTACGGCAAAAACTGGATGCACTTCGTGTACAAAATGGACAATCTCTTTCGAAGTATCAGGGTTTCAGACGAAAACTCGACTGTTACAAAGGCATTTCATTTTTTTAAACTTATTTCAACTCCAGACTTTTTGTGCGTTCAGTATGCACCATTCGAAGCTACGCCATCAATTTTCAACCCTTTCTGACTTCATTTGCTATTTTTCATGCATTTACTGATTTTTTTGAGCTAAATGACCCTGAAATTGAAAAGCACTACAAATGAACTCTGAGAATGTTGAAAGTTGGCATGGTATCATCATTTCACCCACATAGCATGTGCTAAAAAGTTGAGAGGGTTACGGCAAAAACTGGATCCACTTCGTGTACAAAATGGACAATCTCTTTCGAAGTATCAGGGTTTCAGACGAAAACTCGTCTGTTACAAAGGCATTTCATTTTTTTAAACTTATTTCAACTCCAGACTTTTTGTGCGTTCAGTATGCACCATTCGAAGCCACTCCATCAATTTTCAACCCTTTCTAACTTCATTTGCTATTTTTCATGCATTTACTGATTTTTTTGAGCTAAATGACCCTGAAATTGAAAAGCACTACAAATGAACTCTGAAAATGTTGAAAGTTGGCATGGTATCATCATTTCACCCACATAGCATGTGCTAAAAAGTTGAGAGGGTTACGGCAAAAACTGGATCCACTTCGTGTACAAAATGGACAATCTCTTTCGAAGTATCAGGGTTTCAGATGAAAACTCGTCTGTTACAAAGGCATTTCATTTTTTAAATAACCTAAGAATTACCAAATTGAATATAATGATAAAACATGCTAATATTAAACAGCAAAAAAAAAGAATCACTGCAAAATCTATTTTTAAAGTAAAGTTATTCAGAAACTAGTGATTCACACAAATTTCAAATAATTCGAATTTAAACTATTCAAATTTGAAAACTACTGCCACTAACAGAAAGTTTATAAATTTTTTGACCTAACGCAAAAATATTCATTCATTAATTCTAAATAAAGCAAAAAAAAAACTCAGACACAAAAGAAAATAAATAAAACAGAAATAAAAAAAAAAACTGAAAAGTAAATAAAAAAATGCCCGCCTACTGGGCCAGGATGCAGGCCCAGTAGGCCCAACAGGGAAGAACAGGTGCGGTAGGCCCAGAAGGCCTGCATTAGAGAGGAGCTCGACACGGTAGCCGCGTCGGGGCTTATAAACCGGTGCGAGCTCCTCTCAACTAGCGAGGTGGGACTAAACATTCGACACGGGAAGCCAGACCTTTAGTCGCGGTTGGTGGTTCCAACCGCGACTAAAGACCCCCCTTTAGTCGCGGTTGGAGCCACCAACCGCGACTAAAGGCCTGCGCTTCCCGCCGCTTCGGCTGGGTGAATTCACCTTTAGTCGCGGTTGGTGGCTCCAACCGCGACTAAAGGGGGGTCTTTAGTCGCGGTTGGAACCACCAACCGTGACTATAGGTGTTTGTATATAAGCTCCAGTTTGCAAAATTTCAGAACTCATCGCTTTTCCCCCCTCGACGACGCCGAACAGGACGCAGCCACCCCGCCGCCGTCGCCGTCGACTCGCCTCGCCGTCGCCATCGCCGTCGAATCGCCTCACCGTCGCCGTCGCCTCGCCACGCCATCGCCATCGCCGTCGCGCGTTGACCTCGCCGCCCCCCTCGATCTCCTCCTCGACCTCTCGCGCGCCGTCGCCGTCGTCGTCGCCGTCGCAGTCGCCGTCGCCGTTGCCGTCGACTCGCCTCTCCTCACCGTCGCCCCGCTGTGAGCCCCTCCCCCCTCTCCTCTCCCTGCCGCGCGCCATGTAAGGGTTCAGGGCTTTACACACACACACACACACACACACACACACACACACCTGATGCATGAACACACACACACATATGTTAGAATGATGTATTTTTGTGTACATGAATGTTATGTTAGAATGAATGATATGTCAGAATGATGTATTTTTGTGTAGATGATGTATTTTTGCAAATTTTTATGTATATTTGTGTAGATGAATGTTATGTTAGAATGATGTATATATGTAGAATGATTATGGATAAGTTATAATTAGATGGACAAAAGTAGATTGGATGATGGATATATGTAGAATGATGTATATATTGGATGATGTAGAATTACAAAAATCATATTCAAGCCAGTTGATGTTAAATTTGCATAGAATTTGTTCTCGACATCTACGATGCCCGGCCCGCATCCTCGTCGTCGGATCGGTTGCGAGAACCTGCTTCAGAGGCGCCATGTCCGGGACTGGGCTCCGTCGGGCTGGCACTGGGAGGTGCTACCTTCCGGGGCGCGCAGCTTGGTGAGGAACCCGGCCCCGGGTCCCGTCGTCGACCCGGAGCTTCTTTGGTGGCGTTCGCGTGGGCCACTTTCGGTGCGGAGGCAGCCGGCCCCGCCGGAGGTGGTACGTCGCCGTGTCAGGGAGGAGGACGAGCACGTCCGTCGCTACATGGATGCGTTGGACGTCAGGCTCTCCAATACCTGGCAGGTTCTTCAGGGATCTCACCCGAGCTATGATCCTGTGATGGTTCCTTCTCTTTGGGTGTCCACCACCCGCGCCTCAGGAACCGCGAATGAACTAGATTCTTCGATAATATTCGATCTGTATTAGCTAGTGATAATACTCGAGATGTATTCGAGATTATATTCGATAATATTCGACACGATTTATTCGAGATTATATTCGATGATGCATATTATATGAATTATTCGAGATGCATATTATGTACTATGATTCAGTTTTTCCTTATTGATTGCATGCATTCTAATTTGAATACTAAATTGTGTTATCTTTCTTCTGGATTAGTTAAATAAAAGCTATGAACAATACCGGCAGAGAAGGAGAAGAGGCTCTGTTCGACCTCATACGCTCCATGAGCCCAGAGCATGAACCTCAAGATGATGACGGCTCGCAATATCTGAACAATTCCGGTGAGGGTTGTATGATATTTGATGAAGACGAACGAATAGATGAAGGCGACGACAACGATGTTGACGAAGAAAATGTTCTTCAAATAACAAAGACCGGCGAGGTATATTTATTATATAAGCCATCCGGTGATCATTACATGTCTTAATTAATTTGTATGTATTAACGAATCGATCTTTCTTCTTTTAGGCCTCTGGATCGAGCAAATCTTATACAAGCGACAGGGTAGTTCGAGGCCCGGCCAAAAAGTTGGATAAAGGCGTAAAGTTCAACATCGATTCCATCAAAACATCAACTGGCGAACCGCTTGAACCTAGGAAAAATGCGACCAAGTTCAAGAATCAATGCGGAGTTATTATCAGGGACCAAATCCCGATCTCCGTTCAAGAATGGAAAAAGCCAGCAAAGGGAGATCGAGCAGGCCGAGTTACTTTTGTCGACGAAAGAGCAAAAGATGTGCTTTGGACTACGCTCATGGAACATTTCACCCTACTAGATAATTTGACAGATGCAGATCTGAAGAAAGTCAGAAACTATGCTCTTAAAAAGATGGCGATCGCATTCAACACCTTCAAGAAAAATACATGGACTAAGTACGTCAAATCTGGAAAGAAGACTCCAGAATTCACAGGAGCACTGGTGAAGGCAAGAGATCACTGGGACGCTTTCGTGAAGTTCAAGGAATCGGAAGAAGCTAAGGAACGGTCGAGAAAAAACAAGATTAATGCTGCGAAAAAGAAGTGGCACCATCATATGGGGCCAGGTGGCTACCAGGTGGCCCTGCCTAAGTGGGATAAATCTGAGCAAGAGATGATTAGTGCAGGGGTCAGTCCAGTTACATTGACATGGCCCCCCAGGTGCAGGACATGGTTTTATGCGCATGGGGGGAAGTTGGACCCAGAGACAGGGCTGGTTATGGTGAAGGCAAGTCTTAAAGAAGCGACAGACGAAATACTTATTGCAATAGAAGAAGCTCGAACGGGGGTGTTCACGCCCAATAGAGAGAACGACGAGCTTACGCGCGCCCTGAAGAATCGTGAACACCCGGGAAGAACACGAGGCAAAGGCGTTGTTCCGTGGTTTGAGGGGTTTGCGGATTGGAACGACGACTATAGAAGCCATGCGAGAAAGAAGATGCAGGAGGAGAAGAAGAAGAAGGAGGAAGCACTCCGCCTTGAAGGCCTAGAATCAAAGCACCTGGAGTTGGAACGATTTGTCAGGCGGCAGCAGGAGCAGATCGACTCACTCAACCAGGAAAGGGCGTCTCAGCGGCAGCATGAGCAGATCGATCCAGCATTGGATAGCACCGTCCCATCTATGCCGAGAAGCAGCGTGGGTTCCGCCCCGGCCGATATCGATAATGCACTGCTAGCTAGCTACCCTGTGGATGATATCAAAGACAGGACTAACTGTGAGCTACACATGAAAGTGAAGAACTTATCCATGAAGGTGGCGGACGGCTATGCTTTAGCAAATCCCCCCTGAAGCAACCTTCCATTGCAATCCCATTCTAGCAGGCTATGCTCGTGTCGGGGTTGATGAAGTGATGTCAGGATATAACGAGCTACAACTTGACATTCTTGGAGGTGACGAGGAGAGAACACTGGGAGAGGTCATACATCGTATCATTCTATGGAAAAAGGATTGCATCGTCTTCCCAAGGCCACCGACTCCTCCTCCTCCAAGTCCGCCGCCGCGTCAGTCGACTCCTCCTCCTCCAAGTCCGGCACCGCGTCAGCCGACTCCTCCAAGTCCGGCACGGCGTCAGCCAACTCCTCCTCGTCCAAGTCCGCCGGCACCGCATCAGCCGACTCCTCCTCCAAGTCCGGCACGGCGTCAGCCTAAGCAACAGCGGAAGAGAGAGGCCGCAGCTACGACGGCTAGCGGTACAACAGGCAAGAAATTCAAATATGGTCCAGATCTCAAGCCTCTTCCGAAGTTGTCTTACCACCTGACTCAGGAGGAACTCGACGACGCATGTGATGCCCAATTGAAGGCCCATTTTGCACCGAAACCGCCCGCGCCGCCAAAGGAGAAAGTACCTGAGCATGTCTCACAACACTTTATTGATATGGCTCGACCGGCTGACAATCAGAAGGACTCCGACTATGTGCGGTCTATCAAGAAGTCATATTTAGCAGGGCAAAAGGAGCCGAGCTCGAGCTTGAGCCAAGCAGTTGGCAAAAAAAGCGGGAAAACTGTTCCCCTGCTGGGAGAACAGACAGTGCAATCGATCCCCCCGCTCATTGTACAAACAACTGTGAGTACCGCCGATCGGCTGGTAATAACCGACGATCTTAGAAGGCTGGCTAAAGAGGCCGGTGTCACTGTTGAACAACTCCTAGGCGTTGAGGAAATCCCCCGGATTACAGAGGAGGAAGTAAAATGGCAATATGTCCGCGGCAAACCTCTGGTCAAGCCTGACGAAGTCAAGCTTCTACCAACGAGAATGTACGATTTGCATATGTGGTACATGCAACAAACAGCAAATACCAATGAAGAGTCCCTCATGGTGAAAGTCAAGAAAAGGCATTAATTCCATAAAAAAGATGTGTGGATTCATTATTCAGAGTTGTTACAGTTATTCAATCAAGACGCACTCGACAAATCTATCGTCAGTTGCTATTGTCTGTAAGTGATTTCTTTCTGTAATTTAAGTCTCTAGCTAGCTAGCTGTGCTCTCGTTCATTACCTGTAATTATCCTCACTATATTCTTTTCTGTGGTATTATGCAGAATGAAGATGTATGAAATGAAAAAAGCTGGACGCTATGGCATTGGGTTCATTGACCCAAATACGGTTAATCAGGCGATATGGGAAGATCAATATTCAAGAAAAGAGACAGAGAAATCCCTGCTAGAGTTTTTGAAGCAACTAAACACCCAAGCAGAAATACTACTTCCTTACAACTTCGGGTGAGTGTTACTATATCTTGTACTACAAATTCTATTTTTTGCTTAATTACTAGATGTTAATAAGTGTAGTTGATGAGTTATGCACGTGCCCGCTTATTTATACAAAACGTGTGCGCATGCAGTTACCACTGGATCTTGTTAATCATTGAAGTTGACAAGGGAAAAGTTGAAGTACCGGACTCACTATATAAGAATCCTTCCGAATACGCAACCGTGATGGGGATGGTCGACAGGTAATTTCAATCATTATCGTACTATGTCGGCCTCTTTACTTCATTTCTTGATATCAACTAGTTAATAACTCCTTTATTCATTTTCTTTGCCGGCGGGCAGGGCTTGGGCCAAGTTCGTCAAACAGGTCCCAGGCGACTGGGAAAAAAAGCTGACATGGGTGCGACCCAAGGTAATTAAGTAGTACTAGCTAGCTACGTCCGTGCATCTCTTTAATTCTAGTTTCAATACCATTATCATGCTTGATTAATTATTACCTGATTGAATTTTATTCTCGTAAAGTGCATGAAGCAGGAGCAGGGGAATGCTTTATGCGCATACTATGTTTGCGATAACATTCTAATGATCACGTCTGAAAGGAGCAGAAACGAAAGAAATCTTTGGGTACGACGTTTGCCAGAACACTATCCATATTTTTTTTATCATGATCTAGCTAATATATATACACACAACTAATATATTCATCTTGATCTCCTGATTATAGCTGAACGAGATGCGGGGCCAGCTCCTACCAACGGCTCGCGTACGAGCAATTCAAGGGGAAATAGCTGGATTTCTGGTCGACCAGGTCATAGATCCCAAAGGAGAATACCATTACAAGATCAAGAAGTAATGCCCTGCATATATGTAATGATCCGCAAATTGTAGGAGAAATTGTATATACCAAATTGTATATATATATGTATGTGAATGGTTGTCGTACGAGAAATTCGATGATATATATATATGATCGGTTCTACGAGAAATTCTATTTATATATATATGCACAACGTGTATAGTATGTAGTAGCGTAATATATGTTTGAAATGAAAAATAATTAAATGGAAAACACAAAATTAAAAGGAAAAATAAACCATAATTAATTCATAAACCCCTGAAGGATTAAAAGGAAAAATAAACCAAAATTAAAAGAATTAAATACTTTTAGTCCCGGTTGGTATTACCAACCGGGACTAAAGGTCCCCCAGCCCACGGTGCCGGCTGGTGCCACGTGGTGGGCCTTTAGTGCCGGGCCGTGTTGAACCGGCACTAAAGGGGGGGGGGCTTTAGTCCCCACCCTTTAGTGCCGGTTGGAGAACCGGCACTAAAGGCCCTTACGAACCGACACTATAGGCCGATTCTGCACTAGTGATGTAATCTCCCGATTATTCCAATATCCTATTTTTCGGACATGGTATTTGATAAATTTGAATGTATGGTTCAATTCATACTCAGTTTTGTTGCATACAAAATAATTTTCTAAATCTTACAAAATATTTGGCTTTAAGCCTTACAATCCTGGTTTGGGGTTGATTAGAAAATTTATTGGCAATTCTATTGGTCACAACTTTTTAAGTTACAATATTTCCCGAATCATCAGATTTTATGTGCACCGCATGTGCCATAGGGGAAATAAGTTTTAAGGCCCTATCACCTTAAAATTTCAAACGATACACTCATTCTTCCTTGAACACATTCAGAAGATATGTGGATTACTTAACCATTATGTGGGATTATTTAGATACTTCATGGTACCGATGGAAACATTTACAAAATGATTTCAAGTGTGTCTACTTTCACACAAAACCATGAATGATATAACTAAATTAATTGATCAACTTGTCAAAGTAAGAGCAAATTGTCCTAAACAAAGGATAAATCCATTCGAATGGACAACTTCGTTGAACTCATTTCACGAGCAATGTCTGGTTATTAATGGTTTATGTACCCACAATGGTTTAATTCAGTATCTTATCAAAGATAGTGAAATTAATTACATGGCCAACTTTAATGAATTGTAATTTATTAGCCTCTTGCTAAACACATACGGCTTTACACACCGTAAGTATGATCTAAATCATACCAACTGCATGTCATACTACTTTCCCCTGGTAGTAACTACGTGGAAATCAATAAAGTATTTCCCATCTGCGATAATTCGGTTACATACCGATATCACCACTCCAGCATACATCAATGGGCCCTCACAGAAAATTAGGGATCTATGTGAGGAATAACAATTTATCCGTCAATCAAAATTATTCATTGCCCGTATGCTGATTGCATTAGCAATAAGGACATTTCCGGCATTAGGGGCAGATAAGTACCACAAAGAATGCCGAGAAATAAACTAGAAATGTTATTGACATTCAGTCCTTATATCCACGTATTCAAAGAATCTGAACTAGAAGTTCAAAATCACATATTTGCAACACATTGCAAATCTGCCACATACATTTACTGATGACAAAGGTGTCACTCAATTTTATATTCTTGCAGTAAAGTGTCAGAAAGAGTGGAGGTACCTAATAAACCACTCTTCTCCCCAAATGAGAGCAACAGGGGGAGAAATCTGACCACACGAGATATAATCTCGCATATGCTTCCGCGGAAACAGAGGAAATCAAATCCTCAACCAGTAAATGTAATTCAACATCAAGTTGAAAGACACCTCATTGGATGTTGTGGTGCTGGGACATCGAAACACCTTGAATCCATTGTTGTAGGAAATCACAAGGAGTTAAAAGGAATAAATGCATTTCCACAAATTTCATCGATTCCATCAGAATCATATAACCGAAGACTACATTTGTCGACATATATTTCTTCTCTAAATTGCTAAAACCTTTTGGACCCTGAACCAAAATCCATGGTAGAGTGCCTCTTGCACTCATATTGGTTCACATAAAAGGAAGCAAGTAATGAAGAATAGCACTCGCTCAACAAAGAGTGGTATTTACCGCAGTAATACCTACTAATCATAAGTATCTCTCATATGGAATACTAAAAACTTCTCATTCATAAGCAAAGTCAATGAGGTGGTGAGAAAGCGAGGCTTGTAGCAAAAGGGTTCACTCAGAGACCCGACATCAAATTATGATGTAACATACCCTCTTGGTATGTGTGAAATTATGTTTCGATAATAAATATCATTGACAGTACAAATAATATTATCCATGAAGTCAATGGATGCAGTGACTACATACTCATATGGGTTACTCATTTCGGAAACTTATAACGAAGTCCCTGAAGGGCTTACAATTCCGAATCCAAAATAAATCGCAACATATTTGTGTAAAACTTTAGAAGCTACTCTATGGCTCGATGGTACTACCGACTAGATGAGTTCCTTATTCAAAGAATTACTCAAAGGATGATGATTGTTTATGTGTTAATAAAGGAAACCAGAAATTTATTTCCTTGCATCACCTCAGTGTATATCGATGATTTTGTCATCAATGTCTCTACAAGGCCTAAACATACATAAAATCATCTCAAGACGGAAAATTTGGTTTCAACCAAATTTAGCTTAAGTTGACAACTTAAGCATTCTCTCAAGAATACATATGAGTCTACATATATCCAAAACATATACGAGAAGTTTTATTTGGATATATCATATCAATAAATGACATGTATAGTCATACTGCCCTGATAGGATACACATGCATTCTTACCTAGGGGTGATAATGAAGTGACATCAACCTGATGTTCTGTCTCACTAATATCAAAGCACTCATATGATTGCAAAACTACGCCAGGCCTGACACTATATTTGCTATCTTTGTTCAGAGTGCAATCCCCAACAAAAGGTATACGGTCGCTATAAGAAATATCAACTTATATCTCAAGCTCACAATAAATCTTGAACAATTCCATCAGAAAAATCAAGATATGACCATGATATGATGAAATGATATTGGCTCTTTATTTGATCCCAACAAGGCCATATCAATGACTGAATTCACTGGAATAGTCTTCATATGGAAGTCATCTAAATGGACTTTAATGGTTATTTCCACTTATCATTCTCACATAATTGCTTTATCTAAAAGCATTGGAAAATGTGCATGGCTTAGCAGAATGATTAACCACACTCAAAATCATGCGGTTGAGATTCATCAGAATCACATAACTTGATATATCAAGATGCTACCACTTGTGTTACTCAATACATACAGGTTATATGAAGAGCAATATCAAAAACACATTGCTCAAAAATTACTTATCCTCACGGACTATAGAAAAGTGAGAAAATAATTTGCAAACAAAATACTATGAAAATCCAACAGATTATTCACAATCTCATGTTCATGTCAATGGAATTGGTATGAGACATCTTTCACATTTGCAAAGTTCAGGGGGAGTAATCTCCCAAACCAGGGGCGGCGCCACCGTAGGGGCTGGTATGGTCGGCCGCCCCGGGTAGACATATTGTACGTCCCAATTATACCTGCAGTAATATACGCCCCATGTACGTCCGTCTCAGTAGCCGGCCTACAACAAATCACTGCCGGGCTGGTAAGTGAAAACGGCCTAGAACAGCCCAGTTGCAGCCCAAGTGCATCAACTCGATCCAAGTACCAAACTGAGACTGGATAGCGTACCCCCACTGTTTCCGAGTAGCCGCCCCTGTTCTGTTTGTGCATGCCGATGCTCTTGTGCATGGCCGTTCAGTCTACAACAGTACAACCACTAGCCACTCCTAATTTTTTTTAACAACCACTAGCCAGCCAACACAAACGGCTAGCTAGCTAATTCACATAGATGTATACAAGCAAGAGGCAAATAGATCACAATATTCTCAATATTTCAAAAAAGTTTGATATATTAAAACTGTGGTATCTGACACATAGGAACTAAAATACTGTAGTTTCTCAATACTCGAGTTTTTGCAATAGGATTTTTTTAGGGATGAGCTTTTGCAATAGGTACCAAACATAGCTTCAACCATAAAATTATGGGCTTTTGGCCAATTAACCTGTTGATGTTGTAATGTTAGTAATCCTATAAATCTAGCTAAGAGAGTCATCTTCACTAACTTATTTATCTCAACATACAAGCATGCCACATCATCATATAATTTTGGATGGGATAAAGTCCATCTCAACATGCAACCATGCATAGGAAAACATCCACCACCACATGCAACCATGCGTGAAAAAAATGTTTTTTTCTTTCTATTATTCTGCTTATATTCCATAAAAAAATTACAACCATACATAATCAAATATAATAAGTCGTATGTATTTTGAATTTTGGTTCATGTGTTATTAATCTAAATATTTATATTCCACACAATCAATTCGCATTCAAATATATTGCAACTTATCATCTAGTATATTGAAGAGCAAAGGCAGACTCGGTGCGCAGCGAGAGTCAGTGTTAGTAGTTCTCTGTGATGTTTATGTTGTATTTTTTATTTTTTGGTGGTTACATTGCCTAGTTGTCGAATCTTGAACTATTTTTAACCATGACTTATGTTAATTTTTCAGAGCATGTAGCTTCGTATTTCGTAAGTTAATTGCTCGCCCCGGGTGACTTGAATTCCTGGATCCGCCACTGTCCCAAACTATAACCTGTTAACAATCATCAGATTGCATATATTGTACTCTTTTTTCCTTGATGAGTTTTTCCCTAATGGTTTCTCATAAAAGGTTTTTAACGAGACAATATAAACACACGTGTCTCTATATGCCATATTATTTTCTCCTTATATTTTCCCCACTGGGTTTTAAAGGAGTTTTCAATGGCATATCAGATCGCACTCTTTTTCTTATGAGTTTTCTCTTAGAGTTTCCCATAATTTTTAATGAGACAATATCTTCTCAAAGATCATATGTCATACTTTCTATTTTCCCTATCGGGGTTTTTAAATGAAGTACTCAAGACATATTTATTGTTCTCTAAACTCACAGATGAGTTTTGTCCTGGGTTTTCCTCAAATGAGTTATCAAGAGACAATAATCATTATATGTTGCATCATTTTCTCCTAATTTTTCCCACTAGGTTTAAAGAAGTTTTAGCAACATATCTACACTATTCTCCTCATATTTTTCCCACAGGGTTTTTGAAGGAGACTTTAAGGATTATACAATGATTTCTCAAGATGAAGATGATGAACATTTCTTGAAGGCAAAGAGATACAAGGAGTGTTATTTATCAAGATGATGCATATTCACGAAGAAAAGCATTGATTAGGGGGAGTGTTAGGATTTAATTAATTAAGTTAATTAAGGATTAATCCCTGCATTGTCGGTTGCCATATGTCGGCAACCACTCCTTGTAACTGCTTGTACTTACCGCCTTTGTATTGGGTATATATATCCCTAATCTTCAATCAATGAGGAGACTGTTCATTCCAATCATTGGCTCCTCTAGTCTCTCGGTTTTCTTCTTTACAAAAGCGATAAAAGTATAGAAGTACAGGAGCGACACGCCCCTGTTGCAAACCAATCAACATCAGACATGTTCGTTTCTGTACGGCGACTAAAATCAATCCAGCAGCCTGCTTCGCCTAGCTCTGAACCGTCTCGGCTAGCACCTGTATATACCCGATCCAGCCACCCCTACCTAGCTGAACCAGGACGGTCAGCCCCCATGTCCGGTGGTGTCCATGCAAGCCTGCCGCCCGGCTGCGTGCTGGACCGACGCGTGCGGACCGACTTCGACGACGACGCGATCAGGAAGACCTAATCTCCCTGCAGCCCTTCACTATTCTGAGATGCGTGGAGAAGAAGACCCCAGTTGCAGGCCTACGCCGACGAGATGGTCCAGCGCATGGACATCCGGGTGCACCTAGCTGACGCCCCGCCCGGACTGTGCTGCCTCGGTCTGCGACGCCCTCTTCAACAACGACGGCGACGACGACCCCGTGGTGAACTTTGGCTTCTTTCCCCTGCCCGAAGAGTTGCCCGGAGCAGACCACCACCGCAGCAACAGCCGCGTGGCACAGCCGGAAGCCTACCGCAACATGGGCGTCGTCCGGGACTCCATCATCAAGTTTATTTCCATTGATGGCGTTCTGGAACATGTCGACCTCAAGGACCGCACCGTAACCGTTTGGAGGTTGCGGGACCAAGACAAGGGGTGGAAGAAAGAGTATGAGCTCCGCGTCGAGACACTCTGGGGACTCGATGGATTCGGCGACCTCCCAAAGGACATAACCCCCATGTACCCCCTTCTTAGCACAGAGGATCATGACGTTGTCTACATCGCACTTGGTGAGTATCGCGAGAACCGCGAGAAGCAAAGAAACCGCAAGTTTATCCCAACACAAGCACACTATTTGCTCGCCGTCAACCTGCAGGATAAATAACACCATACAGGCCTCCATATGTCTTGCGGACTATTTTGGCATTTCTTGTGACTTTGGCCGGTATATCCATGCCGTGGGGCATGATCTCTATATCATGATGATGGAGACGATGAAGCAAATGTCTTTGACTCCTTTGGACCCCTTTGACTATGATGAAGGAGAGGCTGCAAAGAGGATGGTTGGATGATGGAGAGGCCATGGACTTGAAGCGATAGAATATGGACCGGTCCTTCCAGCAAGTTACTACTTGCACTAGTGCAGAATCGGCCTATAGTGCTGGTTCGTAAGGGCCTTTAGTGCCGGTTCTCTAACCGGCACTAAAGGGTGGGGACTAAAGCCCCCCCTCCCCCCCTTTAGTGCTGGTTCAACACGGCCCGGCACTAAAGGCCCACCACGTGGCACCTGCCGGTGCCGTGGGTTGGGGGACCTTTAGTCCCGGTTGATAATACCAACCGAGACTAAAAGTATTTAATTCTTTTAATTTTGATTTATTTTTCCTTTTAATCCTTCAGGGGTTTATGAATTAATTATGGTTTATTTTTCCTTTTAAGTTTGTGTTTTCCATTTAATTATTTTTCATTTCAAACGTATATTACGCTACTACATACTGTACACGTTGTGCATATATATATATAAATAGAATTTCTCGTAGAACCGATCATATATATATATCATCGAATTTCTCGTACGACGACCATTCACACATACATATATATATATATACAATTTGGTATATACAATTTCTCCTACAATTTGCGGATCATTACATATATGCATGGCATTACTTCTTCTTGATCTTGTAATGGTATTCTCCTTTGGGATCTATGACCTGGTCGACCAGAAATCCAGCTATTTCCTCTTGAATTGCTCGTACGCGAGCCGTTGGTAGGAGCTGGCCCCGCATCTCGTTCAGCTATAATCAGGAGATCAAGATGAATATATTAGTTGTGTGTATATATATTAGCTAGATCATGATAAAAAAATTATGGATAGTGTTCTGGCAAACGTCGGACCCAAAGATTTCTTTCGTTTCTGCTCTTTTCAGACGTGATCATGCGAATGTTCTCGCAAACGTAGTATGCGCATAAAGCATTCCCCTGCTCCTGCTTCATGCACTTTACGAGAATAAAATTCAATCAGGTAATAATTAATCAAGCATGATAATGGTATTGAAACTAGAATTAAAGAGATGCACGGACGTAGCTAGAATCAGGTATACCTTGGGTCACACTCATGTCAGCTTTTTTTCCCAGTCGCCTGGGACCTGTTTGACGAACTTGGCCCAAGCCCTGCCCGCCGGCAAAGAAAATGAATAAAGGAGTTATTAACTAGTTGATATCAGGAAATGAAGTAAAGAGGCCGACATAGTGCGATAATGATTGAAATTACCTGTCGACCATCCCCCTCACGGTTGCGTATTCGGTTGGACTCTTATATAGTGAGTCCAGTACTTCAACTTTTGCCTTGTCAACTTCAATGATTAACAAGATCCAGTGGTAACTGCATGCGCACACGTTTCAAAAACTCTAGCAGGGATTTCTCTGTGTCTTTTCTCGAATATTTATCTTCCCATATCGCCTGATTAACCGTATTTGGGTCAATGAACCCAATGCCATAGCGTCCAGCTTTTTTCATTTCATACATCTTCATTCTGCATAATACCACAGAAAAGAATATAGTGAGGATAATTACATGTAATGAACGAGAGCACAGCTAGCTAGCTAGAGACTTAAATTACAGAAAGAAATCGCTTACAGACAATAGCAACTGACGATAGATTTGTCGAGTGCGTCTTGATTGAATAACTGTAACAACTCTGAATAATGAATCCACACATCATTTTTATGGAAGTAATGCCTTTTCTTGACTTTCACCATGAGGGACTCTTCATTGGTATTTGTTGTTTTTTACATGTACCACGTATGCAAATCGTACATTCTCGTTGGTAGAAGCTTGACTTCGTCAGGCTTGACCAGAGGTTTGCCGCGGACATATTGCCATTTTACTTCCTCCTCTGTAATCCTGGCGATTTCCTCAAGGCCTAGGAGTTGTTCAACAGTGACACCGGCCTCTTTAGCCTGCCTTCTAAGATCGTCGGTTATTACCAGCCGATCGGCGGTACTCACAGTTGTTTGTACAATGAGCGGGGGGATCGATTGCACTGCCTGTTCTCCCAGCTGGGGAACAGTTTTCCCGCTTTTTTTGCCAACTGCTTGGCTCGAGCTCGACTCCTTTTGCCCTTCCAAATATGACTTCTTGAGAGACCGCACATAGTCGGAGTCCTTCTGATTGTCAGCCGGTGCAGCCATATCAATAAAGTGTTGTGAGACATTCTCAGGTACTTTCTCCTTTGGCGGCGCGGGCGGTTTCGGTGCAAAATGGGCCTTCAATTCGGCATCACATGCGTCGTCGAGTTCCTCCTGAGTCAGGTGGTAAGACAACTTCGGAAGAGGCTTGAGATCTGGACCATATTTGAATTTCTTGCCTGTTGTACCGCTGGCCGTCGTAGCTACGGCCTCTCTCTTCCGCTGTTGCTTAGGCTGACGCCGTGCCGGACTTGGAGGAGGAGTCGGCTGATGCGGTGCCGGCGGACTTGGAGGAGGAGGAGTTGGCTGACGCCGTGCCGGACTTGGAGGACGAGTCGGCTGACGCGGTGCCGGACTTGGAGGAGGAGGAGTCGACTGACACGGCGGCGGACTTGGAGGAGGAGGAGTTGGTGGCCTTGGGAAGACGATGCAATCCTTTTTCCATAGAATGATACGATGTATGGCCTCTCCCAGTGTTCTCTCCTCGTCACCTCCAAGAATGTCAAGTTGTAGCTCGTTATATCCTGACATCACTTCATCAACCCCGACACGAGCATAGCCTGTTGGAATGGGATTGCAATGGAAGGTTGCTTCAGGGGGATTTGCTAAAGCATAGCCGTCCGCCACCTTCATGGATAAGTTCTTCACTTTCATGTGTAGCTCACAGTTAGTCCTGTCTTTGATATCATCCACAGGGTAGCTAGCTAGCAGTGCATTATCGATATCGGCCGGGGCGGAACCCACGCTGCTTCTCGGCATAGATGGGATGGTGCTATCCAATGCTGGATTGATCTGCTCATGCTGCCGCTGAGACGCCCTTTCCTGGCTGAGTGAGTCGATCTGCTCCTGCTGCCGCCTGACAAATCGTTCCAACTCCAGGTGCTTTGATTCTATGCCTTCAAGGCGGAGTGCTTCCTCCTTCTTCTTCTTCTCCTCCTGCATCTTCTTTCTCGCACGGCTTCTATAGTCGTCGTTCCAATCCGCAAACCCCTCAAACCACGAAACAACGCCTTTGCCTCGTGTTCTTCCCGGGTGTTCACGATTCTTCAGGGCGCGCGTAAGCTAGTCGTTCTCTCTATTGGGCGTGAACACCCCCGTTTGAGCTTCTTCTATTGCAATAAGTATTTCGTCTGTCGCTTCTTTAAGACTTGCCTTCACCATAACCAGCCCTGTCTCTGGGTCCAACTTCCCCCCATGCGCATAAAACCATGTCCTGCACCTGGAGGGCCATGTCAATGTAACTGGATTGACCCCTGCACTAATCATCTCTTGCTCAGATTTATCCCACTTAGGCAGGGCCACCTGGTAGCCACCTGGCCCCATATGATGGTGCCACTTCTTTTTCGCAGCATTAATCTTGTTTTTTCTCGACCGTTCCTGTGCTTCTTCCGATTCCTTGAACTTCACGAAAGCGTCCCAGCGATCTTTTGCCTTCACCAGTGCTCCCGTGAATTCTGGAGTCTTCTTTCCGGATTTGACGTACTTAGTCCATGTATTTTTCTTGAAGGTGTTGAATGCGATCGCCATCTTTTTAAGAGCATAGTTTCTGACTTTCTTCAGATCTGCATCTGTCAAATTATCTGGTAGGGTGAAATGTTCCATGAGCGTAGTCCAAAGCACATCTTTTGCTCTTTCGTCGACAAAAGTAACTCGGCCTGCTCGATCTCCCTTTGCTGGCTTTTTCCATTCTTGAACGGAGATCGGGATTTGGTCCCTGACAATAACTCCGCATTGATTCTTGAACTTGGTCGCATTTTTACTAGGTTCAAGCGGTTCGCCAGTTGATGTTTTGATGGAATCGATGTTGAACTTTACGCCTTTATCCAACTTTTTGGCCGGGCCTCGAACTGCCCTGTCGCTTGTAGAAGATTTGCTCGATCCGGAGGCCTAAAAGAAGAAAGATCGATTCGTTAGTACATACAAATCAATTAAGACATGTAATGATCACCGGATGGCTTATATAATAAATATACCTCGCCGGTCTTTGTTATTTGAAGAACATTTTCTTCGTCAACATCGTTGTCGTCGCCTTCATCTATTCGTTCGTCTTCATCAAATATCATACAACCCTCACCGGAATTGTTCAGATATTGCGAGCCGTCATCATCTTTAGGTTCATGCTCTGGGCTCTTGGAGCGTATGATGTCGAACAGAGCCTCTTCTCCTTCTCTGCCGGTATTGTCCATAGCTTTTATTTAACTAATCCAGAAGAAAGATAAAACAATTTAGTATTCAAATTAGAATGCATGCAATCAATAAGGAAAAACTGAATCATAGTACATAATATGCATCTCGAATAATTCATATAATATGCATCATCGAATATAATCTCGAATAAATCGTCTCGAATATTATCGAATATAATCTCGAATACATCTCGAGTATTATCACTAGCTAATACAGATCGAATATTATCGAAGAATCTACTTCACTCGCGGTTCCTGAGGTGCGGGCGGTGGACACCCAAAGAGAAGGAACTATGACAGCATCATAGCTCGGGTGAGATCCCTGAAGAACCTGCCAGGTATTGGAGAACCTGACGTCCAACGCATCCATGTAGCGACGGACGTGCTCGTCCTCCTCCCTGACACGGCGACGTACCACCTTCGGCGGGGCCGGCTGCCTCCGCACCGAAAGTGGCCCACGTGAACGCCACCAAAGAAGCTCCGGGTCGACGACGGGACCCGGGGCCGGGTTCCTCACCAAGCTGCGCGCCCCCTGAAGTTAGCACCTCCGAGTGCCAGCCCGGCGGAGCCCAGTCCTGAACGTTGCCCCTCTGAAGCAGGACGTCGTCGCGAACGAGTCGACGACGAGGATGGGGGCCAGGCATCGTTGACTTCGAGAAAAAATTCTTATGAAAACAAATTCTAATTAACATTTCTATACATCTAATTAACATCTAATTAACATTATATACATCTAATTAACATTTATAAAAAAATTCTATACATCTAATTAACATTTAACATTTCTATACATCTAAAAAAAATTCTAATTAACATTTCTATACATCTAATTAACATTATTAGTATACCCTAATATCTAACATTTCTATACATCTAATTAACATTATATACATCTAATTAACATTTATAAAAAAAATTCTATACATCTAATTAACATTTAACATTTCTATACATCTAATTAACATCTAAAAAAATTTCTAATTAACATTTCTATACATCTAATTAACATTATTAGTATACCCTAATATCTAACATTTCTATACATCTAATTAACATCTAATTAACATTATATACATCTAATTAACATTTATAAAAAAAATTCCATGGCGGCAGGGGCTCACAGCGGGGCGACGGCGACGGCGACTGCGACTGCGACGGCGACGGCGCGCGAGCTCGAGGAGGGGCCGGCGCGCGACGGGGGCGGCGACGGGGGGCGGCGCGTCGGGGGCGGCGACGGCGTGGGCGGTGCGTTGGGGGCGGCGACGGCGTCGGGGCAGGCGGTGCGTCGGGGGCGCGCGGCGGCGATCTCCTCTTGTCAGTGGTCGAAGAGACGAAGAAGCAGAGGGAAAATGAAAAAATTTCAACTGCTGCTTATATAGGAGGACCTTTAGTCGCGGTTGGTGGCTCCAACCGCGACTAAAGACCCCCCCTTTAGTCACGGTCGGAGCCACCAACCGCGACTAAAGCTGAATTTCACCAGCCGAAGCGGCGAGAAGCGAAACCCTTTAGTCGCGGTTGGTGGCTCCAACCGCGACTAAAGGGTCTTTAGTCGCGGTTGGACCACCAACCGCGACTAAAGACCTGTTCCTGGCTCGGCGCACTGCGGTGGAAGTTTAGTCCCACCTCGCTAGTCGAGGGGCGCCTCGACCAGTTTATAAGCCCCGGCGCGGGCACTGCATTGAGCTCCTCTCTAAAGCAGGCCTTCTGGGCCTACCTCTGATGCGATTCCCTGTGGGCCTACTGGGCCTGCGTCCTGTTAGGCCGTTGAGGCCCAGTAGGAGGGATTTTTTTAATTTATTTATTTTTCATTTTTTTTGTTTTCTGCTTTAATTTTTTTTATTTCTGAGTTGTTTTTTTCTTTATTTAGAGTTTCTTTGTGAATCCTTTTGCTTTAGGTAAAAAAAATATAAACTTTCTGTTAGTGCCAGTAGTTTTCAAATTTGAATAGTTTAAATTTGAATTATTTGAAATTTGTGTGAATCACTAGTTTGTGAATAACTTTACTTTAAAAATAGATTTTTTAGTGATTATTTTTTCTTCTACTTAATTTTATTGTGTTTTATCATTATATTCAATTTGGTAATACTTAGGTTATTTAAAAAAATGAAATGACTTTATAACAGACGAGTTTTCGTCTGAAAGCCTGATACTTCGAAAGAGATTGTCCATTTTGTACACGAAGTGCATCCAGTTTTTGCCGTAACCCTCTCAACTTTTTAGCACATGCTCTGTGGGTGAAATGATGATACAATGCCAACTTTCAACCTTTTCAGAGTTCATTTGTAGTGCTTATCAATTTCAGGGTCATTTAGCTCAAAACAAATCAGTAAATGCATGAAAAATAGCAAATGAAGTCAGAAATGGTTGAAAATTGATGGCGTGGCTTCGAATGGTGCATACTGAACGCACAAAAAGTCTGGAGTTGAAATAAGTTTAAAAAAATGAAATGCCTTTGTAACAGACGAGTTTTCGTCTGAAAGCCTGATACTTCGAAAGAGATTGTCCATTTTGTACACGAAGTGCATCCAGTTTTTGGCGTAACCCTCTCCACTTTTTAGCACATGCTATGTGGGTGAAATGATGATACCATGCCAACTTCAACCTTTTCAGAGTTCATTTGTAGTGCTTTTCAATTTCAGGGTCATTTAGCTCAAAAAAATCAGTAAATGCATGAAAAATAGCAAATCAAGTCAGAAAGGGTTGAAAATTGATGGCGTGGCTTCGAATGGTGCATACTGAACGCACAAAAAGTCTGGAGTTGAAATAAGTTTAAAAAAATGAAATGCCTTTGTAACAGATGAGTTTTCTTTCGTTGACGTTCTATAATGAATTTGTTATACTTTTTGTTTTTATATAATTATTATTTTTGCATATCTTTATAACCTTGGGCGGTGAAGGTCGTACCAATTAGGAAGAAGCACACGGATCGTGTGTTTCTTTCAAGCGCTTGTGAGCTGTTGGATCAGCACTATAACGACTAGTCCCGGTTCGTGCTAGCAACCGGGACTAAAGAGGCACACGACCCTATATATAGCCCACCTCTCGGACATGTTCGACACTTAGTGTGTGTACTCATTCGGATTCAAATCATTCGGATTCCCTGCATACGGTCCGACGGTGCATTTCATATGCGGGCACTCACGAGCCACCGTCGGGCTGTATGCAGGGGAAACCGTGTGTTTTGTTGATCTATCTAGAAATCCTTTAGTTCATCGACCGAATACAAATCATTCGGATTCCCTGCATACGGTCTGACGGTGCATTTCATATGCGGGCACTCACGAGCCACCGTCGGGCTGTATGCAGGGGAAACCGTGTGTTTTGTTGATCTATCTAGAAATCCTTTAGTTCATCGACCGAATACAAATCATTCGGATTCCCTGCATACGGTCTGACGGTGCATTTCATATGCGGGCACTCACGAGCCACCGTCGGGCTGTATGCAGGGGAAACCGTGTGTTTTGTTGATCTATCTAGAAATCCTTTCATTTTCCGACGGTATATTTCATTTTTCCAACTCCATTTTTACAAAGACACTTAGAAAGAAACAAAAGACAAATAGAAAGGATGATGCTCAATTGGTGGTGAAGCCGGTCACATCCCAGAGTGGGATCTTTGGGTATAAAACTTTTTCTTCGCGTGTGTCCCTTTGCGTCGTAACCATGGACAATCTTCATCGTTTAACTTGATGATCGGGTCAACATTCACTCTGAAGGGAGCAATTTCATGAAACTTTTCATAATCTTCTGACATGTCTGTCATGTCCTCCACTCCCACGATGTTTCTTTTCCCTGAAAGAACTATGTGGCGCTTTGGCTCATCGTATGATGTATTCGCTTCCTTATCTTTTCTTTTTCTCGGCTTGGTAGACATGTCCTTCACATAGAAAACCTGTGCCACATCTTTGGCTAGGACGAATGGTTCGTCTGCGTACCCAAGATTGTTGAGATCCACTGTTGTCATTCCGTACTGCGGGTCTTCCTTTACCCCGCCTCCTGTCAGATTGACCCATTTGCACCGAAACAAAGGGACCTTCAAACCAAGTCCATAGTCAAGTTCCCATATCTCCTCTATGTAACCATAATATGTGAACTTTGGCCCATTGATGTTTGCAGCATCAAAGTGGACACCACTGTTTTGGTTGGTGCTCTTTTTATCTTGGGCGATCGTGTAAAATATATTCCCATTTATCTCGTACCCTTTGAAAGTCAATATAGTCAAAGATGGTAACTTGGACAGCAAGTACAGGTCATCTTCAACAGTGTCGTCATGCATGAGACGTGTCTGCAACCAACCGGCGAAAGTCACCGTTTGTTCATGTGTAATCCAGTCGTCAGACTGCTCCGGGTGTTTAGAGCGTAGAATATTCTTGTGTTGCTCGATATACGGAGCCACCAAGGTGGAACTTTGTAGAACTGTGTAGTGTGCTTGCGCCAAAGAATGCCCGTCCCGGCATATTAGTGAATTCTTTCCTAGCGTGCCTTTTCCACCCAGTCTGCCCTCATGCCGCGATTCAGGAACACCAATCGGCTTAATGTCAGGAATAAAGTCAACACAAAAAACTCAATGACCTCCTCTGTTTCATGGCCCTTGGAGATGCTTCCTTCTGGCCTAGCACGATTATGAACATATTTCTTTAAGACTCCCATGAACCTCTCAAAAGGGAACATATTGTGTAGAAATACAGGACCCAGAATGGCAATCTCCTCGACTAGGTGAACTAGGACGTGCGTCATGATATTGAAGAAGGATGGTGGGAACACCAACTCGAAACTGACAAGACATTGCACCAAATCATTCTCTAACCTTGGTAGGATTTCTGGATCGATTACCTTCTGAGAGATTGCATTCAGGAATGCACATAGCTTCACAATGGCTAATCGAACGTTTTCCGGTAGAAGCCCCCTCAATGCAACCGGAAGCAGTTGCGTCATAATCACGTGGCAGTCATGAGACTTTAGGTTCTGGAACTTTTTCTCTGCCATATTTATTATTCCCTTTATATTCGACGAGAAGCCAGACGGGACCTTCATACTGAGCAGGCATTCGAAGAAGATTTCCTTCTCTTCTTTGGTAAGAGCATAGCTGGCATGACCCTGAAACTGCTTTGGATCCATGCTGTCTTCTCCGTGCATACGTTGCTGGTCCTCCCGTGCCTCCGGTGTATCTTTTGTCTTCCCATACACGCCCAAGAAGCCTAGCAGGTTCACGCAAAGATTCTTCGTCACGTGCATCACGTCGATTGCAGAGCGGACCTCCAGGTCTTTCCAATAGGGTAGGTCCCAAAATATAGATTTCTTCTTCCACATGGGTGCGCGATTGTCAGCATCATTCGGAACAGATTGTGCGCCAGGACCCTTTCCAAAGATTACTTTTAAATCCTTGACCACATCAAGTATATCATCACCAGTACGGTGGTGAGGCTTCTTCCGGTGATCTGCCTCACCTTTGAAATGCTTGCCTTTCTTTCTTACGGGATGCCTGCTCTGAAGAAATCGACGATGCCCCAGGTACACATTCTTCTTACATTTATCCAAATATATACTATTGGTATCATCTAAACAGTGCGTGCATGCGTGGTATCCCTTGTTTGTCTGTCCTGAAAGGTTACTGAGAGCAGGCCAATCATTGATGGTTACAAACAACAACGCATGTAGGTCAAATTCCTCCTGTTCTTTCGCATCCCACGCACGTACACCTTTTCCATTCCACAGCTGTAAAAGTTCTTCAACTAATGGCCTATTGTACACATCAATGTTGTTGCCGGGTTGCTTGGGGCCTTGGATGAGCACTGGCATCATAATGAACTTCCGCTTCATGCACAACCAAGGAGGAAGGTTATAGATACATAGAGTCACAGGCCATGTGCTATGATTGCGGTTCTGCTCCCCAAAAGGATTAATGCCATCTGCACTTAAACCAAACCATACGTTCCTTGCGTCCTTTGCAAAGTCCTTCCACTTTCTCTCGATTTTTCTCCATTGCGATCCGTCAGCGGGTACTCTCAACTTCCCGTCTTTCTTACGGTCTTCATTGTGCCATCGCATCAACTTGGCATGCTCTTTGTTTTGGAACAAACGTTTCAACCGTGGTATTATAGGAGCATACCACATCACCTTGGCAGGAATCTTCTTCCTGGGGTGCTCGCTCTCAACATCACCAGGGTCATCGTGGCCGATCTTATAGCGCAATGCACAGCATACCGGGCATGCATTCAAATCCTCGTACTCACCGCGGTAGAGGATGCAGTCATTAGGGCATGCATGTATCTTCTGCACCTCTAATCCTAGAGGGCAGACGGCCTTCTTTGCTTCGTACGTACTGTCGGGCAATTCGTTGTCCTTTGGTAGCTTATTCTTCATTATTTTGAGCAACTTTTCAAATGCCTTGTCAGGTACACCATTCTCTGCCTTCCATTGCAGCAATTCCAGTGTGGTACCCAGCTTTTTCTTGTCATCTTCGCAATTTGGGTACAACAATTTCTCGTGATCCTCTAACATGCGCTGCAACTTCAGCTTCTCCTTTTCACTTGCGCAGTTTCTCTTTGCATCGGCAATGGCCCGACCAAGATCATCAGCGGGCTCATCTGATGCCTCTTGTTCAGCTCCTTCCCGCATTGCCGGCTCAGCTTCTTCCCCCATTGTTGTACCATCGTATTCATGGAACCCATGGCCAGGATATCTGTCGTCATCCTCTTCTTCTTCATTCTCTTCCATTAGGACCCCTCTTTCTCCGTGCTTGGTCCAACAGTTATAGCCGGACATGAAACCGGACTCAAACAGGTGGACGTGAATGGTTCTTGAGTTAGAGTAATTTCGATCATTCTTACAGCCAGCACATGGACAATGCATAAAACGATCCGCCCGCTTGTTTGCCTCAGCCGCAACCAGAAAAGTATGCACGCCATTAATGAACTGGGGAGAGCATCGGTCATCGTACATCCTTTGCCGGCTCATCTTCATTACACAACACCGAAAAGACCAAATTAATACAAGTTCATACATAAAGTTCATACACACTTGTTCTCATAAAACAACATACAAACTCTCTAGCTAAAGCATTTAAATGCAACAACAAATGCGATCAAGATCGCAACTAAGGTAACAATTGATCCAACAGCATAGTGATACCAAGCCTCACTATCAATGGCATATTTTTTAAATTTTCTAATCTTCAAGCGCATTGCATCCATCTTGATCTTGTGAACATCGACGACATCGGCAACATACAACTCCAGTTTCATCTTCTCTTCTTCAACTCTTTTCAATTTTTCTTTCAAATACACGTTTTCTTTTTCAACTAAATTTAACTTCTTGACAAGAATATCTATGTCGGTTGGAATTTCCGGTTCACATACCTCCTAGATAAAAATATCTATGTCAACTTGATGGGCATAATTGTCATAAACACGAAATGCAACAAACAGTTATAAAAGAGAGTATATACCACATCCGAATCATAAACCGGACGAGGGCCGACGGGGACGGATATCAAAACCATGCCACTATGTATAACAAATAACCATATAGGTATGAAAACTATACAAGTAACTATATAAATTTTACAAACATGATTTTTTTTATAAAAAGGATAAGAACAAGAGGCTCACCAAGGTGGTGCCGGCGACGGGACGGTGCGGGCGATCGACGGTGGTTAGGACGGGGACGGGAAGGCACTAAGTAAACCACACCTACACATGCAAAGTAAGAAGTTAATTTGAGCTCAAATTGCATATAAATCAAATAAACTACCACATATAAATACTCCAAACTAAAACCCACAAATCACTATACTTATAGAGCATTGCAAGAGCTAATATAGCAATGAGAGATGAAAGGACAAAGTTGCTAACCTTTGTGAACACTTGGATGGATGGGGTGCCTCCAAATCTTGACAAATTTTGGCAAAAATGGAGGATGAGCTCGGGGAAGAGAGGAAGAACCAGAGGAGAGGAAAGGGGAAGAACAGAGAGCTCGGGCTGGCCGAAGGGTTCATATAGGGGACCTTTAGTCCCGGTTCGAGACACAAACCGGGACTAAAGGTTAGCCTATAGTCCCGGTTCGTGGCACGAACCGGGACTAAAGGTTATCATGGGGCCCCAGGCTGACGCCAGCCTGCCACCACCCCTTTAGTCCCGGTTCGTGGCACGAACCGGGACTAAAGGTCCGGAACGAACCGGCACTAATGATGCCCGTCACGAACCGCGACTAACGGTCACATTAGTGCCGGTTCAAAACCAGAGCGGGACTAATGATGTGGACAAAAGGTCTGTTTTCTACTAGTGTTGCAGCCATCTGTCGTAGAACTTTATACATCATGACTGCCATACAACTCTTTTTTGTTGTACTGGCGGACCATATATGTGGAACTGGATTTGTTTCATCTCTTCTCTTTAATGTTTTGGGAAATTTGTATCCTTCTGTAAGTCTTGAATTTAAATATGAGGTGAACTTAGAACCCTGGTGGGCTGGTCCACCACAAGAAAACCTAACTATCTGAGCTCTATTGCAATATTTTAACACAATAAAAATATTCTTTTTTATAACGTGTACATACAATATAATTCCAAAAATATTCTCATTCTTTTGGCCAAAAATATATAGTGTCGGTGTTGATCCAACGTGAGTTGTGATCATCGACACCCTTGTTGCAGCAGTGTCGTAAGGCTTACACTAGCGAAGGACGACATTGCAACATAACCGTCCTAGTTATCGGCGTCGCGATTCTGGCTTTACAACATCAGCATCCCAGCTTGAAGCAGCGGCGGCCCCTCCATTTCGGCATTACGCGCATCCTCAATTTGCAGCATCTTTGGACTGGTGCTGCAGTTTTGCGATTTCGGCTTTGCGGTGTTGCACGTCCTAGCTTGGAGCATCATCGGCATGCCCTTGCAGTGTCGCAATTTCGGCATTTTTGTGGTGTTGTCGTCCCAGCTTGTAGATTGTCTGCTTGGCCTTCTAGCGTCGTGATTCCAACTCCATCTCAAATTGCAGCCTCGCGATTATCGCCTTGCAGCGTTGTGATTCTAATTTGAGCAATTTTAACATGCTCCCTCTTACCCCCTATTTTTACATGAGAGGTAAGAGTACATAACATATCTCAGCCTTTGAATTCATTAATCAGTGACCTGATTTACTCTTACCTTCTTACCTCACATGTAAAAAGAGGGAATAAAACGAAGCATGTTAAAATTTGCCTTCTGATTTTGCAGTAGTGGTGGCCCCACCTTCTAGTGTCGCACATCCTTGCTTGTAGCGTCACGATTCTGGCTTTGTTGTGGATGGAGATTCCGGCTTTGTTGCGGCTGGCCGTTCAAACTTTCAGCCCCGTCATCCAAAAAAATTTAAATACATGTTGAACATTTTATCCGAATATATGATGTACATTTCTCAAATGCACATCAACACATTATTTAAATACATGGTTTACCTTTTTTAAACACACTCTCGAAATTTTTAAAGATGCAAACATTTTTGTAGTATTATTTACCTTTATAAAATGTAATGAACATATCTTATATGTTATGAACATTTGTAAAAAATATCAGGAATGTTCTTTTATTTTTACAAAGATTTTTTTTACAAATATATGCAAACATTGGTTTAGGGATACTAAAATTTTCTAAAACGGAGAGAATAAAATTTAAGTTTCCCGAACTTTTTATAATGCGCAAAGAATACTAAAAGAAATCACTACTGGGCAAGCCCACTACAGCCTACCCTTAGGCAACAGGCTTGGAAACTGGGCTGGGCCGACGCCTACAAGTTTCTTTTCTCCACGGAGTTTGTCGACGCGTACAAGTTGTCGTCCGTGATGGACGTGCGACCACCGAGCCATCGCCTCAGGCGCCGACGCCGCCGCCGCCACCGCCGCCGCCTGGAGCTCTCCCTCCGCGGAGATGACCGCATCAGCGCTCTCCCCGAAGACATGCTCATCCAGATCCTCACGCGCCTGCGCAGCGCCCGCTACGCCGCGCGCACCGGCGTCCTCTCGCGCCGGTGGCGCGGCCTCTGGGCCCGCCTCCCCGATCTCACCTTCCACGACGTCCCGATCGGCAAGATCGAAGCGGCGATCGCCGGCATCGCTCTCCCCGCAGCCGTTTCTCTTCTCGATATCCGTTTCCCTTGTTTTCCGCGGATAGCATGGAGCAAGGCCGACGACATCCGCGCCAAGTCGCTGCTGCGCGCCGCCGCGCGCCCCTCGCTGGAGGAGCTCGTCTTCGTCCTCCCGCAGCCTTCTACTGTAAAACCAGACCGTCCCGTCAAGATCGCCATGCCGTGCTTTCGCCGGGCCACCTCGATCGAGCTGGACACGCGTCATCTCCGCCTCAAGCCGCCGCGAGCAGGCGAGCTCCCCCTGCTCGAGAGGTTGTCTCTGTCCGGCAACATTGTCGACCTTGGCACCATGATCAGCCGCTGCCCGCGCCTACGCGTGCTCAGGGTCACCTTTCGCGAGGCCGATGCCGACACGCTCCATGCGGCGCTCGCCTCTCTTGAAACCGCTGCGGTGCTCGGCCTCGTGGTGTCCCTCCTCCGCATCAACTACATTACTATCAGTAGGACGTACAGTGCTGAGGTGTACGATATTGGGGCCGCTCGCTTCGCCTCGCTTCGCCTCCCTTCTCGACGCCATGGCAAGGATCTCTCCCCAGGAGCTCGTCCTCACCCAGGGCTACCACAACTTCTATAATGTCGACCTGCCCTGCTTCCGTCGCACCACGGCGATCGAGATGTGCTTGTACTCCGGCTTCACACTGCCACCGTCTGGTGGCGAGTTCCCTGCGCTCGAGAGCTTGTCCCTCCGGTTTTGCACCATCGCGGACCTTGCCACATTGGTAACCCGGTGTCCCCGCTTGCGCATTCTCAAAGCGTACTACACAAATAACCATGCACACAGCATCAAGGTCTACTCGACGTCGCTGGAGGAGCTTTACCTTTATACTAGAAACGCGGAATGCCACGGCATTGACATTGTGACGCCCTTGCTTAAGCAACTGGTGCTGGAGGTCTTGTTGGAGCGTTCGTATACAAAGTCGCATCTTCTGTTTGATTTTGATACTTGGTTGCTCGATAGGCTGAGGTTAATGACGAGAGAGAGCTACAGATACAAAGATGGGGTGCTCAACAACAATAACGACCAAGAAGGCGCATGTTCGCACCTCGTCCCTCGCATTCATGTCCTGATCTTGGACATATTTGCCCTTGTACGTCTCTTGTCTATCCTGTTTTTTTTTTAATTTTTTAAAACGAGGCAAAAGATTTGCCATTTTCATTGATTAAGAAGAAGAGAGTTGCCCGGTTAGTCTATCCTGTTTATCAATCATTCTACAAGATCTGTTGCATCAGTTCACTCCACAAGTGATGCCTAATAATAACTATAATGTTTTGCAGAATCATTCTCATGATTGGTATGGTGAGGATGTGGTGGTGCTGAACTTTGAGCATGAGATGAACAAACTCTCGATTACCAACTTTTCTAGGTTGGAGCTAAATCTCAATACACAGGGGCATGCTTTTGGAGCATTGATGTTCCGTCTCCTTGGGATGCATCACATTCAAACCGCAATACAGGGGCTTAAGGTTATCATGCCAGAATCGTGCCAGGTATTTCTCCATGCTAGTTATATATCTTACACGTACTACTTGTTGAAAATACATTCTAACATTTTTTTTATGTTTTAGATGTCACAAACATCACAATGTTATGACAATTGTGATTGTCATGATCCCAGGAACTGGAGGAGCCAAAGTATCTCCTTGACTCTTCTTGAAGAGGTAGAAATCAACAACTTCAGAAGGGACAGTAGTGAGATTGATTTCATCACAATGATATTCAGATGGGTGCCAATGCTTAAAAGAATGACCATCAAGCTGGCGTGTGACGTTAAACAAACTGATATTGGAGGTTACGTCACGAATATCAGCAATATATGTTTGGTGTATCCTTTGGTTCATTGCTTTATTTATCCCTGTTATGGTGAACTAGTTTGGCGTACGCCCTAGATGCAAGGTGGGTGTGCCGTAGTGGTTATCGGGCATGATTAAAATCATGTGGACTTTGTTTCTTCCAGGCAAGAAATGCTCCTTGGCGCAGCAAGAATATTATCTGTGGAGAGGATGCAAGCTGTATACTCTTTCTCATCTCATGCTTAACGTGGAACCTATTCCCTGTAATGTCCCACTGCATGTTTTCCATATGATAGATGCAACTCTTTGGTAGCCTATACTTGGTCTCGTCTCATGCTATTTGTTTTGAAACTATATATAGTTTCCATAGTATCTTTCATATTTTTGCAAATATGTTGGATGGTCTTCATGTATTGACGTCAAAGTGTTGATGCATCGAATATCTTACTTTTCTTGATGGAGAGAAGATGGCCACTATGACCACCATGTACCCTTTAACTGTCGAGGGATTTGTTTCAAGGTATCATTGCATGCAAGCAAGCACACAAGGAGCCCTTTTGTTAGTGTAGGTTTTGCCATACACCTCAAAGTATGGAAGTGCGGGCCACTTGTAAATCACACCATCTCCGAACTAGTCTCTAGGTATCGAGAGTGAACGTGTCTGGTTTGTGTAGGAAGTGCGGGCCATGTTGCTCCGTTGGCCTCGAAACTTCTCGTGCTCTCAGAGGAGGCCATCGCATGACACGTGCCAGGACCCCGCTTTTTTTGGACCCTTGTGCAATATTTGAGATATTTATTGCTCTGCTAGGGTTTCTTCGCCGATAATTGCTAGATCTGCTAGGCGGCACATGAAATCATGCCTGGAAGCGGCATGGAAAATCCTTTGTGACGCCCTTGCGGCATGCGTAGGCCTTGTGCAGACGAGGGAGGGGTAGGCCCTGCCACCGCAGGGCGAAAGTACCTCGGTGGCATGCGTGATGCAACCGTTTAAATCCCCGGAAAACCATACGATGCCAGAATTCCTCGAGAGCTGGCACGGTGTCATCACATGGCCCATGTAGAGTGTGGTAAAATTTTGGGCGCGTTTCGAATAAGTCTCCCTAGGGCCACATGTAAACCGCACCATCTCCGAGCTAGTCTGTGGGTATCGAGAGTGAACGTGTCTGGTTTGTGTAGGAAGTGCGGGTCATGTTGCTCCGTTGACCTTGAAACGTATCGTGCTCTCAAAGGAGGCCATCGCATGACACATGCCAGCCCCCCGCATTTTTCGGACCCGCGTCCAATATTTGAGACATTTATTGCTCTGCTAGAGTTTCATCGCCGATAATTGCGGATCTGCAAGGCGGCGCCTTAAATCATGCCCGGAAGCGGCATGGAAAATCATTTGTTATGTCCTTGCGGCATGCGTAGGCGTTGTGCAGACGAGGGAGGGGTAGGCCTTGCCACCGTGGGGTGAAAGTACCTCGGTGGCATGCCTGCAACCGTTTAAATCCTCGAAAAACCATACGATGTCGGAATTCCCTCGAGAGCTGGCACGGTATCATCACATGGCCCCTATAGGGTGTGGAAATTTTTTGGGCGCGTTTCGAATAGGTCTCCCCTGAGACCGCTTGTAAACTGCACCATCTCCGAGCTAGTCACGAGAGTGAACGTGTCCGGTTTGGGTAGGAAGTGCGGGTCATGTTGCTCCGTTGGCCTCGAAACTTCTCATGCTCTCAAAGGAGGCCATCGCATGACACGTGCCAGCCCCCCGCATTTTTGGAACCGCGTGCAATATTAGAGACATTTATTGCTCTAATAGGGTTTCAGCATCAGAAATTGCAGATCTGCAAGGCGACGCATGAAATCATGCCCTGAAGCTAGTAATTTAATACATATTATACGTTGGAACATATTGATTTTGTTAAGAACTTTGCCTTATATCACTGAATCTAATTATGATTCATGAAGAAATATTCCAATTTGTGTGTCGTACTGTTCTTACTGCCAGAAATTTGCTGTCATACTGTCTCTCGCTGCTAGAAACTGTGTTATGAAAGGAACACGTGTACTCGTGTGACATCCTGGCCCAAGATTTAAAGGGGTTGATAGACTACCCATACTAACAAAATGCATCTTCTTTTCCGGAAGCTCATTTCCATAGAAACAAGAGTGTGCATGAGTGAGGACAAAAGACCCTGGAAAAACTCGTGTTGATTTGTGGGTCCGGTCTAAAATCTTAGAGAGCTACCAGGAGTAACTACTGCCAGCCTGGGAATAGCTGAGCTGTGTTACAAGTGGTCCATCGAGAATCGCTTTTGCCATTTCTAGTTTTTTTCTTCATTTTGCATTGTTGGGAACTGAACAACTTCAGTGCATGTTATCTTGAGCCTTGTTGGCTACTCTGTTTTATCTTTTTACACTGAGATCCCCTTTTTTGCTGATGAGAGCTGTTTATGGTAATGTTTGTTTGACATAGTTATGCACCTTGCAGTCCAAATCACAAACACACCATTAGTTTTTTTACAACGTCTTCGTGTCAAGGGAGGCTCAACCACTATGAGAAAGTGCCTTTGGAGCAAAAAACTGAAATGAACGAGTGAGAACATCAAGACAGTGAAAACATATCAGGGCATCAAGCTAACTCACAGAAAGATCTTGATTTCATTCCAAGCCACAACCAGTTTTTGTTACATTATTTTGTGAATTTTTTGTATTTATATAGTTTTTGCTCTTCTGATTTCTTATTTGTTTCACTCCTAATTCTGAAGCACATAGGGATAATGTTGTTATTGTGATTTTTATGACCATTTTTAGATGAACTTATATGTTTTCTGTACGTTCTTTTTTGGAATCCTCTTGTACAGGGGCTCTAATGACCAAGTATGGCAAAGCTGAATCTAATGTAAGAGAGCTGAAAAGATTGGGGGCCACAGTTTTGCATGGCGTTGATGCAAAAAAGATGAAGCTTCACTCATATCTAGAGATGAGACGATTCGATCGCATTGTCTTTAATTTTCCTCATTCTGGGTTCAATGGAAGAGAGAATCGGCTGCGTGTCATCAAGTATGTGTACTAATGGTTGGTTAATTCATGGATTAGAAAATCACTCTCATTTTTCATGTGGACTGATTCCATGATAATTGGTCTTCCTGTGGTTTAAGTTTGATTTTTTATCTGTAGGCCTGAATCTGTGTATGCGTCATTAGTCTTTACTTAGAAAATTTGTGCGCAGGTGCATGCAACATTGCATAGAATCTCCTGGAAGTTCTTTTTTCATTTTGGGTATAGGCCAATGACTGTCTATCACTGCCATCATAAGTTAAATGTTTGTGTGCCAATGATAGTTAACTGATTTTTTCTTATTGAGTTGAGTTAACCAAACAACCTTCTCAAAATTTAATGCTTTAACAGGCTTTTAGGACCTCGGGTTTCTTAGTCATTAACTTGTTGTTCATTCTGACATGTAGCTGGTGCATGGGTTTTTGGCAAATTCGCGGCAACTGCTTCGGCCCTATGGTGAAATCCACCTTAGCAACAAGACAGGATTTCCTTACGATGCATGGGATATCGAGGAACTCGCCTATGAGTCTTGTCTTATCATGGTTCGGAAAGTTGATTTTTCTAAGGAAGACTACCCTGGTTATAACCAAAAGAAAGGAGATGGTGTAACGTGCGACGAATCTTTTCCACTAGGTCCTTGCTGCACTTTTATGTTCTGCAACGGAGACGTAGAAAAGCTGAAGGAAGCGCATGAAAACAGGGTTGGTTCGATCGCATCATGCCTTCGTGACAGCAAATTCTATCCTGGCATATCGGCAACTGACATGATGTGGCCATTTGATCTGCATCCAGCATGGCCTCAGCCACATTTTCCTCCAGTTCACTTGCCAATAGCATTTGATCCTTGCCCCTTTGGAGTTGCTATGGAACATCCATTCAACTGTTATGACACTTCCTTTCATCACCAGGACATGGTCCAGCCAACACATCAGGAGCAGCCTTGGTACCAAGAGGGACCTCCTCCAATTGAGGAGCAACCATGGACACCCCAAGAACACCAGAGTCTGCAAAGGGAGTACGAAATTATCAGGCAACTCACGCTGTCCCTTGAAGAACGCCACTACATGGAATCTGTTGAGAGGCAGGCGATGTTGGAAATGTTGTTTCAAGTCTATGGCAGACAGTGAATTGAGGACCCTTCTGGAGGCTGTGTCTCTGCTACAAGGGTTCACTAGAGCAGAGAAACTCTGACCTATAGTGACACAGGTACAATTTCTGAAAAACAGCAATACTGTGAGTATATATAAAATTTAATAAAATGCCATGTAATAAAAAAACATTTTCCTGTGGGACCCACTGCTGTAAAAAAGGAATCAATCTTCTCATCTTCCACATCCTTCTACTAACTATATGCTTCCAGACCACTTTTTTTCATTTTAAAAAGCTATATATGCGCTTTCGGACCAGAAAATATGCCAATCCATCCTGGGATGTAGACACTCGAATGAACAGTATGTATTGAAACACATCTCCCCCAACTCATGTACTGTATATCTAGCTTCTTTATGAAATAATCCTTTAGCAATCCATCTCCATATAAGACCTTTCTCCTCAATAATAGTATCTTCTGGAAATATACCAAGGCACAAGAGGCAGGTTTTCAGAAGAGAAGGCAGATCAAAGTAACTAAGTGACAATATCTTCATCATACTTTCAACACTGCGATTCCGTTCAAGTGCACTAGCAATTGAATCTTTCACTTCATTCCATATATCTGCTGTTTTCTGTTAGCTAGCCAGCAGACCAAAAATTGCAATGATCACCAAAGGCAAGCCACCGCATTTCTGCAAGATTTGATTAGAAACTTCTTGAAGGTGAGAAAGGCAATGTTCTTCGGAGTCGAATAGTCTTCTATAATATAACTATCTAGAGTGCACAACATCAAGAGGCATAATACCCTAAACGTGGCCACTGAATGATGAACTGCATGCTTCTGGGACACTGTTTTTCCGAGTAGCGGTGATTATTCTACTACCCGTTCCGGTCATGGGGAATGCGCACTTTATGAGATATATTACTGGGGCTTTAATATCAAGCATGTACAGCCAGATATGCAAATTAATTAAAAAATGCAGCTTGTCACACTCACTACCGGAATCATTTTTTATGCCAAAGGCCAAAAGCCATGGCAAAGGCAACAAAGTCATCGGCATACAACCGTCGGCTTCGATTGCCTCGACATTGGTCAGCTAGCCGTCCTATGCTGACGGCTTTTCCCTGGCCGTTAGCATAGAACCCCCTTAGGCAAAGAAAATAGATGGCACCGTCTGTCTGTCGCCGTCCGGACACGTGCTGGCACTTGCCAGCACCACATGTGCATAGCTTGAAACTATGCCGATGACCAAGCCATCGGCATAGGTTTGCCATGTGGGGTCAGGGAGCTCTAGTGGTAATCTATGCCGACGACTTTACTTGCTTATCAGAACCAAAAATACTTAGCCAAAAAGGCTAGTAATTTACAAATACAATTATATAGACATGATTGAACAGCCGTGGATTTGCAAACACAGACCATAAAATATTTTTGATGTACACAACATTTCCATTCTAAGAATCAACTACAGCTTTAGAGAAGGCGGAGGGGTGGTGCGGGTGGTGGGGGAGACGAGGCGGTGACGATGGAGGTGGCATGCACTCAATACCACAAAAAGTGCAAGTCAAGCACTCAATACCACAAAAAGGGTAAGTCAAGCACTCAAACAACACAATAAGTGTTATTGGTCAAGTGGCCGGCCCCTGAGGAGAGCAGCGCACTACCAAAATCCGAAATTTCCCCGTGGGCGGAAACCCACCAGGAAAAGAGTTGAAACCCATAGGAAAACGTTTCCATGGATAGCTTGACAGGGAAATTCATTTTTGCCCGTCAGTGCACCGACCGGAACCATTTCCCTGATGGGCATTCCTGACGGTGGCCGACAGAGAAACTCTTTTCCGCAGCTTTAAGCTTGCTAGGGTTATACATCACCTCTGTAGATCTTGCCCGACAGGAATATTGTTGGTCTTTCTCCAGTCGTCCCTAAACCGCAGCAATACAATTTTTAGTTTCCTATTCAATTTAAATCTACATTGCTCTAATAATCAGCACAAACATAGTTTTATCAAATCCATGAGTCAGCTACAGGCATACATATATAGGATGTTCCAAACAATCACAATACTCATAAATTGGAAGGATAAGGTTCAGTTTTGCACATCATAGAACCAGAATAAATATGTACATAACAGTTCTCAACAACAAAGAGTTTTCAACTTGCAAGGATAAGCTTCCGTTTTGCCCATCCAAATCACTACAACCAAAATACAGCACAGTCCAAAACAACAGGAGATAACCTGGCTCTAAAGTCTATTTCAACTACCAAAACGCTACTATGTTACCATCACCACCATTAGTTCTAAAGTGTTATTACCATGGTCTTAGGGCATCTCCAACAGCAACCCGTAAATTTCCTCCCGCATCCGTCCGCGGACACCGGCGGGGATCAGTCCGCTGACACAGATGCGGGAGGACGACATCCAATGCTAGCCGCATACATTTTGACAACAACTCGAACCAACCGGACCAAATTCGTGCAAACACGACCGGATTTCATGCAAACATGACGGATTCATACAAACACGACGGATTTTATTACATGTAGAACAAAAAAAAAGACCCGCCCCTAAACTTATCCTATGGCGGCGTTGTCCGGCGTCCAAGCCTGTGTCGTCCTCCATCCGCCGTCTCCATGAGCACCGGCGATAAGACCGATGAAATGAAGGTGCGGTCTCCGGCGAGGAAGAGTATAACACGGGAGATGGACCGGCCCACATGGGACACAAGGCATGCTGCCTCCCCTTGCCCTACTCATCCTTGGCGGAGTCTGTGCCCTGTTCGTCGCCGGTGGACGTGAGGTCCACATGGGACATGGTGGCGCCTTGGTTGTCCTCGTCCCACCGGCCACCTGATGGTTCGTCGGTGGCGCGTAGGAGGCGCAACTCGCATTGTTCTCCTCCACGATCGCCTGAAACTGTGTCTCCGCGACGACAGCTTTCTGGCGAGCGGTGGCTTGAGCGCGGATGGCATCGTAGATGACATGTTGCTCCGTGACGAAGTTCGGGTTTTTCACGGCCATGGCCGCCAGGGCCTCTTTGATCGCGCGCTCGTCATTGATCTGACCCAACGCGAGCCGATGTTGCTCCAGCGCATGCTCTACCGCCGACGTATGCGCCAGCACAGGCTGCCCCTCTGCCTTGGTGGCGTTGTAGTGCACCAGTGCCTACGCCATGGTGTAGCCAGAGTGCACTGGAGGCGTGGGAGCCGGGGAGGTGTCATCGGAGCCCATATCCATCGTGGTGTCATCCTCGTCATCGTCGAAGACCTCGGGCGAGCTGGCCGGCATGCCGGCCTCGATCCGCCTAGCTCGGCGTCTCTGTCAGGCGGTGGCAAGGGCGGCCACCTTATGCTTCATCTTCCGAGGAAAGGTTGTCTCATAGAGCATCGCTGCATGCAGTCATGGCGGATGTGGTGCAAGGTAGGAGGATGTGGAAAGGATGTGGAGTGGATGCATTGTGCTATGGAGATAGCCAGGTGTGGCCACCCTTAAATAGGGGATTCCGGTGAGGCCAGGCGTCAATGCATGACGCCAGAATGGGTTTATCGTCCGGTGAGCCTGCTTTATAGCGGCATACGGACAGACGGGGCATTAAACGGGCGTGGTAGATATATGTCCCGTCCCGTCCAGTCACGCGTCTCTGACATTGAACAGATGCGAACACCGGAGATGCGTCGCAGGCAGCACCCTCTGCCGGCGGGCCGCTTCAATGTTGGCGCCAGTGGGAGATCGGATCCGCTCTTCAATGGGGAGCGATCGCTCTACAACGGCATGAATGTGGGCAACTGGCGCCGGGCGGGAAGCGCGCGCGATAGGGGTTGTGGTTTTTGGTGGGCCAGGGTGGTTAGAATCGGGTGAAGTAGCGGTCCAAACTCCCACAAACCTCCAACACGTTTGTGTACGGTTTGCGGGAGAAATTACGTCGGACCGCCCCGCGGACCGTTACAGGACCAGGTTGGATGGCTTCCCGGCCCCGGTCCGTCCTAACCATTGCGTGAGGTTTGCGGGTCCGCCTTGGAGATGCCCTAAGGGAACAAAAGGCACTGCCAAGGTTACCAGCACCACCTTTTGTTGTAAGTCTTTCTTTCACGGTTGTTGGAACGAGTGTTTCCACCTTCAACACTAATGATGTTGGTGCGAAGGTTAGTTGCACAGATATTCCCACTGGAGTTGTCACCACCATCATTTCCACTCTAATCACCATCACTAGTGTTTTCATCAAGTGTTTGGGATCGAATATGAGATGAATTAGTGGTCTGATGCGGCTGAGAATGCGTCGGTGTTTCCCCAAAGAGGAAGGGATGATGCAACACAGCTACGGTAAGTATTTCCCTCAGTTATGAAACCAAGGTTACCGAACCAGTAGGAGAACCACGCAATACTATGTAAACGGTACCTGCACACAAAGAACAAATACTTGCAACCCGACGCGTAAGAGAGGTTGTTAATCTCTCCACGGTAAAAGGATAGATTAGGATGTATGAGATTGGATAAATAGATAGCACAAGAACACAAAATAAAAGAGGCAAATGAAAAGTGCAGCAAGGTATTTTTGGGTTTTTGGAATAATAGATCTGAAAGCAAAAGCAGAAAAAGATAGATCGGAACGCAATATGTTGAAAGAGTAGACCCGGGGGCAGTAGGTTTCACTAGTGGCTTCTCTCATGAGTATAGCACATGGTGGGTAAACAAAATACTGTTGGGCAATTTATAGAAGATCAAATAATCATGATGATATCCAAGGCAATGATCAATATGTAGGCATCACGTCCAAGATTAGTAGACCGAAACGATTATGCATCTACTACTATTACTCCACACATCGACCGCTATCCAGCATGCATCTAGTGTATTAAGTTTCATGAAGAAACGGAGTAATGCATTAAGAACGATGACATGATGTAGACAAGATCTATTCATGTAGTAATAGACCCCATCTTGTTATCCTTAATAGCAACGATACATGCGTGCCTCGCTGCCCCTTCTGTCACTGGGAGAGGACACCGCAAGATCGAACCCATCACAAAGCACCTCTTCCCATGGCAAGAAAAATCGATCTAGTTGGCCTACCTAAACCAAAGATTCGAAGAAGAAATACGAGGCTATAAATAATCATGCATATAAGAGATCAAAGAAGACTCAAATAATATTCATGGATAGAGACTGATCATGAACTCAAACTTCATCGGATCCCAACAAACACACCGCAAAAAGTCATTACATCAAATAGATCTCCAAGAGACCATTGTATTGAGAATCAAAAAGAGAGAAGAAGCCATCTAGCTACTGCCTACGGACCCGTAGGTCCATGGTGGGCTAATCACGCATCATCGGAGAGGCACCAATGAGGATGATGAACCCCTCCGTGATGGTGTTAGATTGGATCTCGTGGTTCTGGAACTTGCGGCGGCTGGAAGTGTTTTTCGTCGACTCCTCTAGGGTTTCTGGAATATTTGGGTATTTATAGAGCTGAGAGCCGGTGGAGGAGACTCCCGTGGGCCTCACAACCCATCAGGGCGCGCCGGGGGCCTCTAGCGCGCCCTGGTGTCTTGTGGGCTCCACAGGCCTCCTCCCAGGCACTTCCTTGGCTCCCAAGTTGTCTTCTGGTCCAAAAAAAATCTCCAAAAAGCTTCGTGGCAATTGGACTCCGTTTGGTACTGATATTCTGCGACGTAAAAAACAAGCAAAAAACAGCAACTGACACTGGGCACTATGTCAGTAGGTTAGTCCCAAAAAATGATATAAAGTTGCTATAAAATGATTGTAAAACATCCAAGAATGATATTATACATCATGGAACAATCAAAAATTATAGATACGTTGGAGACGTATCATGGTCCCCTGCATCAGATTGCTAATTGAGACAAACAAGGAGAGCTTTGTGAGCAGTTTCTTTAATAGCAAATTAGCATCGCTTCTCGATTCACTTATTTGTTACTATATGTACATGCACGAATCAAGGTGGACTCATGCAGGCATATCTTGAACCTTACCAATAAGATCTAAGATAATATGCATAAAGTACCTTACCAATCAATAAGATCTAAGATAATCATGTTAGAGCATCTACAACCGGACCCCTCATATCCCCCTGAAATGCCCGGGTATGCTGCTCGGTCACTGACCGGTCACGGAGTTTTGACCCAACCGGGCCTCAAACACCCGGGCTGACTGGCACGCTCATATCCAGCCCAAATATGGGGCGATATGGGGGAGCCCGGGCATGCCCACCACGTCGGACCCGACATCCTGACCCCACCGCAAATTACATCAAATCCAACCCGCAGAACTGCCGGATCCATTTGTTGTTTTCCTCTCTTCTTGCTCCTCGCGTTGTCCGTCTTGCAGCTCCGCCACCGCACGCGCTCTGCCATCGTTCGTAGCCTCTGCCCCGCTAGCTCCGTCAGAGGAGTCTTTTGTCCCATCCTCGCCGTCCCGGAAGACACCGCGGTACGTCCGGCAACTCTCTAGCCCTGCCTTGCGTTGGATGTGTTCGACACAATGTCTGACCAGAATTTTTGGTCAAATTTTTAGGGAAAACGATGGATTCTGATGCTTCGTCCGACGAGGAGTATGGACTGATGAAGCTTGATCAACTAATTCAAGATGAGCTCTTCGATTCATCGGATTTAGATAAGAACTGGACATGATCATGCTCATGACCATGCAAGAGGAAATGGACTGGCAAGTGAAGCATATTCTCAATTTCAAGGGCTCAATTAAAGGGAGAAGAGTGATCAATCGGGATAGGGTATCCGGAGCAAAGCTACTGCAGAAGGATTACTTTGCACTGAAACCAACTTTCCCGGATGATCCATGGTTTCGTCGTCGTTTTCGCATGCAAAAACCATTGTTTTTGCACATTGTTGACGCGGTGGAGGCACACGACGACTACTTCAAGCTGACAAGGGATTGCCGCGGTAAACTCTCTTTCTCTGCCAAGCAGAAGTGCACGGCTGCTGTGAGAATGTTGCACTTGGTACCGCGACAGATGCCGTTGGTGAGATGATCAGGATGTGGGAGAGCACTTGCCTGAAGACTACTGTCAAGTTTGCCCGTTCTGTGGTCGAGGTGTTTGGAGCAGAGTATCTGAGAGAACCAAATGTGTAGGACACAGAGAAGTTGTTGGCTATTGGAGAGGCCAGAGGGTTTCCAGGAGTGCTCGGATCAATTTATTGCATGCATTGGCAGTGGAAGAATTGCCCCAAAGGTTTGCGAGGAATGTATCAAGGTCACACCAGAGAGGCCCTCATCACACTAGAAGTGGTGGCATCACATGACTTATGGATTTGGAATGCTTTCCTTGGAATGCCGGGTTCTCACAACGACATCAATGTGCTTCAGCGGTCTCAAGTGTTCAAGAGGCACTACTACAGAATGGTCCAAAGACGACACAACAATCACAGACCCTTCGATGAAATTGTGTGCGATGCATGAATCGCAAACGGTATAGTTCAAGCTCCATCGCTAATGACACGAACTGTGTGCGATCGTGGCTCCATTAAATACGATTAAGAAAATAGTTGCGTGTGCGATCTACGATAGAAAGTTTGTTCTTATGAACCGTTTGTGATTACCGAAGATAACGGAAACGGTTAAAAAAACGACATTCATTTTCGAAGTACGGTATACAGTTCACTCAGATAAACTGTGTGCGATGATACATTACAACACAAACGATTCGGCATAACAAGATGTGTGCGATATACAACAAACAGGTGAGTAATGAGAATCGTATACGAACACCAGAAATAACACAAACAATTGGTGCTAATAACCTGTGTGTGTTGTCTGAAAATAGTTGCTGGTGTACAATTGTCAGCGATTGATGAAATCATCACCGACGGGTTTTGTAGTTTAGTCCATGTGTACTGTGATTTGCTCGGTCTGCACAACATCTATGCTGTGCCTACAGAACAACAACATATGTACTTATAAGAACATGATTGCATAAACAAAGAGAACACAATGCAATTTCAAATATTGTATCACAAATACCAGCAATATTACAAGGTCCAAATTCAAGCATAACATGGCCCAAATTCAAAGATTACAAGGTATAAACTGATATTAGAAATCAAATCCAATCTTCAGGATCCATGGGATGAACTATTTCTGCGAAGGGATCAGCCACCGAGATGTCATATATCGGCTCGACAGAATCGCTTTCGAATGGTCTGTCATATGAACTTCCAAAGTGAAAATCAGCTTCTGCAGAGCCTTTTCCATTCCGCTGTAGACGCCTCCGCTGATCAGTAAACCATCCATTGTGGCGCACTAAATATAGTGCAAACCTCATTACCTTGAGCACCCTTGCTTTCTGAACAAAGAAACTGGCAAATTGAATCTCTGGATTGGTGCCTCGGTACTCGTTCAAAGTAATTTCCGTGAGATGGAATTCAAGGCATTCGATGGGATTGTTCTATTGCGCCACCTTTTCCACTCAAAGTCCTGCTTGTATCTGCAAACGAAGACAACATATCAGTGCTTAGATGTAGTTTTGAACACTACATGCCTCTTTGATTTGCATGATTTATAAAATACACTAATAGATTGACATGCCATCTTCGATCGTTCATGATTAACATCTCAAAAAAATGTATAGTACATCTGTCATTGTAACCATGGGTAAATAACCTGTGTTGTGGTTAACAATTAACAAGAAAGGAACATCACCTCGACGTATAGCTTCTCCATGCACGGAAAGCATATAAGGAACTTAACAACTTCATCCAGATTGGGGCCGGTAGATTGTAGTGCCAAGATCTTCACTGTCCGCAGAGACAATGCGAGGCCTGTGGGAATCATTTTCTAGATGACAGCCGAATATAGATCAACAAAAACTAGATAAAATGTGATGTACAATAATAAGAATGAGAATAAGATTGTTGTACCTGAACGGGTATGGATCCAGCTGTAACAAGTTCGGAGAATTCAGCACACGAATAGCCCAACACTGTCAAATATCGGTGCGTCAATGACCCTGATTCTTGTTTGGCCTTCTTTATCAAGTACAAACAATCTCTCAAGGAAAGGCGCATTCTCAATGACCATATCATGAAACTCCCCAAAAGACAGCGTGTTGCGGCACCAACCATGCACATAAATCGTACGGAGATTCGTCGTAGCGATGTGGAGGCTACTGAACCCAAACATCATCTGAAGACGAAGGTACTCGAGCGTTATACAGCCGTCGAGCAGGCACTCCAAATCCGCCTTCGAGATGCTGATGCCAATGAGCTTGAGGTGCTTCGGTTTAGGAAGATGAAGAGCGTGCGCGGCATAATTCTTGGGGAAAAGGCACCCCATGAATGTAGCGCGACGCAGCGTGGGCGCGAGGCGGAGGACGGACGGAGGCAGCGAGCGCCCATGTCCAACAACAAAGTTGAGCTCCTCGAGCTGATCTAGGGCGGGGATAAGAACCACTCGTGAAACTTGGGTTCGGCCTTACAGTTGGAACGGAAAGTGCCGATGGCAAGATGTCTGACTAGCGCAGTGTGCATGGTGAGGATGTGGGACAATGCATCCAAGCGTTTGCGATCCCCGCTGCAGAGCTCGTCGTCGTCGAGGAGGTCAATGGGGGTGGAGTGCCATAGGGGGCGCCACCGCCTGGAGAGGATGGTGGTCTTCACGGCAGATTTGATGGGGAGGAGGGACATGATGGTTACCAACATCTCGTCGGCGATCCTGCTGATGAAGTCCATGCTCGCCGGAAGCTCGTGTGGCTCAGCCTCGACCCGCCCCCGCTTGTTGGCCGCCTCATCGTCCATCGAAAAAGGAGGCGATCCTCGGCAGCGACCCTTATAGATAAGACCGGAGGAGAAGGTAGAGCATTAATGGAGAACTTAGGAAAGAATAGGGCTGTGGGTGGAGGTCCGAGGTCAAAGGGCTTGATTCCCGGTGAGCCAGCTGCGCCTATGCGGCGGACTGCTCGCACGCGTCCCTTTGAGCCTGCACGGTGTACTACTCGCACGCTTCCCATCTAATCAAACCTGCACCCACAACACCTCCTAGCCAATAAAATTATAAAATATAGTAAATTACACCGGTTGCTAATATTGTCACCAAAAATATAAAATAATAGATAAAAAGTATACACTTGTTGCTTATACTGACATTTAGTTATATTGACATATATTTGTATTGTTATAAATTGCGCGAACATTTTTTATGTACATTTGAACAATTATGAAACATAATTTACCTAGTTTGTATGTATGATGTTTATACCGCACGAATAATTAAATGTTATGTTTGTTATTGAGATTAGAATTTACAAACCTTTTACAGATTTCTAACAAACTTATTTTTACGTTAATTTTCACATTTTCCTAACAAGCGGGGCCCACCTCTCATAGAGGCGGGGCCACACGTCTACTCGATGAGCCCGTTCCGGCGCACAACCGCGCACAAAATCGTGCTACCCACTACGCTCCGCCACGGACCGCACGAAGACAGCTGCTGTCGGCGGCCGCCGTGGCCGCCACCCCACCGGCAGCCGTCGAGGCCGCCACCATAGCTGCGACCGTCTTGGCCGCCACGACACCGTCATCGGTCATGGCTCCGACCCCGCAGTAATAGTGGGCACACACTTACACCCATCCGAGAACGCAGGCTCACGTACGCCATCCCACACGGTTTCCAAAAACCATTAAGCGTTCCGTGCTTGGGAACTAAAACCTAAACGTGTTCCCATCTTATTGCAAATCAGTTCACACTACCAAACCTAAACGTGTTCCCACTTAGCAGTTGTTTATTGTAGTAGGCTATAAAAACACCTACTCGAAAATTACCGCACATTCCTCACCCCCTCCTCACCCAGCCACCAAAAAAAGGCCTTTCTTTGTTAGTCGTTCATTCCTCTGCCATGGACGGTGGGAAGGGGGGTTCTGGGTCAAGATATAACCAGTGAAGAAAAACCAAGGCTGCGGAAGCAACCGAGAGGTCCCGCCGCCGCGCCGGGGAAGCGCTAGAGAGCTCCAGCGACACCGCGTTTGCCGCAGCAGAGATGTGCGGTGGCGCCACGGACGACAGGGAGGATCTTTCGCGGAGAGGCGACGGCTATAACAATCGTCACAAGCGCATTCGCCTCAAGGCGAACTGGAAGAGTTGGCAGTGTTGGATTCCTCAGCCAGCGACTACATGTGCGCTGAGCTCGATAAGAAGGAGGTGCTGATCGATGCCTTGGTTAAGCTGCTGGAGAAGAGTGAAGCCTCAGTTGACAAGGCGACCGGCCTCGTGGTGAAACTTACGGAGGAGAACGCTGCTTGGAAGAAACTGCTCGAGAAGAAAAGTGCCTCGGTGGGAGGCTGAAAGAACTCACCGAGGAACTTTTGGAAGACTTGGCGAAGCTCCACATCGAGCGCGAGGGTCTGCTGAAGGAATCCGTGGCGTGTGTCGAGGAACTTCATGCGTACGTGACGCAGACCATCGACGCTCTCGAGCAAAAAGCCTGCGCCATGGCCGTAATGCGGAAGATGATGGAGGAGAGGCGATAGGAGATGGAGGTCATGGAGGCGATGCAGAAGAAGGTTGAGGAACTCCGCGCCTAGCAATCCATCAAGAATTAAATAGCAGCGGCCCAGATCGTTTTCTTTTTATTCCTTCTTCAGCCTCTTCCTTCTTCTTTTGCCCCTGTGTCTTTGGGGAGTTGCCGCATGTGGAATTTTTTATTATCCTAAATATGTAAGAAAATCATTATATTATTTCGTTCGGAGGTACATGTATACGAGTCAAGTTCTCAGCAAGGCACTAACAAAACAATGGTTACGTTCAGCGGGGCAATAGGATCACAAGCAAATTAGTCGTAATCAAAAATAAAAAGGAAACTAGTCCGTCTGTCCGGGCGCATTAACCGCATGACAAACAGCGGGTCGGACGCCATTAATTTGGGAGCGTGGCGAGCGGAGGGTGGAGGTCAAAGTCTCGCTTCCCGATGAGACCGCGCAACAGACTAATCTCATGCGTCCTGTCATCAACCATATGCACGCACGGCCCCGCCCCCCATATCAAGTAAAAAATGGACGCGTGGCAACAAATGGTTATCATACGAGTTTTGTATTTACGGGAATTCAAAAAATAAGATTATCAATGCCTAAATGTTTGCATGGGACCTAAGCAAGCAGCCAGGGACACAAAAATGTTTTTCCAATGAATTTTCACGCACTAGAGCATGAATTCCAGATGAGCTTTGGGGTTCTCGAGGATTTAAAAACCAAGATTCTCAATGTTTGCGCCCTAGTCACGACGCCAAAAAACTCAATGTTTGGCGCCCTTTATATATTAATTGAGTTCTTCACCTTAAGTGCATGCCTAGAAAACTCAATGTCGTTTCGACCACAAATGTGACATGTTCCCTATTGAAACCATGATACTTCTCATGGGAAGCTCCAATTTGTAAGAGGTTTGTCCCAAAACTTGTCCCAGATTGGTCAACAAAATTACCATGGCTTATAAGTGTCGTGTCATGACACCGGGTAAGTTTCAAGAATTTCAGACGAGTTTGGGATTTATGGGGATTTAAAAACCAAGTTTTTTAATGTCTGCGGCCTAGTAACGACGCCGAGATGTTTGTGATCGAGTCTCGTTCATTGCATGGGACCCAAACAAGGAACCCAAACATGTTTATCAACCCATTTTAGTGATATGGGGCATGCGATTTTAGTTCAAATTTGAATTATGCACATCAAATGCCTAGAAACTTGTCCTTGTGCAGTATACAAAAGGCCAAACGAACCATGAATAATTTAAAGCAGTTCTATACGCCCGCCTGGAGCCCGTGCGTGTGTAAACACGGTGTGCCCACGTGTCATGCTCTCTCGAGCTTCCTTCTTTCATAAGTTATCCAAATTATATTATAATTGTGTTCTATCCCAACACGCTTCTCCCGCCACTCCCCCAATCGGTTTCCTGCCGAAGGGCCGGTCACGTCATCAACCTCCTGGACGAGGGGGACGAGAGGGAGCAGGCCGGAGAGCAAGAAAAAGAGGCATCGCGCCATCAAGTTAGAGCGAGACGTCATCATCAACCCATGCAGGCTACGGCAGGCGGCGCCATGCCACCATCACAGACGGTTTCTAGTACTATCATAAATGTTTGCGATACATAACTGGTCCCGCGAGGTGCCCATCGGGGCACCCCTTATAAATGATAGGAGGCAAACCTTGTCAGGAAATTGCAGCTTCCCATCCCCTAACCGATTCGAATGGAACTCGGAAGTTAAGCGTGCTTTGGGTGGAGTAGTTCAAGCATGGGTGACCAGTTGGGAAGTTGCTAGATCTCAAGGTTCATTTAGGCGGTGTGATATGATCACTACAGGTGTTTAGTAGTAAATGCCTGTAGTGATATGTCATTCCGGTTAAATAAATCTTGAGGTCCTTGTTTTGAAAATATTTAGAGCTATTTTCCTTTGTTGTTTTGAGAATTTGTGTGCGTGTGTGGCAACCCATGTGTGTGTAGACCATGCCTTTCAAAAAAAATTGAGTGATTTTTTTGCCTTTTCAAAAATGTGTATGTGTGTGTCAACCCATGATTTTCTTCTGATGTTTTCAAAATGCGTGTGTGGACCATGCCTTTGAAAAAATGAGTGGTTTTTACGGTGGAACGCCAAGGATGGGTGACGGTGTGTGTGGTGTGTGTGTGAGGGTGTGTGTGTGTGTGTGAGCGCGTGTGTGTGCGCGCGCATGCATGCATGCGTGTGTGAACCCATGCATGCATGTGTGTGTGGACCATGTGCCTCTCTGTTGTGCGGTTTTCAACGACACACCTATCGGCGGCCCCCTATTATATATGGTCTGTCATCCAGCTTTGACTGACCATGCTAGAACGCCAAGGATCGATGGGTGACGTATGTGCACGTGTGTGTGTGTGTATTTGCGTGTGCGTGCATGTGTGTGTGTGTGTGCGCGCGTGCGTTCGTGCGCACGTGCGTGTGTGAACCCACACATGCATGTGTGTGGACCATGGGCCTCTCCGTTGTGCGGTTTTCAACGACACATCTATCGGTGGGCCCATAGTATATAGGGTTTGTCATCCACCTTTGAGTGACCATGCTAGAACGACAAGGATCGATGGGTGACCTATGTGCACATGTGTGTGTGCACACATGTGTGTATGTGTGTGCGTGCGTGCGTGCGCGCGCGCGCGTGTGTCGACCATGCATGCCTTCATTGTGCGGTTTTCGACGACACGCCTATATATATATCATTCATTTGACTCACAATGCTGGAACACCACCCTAGCTACGTGTCATGTGTGTGGGGAGTGAGGGTGGGAGGAAGGGGAACGATATATACGTCCATAACGACCTAGTGTGCGTGCGTGCGTGTGTGTGTGTATATATATATATATTATGGCCGTTTGGGGCACCTAGGTGCCCAGGCTCCTTACCTAGATGCCGTTGGATCATACTTGATTTCGTTGTTAAGATTAGGTTAGATTTTGCATGCAGACCTGCATTATTACTTTCCTATTTGTTTGCATGGCGCTCCTGCTTTGAAAAGTAATAAATGTTGCCTAATTGATACGTGTCAATAATTGTCTCTTCATGATGAAAAAATTGCAATTAATTCTTACCATACTTGTTGCCATGTATGGTAGATGCAAAATAATTAATTAGTAAAACATCACGCAATATTTTTAGCATATACATCAGCGTACATATTTTCAATGGGTATAACATCAACGCATACGTATTTTCATTGTATACAACACCAACACATACATATTTTCATCAAGTATAATACTCGCTAACTGGCATCACGGTCTAAGCAAATGTACAAAGGTATCTCGGGTACATGTACCATTTATTGAAAGGTGTGGCATTTATGGGTATATATACAAATAAAATTCACATCGAGGTATTTACATTTATGTGTATATTTTATTGGGTATAACACCAAGACGTACATATTCATTTGTATATTCACATGGCTGTACGTATATTCATGTGTATATTTATATGTATATTCACATCGAGGTATGCATATTTATATGTATATTTTCATTGGGTATAACACCAACATGTATTTATAAAAAGGTATGACATTTATGTGTATATTTTCATTGGATATAACGCAAACATGTACATATTTTTGTTTGGTATAGTACCCACTAACTGGTATCATGGTCTACGTGGGTATGTCGGATAGATGTACATATATACGTACCCAAGTATGAAAGTTCAAACTATATTAGTTTTGGAAAGCAATAATTGACTATTTAATATACTAGTACATGCAAACAAAACATGGAAAGCAATTATTTTTACGATTGGATGCCATGCACTATTGAATATGACTTGCCATAACTGGCCTAGGTGCCCAGGCACCTAGGTGCCCCAAACAATTTACCTATATATATAACCAATCTTAAGGGGGTTATATATATGTCCAGTTATCTCAGCTAGGTGCATGCCACATCATAGCTAGTGTTGTGCATTGTGTATTGAAACACCGGACCACGCCATTTTCCTATATACATTTGGCCATGCAGGGGGATGGTGTTCTTCTAGCCCAGCTCAATCAATCTTCGACGATGCGCCAACTCGTGGGACCGCACGATCTATATATCCCTCTTGTCCGACAACAATATGTGATACTTAGGCCAAATTAAGGTATAAATTCTCTTAGTTGTCTTAAGACAAGTCGGACATGGATAAATGTGTGAGAAAGTTTGAACCAGGTCATGTGTTCATAGGATCCCCTCCTTCGGCACATAGTGTTGGAGGCAACACCTTACATTTGTCATGAAACCCTTTTCTGTCATACTGAACACTTTTAGGCATGCACATATGCATCATGTGCCACACATCAAAGTTACGCATTGCGAATTAGAATGTAGATTCACTTATTTTACTCCGTACATATATAGTTCGTACTGGAATCTCTAAAAAGACTTATATTTAGGACAGAGGGAGTATATATTTGGGCCACTAGCGGGCGTGATTGTGTTTTGACCCTCTCTTGCATTTTTTTTGTTGTTTAACCCAAAGATGATATTATCTAAAATAGCAAACGAATCTGACGAAACAACCGTATGCGATTGTATCCCCAGCAGGCACGAGAGTGCCACTCTAACCGTGTGCGATGGCCGTACACTGCAAAATCGGCCTTGCGTAGTGGTGGCAACTGCTACTTCTTGAGCTTGCGTTGGTTTTCCCTTGAAGAGGAAAGGGTGATGCAGCAAAGTAGATAAGTATTTCCCTCAGTTGTTGAGAACCAAGGTATCAATCCAGTAGGAGATACAAGCAAGTCCCCAATCTTCGCACCTACACAAACAATCAAACTTCTTGCACCCAACGCTAAAAGGGGTTGTCAATCCCTTCACGGTTATTTGCATGGATGAGATCTGATAGAGATAGATATAAAAGATTGCTAAAACGAAAAGTAAAACAAAAGTAAAAAGATTGCAGCAAAGTATTTTTGGTATTTTTGGTTTATAGATCTGAAAATATAATATGGAAAATAGACCCGGGGGTCATAGGTTTCACTAGAGGCTTCTGTCATGAAGGAAAATAATACGGTGGGTGAACAAATTACTGTCGAGCAATTGATAGAAAAGCGAATAATTATGAAGATATCCAAGGCAATGATTATGCATATAGGCATCACGTCCGTGTCGAGTAGACTGAAACGATTTTGCATCTACTACTATTACTCCACACATCGACCGACTCCTGCCTGCATCTAGAGTATTAAGTTCATGAAGAACAGAGTAACGCATTAGGTAAGATGACATGATGTAGAGGGATAAACTCAAGCAATATGATGAAAACCCCATCTTTTTATCCTTGATGGCAACAATACAAATACGTGCCTCGCTACCCCTACTTTGTCACTGGGTGAGGACACCGCAAGATTGAACCCAAAACTAAGCACTTCTCCCATTGCAAGAATTACCAATCTAGTTGGCCAAACCAAACCAATAACTCGAAGGGACTTGCAAAGATATGAAATCATGCATATAATAATTCAGAGAAGATTCAAATAATATTCATAGATAATCTGAACATAAACCCACAATTCATCGGATCTTGACAAACACACCGCAAAAGAGTATTACATCGGATGGATCTTCATGAAGATCATGAAGAACATGGTATTGAAGAGCAAAGAGAGAGAAGAAGCCATCTAGCTACTAGCTATGGACCAGAAGGTCTGTGGTGAACTACTCACGCATCCTCGGAATGGCAATGGAGTTGATGTAGATGCCCTCCGTGATCGAATCCCCCTCCGGCAGATTACTGGAAAAGGCTCCAAGATGGGATCTCACGGGAACAGAGGCTTCCGGCGGCAGAAAAGTATTTTCGTGGCTCTCTTTGGTATTGGGGGAATATTTGGGAATTTATAGGCCGAAGAATAGGGCTAGGAGGCCTACTGGGGGGCCACAAGCCAGGGGGGCGCCCCCCCTAGGGCGCGCCCTGGTGGCTTGTGGCCTCCCGGCAGGTCTCCTGCCTTCATCTCCAAGTCTGGTAGGTTTCTTCTGGTCCAAGAAAAATCATCGCGAAGATTTTATTCCATTTGGACTCCGTTTAATATTCCTTATCTACAATAGTCAAAAACAAGGAAAAAACAGAAACTGGCACGAGGCTCTAGATTAATAGGTTAGTCCCAAAATTATATAAAATAACGTATTAATGCATATAAAACATCCAAAACAAATAATATAATAGCATGGAACAATAAAAAAATTATAGATACGTTGGAGACGTATCAAGCATCCCCAAGCTTAATTCCTGCTCGTCCTCGAGTAGGTAAATGATAAAAATAGAATTTTTGATGTGGAATGCTACCTAACATATTTATCCATGTAATATTCTTTATTGTGGCATGAATATTCAGATCCGCAAGATTCAAAACAAAAGTTTAATATTGACATAAAAACAATAATACTTCAAGCATACTAACAAGGCAATTGAGTCCTTTCAAAATAACATGGCCTCAGAAAGCTATCCCTACAAAATCATATGGTCTGGCTATGCTCCATCTTGCCCACACAAAGTATTTAAATCATGCACAACCCCGATGACAAGTCAAGCAATTGTTTCACACTTTTTATGTTCTCAAACCTTTTCAACTCTTACGCAATACATGAGCGTGAGCCATGGATATAGCACTATAGGTGGAATAGAATATGGTGGAGGTTGTGAGGAAAAAGGAGAAGATAGTCTCACATCAACTAGGCGTATCAACGGGCTATGGAGATGCCCATCAATAGATATCTATGTGAGTGAGTAGGGATTGCCATGCAACGAATGCACTAGAGCTATAAGTGTATGAAAGCTCAAAAAGAAACTAAGTGGTTGTGCAAAATGATGAAAAATTCCACTAGTTATATGAAAGTGACAAAATAGGAGACTCTCTATCATGAAGATCATGGTGCTACTTTGAAGCACAAGTGTGGAAAAAAAGATAGTAGCATTGTCCCTTCTCTCTTTCTCTCATTTTTTTAGTGGGCATCTTTGGCCTCTTTTTTTTTTCTTTGGGCTTCATTGGCCTCTTTTATTATTTGTAAAGTCCGGAGACTCATCCCAACTTGTGAGGGAACCATAGCTTCCATCATCCTTTTCTCTCACGGGACAATGCTCTAATAATGAAGATCATCACACTTTTATTTACTTACAACTCGATACCTAGAACAAAATATGACTCTATATGAATGATTCCGGTGTGATACCGGGATGTGCAACGATCTAGCATAGCAAATGACATCAAAAAATGGACAAGCCATGAAAACATCATGCTAGCTGTCTTACGATCATGCAAAGCAATATGAAAATGATGGGGCGTGTCATGAAAAACGGAACGGTGGGAGTTGCATGGCAATATTTCTCGGAATGGCTATGGAAATGCCATAATAGGTAGGTGATACGTCACCAACGTATCTATAATTTTTGATTGTTCCATCCTATTATATTATCTATTTTGGATGTTTTATATGCATTAATATGCTATTTTATATTATTTTTGGGACTAACCTATTAATCTAGAGCCTAGTGCCAGTTTCTGTTTTTTCCTTGTTTTTGAGTATTGCAGATAAGGAATATTAAACGGAGTCCAAAAGGAATAAAATCTTCGGAATGATTTTTCTTGGACCAAAAGACATCTACCAAGCTTGGAGACCAAGGCAGGAGAGCCGTTTTATTTTATAGAAATGATTGAACTCTCGTACCTCACTTATATTATTTTGAGAGTCTTTAAACATCATGGTAATTGGTTTAGGTTATGAATTTAGTCCTAATATAATGGGCATCCAAGAGGGATATAATAAAAACTTTCATATAAAGTGCATTGGATACTATGAGAAGTTTGATTCCTTGCATATAGTTTTGAGATGTAGAGATGGTGATATGAAAGTCATGCTAGTAAGTAATTGTGAAATGGTAGAAATACTTGTGTTGAAGTTTCTGATTCCCGTAGCATGCACGTATGGTGAACCGTTATGTAACGAAGTCGGCGCATGATTTGTTTAATGATTGTCAACCTTTGTGTGAGGGTCGGGAGCGCGCGATGGTTAAATCCTACCAACCTCTCCCCTAGGAGCATGCGTCTAATGCTTTGTTTGATAACTAATAGACTTTTGCAATAAGTATGTGAGTTCTTTATGACTAATGTTGAGTCCATGGATTATACGCACTCTCACCCTTCCACCATTGCTAGCCTCTCTAGTACCGCGCAACTTTCGCCGGTACATCAAACCCACCTTCCTCAAAACAGCCACCATATATTTTCCTCAAAACAGCCACCATACGTACCTATTATGGCATTTCCATAGCCATTCCGAGATATATTGCCATGCAACTTCCACCGTTCCGCTTTTCATGACATGCACCATCACTTTCATATTGCATATAGAGTCATATTTTGTCATAGGTATCGAGTTGTAATTTTCCTTTTGAGATGTAAGTAAATAAAAGTGTGATGATTTTCATTATTAGAGCATTGTCCCGTGTGAGAAAAGGATGATGGAAGCCATGACTCCCTCACAAGTTGGGATGAGTATCCGGACTTTACAAAAAATAAAAGAGGCCAGCGAAGCCCAAATAAAAAAAAAAGAGGCCAAAGATGCCCACCAAAAAAATGAGAGAAAGAGAGAAGGGACAATTGCTACTATACTTTTCCACACTTGTGCTTCAAAGTAGCACCATGATCTTCATGATAGAGAGTCTCCTACTTTGTCACTTTCATATAACTAGTGGAGTTTCATCTTGCACGACCACTTAGTTTTCTTTTTGAGCTTTCATACACTTATAGCTCTAGTGCACCCGTTGCATGGCAATCCCTACTCACTCACATTGATATCTATTGATGGGCATCTCCATAGCCCGTTGATATGCCTAGTTGATGTGAGATTATCTTCTTCCTTTTCCTTGCAACCTCCACCATATTCTATTCCACCAATAGTGCTATATCCATGGCTCACGCTCATGTATTGCGTGAGAGTTGAAAAGGTTTGAGAACACCAAAAGTGTGAAACAATTGCTTGGCTTGTTCATCGGGGTTGTGCATGATTTAGATACTTTGTGTGGGGAAGATGGAGCATAGCCAGACCATATGATTTTGTAGGGATAACTTTCTAAGGCCATGTTATTTCGAAAGGACACGATTGCCTTGTTGGTGTGCTCGAAGTATTACTGTTTTTATGTCAATATTAGACTATTATTTTGAATCTTACGGATCTGAATATTCATGCCACAATAAATAATATTACATGCATAAATATGTTAGGTAGCATTCCACATCAAAAATTCTGTTTTTATCATTTACCTACTCGAGGACGAGCAGGAATTAAGCTTGCGGATGCTTGATACGTCTCCAACGTATCTATAATTTTTGATTGTTCCATGCTATTATATTATCTGTTTTGGATGTTTTATATGCATTAATATGCTATTTTATATTATTTTTGGGACTAACCTATTAATCTAGAGCCTAGTGCCAGTTTCTGTTATTTCCTTGTTTTTGAGTATTGCAGATAAGGAATATTAAACAGAGTCCAAACGGAATAAAATCTTCGGAATAATTTTTCTTGGACCAGAAGACATCTACCAAGCTTGGAGACCAAGGCAGGAGAGCCGCCGTGTGGCCACAAGCCACAGGGGCGCGCCCAGGGGGGTAGGGCTCGCCCCCTGGCTTGTGGGCCCACGGCAGCTCCCCCAACCCTATTTCTTGGCCTATAAATTCACAAATATTCCCTAGATACCAGAGAGAGCCACGAAAACACTTTTCCGCCTCCAGGAGCCTCGGTTCCCGTGAGATCCAATCTTGGAGCCTTTTCCGGTAATCTACCGGAGGGGGATTCGATCACGGAGGGCCTATAAATTCACAAATATTCCCTAGATACCAGAGAGAGCCACGAAAACACTTTTCCGCCGCCAGGAGCATCGGTTCCCGTGAGATCCAATCTTGGAGCCTTTTCCGGTAATCTGCCGGAGGGGGATTCGATCATGGAGGGCATCTACATCAACTCCATTGCCCCTCCGATGATGCGTGAGTAGTTCACCATAGACCTTCGGGTCCATAGCTAGTAGCTAGATGGCTTCTTCTCTCTCTTTGCTCTTCAATACCATGTTCTTCATGATCTTCATGAAGATCTATCCGATGTAATACTCTTTTGCGGTGTGTTTGTCGAGATCCGATGAATTGTGGGTTTATCTTTTTACTTTTGTTTTACTTTACTTTCAAGCAATCATATCTATCTATCTCTATCAGATCTCATCCTTGGAAGTAACCGTGAAGGGATTGACAACCCCTTTATAGCGTTGGGTGCAAGTGTTTGATTCTTTGTGTAGGTACATCTATTGGGGACTTGCGTGTATCTCCTACTGGATTGATACCTTGGTTCTCAACAACTAAGGGAAATACTTATCTACTTTGCTGCATCACCCGTTCCTCTTCACGGAAACCAACGCATGCTCGAGAAGTAGCAGTAGGTATGGTGGCTGTTTTGAGGAAGGTATATGGTGGCTGTTTTGAGGAAGGTGGGTTTAATGCACCGGCGAAAGTTGCACGGTACTAGAGAGGCTAGCAAAGGTGGAAGAGTGAGAGCGCGTATAATCCATGGACTCAACATTAGTCATAAAGAACTCACATACTTATTGCAAAAGTCTATTAGTTATCGAAGCAAAGTATTAGACGCATGCTCCTAGGGGAGAGGTTGGTAGGAGTTAACCATCGCGCGCTCCCGACCCTCACACAAAGGATGACAATCATTAAACAAATCATGCTCCGACTTCGTTACATAACGGTTCACGATACGTGCATGCTACGGGAATCACAAAATTCAACACAAGTATTTCTACCAATTCACAATTACTTACTAGCATGACTCTCATATCACCATCTTTATATCTCAAAACTATATGCAAGGAATCAAACATCTCATAGTATTCAATGCACTTTATATGAAAGTTTTTATTATATCCCTCTTAGATGCCCATTATATTAGGACTAAATTCATAACCTAAACCAATTACCAAGCTGTTTAAAGACTCTCAAAATAATATAAGTGAGGTACGAGAGTTTAATTATTTCTATAAAATAAAACACCACCGTGCTCAAAAAAGATATAAGTGAAGCACTAGAGCAACATTGCCTAGCTCAAAAGATATAAGTGAAGCACATAGAGTATTCTAATAAATTCACGATTAACGCGTGTCTCTCTCAAAATATGTGTGAAGCAAGGATGATTGTGGCAAACTAAAAAGCAAAGACTCATATCATACAAGACGCTCCAAGCAAAACACATATCATGTGGTGAATAAAAATATAGCCTCAAGTAAATTTACCGATGGATTGAAGACGAAAGAGTAGACGCCTTCGGGGGCATCCCCAAGCTTAGGCTCTTTGGTATCCTTTAATATGGCTTGGGGTGCCTTGGGCATCCCCAAGCTTAGGCTCTTGCCACTCCTTTTTCCATAGTCCATCAAATCTTTACCCAAAACTTGAAAATTTCACAACACAAAACTCAACAGAAAACTCATGAGATCCATTAGTATAAGAAAAATAAATCACCACTTTAGATACTGTTGTGAACTCATTATTTATTTATATTGGTCTAATATATACTGTATTCCAACTTCTCCATGGTTCATACCCCCCGATACAACCCATAGATACATCAAAATACGCGAACACCACAAAGAAAACAGAATCTGTCTAAAACAGAACAGTCTGTAGCAATCTATAGACTTCGAATACTTCTGTAACTCAAACAATTAGGACAATCAGGACAGTCTGTAGCAATCTATAGACTTCGAATACTTCTGAAAAATTAGGACAATAAGGGAAATTTGTATACAAATCTTGTGTAAAAATTTCAGACTCATTCGACGCTCTGGTGAATTTATAAAATTCCTGGCCTGAGCGCAAAAGTTTCTGTTTTTCAGCAGAATCAAATCACAAGCACCATAGACCATCCCAAAGGTCTTACTTGGCTCAAACACTAATTAAAACAATAAAACAAAATTACTACAGAGGTAATAATGTGTAAAGCACTCAAAAACAAAAACAAAAACAAACAAAAACAAGAACATAAAATAAAATTGGGTTGCCTCCCAAAAAGCGCTATTGTTTAACGCCCCTAGCTAGGCATAACGCAATAGATCTAGGTATTGTCATCTTTGGTACGCAATCCATAAGTGGCTCTCATAATAGATTCATAAGGTAATTTTATTTTCTTTCTAGGAAAGTGTTCCTTGCCTTTCCTTAATGGAAATTGGAATCTAATGTTTCCTTCTTTCATATCAATAATTGCACCAATCGTTCTAAGGAAAGGTCTACCAAGAATAATAGGACATGTAGGATTGCAATCTATATCAAGAACAATGAAATATACGGGCACATAATTCCTATTTTCAACAATAAGAACATCATTAATCCTTCCCATAGGTTTCTTAATAGTGGAATCCGCTAGATGCAAATTTAAAGAGCAATCATCAAATTTATGGAAACCTAGCACATCACATAAAGTTTTCGGAATCGTGGAAACGCTAGCACCTAAATCACACAAAGCATGGCACTCATAATCTTTAATTTTAATCTTAATAGTAGGCTCCCACTCATCATAAAGCTTCCTAGGTATAGCAACTTCCAACTCAAGTTTTTCTTCAAAAGATTTCATCATAGCATCAACGATATGTTTTGTAAAAGCTTTATTTTGATTATAAGCATGCGGAGAATTCAACATGGATTGCAACAAGGAAATACAATCAATCTAAGAACAACTATCATAATTAAAGTCCTTGAAATCCAAAAGAGTGGGTTCATTGCTATTTAAAGTTTTGACCTCTTCAATCCCACTTTTATCAATCTTAACATTAAGATCTATAAACTCCGAATCGTTGGGACGCCTTTTAACTAAAGTTGACTTATCTCCAGTCCCATATTTATCAAGATTTATATTAGAAAACAAAGATTCAATAGGAGTCACATCAATCACTTTAAGATCTTCATCAATATTATCACGAGAACACACTTTTTAGCAGTTCTCTCCTTACACTCATCAATAGAAATTCTCATAGCTTTTAAAGACTCATTAATATCACGCTTGGGTGGAGTAGATCTATGTGCTTTTAAAGACTCATAGAACACACTTTTTAGCGGTTCTCTATGTGCTTCACTTATATCTTTTGAGCTAGGCAATGTTGCTCTAGTACTTCACTTATATCTTTTTAGAGCACGGTGGTGTTTTATTTTATAGAAATGATTGAACTCTCGTACCTCACTTATATTATTTTGAGAGTCTTTAAACATCATGGTAATTGGTTTAGGTTATTAATTTAGTCCTAATATAATGGGCATCCAAGAGGGATATAATAAAAACTTTCATATAAAGTGCATTGGATACTATGAGAAGTTTGATTCCTTGCATATAGTTTTGTGATGTAGAGATGGTGATATGAAAGTCGTGCTAGTAAGTAATTGTGAAATGGTAGAAATACTTGTGTTGAAGTTTCTGATTCCCGTAGCATGCACGTATGGTGAACCGTTATGTAACGAAGTCGGCGCATGATTTGTTTAATGATTGTCATCCTTTGTGTGAGGGTCGGGAGCGCGCGATGGTTAACTCCTACCAACCTCTCCCCTAGGAGCATGCGTCTAATGCTTTGTTTGATAACTAATAGACTTTTGCAATAAGTATGTGAGTTCTTTAAGACTAATGTTGAGTCCATGGATTATACGCACTCTCACCCTTCCACCATTGCTAGCCTCTCTAGTACCGCGCAACTTTCGCCGGTACATCAAACCCACCTTCCTCAAAACAGCCACCATATATTTTCCTCAAAACAGCCACCATACGTACCTATTATGGCATTTCCATAGCCATTCCGAGATATATTGCCATGCAACTTCCACCGTTCCGCTTTTCATGACATGCACCATCACTTTCATATTGCATATAGAGTCATATTTTGTCATAGGTATCGAGTTGTAATTTTCCTTTTGAGATGTAAGTAAATAAAAGTGTGATGATTTTCATTATTAGAGCATTGTCCCGTGTGAGAAAAGGATGATGGAAGCCATGACTCCCTCACAAGTTGGGATGAGTTTCCGGACTTTACAAAAAATAAAAGAGGCCAGCGAAGCCCAAATAAAAAAAAGAGAGGCCAAAGATGCCCACCAAAAAAATGAGAGAAAGAGAGAAGGGACAATTGCTACTATACTTTTCCACACTTGTGCTTCAAAGTAGCACCATGATCTTCATGATAGAGAGTCTCCTACTTTGTCACTTTCATATAACTAGTGGAGTTTCATCTTGCACGACCACTTAGTTTTCTTTTTGAGCTTTCATACACTTATAGCTCTAGTGCACCCGTTGCATGGCAATCCCTACTCACTCACATTGATATCTATTGATGGGCATCTCCATAGCCCGTTGATACGCCTAGTTGATGTGAGATTATCTTCTTCCTTTCCCTTGCAACCTCCACCATATTCTATTCCACCAATAGTGCTATATCCATGGCTCACGCTCATGTATTGCGTGAGAGTTGAAAAGGTTTGAGAACACCAAAAGTGTGAAACAATTGCTTGGCTTGTTCATCGGGGTTGTGCATGATTTAGATACTTTGTGTGGGGAAGATGGAGCATAGCCAGACTATATGATTTTGTAGGGATAACTTTCTAAGGCCATGTTATTTCGAAAGGACACGATTGCCTTGTTGGTGTGCTCGAAGTATTACTGTTTTTATGTCAATATTAGACTATTATTTTGAATCTTACGGATCTGAATATTCATGCCACAATAAATAATATTACATGCATAAATATGTTAGGTAGCATTCCACATCAAAAATTCTGTTTTTATCATTTACCTACTCGAGGACGAGCAGGAATTAAGCTTGCGGATGCTTGATACGTCTCCAACGTATCTATAATTTTTGATTGTTCCATGCTATTATATTATCTGTTTTGGATGTTTTATATGCATTAATATGCTATTTTATATTATTTTTGGGACTAACCTATTAATCTAGAGCCTAGTGCCAGTTTCTGTTATTTCCTTGTTTTTGAGTATTGCAGATAAGGAATATTAAACAGAGTCCAAACGGAATAAAATCTTCGGAATAATTTTTCTTGGACCAGAAGACATCTACCAAGCTTGGAGACCAAGGCAGGAGAGCCGCCGTGTGGCCACAAGCCACAGGGGCGCGCCCAGGGGGGTAGGGCTCGCCCCCCTGGCTTGTGGGCCCACGGCAGCTCCCCCAACCCTATTTCTTGGCCTATAAATTCACAAATATTCCCTAGATACCAGAGAGATCCACGAAAACACTTTTCCGCCTCCAGGAGCCTCGGTTCCCGTGAGATCCAATCTTGGAGCCTTTTCCGGTAATCTACCGGAGGGGGATTCGATCACGGAGGGCCTATAAATTCACAAATATTCCCTAGATACCAGAGAGAGCCACGAAAACACTTTTCCGCCGCCAGGAGCCTCGGTTCCCGTGAGATCCAATCTTGGAGCCTTTTCCGGTAATCTGCCGGAGGGGGATTCGATCATGGAGGGCATCTACATCAACTCCATTGCCCCTCCGATGATGCGTGAGTAGTTCACCATAGACCTTCGGGTCCATAGCTAGTAGCTAGATGGCTTCTTCTCTCTCTTTGCTCTTCAATACCATGTTCTTCATGATCTTCATGAAGATCTATCCGATGTAATACTCTTTTGCGGTGTGTTTGTCGAGATCCGATGAATTGTGGGTTTATCTTTTTTACTTTTGTTTTACTTTACTTTCAAGCAATCATATCTATCTATCTCTATCAGATCTCATCCTTGGAAGTAACCGTGAAGGGATTGACAACCCCTTTATAGCGTTGGGTGCAAGTGTTTGATTCTTTGTGTAGGTACATCTATTGGGGACTTGCTTGTATCTCCTACTGGATTGATACCTTGGTTCTCAACAACTAAGGGAAATACTTATCTACTTTGCTGCATCACCCGTTCCTCTTCACGGAAACCAACGCATGCTCGAGAAGTAGCAGTAGGTATGGTGGCTGTTTTGAGGAAGGTATATGGTGGCTGTTTTGAGGAAGGTGGGTTTAATGCACTGGCGAAAGTTGCACGGTACTAGAGAGGCTAGCAAAGGTGGAAGAGTGAGAGCGCGTATAATCCATGGACTCAACATTAGTCATAAAGAACTCACATACTTATTGCAAAAGTCTATTAGTTATCGAAGCAAAGTATTAGACGCATGCTCCTAGGGGAGAGGTTGGTAGGAGTTAACCATCGCGCGCTCCCGACCCTCACACAAAGGATGACAATCATTAAACAAATCATGCTCCGACTTCGTTACATAACGGTTCACGATACGTGCATGCTACGGGAATCACAAAATTCAACACAAGTATTTCTACCAATTCACAATTACTTACTAGCATGACTCTCATATCACCATCTTTATATCTCAAAACTATATGCAAGGAATCAAACATCTCATAGTATTCAATGCACTTTATATGAAAGTTTTTATTATATCCCTCTTAGATGCCCATTATATTAGGACTAAATTCATAACCTAAACCAATTACCAAGCTGTTTAAAGACTCTCAAAATAATATAAGTGAGGTACGAGAGTTTAATTATTTCTATAAAATAAAACACCACCGTGCTCAAAAAAGATATAAGTGAAGCACTAGAGCAACATTGCCTAGCTCAAAAGATATAAGTGAAGCACATAGAGTATTCTAATAAATTCACGATTAACGCGTGTCTCTCTCAAAATATGTGTGAAGCAAGGATGATTGTGGCAAACTAAAAAGCAAAGACTCATATCATACAAGACGCTCCAAGCAAAACACATATCATGTGGTGAATAAAAATATAGCCTCAAGTAAATTTACCGATGGATTGAAGACGAAAGAGTAGACGCCTTCGGGGGCATCCCCAAGCTTAGGCTCTTTGGTATCCTTTAATATGGCTTGGGGTGCCTTGGGCATCCCCAAGCTTAGGCTCTTGCCACTCCTTTTTCCATAGTCCATCAAATCTTTACCCAAAACTTGAAAACTTCACAACACAAAACTCAACAGAAAACTCATGAGATCCATTAGTATAAGAAAAATAAATCACCACTTTAGGTACTGTTGTGAACTCATTATTTATTTATATTGGTCTAATATATACTGTATTCCAACTTCTCCATGGTTCATACCCCCCGATACAACCCATAGATACATCAAAATACGCGAACACCACAAAGAAAACAGAATCTGTCTAAAACAGAACAGTCTGTAGCAATCTATAGACTTCGAATACTTCTGTAACTCAAACAATTAGGACAATCAGGACAGTCTGTAGCAATCTATAGACTTCGAATACTTCTGAAAAATTAGGACAATAAGGGAAATTTGTATACAAATCTTGTGTAAAAATTTCAGACTCATTCGACGCTCTGGTGAATTTATAAAATTCCTGGCCTGAGCGCAAAAGTTTCTGTTTTTCAGCAGAATCAAATCACAAGCACCATAGACCATCCCAAAGGTCTTACTTGGCTCAAACACTAATTAAAACAATAAAACAAAATTACTACAGAGGTAATAATGTGTAAAGCACTCAAAAACAGAAACAAAAACAAACAAAAACAAGAACATAAAATAAAATTGGGTTGCCTCCCAAAAAGCGCTATTGTTTAACGCCCCTAGCTAGGCATAACGCAATAGATCTAGGTATTGTCATCTTTGGTACGCAATCCATAAGTGGCTCTCATAATAGATTCATAAGGTAATTTTATTTTCTTTCTAGGAAAGTGTTCCTTGCCTTTCCTTAATGGAAATTGGAATCTAATGTTTCCTTCTTTCATATTAATAATTGCACCAATCGTTCTAAGGAAAGGTCTACCAAGAATAATAGGACATGTAGGATTGCAATCTATATCAAGAACAATGAAATATACGGGCACATAATTCCTATTTTCAACAATAAGAACATCATTAATCCTTCCCATAGGTTTCTTAATAGTGGAATCCGCTAGATGCAAATTTAAAGAGCAATCATCAAATTTATGGAAACCTAGCACATCACATAAAGTTTTCGGAATCGTGGAAACGCTAGCACCTAAATCACACAAAGCATGGCACTCATAATCTTTAATTTTAATCTTAATAGTAGGCTCCCACTCATCATAAAGCTTCCTAGGTATAGCAACTTCCAACTCAAGTTTTTCTTCAAAAGATTTCATCATAGCATCAACGATATGTTTTGTAAAAGCTTTATTTTGATTATAAGCATGCGGAGAATTCAACATGGATTGCAACAAGGAAATACAATCAATCTAAGAACAACTATCATAATTAAAGTCCTTGAAATCCAAAAGAGTGGGTTCATTGCTATTTAAAGTTTTGACCTCTTCAATCCCACTTTTATCAATCTTAACATTAAGATCTATAAACTCCGAATCGTTGGGACGCCTTTTAACTAAAGTTGACTTATATCCAGTCCCATATTTATCAAGATTTATATTAGAAAACAAAGATTCAATAGGAGTCACATCAATCACTTTAAGATCTTCATCAATATTATCACGAGAACACACTTTTTAGCAGTTCTCTCCTTACACTCATCAATAGAAATTCTCATAGCTTTTAAAGACTCATTAATATCACGCTTGGGTGGAGTAGATCTATGTGCTTTTAAAGACTCATAGAACACACTTTTTAGCGGTTCTCTATGTGCTTCACTTATATCTTTTGAGCTAGGCAATGTTGCTCTAGTACTTCACTTATATCTTTTTAGAGCACGGTGGTGTTTTATTTTATAGAAATGATTGAACTCTCGTACCTCACTTATATTATTTTGAGAGTCTTTAAACATCATGGTAATTGGTTTAGGTTATTAATTTAGTCCTAATATAATGGGCATCCAAGAGGGATATAATAAAAACTTTCATATAAAGTGCATTGGATACTATGAGAAGTTTGATTCCTTGCATATAGTTTTGTGATGTAGAGATGGTGATATGAAAGTCGTGCTAGTAAGTAATTGTGAAATGGTAGAAATACTTGTGTTGAAGTTTCTGATTCCCGTAGCATGCACGTATGGTGAACCGTTATGTAACGAAGTCGGTGCATGATTTGTTTAATGATTGTCATCCTTTGTGTGAGGGTCGGGAGCGCGCGATGGTTAACTCCTACCAACCTCTCCCCTAGGAGCATGCGTCTAATCCTTTGCTTCGATAACTAATAGACTTTTGCAATAAGTATGTGAGTTCTTTATGACTAATGTTGAGTCCATGGATTATACGCACTCTCACCCTTCCACCTTTGCTAGCCTCTCTAGTACCGCGCAACTTTCGCCGGTGCATTAAACCCAACTTCCTCAAAATAGCCACCATATACTTTCCTCAAAACAGCCACCATACCTACCTATTATGGCACTTCCATAGCCATTCTGAGATATATTGCCATGCAACTTCCACTGTTCCATTTTTCATATTGCATATAGAGTCATATTTTGTTCTAGGTATCGAGTTGTAATTTTTGAGTTGTAAGTAAATAAAAGTGTGATGATTTTCATTATTAGAGCATTGTCCCGTGAGAGAAAAGGATGATGGAAGCTATGACTCCCTCACAAGTTGGGTTGAGTCTCCGGACTTTACAAATAATAAAAGAGGCCACCGAAGCCCAAATAAAAAAAAGAGGCCAAAGATGCCCAGCAAAAAAAAATGAGAGAAAGAGAGAAGGGACAATGCTACTATCTTTTTCCACACTTGTGCTTCAAAGTAGCACCATGATCTTCATGATAGAGAGTCTCCTATTTTGTCACTTTCATATAACTAGTGGAATTTTTCATCATTTTCCACAACCACTTAGTTTCTTTTTGAGCTTTCATACACTTATAGCTCTAGTGCATTCGTTGCATGGCAATCCCTACTCACTCACATTGATATCTATTGATGGGTATCTCCATAGCCCGTTGATACGCCTAGTTGATGTGAGATTATCTTCTTCCTTTCCCTTGCAACCTCCACCATATTCTATTCCACCTATAGTGCTATATCCATGGCTCACGCTCATGTATTGCGTGAGAGTTGAAAAGATTTGAGAACATAAAAGGTGTGAAACAATTGCTTGACTAGTCATCGGGGTTGTACATGATTTAGATACTTTGTGTGGGGAAGATGGAGCATAGCCAGACCATATGATTTTGTAGGGATAAGTTCATAAGGCCATGTTATTTCGAAAGGACGCAATTGCCTTGTTAGTATGCTTGAAGTATTACTGTTTTTATGTCAATATTAGACTTTTGTTTTGAATCTTATGGATCTGAATATTCATGCCACAATAAAGAATATTACATGGATAAATATGTTAGGTAGCATTCCACATCAAAAATTCTGTTTTTATCATTTACCTACTCGAGGACGAGCAGGAATTAAGCTTGGGGATGCTTGATACGTCTCCAACGTATCTATAATTTTTGATTGTTCCATGCTATTATTCTATCTGTTTTGGATGTTTTATAAGCATTAATATGCTATTTTATATTATTTTTGGGACTAACCTATTAATCTAGAGCCTAGTGCGAGTTTCTGTTATTTCCTTGTTTTTGAGTATTGCAGATAAGAAATATTAAACGGAGTCCAAACGGAATAAAATCTTCGAAATGATTTTTCTTGGACCAGAAGAAACCCAGCAGACTTGGAGATGAAGGCAGGAGACCTGCAGGGAGATCACAAGCCACCAGGGCGCGCCCTAGGGGGGGGGGCTCCCCCCTGGCTTGTGGCCCCACGGCACCCCTCCTAACCCTATTCTTCGGCCTATAAATTCCCAAATATTCCCTGGATACCAAAGAGAGCCACGAAAATACTTTTTCGCCGCCGAAAGCCTCTGTTCCCGTGAGATCCAATCTTGGAGCCTTTTCCGATAATCTGCCGGAGGGGGATTCGATCACGGAGGGCATCTACATCAACTCCATTGCCCCTCCGATGATGCGGGAGTAGTTTACCACAGACCTTCGTGTCCATAGCTAGTAGCTAGATGGCTTCTTCTCTCTCTTTGTTCTTCAATACCATGTTCTTCATGATCCTCATGGAGATCTATCCGATGTAATACTCTTTTGCGGTGTGTTTGTCGAGATCCGATGAATTGTGGGTTTATGATCAGCTTATCTATGAATATTACTTGAATCTTCTCTGAATTCTTATATGCATGATTTCATATCTTTGCAAGTCTCTTCGAGTTATTGGTTTGGTTTGGCCAACTAGATTGGTAATTCTTGCAATGGGAGAAGTGCTTAGTTTTGGGTTCAATCTTGCGGTGTCCTCACCCAGTGACAAAGTAGGGGTAGCGAGGCACGTATTGTATTGTTTCCATCGAGGATAAAAAGATGGGGTTTTTATCATATTGCTTGAGTTTATCCCTCTACATCATGTCATCTTACCTAATGCGTTACTCTGTTCTTCATGAACTTAATAGTCTAGATGCAGGCAGGAGTCGGTCGATGTGTGGAGTAATAGTAGTAGATGCAGAATCGTTTCGGTCTACTTGACACGGACGTGATGCCTATATGCATAATCATTGCCTTGGATATCGTCATAACTATGCGCTTTTCTATCAATTGCTCGATAGTAATTTGTTCACCCACCGTATTATTTCCCTTCATGAGAGAAGCCTCTAGTGAAATCTATGGCCCCCGGGTCTATTTTTCATATTATATTTTCAGATCTATAAACCAAAAATACCAAAAATACTTAGCTGCATTATTTTTTTACTTTTGTTTTACTTTACGTTCTAGCAATCTTTTATATCTATCTCTATGAGATCTCATCCTTGCAAATAACCGTGAAGGGATTGACAACCCCTTTTAGCGTTGGGTGCAAGAGTTTGATTGTTTGTGTAGGTGCGAAGATTGGGGACTTTCTTGTATCTCCTACTGGATTGATACCTTGGTTCTCAACAACTGAGGGAAATACTTATCTACTATGCTGCATCACCCTTTCCTCTTCAAGGGAAAACCAACGCAAGCTCAAGAAGTAGCAAGAAGGATTTCTGGCACCATTGCCAGGGAGATCTACATCAAGCCTACCAAGTACCCATCACAAACTCATCTCTTGCATTTACATTAGTTGCCATTTGTCTCTCGTTTTCCTCTCCCCCACTTCTAAAACGATTTTCAGAAAAGCCAAAAAGATTTGCCTTTTTTTTTGCCCTTCTTCCGTTCGTCTTTTCGTTTGTTTTTCGTTTGCTCGTTTCCCTAGCTCAACCCAAAAGTTTTGATCCTTATCTTAGGAAGTTGGAAGCTATTGAGAATAATACTAACGGCTTCATGTCGCTCCAATTTGACCATAATAGCTTCTTTAGGAACGAGCTTAAAGAACAAAGGTTTATGCTGGAATACATGAATAAAGAACTTGATGATATGACTAAGTAATTTTGTGGTTTGAAATCTCAGTTTGCTCACCTTGAAAACTTAGCAGGCCAAATTTCTGATAAACAAGCTACCCTAGTCAATAAAATGGCCGCGAAGCCAGAATCTTTAAATAATGATGAATATCATAAAGTGATTGATGTGACTCCTATTGAATATTTGTTTTCTAACATAAATCTTGATAAAGATGGGACTGGAGATAAGCCAACTTTAGTTAAAAGGCGTCCCAATGATTCGGAGTTTATAGATCTTAATGCTAAGATTGATAAAAGTGGGATTGAAGAGGTCAAAACTTTAAATAGCAATGAACCCACTCTTTTGGATTTCAAGGACTTTAATTATGATAGTTGTTCTTTGATTGATTGTGTTTCCTTGTTGCAATCCATGTTGAATTCTCCGCATGCTTATAATCAAAACAAAGCTTTTACTAAACATATCGTGGATGCTATGATGAAATCTTTTGAAGAAAAACTTGAGTTGGAAGTTTCTATACCTAGAAAGCTTTATGATGAGTGGGAACCAACTATTAAGATTAAAATTAAAAATTATGAGTGCCATGCTTTGTGTGATTTGGGTGCTAGCGCTTCCACGATTCCAAAAACTTTATGTGATGTGCTAGGTTTCCGTGAATTTGATGATTGCTCTTTAAATTTGCATCTAGCGGATTCCACCATTAAGAAACCTAGGAGAAGGATTAATGATGTTCTTATTGTTGCAAATAGGAATTATGTGCCCGTAGATTTCATTGTTCTTGATATAGATTGCAATCCTACATGTCCTATTATTCTTGGTAGACCTTTCCTTAGAACGATTGGTGCAATTATTGATATGAAGGAAGGAAATATTAGATTCCAATTTCCATTAAGGAAAGGCATGGAGCACTTTCCTAGAAAGAAAATAAAATTACCTTATGAATCTATTATGAGAGCTACTTATGGATTGCATACCAAAGATGACAATACCTAGATCTATTGCGTTATGCCTAGCTAGGGGCGTTAAACAATAGCGCTTGTTGGGAGGCAACCCAATTTTATTTTTATGCTTTTGTTTTTGCTTCTGTTTTTGGGTGTTTTACACATTATTACCTCTGTAGTAATTGTGTTTTCTTGTTTAAATTAGTGTTTGAGCCAAGTAAGACCTTTGGGATGGTCTACGGTGTTTGTGATTTGATTTTGCTGAAAAACAGAAACTTTTGCTCTAAGTCTAGGAATTTTGTAAATTCACTGGACCGTTCTTTTGATCTGAAATTTTTACACAAGATTGATATACAAATTTTCCTGAGTTTCCTAAGTTTTCAGAATTTTTGGAGTTACATAAGTATTCGAAGTCTATAGGTTGCTACAGACTGTTCTGTTTTAGACAGATTCTGTTTTCTTTGTGTTGTTTGCTTATTTTGATGTATCTATGGGTTGTATCGGGGGGTATGAACCATGGAGAAGTTGGAATACAGTAGATATTACACCAATATAAATAAAGAATGAGTTCACAACAGTAGCTAAAGTGGTGATTTATTTTTCTTATACTAACGGATCTCATGAGTTTTCTGTTTAGTTTTGTGTTGTGAAGTTTTCAAGTTTTGGGTAAAGATTTGATGGACTATGGAATAAGGATTGGCAAGAGCCTAAGCTTGGGGATGCCCAAGGCACCCCAAGCCATATCCAAGGATACCAAAAAGCCTAAGCTTGGGGATGCCCCGCTAGGCATCCCCTCTTTCGTCTTCAATCCATCGGTAAATTTACTTGAGGCTATATTTTTATTCACCACATGATATGTGTTTTGCTTGGAGCGTCTTGTATGATATGAGTCTTTGCTTTTTAGTTTGCCACAATCATCCTTGCTGCACACATCTTTTGAGGGGGACACGCATTAATCGTGAATTTATTAGAATACTCTATGTGCTTCACTTATATCTTTTGAGTTAGGCAATGTTGCTCTAGTACTTCACTTATAACTTTTTAGAGCACGGTGGTGTTTTATTTTATAGAAATTATTGAACTCTCGTACCTCACTTATATTATTTTGAGAGTCTTTAAACAGCATGGTAATTGGTTTAGGTTATGAATTTAGTCCTAATATAATGGGCATCCAAGAGGGATATAATAAAAACTTTCATATTAAGTGCATTGGATACTATGAGAAGTTTGATTCCTTGCATATAGTTTTGAGATGTAAAGATGGTAATATGAGAGTCATGCTAGTGAGTAATTGTGAATTGGTAGAAATACTTGTGTTAAAGTTTGTGATTCCCGTAGCATGCACGTATGGTGAACCGTTATGTAACGAAGTCGGCGCATGATTTGTTTAATGATTGTCAACCTTTGTGTGAGGGTCGGGAGCACGCGATGGTTAACTCCTACCAACCTCTCCCCTAGGAGCATGCGTCTAATACTTTGCTTCGATAACTAATAGACTTTTGCAATAAGTATGTGAGTTCTTTATGACTAATGTTGAGTCCATGGATTATACGCACTCTCACCCTTCCACCTTTGCTAGCCTCTCTAGTACCGCGCAACTTTCGCCGGTGCATTAAACCCTGTTGGAAATATGCCCCAGAGGCAATAATAAAATGGTTATTATTATATTTCCTTGTTCATGATAATTGTCTATTGTTCATGCTATAATTGTATTAACCGGAAACCGTAATACATGTGTGAATACATAGACCACACCATGTCCCTAGTGAGCCTCTAGTTGACTAGCTCGTTGATCAATAGATGGTCATGGTTTCCTGACCATGGACATTGGATGTCGTTGATAACGGGATCACATCATTAGGAGAATAATGTGATGGACAAGACCCAATCCTAAGCATAGCACAAGATCGTGTAGTTCGTCCGCTAGAGCTTTTCTAATGTCAAGTATCATTTCCTTAGATCATGAGATTGTGCAACTCCCGGATACCGTAGGAATGCTTTGGGTGTATCAAACGTCACAACGTAACTGGGTGACTATAAAGGTGCACTACAGGTATCTCCAAAAGTGTCTGTTGGGTTGGCACGAATCGAGACTGGGATTTGTCACTCCATGTGACGGAGAGGTATCTCTGGGACCACTCGGTAATACATCATCATAATGAGCTCAATGTGACTAAGGAGTTAGTCACGGGATCATGTGTTATGGAACGAGTAAAGAGACTTGCCGGTAACGAGATTGAACAAGGTATAGGGATACCGACGATCGAATCTCGGGCAAGTAACATACCGATGGACAAAGGGAATTGTATACGGTATTAATTGAATCCCCGACATCGTGGTTCATCCGATGAGATCATCGTGGAACATGTGGGAGCCAATATGGGTATCCAGATCCCGCTATTGGTTATTGGCCGGAGAGGTGTCTCAGTCATGTCTGCATGGTTCCCGAACCCGTAGGGTCTACACACTTAAGGTTCGGTGACGCTAGAGTTGTAATGGGAATTGTATGAGGTTACCGAAAGTTGTTCGGAGTCCCGGATGAGATCCCGGACGTCACGAGGAGTTCCGGAATGGTCCGTAGGTAAAGATTTATATATGGGAAGTCCTATTTTGGCCACCGGAAAATGTTCGGGATTTTTCGGTATTGTACCGGGAAGGTTCTAGAAGGTTCCGGAGTGGGGCCCACCTGCATGGGGGGACCCACATGAACGTGGGTAGTGGGGGCAAGGCCCCACACCCCTGGTCAAGGCGCACCAAGATCCCCCCTTAGAAGGAATAAGATCATATCCCGAAGGGATAAGATCAAGATCCCTAAAAAGGGGGGATAACAATCGGTGGGGAAGGGAAAGGATGGGATTTCTTTCCTCCCACCTTTGCCAACGCCCCAATGAACTTGGAGGGCAAGAAACCAGCCCCCTCCAGCCCTATATATAGTGGGGAGGCGCATGGGAGCTGCATCCCTTGCCCCTGGCGCAGCCCTCCCCCCTCCTACACCTCCTCCTCCTCCGTAGTGCTTAGCGAAGCTCTGCCGGAGAACCACGAGCTCCACCACCACCACGCCGTCGTGCTGCCGGAGCTCTCCCTCAACTTCTCCTCCGCCCTTGCTGGATCAAGAAGGAGGAGACGTCCGCAGGATGTACGTGTGTTGAACGCGGAGGCGCCGTCCGTTCGGCCTTTGGATCGGATCTTCCGTGATTTGAATCGCCGCGAGTACGACTCCATCAACCGCGTTCTTTGCAACGCTTCCGCTTAGCGATCTTCAAGGGTATGAAGATGAACTCCCTCTCTCTCATTGCTAGCATCTCCTAGATTGATCTTGGTGACACGTAGGAAATTTTTGAATTATTACTACGTTTCCCAACAGTGGCATCATGAGCTAGGTCTATGCGTAGATTCTATGCACGAGTAGAACACAAGTAGTTGTGGGCGATGATTTGGTCAATTTGCTTGCCGTTACTAGTCCTATCTTGATTCGGCGGCATTGTGGGATGAAGCGGCCCGGACCGACTTTACACGTACGCTTACGTGAGACTGGTTCCACCGCCTGACATGCACTTGTTGCATAATGTGGCTAGCGGGTGTCTGTCTCTCCCACTTTAGTCGGATCGGATTCGATGAAGAGGGTCCTTATGAAGGGTAAATAGCAGTTGGCATATCACCGTTGTGGCTTTTACGTAGGTAAGAAACGTTCTTGCTAGAAACCCATAGCAGCCACGTAAAACTTGCAACAACAATTAGAGGACGTCTAACTTGTTTTTGCAGGGTATGCTATGTGATGTGATATGGCCAAAAGGATGTGATGAAATATATGTGATGTATGAGATTGATCATATTCTTGTAATAGGAATCACGACTTGCATGTCGATGGGTATGACAACCGGCAGGAGCCATAGGAGTTGTCTTAATTTATTGTATGACCTGCGTGTCAATCAAAAACGCCATGTAATTACTTTAACTTATTGCTAACCGTTAGCCATAGTAGTAGAAGTAATAGTTGGTGAGACAACTTCATGAAGACACGATGATGGAGATCATGATGATGAAGATCATGGTGTCATGCCGGTGACGATGGTGATCATGCCGCGCCCTGAAGATGGAGATCAAACACTACTGGAATCAGGATCTTTTCCGTCAGCCAGATCTTTGCCGTCAGCTAGCTGACGGCAAAAAAGGTCTTTGCCATCAGCTTACAGAAAACTGACAGCAAACAAAGAGCTGACGGCAAAGATCATGTTTGCCATCAGCCATCTCTTTGCCGTCTGCTAGCTGACAGCATAGAAGCTTTGCCGTCAGCTAGCAGACGGCAAAGAGGAAGGGTGGCCCACTAACGAGAACCACCTAACGGCCACTTTCTTTGCCGTCTGCTAGCAGACGGCAAAGAAAGTGGCCAACTAACGTCCGTTCCCCCCGGCCCCACCCCACTATCTAGGCTCTTTGCCATCTGCTAGCAGACGGCAAAGAGATTTGACCGATCTAAAACAGTCAGCGCCCCGCGCCCCACCCCTCTCTCTCCCCTCACCTCACCCGCGCCGCCCCCGTGCCCGAGCCACCGCCGCCCCGCGCCACCCCCCGGAGCCCGAGGCGCCGCCGGCCAGCCCCGCCCCCCGGAGCCCGCCCCGTGCCTCACCCCTCTCTCTCTCCCCTCTCTCTCTCTCCCCTCACCTCACCCGCGCCGCCCCCGTGCCCGAGCCGCCGCCGCCCCACGCCACCCCCCGGAGCCCGAGGCGCCGCCGGCCAGCCCCGCCCCCCGGAGCCCGCCCCGTCGCCGGCCGCCCGCCCGCCCCGCCCGGCCGCCCCGCCCAGCGGACGCAGGCCGCGGCGGCCGCCCTGCCCCGCCCCATCGCCGGAGCCGCGCCGCGCCGCCCCGCCCCGCCGCCGGAGCCGCACCGTCGCCGGCCGCCCTTCCCCTCGGCCTCCTCAACCCGCGCCCCCTCCCCGTGGTGAGTTTTTCTGTTTTTTTTTCTGTTTTTTTAGATTTAGTTTACGTTTGTTTAGTTTAGGTTAGTTTAGTTTAGTTTAGTTTAGTTTAGGTTTGATTTAGTTTAGTTTAGTTTAGGTTTTTTTTTCTGTTTTTTAAGAATAAAGAAGAAAGATGAAAAAAAAGAAGTAAAAGAAGAAGAGGAAGAAGAAGAAGAAGAGGAAGAAGAAGAAGGTGAAAAAAAAGAACAATAAGTAGAAGAAGAAGATGAAGAAGAAAGAAGAAGAAGATGAAAAAAAAAGAAGTAGAAGTAGAAGATGAAAAAAAGAAGTAGGAAAAGTAGAAAAAGAGGGTCGCTGATGGTCGAGGGTCGCCGAGGGAAAAGAGGGTCGCCGAGTGGTCGAGGATCGAGGGGAAAAGGAGTCGAGGGTCGACCCCGACACGACACCACCGACACCCCGACCCCCGACACGACACCCCGACACCCCGACACGGCACCCCCGACACAGCACCCCTACCCCGACACGACACCCCCGACACCCCGACCCCGACATGACACCCCCGACACCCCGATCCCGAAAAAGGTGCAGTTGTTTCGTCGTTGCGAGGGTCTGGTGTTCGACGACCTCCCCGTGCGTTCGACGAGCTCCGCCCCTGCGTTCGTGGGTGAGCACAAATGACATCTACTCCTCCCCCCTTCATTTCCTCTGTTCCGGTCTTCGTGCCGATGAAACTTGCTAGCTATAGGTGTCTTCAATCATCAGTATGCATGACCTCTATGCGTCTCCCGTTAGAAAGGGTTACATCTATAAATATGCATGCATTAGCATATTTATAACCGTGATTCTTTCGAAATGTCCAACGTTATCCATGGACAGCCCGAGTATGTGTAGATTGGGTTTGTTTTCCCATATGCTCTGCTCCGGATCCGATGCAGAATTTTGTCAGTGCCTCCCTATTGTTCTCCGGGTACACACCCTCTTTGCTTATTGCCGAGACGTGTATCAGGAGAACAGCGGGGAGGTGCTGCCGAAATTTTGCGTCGGATCCGGAGCAGAGCATGGGAAAACGAACCAAATCTACACATACTCAGGTGGGATTAGGACCTATCTTTACCTACTAGCGTCTAGGTTGCATGGACGTAATAAAACTGACAAACTCTATTAACTGATGAATATGGTTTGCTGAATTATGTATATATTTCTTGTGTGTCCAGTAGCTAGGCAAGATGAGTGATCGTGCATGGATGTACACCGGTCACACTAGTCAGAAAGACATGACCCATGAATGGATAACAAAAACCAAGGGGTTTGTGAGCGCCGCATTTGCAAATGGACAGAAAACAACCTAGTGCCCCTGTGTCGATTGTGACAACTATCATAAGAGGTCAGAGTTTGAAATGATCAAACACCTGCAGAAGTGGGGTTTTACGCCTAATTATACGGTCTGGACATTTCATGGTGTGTCTGCCCAACGTGCCAGAGCAGAGGTGGTTCGTCGTCGCACCGACAAGCATGGTACCGGGATCGAAGACATGGTGCATGACTTTGATGATGCTCGGGATTCGGACGATGAGATGGAGGAATCTGCAACGGCCTTCTATGAAATGTTGGAGTCTTCAAAACGACCTCTCCCCGAGCACACTGAGCTTTGTAAGCTGGATGCCATCGCGCAAGTAATGGCTCTGAAGGCTCAGTTTAACCTGGGCAGAGAATGCTACGACGTGATGATGACGATATTTGGACGCTTTCTACCCAAAGGCCATGTATTGCCAGCAAACCTGTACCAGTCGGACAAAATCCTACGTGCGCTTAAGATGCCCTATGAGAAGATAGATGCCTGTGAGAATGGATGTGCCTTATTTAAGCTTGAGTATGCGGGCTTCAACTATGGTCCCATTTGCAAGTCTTCCAGGTATGTTGTGGTAGACAACGGTATGGGTGAGAAGAGTCAGACCAAAATCCCAGTTAATGTTCTTCGGTATATGCCAATCATACCAAGACTTCAACGTCTTTTCATGGTCGAAGAGACGGCCAAACAGATGACGTGGCATAAATTGGGCAAAAGAACCGAACTAGATGCAGATGGGAATCCGATGTTGGGACACACTTCAGACGCTTTTGCGTGGAAGCACTTCGATGCATTACATAAGGTTAAAGCGGCAGATCCAAGGCATCCTCGAGTCGCCATCAGCACGGATGGGTTCAATGTGTTTGGTATGACGGCAAGCCAATACAGTTGCTGGCCCGTATTTGTTATTCCACTCAATCTTCCACCCGGACAGATTATGAAAAGAAAGAACATTTTCTTGACGTTGATAATTCCAGGGCCCAACTATCCGGGGAAGAATATGAATGTGTACATGCAGCCGCTTAAGGATGAATTGCAAGAAGCTTGGGATAATGGGATCAAGACATATGACGCCGCTACAAAAAAACCTTCAAAATGCATGTGTGGTACATGTACTCGTCGCATGACTTGCCGGCGTATGCGCTATTCATTGGCTGGTGTGTGCATGGAAGGTTCCCGTGGCCCACATGCAAGGCAGCTCTTGAGTTCCGTGCTACACGCGGGTCGCAAGTATTCTTGCTTCGACTTGCATAGACAGTTCCTGGATCCTCGCCATAAGTTCAGAAAAGACAAGAAGAATTTCATGAAAGGTAGAGTTGTCAAAAACTCTGCATCACCTGCATTGACAGGCCAACAGACCCTGGATCAGATAAACGCTCTCGAGCCGGATCCAAATCGTCCAGGGTATTTCAAAGGGTATAATTCGAAACACGCCTGGACTCACAAGATATGCTTGTGGGATCTTCCTTACTTTAAAGACCTACTTTGCCCACACAACATCGACGTGATGCACACTGAAAAGAATATCGCCGAGGCCCTTTTTGGTACATTTTTCGGCATAGAGGGGAAGTCGAAGGATAATCCTAAGGCTAGAGTCGATCTGGAGGCTCTATGTGATAGACCGTTACAAAACATGCGACAACCGAAAGGAAAGAAGAACTGGAGGAAGCCAAAGGCATGGTTCAATCTTGGAAGGCCAGCTATGAGGGAAATGATCTTGTGGGTGAAAATGCAGTTGATGTTCCCCGATGGGTATGCAGCGAATCTAAAGAGGGGAGCGAGTCTTGAAAAATTGAAAATATTTGGTCTCAAGAGTCATGATTGGCACATATGGCTTGAGCGGGTAATGCCGATGATGTTGCGTGGCTTTATCCGTGAGGATGAATGGCTAGTTCTGGCAGAGCTGAGCTATTTCTTCCGTGCTCTTTGTGCGAAAGAACTATCGCCTGACGTGCTAGACGAACTGGAAGAGTTGGCGCCGGAGTTGATCTGCAAGTTAGAAAAGATCTTTCCACCGGGATTCTTTAATCCAATGCAGCATTTGATTTTGCATCTCCCGACCGAGGCAAGATTGGGGGGGCCCGTGCAAAATCGTTGGTGCTTCACAACTGAGAGGATGCAGAAGACGCTTCGAGCAAAATGTAAAAATAAACGTAGAATTGAAGCATCGATGGCCGAGGCATTCATTACTGAGGAGGCGGCAAACTTCATGACAGCACACTACAAAGCCAAGAATCGTCATTTGCATAATCCGAAGCCTCGGTACAATGATGGCGACCGTGAAAAAGGTCGATCCAACCTCAGCCTATTCAAAGGGAAGCTCGCACCAGCTGGTGCTTCGAAAGCAATAGCGTTGGATGTCGAAGAATGGTGGAACATTTCGTTGTATATCTTCAACAACCTAACTAAAGTGCGGCCGTACATCGAGTAAGTTCTCGGTACATTGTTTCGCAACTTCTAATTCCTTTGAAATGCTCTTATTCTCGGATATGTGATACAATCGATACGTCGCCAAATTCTCGGATGGAGCGGTGATCCAAAAGGATTCCATCGAAGAGTATGAGCTTCTGGCAAAGCATGGAGGCGGCTATCCCGGTTTCATCTCTTGGTTCAAACAAACGGTAATTTCCATTAGACCATTTCATTTCTTCGTCTAGTTCGCGGCTAATGCAACAATCCTTTCGTATTAAACTTGTAGGCTAATGCAGAGTCTATGGACTCCTAATTGAGACAAGTCGGTAATGGTTTTGACTATAAGGTCCGTTCATTTGACAAATACGACATCAACGGGTATCGCTTTCGTACTTTTGGCATAGAGCTATCTATGGCCGACCAAAAGTCTACAAATTGTTGTGTCTCCGCTGTCGGCGAAGGAGGGGTCGAGTATTATGGAAGAGTTGAAGCAATTTATGAACTTACATTCTTTGGTGAAAACCCACCAAACGTCGTAGTCTTCAAATGTTATTGGTTCCAGCCGAAGGAGACTAGAAGGACTCATGAACATATAGGGCTAGTTGAAATCAAACAAAGCACCCATTTAGATGTTCCCGATGTCTATATTACGGCTCAACAGGCGACCCAAGTTTTCTATCTACTGTGGGCCTGCCAAACTGATCCGAATCTGAATGGTTGGGATGTCGTTTATGATGTGCCGCCACATTTTAGACCACCTCCCCTCAATGAAGATGATTATGAACCTCACATTAACCCAGACACATATGAAGGAGAATTCTTCCAAGAAACACGTGTTTCCAAAAAACGTTTCAAGAACCGCTCTACTTCACCCCAGAACATTGAGGTAGACAGCGACAGTGAATCCGACTTCACCCCTGAGCCGGAACAAGAAGAGACGGAAGAAGAAGAGGTTACTGCTGCGGATGACCTGTCAATGCTTGACCGATTACATAAAGGAGGCCTTCCGCATGTTGATGCATTTATTGATGATGCTGATGAGCACGTCATTACTGATAGTGATGATGATTATGCATTTATTGATCCCGGAGCATATATAGACGATGAAGATTAATATTAGTAACGTCAGGTATTCAATTATTATTATGTACATATATATTATTAATTAGTTCATGTTATTAGGTATTCAATTTTTTTATGTTGTACTAATTTCGTTTACTCTTTGTCATTGCAGGTGTTGACAGATGGTGGGCGCGGGTCGAGAGCGCTTCGAGCCTCCTTCCTCGGCGCGTGCTGGGAGGGGTGCTATTATTCCACCCGAGCACCTCCGGAGAGCGCTGGTACACAGTATGCAGACACCGGCGGGCGCTTCTTCTTCGGCCGGGAGAGGTCAGGGGAAGACGAAGAGGGGTGCTAGAGGTGGACGTGGAGGCGGGAGAGGTAGGAAGGCTGCTGCGCCTTCCTCGCCGCCACCCCCAGCTGATTCTCCCGACCACTTGAGTGCTCCGTCTCAGGTGGACCCGTCTTACTTGGACCCGTCTCGGACTCCGGTCCACGAGCCTCGGGCCGACGAGCCTCGGGTCGCCGAGCCTTCGTCCCAGGAGACTCCGGTCCCAGAGTCTTCGTCCCACGTGACTCCAGAGGCTAGTGGCCATGCTGATGGTGGCGAGGACAACTTTTCTGAGGATAGCTATAGCGAGGGCGAGCTGGTTGAGGAGGGCAAGAAGGTCTACCAGTGTGGTGGTACAAAGCTCCCGCCCGTACCGGCGACCCGCGATCAGATGTGGTTGATTGTGCCTAATGGGGAGAAGTAAGTGCATTTACTCTTTTTTAACCTTTTGCCTTCATGTTTCTTCAAATTAATATCTAATGTGTTGGCCTTGTCATACTGCAGGGGTTGGAAACACGCCCCTGGTGTCCGTAGGCCCAACCAGGTCCTTGGTGTGCTTTGCCGGCACCACTTCCCGGGGTGGGTCACGTTGCCTGGTGAGAGTGAGGTTCGACAGCTAGCAATGAGCTGGGAGCTGTATGTGGCTGCCCCGGCCCCGCCGGAGGAGAGGGTCGACGGTGTCTTGTGCGAGACGGTGGCCGACATTGTGATTCGGCGGTTTTGGGTAATTTCTCCTTTACAGAATTAAAAATCAACATCACCTAGTGATTGTACTAATCCGTGTTGTCTTGTTTGATTGCAGACCTTCTACAGGTGTCTTGAGGAACACGAGGCGGACGCGGCTATTGTTCTCGTAGCCGAGTGCAAGCGCCTATTTCAGAACTTACGGCACGAGACTCAGGTGCAGGCTGTTCGAGACTACTATGCCTCGACTAACATTAAGAGTGCCAAGAAGAAGTGCCGCGCCAAGTTTCTGAGTAAGGAGAAGTACATGAAGGTAATTACCTATTCTTAAGGCCTTGTACTTAGTTTCCTTGATTTGATTCGTAGGCGTAGCGCTGAAATTTCTCTTGTCTAACTTAGGTGCCCCCGAGATAGTGTGCGGATAGGATGGACTGTTGGGAGGCGTTGGTGGATGAGTGGTGCTCTCCCCAATGGCTAGCCGTTCACAACAAGGCCAAGGATAAGCGTGCCCAAATGAAAGGTGTGCCACACCATCAAGGGAGCTCCAACCTGTTTGAGTTCGGGGATCACTTGGTATGTGGTTTGCTTCATGATTCATGCAATTTCATTCTTCATGCTAGCTTGAGCCCTTAACTAATATTTTGTTCCTCTCTTTTAGGCGCGACACAACAAGAAGGAGGTGCCACTGCTGTTCGACCTCGATGCCATGGCCCATACTGCCCCGTACAAGAAGGCCAAGGCATTCTCTAAGGATGACCTCGATCATCCAGAGAGCTTCAACAACATCTCCTCCCACAACAAGCTCGTGAGGTATAGAGATGAGGGGAAGACGAGGAAAGGGGAGGACTTCAACCCGAGCCAGAGTCCTTTTGATCCAGAGCTCGTGATGATATCTGGTGGCGGGAGGCCCCATGGCTCGATAGCCATTGGGGATGGACTGATACGTTGTCCTAGAACTCTCCCGGAGATCAAGAAGCGCCAGACGAGCTCCGATCGTGAGATAAGGCCTCGTCCACGGCCAATGGAGCTCGCCATCGAGGCTAGGGCCCAGGAGCTTCTGGAGGAGGCAAACAGGCAGGCGGCGGAGAGGGAGAGAGACATGGAGGAGAGGACGGCTAGGCTATTGGAGGAGGAGAGGAACCGGAACGACGCGTCTCACCGGGCCCTTTACGAGCTCCTCGTGGTAAGTTTCTCCTGTATATTAGCCAAATCATGCACGTAATGTTCGTTTCATCACTAACTAATATGACTGACTCGTGAAAACAAAATGTGCAGACCGTGTGCCAGAACAACGGTTAGACCCCTCCGCCGATGCCCCAGATTGGTATAGCGCCCACGGTGAGTTTCATTTGAATGGTCATTAGTTACTAGTATTCACATTTGAGTTGCATCATGCTAACGAGACATTGCAAATGATCTTTGGTGCAGCATGCCTCCCGAAAAGCATCGAACGATCCTCCTGCGTCTGCCACAACCCCGACCGGTCCTTCTTCGTCTCACACTGGCGCAAACCCGACCGGTCCTTCACCTCCGTGATGATGGTAAGTTTTCCCAAGCGTTTTGCTTAACAAATTCATACTTAGCTTAAGAAATGACCTATTTAGCTCCAAAATGACCTATACTTAGCTTATTTTCCTCGAAAATGACATAATAACCTTACTTAGCTCCAGAATGACATATTTTACCTAGGATAGCTATAAAATGACCTATACTTAGCATTTTTCCTCCAAAATGACTTAATATGCTTACTTAGCTAAAAAATGGCATAACTACCTAGGATAGCTCAATAATGATCTATACTTAGCTTAGCTAGTTCATTTATGACATAATTAGCTTACTTGGGTAAAAAATGGCATAATAACCTTGGTTTAGCTCCAAACTGTTATATCATTAGTTTATTTTCCTCCGAAATGATAAAATAACCTTAGCTAGCTCCAAAATGACCGATTTTAACTAGGATAGCTCAAAAATGACCTACACTTACCATTTTGTCCTCCAAAATGAATAAATATGCTTAGTTAGCTAAAAAATGGCATAACTACCTAGGTTAGCTCAAAAATGACCTATACTTAGCTTCTTTAGTTCATTTATGACATACTTAGCATACTTAGGTCAAAAATAGCATAATAATCTTGGTTACCTCCAAAATGACATTGACTTAGCTTATTTTCCTCAAAAATGACATAATAACCTTACTAACCTCCAAAATGACCTATTTACCTAGCTTAGCTCTAAAATGACCTACACTTAGCATTTTTACCTAGCTTAGCTAAAAAATGGCATAATTACCTATGTTACCTTAGTTAGAAGAAGAAGAAGAAGATAAAGAAGAGGAGAAAAAGAAAGAGAAGAAAAATTCTTCTTCTTCTACTTCTACTTCTTCTTCTTCTTCTTCTTCTTCTTCTAACTTTCTTCTTTCCCAATTTGCAGATTTGCTTTAGATCACGGAAGCTTGCGTTGATGTATTCTACTCTTCTCCTTGTCCTTCCTTTTTGTTTTGATTTTGTAGGATGAACAATGTGAAACTTGCTACCTATATATGTATGTATGGATGAAACCATTGTATGCTTGTTGTTGGATATATGTTGGCTATATATATATGTTGGATATGGACTTTTGAGTTGGTATGTATATGTGTTGGATGATCATATCCATATGGCAGGGATATGTATGCTTGTTGAAAGTATTTTCAAATGTATATATACATATATCTGTGAAATTGATTGAATTTAAGAAAAAACAGAAAAAACAGGGGCAGTACAGGCACTTTGCCATCCGGTGGCAGACGGCAAACTTATTTGCCGTCTGCCAGCAGACGGCAAAGCTGCCACGTGGCAGCTACCTGTGCAACCTGGGGGGCACTGGGCTGGCCTATGTGGTTGCTTTGCCGTCTGCTGGCAGACGGCAAAGAACTTTGCATCTTTGCCGTCTGCCAGCAGACGGCAAAGCGAGCCACGTGGCAGCTACCTGGGGGGAACCTGGGCTGGCCTATTTGGCCACTTTGCCGTCTGCTAGCAGACAACAAAGCACGCCGTTAACCCCTTAACGGACCTAAGCTGCCGCGTGTGCCATCCATGTGCTTTGCCGTCTGGTGGCAGACGGCAAAGACCTTTGCATCTTGGCCGTCTGCAAGCAGACGGCAAAGTGCCCTTTACCGTGGCTTGTTCAGCCGGATATTGTGCCGTCTGCTGGCTGACGGCAAAGACCTTTGCCGTCCGCCATGCACGCCTTTGCCGTCAGCCATGGCAGATGGCAAAGATCCTGATTCCAGTAGTGACAATTCATCGGATCTCGACAAACACACCGCAAAAGAGTATTACATCGGATAGATCTCCATGAGGATCATGAAGAACATGGTATTGAAGAACAAAGAGAGAGAAGAAGCCATCTAGCTACTAGCTATGGACCGGAAGGTCTGTGGTAAACTACTCACGCATCATCGGAGGGGCAATGGAGTTGATGTAGATGCCCTCCATGATCGAATCCCCCTCCGGCAGATTACCGGAAAAGGCTCCAAGATTGGATCTCATGGGAACAGAGGCTTTCGGCGGGGAAAAGTATTTTCGTGGCTCTTTTTGGTATCCAGGGAATATTTGGGAATTTATAGGCCGAAGAATAGGGTTAGGAGGGCTGCCGTGGGGCCACAAGCCAGGGGGCGCCCCCCCTAGGGCGCGCCCTGGTGGCTTGTGACTCCACGGCAGGTCTCCTGCCTTCATCTCCAAGTCTGCTGGGTTTCTTCTGGTCCAGGAAAAATCATTCCGAAGATTTTATTCCGTTTGGACTCCGTTTAATATTCCTGATCTGCAATACTCAAAAACAAGGAAAAAATAGAAACTGGCACTAGGCTCTAGATTAATAGGTTAGTCCCAAAAATAATATAAAATAGCATATTAATGCTTATAAAATATCCAAAACAGATAATATAATTGCATGGAACAATAAAAAATTATAGATACGTTGGAGACGTGTCAAGCATCCCCAACCTTAATTCCTGCTCGTCTTCGAGTAGGTAAATGATAAAAACAGAATTTTTGATGTGGAATGCTACCTAACATATTTATCCATGTAATATTCTTTATTGTGGCATGAATATTCAGATCCGTAAGATTCAAAACAAAAGTCTAATATTGCCATAAAAACAATAATACTTCAAGCATACTAACAAGGCAATTGCGTCCTTTCGAAATAGCATGGCCTTAGAAAGTTATCCCTACAAAATCATATGGTCTGGCTATGCTGCTCCATCTTCCCCACACAAAGTATCTAAATCATGTACAACCCCGATGACAAGTCAAGCAATTGTTTCACACCTTTTATGTTCTCAAACCTTTTCAACTCTCACGCAATACATGAGCATGAGCCATGGATATAGCACTATAGGTGGAATGGAATATGGTGGAGGTTGTGAGGAAAAAGGAGAAGATAGTCTCACATCAACTAGGCGTATCAATGGGCTATGGAGATGCCCATCAATAGATATCAATGTGAGTGAGTAGGGATTGCCATGCAACGAATGCACTAGAGCTATAAATGTATGAAAGCTCAAAAAGAATCTAAGTGGTTGTGCATAAGATGAAACATTCCACTAGTTATATGAAAGTGACAAAATAGGAGACTCTCTATCATGAAGATCATGGTGCTACTTTGAAGCACAAGTGTGGAAAAAGATAGTAGCATTGTCCCTTCTCTCTTTCTCTCATTATTTTTTTTTATATTTTGGTGGGCAACTTTGGCCTCTTTTTTTTATTTGGGCTTCGCTGGCCTCCTTTATTATTTGTAAAGTCCGGAGACTCGTCCCAACTTGTGAGGGAGTCATAGCTTCCATCATCCTTTTCTCTCACGGGACAATGCTCTAATAATGAAAATCATCAAACTTTTATTTACTTACAACTCAAAAATTACAAATCGATACCTAGAACAAAATATGACTCTATATGCAATATGAAAGTGATGGTGCATGTCATGAAAAATGGAACGGTGAAAGTTGCATGGCAATCTCGGAATGGCTATGGAAATGCCATAATAGGTAGGTATGGTGGCTGTTTTGAGGAAAGTGTCGTGGTTTTGTCACGGCAGATGTCCTCTTGAAAGGACTTAGGTTCGAGGCCATCGCTAAGGTGAGCTCGAAGGGGTTGATCGGAATCGAGGGACAAGAGTTACCCAGGTTCGGCCCCTCGGAAAGAGGTAAAAGCCTACGTCCTGCTTTGTGTTGTATTGATTGGGTATCAATTACAAGGGAGCGAGTTCGCTTGACCTAGCTATCGATCAGTTGTTTCGTGGCCTAAGCCGCCCAGGTAACCCGCCTTTATATACACAGGTCAAGGCCCTGGGCTTACAAGAGTCCGGGCCGGGTTATACTTGATAACCGACCTCACCTCTAACTATACATGCCTTATCTAACAAGCTGCCCCCGGCGGCTCAAGCCCGCCGGGTTACATCCTGTCTTCTGGCTCTGGGCCTTCAGGCCCACTGGATAAACTTACTCCTAATCTTGTCGTAAGCCGCCAACCGTATGACCCGGCCCCACCTGGGCGGGTCTCATCCTGGGGTTATATCCCCAACATTAGGCCCCAGATTGATTTGAACCGGTTCATGTCGATCTTCAAGTCTTCTGGTTCGCGAGTCTTGCCTTCTCTGATAATCTTCATGACCCGCCGAAAATGGACAGTCGTAGCTTCTGACAAACTTTCATGACCCACCGTGACATCATCAGTAAAATCACGAAAGATTCCCCTGACGTCAGAGCGGATCTTTTTTCATAAATAGGACCAGCCTGAAAATCGAGGAGGCACGATGGCAATTGACTAAGGAGACGCCTCGATTCTCGTGCCGACTGTTGTTGTCGCTTCACATCTCATAAATAGGCATGGGGGCCCCATCATTTTCATCTTCCCGCCGCTGCCTTCTTCCTCCTCCAGACGCTCGCGCCGCCGAAGCTGACTGCGCCGTCCGGAGCTCATCGTGTTCATCAACTCAGGCTGCTGCATCAACCTGAACGCGTCCAGAATATCGGCGCATCCGACCGCATCCTCCAGGTTTCGATCCTGCTCTTTGTTAGATCCATAATAACCCTTTAGATCTCCCCCGAGTTCGTCGGGTTTCTTCACCGTTCATCGCCGTTCAATCAAAAATCCTTCACAGATTTGGATAAAGTAAAGACACCTCTTTGGGCCTCATAATACTACCCAAATAACGCGGCCGCCCGCTCCGTAGTCACACCGCATTCATTGTAGATCTGCAGCTTGTCTTAATCTGCGCAACGGCCACCTGTTCTTCCACTGGTACTTTTAGGGCTAGAATATTTTTATTTTTCCCTCGCCCGTAGATCTTGAATTTATATCCGTAGTTGTGGAATCGGTTTCTCAACACTTAGCAATTTTTCAATCTGCGTTGATAAACTTGACCCGCCATAAAGGCTACCGGCTTACTCTGTTTTACCGCAAGTAACTTCGGCGGCTCATAAGTATATATTGATCCGCCAAACGCTGTCACCATTTCCAGTCGTAAAGGCCTTAGTCAGAATGTATTTTTAACCCTCCGAATATGCATGTCTTCCCGCAGTTTCCTAAGCCGCCACCATATCAAAAACTCCGTCCACTTACAACTGGGTAAAGTCCGGAGTGACCGAAGAGTCACTCAGAGAGTTTGTCACCATGGGGGTCCTGCCGGCTTAGGATATTATCCACTGGCGGGTTCCAGGCAACGAGACCACCCCTAAACCCAAAGAAGGAGGTGCCACCGCTGTTCGACCTCTATGCCATAGCCCATACTGCCCCGTACAAGAAGGCCAAGGCATTCTCTAAGGATGACCTCGATCATCCAGAGAGCTTCAACAACATCTCCTCCCACAACAAGCTCGTGAGGTACAGAGATGAGGGGAAGACGAGGAAAGGGGAGGACTTCAACCCGAGCCAAAGTCCTTTTGATCCAGAGCTCGTGATGATATCTGGTGGCGGGAGGCCCCATGGCTCGATAGCCATTGGGGATGGACTGATACGTTGTCCTAGAACTCTCCCGGAGATCAAGAAGCGCCAGACGAGCTCCGATCGTGAGATAAGGCCTTGTCCACGGCCAATGGAGCTCGCCATCGAGGCTAGGGCCCAGGAGCTTCTAGCGGAGGCAAACAGGCAGGCGGCGGAGAGGGAGAGGGACATGGAGGAGAGGACGGCTAGGCTGTTGGAGGAGGAGAGGAACCAGAACGACGCGTCTCACCGGGCCCTATACGAGCTCCTCGTGGTAAGTTTCTCCTGTATATTAGCCAAATCATGCATGTAATGTTCGTTTCATCACTAACTAATATGACTGACTCGTGAAAACAAAATGTGCAGACCGTGTGCCAGAACAATGGTCAGACCCCTCCGCCGATGCCCCAGATTGGTATAGCGCCCACGGTGAGTTTCATTTGAATGGTCATTAGTTACTAGTATTCACATTTGAGTTGCATCATGCTAACGAGACATTCCAAATGATCTTTGGTGCAGCATGCCTCCCGACAAGCATCGAACGATCCTTCTGCGTCTGCCGCAACCCCGACCGGTCCTTCTTCGTCTCACACTGGCGCAAACCCGACCGGTCCTTCACCTCCGTGATGATGGTAAGTTTTCCCAAGCGTTTTGCTTAACAAATGCATACTTAGCTTAAGAAATGACCTATTTAGCTCCAAAATGACCTATACTTAGCTTATTTTCCTCGAAAATGACATAATAACCTTACTTAGCTCCAAAATGACATATTTTACCTAGGATAGCTATAAAATGACCCATACTTAGCATTTTTCCTCCAAAATGACTTAATATGCTTAGTTAGCTAAAAAATGGCATAACTACCTAGGATAGCTCAATAATGATCTATACTTAGCTTAGCTAGTTCATTTATGACATAATTAGCTTACTTGGGTAAAAACTGGCATAATAACCTTGGTTTAGCTCCAAACTGTTATATCATTAGTTTATTTTCCTCCAAAATGACAAAATAACCTTACCTAGCTCGAAAATGACCGATTTTAACTAGGATAGCTCAAAAATGACCTACACTTACCATTTTGTCCTCCAAAATGAATAAATATGCTTAGTTAGCTAAAAAATGGCATAACTACCTAGGTTAGCTCAAAAATGACCTATACTTAGCTTCTTTAGTTCATTTATGACATACTTAGCATACTTAGGTCAAAAATGGCATAATAATCTTGGTTACCTCCAAAATGACATTGACTTAGCTTATTTTCCTCGAAAATGACATAATAACCTTACTAACCTCCAAAATGACCTATTTACCTAGCTTAGCTCTAAAATGACCTACACTTAGCATTTTTACCTAGCTTAGCTAAAAAATGGCATAATTACCTAAGTTACCTTCGTTAGAAGAAGAAGAAGATAAAGAAGAGGAGAAAAAGAAAGAGAAGAAAAATTCTTCTTCTTCTATTTCTACTTCTTCTTCTTCTTCTTGTTCTTCTTCTAACTTTCTTCTTTCCCAATTTGCAGATTTGCTTTAGATCACGAAAGCTTGCGTTGATGGAGTCTACTCTTCTCCTTGTCCTTCCTTTTTGTTTTGATTTTGTAGGATGAACAATGTGAAACTTGCTACCTATATATGTATGTATGGATGAAACCATTGTATGCTTGTTGTTGGATATATGTTGGCTATATATATATATATGTTGGATATGGACTTTTGAGTTGGTATGTATATGTGTTGGATGATCATATCCATATGGCAGGGATATGTATGCTTGTTGAAAGTATTTTCAAATGTATATATATATATATATATATATCTGTGAAATTGATTGAATTTAAGAAAAAACAGAAAAAACAGGGGCAGTACAGGCACTTTGCCGTCCGCTGGCAGACGGCAAAGTTCTTTGCCGTCTACCAGCAGACGGCAAAGCTGCCACGTGGCAGCTACCTGTGCAACCTGGGGGGCACTGGGCTAGCCTATGTGGTTGCTTTGCCGTCTGCTGGCAGACGGCAAAGAACTTTGCATCTTTGCCGTCTGCCAGCAGACGGCATAGCGAGCCACGTGGCACCTACCTGGGGGGAACCTGGGCTGGCCTATTTGGCCACTTTGCCGTTTGCTAGCAGACGGCAAAGCACGCCGTTAACCCCTTAACGAACCTAAGCTGCCACGTGTGCCTTCCATGCCCTTTGCCGTCTGCTGGCAGACGGCAAAGACCTTTGCATCTTTGCCATGTGCCAGCAGACGGCAAAGTGCCCTTTACCATAGCTTGTTCAGCCGGATGTGGTGCCGTCTGCTGGCTGACGGCAAAGACCTTTGCCGTTCGCCATGCATGCCTTTGCCGTCAGCCATGGTAGACGGCAAAGATCCTGATTCCAGTAGTGAAAGGCGCAAGATGATATTGGCCATATCATGTCACTTTATGATTTGCATGTGATGTTTATCATGTTTTTACATCTTATTTTCTTAGAACGACGGTAGCATAAATAAGATGATCCCTCACTAAAATTTCAAGAAATGTGTTCCTCCTAAGTGTGCACCGTTGCGAAGGATCGTTGTTTCGAAGCACCACGTGATGATCGGGTGTGATAGATTCTAACGTTCGCATACAACGGGTGTAAGCCAGATTTACACACGCGAAACACTTAGGTTGACTTGACGAGCCTAGCATGTACAGACATGGCCTCAGAACACGAGAGACCGAAAGGTCGAACATGAGTCGTATAGTAGATGCGATCAACATGGAGATGTTCACCATTGATGAATAGTCCATCTCACGTGATGATCGGACACGGCCTAGTCGATATGGATCATGTATCACTTAGATGACTAGAGGGATGTCTATCTGAGTGGGAGTTCATTAAATAATTTGATTAGATGAACTTAATTATCATGAACTTAGTCTAAAATTGTCTTTACAATCTATCTTGTAGATCCAATGGCCCACGCTAATGTTGCCCTCAACTTCAACGCGTTCCTAGAGAAAACCAAGCTGAAAGACGATGGAAGCAACTATACGGACTGGGTCCGTAACTTGAGGATCATCCTCATAGCTTCCAAGAAAGCATATGTCCTTGATGCACCGCTAGGTGACGCACCCATTTTCCCAGCAACTCAAGACGTTTTGAGCGGCATGCTTTACAGCTTAGAACTGGGGCTCCAAAAGCGTTTTGAGCAACACGGAGCATATGAGATGTTCCAAGAGCTGAGAATGGTTTTCCAAGATCATTCCCGGGTCGAGAGATATGAAGTCTCCGACAAGTTCTTCAGTTGTAAGATGGAGGAAAATAGTTCTGTCAGCGAGCTCATACTCAAAATGTCTGGGTTGCACAACCGCTTGTCTCAGCTGGGAGTTAATCTTCCGGATGACTCGGTTATTGACAGAATCCTCCAGTCGCTTCCACCTAGCTACAAGAGCTTTGTGATGAACTTCAATATGCAAGGGATGGAGAAGTCCATTCCTGAGTTATATTCGATGCTGAAATCAGCGGAGGTGGAGATCAAAAAGGAACATCAAGTGTTGATGGTGAATAAGACCACCAGTTTCAAGAAAGGCAAGGGTAAGAAGAACTTCAAGAAGGACGGCAAAGCAGTTGCCGCGCCGGGTAAATCAGTTGCCGGGAAGAAGCCCAAGAATGGATCCAAGCCTGAGACTGAGTGCTTTTATTGCAAGGGAACCGGTCACTTGAAGCGGAACTGCCCCAAGTACTTAGCGGATAAGAAGGCCGGCAACGTCAAAGGTATATATGATATACATGTTATTGATGTGTACCTTACCAGCGCTCGTAGTAGCTCCTGGGTATTTGATACCGGTGCGGTTTCTCACATCTGTAACTCAAAACAGGAGCTGCGGAATAAGCGGAGACTGGCGAAGGACGAGGTGACGATGCGCGTCGGGAATGGTTCCAAGGTCGATGTGATCACCGTCGGCACGCTACCTCTACATCTACCTTCGGGATTAGTTTTAAACCTCAATAATTGTTATTTAGTACCAGATTTGAGCATGAACATTGTATCTGGATCTCGTTTGATGCGACATGGCTACTCATTTAAATCCGAGAATAATGGTTGTTCTATTAATATGAGAGATATGTTTTATGGTCATGCCCCGCTGGTCAATGGTTTATTTTTATTGAATCTCGAACGTGATGTTACACATATTCATAGTGTGAATACCAAACGATGTAAGGTTGATAATGATAGTCCCACATACTTGTGGCACTGCCGCCTTGGTCATATTGGTGTCAAACGCATGAAGAAACTCCATGCAGATGGACTTTTGGAGTCTCTTGATTATGAATCATTTGACACGTGTGAACCATGCCTCATGGGCAAGATGACTAAGACTCCGTTCTCCGGAACAATGGAGCGAGCAACCAACTTGTTGGAAATAATACATACCGATGTATGCGGTCCAATGAGCGTTGAGGCTCGCGGTGGCTATCGTTATGTTCTCACCCTCACTGATGACTTAAGCAGATATGGGTATGTCTACTTAATGAAACACAAGTCTGAGACCTTTGAAAAGTTCAAGGAATTTCAGAGTGAGGTAGAGAATCAACGTGACAAGAAAATAAAGTTCTTACGATCTGATCGTGGAGGAGAATATTTGAGTCACGAGTTTGGCACACACTTAAGGAAATGTGGAATTGTTTCACAACTAACGCCGCCTGGCACACCTTAGCGTAATGGTGTGTCCGAACGTCGTAATCGCACTCTATTGGATATGGTGCGATCTATGATGTCTCTTACTGATTTACCGCTATCATTTTGGGGATATGCATTAGAGACTGCCGCATTCACTTTAAATAGGGCACCGTCTAAATCCGTTGAGACGACACCGTATGAATTATGGTTTGGGAAGAAACCTAAGCTGTCATTTCTGAAAGTGTGGGGATGCGATGCTTATGTCAAGAAACTTCAACCTGAAAAGCTCGAACCCAAATCGGAAAAGTGCGTCTTCATAGGATACCCTAAGGAAACTATTGGGTATACCTTCTACCTCAGATCCGAAGTCAAGATATTTGTTGCCAAGAATGGATCCTTTCTAGAGAAAGAGTTTCTCTCGAAAGAAGTAAGTGGGAGGAAAGTAGAACTTGATGAGGTAATTGTACCCCCTCTCGAACCGGAGAGTAGCGCAGCGCAGGAAAATGTTTCTGTGGTGCCTGCACCGACTAGAGAGGAAGTTAATGATGATGATCATGAAACTTCGGATCAAGTTACTACTGAACTTCATAGGTCCACGAGGACACGTTCCGCACCAGAGTGGTACGGCAACCCTGTCCTGGAAATCATGTTGTTAGACAATGGTGAACCTTCGAACTATGAAGAAGCCATGGCGGGCCCGAATTCCAACAAATGGCTTGAAGCCATGAAATCCGAGATAGGATCCATGTATGAGAACAAAGTATGGACTTTGGTGGACTTGCCCGATGATCGGCAAGCCATAGAAAATAAATGGATCTTTAAGAAGAAGACTGACGCGGATGGTAATGTAACCGTCTATAAGGCTCGGCTTGTCGCTAAGGGTTATCGACAAGTTCAAGGAGTTGACTACGATGAGACTTTCTCACCCGTAGCGATGCCAAAGTCCGTCCGAATCATGTTAGCAGTTGCCGCATTTTATGATTATGAGATCTGGCAAATGGACGTCAAAACGGCATTCCTTAACGGTTTCCTTAAGGAAGAATTGTATATGATGCAGCCGGAAGGTTTTGTCGATCCTAAGAATGCTGACAAGGTATGCAAGCTCCAGCACTCCATCTATGGGCTGGTGCAAGCATCTCGGAGTTGGAACATTCGCTTTGATGAGGTGATCAAAGCGTTTGGGTTTATACAGACTTATGGAGAAGCCTGTATTTACAAGAAAGTGAGTGGGAGCTCTGTAGCATTTCTCATTTTATATGTGGATGACATATTGTTGATGGGAAATGATATAGAACTTTTGGAAAGCATAAAGGCCTACTTGAATAAGTGCTTTTCAATGAAGGACCTTGGAGAAGCTGCTTACATATTAGGCATCAAGATCTATAGAGATAGATCGAGACGCCTCATTGGTCTTTCACAAAGCACATACCTTGACAAGATATTGAAGAAGTTCAATATGGATCAGTCCAAGAAGGGGTTCTTGCCTGTATTGCAAGGTGTTAGATTGAGCACAGCTCAATGCCCGACCTCGGCAGAAGATAGAGAAAAGATGAGTGTCATCCCCTATGCCTCAGCCATAGGCTCTATTATGTATGCCATGCTATGTACCAGACCTGATGTGAACCTTGCCATAAGTTTGGTAGGGAGGTACCAAAGTGATCCCGGAATGGAACACTGGACAGCGGTCAAGAATATCCTTAATACCTGAAAAGGACTAAGGATATGTTTGTCGTTTATTGAGGTGCCGAAGAGCTCGTCGTAAAGGGTTACGTCGATGCTAGCTTCGACACAGACCCGGATGACTCCAAGTCACAAACCGGATACGTGTATATTTTGAATGGTGGGGCAGTCAGCTGGCGCAGTTGCAAGCAAAGCATCGTGGCGGCATCTACATGTGAAGCGGAGTATATAGCTGCTTCGGAAGCAGCGCAGGAAGGAGTCTAGATGAAGGAGTTCATCACCGACCTAGGAGTGATTCCCAATGCGTCGGGCCCGATGACTCTCTTCTGTGACAACACTGGAGCTATTGCCATTGCCAAGGAGCCCAAGTTTCACAAGAAGACCAAGCACATCAAGCGCCTCTTCAACTCCATTCGTGGTTACATTCAGGATGGAGATATAGATATTTGTAAAGTACATACGAATCTGAATGTCGCAGATCCGTTGACTAAACCTCTTCCACGAGCGAAACATGATCAGCACCAGAACTCTATGGGTGTTCGATTCATCACAATGTAACTAGATTATTGACTCTAGTGCAAGTGGGACACTGTTGGAAATATGCCCTAGTGGCAATAATAAAATGGTTATTATTATATTTCCTTGTTCATGATAATTGTCTATTGTTCATGCTATAATTGTATCAACCGAAAACCGTAATACATGTGTGAATACATAGACCACACCATGTCCCTAGTGAGCCTCTAGTTGACTAGCTCGTTGATCAATAGATGGTCATGGTTTCCTGACCATGGACATTGGATGTCGTTGATAACGGGATCACATCATTAGGAGAATGATGTGATGGACAAGACCCAATCCTAAGCATAGCACAAGATCGTGTAGTTCGTCTGCTAGAGCTTTTCTAATGGCAAGTATCATTTCCTTAGACCATGAGATTGTGCAACTCCCAGATACCGTAGGAATGCTTTGGGTGTATCAAACGTAACAACATAACTGGGTGACTATAAAGGTGCACTACAGTTATCTCCGAAAGTGTCTGTTGGGTTGACACGAATCGAGACTGGGATTTGTCACTCCGTGTGACGGAGAGGTATCTCTGGGCCCACTCGGTAATACATCATCTTAATGAGCTCAATGTGACTAAGGAGTTAGTCACGGGATCATGTGTTACGGAACGAGTAAAAATACTTGCCGGTAACGAGATTGAACAAGGTATAGGGATACCGACGATCGAATCTCGAGCAAGTAACATACCGATGGACATAGGGAATTGTATACGGGATTAATTGAATCCCCGACATCGTGGTTCATCCGATGAGATCATCGTGGAACATGTGGGAGCCAATATGCGTATCCAGATCCCGCTATTGGTTATTGGCCGGAGAGGTGTCTTAGTCATGTCTGCATGGTTCCCGAACCCGTAGGGTCTACACACTTAAGGTTCGGTGATGCTAGAGTTGTAATGGGAATTGTATGTGGTTACCGAAAGTTGTTCGGAGTCCCGGATGAGATCCCGGACGTCATGAGGAGTTACGGAATGGTCCGGAGGTAAATATTTATATATGGGAAGTCCTATTTTGGCCACCAGAAAATGTTCGAGATTTTTTGGTATTATACCGGGAAGGTTCTAGAAGGTTCCGGAGTGGTGCCCACCTGCATGGGGCGACCCACATGAACGTGGGTAGTGGGGCCAAGGCCCCACACCCCTGGTCAAGGCGCACCAAGATCCCCCCTTAGAAGGAATAAGATCATATCCCGAAGGGATAAGATCAAGATCCCTAAAAAGGGGGGATAACAATCGGTGGGGAAGGGAAAGGATGGGATTTCTTTCCTCCCACCTTTGCCAATGCCCCAATGGACTTGGAGGGCAAGAAACCAGCCCCCTCCACCCCTATATATAGTGGGGAGGCGCATGGGAGCTGCATCCCTTCCCCCTGGCGCTGCCCTCCCCCCTCCTACACCTCCTCCTCCTCCGTAGTGCTTAGCGAAGCTCTGCCGGAGAACCACGAGCTCCACCGCCACCACGCCGTCGTGCTGCCGGAGATCTCCCTCAACTTCTCCTCCCCCCTTGCTGGATCAAGAAGGAGGAGACGTCCCCGGGATATACATGTGTTGAACGCGGAGGCGCCATCCGTTCGGCGCTTGGATCGGATCTTCCGCGATTTGAATCGCCGCGAGTACGACTCCATCAACCGCGTTCTTTGCAACGCTTCCGCTTAGCGATATTCAAGGGTATGAAGATGCACTCCCTCTCTCTGGTTGCTAGCATCTCCTAGATTGATCTTGGCGACAGGTAGGAAATTTTTGAATTATTACTACGTTTCCCAACAAACCCACCTTCCTCAAAACAACCACCATATACTTTCTGTTGGGGATATAACCCCAGGATGAGACCCGCCCAGGTGGGGCCGGGTCATACGGTTGGCGGCTTATGACAAGATTAGGAGTAAGTTTATCCAGTGGGCCTGAAGGCCCAGAGCCAGAAGACAGGATGTAACCCGGTGGGCTTGTGCCGCCGGGGGCGGCTTGTTAGATAAGGCATGTATAGTTAGAGGTGATGTCGGTTATCAAGTATAACCCGGCCCGGACTCTTGTAAGCCCAAGGCCTTGACCTGTGTATATAAAGGTAGGTTACCTGGGCGGCTTAGGCCACGAAACAACTGATCGATAGCTAGGTCAAGCGAATTCGCTCCCTTGTAATCGATACCCAATCAATACAACACAAAGCAGGACGTAGGCTTTTACCTCTTTCCGAGGGGCCGAACCTGGGTAAATCTTGTCCCTCTATTCCGATCAACCGCTTCGAGCTCACCTTAGCGATGGCTTCGAACCTAAGTCCTTTCACGAGGACATCTGCCGTAACAAAACCACGACAGTCTGCAGCGGCGGTTCACCGGATGAGGCATCAATCCCGTTTGCCGGATCAATATGAAGCTAGAAATCTCTTTAACACGCCAGGGACGGGACGAAATGCACCTCTGACCGTAACCCAGACGGCGGAAGTACCTTGGAGCCGGGCGGCGGTTCAGCATCGGCAGCCAGACCCGCCCCGTCGGAACCAGACCCCACCACAGTCTTTTCCGACGCCGTCAGGTCATTATTCTAACCCGGCGGAGAACATGGTGGCAGCGGCAACTAGGCTTGGTACGATCCCCATCCCTGATGGGGCACCTTTCGTAGAGGAAGTGCGAAGCGCCATTGGATACCTCCAGACGGCGGTGGCCCAGCAGGAGAAATACACTTATAGCCGGAGTCGCGTGCACTCAACCCCCATCCCGAGCCGCAGTTACAGCCCGCGTTTAGAGTCGCCGGTGGTCTCTAGCAGTGAGCGACGTCGAAACCCGCCGCGAGATGATCGGTCGGCTCTTGATGCTCAGGCGCTGGTGGATCGGGCAAGAGCGCAGCAAGAGGCGGTGGCTCTGGCAGCTGCGGCGGCTTATCAAGAACCCACAGTCGCACCTTCCATTTCGGTAGGAGCCGGAGTAACCTCCAGGGCTGTGGGAGTGCCGTGCTTAGTACTGGCTTTGCGGAATGATCGTCTACCAAAGGACTTCAAAGGTCCTCGCAAGGTGCCCAATTATACTGCTGACCTGCCTCCAGAAGCTTGGATTGAAATGTATGAGCTGGCCATGGAGATGTTAGATGTTAGCGATGCAGTATGTGCCAAGTATTTCATCATGATGCTGGAAGGGCTAGCTCGCACGTGGTTGAAGGGTTTACCACCCAACACCATTAATTCCTAGGCCGAGTTAAAGGCAAAGTTCATCAAGAATTTCCAGGGAACGTGCAACCAGCCCATGACAATTGTGGATTTGGATCATTGCGTGCAGCGTGAGGACGAGTCGGCTCATCACTGGGTCCGGCGGGTCTCAACCATCATCCACTCTTCTGATAACATTACGGCGGCTCAAGCGGTCTTGATTCTGGAGAAGAATTGCCACTTTACGCCCTTGAAGCAGAAGCTTGGCCGGCTCAAACGTTCATGCCAAGACATATGGGGGAACTCATGGCGGCTCTCACCAAGTATGCAGACTCTGATAACACGAAGGACCCTGGCTCCGATGATGAGAAATCGGTCAAGGTTAAGAAGAATAACAATGGCAAGGGTCAACCGCAGAACGGGGGAGAAAACAACAATAATGGCAACGGCGGAAAGCGGAAACACCAGGACGGCGGGTCAGATTTAGTTGCCTACACCAATACTGGGAATAACCGTGGCAAGGGGAACAAGAAGCCGCCTTTTGTTAAACACAAACCTGCCAACATGGAGGCAATACTGAATGCTCCTTGCCCGAAACATAGCCTTCCGGATCAGTCGTCTACTCATGCTTGGAGGGATTGTTGGATCATGCGCGAGTATCGAAATTACAGCGCTAACCAGCACCAAGGCGGCGGCGGTAGACCATCCGGCGGGTCAGGATCCGGTCCTTCCGGGTCTGGCTTTGGTCCGGGCGGCTCAGGCTCTGGTCATCAGGGCCAAGGAAACCATGGAGGTAATAATCAACAGTCTGGCGGTGGAGGTCAGCAGCAAAATAACCAGTCTGGGTATCAGAGTAACCCCAAGCAGCTTAATGGAGGGTAGTACCATGTTTTAACAACCAGCCTCGACAAGCGAGACCAGAAGGTGCGCAAGCGGGCGTTTAATGCAATCATGCCGGCTCTCCCGCAATATTTGAAGTGGTCTGAGTATGACATAACTTGGAGTAGGGAGGATCACCCGCCGCGTGTTGATAACCCGGGGCAGTTGGCTTTGGTAGTCGCCCCCCCAAGTAGGAGGATATGTGTTCACCAAAGTACTCATGGATGGTGGTAGCAGCATCAACATCCTGTATTATGACACTTTCCGTCGGATGAATTTGCTTGACAAGGATCTTAAGCCCTCTTCAACGGTTTTTCATGGCGTGGTGCCTGGAAAGTCGGCGTATCCATTGGGAAAGATTTCCTTGGAGGTAGCTTTTGGCGATGAATTCAACTACAGGGTGGAATCTTTATGGTTCGAAGTGGTCAAGATCAAGAGCCCATACCACGCTCTGTTTGGACGGACGGCTTACGCCAAGTTCATGGCTAGGCCTTGCTATGTCTACTTACAGCCCAAGATGCCTGGGTTAAATGGGACGATTACTGTACATGGTGATCGGAAGACGGCTCTTGAGTGTGAGGAAGGTGATGCAGCATACGCAGAGTCGAGTTGTGCTGAGGCGGAGCTCAAGTTTTATAAAGAAAATGTTGACCCGGCAGATATGACTCCGCTGAAGAAGCCTAACACGGAATCTGAGCCGCCCCTCATGTTTGTGGCAGAAGATACCAAGCTAGTGGACTTTACGCCTGGTGCTCATCACAACTTTTCACTATTGGGGCTAATATGGATCCCAAATAGGAAAGCGCGCTCATCGAATTCATCCGTGAGAATCGGGACATCTTTGCATGGAAGCCTTCTGACATGCCGGGTGTACCGAGAGAATTCGCTGAGCACCACCTTAATGTGGATCCTAAATTTAAGCCGGTCAAACAGTTCCTCCGTCGATTTAATGAGGAGAGGTGTAAGGCTATTGGAGAAGAGGTGGCCTGGCTCTTGGCAGCAGGGTTCATCGTTGAAGTTTTTCACCCAGAGTGGCTCGCTAACCCGGTGTTGGTACTCAAGAAGAACGGCACGTGGCGTATGTGCGTGGATTACACGGATCTTAACAAGGCGTGTCCGATTGACCCATTTGCTCTCCCCCGTATTGATCAGATCATTGATGCAACGGCGGGTTGTGAGAGTCTGTGCTTCCTGGATGCTTATTCAGGTTATCATCAGATCAAGATGGCAGTCAAAGACCAAGAGAAGACGTCTTTCATTACGCCTTTTGGTGCTTTCTGCTATGTGTCTATGCCTTTCGGGCTCAAGAGTGCCCAGGCGACTTACCAGCGTTGTGTGTAGAACTGTCTTCATGGTCAAATTGGGCACAATGTTCATGCTTATGTGGATGATATTGTGGTCAAGTCAAGGAAGAAGGAAACTCTGCTAGCTGATTTGAAGGATACCTTTGACAATTTGCGGGTCTACAAGATGATGCTTAACCCGGCAAAATGTGTTTTCGGTGTACCTGCAGGCAAGCTCTTGGGATTTTTAGTCTCTGAGCGTGGCATTGAAGCTAACCCAGACAAGATAAAGGCTATTACTTCCTTATCTAAGCCGGCGTGCATCAATGATGTTCAGCGCCTGGCAGGTCGTATTGCTGCATTAAGCCGGTTCATAAGCCGCCTGGGTGAGAAGGCTATTCCTCTATATCAGATGATGAAGAAGACAGACGATTTCGTCTGGAGCGATGCGGCTAATGAGGCATTTGAGGCGCTCGAAAGGCAATTGGCTGAGCCGCCTGTTTTAGCTGCTCCCGTTGAAAAGGAGCCTCTGATCTTGTATGTGGCGGCTAATAACAAGGCCGTCAGTGCTGCAGTTGTGGTGGAGTGCAAGGAGGCGGGTAAGGAGTACCCAGTTCAGCGGCCGGTTTATTATGTCAGTGAGGTCCTGACGGAGTCGAAGCAAAGATATCCTCATTGGCAAAAACTGGTGCTTGGTGTGTTCATGGCCAATCGCAAGCTGAAGCATTATTTCCTTGGTCACCCGATCACAGTGGTTAGTTCTGCTCCTTTGGGAGATATCATTCAAAATAGAGAAGCCACCGGAAGAATTGCTAAGTGGGCGATTGAACTTGGACCTCTCAATCTGAAGTATGTGCCCCGGACGACCATCAAATCTCAAGCCCTGGTGGACTTTATCAATGACTGGACAGAATGTCAAATTCCTGAGGAAAATCCGGACAATACTTATTGGACGATTCAGTTTGATGGATCCAGGCAATTGGAAGGCTCGGGGGCTGGAGTTGTTTTAACTTCCCCGTGAGGTGACAAGTTCTGTTATGTTTTGAGGCTAATGTTTCCTTGTACTAACAATGCAGCGGAATACGAGGCTTTGCTTCATGGGCTCCGGGTGGCCAAGGAGATGAACTTGAGCCGGGTCAGATGTCTTGGCGACTGAGACCTGGTGGCTCAACAAGTCTTTGGCACGTGGGATTCTAAGGACCATCGTATGGCGGCTTATCGTCAGGCGGTTGATGTTATTGCTGGCCACTTTAAAGGTTATCAGGTGGATCATATTGACCGCCGGAAGAATGAGGCGGCTGATGCTTTATCAAGGCTGGGGTCTCAGCATAAGCCGGTGCCGCCTAATGTATTCTTGGACGTGTTGCATGATACGTCTCCAACGTATCTACTTTTCCAAACTCTTTTGCCCTTGTTTTGGACTCTAATTTGCATGATTTGAATGAAACTAACCCGGACTGACGCTGTTTTCAGCAGAATTGCCTTGGTGTTATTTTTGTGCAGAAATAAATTTCTCGGATTGACCTGAAAATTTACGGAGAATATTTTTGGATTTAATAAAAAATATTGGCGAAAGAATCAACTACAGGGGGCCCACCACCTGGCCACAAGCCAGGGGGGCGTGCCCACCCCCCTAGGGCGCGCCCTTGTGGCTTGTGGGCCCCCTGTTGCTCCTCCGACCTCGTTTCCACTTCTATATATTCCTATTCGGGGAGAAAAAAATCAGAGAGAAGAGTTCATCGCGTTTTACGATACGGAGCCGCCGCCACCTCCTGTTCTTCCTCGGGAGGGCAGATCTGGAGCCTGATTTGGGCTCCGGAGAGGGGAAATCGACGCCGTCATCATCACCAACCATCCTTCATCACCAATTTCATGATGCTCTCCGCCGTTCGTGAGTAATTCCATCGTAGGCTTGCTGGAGGGTGATGGGTTGGATGAGATTTACCATGTAATCGAGTTAGTTTTGTTAGGGTTTGATCCCTAGTATCCACTATGTTCTGAGATTGATGTTGCTATAACTTTGCTATGCTTAATGCTTGTCACTAGGGCCCGAGTGCCATGATTTCAGATCTGAACCTATTATGTTTTCATGAATATATATGTGTTCTTGATCCTATCTTGCAAGTTGTAGACAGCTATTACGAGTTATGATCCGTATCCCCCAGGGTGACAATAACTGGGATTCTTTCCGGTGATTACCGTAGTTTGAGGAGTTCATGTATTCACTAAGTGCTAATGCTTTGGTCCGGTTCTCTATTAAAAGGAGGCCTTAATATCCCTTAGTTTCCATTAGGACCCCGCTGCCACGAGAGGGTAGGACAAAAGATGTCATGCAAGTTCTTTTCCATAAGCACGTATGACTATATATGGAATACATGCCTACATTACATTGATGAATTGGAGCTAGTTCTGTGTCACCCTATGTTATAACCGTTGCATGATGAATGCCATCCGACATAATTATCCATCACTGATCCATTGCCTACGAGCTTTTCGCATATTGATCTTTGCTAAGTTACTTTTCCGTTGCTACTGTTACAATCACTACAAAACTGCTACTGTCACTTGCCATCGTTACCGTTACTTCCATACTACTTTGCTACTGAATACTTTGCTGCAGATATTGAGTCTTTCAGGTGTGGTTGAATTGACAACTCAGCTGCTAATACTCGAGAATATTCTTTGGCTCCCCTTGTGTAGAATCAATAAATTTGGGTTGAATACTCTACCCTCGAAAACTGTTGCGATCCCCTATACTTGTGGGTTATCATTGCATCACCCGTCGGTTAAGTTACCGTCCGAGGAGGACTTGGCTATACCTGACCCGGAGGAGCAATTGGTGGTGGCTCTTCGCGCAATACCTGACTGGACGTTGCCTTATCTGACGTACCTGACTCGCGGCGAGTGACCTCAAGACGAGACTCTGGCACGGCAGATCACAAGGCGGTCTAAGTCTATGACTATTGTCAACGGCGAGTTACATCGACGCAGTGTGACTGGTGTTTTCCAGCGCTGTGTTTCTCCGGATGAGGGCCATGAGATCTTGCAAGAAATCCATGCTAGCGATTGTGGTCATCATGCCGGGTCAAAATCATTGGTGGCCAAGGCCTTTCGACACGGGTTTTACTGGTTAACAGCTCATAAAGATGCAGAGGATTTGGTCACTAAATGCGGCGGGTGTCAAAAATTTGGGCGACGTGCCCATGTGCCGGCTCAAGAACTACGGATGATTCCAATCACCTGGCCATTTGCAGTCTGGGGGCTTGATATGGTGGGACCTTTTAAGAGGTCTAAGGACCAGAAGACCCACCTCTTGGTGGCGGATGACAAGTTTACTAAGTGGGTTGAGGCTAAGCCGGTCAGCAAGTGTGATGCAGCAACAACAGTTCAGTTCGTCAAAAAACTGATCTTTCGTTTTCGCTATCCGCATAGTATCATCACTGATAATGGTACAAATCTGTCCAAGGGGGCTATGAAGGAGTTCTGTGATGAGGAGCATATCCGTCTTGATGTATCTTCGGTAGCTCACCCACAGTCTAATGGTCAAGCTGAGCGTGCTAACCAGGAAATTTTGAGAGGTATAAAGCACCGGCTTATGGTCCCTTTGGAGCGCACGCCGGGTTGTTGGGTGGAGGAGTTGCCGTCTGTTCTTTGGAGCATAAGAACCACCCCCAACAGGTCTACAGGCTATACGCCTTTCTTCATGGTTTACGGCGCAGAAGCTGTTCTCCCCAGTGATATTCGTCATGACTCGCCCAGAGTGGCGGCTTACGTAGAAACTGATAATGAGGCGGCGCGTCAAGATGCTTTGGATGCTTTGGACGAAGAGCGGGATCTTGCAGCAGCTCGATCGGCGATTTATCAGCAAGACCTGCATCGCTATTATAGCCGCAGGGTCAAGACCCGGACGTTCCAAGAAGGCGACTTAGGACTCCGGCTGATTCAAGACCAGTTAGATATGCATAAGTTGTCACCTCCCTGGGAAGGACCGTTTGTGATCAACAGGAATCTCAACAATGGATCTTATTATCTCATGGATATACGGGAGAGTGACAAGTCTCGCACTTCTGGTGAAGAGACCAAGAGGCCATGGAATATTGCTCACCTTCGGCCATATTATACTTAAGCTGCCGGTCCGGCTCTCATCAATGTACATATTCCTATCATTGTATAAACCATCTTTTATGATATAATAAAGTTGGCATCCCCATGATTAGGGGCCTCTGCCATTTTCTCCACACTGAAAGTGTCATACAAAGGAGTTGATCCTTAATCAGGTCACTTGGGGGCTTACATACCATCTTGGCCAGGCTCTATATTATAAAGGAGTTGATCCTTAATTAGGTCACTTGGGGGCTTCCAACCCTATCGGTTTAGCTTACATACCCTCTTGGCCAGGCTTTACGCCATGTCCGAGTTAAACCTGCCTGTTTGCAACTTGCTACTCCGCCATGTGACCCGCCGAAATCTTGACAGTTATTCTTGATAAGAGACCCTGAACTTTTATAAGTTATTCTCGCATGAAGACCCTGAACTTGTCAAGGTTTAAACGGCGGTTTTTCTCACGAGAGAGCCGGCTTATAGTGAGCGAGGATAAACTCGTCTTGTCTACCGTAACCCCTCCGCTATGTGGCATGTTCGTACTTTTAGCAATGTCAATCTTTTAAAGACCCTGAACTTGCTAAAGGTTAAAGGACGGATTTATGTCACATGAGGCCCGGTTTACAAATTTTTTCCTTTAGGTTTCCTCCTAGTTTCTTCGGAAACAACACAATTTTTTTTATAAAAACAAGGGTTGTTTTGTCCTGCTGAGCCTTTAAAGCCGGCTTATAGGATGAGACATCCAAATTGCTTGTTCTTGCAGGTACTCTCATGATAAGATCCGAAGTTTTGAAAAAAATTGGCTTGGTTCATGGAGTATAACCCACCTAGTGCATCAAAACAATCAAATGATCATATATAACAGATGAATTTGCTAAGTCGCAAGCAGAGCTTTAAAGCAGTGCATCAAAAGTGCAAGAGCAGGCAGATAAGAGTTTTCTACGACTATTACAAGGCAGTTTAACATGCACAAAAGTTGCAGACTTCAAGTTTTTCAACAAATTTTAACCCGGCGAATTAAACAAGGCCAGGTTACATGATGCAAAGTTTTTCTTTAACTCGCCGCGGGTCATCTTGCGCCGGGTCTTCGGTTTCTTCGATCTGGAGGTTGTCCATATCCCAATTGCAAATGGTCAAAGCTTCAAACATAGCTTCATCGTGCATGATTGGAGACAGGTCAACATCAGGAACGAAGAGGTGCTTACGGCGTTGAGGAATCAGGCTCTTCGCGTCAAAAGTGGGCCCTCGAATCCGCTTGTTATCTTTGGAGTAAGCCGCCTGGTCTACTGATAGATCAGCTTCTGCGGCCAGCCGACTTGCCAGGATCAGAGACGCTTTATGACAGCGAGAGTAGTCTTCTTGCGTAAACTGTGAGCCGTCGTCCTTCAGTTGAGGGAAGCCGTCCATCTTCTCATCCGGGTTAAGCTCGGGGGCATAAGCCAGTGACTGGCTCAAAGCAGCAATTGCGCCCTTACGGGCGGCTGATCTCTTTAATTCTTGAAGCTGCATTGGGATAGTCGACATGGTTTCCAGTACGCCCTTCATGAACTTTGGGATGCCCCTCTCAGACATGACGGCCTTGATGGTGATTAGAGACCCGGCATAGAATTGTTCTGTTAAAGATTACAAAGCCTTAAGTTTCAGCAGGCTGTTGCTGGATAGTTGGCGGCTCCGTTCACCTACAAGCAAGTCAAAAGAAATTATAAGCCGTCGGGGAAGAGTATTGAGCAGTATTTGTATATAGTTGATGGTTAAAGGTACTTACGAAACACAGCTCCAATCATACGGGTTATTTGGCCCTTCAGAGTGTTCAGCTCATCAATCACCATTTTGAGCCGGCCCTCTGCGTCTTCAGCGCGCTTGACCAGGGCGACTTGGCTTGACTCAGCAGTCTGCTTGAAAGTTTCAAACTCGGTCTTGATCTTCTCAAGCTCTATGGAGCAGAGCCGCCACTTTTCTTCCGTCTCTGCTCAGCCTTTCTGTTGTTGTGCTAGGCTCTTCTTCAGGTCTGTCACGATTAACTCAGCGGCGTTCAAAGATTCCTGCATAGGACAAGTCATGACAGAGCAAAGTTGTCAGTTTTAAGCCGCCAGTCCGGCTTACACAGTTTATGTCAAAATTTGGTACAATGATTACAAGTCCCAAGCAGATTGCAAGCAATTTACTTGACACTTGGGGGCTAATGTGTCTCAGTTCTTTTTTATAGAACCGTCTCATTACTTAGGTAATGACCCAGTCCTTGGGGGCTACGATCGGCGCTTGCTCTATGATTGAGTGCCGGCTCATTACTTAGGTAATGACCCGGCCCTTGGGGGCTACGATCGGCGCTTGCTCTATGATTGAGTGCCGGCTCATTACTTAGGTAATGACCCGGCCCTTGGGGGCTACGATCGGCGCGTGCTCAATGATTGAGTGCCAGCTCATTACTTAGGTAATGACCCGGCCCTTGGGGGCTACAGTTGGCTCGTACTCCATGATCAAGTGCCGGCTCATTACTTAGATAATGACCCGGCCCTTGGGGGCTACATAAGTATATACATGAAGAGGCAAGGGAGGTGAAGTACCTCATATTTTGTCTTCATCTTGGCGACCAGGCTGGCTTCCATGTCTCGGCTGGCAAAAAGACGGCTCAGATAGCCGGCATGTAGTTCATCAGCAGTAACTTTATCCAAATTGGAAAGATCAGAGGGAGTCTTCTCTGCCTTGAAGGGAGCCGCCTCGTCTTCCTTGATATGCTTTGATAGCGCATGTGAAGGAGCTGGAGGTTTGTAAGCCGCCCCGGTAACAATGACCTCTTCATGAGAAGCCATGTGTTCAGTTGACGGCCAGGGGCTGGGCGGCTTAGGAGTAGATTCTGGATGGACTTCAGGAGTTTCAATGTCCATAGTAGCCGGCTTGGCCTGTGGAGGAGCTTCTTCAGGGGCGTCTTTAGCAGCCTCAGAAGGCTCAATATGAGAGTCAGGAATATTGAGTGTTGGGATCTCCGGGTCTTGGACATCAGGAGTTGCGGATGACCCGGCCCCTTTCCTTCGTTTGGCTTGAGCCCTGTGAGCAAAGGCAATGTTGGATATATCATGATAAGGTATGAGATATTAAACACATTTCAGGATATAGAAATGCTTACCCCGGGTTGATAATAAGAGGAGGCAACTTTGAGGCGGTTGAATCGCCAGAAGAAGGAGGCGAGTCCTGGAAAAATTTAGCATTATTAAACAGTCAATAAGCTGCAAGGATAATGTACAGACAAGATAAGTTTAAGACAAGGAGGTACCTCGGTGCGCTGGTTCCGAGGCGCCGGCTCATTTGGTAAGCCGGTTAAAAGGTCTCCAGAGCCGGCGCTCCGGGTCTGACGTCTGCTATCGTCTTGCTGTTTCTTCAAAAGAAAGTTATGACTCAAGTAACCAAATGGACGGGAACACTTTACCTTCCATACAGCCCGCCGTACTCTCTTTATTGGTGAAAGATCCAAGTCAGAGGAGACAATGGTTACCTCGGCAACGTCGGCATGGCTTGTTTCAGCTTCTTCCTGTGAGTGATCGCCGTCAATAAGTTGCATAAAGAGAAGGCCAAGGGAGTCAAGTTCTACCTCTGAGTCATCTAAGTCAAATAGCTCTTCTATTGACTGTTTCCTTTTGCGGGTCGGCGCCTTAGTCTTTGATGCCTTTGGGACCTTGTTCTTCTTCTTGAGAGTCGGGGGCAATAGCTTTTTCCAGAAGGAAGAGCCGGCCTATGTATGACAAAGCATATTGGCAGAAAAAGGTTTAATAAAGTATGTAAAGTACAACATTAAAAGAATGGATGAAGGCTAGGATGAAATAACTTACATCCGGAGCCGTGTTAAGTGCAGAGAAGGGACTCAAGCTAGTCTTGCTGCAGGTGGCTAATGATTCCCCCAGCAAAGATTTGACGATAGTGTTGAGGTCCTGATCCTTTAAGGGGGTCTGATTGAAGCGTTGAGGGTCATCTACTTTACCAGTATACTAGCACATCAAGGCGCCTCGGCGGCTTAACGGCAGAATCCTCCAGGAGACCCAGCAGCGGGTCAGATCGATACCCGTCAACCCATTGGTAACAGGGCCCTGACTTTTGAGAAGGTGGAGGCATATTGAGCACGTCCGGCGGCTGGCATCCGGTCTGGAAGTTCTCTATCTGTGCGAAGCCGGTAAGAACGGTAACCCGGCAGTGGGTTCTCCCCCTCTGGTGAAGTGTCTCGACAATAGAACCAAATCTTGTTCCACTCCTTGGGGTGACTTGGTAGATTCGCCGCTGGGAAGAGTACGTCCCTCCGCCTCTGAAGAGTAACACCCCCGAGCTCAAGGCTTAACCCGTCTGCCATCTCTGTCTGGCGGTTGATGTAGAAATATTCCTTGCAAAGGTCAACAGACGGTTCCTCCTGAAGGTAGGCTTCACAGAAGGTTTGAAATTGGCACATGTTGGTCACAGAATTTGGGCCGATGTCTTGGGGGTGCAGCTTGAACGCGTGTAAGACATCCCGGAAAAACTTTGACCCGGGCGGGGAAAAGCCCCGAAGAAGGTGATCTGTAAAGATAATTACCTCTCCATCTTTGGGTTTAGGGGTGGTCTCGTTGCCTAGAACCCGCCAGTGGATAATATCCTAAGCCGGCAGGACCCCCATGGTGACAAACTCTCTGAGTGACTCTTCGGTCACTCCGGACTTTACCCAGTTGTAAGTGGACGGAGTTTTTGACATGGTGGCGGCTTAGGAAACTACGGGAAGACATGCATATTCGGCGGGTTAAAAATACATTCTGACTAAGGCCTTTATGACTGGAAATGGTGACAGCGTTTGGCGGATCAATATATACTTATGAGCCGCCGAAGTTACTTGCGGTAAAACAGAGTAAGCCGGTAGCCTTTACGGCGGCTCAAGTTTATCAACGCAGATTGAAAAATTGCTAAGTGTTGAGAAACCGATTCCACAACTACGGATATAAATTCAAGATCTACGGGAGAGGCAAAAATAAAAATATTCTAGCCCTAAAAGTACCAGTGGAAGAACAGGCGGCCGCTGCGTAGATTAAGACAAGCTGCAGATCTACAATGAATGCAGTGTGACTACGGAGCGGGCGGCCGCGTGATTTGGGTAGTATTATGAGGCCCAAAGAGGTGTCTTTACTTTATCCAAATCTGTGAAGGATTTTTGATTGAACGGCGATGAACGGTGAAGAAACCCGACGAACTCGGGGGAGATCTAAAGGGTTATTACGGATCTAACAAAGAGCAGGATCGAAACCTGGAGGATGCGGTCGGATGCGCCGATATTCTGGACGCGTTCAGGTTGATGCAGCAGTCTGAGTTGATGAAGACGATGAGCTCCGGATGGCGCAGTGAGCTTCGGCGGCGCGGGCATCTGGAGGAGGAAGAAGGCAGCGGCGGGAAGATGAAAATGATGGGGCCCCCATGCCTATTTATGAGATGTGAAGCGACAACAACAGTCAACACGAGAATCGAGGCGTCTCCTTAGTCAATTGCCATCGTGCCTCCTCGATTTTCGGGCTGGTCCTATTTATGAAAAAAGATCCACTCTGACGTCAGGGGAATCTTTTGTGATTTTACTGATGATGTCACGGTGGGTCATGAAAGTTTGTCAGAAGCTACGACTGTCCATTTTCGGCGGGTCATGAAGATTATCAGAGAAGGCAAGACTCGCCAACCAGAAGACTTGAAGATCGACATGAACCGGTTCAAATCAATCTGGGGCCTAATGTTGGGGATATAACCCCAGGATGAGACCCGCCCAGGTGGGGCCGGGTCATACGGTTGGCGGCTTACGACAAGATTAGGAGTAAGTTTATCCAGTGGGCCTGAAGGCCCAGAGCCAGAAGACAGGATGTAACCCGGCGGGCTTGAGCCGCCGGGGGCGGCTTGTTAGATAAGGCATGTATAGTTAGAAGTGAGGTCGGTTATCAAGTATAACCCGGCCCGGACTCTTGTAAGCCCAGGGCCTTGACCTGTGTATATAAAGGCGGGTTACCTGGGCGGCTTAGGCCACAAAACAACTGATCGATAGCTAGGTCAAGCGAACTCGCTCCCTTGTAATCGATACCCAATCAATACAACACAAAGCAGGACGTAGGCTTTTACCTCTTTCCGAGGGGCCGAACCTGGTAACACTTGTCCCTCGATTCCGATCAACCCCTTCGAGCTCACCTTAGCGATGGCCTCGAACCTAAGTCCTTTCAAGAGGACATCTACCGTGACAAAACCACGATACTTTCCTCAAAACAGCCACCATACCTACCTATTATGGCATTTCCATAGCCATTCCAAGATATATTGCCATGCAACTTTCACCGTTCCATTTTTCATGACATGCACCATCACTTTCATATTGCATATAGAGTCATATTTTGTTCTAGGTATCGAGTTGTAATTTTTGAGTTGTAAGTAAATAAAAGTGTGATGATTTTCATTATTAGAGCATTGTCCCGTGAGAGAAAAGGATGATGGAAGCTATGACTCCCTCACAAGTTGGGACGAGTCTCCGGACTTTACAAATAATAAAAGAGGCCAGCGAAGCCCAAATAAAAAAAAGAGGCCAAAGTTGCCCACCAAAATATAAAAAAAATGAGAGAAAGAGAGAAGGGACAATGCTACTATCTTTTTCCACACTTGTGCTTCAAAGTAGCACCATGATCTTCATGATAGAGAGTCTTCTATTTTGTCACTTTCATATAACTAGTGGAATGTTTCATCTTATGCACAACCACTTAGTTTCTTTTTGAGCTTTCATACACTTATAGCTCTAGTGCATTCGTTGCATGGCAATCCCTACTCACTCACATTGATATCTATTGATGGGCATCTCCATAGCCCATTGATACGCCTAGTTGATGTGAGACTATCTTCTCCTTTTTCCTCACAACCTCCACCATATTCCATTCCACCTATAGTGCTATATCCATGGCTCATGCTCATGTATTGCGTGAGAGTTGAAAAGGTTTGAGAACATAAAAGGTGTGAAACAATTGCTTGACTTGTCATCGGGGTAGTACATGATTTAGATACTTTGTGTGGGGAAGATGGAGCAGCATAGCCAGACCATATGATTTTGTAGGGATAACTTTCTAAGGCCATGCTATTTCGAAAGAACGCAATTGCCTTGTTAGTATGCTTGAAGTATTATTGTTTTTATGGCAATATTAGACTTTTATTTTGAATCTTACGGATCTGAATATTCATGCCACAATAAAGAATATTACATGGATAAATATGTTAGGTAGCATTCCACATCAAAAATTCAGTTTTTATCATTTACCTACTCGAAGACGAGCAGGAATTAAGCTTGGGGATGCTTGAGACGTCTCCAACGTATCTATAATTTTTGATTGTTCCATGCAATTATATTATCTCTTTTGGATGTTTTATAAGCATTAATATGCTATTTTATATTATTTTTGGGACTAACCTATTAATCTAGAGCCTAGTGCCAGTTTCTGTTTTTTCCTTGTTTTTGAGTATTGCAGATCAGGAATATTAAATGGAGTCCAAACGGAATAAAATCTTCGGAATGATTTTTCCTGGACCAGAAGAAACCCAGCAGACTTGGAGATGAAGGCAGGAGACCTGCCGTGGAGTCACAAGCCACCAGGGCGCGCCCTAGGGGGGGGCGCCCCCTGGCTTGTGGCCCCACGGCAGCCCTCCTAACCCTATTCTTCGGCCTATAAATTCGAAAAATTTCCTTGGATACCAAAAAGAGCCACGAAAATACTTTTCCCCACCGGAAGCCTCTGTTCCCATGAGATCCAATCTTGGAGCCTTTTCCGGTAATCTGCCGGAGGGGGATTCGATCACGGAGGGCATCTACATCAACTCCATTGCCCCTCCGATGATGCGTGAGTAGTTTACCACAGACCTTCGGGTCCATAGCTAGTAGCTAGATGGCTTCTTCTCTCTCTTTGTTCTTCAATACCATGTTCTTCATGATCCTCATGGAGATCTATCCGATGTAATACTCTTTTGCGGTGTGTTTGTCGAGATCCAATGAATTGTCACTACTGGAATCAGGATCTTTGCCGTCTGCCATGGCTGACGGCAAAGGCATGCATGGCGGACGGCAAAGGTCTTTGCCGTCAGCCAGCAGACGGCACCATATCCGGCTGAACAAGCCACGGTAAAGGGCACTTTGCCGTCTGCTGGCAGACGGCCAAGATGCAAAGGTCTTTGCCGTCTGCCACCAGACAACAAAGCACATGGACGGCACACGCGGCAGCTTAGGTCCGTTAAGGGGTTAACGGCATGCTTTGTCGTCTGCTAGCAGACGGCAAAGTGGCCAAATAGGCCAGCCCAGGTTCCCCCCAGGTAGCTGCCACTTGGCTCGCTTTGCCGTCTGCTGGCAGACGGCAAAGATGCAAAGTTCTTTGCCGTCTGCCAGCAGACGGCAAAGCAACCACATAGGCCAGCCCAGTGCCCCCCAGGTTGCACAGGTAGCTGCCACGTGGCAGCTTTGCCGTCTGCTGGCAGACGGCAAAGAACTTTGCCGTCTGCCAGCGGACGGCAAAGTGCCTGTACTGCCCTTGTTTTTTCTGTTTTTTCTTAAATTCAATCAATTTCACAGATATATATATATATATATACATTTGAAAATACTTTCAACAAGCATACATATCCCTGCCATATGGATATGATCATCCAACACATATACATACCAACTCAAAAGTCCATATCCAACATATATATATAGCCAACATATATCCAACAACAAGCATACAATGGTTTCATCCATACATACATATATAGGTAGCAAGTTTCACATTGTTCATCCTACAAAATCAAAACAAAAAGGAAGGACAAGGAGAAGAGTAGACTCCATCAACGCAAGCTTCCGTGATCTAAAGCAAATCTGCAAATTGGGAAAGAAGAAAGTTAGAAGAAGAAGAAGAAGAAGAAGAAGAAGAAGAAGTAGAAGTAGAAGAACAAGAATTTTGCTTCTCTTTCTTTTTCTCCTCTTCTTTATCTTCTTCTTCTTCTAATGAAGGTAACTTAGGTAATTATGCCATTTTTTAGCTAAGCTAGGTAAAAATGCTAAGTATAGGTCATTTTAGAGCTAAGCTAGGTAAATAGGTCATTTTGGAGGTTAGTAAGGTTATTATGTCATTTTCGAGGAAAATAAGCTAAGTCAATGTCATTTTGGAGGTAACCAAGATTATTATGCCATTTTTGACCTAAGTATGCTAAGTATGTCATAAATGAACTAAATAAGCTAAGTATAGGTCATTTTTGAGCTAACCTAGGTAGTTATGCCATTTTTGAGCTAACTAAGCATATTTATTCATTTTGGAGGACAAAATGGTAAGTGTAGGTCATTTTTGAGCTATCCTAGTTAAAATAGGTCATTTTGGTGCTAGGTAAGGTTATTTTGTCATTTTAGAGGAAAATAAACTAATGATATGACAGTTTGGAGCTAAACCAAGGTTATTATGCCATTTTTTAACCAAAGTAAGCTAATTATGTCATAAATGAACTAGCTAAGCTAAGTATAGATCATTATTGAGCTATCCTAGGTAGTTATGCCATTTTTTAGCTAACTAAGCATATTAAGTCATTTTGGAGGAAAAAATGCTAAGTATAGGTCATTTTATAGCTATCCTAGGTAAAATATGTCATTTTGGAGCTAAGTAAGGTTATTATGTCATTTTCGAGGAAAATAAGCTAAGTATAGGTCATTTCTTAAGCAAAGTATGTATTTGTTAAGCAAAACACTTGGGAGAACTTACCATCATCACGGAGGTGAAGGACCGGTCGGGCTTGCGCCAGTGTGAGACGGAGAAGGACCGGTCGGGGTTGCGGCACACGCAGAAGGATCGGTCGATGCTTGTCGGGAGGCATGCTGCACCAAAGATCATTTGCAATGTCTCGTTAGCATGATGCAACTCAAATGTGAATACTAGTAACTAATGACCATTCAAATGAAACTCACCGTGGGCGCTATACCAATCTGGGGCATCGGCGGAGGGGTCTGTCTGTTGTTCTGGCACACGGTCTGCACATTTTGTTTTCACGAGTCAGTCATATTAGTTAGTGATGAAACGAACATTACGTGCATGATTTGGCTAATATGCAGGTGAAACTTACCACGAGGAGCTCGTATAGGGCCCGATGAGACGCGTCGTTCCGGTTCCTCTCCTCCTCCACCAGCCTAGCCGTCCTCTCCTCCATGTCCCTCTCCCTCTCCGCCGCCTGCATGTTTGCCTCCGCCAGAAGCTCCTGGGCCCTAGCCTCGATGGCGAGCTCCATTGGCTGTGGACGAGGCCTTATCTCAGGATCGGAGCTCGTCTGGCACTTCTTGATCTCCGGGAGAGTTCCAGGACAACGTATCAGTCCATCCCCAATGGCTATCGAGCCATGGGGCCTCCCGCCACCAGATATCATCACGAGCTCTGGATCAAAATTACTCTGGCTCGGGTTGAAGTCCTCCCCTTTCCTCGTCTTCCCCTCATCTCTGTACCTCACGAGCTTGTTGTGGGAGGAGATGTTGCTGAAGCTCTCTGGATGATCGAGGTCATCCTCAGACAATGCCTTGGCCTTCTTGTACGGGGTAGTATGGGCCATGGCATAGAGGTCGAACAGCGGTGGCACCTCCTTCTTGTTGTGTCGCGCCTAAAAGAGAGGAACAAAATATTAGTTAAGGGCTCAAGCTAGCATGAAGAATGAAATTGCATGAATCATGAAGCAAAACACATACCCAGTGATCCCTGAACTCAAACAGGTTGGAGCTCCCTTGATGTTGTGGCACACCTTTCATTTGGGCACGCTTATCCTTGGCCTTGTTGTGGACGGCTAGCCATTGGGGAGAGCACCACTAATCCACCAACACCTCCCAATAGTCCATCCTATCCGCACACCATCTCGGGGGCATCAAATCAAGGAAACTAAGTACAAGGCCTTAAGAATAGGTAATTACCTTCATGTACTTCTCCTTACTCAGAAACTTGGCGCGACACTTCTTCTTGGCCCTCTTAATGTTAGTCGAGGCGTAGTAGTCTCGAATAGCCTGCACCCGAGTCTCATGCCGTATGTTCTGAAATAGGCGCTTGCACTCGGCAACGAGAACAATAGCCGCGTCCGCCTCGTGTTCCTCAAGACACTTGTAGAACGTCTGCAATCAAACAAGACAACACTGATTAGTACAATCACTAGGTGCTGTTGATTTTTAATTCTGTAAAGGAGAAATTACCCAAAACCGCCGGATCACAATGTCGGCCACCGTCTCGCACAAGACACCGTCGACCCTCTCCTCCGGCGGGGCCGGGGCAGCCACGTACAGCTCCCAGCTCAGTGCTAGCTGTCGAACCTCACCCTCACCGGGCAACGTGACCCACCCCGGGAAGTGGTGCCGGCAAAGCACACCAAGGACCTGGTTGGGCCTGCGGACACCAGGGGCGTGTTTCCAACCCCTGCAGTATGACAAGGCCAACACATTAGATATTAATTTGAAGAAACATGAAGGCAAAAGGTTAAAAGAGAGTAAATGCACTTACTTCTCCCCATTAGGCACAATCAACCACCTCTGATCGCGGGTCGCCGGCACGGGCAGGAGCTTTGTACCACCACGCTGGTAGACCTTCTTGCCCTCCTCAATTAGCTCGCCCTCGCTATAGCTATCCTCAGAAAAGCTATCCTCGCCACCATCAGCATGGCCACAAGCCTCCGGAGTCACGTGGGACGATGACTCTGGGACCGGAGTCTCCTGGGACGAAGACTCTGGGACCGGAGTCTCCTGGGACGAAGGCTCGGCGACCCGAGGCTCGTCGGCCCGAGGCTCGTGGACCGGAGTCCGAGACGGGTCCAAGTCAGACGGGTCCACCTGAGATGGAGCACTCCTGTGGTCGGGAGAATCAGCTGGGGGTGGCAGCAAGGAAGGCGCAGCAGCCTTCCTACCTCTCCCGCCGCCACGTCCACCTCTAGCACCCCTCTTCGTCTTCCCCCGACCTCTCCCGGCCGAAGAAGAAGCGCCCGCCGGTGTCTGCATACTGTGTACCAGCGCTCTCCGGGGGTGCTCGGATGGAATAATTGCACCCCTCCCAGCACGCGCCGAGGAAGGAGGCTCGGAGCGCTCTCGACCCGCGCCCACCATCTGTCAACACCTGCAATGACAAAGAGTAAACGAAATTAGTACAACATAAAAAAATTGAATACCTAATAACATGAACTAATTAATAATATATATGTACATAATAATAATTGAATACCTGACATTACTAATATTAATCTTCATCGTCTATATATGCTCCGGGATCAATAAATGCATAATCATCATCACTATTAGTAATGACGTGCTCATCAGCATCATCAATAAATGCATCAACATGTGGAAGGCCTCCTTTATGTAATCGATCAAGCATTGACAGGTCATCCGCAGCAGTAACCTCTTCTTCTTCCGTCTCTTCTTGTTCCGGCTCAGGGGTGAAGTTGGATTCACTGTCGCTGTCTACCTCAATGTTCTGGGGTGAAGTAGAGCGGTTCTTGAAACGTTTTTTGGAAACACGTGTTTCTTGGAAGAATTCTCCTTCATATGTGTCTGGGTTAATGTGAGGTTCATAATCATCTTCATTGAGGGGAGGTGGTCTAAAATGTGGCGGCACATCATAAACGACATCCCAACCATTCAGATTTGGATCAGTTTGGCAGGCCCACGGTAGATAGAAAACTTGAGTCGCCTGTTGAGCCGTAATATAGACATCGGGAACATCTAAATGGGTGCTTTGTTTGATTTCGACTAGCCCTATATGTTCATGAGTCCTTCTAGTCTCCTTCGGCTGGAACCAATAACATTTGAAGACTACGACGTTTGGTGGGTTTTCACCAAAGAATGTAAGTTCATAAATTGCTTCAACTCTTCCATAATACTCGACCCCTCCTTCGCCGACAGCGGAGACACAACAATTTGTAGACTTTCGGTCGGCCATAGATAGCTCTTTGCCAAAAGTACGAAAGCGATACCCGTTGATGTCGTATTTGTCAAATGAACGGACCTTATAGTCAAAACCATTAGCGACTTGTCTCAATTCGGAGTCCATAGACTCTGCATTAGCCTACAAGTTTAATACGAAAGGATTGTTGCATTAGCCGCAAACTAGACGAAGAAATGAAATGGTCTAATGGAAATTACCGTTTGTTTGAACCAAGAGATGAAACCGGGATAGCCGCCTCCATGCTTTGCCAGAAGCTCATACTCTTCGATGGAATCCTTTTGGATCACCGCTCCATCCGAGAATTTGGCGACGTATCGACTGTATCACATATCCGGGATTAAGAGCATTTCAAAGGAATTAGAAGTTGTGAAACAATGTACCGAGAACTTACTCGATGTACGGCCGCACTTCTGTTAGGTTGTTGAAGATATACAACGAAATGGTCCGCCATTCTTCGACATCCAACGCTATTGCTTTCGAAGCACCGGCTGGTGCGAGCTTCCCTTTGAATAGGCTGAGGTTGGGTCGACCTTTTTCACGGTCGCCATCATTGTACCGAGGCTTCGGATTATGCAAATGACGATTCTCGGCTTTGTAGTGTGCTGTCACGAAGTTTGCCGCCTCCTCAGTAATGAATGCCTCGGCCATCTATGCTTCAATTCTACGTTTATTTTTACATTTTGCTCGAAGCGTCTTCTGCATCCTCTCAGTTGTGAAGCACCAACGATTTTGCAAGGGCCCCCCCAATCTTGCCTCGGTCGGGAGATGCAAAATCAAATGCTGCATTGGATTAAAGAATCCCGGTGGAAAGATCTTTTCTAACTTGCAGATCAACTCCGGCGCCAACTCTTCCAGTTCGTCTAGCACGTCAGGCGATAGTTCTTTCGCACAAAGAGCACGGAAGAAATAGCTCAGCTCTGCCAGTACTAGCCATTCATCCTCAGGGATAAAGCAACGCAACATCACCGGTATTACCCGCTCAAGCCATATGTGCCAATCATGACTCTTGAGACCAAATATTTTCAATTTGTCAATACTCGCTCCCCTCTTTAGATTCGCTGCATACCCATCGGGGAACATCAACTGCATTTTCACCCACAAGATCATTTCCCTCATAGCTGGCCTTCCAAGATTGAACCATGCCTTTGGCTTCCTCCAGTTCTTCTTTCATTTCGGTTGTCACATGTTTTGTAACGGTCTATCACATAGAGCCTCCTGATCGACTCTAGCCTTAGGATTATCCTTCGACTTCCCCTCTATGCCGAACAATGTACCAAAAAGGGCCTCGGCGATATTCTTTTCTGTGTGCATCACGTCGATGTTGTGTGGGCAAAGGAGGTCTTTAAAGTAAGGCAGATCCCACAAGCATATCTTGTGAGTCTAGGCGTGTTCCGAATTATACCCTTTGAAATATCCTGGACGCTGTGGATCAGGCTCGAGAGCGTTTATCTGATCCAGGGTCTGTTGGCCTGTCAATGCAGGTGGTGCAGAGTTTTTGACAACTCTACCTTTCATGAAATTTTTCTTGTCTTTTCTGAACTTATGGCTAGGATCCAGGAACTGTCTATGCAAGTCGAAGCAAGAATACTTGAGACCCGCCTGCAGCCAACGGAACTGAAGAGCTGCCTTGCATGAGGGGCACGGGAACATTCCATGCACACACCAGCCAACGAATAGCACATACGCCGGCAAGTCATGCGTCGAGTACATGTACCACACATGCATTTTGAAGTTTTGTTTTGTAGCGGCGTCATATGTCTTGATCCCATTATCCCAACCTTCTTGCAATTCATCCTTAAGCGGCTGCATGTACACATTCATATTCTTCCCCGGATAGTTGGGCCCTGGAATTATCAACGTCAAGAAAATGTTCTTTCTTTTCATAATCTCTCCGGGGGGAGATTGAGTGGAATGACAAATACAGGCCAGCAACTGTATTGGGTTGCCGTCATACCAAACACTTGGAACCCATCTGTGCTGATGGCGACTCGAGGATGCCTTGGATCTGCCGCTTTGTCCTTATGTAATGCATCGAAGTGCTTCCACGCAAAAGCGTCTGAAGTGTGTCCCAACATCGGATTCCCATCTGCATCTAGTTCGGTTCTTTTGCCCAATTTATGCCACGTCATCTGTCTGGCCGTCTCTTCGACCATGAAAAGACGTTGAAGTCTTGGTATGATTGGCATATACCGAAGAACATTAACTGGGATTTTGGTCTGACTCTTCTCACCCATACCGTTGTCTACCACAACATACCTGGAAGACATGCAAATGGGACAATAGTTCAAGCCCACATACTCAAGCCTAAATAAGGCACATCCATTCTCACAGGCATCTATCTTCTCATAGGGCATCTTAAGCGCACGTAGGATTTTGTCCGACTGGTACAGGTTTGCTGGCAATACATGGCCTTTGGGTAGAAAGCGTCCAAATATCGTCATCATCGCGTCGTAGCATTCTCTGCCTAGGTTGAACTGAGCCTTCAGAGCCATTACTTGCGCGATGGCATCCAGCTGACAAAGCTCAGTGTGCTCGTGGAGAGGACGTTTTGAAGACTCCAACATTTCATAGAAGGCCTTTGCAGATTCCTCCATCTCATCGTCTGAATCCCAAGCATGATCAAAGTCTTGCACCATGTCTTCGATCCCGGTACCATGCTCGTTGGTGCGACGATGAACGACCTCAGCTCTGACACGTTGGGCAGACTCACCATGAAATCTCCACACCGTATAATCAGGCGTAAAACCCCACTTCTGCAAGTGTTTACCCATTTCATCCCGTGTCCACTTTTTATGGTTGTCGCAGCGGACACAGGGGCACCAGGTTATTTCCTGGCCATTTGCAAATGCGGCGCTCAGAAACCCCTAGGTTTTTGTTAACCATTCAATGGTCATTTCTTTCTGACTAGGGTGACCGGTGTACATCCACGCACGATCACTCATCTTGCCTACCTACTAAACACACAAAAAATATATATATAATTCATCATCTATATTCATCCGTTAATCAAGTTTGTCGGTTTTATTACGTCCATGCAACCTACACGCTAATAGGTAGAGATAGGTCCTAATCCCACCCGAGTATGTGTAGATTGGGTTCGTTTTCCCATGCTCTACTCCGGATCCGACGCAGAATTTCGGCAGCACCTCCCCGTTGTTCTCCTGATACACGTCTCGGCAATAAGCAGAGAGGATGTGTACCCAGAGAACAACAGGGAGGCACTGACGAAATTCCGCATCGGATCCGGAGCAGAGCATAAGGGAAAACGAACCCAATTTACACATACTCGGGCTGTCCATAGATAACGTTGGACAATTCGAAAGGATGGCGGTTATAAATATGCAAAGACATGCATATTTATAGATTCCGCCCTTTCGAACGGGAGACGCATACTGGTCACGCAAACTGATGATTGAAGACACCTATAGCTAGCAAGTTTCATCGGCACGAAGACCGGAACAGAGCAAATTAAGGGGGGGAGGAGATGTCATTTGTGCTCACCCACGAATGCAGGGGCGGAGCTCGTCCAACGCACAGGGAGGTCGTCGAACACCAGACCCTCGCAGCGACGAAACAACCGCACATTGAAATCCACCCGATCAACACAAATATGATGTTTTTCATAACAAAATCAGAATATATATATGACCTAACTAATAATTTACAAAACTATGACCCCGTCGGCCTCTGGAAGGCCGAAGAGCACCTTTTCGGTCAACAGGAGGCCGAAGAGGTGTCGGGGGTCGGGGTCGGGGGTCAGTGGCGTCGGGTGTCAGTGGCATCGGGGGTCGGGGGTCAGTGGTCGGAGGTCTTCTTCTTTTTTCTTCTCCTCCTCCTCCTCTTCTTCTTCTTCTTCTTTTCCTTCTTCTTCTTTTCCTTCTTCTTCATTATATTCTTCTTCTTTCTTCTTCTCCTCCTCTCCTCTTTTTTCTTCTTCTTCTTCTTTTTGACTTTTTTCCCTCTTTTTTTCTTCTTTTTTTTCTTCTAGATTTTTTCTTTTCTAACCTAATAAACTAAACTCTAACCCTAACCAAACCTAACCTCATACCTAATAATCTAAACCTAAACTAAAAACAAAAAAACAGAAAAAAGAGGAGAGGGGAAGAGCTCACCAGAGGGGGGCGGGGCAGGGGGCGTCGGGGAGGGTTGGGGAGCGCCGGGGAGGGGCGGGGGAGCGTCGGGGAGGGGCGGGGGAGCGCCAGGGAGGGCCGGGGGAGCGCTGGGGCGGCGGTGGCGGCCGGGCGGCGGGGACAGGGGCGCTCGGGCGCCTGGGAGCGGCGGGTGGCAGGGGCGGAGGGGGCGCAGGGGGGCCGCAGGGCACCAGCCGGGGCGATGGGCCGGTGGGGCGGCGGGCCGGTGGGGCGGCGGGCGCGGGCTACGGGCGGCGGTGGCGACGGGGCCGCAGGGCTCCGGGGCGGTGGGGCGTAGGGGGGCCGGGGCGCGGCGGCGGGGGCGACGGGGCCGCGGTGGCGCCGGGGGGCGGCGCTGGCGCCGGGGCGGTGGGCCGGTGGGGCGGCGGGGTGGTGGGGCGACGGGGCGGCGGCGCGCGTGCGGTGGGGGGCGGGGAGGAGAGGGAGAGAAACAGAGAGAGAGAGAGAGGCGGGGTGGGGCGCGGCCGTTAGTTAAGTCAAACCTTTGCCGTCTGTCCCGCCTTTACCGTCTGCCTTTTTGCTATTTGCCGTCTGCTAGCAGACGGCAAAGAGGGGGGGCGTTAGGTTTTTTTGTAAGCAACTCGTTAGTGGGCCCACCTCCCTCTTTGCCGTCAGCTAGCTGACGGCAAACCTCCTTTGCCGTCTGCTAGCAGACGGCAAAGAAGCGGCTGGTGGCAAATATTATCTTTGTCGTCAGCTAGTTCTTTGCCGTCTGTTTTCTGGAAACGGATGGCAAAGAGCTTCTTTGCCGTCCGCCAGCTGACGGCAAAGAACTGGCAGACGGGAAATTAGCTGATTCCAGTAGTGTGTGGGTTTATGATCAGCTTATCTATGAGTATTATTTGAATCTTCTCTGAATTCTTATATGCATGATTTCATATCTTTGCAAGTCTCTTCGAGTTATTGGTTTGGTTTGGCCAACTAGATTGGTAATTCTTGCAATGGGAGAAGTGCTTAGTTTTGGGTTCAATCTTGCGGTGTCCTCACCCAGTGACAAAGTAGGGGTAGCGAGGCACGTATTGTATTGTTGCCATCGAGGATAAAAAGATGGGGTTTTCATCATATTGCTTGAGTTTATCCCTCTACATCATGTCATCTTACCTAATGCGTTACTCTGTTCTTCATGAACTTAATACTCTAGATGCAGGCAGGAGTCGGTCGATGTGTGGAGTAATAGTAGTAGATGCAGAATCGTTTCGGTCTACTTGACACGGACGTGATGCCTATATGCATAATCATTGCCTTGTATATCGTCATAACTATGTGCTTTTCTATCAATTGCTCGACAGTAATTTGTTCACCCACCGTATTATTTTCCTTCATGAGAGAAGCCTCTAGTGAAACCTATGGCCCCCAGGTCTATTTTCCATATTATATTTTCAGATCTATAAACCAAAAATACCAAAAATACTTCGCTGCATTATTTTTACTTTTGTTTTACTTTACGTTCTAGCAATCTTTTATATCTATCTCTATCAGATCTCATCCTTGCAAATAACCGGGAAGGGATTGACAACCCCTTTTAGCGTTGGGTTCAAGAGTTTGATTGTTTGTGTAGGTGCGAAGATTGGGAGCTTGCTTGTATCTCCTACTGGATTGATACATTGGTTCTCAACAACTGAGGGAAATACTTATCTACTTTGCTGGATCACCCTTTCCTCTTCAAGGGAAAACCAACGCAAGCTCAAGAAGTAGCAATCATGAAAACAATGCTTTATGTGAGAGTTATAGTGTGAAATTCCTTCATGATGCTACTGAAAAATATTATGAGGGAGGAACATATGCTTGTAGGATTTGTAATAATATCAAGTTTCCTCTCTATGTGTTCACAGTTTTGAAGTTGCACTTGTTTTGCCTTCCTATGCTAGATGATTATTGCTCACATAAATTGTTTGCTCACAAAATCCCTATGCATAGGAAGTGGGTTAGACTTAAATGTGCTTTCCATGAGATTCATGATGCTCTTTTGCATGTTTCAACTACTATTCTTATATGCGCATCATTGAAATCATCATGCCTAGCTAAAAGGCATTAAAGAAAAGCGCTTGTTGGGAGACAACCCAACACTTTTACTTTCTGTTTTTGTGTGTTCACATGATTAAGTTACTGAATTAATCATGTTCTATATATTTTATATCAATAAAGTGCCAAGTAAAACATTTGGGATGACTCACAAGATGAGTAGAATTGATGCTGAACCAAAACAGAAACTTTTGACTCCAGGACAGGAATTTTCATTTTTTACTGGAGCGTGATAATGTTCTGAAATTTTTACACAGTGTTGATATATAAATTATTAAGGTTTTCCTAAGTTTTCATAATTTTAAGAGACAGGATAGTATGGCTATACTACAGATCTTCACAGACTGTTCTGTTTTTGACAGATTCTGTTTTGCATGCATAGTTTGCTTGTTTTAGTGTTCCCATAGCTTATAGTCAGTGATATAAATTATGTGAATGGTAAAATACATTAGGTATTATGTGAGAACAATTATTAATCTTGTCTTGACAGTACCTAAGTGAATGATCTATCTTTATTATGCTACCCCATCTCACGAAGTTCCGTGAAGTTTTGTGTGCTTGAAGTTTTCAAGTTTTGGGTGAGATACCGATATGATGAGAATAAGGAGTGAAAAGAACCTAAGCTTGGGGATGCCCAAGTCACCCCAAAGGTAATATCTAAGGAAGACTCAAGCGCCTAAGCTTGGGGATGCCCCGGAAGGCGTCCCCTCTTTCGTCTTCAACACTATCGGTATATCTTACTAGGAGCTATATTTTTATTCGTCACATAATATGTGTTTTGCTTGGAGCGTCATTTTATTTTGTTAGCATTTGCTTTCTGTTATTTATAATATTGTTTTTCAATAAAAAGTTCCAAGAATTGCCTTTAGGATGCTTGAATTGCATGTTTGATGTGTGCTGTGTAAAAACAGAAACTTTTGCTGTAGTGTTTGAATTTTCATATTTTACTGGAATGTGGGAAGTTTCTGAAATTTTTACACAGTATTGTCATATAATTTTTTTATTATGTCCTAAATTTTAGAATTTTTTCAGTTACAGAAGTACACTGGTTTTAGATTGCTACACACTGTTTTGTTTGGACAGATTGCTGTCATAGTTTTGTTATCTACTTATACTATAGTTTCCATAGCCTATATTGATAGATATAAATTGTGGAAATGATAGTAAACAGTAGATGATGTTTTAAAATTATTGTGCAACTTGTCTTGGTAGTACATGAAGTGTTGATTTGTTCTTATGTGTACTAACCTATCTCACGAGTTCTTTTTGAGTTTTGTGTGGATGAACTTTTTGAGAATAGGTGAAACCGTGATATGAGAGGATTGAACGAGATACAAAAGCTCAAGCTTGGGGATGCCCAAGGCACCCCAAGTAAATATTTCAAGAAGTCTCGAGTATCTAAGCTTGGGGATGCTACGCATCCCACGTCTCTTCATCAAACAAATATCGGTTAGATCATGTTGAGACTAAATTTTTATTCGTTCACATGATATGTGCTATTCTTGGAGTGCTATTTTTATTTTTCTTGTTGTTTGAATAAAAAACTCAGATCTGAAAATATTTATTGAGAGAGTCCTCACATAGCCACTTAATTGTTTGACTACTCATTGATCCACACTTATCTTTTGAGAGTAGTTTGACGTTTACTCTTGTACTTCACTTATATCTTAAGAGTAAATCGTGAATGAATGAAATATCATAAATCTGAAATTATCAATGTGCTTAATTCTTAGTAGTAGTTTCACATTTGGTTTAGAAAGTAAAATCTGTTGAAGTTTGACAATCACAATATTGGTCATACGAGCATTTCATGAATAATTAGTATAAGAAAGAGAACTTTCACATACAAATATATTATCTTGGACATCTTCTATGATTGTGAATACCCATTAATTATTTTCAAAGTTGAGCAAATTAGTTGAAGTTGGACAAGGAAGACAACGTAATGAGTTATGGTTGTGTATATTTGCATAGAAGTTATATATTGTTATGGATCCTCCAACATGTGGTGCTTGTTTAGAACCTTTTGCTAGCCAACACTTCGTACTAAGTAGAGATACTACTTGTGCATCCAATTCCCTGAGCCAAGTTTCTTCCATAAGAGTCCACCATACCTACCTATATATGGTATTTCACTGCCATTACAAGTAAATTTGCATGTGCCACCTCTAAAATTTCAAATGAACACCGGTTTTGTGTGCCTGGACCGCTCATGGAGTGACAGGGGGCGGTTAGTATCTTCCATGTTAAGCGGGTTATTCTCATGACGAGTGTTTATTCACTTGTCCTTGCACGAGAGGGGCGGTAATTGGGATTCCCAGTCCCGAAATCAAAAATTGCAAATAATTAAACAAAACTCCCCCATGAATGTTTTTGGTATGGACGGTACCCATGGATTCAGCTAGCCGTGGAGTGTGTTCGTTGGTGGAGGGGGAGTAAACCTTTACTTTTACCGCTTGGGAACCGCCGCTAATGTGTTTAGCATGGAAGATATTGATAACTCTTGGTCGTAACGTTGACAAGAAGGGTGTAGCTCTCAAAAATAGTTTTTCTCTCTCAATTTAAGAAATGAGCTCTGGCACATATGCAAATCCCTGCTTCCCTCTGCGAAGGGACAATCCATTTACTTTCATGTTATTTACTATTCATGTTGAGTCAACTTCTTATTCCAACCTCAATCTATTAGTTGGCAAGCATCATGTGGTGGGGAAAGATCCAAACACATATATCCAGTCAAATATATTTGATCATGACTTATTATCGTTGACAATTATCTCTATGATAAATGAGTTGGGAGGCGAAACATTAAGCCCCTATCTTTCTCTGTGTTCGATGGATGCCATTTGTTCTAAAAATATGCTTTGAGTACTAGCAATCATACAAGACTATATGATGATTGAGTATGTGGAGCTCTTACTTAGACTTTGTTGAGAAAAAGTTGAATTGCAATTGTTTGGTGACTAAGAACATAGGTTGTAAAGTTTCAAGAGAATTCATTGTTTGAACCATAACATGTGAATTGGTTGCTACTTTATCATGATGATTTTTATGAGAAAAAGTTGTTGTTATGATGCTAGGAAAAGTGGTTGAAATTATCATTGATCAAACTTATGCACTATGCTAGCATTCACACTTCATAAATTATTTCTTTTATCATTTACCTACTCGAGGACGAGTACGAATTAAGCTTGGGGATGCTGATACGTATCCATTGTAACGATAATTTATGAAGTATTCATGCCATATGCACCTATGTTTACAATACTTTTATATGGTTTTAATGAACTTTATATGATTTATTTAGAACTAACCCAGACTGACGCTGTTTTCAGCAGAATTACCGTGGTGTTGTTTTTGTGCAGAAAGCGGAAGTTCCCGGAATCGCCCGAAACTTTTTGGTGATTTTTTCTGGACCAAATAAGCAATATTGGAGCGAAGAACCACCGGAGAGGAGCCACGAGGTGGGCACAACCCACCTGGGCGCGCCAGGCCCCTCTGGCGCGCCCCGGTGTATCGTGCCCCACTCGTGTCTCATCTTGGCATGAAACCGACGACCAAAAATCCTATATGTATAGAAACCACCAGAAATAACGCTAGACGAGAATTTTTGCCACCGCAAAGCCTCTGTATCGACGAAAAACCAATCTGGAGAGAAAACAGTACCCTGTCGGAGAGGGGAAATCATCTCCGGTGGCCATCTTCATCATCCCGGCGGAGGCCATGACGAGGAGGGAGTAGTCCACCCTCGGGGCTGAGGGTATGTACCAGTAGCTATGTGTTCAATCTCTCTCTCTCTCTCGTGTTCTTGAGATGTCACGATCTTGATGTATCACGGGCTTCGTTAATATACTCGGATCATATGATGTTATTCCCTCGCTATCATGTTGTGATGAATTGAATCTTTCCCTTTGAGATCTCGTTATGTTGGATTGAATATTGGATTTGAGAACACTTGATATATGTCTTGCATGTGGATACCCGTGGTGACAATGGGGTGTTCTATTTATTCACTTGATATATGTTTTGGTACTCAACTTGCGGATTCCCGAGGTGACATTGGGGTAATTTATGCATAGGGGTTGATACATGTTCTTGTCCTACATTCTCCGATAGAAATCTTGGGGTGCTCCTTGATGTTCTTTGTGTTGGATTGAGTATTATGAATCTGAAATTGTTCGATGCATATCTTATAATTAACTCATGGATACTTGTGGTGACATTGGAGTATCTAGGTGACATTAGAGTTGGTTGATGCGTATCATATGGTGTTATTCTAGTACGAACTCTTAGATAGATCGATCGGAAAGGATAACTTGGTGTTATCTTAGTACGAACTCTTGGATAGATCGATCGGAAAGGATAACTTTAAGGTGGTTTCATACCCTACAAACAATTTCTTCTTATGTTCTCCGCTAGATAAGAACTTTGGAGTGATTCTTCGTTGCACGTTGAGGGATGGTTATGTGATCCAATTATATTAGCATTGTTGAGAGATTGCACTAGCGAAAGTACGGACCCTAGGCCTTGTTTCCAGGCATTTATACCGTTTTGCTCGCTATTTACTATTTGTTACCTTGTTGTTTTGATATTTTCAGATTACAAAAACCTATATCTACCATCCATATTGCACCTGTATCACCGTCGCTTCGCCGAACTAGTGCACCTATACAATTTGCCATTGTATTGGGTGTGTTGGGGACACAAGATATTTCTTGTATTTGATTGCAGGGTTGCTTGAGAGAGATTATCTTCATCCTACACCTCCCACGGATTGATAAACCTTAGGTCATCCACTTGAGGGAAAATTGCTACTATCCTACAAAACTCTGCGCTTGGAGGCCCAACACGAGTCTACAAGAATAAAGTTGCTTAGTAGACATCAATGACCAGGTACGCATCTCTTGCGAGAGCGGCGCCCGTCTGTATCTCGATGGCCCACGTGGACGCCACGACAGCTTCGTCGACAGCGGCAGACCTGGCGAGAGTCGCCGCGGTCGCTCCGGCCGAGGTAGCCACGCCGGTCTCCGCCGTGGAACCAGTGGAGCTCATTGATTTGACGAGCTCCTCTGAATACTCGTTTTGAGCCGAGGAAGGTCATGACGATGGTAGAGGCGCGGCGTTTGTATGCATCCATGACGAAGTGAATATTTTGTGCAGTTCATCTTCTTGTAAATTGACGAACTGTTTGTAAATTACTGAGCGTATGAACTAATGTCAACTAATCCGTTGCAAAATAAGGCATTTTGTGGTGAAAATTTGTCAAATGTTTGTGTCATCTGTTTGTGGGCATGTGGAAATTTAGGATGAATTTCACGTATGCGACTGAAATTGAGGATGAACCGTGTGAGATGAACCCGCCTTGAGAAATCTCAGAAAGAGCTACCCGCCTTCAGCGATGCAAAAAATTCATGGTTTCGCGGCACCGCATATCGTTACAGCGTACACACTTTATTATGTTTGGACCGTGTGAGATCTTGGTTGCTCCCGCCTCGCCCAGTTCCTTTACCAAAATTTAAGTGGAAGCGGTATTTCAACTGCTTGCCGCGCTCCCACGTCCACCGCACCGACCCTATAGTAAAATTTCAGCTGTCGAGGCATTTGAACCGTCGCCATCCCTCGTGCAGCACCATCTCCACCCACACCATTACTCCTAAAATTTTCAGCAGCAGCGGCACATCCGCAAACACCCCCAGATCCACATACACCATCGCCGCCCTGAGTTTTTCGATGAGGCCGGCGGTGTCCCTTCCCTCCAGATCCCAATCCCGTACTCCAGAGAGTCGCAGCCTAATCAGCACGACCATATCTCTCGTGGAGCTCGAGGAGTGTACAAGCAAAAAGAGGTCTATCATGGCCTCTCCGTCATACGCTGGCGAGGTGGGCGCCGTTCGCGCCGACCCTTCGATCCCGAATGAACACCTCGCCGCGGAAGCCGGTGAGGACGTTGACTACGTTGCCATGCGGAAGGCTTCAAGTCTGCGGGCTCGCGTATTCCTCTATCTCAGGAGAGCCGGCTACGACATCAAGCTCGTCAACATCATCGGCTTCACTTAGTCCATGTCAATAGTTAAGTGGTTCACCGGCGATGCCTCTGGTTCAGCCGCCGTCGATCTCTTCGAAGGCCCCGCCGCTGATCTCCTTCACCTCGCGGTCATGGGTTTGCGATCCTTCTATGCCATCGAGCCCCTTTTGTCATTTCTGAAGGAAACGTTCTACGGCGGTGGCTTGGGATCCTTAGATCCAAAGTCAGATCTCATCGACCAAGATAATGGCACACACTATGGCTGTTACAAGGGGAAACGTCCCATCTGCGACATCAGGGAGCGCCTGGGCACCACATATCCTAAGTGGAAGGACCCCATCCATGACAAGTGAGGCAACATCCTGTGAGCAAATCATACTTTTTCTAGCTGGCCGTCTCGTACCCATTGTTGTAGTAGCTTTTGCCATGCGATAATCATGCAATGTTTAATTGAGCATTTGTCCAGTTTTCAAGCAGATGTCTTGCTTTTCTGTATCTGGTTGTTAGGTTGGTTGCATTGAGTATTTGTCCAGTTTTCAATGTCTATAGTTGGTTGTTACGGTGAGCATGAATGTCTTGTTTCTTTCAGTTATTCACATTGTGATGTTTATTATGTGCAAGTATGAACTATGCAGTTCAATTTCATCAATACCACCTATTATGCCTGGTGTTGTTAACCTGTGCCCTTAACTCCCACTTTAAACATTTATGCCTTGTTTCTTTGAATTTGGTTGCCAGGTTAGTTGCAGTGAGTATTTGTCTAGTTTTCAAGAAGATGCCTTGCTTTTTTGTATCTGGTTGTTAGGTTGATTGCAGTGAGCATTTGTCTAGTTTTCAAGCAGACGCCTTGATTTTCTGTATCTGGTTGTTAGGTTGGTTCCATTGAGCATTTGTCCAGTATCAAATGGGTATATTTGGTTGTTATAGTGAGCATATATGCCTTGTTTATTTCAAGCATATAACTTGTATACTTGGTTGATGTTAAGCCTGTTGTACTTATCATGACTTTACATGTACTTGCACAGGACAACAATGGGAGTGGCCAACGTTTTCCACCGAGGGTTTTTTCATCCCTCCGCTCATACTCCATCCGTTGAGCCATGTAGTGCATATAGATTTTTATGATGTATCATCTAAAATGTATACAATATGAAATTTTGTGATGTATCTAATGAAATGGAATTACAATTCTAGATGTATATATTTTTCTCTACAAACTTGGTCAAAGTTAGTAAATGTTGACTTCTCAAAATGTTTATACGCAACACATTGGGGAACTGATGGAGTAATATATTACACCATTCTGCAACTGCATTTTAGCTTCTAATATCGGCTTCTTACTTGTAGGTACATATGTCTTAGGTAAAGATCCATGCCTGGACCCTTTTTGCGTGTGCGGCAATGAAATATTCATGAACCAGCATCAAGTGAGGAAACTGAAAATGATTGTTAGGGAAAAGAAACAAACAATGCCAATTAGACTATTTGTTTACGCTCTATCCAACACAGCAGTGAGCTATAGGATGGTAACTACGAACTCTGTAGCCTTCTATTAGTACTGCCCATAATGAGTTGTCACACAACAATGTCTGAATCTTTTTATTTTGCAGTGGTTCCCAAAGCAGTTTACTCAAGATTACCTCGCAAAGTACATGATTGCTGGACATGCAATGAAGGTTAAAATATATCATCGAGACTACAATGAGCATCGAGAAGTCGTAATGAAGACAGTAAAGGATGGGCGGGCGGGCATCACTAAGGGCTGGCCTAGAGTCGTTCGTGCGTTAGGCATGGAGGAGGGCACAATATGGGCATTCCGCTTCACCTTCTCCAGCAACCAGAATGTCTTTCGGCTCTCTCTTTACCGTCTTTAATACAACTGTGGTTCCATCATTCTTTATTTGTCCCTTCTGTATTTTTCCTTTTTTTGAAAATTGATGCTTATGTAGTTCTTGAGAATATGTACATGTGAATCGAATTATGCATTCGTTCTTAAACCTACATTTAAACATGATTCAATATGAAATACATGAATTCCTACTTTCAATTTTAAATTATGTGAATTATGAACAAAGGTATTAGATTAGGGGCTAATCATGCTCTGCAGGCCATTACAATGCACATAGTTTGAGAAAGCAAAATGTCTGCAATCAACTTCAACATCACACACATTTCTCCACTCCCGGCGTGTGCGATGAGTCAATTATTTGTGCTAGTCTCCTTATCACACACGATTTGGTATTTTGAGCTGTATATGATATCATGACCATCGTAAACGTTGGCCATAGCAGAACGCGTGCGATAGGCCTTCATCCGACACAGTTACTCTGGATGACACGTTTGGGAAGTACGGTTCACACGTTTGGGACGTTTTGTGAATCACAAACATTCATCAAAAACACCGCGTGTGGGATAGATTTAACCTTCGCATATGGTTTTATAATGATAAACATATGCACTCTTATATCATATCACAGACGGTCATAGTGGAACTAAATGTGTGTGATAGCCTCCTTATCAGACACGCTTTATAATCGTGAACTGTTTGTGATTCGGTGCACATCGTAAACAATGCGCCACAGAATAGCGCGTGTGATGTTAGTGTGATCTCACACGAGTTGCAAGGATGGGCCGTATGGGAAGGATGCCATATCTCAAACGGTTGACCGATGACTCTTGTTTGTGATAGATGCGGACATCCCATACGCTTAGTTTTGCCAAACATTTGTGTTTGTTGTCCACCATCGCCGACGATTATTCTGTGTCGTGTGGGATGGACCCTCCTATCGCCCACACATGCAAAGCGACGGTTTAGCATGTCGTTGCACCAGTGAGGCTTTGCAATGGGGAACCACCTCCGTACCACTACATCGTCAACGGACGAGACTACAAAATGGGATACTATCTTGCCGATGGCATATATATATCCTCAGTGGGCTGCAGATGTGGATACCATATCCGAACCACATGGCAGAAAACAAAAGCACTTCGCAACAATGCAGGAAGCAACTAGGAAGGATGTGGGGAGGGCATTCGGAGTGTTGCAAGCGCGTTGGGGAATTGTTCGTGGGGCTGCAATGATGTGGGAATTAGAAAATTCATGGCAGCTGATGACATGTTGTGTTATTTTGCATGATATGATCGTCGAGGATGAGGGTGATGGTATAGCTCAAACCAATGATTTTGAAACACCTGGAGAACAAGTTGAAATCCCGGAAGATCAAGATGCAGTTCAGCTTATGAACTTTCTGCAGATGCATCAGAATCTCCGAGATCATCACGTGCACGCGCAACTACTCAATGATCTGATGGACTATATGTAGACCCACAATGGAAATCAAAGAGCAGATGATTGATTGTGCACTTCAAATAAATTTGATGTAACACTACTAATGTTCGGTACCAACATTTGTTATTTACGTGTGACATTTAGTTTGTGTTATTGACGTGCATGGTTTTGCATGGATTTAAGAGTCCGGATATGAGATATGAGGATGCAGGGAGCGAAATATGAGGGGACGTCCAGATGCATCCGCGGGTGTATAAGGGGCCGGATTTGCCCAATCCGGTTGTAGATGCTCTTATGGCCTCACACAAAATTCAACATGAGGCCACTCCCTCACTACATTCAAAGCATATCAATTCTCATTTTCAATGGCTACTCGAATAACACAATACTCTTTATTTGCAATGGTTGTCTGGCCTTCATTTGATAGATAATTTTAGGAAGTAACGTACTTACATGTGGTTGGAAACTTGCTCCTTGGCGTAGCTTCGCTGGTACTTTAGTGAGTTCTTTTTTGTATGTTCTAAGCATGTATATATGAGTGTGAGTGTGCCAATATTTGTATCACTTTCTTACTATCACACACTGGTTACGGCAAAACTAGTTAGTTCCATATCGGAAGAGTTAAAAGACGCTAGGCAACCTGCCGTTCCGATGGCATCCCTCGCGCGCGCCGTTTTTTACCGCGGGATGGAGTTACTCGAGTGGCAACAATGCTTTTTTTTGGCCGCTGGCGTCTGGTCAGCCATCGGTTTTCTTTTACGTTCGTGGTTGCTTGAAGAGTCAGATGGCGGGTGGGCCTTGTTACATGTTCCATCGACAGAACGAGGTGGGTTTCGCCTCGTTTCGGTGCAATTGGATTAGCAACGGAGATGAAAATATCTCCCTCGTCAGCCCCTCTCACGCCCACCTCGATTTCTTCCACTCCCCCGTGACCCCCACAGCCGCCTCACTCCTGCCACCACCGTCGCGCCAGGGCCTTGCCACGCCCTCACCAGCCACCGGCGACCTAACAGTCTTTGTTCTCCGCCTCATCGCCATGGCCACCTTGAGCTTGGGCCGAGGAGCGGCTCGGCAGGACGAGGGGGCAGCAGCCAGCCGCGCCTCGTCCGTGTCACATGGTGGCCCAGATGTGACCGGCCCGTGCTCTGCCTCGACGAGCGTGGCCTCGGCAGGAGGAGCTCGAGCCGAGGAGCGCGGCCTCGATCCGGACTCAGTAGGAGGAGGGGAGCAGCAGCCGGCCATGCGGTGTTGGCCGTAGAGGAGGAAGGAGATGATGTGTGTTGAAATATATTGCCCCCCTCCCTCCATCAGTTCGGACTTTTGGATGAGTTGGCTGGAGCATGAATTCAATATGGTATCCGAGCCAAGAGGTCGACCTCTTGGCTCGGATACCATATTGAATTCATGCTCCAGCCAACTCATCCAAAAGTCCGAACTGACCTCTTGGCTCGGATACCATATTGAATTCATGCTCCAGCCAACTCATCCAAAAGTCCGAACTGATGGAGGGAGGGGGGCAATATATTTCAACACTCCCCCTCACGTTTAGGCTATTTTAGTCCTTAGACGTGGGATCGATGTAGGCCGCATAATCGTTTATTTTTAATACTGCGTTGGCAGGGTCTTGAACTTAAGACCTCTTGGCTCGGATACCATATTGAATTCATGCTCCAGCCAACTCATCCAAAAGTCCGAACTGATGGAGGGAGGCGGACAATATATTTCAACACTCCCCCTCACGTCTAGGCTATTTAAGTCCTTAAACGTGGGATCGATGTAGGCCGCAGAATCGTTTATTTTTAATACTGCGTTGGCAGGGTCTTGAACTCAAGACCTCTTGGCTCTGATACCATATTGAATTCATGCTCCAGCCAACTCATCCAAAAGTCCGAACTGATGGAGGGAGGTGGGCAATATATTTCAACAATGTGGCTAGGGTTCGGCTACCCTCGTCATCGATCTCCTTGATCTCTCGGCTGCTGTCCAGTTAAGAGCAAGTATGTTCTCTTGCTGAAGCATTGTTTGGATTATAGTTACTTCTCTGTTTCTGTCAATATCTACATATATGTATTTCTACTTTTTATACTGTCAAACTCTTATCTTTTGACATGGATCCATTAAGAACATTAAATAGACCACCCAGTGCATGTAAAATATTGTCCAATGCCTTCAATTATGCCATGATGTATTCATGCAAGGTGATGTTATAACCATGTCTAGAGAAGATCGCAGACAAATTTCTTAAGCACTATTGCGTTCACTATGCCCTCCACTGGCATGTCAGCATTGATTTTATCTTTCTAAGTTCACAAGAATTATAATTTACTATTTAGACAGTGAAAGTGCTTCGAAGGTTTGATTTTTTTGAAGATCCCCATATGTGTTTCTGCAACTTACAAGGTGTTGTACACCTTGCAATATTATCTTAGAAGACCTGATCACATTCACAAAGATGAGTTCGTAGTCATTACAATATTTCTCAGTTTCTTTTTTTCTTAATATTCCCTTGTTTTCTGAAGTTGTATTACTATGTAATTTTAGGCTATGTATTTTTGGCGCACTCCTATTTTGGAAACGAAGCAGTAGCCAGTGATGTGTGATGTTTCAAGAAGAACTGAAATTAGCAAACAACTCTCTACGAAAGAATAATAATGAACATGACTTCAAAAACTTGGAGATGTTATACTGGAATTATTGCAAATCTCTGGAGATGTTTCCTAAAGAGCACAAGCATAGTAGATTTATTGAACTCAGATAACGACATGCAACAATACAGAGATATATTAATTAGCTGTTGTTCATAGCTCTAGCAATTCAGATAACCACTGAGAACCTTTTTTTTTTGTCAAAATTTGTCGAAAAAGTGCAGAAATTTTAATTTTGACTATGTTCTCAACGTGGTGGACTAAATGGGTTGAAACTTCCCCAGATTGCTACACTTTGTATGGTCGATGATCTGTGAAAATTTCAAAAAATTCCGAGAACTTTTTTTGCGTCAAAATTTGTCATAAAAGTTCAGAAATTTTAAATTTGACGATGCTCTTAACAGTTCTTTGCTGTAGGAAAAAAATCTTTTCTTTTACTTGTCCTTTCAACAGTTCTTGTGTATGGAAGGTTCTTTGCTCGTACTCAAATACTACTCTGAAACAGGGAAGAAGGAAAAGGCTACTCTTCTGATCTTGAGAAAACAGTTTCAGAGAAGCTAGCAGATGCAGAAGAATCTGTGAAGTTGAAGCAGGTCTGTTCAGCACCCTGCATCGTTACCTGAACCGCCTTTCTGGCCTTGTAACTATACCGCTTTAACAAAGTTCGACGTGTATCGGTACCATGTAATTCTAGGAATTTTTAGGCTGATGGAAATACAGAGTTCGACGTGCATCGGTATCTTTACACCTTTGCTTCCATAGTTTTGCCGTACTAAACTTCTCTAATATACACCAACCAGAGCTTAGTCTTAGATATTTTTTTTAGTTTAAAATTGTTCAGATTGATTACTCCACCATTAAAATGCTGTTTATAGAGGCAAAATGCTTGTATATATATATATATATATGACTGGTTGATACAAAATCTGGACAGTTACGTCAGACCTTTTATCTTGGCATTTGCCTTTCATGAATCTACTAAAGGTTTTTTTTACCTGATGATCTTCTGTGCATCAGCTATGATTATTCAGGTTATAGGGCCTCTACAGGAAAAGCAATAATCTGAATTCTTTGCTTAAATTTGCCATTCTGAATTCCTAAGTAATTATAACAACTCAAGTATATCCATATAGTTAGATATCACATTAGATTTTCTTCTTAATTGGATTTTATACCATGTAAAGTAGGTTGTCTTCGATTTGCTGTTGTGCTAGGCATGAACAGAATGGCTTCCTCTTCCTGCGAACCACACTGATGTTGGCTTCTGGTTACTGCTGTAATGGGTTATTACTATGGACAAATACGCCAACATTCATTAGGAGTACGGTTTCTTGAGGCTATGTCTCTGCTACAGTTATGACTGAAATGAGTGAACAAATACACTAAAAGGCATCTATATACATCCGATGTAGAAAAGAGCTAGAACATCTTATAATAGTGAACGGAGGGAGTATTATTCAAAGACACATGACGTGCTCAAGCAGTCTCTAAAAGGAGAAGATCATAGAAAGATACAAAGAAAAACTTGAAAGATAGGGACATACTCCCTCCGTCCGAAAATACTTGCCATAGAAATGGATGTATCTAGACATATTTTAGTTCCAGATAGATTCATTTCTTTTAATTTTGATGACAAGTAATTCCAGACGGAGGGAGTATATTCTTACTGGATGTAGTAGTTTATTACAGGGGACAACAAATATACTCCAGGATCAAGACATTTGATATCCGAACTGCTGAGCTCTACAACTTCTGGATCATCTCTGCTTGACGGAACTAAAGAAAATCTCACTGCCATGAACGGATGGTCTTCAAAACGATGCACAGTGTTCACCTTGATGGATAATAAATTTTTGACTCGTTCCTGATAATAAATTTTATCAGATAGTAAATCAAACTTTAGCTCAGTATGCATAACATAAAACACGATGATGGAGAAGCTCCTTACTTACCATTCCTCTGGCACCCCACAATCTACTCGTTCATCAGGTTGCACATCTTCGTCATCCAAGAGAACCACATCATCATTAACCTAGTAGGTAAAACAATATAATAATGTAGCTGTGTAAGGTCAAATTTGTATCTAAAAGTGGCATTATGATCAATCTACTATTGAAAGTACACTGTCCAAGAAATATCCTGGTTTTATTTCATGATGGCCGAACTTAAAGGACAGGCCCAGTGCTAGAATTAATTAGCATAGCCAAACTATTAATGGAAGTGTAGCAGTGTATGTAAATGGAGGAGGCTAGTTTTCTGCAGAAGTTGCTGCACTCACCACGATGGCATCCTAATTTAGGAGAGATGTTCACTGATTATCAACAACAACAAGATGTGCATGACATATACTATATACCTCTCCATAGTTTTTCTTTGTCGACTGAATGGGAGATGACTTCAGATGGTATCTCTGAGTACGTTCCGCCTCCGAATCAAAATCTGCAAAAAAAGGCACATTACACTTAAAGTTGGGCATAGCATGGTTATTTTCATTAGATGTTGAGCAAATTAGGCGGAACAGATTCAACAGTCGTCGTATTTTCATTAGACGTCCCGGTCCCAACCAAACTCATGCATTGCATTTCATCTCCCATGTACCCATGATTTCTCAATCCCTCTCGACATTGCTCGAGGTACAAGCCCGTAACTGAACATGCAGTAAGCAGCCAAATGAGAAGGAACACTTGGTGTCAGAACGAGGATCCCGATGGGAAGCACCGCCATCCTGCGGCTGCGAACAAACACACCATGTAAACAAATTGTGGGAGGGATAGAGGGGCCAATCAGATTCAGACAGGAGCGCACTATCGAACCTCCGCGCTGTTCGTATCGATCCCCCGGCGCAGCGCCTCCGCCTCGAGCAGCGTGAGCAGGCGTCTGCGGCCGTCCCTCTTCTCCGGCGCGATGAGGCCTCCGAATGCGGGGTACGTGCTGCTGCGGGGGTACGCGATATCGGTCAGCACGTCCTCGTCCGACAAATCCGCGATGACCCGCCCCAGGATGTCGTTCGCTCTCGCCGAGAACTCCTCATCCCTCCCCTCCCGGCCTCCGAATGCGGGGTACGTGCTGCTGCGGGGGTACGCGATATCGGTCAGCACGTCCTCGTCCGACAAATCCGCGATGACCCGCCCCAGGATGTCGTTCGCTCTCGCCGAGAACTCCTCATCCCTCCCCTCCCGGCCCCGCGCCTCCACCTCGAGCAGCGGGAGCAGGCGTCTGCGGCGGTCCCTCTTCTCCCGCGCGATGAGGCCTTGGAACCCCTCGCCGCCGCCGGAGCCGAGGGAGGAGCGGGCGGACGCATTCCCCTTCCCGGGCGCCGAGGGATGGGAGGCGAAGCAGACGTCGCCGTAGCAGTCGGGGCAGGAGGGGAACGCCTCTATCCAGTTGATGTCGATGCCGTCCTTCTTCGCCGTCACTCCCATCGTCACCCGCGGCGGAGGAAATGCTGATTGGGACGTTGTGGGGAGAGGGAATTTTGGGGTTTGAGGTTTGGTTCTGGCGTGGTCTAAATCTATTAATACTAGTATTAACTAACTATTAAAGGGGATCTGTTGGGGATGATGAGGAGAAACCGGGAAATTCCAGTGGAGCGAGGTCAGAGTGGAGAGGATATAGGGATATTTGTTTCGAGCGCCCGAGTTTGCCGTCGACCCCGCGGAGCGAGGCTGTTATTTTTTTGAAATTGCCCACCGAGGCTGTTGGATCGCCGCCCGGCTAGCCTGTGCAGTTGCCCGGGCTCGCTAGCTGCGCTACATGCAGGATGACACTATCAAAACACGGAAAATATTCCTCACATGGTAGTTTACCCGGGGTCTATAGCTCCTGTGCGACACCTTTGAGGTGAATTGGAAGGAGTGCGACGTCTTTCGTCCGAATTGCCTTGGTGCGACACTTTTTAGCGAGAAAATAGCCCAGACACGACATGGCCCTTAATCTGAACTGATGCCCTCATTAGCTGTTAGGGGCTGGACCCACAACTTATCCACGTAAGCGCGGGACCCACCACTTGTCCACTGAGCGCGGGACCCACCACTTGTCCACTGAGCGCGGGACCCATCTCTTCGCATCTAGAAGAGACGGCCGCCCCCGTCAAAAAAAAAAAAAAAAAAAAAAGAGACGACCGCCTGTGCCCGTCCGCCCGCCGCCGCCCATTGCTTCCCCTTTCCCCATTCTTCCTCTCCTCCGGCGACCTAGTGCAAATGTCCACCTCCTCCGCCACGCACTCAAAATGGCGTCGGTATGGTCCAGTGCCGCTCACAAGGTGCCCTGACTGCCCACGCCCAGAGCCTCTGAAACGGTTGGTCACTAGGACTGATGATAATGGAAATCTTGGGCGGGAATTTGTGAAGTGCTTGAGCAAAACAATGGCAGGAAGTGATGGCAAGGTTAGATCTCAGTTCCTAGCCCGTTCTTTCACTGCCGTTTGCTCCGATTTCTCCATATTTTGTTTTTTTTCCTCGAATTTGGAATTTAGGGTTCATATTGTTGTTTTCAGATCCTGAAGAAATGCACCCATTTCGAGTGGATGGATGAATATGTTGAGAGGATTCAGTTCGAGGGCTACATTGATTCGAGCGGGGCCGCAACCTGGGAGCTCAATTTGGGCGGGGTGCTGCAGATGGAGAATTTGGGGAGCTCGGACAGAGGGGCGGGCAGAGTCGTGCCGATGGCGAGGTATGCGCGCAATGCTGAACTGCACTTGGAGTCTGAACTGACCGGGGAACTGAAGAAGATCAAGAAAAATCTAATGGAGATGATCGATTTGCAGAAGCAAGCAAATTTCATGGCAGGGGGGTTCTATTGTTGTATCATTGCTCTGTTTTTGTTTTACTTGCTGTTCATCCGTCATTAGAGGGGGCATTTAGGTCTGTCAGGGCAGAGGATGCGATCTGTGCGTCATGCCAAGTTCATGTAATTGAATCGAAGCAGAAATATTCAGTGTTCATGCTCTGTTCTTGTTCTTCAGTTAACAGAGTGCACACCCCCCAAATTCAGTTTCTAGAAAAAAAAAATCTTTGCTTGCCGAATAGATGTTGGGCCGTGAGAAAATAACCAGGCCCAAATAGAGACCAGCCCACCCGCGTAGGGGCACCATCCCTGTTTTATAGCATTGAGGCACCCATGTTTAGAAAAAAATGCTTCGACTAAAATAAAATGTTGCTTCGGCAAATAAACCTCTAACAAACATATACTTCTTTACTTGTTTTTACTTTGGCCAAATTTTTATGTCGAATAAATGTTGGGCCGTATGTATTGTAACTTATTTAATTTTGTTTTGCTTTACATTTTTGTTGCTTGTCCACTATTGTTTTGTGATTGTTTTCATGCATGTCTATGGTTCCATGAAACCCAAATTAAATGGGGATATATGAAAGCCTCAGAAATCATTTTTGGAAATGATCAAGTTAAAATTCGCTTCAAATATGTCCAAGAAAATGTTCCTGTTTTGCTCTGAAAATATTGTCTAGAGGTAAAATTCAAAGCAATATTTTTAGGAGCACAGAAATATTTATTTTGGGCATTTGAGTTAATCCAATAATTCAACCCAAAATAGATAAACTCAAGCACGACATTACAACTAACATAGATAAACTCAAGCACGACATACATAGTACCATTACAACTTATATAGATAGTTCAACCCAACACGACAATAATAAAACGGCACCCTAGATAAGATAAAACACCACCGGCTTGCTTGCTTGCTCCAAGGCCAACTCCTCCATGGCCAACTCCTCCAGGCGCCGTTCACTGCTCCTCCGGGGTGTTGTCGATGGGGTACGGCAGAGTGTGCATGCGCCCCGCGGTGGGGAAGATATTGGTGTAGTCCGTGAAGATGTTGTGGGTGGTGAAAGCGATGAACTCGCAGCCACACCAGAACACACGGCCGAGGAGGTAGAACGCGTCGAAGGAGTTGGTGAAGTGGGCAAGGATAGCAACCACAACCCCGTTGTGGATGACCTCCTCGACTCGGTACATCCTTGGAGATCCCCGGGGGAGGTGGCCGAAGCCGAGCGCAAGGAAGGCGTTGGTGAAATCCCTTGCGCCCCTCCATCTTGACATCGACCACACACGGAGTGTGTTCTCGACGTACACGTCGGCGGGGTAGAGCGTCTCCGGCATGGTGGGGGGAAAGCGGAAGGTTGGCCCAGTGTAGTTCATGGCTGCGGCGGCCTGGTTTTGGGGTTGTTTGTGGTGGTGAGAAGAGGATGCAGATGGGAGAGGATGGGTGAGGAGGAGGAAGATGATAGGTGGCTTTAATAGCCCTAGTGCGACGTCGTTTACACCGGGTGGAAGTAATGAGCGGGCGGTGTTGGGTGGCATCGGGGGAGGGGAGGGGTGTGTGTACATGTGTGTACACGCATGGGAAACCGAAAGCGGCATCAATAGCCAGGCTGCGACGTTTCAGCGCTGCACGCTCTGTGCCGTCGGTCGGGGTTCACGCCTGCTCGTTCTGTGCGTGTGCCGCCCGTGCATGCATGCGTCGACGGCTGTTTTGTTTTCCTCTCCCCTCGTAATGGCATGGGAAACGGGCAATGTGGCATCGAGCCAGCCTGTGTGTACACGCGCATGCAAGTGTGGCATCGTGGTAGTAGTGCCAACAGCCCGCGTAGCACACTGGCCATTAAAAACGCGTGGAGAGATGAGCTCGATGCCATGCATGCAGCGGCTAGCGATGGTCGGGCACCTAGAATAGCCAAGCAGCGACGTGAGGCGGGCAGCGCAGGGCTGCGCGCGCATGCGTGCATGCTTTTTAGGCCTGCTCAAATCGGGTCAGCGTGGTGTCCATCGGTCCAACGGGTGGGCCGCTTTAATTAAGCCCAACAATACATGGCAGGCCTGCTCAATCTCATCGAACGTAAAAAAAATGGGCTAAAATGACCAGCCAATGAAAGCGCAGCCCGCGGATCTGTGACGTGGCTCCCGATCCAGACCGTTGCTTCTGTTCACATCCATCCAATGGTCCAGGGTGCTGCGTGTTATAATATCCAGCATCTTCGAATCAGCCAATCAGAGTGCAGCCTGCGGATCGCTGACGTAGCCCTAGTGCCTGATCCAGACCGTCCATTCACAGCGATCCAATGGCCCAGAGGGGTGCGGGGTTTTGATGGGTTTTGAGGGGCTTTGAGGGGTTTTGAGAGGTTTTCGACGGTTAGGGTTGAGCATAACTAATTCAAAAAAAATCAAAAAAATATAAAACTTGTGCCGATCATCGTTTTATGTGACTAAGTATCTAGGAAAAATAAGAAACTTGGACTACAGATTTTTTCATGAAAAAACCTTCACAAAAGATGGCTACCAAGAACGAGGTTGTGGAGTATTCAAGAGAAGTGAGCAAGGGGTAAGTGTTAAACATGTCATAATTTATCGAAACGATCCAATCTCAGGACGGACTCTTATATACACACACTAGATGTCAAGTTTCCTTTTTTGGCTCATTTAGAGAAGGTCGAAAAAAAACTTGCTTACAAATGGGTCTGTTTTCCCTAGCTTTGGAGGGGTTTGGAGCTCATGTGGAGCACATTTTTCATGTCCAGAGTTTCACATAATAAAATTGCTCCGATTAATGAACTAACATGAATAATAGTCTCAAACTTGAATAGTATTACACAAATACATATCATATCAAAGTAATGGGTCTACCCCAAAGTAATACACAAGTTTTCAACAAATTTCAACAGCATAGTAGCAATACACAAGTTTCAACAAATTTTCACTTCTGCTTCCTCCTACCACTCAATTTCTTCTTCTTTTTACCAATGCTTGTTTTTTATTGTACAACACCCAGTTCACTCAAGCTCTTGATTTTCTTCACTGGACTGCCTGGAACAGCAGCTTTATTTCGCACCACAACAGGGGTTGGCAACACAACTTCCAATATAGGCTCAGCTGGCACCACATTAGATGGAATATCTTCAGTTGGCAACTCAACTTCCAACATAGGCTCAGCTTGCACAACATCAGCTGGAATATCTTCAGAGGTACCCATATCTTCAGAAGGCAACTCAACTTCCAACATAGGCTCAGCTTGCACAACATCAGCTGGAATATCTTCAGAGGTACCCATATCTTCAGTTGGCACCAGAACATCAAAATCTTGCTCATCTTGCAGCAGCACATCCAAGTCTTGCTCATTTTGCACCACACCATCCAAGTCTGGTTGAATGTGTATTGTTTCACCAAAACTTCTCTTTTTTCTATAGCCATTGCCTCTTGCCTTTTTCTTTGGCCAGCATTCTTCAACAACAAGGGGCTCACCTGCACGTTTCCTCCTAAAAAGATAAAGCATGTCAACTGGTTAGTAATTGAAAAATGCAACAAAATAGTAAACATGGCAAACATATGCCCATATACTTTGGCCTTTCAGGAGTGTAACAACATTTTGGAGATCCTTTTCGGTGCCCAAGTTCCTGGCACAGCTTGCATCTATTTTTGTTACCTTTTTGGGACCTTTTTGGCTTTCCATCCTTCTTTCCCTTGCCCTTTTTACTACTCCCACCTTTCTCAAACCATGCCTTGAATCTACTCTCTTTAGGCCTGCCAGCCTTTCTTTTTGTTAGGGGAGGACACATGGAAAATTCTATTTCCACTTCAGGCCACTGAGACTGGTCTGTAAGTGCTGGAATTGGAGTTGCATATGCAGCCTTGAATCTTGCTACTGAGTAATATTCGTGCAAATATGGGTGCATGTTTATCTTCGGTCGGGAGGCCAAGAAAAGTATAGCATGATCACATGGTTTCCCAGTGTGTTGCCACTCCAAACAAGTGCAATCATGCATTTCAGTGTTAACAACATGCCTTCTACCAGTTTTGGTATCTCTAACTTCAGCACCACAAACAGAAGATTTTTCAACAGATAAATGCGTAAGATTTCTGCTCCTGTTGACCACCTGTTGTACCACCGCAGGAAGCTTATCCCCTTATAGACAATCCCCAATCCTTCTTCTCAATTCCCACAAGCGCATGATCATGATCCTGATTTGGTCAACCATGTCATGCACAGGCAAATTTTTTAACTGCTTCACCTTGTTGTTAAAACTTTCTGCCAAGTTGTTGTTGATATGATCACACTTGATGGCAGTGTTAAATCCTGACCTATACCATAATAGAGAATGGTAGGTGTTCACCCATGGACCAAACTCAGGGCATGCTGTCATTATCTTACCAAGATGATATGAATGTGTCTGTTTAGTGTAAGATCTTGCTGCTGGCCACATGCGACCAAATTCTTCACCTCTGAATTTTTTGATCAAATTCATCCACATATGGCCGAAGCACTCCCTCTGCTCACAATGGGGGAAAACATTCTTCACTGCGTTTTCTAGCCCTTTGCATGCATCTGTGTGGACTGCCAAAGGTGACACTGGCCCTATGCATCTTTTCAACTGCATCATGAACCATGTCCACGAGACCTCTGTCTCTGACTGAAACAAGCCAATAGCAACAGGGAACATCCAGTTGTGTCCATCCAAAGCATTGCAAGCTGCCAATTGACCATTCCACTTGCCAGTCAAAAATGATGAGTCTATGCTCAAATATGGACGACAACCTGCCTTGAAGCCATCAATGCAAGGCTTTAAAGCCATAAAAAACTTAGAGAAAAGGACTCTTCCATCCTCTGTTACCTCGGTATCTATCTCCACAACACTGCCAGGTGACCTCTTCTCCACCTCTGCTTTGAAATTATATAGCATCCTAAAAGTATTTGCCCAGTCACCATATAATTGTTTCATTGCCCTTTGTTTTGCCTTCCACACCGTGTTATACTTCACCATAATGGGGTATCCCTTTTCCAAGTCTACTTTAAGTTTCTTTGGAGTAGTGTTTGGTTTCTTGGCTAAAATAGGAGTGATCTTTTCTGCAATCCAAAGTTGTGATGTCATGGTTGATACTCTCTGTGAACTTGTAATACAAGTATGTTGGTGTGGGATTTGATTCACCCTAATGGTACTTCCATCAGGTTGGCGTCTAGCAGATATGTACCACTTGCAAGGCTTGACACTTCCATCAAAACCTCTACATCTTGCATAAAACTTCTTTCTATCAGTCCACTTAGTCTTGGCATCAAACTCATGTTTGACTGCATAAGTCTTGAAACACATCCTAAACTCATCCATGTTTGGGAACAACTTTCCCACTGCAATAACAGGGTTTTCCTTGTCATACACATGTACCAACTCATCATCATGTGCATCATCTACATCATCTGCAGCATCTTCCATCAGCTGTCCATCCACATCTCCAGTTCTATCTCTAGTAGCATCAGTATCAGTAGGCATACTAGATTCACCATCCTTCTCCTCCTTATCTTCATCAGCTACTGGAATGCCAAAAATTTTGGCCATCTCAGTGTCATCCATTGGTGCAATGACTAAATCAGTTGGGTCATTTTATTCTACTGAATTCCAATCAACAGAAACAACCCTTGCAACACCATCAGAGCCCTCTTCTGCATCAACCCCCTCAGGTAATACTATCACTTCACCTGTACACATGGGCATTATCTGCCTCTCTGAAGCCCAATCATCATCTACCATCTGTGAAGCTAACTTTGAGGGCACATATCCAACCTTAGAATCTGATTTCAGATCAACAAGCTCTGCATGAAACATAGTCTGTTTGGTTGTCCAACCATCTTGTCGATCGATTTCATCAACCATCTCTTCACCATCCTCAATTCTCACATACTCTCCTTTCCAATTATCAAACCGTAACAATGCTACCTCTTGCTCCGGACCCCAAAAAATGCTCTCCCCAATTTTTTCCACCACATTCTTCACGGCCTTCTCTTCCATGCTCTGTAGATCTTGTGGATCAATCTCTGCAAAATCAATCTCCCACTTCACAATTGTATCTCTCTCTATGTCCCGCATGCTACCATCACCTAGCTTCGCCTTAGAAGGAAGAAATTCCACAGTGAATTCGAACGTCCGAGCACCACCACCCCTGTTTGTCAATGGCGGGGCAGTGTGAGGTGAGCTAGCGGAAGCAGACGAGGCACAAATCGCATAGGTTGGAAAGGATGTTGTTGTCTCTGGCAGCTCCATCGCGGTCAGCCCCCCTCCCCCCCACCCAAATCTGGCTCAAATCGACCAAAAACAGAGGGAAACAGAGGCGATGCGGTGAGATCTAACTCGACACACCCGAGGAGAACAGGACAGGGTTCCGGATTCACTCACCAGAGCCACCGCCGTCGCCGAGAATGAAAGCTCCGCCGCTGCTGTCACCCAGAACAAAAGCTCCGCCGCCGCCGCCGCCGGCTCACCGCCGGGAACGAAGAGGAGGGAGCAACACAGGTTCAGAAAGGGGTACCCGTTCGGACAGGCACGGGGAAACGTTTCACCTGATGCACTGACAAGTTTTTTTTTTTTAGAAACTGATGCACTGACAAGTGGGGCCCGTAACTAGATGCACTGCCAAGTAGGGCCCGCATGTCTTAAACATAACCTCACTCCCGTTGACGACCATTTCAATCGCCCGAGTGGGCCTTGGCTATTTGGGCTTCTGAAAACGTCTCGCGAGAGCCATTTTCGTCAACTACGTCCCATTCTTTCCAATTCACCTCAAAGGTGTCGCACAGGAGCTATAGACGCGTTTACCCGGGCAGTGGGCAGCTGGGCAAATAGGCTTCCATTTCCCCTCTAGTCCACACTACTAATTAACAAATTAATTAAGCACTAACAGGCTAATGGGCTACGAGTACCTACGTGAGACAAGCCTGCTTGTTTGGTTCGGTTGGTTTTTACTGGAGGTGAACTTGTCCCAAAAAAAAAATCTAGACGAACATGTCAAACAGTTCGATCGCTCCACCTCCCTGCGATCCCCGTTCGCTTAGCTTCTGTTCGAAACGGCGGCATCCTCGCTTAATTAGAGACAGTCAGACAGAAACATTCCGACAGTGGGTGGAGGCTGGCCTGGGAATGCGGCGGGCCGGACCAGAGCGCATCTATCCGAGATTTCGAGGAAGGACTTGCATCATCGGTTGCTTGTCCCGTCTTCGTAATTAGGTCAGATTAATAGGCTTATTTTGAGGTCACGACGAAGGAAATTGTTCATTGCGTATGATTACCACTTTATGAGGTTAGTCAGTTGTTTAGGGGTTTGTTTTAGATAGTTGATGTTAATTTCAAATAGTAAATTATTAAATTTGAGAGATCGGGAGGTTTTTTGGCACTGAAAATGTGGATGGTGTGCAATCGAAAACATAAGTAGAGCCACAACCACCATCTAATTTTGCCTCGTGATTTTCTTTAGCATATTATTGATATGCCATCTTTATTCTTGTAAGCTCTGTATTTCAATTATATTCGCAAATCACAATACTTAATTTATGTGAATTACAATTCCATTATTTATAGTAATTTGGATAGTTATATTTTCACCGGCAATATGACGAGTTTGGTTGCAGGCGTGGTTATATCACGTATGTTCTCGAGTCTCAACTTTATTTAGCCTATGAAGCTAAATAAATATATATTATATTATTTCAGTCTAAAATTACATTTCTATGATAGCTATGGTTATATTTTTCATACATCATTACTATGGATTTATGGTTTGAAAGTTTGATGCTATTTTATATGTTGTGTATCCGGACATCTGACTTTGGTTTCTAGATTACACACATAGGCTAAAATTTGCCCAGGCTCCACAAAAGTTCTGGCTCCGCCACTGATCGCCGGCCGGATTCTCATCTCTCTCTCCCTCACCCAGCGACGTGCACCTGGAGCAGCACACGGAAACTAAACCAGAGAATTTTGCGCCGCGTCATTGCTTACGGCTTTTCTTTTTTTCTCTTCTTATTTTTTCTACTTATAAGGTTTTGGGTTGGTGGTGAGTTCACTCACCCATCCACCCTTTCCTACATGTAGGACCGATCAAATAAAATAAAGTAACCGGTGGGACTTGGACCGGGGACCACACAGCGATCTTCACCTGACAAGCTTCGTCGCAACAAGCTTTCCCTTAAAAAAAAGACTTCCTCGCAGCTTTCTCCTCTTCCAAAATCGACAGTCTCGGAGCTTCTGTAAAATCGAAAGCGCTCCACCACCGTTATCCTTCCATGGACAGCAACGACGGCTGCTCCCCTAGAACAAACAACAACTCCATAGGTGAGGCTGGACATGAGCCAGAATCGGATTAGCCAGCCAAAAGCTCGCCATTGACACGCGGGTGCTACGGTGAGCCCCGATACGAGGCTCGTACCGACCAGCTCTCGTCCCCGAGATAGCTCGCCGATCCCGGTAGGCCCGGGATATGTCGATCGGCGTCAACGTGGGGAACGGGTGGTCATGGCGGAGCGTAGGGGACCGGGGAGGCGTGCTCGTGGATGTGGTCGTGCTCAAGGTTGTGAAGGAGAGAAGCACCACGGCGCGCGGTGGCTCTGGATGCGGGCGCGAAGCCGACCACGAGCAGCATGGGAGTTGGCTTCGTGCGTGCGCGCGCTAGGCGATGACGACATAGCCACACAGGTGGGCTCGGAGGGTGTGGGAAGCGAGATGCGTGTGTGCGCTGGGCGACGACAACTCGGAGGAGTGGACGGCCACTAGCGTCGGTGTAGTGAGGCGGGGTATGCGGCGGCAGTGCATGCATGGCGAGGAGTCGAGTAGAGGAAGGCGTCATCGGGGAGAGAATCATGACCGACGACGGCGCGGTGGATGAATCCGTGCGTGCAGCGTGCGTATGCTTGCGGCGACGGCACAGGGATCGCTGTTGCTAGGTCAAGCTACGCGCATAATTGGGCTGTTTTTTTTTGTGTCAAAGTGATTGGGCTGCTCTTATTATTTCCCTTAGTCAGGGCGAGCAAACGCGCACCTACAAATTTGCTGCTTGAATCTCAAAAAAGAAAAAAGAAAAAGAAAATTTGCTCGCTTCGGGAAGCTGGTAGCCGGTCGGCTGAGTTGAGCCTCAACCCATACAAGACAAACAAAATAAGGGAACAACATAAAGAAAGGAAAACTTAAAAATAAAGAATATTTTTTTGTAAAATATTATTAATTGTGAACATGCTCGTACAAGACAGAAAAATGTTCTTGAGTTCAAAAATATTAGTGGATTTTAAATTTTTCCATGAATTTAAAAAATAAACTACCATCGATTTAATAAAAGTTCAGAAATTTGTTCGTGAATTTAAAAAATGTTTGTGTATTCAAAAAATATTCTAAATTTCAACAAATGTTCCAAATTCAAAATAATATCCAAATTCAATACGATCCGTCAACAAATATTCATGAATTAAAAACATACTCATGATTTTTAAAAATTTCATGATAAAAATATTTGCGGTTTGTTATTAGAAAATTGCGAATCCAAATTATGTTTGCGAATTAAAAAAGTTCGCATAATTCAGACAAATGTACGTGAATTTGGAGAAGAAAATTTGGATTCGAAATATTTGATGGATCCATGTCCCTCAGAAGTCAAAAAACAGTATAATTTACACCCGAAGAACTATCAAAACCAGGTAAATGTCACGTTAAGCGGGTTTGCTTCAGATTAAGAGTCGTTTTGACTCAAATGCTCGGTCAAGCGCACGTGTCGATGAACGCCGACCTGATCAGATACTAGCTTCGACATTGGCGAGGAATACCATGACATTCATCATCACGTGCCTTTGACTAAGCATTTGAGTCAAAACCACTCTTGATCGCACGCAAAACCACTTAGGGAGACATTTATTCGGTTTTGACAGTTTTGAGTGTGTAAATTATATAATTTCAAACTTCAAGGGATGTGGATCCATCAAATAGGATTTGGGTTAAAACTATGCTTTCCTCTTCGAAAAATGCTCATGAAATTTGAAAATTTTCTGAAATTCAAAAAATGTTATGGACTCGTAAAAGTGTTGTGAATTTTAAGACAAGTTCATGAATTTGAAAAATATTCACGAATTAAAAAATATTCATGAAATGTTAAAATCTCCTCATTTTCAAAAAATGTTCGCGTATTAAAAAAAATGCTCATGAATTCGAAAAATATTTGCCAATTTTTAAAAAGGAAAAATAAATGAAAATAATAATTAGAAAGATGCACATACTCATAGACATTGGGGAGCAGAGGTCGTAGGTAGGCTGCGTGGAGGGTGAGCACCCTATCTATGGCGTCCTGCATATCGGCCTGGGTCACTGTCGTCGGCACGAGTTCTGCATGGAGGTCACACTTGAGCTCCCTCGACATCCTCATAGCGTTTCGCTTCTTCTCGGTGAGCTGGTGCAGGCCATAAGGACCACCACAGAGGCCTTGAGCACGACCACACTCGACGCATTGGACTATATAGATGAAAACGGGCTCCTCGAAAAAAAAAATTGCAATCATCAAATTTTGGTTCATTGACTCTTTCTGATGGCACGGTGAACATATATCATGCACTCTTGATGGAAACTTCTATGTGTGGACTAATAATCTTTACTTGTCACTTGACGCCTGGCGTTAGCCTTCTCTATGTCTTTTCTCTTTTTCTCGATGCATATTTTCTCTTCTTGTGTAACCTATGGTGACAAATGATGCGAAATATTATGTTGGACACCAAATCTTTGATACTTTATGAAACTCCACTTATTGTATCATCTACATATCCTCGGGTTCTTTTAACTACACACAAACATCATTTTGGTAGGATGCATCTTGGCTTATGTTAATTTTAAGTCCGCTCAAATCTATAAGCGTCACTTTAATAAGAATGTTGCTAATGGGACATACTCCCTCCGTAAAGAAATATAAGATCATCTAGATAACTAAGTAGTGATCTAAACGATCTTATATTTCATTACAGAGGTAGTATCATTTTAGATGGGATATAATAAGTGTGGAGAGATCTCAAATGTTGATTCAAACGTACTACAGTTTCAAACTTTGACATTACAAACATAGGACATGATAAAATGATGATGTAATATGCGACAAGAAGACATATCATTAATGTTTTTTGCATACCTTGCAAAGTAGAACATCGCTATGTATAATAGCATGAGTACAAATGCCCATAATACTAAGAAAACAAACAACCAATTCTTTTTTGTTTAACTTTAGAATATCTTTGTTGATTTTTTGGAGTAATCGAATGTGGTTTGACTACTTTTGGCTCTATTTTCATGTGGTCGCGTAGCGTAGCACAGGCATCTTACTAGTATTATTTATCTCTGGGAGCCAAGCTCACCCTTACATGCACTAGTAATCGTGCACGCGCAAATGCACGTATCTAAATAAGATTGATCCTTATTCCATTTTCATGGCGGTATGAATCTGACAAAGATAACATATATCTTTTATTTGAAATTGCTGAAGGAAAAAAAATTCTAGTTATCATACATGCAAACCACATACCTATCAACGCAAATAATGCAAAAACATATTTCAAGCTCAGGCAACTTATAATCTTTGTGTTATCTGAGCTAAGCTAAATCACTGAATTACTCCTTGCACATACAGATTTATACATATAATTCTTTAGTTTCCAGATTTTAAGAAAATAAGAAATTCTGCTACTATAGACTTATAGAGATCTTATTCAAAGATGACACCATTCAAATATATTCCAACAGATATTTTTACGGGAATATATTCATGCAACAACAAACATCAATATGGAACTCTTACTGTATTAGTATTTCAAATGACTTGCATAATTTCCACCAATGGCGGAGCTACAGCAAGGCCGGATCGGCCATGGCCCGACCAACATTTTGAATTTTGTACGCAATTATTTTTATGTTGGGTCATAGAACACCAACCCACACATTTCGAATTTTGTACGCAATTATTTTTACTGCTGGGTCATAGAACACCAACCCACAGGCTATTTATTTCATTTTGACCCGCCCAGAATTGAGCTTCAAGCTCCGCCACCGTGAATGCAAGTATGCAACACGAACTAGTACTCCTCGCACCTCAGCTGAAAATTTCAGTGTGCAGTCTTCAGGTTCAGGTACTTCCTCTCCTCTTATGATTGATGATTCTGTTCTGAATCTGGGTAATTCTGTTCTTCGAGGTGTTGAGCATGTGTATCTGTTCCAGTGGAATTAGCAAGCAAAGGTTTCTGAATATAGAGCAAGCAAAGGTTTCTGAATATACAAGGTTTCTGAATATGTCTTGACTCTTGAGCAAGCAAACGCGTCTGACATGGTTGCTCTTGCTTCAGGCACACTTGCACGTCGACTGTGCTCAGCCACCAGCAATAACTTGGCAGAGGAAATTCGATGATGAAGGCAAGAAGGTTTCTATGCTTAGCATGGCCACTGCTATCTTCATAATTGTAAGCAAGCATGTCAACATGGACTGGATTGCTTCTTTATGCAAATTTGGTATTCATCCATGTTCGTGAACGACACGCTGCGTGCAATGTTAAACACCTGTTCTTGAGCTTTTTCCTGCTGAATTTTGGTGCCTGTGGTGTCTGGAGTCTGAACGAATCTCCTGTAAACAATGACCTCGAGCACAAGCCTTATTTTTAGGAGAAGAGGGCATCGTCGTGGTTCCATTAGAAATGAAGCCACAACATTCAGCACATGAGCGTTAAACACGCGAGGAAAGCGAAGTACCAACAGCCAGCAGAAGTATGGCATAGATTACAAAAGCTCTGAAAAAACTACACACTCTGCAACACATGAGCAGCCACAAGCCCTTTATTCTTTAGTTGCAATCAGGTGACTGAAATTAGTTGGTCTCTGACATACTCCGTGTTTGTTTGCGCGGTTTGGTTAGTCTAAAATATTTAGTTCTTGTTGTCCTGACACGTGAGAGTTTTGTTGACTTTGCTGCTTTCTCTGAACCTGAATACGATCTTCCTATATCTTACGCCAACACTTTTACTACTCCCGCACAAAGTATTGTTGTCTTGTATGTGTCATAAAACTTCAGTGTCTAGGAGTAGCTAGGAGTACTCCATGACAATATAGCTAGGAGTAGCTAGAGTGTTCATGGATCAGCCGTCAGTTAAAATTGTAAATTAAGCTTGATCTGCTCTTAGTCACTTGTCAGGTAAGTTCGGCTGTGGTTGGAGCTTCAGCCGGTTAGGTTAGGTCAGCTCTAAATTTCTACCAGTAGAAACAACAATTCTTGCTCCTTTTTTCATGTAAGATCAATCATCATGGGACGAGATCGTGTAGTTTGCTTACTTTATTGGTTTGCTTTGTGTTGTTAATTCCAAGAAAGAAGACGAAAGGTGTGCTGCAAAACGGTGTTGTCGCTTGCAAATCTTTGTTTCTGACTGCTCTTTGCTTGCAAATCTTTGTTTGTGACTACTCCTTGAGTACTCCACTGATACATAATCTTTGTTTTCAGTACTAAATGAAAGTAGTCCAAACTTTGGCATCTGTTCTCTCTTGTTGTAAATTTGAATTTTATCTCAGGGAAGGGAATAAAGGGAGACTTCTTCTCATGATTACATCAACTACTGATCTTTGACATGTTTCCTCACTAAACTAAGAACACTGAGAATCAGCTAAAAAATTCTAGAATTGATATTGATCTTATGTGCACATTTTTCCTAGAATCAGGGCAGAGGAGCAGCAGCACCACCACGACGGGCAGAGGAGGAGCAGCATCACGGGCATGGGCAGAGGAGCAGCAACAGCATGGGCAGAGCTCCACCGGCGACGCGCCGCAGGGCAGCACAACGGGCACTGGCGGCAGGGTAGAAGGTCGAGCGCTCCTGGTCAAGGCGATCGAGATCCAGGCGCACACGGGAGCTCGAGGAGGACGAGCTCCACCGGATCTTGGCGGCAAGTTCCGGCGACGCTCGTACTGGATCACGGCGCGAGAGGATCGTGGGGGCGCAGGTCCTTGGCGGCGGCGGCGGCGGCGGCGGAGCAGTTCCTGGACGGCGGCGGCAGAGTAGGTCCTGGGCGGCGCGTGCCCCTGGCCAGGCGCGGGCGACGGGCGGAGGGACCTGTCTGAAACAATTTTGCAAGTACGAGGATGTTTTCTGCAAAATTACAATTGAACTGCACTCTGGACAATAATTTTCGAGTTAATTGCAAGAAGATAACACTCTTCAGCACCATGTAACGAGTCAGTACCACAGTTCGTGCATGTCACAGTTCAGTACCAATATGCGGCCTAATCGTTGCAAAAAAGACTGACAGGCGTATAACCACGTATTGACCGCGTATCTGACAGCGCGGCCCCACTTGTCAGGCGCCACGCTGGCCAATAAGCGCGTGCCGGTGTGCTGACTAGGATGAGGTGGGCGCGGTCGGTCTTAGCGGGCTCGGTCGAACCGAGCCGGACCCCCCGGCCACTCTAGTGTCTCCTCCTCGTCAAACTCTCTCCCTTCCCCATCCGATTCGCCGTCGTCCGCCGCGACCGGCCCCACCGACGTCGCCGTCGTCGTCGCGCCATGGTGTACGAGAACGAGAGCAGCAACGACTACTCCAGCCTGCTGTACATCAGCTCCTTCGACGACGGCATGTAGTACCAGGTGATACGTCTCCAACGTACGTATCTATAATTTTTGATTATTCCATGCTGATATATTGTCATTCTAGGATATTTTTGGGTCATTATTTACCAATTTATACTATTTTTGAGCACTAACCTATTGACCCAGTGCCCAGCGCCAGTTGCTGTTTTCTTCTTGTTTTTTACTTTGCAGATTTCCTTTACCAAACAAAGTCCAATTGCCACGAAACTTTGTGACAATTTTTTCTGGACCAATACAAGACCTAGAAGCTTTGGGAGATGGTCGGGAGCCGCACAAGGGCCCCACAATCCATCAGGGCGCACCCCATGGGGGGCGCCCTGTTGGAGTGTGCCCCCCTGGGTGGCTCTCCCGACCTCGTTCTCTAGCCTATAAATTCTCTAAAATCCCAGAAACTCTAAAGAGAGTCCCAAAAATTTTCCGCCGCCGCAAGTCTCTGTTTCGCCGCGATCCCATCTGGAGCTCCGTTCCGACACCCTGTCGGAGGGGGGATTGATTACGGAGGGCCTCTACATCAACCTTGCTGCCCTCGTGATGATGTGTGAGTAGTTCACCACGAACCTACAGGTCCATATCTAGTACCTAGATGGCAATCTCTCTCTCTTATGATCTTCAATACAATGATCATCGCATCTTCGCTTTGATCTATCCGATGTAATCCTTTTGTGCGGTGTGTTTGTTGGGATCCAATGAATTGTGGGTTTATGTTTAGATTATTCATGAAAAGTATTTGAGATATTTCTGAATTATATTATGTCTCTTAATTGCATGATCATTATAGCTTCGTAATTCTCTCCAGTCTATTGAAATAGTTTGGCCAACTAGATTGATATTTCTTCGGTGAGGGAGGTGCGTTGTGGTAGGTTCAACCGGACCAGTTTCTATATCCCAGTGACAGAAAGGGAGAAGATACGTCTTGTGTTGCTGCTACTAAGGATAAAACGATGGAGTTTATTCATATTGTTTGAGTATTCTTTGTCTACGTCATGTCATTGTTCTCCAAGCATTACTCTGTTTGCCATGAACTTAATACGTAGAGAGGTAAGCATAGAAGCGCTCTTGAAGTGGAGTAATAGTAATAGGTGCAGGTACGAGTTGACCTATTTGCTTATGGACGTGATGCCTATATACACATGATCATTGTCGTGAACATCGCATAACTATCCGCTTTTCTATCAATTGCCCAACAGTAATTTGTTACCCACCGTACGTTGCCTATATGAGAGATGCCGCTAGGGAACGCTATGCCCCCCGGTCTATTCACTTATATATATTCGCAAACGCTATTGCTACCTTGCTGCCTTTATTTACCTTTTATTTTATTTTGTAATTTGTATTTATCAACAATTATCTACACAACTCATTTGCTTGCAAATAACGAGATCAAGGGGATTGACAACCCTCTTGCCCGCGTTGGGAGCAAGTTGTTTGTTCTTTTGTGTGCAGCCGCTGAAGACGGTTGAGGATTGATATTCCTATTGGTTCGATAAACCTTGGTTACATAACTAAGGTAAATACTTACACATCTTGTGCTACAACTACCTGTTCCTCTTCACGGAAAACCCAACGCAGATCACAAGTATCAGGAAGGATTTTTGGCACCGTTGCCGGGGAATATCATCATCAACTATCAAGTAGCTTCTCACAAATTTTCATTCACTTGTTTACCTTTTTATTTGCTGTTATATTTAGTTTGTCTCATAAAAATCAAAAATACAAAAATATTTATCTTTGCTTGTTTCTACTTTGCTTGTTGCTTGTCACTATGTCTAGTTCTGCTTATGTTTACGTTGCTCCCGAGAATGAAGTGTTTAATTTTAAACAAAGGGGAGGAGAGAATTTAAAATATGCTTGGTATACGATCTTCAATGCTCAAAATAATTATATTCGTAAGCAATCCACTACTACCTTGCTTCGCAATTTTTATGCGGGTGTGACAACTTGGTATAGATTTGTCCTTGACACCATTACCGGTGGTAATTTCTTGATGTGTCACACCTTGGATGCTTATAATGCTATTGAGAATCTTGTAAGATCACCTCCCATTATTATTAATGGAACCATTTTGACATTGGAAGATGTTATGCGGAGGTTAGACGCTATAGAAAATAAAATAGCCACTAAAGAACAAATTGAGGAGTTGGATAAAAAGGCTCGTAACCATATTACTCAATTTGGATCTAAGATAGGAACCACTTTGAAAGAGCTAAAAGGTAAACAAACAACATTTAATGAAAAGATAGAACTAGGTTTTAGTAGAATTGATAAGATGGAGGAGGTCATTGATAAAATGGGCTCCACTTTTTCACCTTCTAAAACTAAACCTAACACACCTCAAGGGGGTAGTTTCAAGACTATGTATGTTCCTAAAAATAATAGTGTTTCACCTATCAAAAGAAATGAGGATCTTAAGATGATTCGTGTGCACACCGACTTTATAGATATCATAAAAGGTCCCATTATCAAGACTCCTAATTTACCTAAGAAGCATGCTTGTGTTATTGAGGAGCTTGATGTCAAAGATGACAACACTTGAAACTATGCATTATGCCTAGCTAGGGGCATAAAACAATAGCACTTGTTGGGAGGCAACCCAATAGTTATCTTACTTTTTGTTTTTAATTTTCTGTTTGGTTGTGGTAACATGATTATTGCCTCTGTAATGATTGTGTTTGTATGTTTTAATCAGTGTTTGTGCCAAGTAAAGCCTTTGGGATGACTTGTATGATGAGTAGAATTGATAGGGTGCAAAAACAGAAACTTTTGTGTTAGGTATATGCAATTTAATTTCTTACTGGAACGTGATAAAATCCTGAAATTTTTACACGGTATTGGAATACAAATTCTTCAGGTTGTCCTAATGTTTTAGAATTTTTAGAGTTACAGAATTATACATGTCTACAGATCTTTACAGACTATTCTGTTTTAGACCGATTCGGTTTTACTTGCATAGTTTTGCTTGTTTTGATTATGCTATGGGTTATATAAGGGGGTATAAGCTATGGAGAAGTTAGAACACAGTACCTATTATGCAATATTAAATTTGAATCAATTTATAACAGTACCTAAAGTATTGGATATGTTGCTTATACTAACGGATCTCACGAGGTTTAGTTGAGTTTTGTGTGATTGAAGTTTTCAAGTTTTTGGTGTTATCACGATGGACAAAGGAATAAGGAGTGGCAAGAGCCTAAGATTGGGGATGCGCAAGGCACCCCAAGGTAATATTCTAAGGAAGACTCAAGCATCTAAGCTTGGGTATGCCCCAGAAGACATCCCCTCTTTCGTCTCAATCCATCGGTATGTCACTTGAAGCTATATTTTTATTCATCACATGATATGAGTTTTGCTTGGAGCGTCGTTTGCCTTTGTTTGATTTTACTTTCAGTTTGCCACAATCATTGTTTGCTGGACACACCAATTTAAGAGACACACACCTTCACCATAATTTGATAGAATACTCTATGTGCTTCACTTATATCTTTTGAGCCTGGCAGTTGCTCTAGTACTTCACTTATATCTTTTTGAGCATGGTGGCATGTATATTTTATAGAAATAGTTTTACTCTCGATCTTCACTTATATTTGTTTGAGAGTTAACAAATAGTGATGGTAATTTGCATGGGTCATAAGACCAGTCCAAAAATGTTAGGTATCCAATGAGTGATAATCAAAACCATCATGTAGCACATATAGAGAATGAGGATTGATAATATTGATGTAGTAATCTGAAAAGGTGTGAGTTCAAAAATTTTAATTTGTAGAAGTGTCGATATTCAGAGAGGTTAATTTCTTATTTTTCTAAAAATTAAAGAGGCATGGTGATGATGTGTGAGCATTTCTATTCCTCGTTGAAATCCTAGTGTTGTTTCGGGTCGAAAGCGCGCGATGGTTAACTCCTCGGGGCATGCAGGGAGTGCTTTGATTTGTGATAAAACTAATAAAACTTTGCCATAAGTATATGAGTTCTTTATGACTAATGTGAAACCATGGACATACGCAATCACACTTCCTCATATTTGCTAGCCTCCTCGGTACCGTGCATAGCCCATTCTCACCTCGAGGATCGGTGCAACTTTCGCCGGTGCATCCAAACCCCCTGACTAAGAATGATATGCTCTTTCACTGATATGTCTCCAACGTATCTATAATTTTTGATTGTTCCATGCTGTTATATTATCATTCTTGGATGTTTTACAATCATTTTATAGCAACTTTATATCATTTTTTGGGACTAACCTATTGACATAGTGCCAAGTGCCAGTTGCTGTTTTTTGCTTGTTTTTTACTTTGCAGAATATCAGTACCAAACGGAGTCCAATCGCGATGAAACTTTTTGGAGATTTTTTATGGACCACAAGAATACCATAGGACCAAAGAAGTGCCCGAGAGGGGGCCCAGGCGGCCCACAAGACACCTGGGCACGCCAGAGGCCCCTGGCGTGCCCAGATGGGCTGTGGCCGCCTCGGGAGTCCCCTCCACCGCCTCTCAGCTCTATAAATACCAAAATATTCCAGAAACCCTAGAGGAGTCGACGAAAAACACATCCAGCCGCCGCAAGTTCCAGAACCTCGAGATCCAATGTAACACCATCACGGACGGGTTCATCATCCTCATTGGTGCCTCTCCGATGATGCGTGAGTAGTCCGCCATAGACCTGCGGGTCCGTAGGCAGTATCTAGATGGCTTTTGATGTAATGACTTTTGCGGTCTCTTGGAGATCTATTTGATGTAATGACTTTTGCGGTGTGTTTGTTGGGATCCGATAAATTTTGAGTTCATAATCAGTTTCTATCCATGAATATTATTTGAGTCGTCTTTGATCTCTTATATGCATGATTACTTATAGCCTCGTAATTCTTCTTCGAATCTTTGGTTTAGTTAGAACAACTAGATCGATTTTTCTTGCCACGGGAAGAGGTGCTTTGTCATGGGTTCGATCTTGCGGTGTCCTTTCCTAGTGACAGATGGGGCAGCAAGGCACGCATGTATCGTTGCTATTAAGGTTAACAAGATGGGTTCTATTCCTACATTGTCTACATCATGTCATCGTTCTTATTGCATTACTCTGTTTCTTCATGGAACTTAATACACTAGATGCATGCTGGATAGCGGTCGATGTGTGGAGTAATAGTAGTAGATGCAGGCAGGAGTCGGTCTACTAATCTTGGACGTGATGCCTATATAATGATCATTGCCTTGCATATCGTCATGATTATTTGATCTTCTATCAATTTCCAAACAGTAATTTTTTACCCACCGTGTGCTATACTCATGAGAGAAGCCACTAGTGAAACCTACGGCCCCCTGGTCTAGTTTTCCAACATATTGCTTTCCGATCTATCTTTTTTCCGCTTTTGTTTTCAGATCTATTATTCCAAAAACCCAAAAATACTTTGCTGCACTTTTTATTTGCCTCTTTTATTTTGTGTTCTTGAGCGATCTATCAATCCAATCTATTACAACCTAACCTATCTTTTTACCGTAGAGAGATTGACAACCTCTCTTACGCGTCGGGTTGCAAGTATTTGTTCTTTGTGTGCAGGTACCGTTTACATAGTGTTGCGTGGTTCTCCTACTGGTTCGATAACCTTGGTCTCAGCACTGAGGGAAATACCTACTGTAGTTGTGCTGCATCATCCCTTCCTCTTTGGGGAAATACCGACGCATCTTAGCCGCATCAAAAGGAATTTCTGGCGCCGTTGCCAAGGAGACATCATCAACATCTATCAGGTTCCTAATCACAAATCTCATCTCCTTGCAATTGAATTATTTGCCATTTGCCTCTTGTTTTCCTCTCCCCCACTTCACAATTTTGCCGTTTTATTCGCCCTCTTTTTCGTTTGCCTTTTTCTCGTCAGATCTCTTGTTTGCTTGCAATCTTGTTTGCGTAGTCATGATGACTCAAGAGAATACCAAGTTGTGTGATTTTTCCAATACCAATAATAATGATTTTATTAGTTCTCCGATTGATCCTCCCGCCACTAGTGCGGAGTCTTGTGATATTAATGCCGCTTTATTGAATCTTGTCATGAAAGATCAATTTTACGGTACTCCTAATGAGGATGCCGCGTCCTATCTAAACACATCCGTAGAATTGTGTGATATGCAAAAGAAAAAAATGTGGACAATGATATAGTGAAGTTGAAATTATTTCCTTTCTCCTTGAGTGATAGTGCGAAAATTTGGTTTTCTTCTTTGCCTCGCAATAGTATCGATTCTTGAAATAAGTGCAAAGATGCTTTTATCACTAAGTATTTTTCGCCCGCGAAAATTATTTTCCTTAGAACTCAGATCATGAATTTTAAGCAACTTGATCATGAACATGTTGCACAATCTTGGGAAAGAATGAAATTGATGCTAAGAAATTGTCCTACTCATGGTTTAAATCTTTGGATGATCATACAAAAAATTTATGCGGGATTGAATTTTGTCTCTAGAAATCTTTTAGATTCCGCCGCGGGTGGTACTTTTATGGAAATTACTTTGGATGAAGCTACTAAATTGCTAGATAATATTATGGCAAATTATTCACAATGGCATACTGAAAGAGCACCTACTGGCAAAAAGGTTAATTCGGTTGAAGAAATTAATACTTTCAGTCAAAAAGTTGATGCTCTTATGAAGTTGGTTGCTAGTAAAAATGCTCGTATTGATCTTAATGATGTGCCTTTGTCTACTTTGATTGAGCAAGATAGTGATTCCATAGATATTAATTTCATCTCGCGAAACAATTTATTCTATTATCTACTAAAAGGAAAATACGGATCAAAAATAAGGAAATATGCTAGAAAATCCCACAATAATCAGAAACATCTGGCCTTTTGTTTTCTACACCAGAAAATTACAACCGCTAGATTTAACTTAAAGTTAAATAAATTACCCACCAATGCCATCCTATCCCGTAAAAAGAACATGTCCTTCCTAAATTCTCCCGTAGAGCACAACTTTTTTTGAGGGAATGTTAAAACACAAGCCCAGGGAAGATCTATCCCCTCTAGCACGGCCACATGGTTCTGTTCCTCTGCCTCCACACCGTTGCTACCGTGGGCGACCATGTAGCCGCAGCCAGAGCCGCAGTACTATGATGGCACCATCTTCCACATGGGCGGCGCCGCCACACTGCTCCTGTCGGTGGCCATCAACACGAGTACGGAGAGGCCTCGACGTTATTGGAAGGCATCGACGGGCAACGACGACTACATGCGGCCGCCCTAATATGAATCAGATAGGGTTAGTTATATCAACACATCTACAAATTGATTTCTCCTCCAACCTGTATTAGTTCTCCCTTCCTGACATGCCTCTGAATCTGACAATTGGTTAGCTTATGTTTTCTTTTATTGTGAGCAGACGATCCAGAAAACCAGTCCCTGCCAAGCGTGCCTATCCCTGTGTGCATGGACCGATCCTTCCACCTCTTGCTGTTGCCTGCTGTCAGGCATCCTTCTGTTCCCGCAGCCATCGCTTTCCTCACCCTAATACTGGTCCGTGACTGATTCACCCCTTCATTACTAGCAACCAACTTTTACATGGGCTCTAAACTCAATTTACTGCAACCCGTAGGTACCATGCTTCCTCTTGATAGAGTTATTGAATCACCGGGTGGACCTTTTCCTGTTTGTGCATTCAGCAGGAAGCAGAAAAATAGAGCGAACGAACGACATTCTAGGCGTTTACTCGCCCATATGAGCCATATGGTGTGGCAGGACTGGCCAATGAGAAGATACAGGGAGATAAAAAAACAGTTCCCTCGCTATTTTTATCAGTTCAATGACTACTTTGGAGTTTGGACAGTAGTGGAAGCACCACTGACCAAACTTTTGTTCTTGCTTCTCTACTAGGCTGCTACGGATTGCCGAAAGAACATATTCACAAAGTGATACTTGCAAGCAGCGCACGGCAGTCAGGGGAATTCAATGGACCTTCCAGCGCACGATCAAGTATATTATTAATTTAAGTCTAGCAATTTATTTGCTTGTGTCCAGTAATTTAAAGATTGAACATTGATGCAGCGTACTTTCTTATGTGTCAACAGAATTTCAAATGAAAAAAAGGATGAACGCCATCACCTGACTAATACAGGTGACTTGCATCGTAATTTACAGCGGTACCCTTCAACGGATGCTAGCACAATTGCCTCCACGGTGAGCATATTTATATTGTTTTTGGCAATGAGAGTTGTAGGGATAGATTTGTGGAACGATCTAACAAATGATGGCTCATAAAAATGGCGGGGGCTGTACCAATCAAGTGAGGGATAATCAAGGTATTGATGTTGCTAAACTAACTGTAATACCTAATGGTACTATAGATGTTAGATTTATTTTGAACAGTCGACATCTACATCATATTATTTGTTCACGGATATATTTAAAATCATGTCATGTAGGTTTTCACTTAATATTTGGCCCATATTTTTATTTCCAAGTTTAATTGTGCGTTACACTGGCAACTTAGCAAGGTACCTCACCATTTTCCCTTTTCTAATTGTTGTTTTTATACTGTTATGTAGTGATAAATGTATCCGAATCACACAAGTATAAATCAGTTTGGTAAAGTAATCTAACTTATATATTTGTTATTTTCAGGCCACCCCCCATTTTTGATCTAGGATCACCACTAACCACATGTGTCAGGCCTCCTCTGGATTGTCGATGTGCTACATTACAAGATGGATTTGCACCAGTGTGGTAGTTGCTTATTATTTTGTTCTATTGAAGTGATAATAATGTACTATTATAACAGATATGTTACGTTCAGATCAATGCTCAGCTGCATACCTATTTAGGTACGTCCGTATGCACTGGATTTTGTACTTCTATAGGCCGTACAAGCAATATGAAAAGGAGCTTATGTGTTCTCAAGAACTAGCACTAAAAAGGCACCGTCTCTTTTTTATGCACCAAGTGTGCTCTTTATGTATGCGTGTACATCTGATCCAATAAATATGGATTTAATGATTTTAATCATTCCATAAATTATTGTATTTTGTAACCAAAGCGACGAGGCTCTACATGTTAGTTTTGATGGCCCATAGAAGGGACTTAAAAGACCACAAGTAAACTATTGGTATATTTAAAAGTATTAGTTGTGGAAAAATTAATAATTATGTAACAAAGCTTTAACGGGCAACCTAAAGATACCACTCTATGTTTTCTATCTGTAATTGTACAAATGTATCCAACTTTGTGGAATTTTATATTGGATTCTTTTAGGAAATTGTTGGTGGTTATACTAGCTAATATGGTGTCCTTTGCCACGGTTAAAATATACATATGCCATTGCGATATACACAAACTGTTTCACACCTCAATTAAGCTTTCATGCTCATGTGATTTCTGCCTAAGCCGACATCATGCCTATCATTCGTTGGGAGGGGAATTCTAAAATAAGAACAAATTTGTTAACAAATGAAGTGTATGAATAATCCAATATATCATGATAAAATTTACTTAATTGATTATATAATCAATATATATATAGGTGGTATTTTTTAAGTACAGTTCGGAAGGCAACTATCATATCTTCATGTCAAAAACCGATATAAATTGGGAATTGTTCAAAAAAGTTGTCATGTCTAGAGGATATCTTAATTGGCCATTCCCATACTAGAATTCCTCAACATTTTGATCATCAAGCACAACTTTGAGTATCGCCTAAATCATCCAGTCGCAACGGCCAAGAAGGAAGATATTAATAAGAATGAAGATTCTTAGTTAAGCGCATCTATCAACATCATTCCCACTTCTTCAGTCCTTCTCATTATGTACGGTTGTCTGCTCGATAGTTTTTGATCTTAGGAAATGGCTTAGCTTGGTCGAACAATATGTATTATGCTATCCTAATTCTGAATTGGAATGTTGTACTTTCACAAAATGAGAATCTATCATCATGAATTTCTTTTGGATAAAGATGTTAATTCTGAGAATTATTAATTGAATAATAATATCTTCAAGTTCCACTTGGGTTCACATTAAAGATGTTGCTTCTTATGGTACATATTTATAGTATTCTAGCCCGCACATTGGGCGGGCCACTTTTCTAGTTTTAATAACAATGCTTATAGAGGTAATTTTAATCCTAGGCCTTTTCCTGGAAATTCCTCTAATAATTATGGTAATTCCTATGGTAGTTCATCTTACAATAATAATAGGAACCCCTCTGATCTTGAGAGTAATATTAAAGAATTTATCAATGCGCAAAAGGTTTTCAATACTACGATAGAAGAAAAGTTGAATAAGATTGACGATATGTCTAGAAGCATTGATGGAATTTCTCATGATGTAGAAACTCTCAAGTTGAAAGCTTTTACACCAAAGATTGATGAATCAATTAATGCTTTATATGTTTCTATGGATGAAAGTAAGAAAAGAACCGCTATGCTTAGAGCCAAAAGGGAATTTTTAGAAAAAACGTTTTCTAGCGATTTCTTTCATAAAAATGATGAAGATCTTAAAGTTATTGGTGTTTCTTCTATTTATTCCTTGTTTAGTAATATTAATATTGATGATGAAGGGACTGAAGAAGAGTCAACTTTAGTTAGAAGGCGTCCAATAATTTGGAGGGTGAAAATCTTGATTTTTTTTTGATGAAAGTGGGTTTGAAGAGGTCAAAACTTTAACTAGTGACGTGCCCACTATTTTGGATTGCAAAGACTTTAATTATGATAGTTGATATTTGATTGAATGTATTTCTTTGCTGCAATCCGTGTTAAATTCACCCCATGCTTATGAACAAAATAAAGCTTTTACTAAACATATTGTTGATGCCATGATGAAACCTTTTGAAGAAAAGTTGGAATTAGAGATTTCAATCCCTAGAAAATTACATGATGAGTGGGAACCTACCATTAAAGTCAAGACTAAAAATTATGAGTGTTTTGCTTTATGTGATTTGGGTGCTAGTGTTTCCACAATTCCGAAATCTCTATGTGATGTGCTTGGTCTTTCCAATATTGAAGAATGTTCTCTTAATTTGCACTTGGCGGATTCTATTATTAAAAAGCCTTGGGGAAGAATTAATGATGTTCTTATTCTTGTAAATAGGAACTATGTGCCTATAGATTTTATTCTTCTTGGTATTGATTGCAATCCGTCTTTTCCTATTATACTTGGTAGCCGTTTCTACGCACTATAGGTGTCGTGATTGATATGAAGGAAGGCTATATTAAATTTCAATTTCCACTAAGGAAGGGTATAGAACACTTCCCTAGAACAAGAATTAAGCCACCATATGAATCAATCATGAGAGCATCCTATGGAGCAAAAACTAAAGATGACAATACTTGAATCTATGCCTTATGCCTAGCTAGGTGCGTAAAACGATAGCGCTTGTTGGGAGGCAACCTAATGAATAAAATTTATTTTATGTTTTTTCTTTCTGTTTTTGAGTGTTGACACAATTATGCTACTGTTATGATGGTGTTTTTATGTTTTAATTAGTGTTTGTGCCAAGTAAAGTCTTTAGGATGATTCATAAGATGAGTAGAAACAATGCTGAATCTGAATCAGAAACTTTGACTCCAGTGCGTGAATTTCATATTTTACTGGAGCGTGATAATGAGCTGAAATTTTAACACAGTATTTCTATAAAAAATCTTTACGTTTTAATAATATTTCAGAATTTTTAGAGTTCCAGAAGTACGTATAGAGTACAGATTACTACAGACTGTTCTGTTCCTGACAGATTCTGTTTTTGTTGGATTGTGTGCTTGTTTTGATGAATCTATGGTTTGTATTGAAGGGTATAAGCCATGGTAAAGTTATAATACAGTAGGTATAATGCAATAATAAAATATGAATGGGTTTGCAACAGTACTTAGAGTGGTGATTTGCTTTATTATACTAATGGATCTCGCGAAGATTTTGTTGAGTTTTCTGTGATTGAAGTTTACAAGTTTTGGGTGAGATCACGATGGATGAAGGAATAAGGAGTGAAAAGAGCCTAAGATTGGGGATGCCCATGGCACCCCAAGATAATATCCAAAGATAAACAAGCAACTAAGCTTGGGGATGCCCCGAGTGGCATCCCCTCTTTCTTCTAACGACCATCGGTATTTTACTTGGAACAATATTTTTATTCGTCACATATCATGAGTTTTGCTTGGAGGGTCTTGTATTATTTGAGTCTTTGCTTGATTTGTTTTTTAGTTTGTCACAAGTATCCTTTCTGGACACACCTATTTTGAGAGAGCCAAATTATGCTATGATTTGTTAGAATTGCTCTATATGCTTCACTTAAATTTTTTTGAGCTATGGAATTGCTCTAGTGCTTCACTTATATATTTTTGAGCACGGTGTGTTTTAAGGTTTTGAAGAAATACTCTCATGCTTCACTTATATTAATTCGAGAGTTAGTAAACTTTGAAGAAATTCTCTCTTGCTTCACTTATACTATTTTGAGAGATAAAAATTTTATGCTCATGTTCTTCACTTAAATTTATTTGAGCTTGTCAAAAGCAATGGCCATATTTGAAACTAGTCCCAAAGTGATATATATTCAAGAGAGATATAATAAAAACTTTCATGAAGATCATTGGACAAATTAAACTTGATTCCTTGTAATAGTTTTGAGACATGATGATAGTAATATGTGAGTCATGTTAGCGAGTAATTATGCTTTAGTAAGAATATTGGTGTTAAGGTTTGTGATTCCCTATGCAAGCACGAAAGTCAATAGTTATGCAATGAAATTACATCCTACTTATCGTGCATTATTCGGTGTTAGTTATGCTCAATGCCCATTTATGTGAATTTTCGTTTCTTGGTTGGTTGCTTCTCAATCTATTTGCTAGCCTCCACTTGTACTAAGTAGAAATACTACTTGTGCATCCAAAATCCTTAAACCCAGTTTTGCCATATGAGTCCACCATACCTACCTATATGCGGTATTTCCTTGCCGTTCTAAGCAAATTTGCATGTGCCATCTCTAATTTTCAAAATAAATTTTCTTTTTGTGTGTTTGTACCGCTCATGAAACAGTTGGGGGTATCCAATATTTTTCCATGCTAGATATGTTATTCTCAAGATGAGTGTTTATTCACTTGTCATTGCATGAGAGTACGGCGGTAATAGGGATGCCCAGTCCCGAAATGAAAAAGAAATTTACTTTATGTTGTCAAATAATAAATTCCTTGGAAAGTGTTGGTATGGAAGGCAACCGTGGATACGACTAGCCATGGATTGTGATAGAATGGTGGAAAAAGGAATAAACTTTATTTTATGTTTGGGAATCGCCTATGATGTATCTAGCATGGAAAGTATTGCGAAATTCTTTGTCGTCTTTATGGCATGCCACCCAAAATATTTTCTCTCTCAATTTAAGTTTTGAGCTCTGGCACCTCTACAAATCCCTACTTCCCTCTGCGAAGGGCCTATCTATTTACTTTATGCAATTTTTATTTTTAACTTGAGTCTCCATCTTCTCTTATAAAGCACCAACTAGGGGGCACTATGATCATACTTGTGCATTGGGTGTAGTTAATATTTGAGTGTGTTTCATGAATGGATCAATGATTGAGCATGATGGGCTAGGGATAACTTTCTTAAGTATTGATATTTTGAAAGACATAGTGGCTTGTTAGTATGCTCGAGTATTGAAGTCTTCATGTCAAAACTAGACTATTGCTTTGAACCATCTATAAGTCCAAATGTCCATGCTACAAAAAAAAGAGTATGTGATGAACATGTTAGGCAGCATTCCACATCAAAAAATTTGTTTTTATCATTTACCTACTCAAGGACGAGTAGGAATTAAGCTTGGGGATGCTGATACGTCTCCAACGTATCTATAATTTTTGATTGTTCCATACTGTTATATTATCATTCTTGGATGTTTTACAATCATTTTATAGCAACTTTATATCATTTTTGGGACCAACCTATTGACATAGTGCCAAGTGCCAGTTGCTGGTTTTTGCTTGTTTTTTACTTTGCAGAATATCAGTACCAAACGGAGTCCAGTCACAATGAAACTTTTTGGAGATTTTTTATGGACCAGGAGAATACCAGAGGACCAAAGAAGTGCCCGAGAGGGGGCCTAGGCGGCCCACAAGACACCTGTGTCGGTGTCAAAACCGGCGGATCTCGGGTAGGGGGTCCCGAGCTGTGAGACTAGAATCGATGGTAACAGGAGACGAAGGAGACGATGTTTACCCAGGTTCGGGCCCTCCTATGGAGGTAATAACCTACGTCCTGCTTGATTATATTGATGGTATAAGGGTTACAGAGTTGATCTACCCCGAGATCGAATGGTCCCGAACTATCCTCCAACGCCAAGGGTCCTAGCTCCAGTTGCTTCATATGATTAGAGTCTTCGGCTTGCGAGGCGAGTTCCTTTCTCCAAATAGTGATCGGCCGAGTTTAGTTCGGCCTCCGACGACGTGTAGTTTTCCCGATCATGGATCGTCCGAACACCAAGAATAACTCGGCCCTAAAGGCCAAACGTCAAGGAGTAAATAATGCTCCCTGACAACCTTTCAGATGAAAGGTCATGGCCCACCACGATCACCGAACCAGTCGTAATAACTCGATTCGTGGTTCGAGGCCGTTTTCACCAGCACGATCCATCAATGCACAGATCGTGCTCCGTTTTACACAGGATATTTTTAATCATGCGCGTATAATGGCAAGCACGTCTTGGGAAGCGGAGGGATTCACGGCGCAGTGAAGGGAGGCTAACCGACGACAAGCCCAATAAAAAGGGAAAGAAAACCCCAAGGCTTAACCGCACTTCCCATTCGCATCCCCGCTTCCCCAATCTCCTGAGCCTCCGGAGCCCAGATCTAGGTTTTCCACCCTTCCTCCTCCGAGCTCAGCCATGGCCGGCTCAGGCTCCAACGGCAAGTGGGAGGCTTCCACGGTCACAGACCAGGACATCCGGGATCTCAAGGACGCCGGCTACCTCCCTGCCAACATCTTCCACCGCGCCCCGGAGGAGGGCCAGGTGATCCCCACCCCCAAACCAGGCGAGAGGGTGGTTTTCATTCCTCACTTCATCCGAGGACTGAGCTTCCCGCTCCACCCCTTCGTTAGGGGCCTCATGTTCTTCTACGGACTCAACTTCCACGACCTCCCGCCGAACTCCTTCATGCATATATTGGCCTTTATCATCGTCTACGAGGCCTTCTTGCGAATCGAACCACACTTCGGACTATGGCTCAAGATATTCAATATCAAGACGAAGTGTCTCGCAGGCGAACACGCAGACTGCGACGGGGCGGTCATCACCAAGCTTCCCCGCGCAGGATGGCCATCCGGCACCTTCATCGACACCATCAAGACTTGGCAAAAAGAGTGGTTTTACATCACCGAGCCAAGGGAGGAGGGCGGAACTGTTCCTGCCGAATTCAGATCCGGTCCCCCGACCAGATTGACCTCATGGGTCCGAAAGGGCCTCGACTGGGGGTCGAATAGAGAGGTGGGAGACCTGTAGAGGCGCATCGCCTCCATGATCAAGGACAAAACCGAGCTGACCAACGTGGTCCAGATTATGCTCCGGCGGCGCATCCTCCCCTGCCAGCGCCGGGGCTCTCCCATGTGGACTTATCGGCTTGACGATGAGCCTACGATTCGTCGGCTCTTCTTCACCACTCGGGAGAAGCTATGGAAGGCATTGTTCAAGGCGTAGGAGAACTGGCCAGCCGAGAAGGAGGACCAGGGCCTACACGCCGATAAACCCCCTTCCCAGGTATAATATAATTTCGCTTGATCGACTTCGTTTTCCTGAAGAAAATCTAAGCACTTTTTGATCACTTCTGCAGGAATGGTTGAGCAAGGCCACGGGCATCAAATGCCCGGCTCCACAGCCCGAAGACCCTAGGTCCCAGCTGCTGTCGGAGATGCTTGTCGTGGCGCCCTACAAGGCGCCAGAGAGGAAGGAGAAGAAGAAGAAACTAGGCCGAGAAGGCCTGCGCATCAGGGACCAGCCGGAGGCTGTGTCCGAGGAAACCCATGCCTCCTCGAATCACGAGGAGGAGCACGAGGGTGAGGGGGAAGGCGATTCCCCCCTCGCAAGAAAGAGGGCGGCGTCATCGGACGCCACAGAGGAGGTACCTCCTCCCGCCCTGAAGAAAGCGCGTCGGACACAGTCAATTCTGTCTGACGACAGTCCGGACTCGGATACCGAGTCTGATGACTTCGAGAAGGTTCCACGAAGGAGCCTCAGGGTCAAGCCCCCAGCTCGAAGGTAAAGATCCGAAGACTTCCCGAGCTATTAGCGCTAAGTCTTGAATGTTATTAACATGTGAGCGCCTATTTACTTGCAGCCCACCACGTGTTCTCCCCACCGATCAAGTCTCGGACGGGGAGACCCCGCCCGCCGAGCTAGCGGAGAGCGGGACCGCGTTGCACCCCTCTCCTCCGGGCACCGCGAAGGATGCCGTGGAGGTGTCATTCCAACAGGCTCCTTTGGAGGCGGACACCAGAGGTGGGGGTGACGACGTCATGGTCGAGGCTAACGCCTCGGCCGCCGAAGACCGGGGGGAAAAGCCCCTCCCGGATACTAAGGAGACCGGACGAGGGGATGTCCAGTCCCTTCCGAAGTCGTCTCCGGAGTGCACCATGCCTCCGGAGGCGCCGGTTCAATCCCCGGTTGAAGGTCGGGTTAACCGAACTCCACCGGCGCCACCGACCAATGGGTGGCCGGCTATGTGGGAGGCTCTGTCAAGCGCCTCCATCTCCGAGGAGCACCGCACCCTTATGGGTGCGGTTTTACAAAGCATTCAGTCCGTTGATAGCGGACTGAAGGAGGCCTCCACGGGTCTCCTGACGGGCTTCCAGGTAAGCCACGTAATGTTTTGTTAATTTACTATTTTTGTGCTATCGTTATATATATAGCAGCCCCCGAGCCCTAGGTGAGTTTGAAAAAACTCTCCTGGGGGTCAACCATAGACCATTAACCGGACAATGCATGAGACAATATTTGTTCGGAATATTCCAAAAGCCCTTAAGCGGACCGAACATGTGATCATGTTTATGATAGTTTGGAGGTTTGAATCCATTTATCCTGATAGTGGTTTGTTATGTGTAGGCTTCGTCATCGGCGGCGGCTGTTAATGCCGCCGAGCTAGGCGAGCTAAATCGGAAGCTCAAGAGCTCCGAAGATGAGCTCGACGCTCTGAATAAGAGATTCGACGAGGCGCAAGGTAAGCCGGATTCTAATATCCGAATTCTTTATTACCGTACCGTCGACGCAGTATTTTTATATGTTTGATGCTTACGCAGCCTCGGCGAAGGAAATTGAGAAGCTCAAAGCCGAGCTTCAGGAGGCGAAATAGGAGGCCGCGAGCGAGAAGGCGGCGGCTGAACTAGCGGCTGCCATGCTCTCCGATTTAAAAGCCACCGACGCCAAACATGCGGCTCGGGTGGAGGAAATCCAGCAGGAGCTCAAAGACGCCGGTCAAAAGTGCGAGGACCTCGAACAGAAAGGCAAGGAGCAGGCCGCCGAACTATCCACTTTGAAATCCGATCTCAAGAAGGAGCGGGTGGATAGGCGGTTTTTTGAAGAGCAAGTCAGCCAGGTCAAGGCTATCACGGATGGTAAGCCGTATTTATTGCAGTGTGTCTTCGGGGATAGCAAGTTCGCATTGCATACCCAAGTGTGGCGTTCCTCAGGCGTCTGCTCGGACCTCCAGAAGAGCACAGCGGACGCGAACCAGTTCTATGCTTCGCGGGGAGAGGGAGATGAAGCTCGGCTGTTTTGGGCGCAATTTGAACCCTCCGAGCGCTCTCCTCTCCTCGTTGAGCAGCTGAAGCAGCTAATGGAGCTACACCGGATGGCGGAGCCGGCCATGAAGGATCTCTCCATCCGGCTATGGCCCGATGAGCCGTTGCCGAGTAGCTACTTCGGCCTGGTGCAGAAGCTGAGCAACGCCTCGCCTCGGATCGACGCACTAAGGCGGTCCTCCTGTATCGAGGGAGCTCGGATGGCCTTCGCAAGGGCCAAGGTGCACTGGCCGGGTCTTGATCCGACGAAGATAGCCACTGCTCCGCCGCCCCCTGGAAAAGAGCATAGGTGCCCTGAGCGATACTTCTCCGTAGTTATGGAGGGTGCTCGGGCGATAGAGGCTCAATGTTCGAGAGAAAACATTTATGAGTAAATGCGTTGTAATATGTCCGAAGACCTTTTGACGCGCTTATATTTAAGATGCATGGTTTATCATGTCTTTCGTGTTTTGCATCCTTTATAACTCCTGTGTGGCCGTTGAAACTGAAAGTTGCGAGTCGTCGGCTTCAGCCCCCATGTAGATACTACGCGGGGTGTCTCTGCCGACGCACTGTGACCCTTAGCCGAGCTATCGGTACCCGAAGGCGGTAGTGTGGGGCGGACAAGGCAATCGGACCATAGTGCTTTATTGCTTTCACTTAGCCGTAGGGGCGCGAGAAAGGAGTGCGAGGGGCTGATGACCAGCCCCCAGGGGTTTGTGATGCTCGGATGAACCGCGGCCAAAGCCGATATCACATGGTTTGTACGAATACCAAACCCATCGCATGACACGGAATAACCTCTAACGAGGTTTATTTAAGCTCGGATTCGCAGACCGGTTCTCGCATACTATGACATTCAGTTTTCGGCTTTCTCCGCTGAGGTGCTTGACCAGGCTAGCCGGAAACACAATCGCAGCGGTTCTCCCTTTGCCCTTTTAGCCGAACGAGTGGAACATTAAGGGGCAAACACAGGAGCCGGGCAACCCAACTATTGACCCAAGACATAGTTCGGAACCAATGCATATAAAGCGGAATTCCAAGACGCCGAACGCAAAATCAGTTGTGCTTAGGGCCATTTTTTAAGTTCGAGCCCCCGGTCTATTAGCCGGTTGCATCGTAAAATATACCAAACAGGTTCGCAAGAAGAGGGGGGAAAATAGAGAGTGTGCAAAAAAAAGACAGCGAAGCGATCATTGATACGTCTCCAACGTATCTATAATTTATGAAGTATTCATGCCATATTTACATTAATTCTATATGATTTTGGTATGATTTTATTAGAACTAACCCGGACTGACGCCGTTTTCAGCAGAGCTACCGTGGTGTTGTTTTTGTGCAGAAATAAAAGTTCTCGGAATGGGTTGAAAATTTATGGAGAATTTTTTTGGAAAATATAAAAAATACTAGAGCAAAAAGCTGGGCCAGGAAGTGACCGAGGAGGCCACAAGCCTGGGGGGCGCCCCCCTAGGGCGCGCCCCCCTGGCTTGTGGACTCCTCGGGCACCGCCTTGACGTGAGACTGACGCCAAAAATTCCTATAAATACTAAAACCCCCAGAAAGAAACCTAGATCGGGAGTTCCGCTGCCGCAAGCCTCCAGAGCCACGAAAAACCAATCGGGAGCCCGTTCCGGCACCCTGCCGGAGTGGGAAACCATCACCGGAGGCCATCTTCATCATCCCGGCGGTCTCCATGACGAGGAGGGAGTAGCTCACCCTCGGGGCTGAGGGTATGTACCAGTAGCTATGTGTTTGATCTCTCTCTCTCGTGTTCTTGAGATGACACGATCTTGATGTACCGCGAGCTTTATTAATATAGATGAATCATATGGAGTTTTCCCTTCTCTATCTTCTTGTGATGAATTGAGCTTTCCCTTTAAAGTTTTCTTATCGGATTGAATCTTTAAGGATTTGAACACTTGATGTATGTCTTGCGATGGGATATCCGTGGTGACAATGGGATGTTCTATTGATCCACTTGATGTATGTTTTGGTGATCAACTTGCGGGTTCCGTGACCTTGGGAATCTATGCATAGGGGTTGGTACATGTTTTCGTCTTGACTCTCCGGTAGAAACTTTGGGGCACTCTTCAAAGTTCTTTGTGTTGGATTGAACATGATGAATCTGAAGTTGTGTGATGCATATTGTATAATCAAGCCCATGGGTACTTGTGGTGACATTGGAGTATCTAGGTGACATTAGGGTTTTGGTTGATGTGTATCTTAAGGTGTTATTTTAGTACGAACTCTAGGGCTGTTCGTGACACTTATAGGGATAGCTCATAAGATTGATCAGAAAAGATAACTTTGAGGTGGTTTCGTACCCTACAATAATTTCTTCGTTTGTTCTCCGCTATTTGTGACTTTGGAGTGAACTCTTTGTCGCACGTGAGTGATTTACATATGATTCAACTATGTTAGTATTGTTGAGAGAACTTGCACTAGTGAAAGTATGAACCCTAGGCCTTGTTTCCAAGCATTGCAATACCGTTTTTGCTCACTTTTGTTACTTGCTACCTTGCTGTTTTATATTTTCAGACCACAAAAACCTATATCTACCATACATATTGCACTTGTATCACCATCTCTTCGCCGAACTAGTGCACCTATACAATTTACCATTGTATTGGGTGTGTTGGGGACACAAGAGACTCTTTGTTATTTGGTTGCAGGGTTGTTTGAGAGAGACCATCTTCATCCTACGCCTCCCACGGATTGATAAACCTTAGGTCATCCACTTGAGGGAAATTTGCTACTGTCCAAAAAAACTCTGCGCTTGGAGGCCCAACACGTGTCTACAAGAAGAAGGTTGCGTAGTAGACATCAAGCTCTTTTCTGGCGCCGTTGGCGGGGAGGCTAGGTAAGCGGCACTCACATCCCGTCAATGAAGCTCTTTTCTGGAGCCGTTGCCGGGGAGGTGATTGCTTGAAGGTATATCTTTAGATCTTGCAATTGAATCTTTTAGTTTCTTGTTTTATTACTAGTTTGGTTTTATAAAAGAAAACTACAAAAAAATGGAATTGAGGTTGCCTCATATGCTTCATCTTTTTAATGTCTTTCGTGAAAATGATGGAAAGGAAGATTGTGCTCAAGTGTTAGAAGAAGAAGTTATTAAAATGTTTGGCACTAAACCTTTGAGTGATGAGCATGATTGCAATGTTGTTAGTATGAATTCTCTGAATATTCATAATGCTAATGATATACAAAGCCACAAGCTTGGGGATGCTATGTTTGATGAATATGATATTTTTACTCCCCCAAGATTTGATGAGCAAAACTATTATGATGATGGCATGCATCCTATCTATGATGATTATTGTGATGACACATATGCTATAAAGAGTGATAGTAATCATGAAACTTTTCATCATGATTTTAATTTTCAATTGGATTATGCTTCACATGATAGTTATTTTGTTGAGTTTGCTCCCACTATTATGAATGAGAAGAAAATTGCTTATGTGGAGAGTGAAAAAAATTCTATGCTTGTGGATCATGAAGATAATGCTTTATGTGCTGGTTATATTGTGAAATTCCTTCATGATGGTACAGAAAATAATTATGAGGGAGGAACATATGCTTGTAGGAATTGCAATAATATCAAGTTTCCTCTCTATGTGTTCAAAGTTTTGAAGTTATGCTTGTTTTGCCTTCCTATGCTAGTTGATTCTTGCTCCCATAAATTGTTTCCTCACAAAATCCCTATGCATATGAAGTGGGTTAGACTTAAATGTGCTTGTCATGAGATTCATGATGCTCTCTTGCATGTTTCAATTACTATTTTTTTTGTGAGCATCATTGAAATCATCATGCCTAGCTAAAAGGCATTAAAGAAAATTGCTTGTTGGGAGGCAACCCAACACTTTTACTTTCTCTTTTTGTGTGTCCACATGATTAAGCTACTGTATAATCATTTTTTATAGCTTTTGTTTCAATAAAGTGCCAAGTAAAGCCTTTGGGATAGTGTGGATGATAGTTGACTTGATTCTGTGCAAAAACATAAACTTTTTCTCTCAGTCCAGGAATTTTGTAAATTCACTGGAATGTTCTTTTGATCTGAATTTTTTACACATGATTTATATACAAATTTCCAAGATTGTCCTAAGTTTTCAGAATTTTTAGAGACAGGGAAGTATGGTTACACTACATATCTTCACAGACTGTTCTGTTTTTGACAGATTCTGTTTTGCATGCATAGTTTACTTGTTTTAGTGTTTCTATAGCTTATATTGAGTGATATAAATTATGGGAATGATATAATACAGTAGGTATCATGTGGGAACAATTCTGAATCTTGTCTTGACAGTACCTAAGTGAATTATGTTTATTTATTATACTAACCCATCTCACGAAGATCCGTTAAGTCTTATGTGATTGAAGTTTTCAAGTTTTGGGTGAGACACCGATATGAAAAGAATAAGGAGTGACAAGAACCTAAGCTTGGGGATGCCCAAGGCACCCCCAAGGTAATATCCAAGGAAGACTCAAGCGCCTAAGTTTGGGGATGCCCCGGAAGGCATCCCCTCTTTTGTCTTCAACATTATCAGGTATATCTTACTTGGAGCTATATTTTTATTCGTCACATAATATGAGTTTTGCTTGGAGCGTCATTTTATTTTCTTTTTACCTGTTAGGTGTCATTTATAATCTTGTTTTTCAATAAAAAGTTCCAAGAATTGTCTTAGGATGCTTGCATTGCATGTTTTGATGTGTGCTGTGTAAAAACAGAAACTTATGCTGTAGTGTATGAATTTTCATATTTTAGTGAAACGTGGAAAGTTTCTGAAATTTTTACACAGTGATGTCATATAAATTTTATAGCATGTCCTAAATTTTAATAATTTTTGGAGTTACATAAGTACACTGTTTTCATAAATTGCTACAGACTGTTCTGTTTAGGCAGATTGCTGTCATAGTTTCGTTATCTACTTATCCTATAGTTTCCATAGCCTATATTGGTAGATATAAATTGTGGAAATGATAGTATACAGTACCTAATGTTTGAAAATTATTGTGCAACTTGTCTTGGCAGTACATGAAGTGTTGATTTATTCTTATGTGTACTAACCTATCTCACGAGTTCTTTTCGAGTTTTGTGTGGAAGATGTTTTTGAGAATAGGTGAAACCATTATATGAGAGAATTGAATGAAATAAAAAAGCTCAAGCTTGGGGATGCCCAAGGCACCCCAAGTAAATATTTCAAGAATTCTCAAGCATCTAAGCTTGGGTATGCTACGCATCCCACCTCTCTTCATCAACAATTATCGGTTAGCCTATGTTGAGCCTAAATTTTTATTCGTTCACATTATGCGTGCTATTCTTGGAGTGCTATTTTTCTTTTGCTTGATGTTTAATAAAATACTTAAGATCTGAAAATATTTATTGAGAGAGAGAGAGTCCTCACATAGCTGCTTAATTGTTTGACTACTCATTGACCTTCACTTATATCTTTTGAGAGTAGCTTGTCATTTCCTCTCATGCTTCACTTATACCTTTTTGAGGGATGAAATCTTTATGCTCATGTGCTTCATTTAAAATTGTTTGAGCTTGTAAAAAAAAGCAATAGCAACATATGAAACTAGTCCCAAAGTGATAGATATCCAAGGAGGATATAATAAAAACTTTCATGAAGATCATGGGACAAATTAAACTTGATTCTTTGTAATAGTTTTGAAACATGATGATAGTAATATGTGAGTCATGTTAGTGAGTAATTATGCTTTAGTAGGAATATTGGTGTTAAGGTTTGTGATTCCCTATGCAAGTACGAAAGTCAAAAGTTATGCAATGAAGTTATGTCCTACTTGTAGTGCATTATTCGGTGTTAGTTATGTTCAATGCTCACTTATGAGAATTTTCGTTTCTTGGTTTGGTTGCTTCCCAATCTCTTTGCTAGCCTCCACTTGTACTAAGTAGAAATACTACTTGTGCATCCAAAATCCTTAAACCAAGTTTTTCCTTATGAGTCCACCATACCTACCTATATGCGGTATTTCCATGCCGTTCCAAGCAAATTTGTATGTGCCATCTCTAAATTTTCAAAATAAATTTTCTCTTTTGTGTGCCCATACCGCTCATGAAATGGTGGGGAGTATCCAATATTTTCCCATGCTAGATGTGTTATTCTCACGATATGTGTTGATTCACTATCATTCACGAGAAAGTGGCTGGTATTCGGGATGCCCAGTTCCATGCTCAAAAATCAAAACAAAATATAATGAAACAAAACTCCCCCAGGATTGTTGTTTGTATGGACGGTACCCGTGGATTCGACTCGCCGTGGAGTGTGATTGATTGGTGGAGGGGGAGTAAAAACTTTATTTCCTGTTTGGGAACTTCCTATGATACATCTAGCATGGAAAGTATTGTGAACTACTTTGTCGTTTTCGTTGACAAGAAAAGCATGCCACTCAAAACATTTCTCTCTCTCAATTTAAACCTTGAGCTTTGGCACCTCTACAAATCCCTACTTCCCTCTGCGAAGGGCCTATCTATTTACTTTATGCAATTTTTATTTTTGCTTGAGTCTCCATCTTCTCTTATAAGCACCAACTAGGGGGCACTATGATCGTACTTGAGCATTGGGCATAGCTAATATTTGAGTGTGTTTCATGAATGGATCAATGATTGAGCATGATGGGCTAGGGATAACTTTCTTTAGTGTTGATATTTTGAAAAGACATGGTTGCTTGTTGACATGCTTGAGTATTGAAGTCATTATGTTAAAACTAGACTATTGCTTTGTATCATTTACAAGTCCAAATGTCCATGCTATACAAAGAAGAAAAGAATATGATGAACATGTTAGATAGCATTCACACTTCATAAATTATTTCTTTTATCATTTACCTACTCGAGGACGAGCAGGAATTAAGCTTGGGGATGCTGATACGTCTCCAACGTATCTATAATTTATGAAGTATTCATGCCATGTTTACAATAATTCTATATGATTTTGGTATGATTTTATTAGAACTAACCCGGACTGACGCTGTTTTCAGCAGAGCTACCGTGGTGTTGTTTTTGTGCAGAAATAAAAGTTCTCGGAATGGGCTGAAAATTTACGGAGAATATTTTTGGAAAATATAAAAAACACTGGAGCAAAAAGCTGGGCCAAGAAGTGACCGAGGAGGCTACAAGCCTGGGGGGCGCCCCCCATAGGGCGCGCCCCCTGGCTTGTGGACTCCTCGGGCACCGCCTTGACGTGAGACCGACGCCAAAAATTCCTATAAATACTAAAACCGCCCAGAAAGAAACCTAGATCGGGAGTTCCGCCGCCGCAAGCCTCCAGAGCCACGAAAAACCAATCGGGAGCCCGTTCCGGCACCCTGCCGGAGGGGGAAACCATCACCGGAGGCCATCTTCATCATCCCAGCGCTCTCCATGACGAGGAGGGAGTAGTTCACCCTCGGGGCTGAGGGTATGTACCAGTAGCTATGTGTTTGATCTCTCTCTCTCGTGTTCTTGAGATGACACGATCTTGATGTACCGCGAGCTTTATTAATATAGATGAATCATATGGATTTTCCCCCTCTCTATCTTCTTGTGATGAATTGAGTTTTCCCTTTGAAGTTTTCTTATCGGATTGAATCTTTAAGGATTTGAGACCACTTGATGTATGTCTTGAGATGGGATATCCGTGGTGACAATGGGATGTTCTATTGATCCACTTGATGTATGTTTTGGTGATCAACTTGTGGGTTCCGTGACCTTGGGAATCTATGCATAGGGGTTGGCACATGTTTTCGTCTTGACTCTCCGGTAGAAACTTTGGGGCACTCTTTAAAGTTCTTTGTGTTAGATTTAACATGATGAATCTGAAGTTGTGTGATGCATATCGTATAATCAAGCCCATGGGTACTTGTGGTGACATTGGAGTATCTAGGTGACATTAGGGTTTTGGTTGATGTGTATCTTAAGGTGTTATTTTAGTACGAACTCTAGGGTTGTTCGTGACACTTATAGGGATAGCTCATAAGATTGATCAGAAAAGATAACTTTGAGGTGGTTTCGTACCCTACAATAATTTCTTTGTTTGTTCTCCGCTATTTGTGACTTTGGAGTGAACTCTTTGTCGCACGTGAGGGATTTACATATGATTCAACTATGTTAGTATTGTTGAGAGAACTTGCACTATTGAAAGTATGAACCCTAGGCCTTGTTTCCAAGCATTGCAATACCGTTTTTGCTCACTTTTGTTACTTGCTACCTTGCTGTTTTTATATTTTCAGATTACAAAAACCTATATCTACCATCCATATTGCACTTGTATCACCATCTCTTCGCCGAACTAGTGCACCTATACAATTTACCATTGTATTGGGTGTGTTGGGGATACAAGAGACTCTTTGTTATTTGGTTGCAAGGTTGTTTGAGAGAGACCATCTTCATCCTACGCCTCCCACGGATGGATAAACCTTAGGTCATCCACTTGAGGGAAATTTGCTACTGTCCTACAAAACTCTGCGCTTGGAGGCCCAACACGTGTCTACAAGAAGAAGGTTGCGTAGTAGACATCAATCATGTATGAGACATCTGTATTTTACTCAACAACTCTTATTATTCAAATTGCCGATGCAACTGTTTACATGTATTTAAAAATGAAATATAAACCTTACAGGAGGGGTTGTACCAGGGGTCTTCGATGGGTGACCTGACATCCTCGATGTGCCCTGTCGTTTGTCCGCTCCTGCGTCTCCTAAGGAGTTGTATACCGCTATGGGTTTTGCTGTTCGGCGAACGGACTTTGGAGAAAAATCTTGAGAAGTCGCCGATGTGTGAATGAGCTTTACGCCTTGGCAGGTACTTTATGGTACCTGTAGTGTGTCCGAAGACGTTTTGATGGTGATAGTTCGGTCCAGCCGAACACTTACCCTTTGATAGTTTCCCCCCCCCCCGCTGCCCATGGAATTTTGAGCGCAAAATTGTGCCTCCTCGGCACGTACTTTGCTGGTTCTAGGGCTGTGCGATGGGGGGCGAGTCCCTATTTATGCGGAGAAGAAGGTTCTGGTACTTCAGGTTGAGACCGAGCTCGCTTCCCAGCCTTACGTGCTTTTACGGCAGATGTTGGCGTTTGCCGATCATCAGTGTAATGGAATTCGGCCGCCAGGCCCAACGCATGTTCCTCAGTTCGGAGGGAGCGCTCTGTGTTGCCATTGACAGTAATGACCCCCTTGGGGCCGGGCATTTTGAGCTTGAGGTATGCGTAATGTGGGACGACATTAAAGCGAGCGAACGCTGTACGGCCGAGCAGGGCATGATAGCCGCTGCGGAAAGGTACGATGTCGAAGATCAAGTCCTCGCTTCGAAAGTTATCGGGCGAGCCGAACACTACTTCCAGGCTTACAGAGCCCGTGCACCGGGCTTCGACGCCTGGGATCACTCCTTTAAAGGTAGTGTTGCTGGGTTTGATCCTTGATGGATCTATGCCCATCTTTTTCACCGTGTCTGAGTAAATCAGATTTAGGCTACTTCCTCCGTCCATTAGGACTTTAGTGAGGTGATACTTGTCTATGATGGGGTTTAGGATGAGGGCGGCCGAACCCCCATGACGGATACTAGTCGGGTGGTCACGTCGATCGAAGGTGATCGGGTATGCCGACCATGGGTTATACTTTGGGGCTACAGGCTCTACGGCGTAGACCTCTCGAAGGGCGGGCTTCCTCTCCTTTTTGTGTATATGAGTGGCGTATATCATATTTACTGTTTTTACCTCTGGAGGGAATTTCTTTTGTCCGCCACCGATCGGACCGCGGGGCTCATCCCCGTCCTCGCTGCGTGGGCTCGTGCCTTGGTCCTCGGATGCGAGCTTGCCGGCCTGTTTGAATACCCAACAGTTACGGTTGGTGTGGTTGGCGGGCCTCTCTTGAGTGCCATTGATCTGGCAAGGCCTCTCCATGATCTTGTCCAGCGGGGTGGGTCCGTCGCGGTTGCCTTTAGGAGGCTTCTTCCGCTGCCCAGGCCGGGAGTTGCGGAAGCCGGCGTTAACGGCCGTGTCATCGGCATCACTGTTGTTGTGCCGACGCTTATTCTTGTTGCGCTTTGGTTTCCCGTTTCCATCCCGAACTTCGGAGGTTCCGGGGTCTTCGGGGTTGTGGCTATGTCTTGCTAGCCAGTTATCCTCGCCCGCGCAAAAGCAAGTAATGAGTGATGTAAGGGCGGACATTGTCCTTGGTTTATCCTGGCCGAGCTGACGAGCCAGCCACTCATCCCGAATATTGTGCCTGAAAGAGGCTATTGCTTCGGCGTCCGGGCAGTCAACGATCCGGTTTTTCTTGGTTAAGAACCGATTCCAGAATAGCCGCGCGGATTCTCCTGGCTTCTGGACGACGTTGCTTAGGTCGGAGGAGTCCGGCGGCCGAACATAAGTGCCCTGGAAGTTAGATCGGAATGCATCTTCTAGATCCTCCCAGCACCCAATGGAGTTTTCGGGGAGGCTATTTAACCAGTGCCCAGCTGGCCCCTTAAGCTTCAGGGGTAGGTACTTGATGGCGTGGAGGTCATCTCCTCGCGCCATGTGGATGTGGAGGAGGAAATCCTCGATCCATACGGTTGGGTCAGTTGTCCCATCGTATTGTTCTATGTTTACGGGTTTAAACCCTTCCGGGAACTGATGCTGCATCACCTCGTCTGTGAAGCACAGTGGGTGGGCAGCGCCTCTGACCTGAGCTATGTCGCGCCGGTGATCGGCGTCTGTCCTAGCCCGGTTTAGTTCCCGACCTTTGTTGTTGCGGTCGAGCCAAGGCCGGTACCCTTGCCGTCTATCGGGTGAGTATCCTCTGGATCCGTAGATGGATCGCATACGACCTGCTCTGTAATCCAGGTCGTGTCGCGGGTCGAACCTGTCATCGGGCTCTAGTGGCTCTTTTTCCTGTCAGCGGGGTATCGTCGGCCTATAGCCGGTGTTGTCAGCCGTCCTGTCTCGTCCGTGAGGAGGGCGGTCTGGCTTGTCGTATGGGGTATGTTTGGGAGATGGCGTATCAGTGAGCTCGTCATCGAATTGTGGCAGCAGCCTTCTGCGTGGATAGCTCTTGGGTTTGTCCGATAGACCGGTACCGTATCCTTCCTCAGCTGAGAGGACTCTCGTCCATCGATCGTTGAGGTCGTCTTGTTCGGCTTTAAGCTGCCGTTCTTTTGCTTTCAGGCTGCGGGCCGTGGCTATAAGCTGTTGCCTGAACAGCTCCTGATCTTCAAGATTATCAGGAATGGCGAAGTCGTCGACTTCTGGGACGTCCTCCTCCTCGACAGGGGGGAGGTAATTGTCGTCCTTGGAATCATTTAGATCGTCGGGGTAGTGCCGGTCTTCCGGCCTCTCCTGACCCTCTAACGGGTGTTCGGGGATTTTAGGATCACCGAGGTCTTCCGGGGTGTCTCCGTCCCCGGTGTCGTCGATAGCTTTTCTTCCCTTTTTTCCTTTTGACCGTTTATGCGGCTTTCGGCATCTTGACGGTGCTTCATCCGATTTGTCGCCATCGTTTTTCGGAGTGTCCACCATGTAGACGTCGTATGTGGAGGTGGCAGTCCACCGCCCGGTGTTAACGGGGGTGAGGGCGCGATCCTCCTCATCCATGTAATCTGCCTCCTCAGAGGCATAGTCCAACATGTCGGTTAAATCCTCGACAGTGGCTACCAAGTGGGTGGTGGGTGGGACGAAAAATTCATCCTGTCCCGCCTTGAGCCCGATCTGAGCACAGATCGGGGTTGGGTCGTCGGTAATCTTCATCGACGAGACCCGATCTAGGGCCTCGTTGAGTATCGAGAGCTCGATCGGGTCGGCCTGCTCAGAGCTTCCGGAGTTAACCTCCGATGCGTCCGCGCAGGGGGATTGTTCGGCAAGAACAGGTGTCCGGACATCAGGCACTATGACCGGGTCCGGACTGAGAGTCGGGTCCTTGCCGGGGTAGATCCCGTGGGCGAGACCGAAAGATGCATCTGAGGTTAGAGCCTCAGAGTCTTCGGGCGTGGCAGGCGAGACCGCTAGACCGGTTAGTGACAGGTCGCCCCGAGAGTCTGCGGACAACTCTAGGTTCCCGAATCTGACCTCTTGATCAGGGGCGAAACTTCCGACACGGCCTAGATGGCCGGTCGGGTTGGCGTGCAGCACAACGCTGCCGAAAGCGAAGATCTGTCCGGGGACGAAAGTGTCCGTATTGCGGACCTCTTCGTTGATGATGAGGCGAGCCATCGATTCCTTTGGCGATCACAGCGGAACTCTCAATGAAAGCACCAATGTCGGTGTCAAAACCGGCGGATCTCGGGTAGGGGGTCCCGAGCTGTGAGACTAGAATCGATGGTAACAGGAGACGAAGGAGACGATGTTTACCCAGGTTCGGGCCCGCCTATGGAGGTAATACCCTACGTCCTGCTTGATTATATTGATGGTATAAGGGTTACAGAGTTGATCTACCCCGATATCGAATGGCTAAAACCCTAGATAAGTTCTCCTCTACAACCTAAAACCCTCTGGCTTATATAGACGCCGAGGGTACCTAGGGTTTACACATGGTCGGTTACACGTCGAAAGGATAAACATGCCTATTCACTACTTTAAACGTGGAGGATATGCCATGATCCCCGAAGCTTTCTTCCTGGAGACAGGGTCTTCGATCAATCCAATGCTCGGCAAGCGGCCCATATAGTCCGGCCCATAAGAAATAGGACGGCCTCCCGAGGACCCCTTAAACCAGGACTCCCTCAACCTGGGCGTGCCAAAGGCCCCTAGCGCGTCCAGATGGGTTATGACCACCTCGGGAGTCCCCTCCACCGCCTCTCAGCTCTATAAATACCCAAATATTCCAGAAACCCTAGAGGAGTCGACGAAAAACACATCCAGCCGCCGCAACTTCCAGAACCTCGAGATCCAATCTAACACCATCACGGAGGGGTTCATCATCCTCATTGGTGCCTCTCCGATGATGCATGAGTAGTCCGCCATAGACCTGCGGGTCCGTAGGCAGTAGCTAGATGGCTTCTTCTCTCTTTTTAATTCTCAATACAATGGTCTCTTGGAGATCTATTTGATGTAATGACTTTTACGGTGTGTTTGTTGGGATCCGATGAATTTTGAGTTCATGATCAGTTTCTATCCATGAATATTATTTGAGTCTTCTTTGATCTCTTATATGCATGATTACTTATAGCCTCATATTTCTTCTCCGAATCTTTGGTTTAGTTAGGCCAACTAGATCGATTTTTCTTGCCATGGGAAGAGGTGCTTTGTGATGGGTTCGATCTTGCAGTGTCCTCTCCCAGTGACAGAAGGGGCAGCGAGGCACACATGTATCATTGCTATTAAGGATAACAAGATGGGGTCTATTCCTACATGAATAGATCTTGTCTACGTCATGTCATCGTTCTTATTGCATTACTCTGTTTCTTCATGGAACTTAATACACTAGATGCATACTGGATAGCGGTCGATGTGTGGAGTAATAGTAGTAGATGCAGCCAGGAGTCGGTCTACTAATCTTGGATGTGATGCCTACATAATGATCATTGCCTTGGATATCGTCATGATTATTTGATCTTCTATCAATTTCCCAACAGTAATTTGTTTGCCCACCGTGTGCTATACTCATGAGAGAAGCCACTAGTGAAACCTACGGCCCCCGGTTCTACTTTTCCAACATATTGCTTTTCGATCTATCTTTTTGCCGCTTTTGTTTTCAGATCTATTATTCTAAAAACCCAAAAATACTTTGCTGCACTTTTTATTTGTCTATTTTATTTTGTGTTCTTGAGCGATCTATCAATCCAATCTATTACGACATAACCTATCTTTTTACCGTGGAGAGATTGACAACCTCTCTTACACGTCGGGTTGCAAGTATTTGTTCTTTGTGTGCAGGTACCGTTTACATAGTGTTGCGTGGTTCTCCTACTGGTTCGATAACCTTGGTCTCATCACTGAGGGAAATACCTACCGTAGCTGTGCTGCATCATCCCTTCCTCTTTGGGGAAATACCGACCGCATCAGTCACACATAAGCCTTATTATATCTTCCTCAAAACAGCTACCATACCTACCTATCATGGCATTTCCATAGCCGTTCCGAGTTATATTGCCATGCAAATTTCATCATCACTTCACATGACTAGTTCGTTCATCATCATATTTCTTTTCACGATCATGTAGAGCTGAGAGAGTATTTCTGGCAAAGCCACCGTTCATCATATTTTTGATACATGTCACGCTAGATTATTGCATATCCTGGTACACTGCCAGAGGCATTCATATAGAGTCATAGCTTCGTATCAGTTCTCCATATTGAGTTGTAAGTAAATAAAAGTGTGATGATCATCATTATTAGAGCATTGTCCCAGTGAGGCAATAAAAAATGGGGGAGGCCAAATGAGCCCACCATAATAATAAAAAAAGAGAAAAATGAGAGAAGGGACTTTGCTACTATCCTTTACCACACTTGTGCCTCAAAGTGGCACCTTGTTCCTCATGTGCTGAGAGTCTCATGTTATGTCATTTTCATATTGCTAGTGGGAATTTCATTATTATAAACTTGGCTTGTATATTCCTATGACGGGCCTCCTCAAATGCCTGAGGTCTTCATGAGCAAGCAAGTTGGATGCACACCCACTTAGCTTCATTTTGAGCTTTCATACACTTATAGCTCTAGTGCATCATATTTGCATGGCAATCCCTACTCATTGCATTGACATCTATCGATGGGCATCTCCATAGCCCGTCGGTACGCCTAGTTGATGCGAGACTGTCTTCTCCACTTTTTACCCTATTGGTATCTACCACCATATTCTATTCCACTTAATGCTATGTCCAATCGTTCACGCTCATGTATTGCGTGAAGAATAAAAAGTTGATGCACCTTGAAAAAGTACGATCCAATTGCCTGACTTGAACACCGTGGTGCTTGACGTTTGTATTAATGTGGTGAAGATGGAGCCATGCCTTGCTAATTTAATAAGATGTATAAAGGGTAAACTTTCTTTGCGGATCGTATGCTTTGAAAAAATGATTTTGTTTCTTATACTAATAAGTATTACTATGTTAATGTTTATTGATTCATCGTTTCTCAAACGAGCATACATGCAAAAGATTACATAGTGGATAGCATGTCACATCAAAAATTCTGTTTTTATCATTTACCAACTCGAGGACGAGCATGAATTAAGCTTGGGGATGCTTGATACGTCTCCAACGTATCTATAATTTTTTATTGTTCCATGCTGATATATTATCATTCTAGGATACTTTTTGGGCCATTATTTACCAATTTATAATATTTTTGAGCACTAATCTATTGACCCAGTGCCCAGTGCAAGTTGCTGTTTTCTGCTTGTTTTTTTACTTTGCAGATTAACTTTACCAAACGAAGTCCAATTGCCACGAAACTTTTTGACGATTTTTTCTGGACAAAGACAAGACCTAGAAGCTTTGGGAGATGGCCGGGAGCCGCACGAGGGCTCCATAAGCCATCAGGGCCCACCCGGGGGCGTCCTGTTGGCTTGTGGGCCCCCTGTGGCTCCACCGACCTCCCTCTCCGGCCTATAAATTCTCATTAACCGTGAAAACCCCGAGGAGAGTCCCGAAAACTTTTTTCGCCGTCGCAGGTCTCTGTTCCGCCGTGATCCCATCTGGAGCTCCGTTCCGACACCCTACCAGAGGGGGGATCGATCACGGAGGGCCTGTACATCAATCTTGCCGCCCTCATGATGATGTGTGAGTAGTTCATCACGGACCTACGGGTCCATAGCTAGTACCTAGATGGCAATCTCTCTCTTATGATCTTCAATACAATGCTCATCGCATCTTTGCTTTGATCTATCCGATGTAATCCTTTTGTGCGGTGTGTTTGTTGGGATCCGATGAATTGTGGGTTTATGTTCAGATTATTCACGAAAAGTATGTGAGATATCTCGGAATTGTATTATGCCTCTTATGTGCATGATCATTATAGCGTCGTAATTCTCTCCGATCTATTAAGATAGTTTGGCCAACTAGATTGATATTTCTTTGGTGGGAGAGGCGCGTTGTGGTAGGTTCAACCTGATGGGTTTCTATATCCCAGTGACAGAAGGGGAGAAGATACGTCTTTGTGCTGCTGCTACTAAGGATAAAACGATGGGGTTTATTCATATTGATTGAGTTTACTTTGTCTACATCATGTCATTGTTCTCCAAGCATTACTCTGTTTTACTTAATACTCTAGATGCATGCTGGATAGCGGTCGATAGGTGGAGTAATAGTAATATGTGTAGGCAGGAGTCGGCCTATTTGTTTATGGACGCGATGCCTATATACACATGATCATTGTCGTGAACATCGCATAATTATCCGCTTTTCTATCAATTACCCAACAGTAATTTGTTACCCACCGTACGTTGCCTACATGAGAGATGCCGCTAGGGAACACTATGGCCCCTGGGTTTATTCCCTTATATATTCACAAATGCTATTGCTACCTTGCTGCCTTTATTTATCTTTTATTTTATTTTGCAATTTATATTTATCAACAATTATCTACACAAATCATTTGCTTGCAAATAACGAGATCAAGGGGATTGACAACCCTCTTGCCCGCGTTGGGTGGAAGTTGTTTGTTCTTTTGTGTACAGCTGCTGAAGACGGTTAGGGATTGATATTCCTATTGGTTCTATAAACCTTGGTTTCACAACTGAGAAAAATACTTACCCATCTTCTACTGCAATTACCCGTTTCTCTTCACGGAAAACCCAACGCAGACCACAAGTATCAGCACGGCGCTCTAATTTTTATTTACAGCGCATAAATAGCGATAGCGCGGCGCTCTAAGAGTTTTTCTCCAGTAGATGCACAAAAACACGGCGCCTAATCCGGCGGCCCCACTTGCAGCGGCCAACGCGCACAATCCGGCGCCGCAATAATGTAGCCCGAAATCCAGCACACTTAAAATTTGCAGCGCGGGTGCTGACGTTTTTTGTGCGCGCTCTATTTTAGAGCGTCTGCTGGAGCGTTGTTTCTTATCTCCGGCGCAAAAAAAACAGTTTTTAGCGCGCGAGGCCTTTTTTGGGCGCCCGTTGGAGATGCTCTGAAAAGCAGCACCGGGACAACCTTGTATTCAAGGAAAGAAAGGTAGAAAAAAAATTGAGTCGTACTACATTACCGTAGCGTTGATCTGATTTGCTACCCACTTCTTTGTCTCCTCCTCCAAAATGACCCGAGAGAGGGAAAAGGAAGACCCGATTATGTGTAAGCAATAAGAAATTTGTTGTTTAAGAGATTGCTCAATCTCTAGGACCCATGAGAGGGGGGATGGAGAAGGTGCTGCACAAGGTTGTGTAAAGAGAGAAGATGAGAGGACAAAGAGGGATTGGGGTACTGAGAAAAATCACCTAATTGCTGCCGTCATTGCAATGGGTTAACTTCTTCGCTGGGGAACCTCACGGCGTTGCACGTTTTCAGCCGTCAGGAGAGTGCCGCGAGAAGAAGATGGATCGGGAGGGGCGCCGCCATGATTTGGTGAACGGTAGGGAGGATCCCGCTGGACTGATCACTACTGGAAACAACATCTACGCCGGGTGCCACGGACACTAGGCAAAGGGCCAATAACCGCTGACAAAGACTTTGTCGAGTGTTGCACTCGACAAAGGCCACCCGACGTACACTTCTCAGGCAAACAGGAATTTGTCGAGAGCCAGAACACGGACACTCGGCAAACACTTTGCCGAGGGCCGAGCAGCGCCTCTCGGCAAACAAAAGTGACTTCACGTCCGCTGGTTCCGTTAGTTCTTTGCCGAGAGTCACTCTCGGCATAACTACCACAACCAAGTGGCAGCGCATCCCAGCTCATGCATGTTTGCCGAGAGCGGCTCTCGGTAAAGTTAAGTGTCCCTGTTATGTTTCTTCAGTTTTTCCCTCTAGCTAGATCAAACATGCGTGCATAGATATCTCCCTCAAGTTGAATACATATCCAACAATATATAGATATCCAACAATATATAGATATCTCCATCAAGTGCATACATATATATCCAACAATATATAGATATCTCCATCAAGTGTATACATATAAATCCAACAATCTTATATTTATTAATTGGATGCACCATACGAGTCTCCACGTTAATCCTAGATACTAAACAAAACTGTCCATTGGATCTTCTATTAGTTATACTAGTACAAGTGCCCGTGCGTTGCAACGGGCATAGAAACTCGAAAAACATGATCCATGCGCTATTACGCTTCATTTTTGATAAACGTCGATAATAAGATTACATTGTTTATTACTTTTTGAACTCTGAATTTTGGACGTTAAGAAGCCTCCTTAGCTTTGTTCATCTGATAAAAAGAGTAGTGGTTCATGGAATTGTATGTGAGTACTTTTTATTTTATTTTATTTAGAAAAACATGAATTCTTATTTATTTGAAGAGTAGCGAACGCTTTATTAAAATTGAATTTATTTAAAAACATTTTTGAACAGTTTTTAGTGAATATTTCTAAATGTATTTTTTTAATAGAATTGAAACATTTTGGGGATTTCGACCAGTTTTTAAAGAGTGTTACATATATAAAACCGTGTGCATTTTTTAAACTACTCCCTCCGTTCCTAAATATTTGTCTTTGTAGAGATTTCACTACGGACTACATACGGATGTATATAGACATAATTTAAATTGTAGATTCATCCATTTTGCTCCGTATGTAGTCCGTAGTTGAATCTTTAAAAAAACAAATATTTAGGAACGGAGGGTGTATTTTCCTTACTATGTGATATGTTTTAGCTATAGCTCGTTGTTTGGTTGGGAAGAGTTATTGTGTTTTATTTTCATTATTTGGGCCTGGCCCAAACAAAGAAGACACATGACAATAAAAGTATTATGCACATAACATTTTTGTTGAAGTAATTTTACCTGAAGCAATTGTTCCTTCATACCTTCAGGCACGCTAAGCATGACATCTTCTTCCTTGTCTAAAACAACAACTTGAGTTAGATCAGACTATAACCATCACTTCTAAATGTGTTTTGGCATTGGTGGTATTGATCAACGTGTATATATGGGCAAGGTCAGCAGTGTCCGAAAGACGTCAGCAAAACACATTGATGGTATATATCAACCTGTACATATATAGGCAAATTCAGCAGTGTCCAAAAGACGTTCTGTTTCCCGTTGTACGTCGTAGGTTTGTGTTCGTTTGCTTTCTGACTGTACGTCCTAGTAGTTGGACCAAACTCTGACATGTTTTGTTTTGTTTGGCACGAGGAGCGCATCAATGCATCGCGCAAGCGTTCAGGGCTTGCCCGCTCCTGTCTCCCTGCTATTCCTTTTGGCATTGGTTCAGCAAAAAAATTCTCCCACATTTCTTGTTTACTGCCAAAAGAGAAATCAAGAAATACCTCATCCAATCCGTAATACATCCATATCGTTGAAACGTCCTTTCGCCAATACATCCAGAAATTATGCGGTCAAAAAAGAAATACATTCAGAAATTACGCGTCCATGGGCTGAAGTCCGTTCACAGTAGCCATGCCATTTGGACGCCGTCCCGCCGGCCAAAGCTCCAAGTTCGCGCCCCCCACAGGGCGAGATCGCCGTGCCTAACATCGGCTGGTCGTCCTCCAGGAGAGCAGCGGCATGCAACTGCGCATAGTGGAAAATTATGGAGACCATCCGCTCTCCACTGATAGCATGCTCGAGTACGCCTGTAGGTTGTAGCAGCCGCCGAATTCTGTCCGCCCTCGCCATCGGCGTGTGCTCCCTCATGCTCTCATCCACGGCCTTCGGCGTACCCTTGCCACTCCATCCGCCTCAACGCTCCAGCCGCCCCCCTGTTCTGATTGCACCGCGTGCTCCAACGGCCCATGCCCAGAGCGCCGCCGGCTCGGTTCAGAACTTCACATACTGCTCTTGTGCTGCTGAAATTCCACTGTGTATCAAACGCCGACATCCATCTTACTATCTTTAGTAAAAAAAAAAAAAGGCTGACCACATGGCTAGAAGCATAACTGGCATTCAATCTTGGGGAACAACGTCGAACGATATCATTGGAAGTGGGATCTTGCATCCACCACGTCTTCTTTGAGCGAGTTGAATATTCAGATATTAGGCGCGAGCGCGACCACTATTCAGAGGAAATTTCACCGAACAGACTGTATGCATCCTAAAATCAACCAGCGTGGGTGAGGGTTGCATGATGGGGTTGCAGGTAATAAGATTGGCCTCAGTCCTCTCCTCCCGCATCTCATCGACCAGAGACACTGCCCCGTCCGTTGTATCAGACCAACTTGATGGGGTTGCAGGAGACAACCATAGAGCGACCGCTCGCTATACGCATCTCTGCCCAGAGCTTCCCAACCTTTTCCAGCAGGCGGATGCCGCCTGTACCAGCCATTGATCAGACGTGTTCCCCCACACCTGCACCACTCGTCGTAGGGACACAAGCCTCGACACCAGGACATGCGGCCGCAGCCAACGCGGCCCTCGGACATCATCATTGTGGCCTTAGCGTTGCACAGGCACACTTGAAGGTACCCGGCTAACACTCGATTCCCTGTCGACAGTGGAGCAGGACGGCAACTATAGCCCTGGCCATCTCGCCGCAACCAGTGCCTTCAGTCCATTGAGCGTTTTTCCTCCGGCAACACATACCTAGGCCTGGATCGATGACGCGTAGTTGTTTAAACTTTGAAGTGTGAGCATGACGATATCTTCATCTCAGCGTCGATCAATGGCTGGCTCTCAACACAACCGACGGCGGCGTCCTCTATCGATAACGACGTAACCGTGCGACATCGGTTGTCGATACTTCCAATCGGGATGGAATTTTTATCTTTTATATTAAGTTGGCTGGGAACAGGGAGCCGTCGTGGTCTCGTGGAGTAGTACAAACCAAATCGGCAATGTATTGAAATTGGATTGGAGTTGTATTGGGGGACCGGGTCAATGTCCACCTCATCTAGCGTCAAAACACAGGACAACGACCACGTACGGAAAATTGATGCGGACGGACGGACGAAACAATCACGGACGAAATTACGGTGGTAAAAAAGCGTTAGCCGCTTTATTATTACTAGTACAAATGCCCGTGCGTTGCAACGGGCGAAAAAAATTACACTTCGTAGCCTAATAAGTATGGTCTAAACCGCATGGACGGCAACAAGGAAGTCCGGCGGGGGAAAGCCAAGCCGGTCTCCAAGGCGATACCACGCCGAAATACCAAACGAAGGACGCGTACAAAGAAGCATGGGAATTCACCAAGGAGAAAATGACAGATTTAGGTCGATGGAGAGCGGCATCCGGACAGATGGCATCGGTCGGGAATGGTAGCTGACGACGACATTTACTCGACAGAGAGAAGCATTGGGACAAAAGTTTGTTTACAATAGGAAGTGGGAAGAGAGATGTGTGCGTCTGGTCCGGCACTCATCAGAGCGTGCGCGTTTGTTTATCTGAGAGAGAAAGAGCACACATGTTGTGTAAGTAAGTGTGTGATTACACGATGTCCAAATAATGCAAAAAAACCATAGTCAAAAGAAATCGTGTGTTGCAACGGATACAAAAATGACGATTATTCATATAGTTATTGCTCACCGAGTTTTCTAGTGCCTCACTTGGTCGACAACGTGGTTCAACTGGACATTAGTATGATAGCGCAGTAATTGCGCATCAAGATGGTCGTCCTCAACATCGTCGTTCTTGGATGTATCTACATCTGGGCTCTGTGACGCCTTCATCTACCAGCCTGCATTCATGTCTCGCTTCGAGCTTCCCCCTTGTTGGATGGCGCCGTCTTCACAGGTCCGTGTGCATCATCTCCCAACCACCCGGGTGGTGCACTACACGACAATAGCATACTCATCCTACTTCATGCCAGAATTTACGGTTTTATCGCACTCCTTTTTGTACTTGTATAGCAGAAAGAATAATGGGCTTCCTTTGACCCACATTTTCATGTTCATCGTCTTCTGCCTTGCTTTGTTGTTTGCTCAACCAATAGTGCATTGATATACAATAAAAAATGGGACAAACTCTTGCCAAAAAAAATAGCCACCTTCTCTCGGGAGAGCACCACCATCAAAAGAAGCACCTCAAGCATTAATCAATCGAGCCAAACTCTTGAATTTCATAGGCGTGCCAGCTCGTGTGTGCATAAAAAAACAAAAGCACCTCAAGCATCAACCACCCAAGCCAAACTAATGCATTTGTTTGGCGTGCCAGCTCGTGTGTGAATCATCCTCCACGTACAGGCCGCCCCCTCCGATCCTCCCCTGAATCATTGAGTCCAGCCGGCCATTGGCCACCTCAGCCGCATCGCCCGTCCGCCGACACACAGCCATGCGACTCTGCCCGGCCATCCCCGCTGTCGTCGGCTTGCATGCTCTCGTGGAGGCCTAGCCAGGACCAGGGCTGTTTTTGCCCTCGGCCAACTTCTTTTATCATGCACCCATTCAAAGTTTATGCAGACCACAATCGATGCAACTGGATATTGACACCAAAATAGTAAATAAATAAGTAAACATTCAGAGGAACTACTACTATTCAAAAATGTGGTAAAACAGATATTAAAAAGTTCAGTGTCTAAGAGTCAAACTACCTAACTGATCAAATGTTAGGCACTACTAATAAAGGCTGCAGGGTAATTACATGGGCACCAGTGAGAAATTGCACAAGAATGAATTAACATAGTGGACATTCAGGTAGCCAACTCAAATGAAAAAACTGATGGGCATGGAAAGGCAATGTAGTGACCCTTTTAGTCATTGAATTGTTCAAACTCCCAGAGCATATACTAAAGAACATACAGAATTAATAAGTACTCCCTCTGCACATTTCCCATAAGAGAAGAATGAATTAAATCTGTTGCACAAACTGAACATGGTAATTAATACTTACTACAATGCATATCCCATAAGTTTGGTAATGAAAAGCTTTTGCAGCAACAGAGATGAGATGTGGTGCTTCAAACCAAAGAAGACCTGCTATTTAGATGCCTGTTCATGGTTGAATTCACTGTCATTGAAATGCAGCCAACTACCGTCACATAGTAAGACATGAGACGCATCCTGGTACAACTATTACTCCCAGATCGAAGTATGCAATTATAACTATTACTCCCAGATCGAAGAATGGCAAAAATCTAGCACAAGAATACCATGTTATTGAGGGTTCAGTATAAGCACATGAGATAGATGATCCAAATTCTGAACAAATACTTCTGGTGAGCTTAGAATCAATTAAGCTATTGAAATTGATAATGTAGTGTCAAGACTTTAACAGAGAAAGCATCATTGTACTGGTAATGAAGGGGGGAACGCATCAAAGAGAACACCTACAGAAGGATTAATGGAACCTGACTACTGGTCTCTTCTTTTGTTTTTCATGATTGCATAAGCTTAAGTACTTGAGCTATCTAGAAAAAACAGTAAAACCTGACTACTGGTCTCTTACTTATGAGATAAATCATATTGTAGGTGTTGGCATCTATGATCATTTCCCTATTCATATTCTGCAACTCCAATCACACATTATAAGATAAGCTTTCTGTTCACATACTAATAGAAGTGGAATCTACTTCAAGCACTACAGACTTGAATCAACTTCCAGACTTGAATCAACTTTCAGTACTGAATTAACGCGCACAAAATCAAGAGACTGATCTAAGCGCTCTTATATTTCTTTACGGAGGGAGTAGTAGTTGATGACAAATGCAAAATACTTGATCAAGACTGTTGCAACTCCTGTACCAATTTTTTTTGAACCTCTTCAAGTTGTTATAATATGAAGATTTACTATATATATTTTCACAGCCAACCAATTATGTATACCTTCAGCCAATTAACTACTGAGATGTAGAGTGGAACCATATAGCATTGGGCTGAACCGCTAATGCAAACCTTCAGCCAATTAAATACAGAGATTTAGAGTGGAACCATATAGCACTTGTATAAAAACTTTGTCATACAACAACTGTTCTTCCTATATAAAATTTAGCTAGCTTTATCACCTTTGATTGCTACTTCCAAAATAGTCAATTAAATTACCTTTGTGTCATCACCATGATATTAGTTTACCTTTTCTTATATTTTTCTGTCATACAGTAGCTGTTCATCCTAGATACAAATTTAGCTAGATTTATCACATTTGATCGCTACTTCTAATTATTGATTTTCCTGACGACCATCATCTAATGAGGACAGGAGGGTGTTTTAGGCATTGACTTGTTCAGAGCTTAAGTAGTAGTTGACGACAAATGCAAATTGATTACACTGTAGTATGTACCTCAGGTCAGACGAAGTTCCGGCTGACGATGGAGTACGTGCAGACGGATTGCCGAAGACGTCCATGGTGTACAACGATGTCGAAAACTTGCGACACGGCGATGAGCCAAATAACTGCAGATTATCACAGAGTTAGAACACACAAAATTATTTAACCTTGCAATTGGAATACAAAGGGTTCGGTGATGTCTTTTTTCCTTTATTACAGATGCAAATCAGCTGGATATGAATTGTGTAGTATTCATTATTAGGTTTAGATAAATTGATTGATGGGACTGTAGCAATAACAAAAACTTTCAGTAGCAAGCCACATCTCTGTTCTCTATCTAAATATGCAACAATCAGTAGCATCATATATCATACGAGAAGCACCATACATCCATTTAAATGTGAAGCAATCAACACTTCTCTCTATGCCTTCTCTATCTCTCTCTCTCTCTCTCTCTCTCTCTCTCTCTCTCTCTCTCTTCTTCACCTCTCTTTTTTTTTATCCACAAGAGCAGATTAGTAGGTGTTGGACCTTGTCTGTCATCTATTTTCTCTCTCTCTTTCTAGTAGCAGCGGCCAGTAGCAGTTCCATCAATCCCTCTATCTAAATGGGCAGCAATCACCGTCTCTCTCTCTCTCTCTCTCTCAATATCTCATATCTCTGCTCTCTCTCATCCTAACCTATCTCACCATCAACAGCGTCCAGATGCCCCCTGCTCTCTCCCTAGAGCAAGAACTCCTCACAAACCAGCTTCAACCAAGGCTGCAGCACCATCCATGTATCCACCGCGAAAGTGACCTATCCCCTACGCAGCACCGAGAGAAGGGGGCGGATCGAGATCAGCCACACAGAGAGAGATGAGGGGGAGGAGATCTGACAGGGACGCGAGAAGGGCGACGGGCAACACCGGGGCGGGCTTCTGCTCCAAGTTCAAGGAGGAAGACGGAGGCGGGGGAGGCCAAGAAGGAAGGAGGGACGAACCTGAGCCGTCGGAGACGCGCCGGCGAAGTCTTGCCCGAAACCCTAGCCACAGGGGTGGGGTTGCGAGCGGGCGGTAGAGGACGGGGGCGGGGAATCTGGCTGGAGGGGAGGTAGGTACGAACCGTGGGGGAGCTCGGGAGCGCGTTGCACGGCACCGGAGGTCGCCGGAAGCGGCCGGCGTGGGTGGTGACGGCGGCGATGACTCCATGGGCGAGAGGGAGAGGAGGCGAGCCCGTGCTCCTTCTGTGGTCGTTTTTTTTTACAAATCTGCTCGGAGCGCCGATAGAATACACCAAACGATAGGGAGTTTTGTGTAAAAATGAAGCGTTTTCCAGATTCACTCAAAAAGGGACTGCGGGTTGAATTCACAGAAACCGAGGGACTTTTTTGCAAAATCGCTGACGACGTACGACAGAAGCGGTAGCTGCTTTATTATTAGGGAGAGACTAGTACAAATGCCCCTGCGTTGCAACGGGCGAAAAAATTGTGCAATCACGTCACGTGTCATTTCTTATATCCAATTCTAACAAATATTGGCAATAAGGTTACATTTATTGTTGTTCGGAGCATGAAGTGTGGACGTGAAGAAGACATCCTTCCTCTGCTTGAAGAGTAGTGGTGCATGAAATAGTCTGTCAATCAGTTTTATGTTTTGCTTTTAGGGAAATCAAGAATATTTGTTTAGTTTTTATGTTTTATTAGAATTGGAACATGTTTTGAAGCTGAACATTTTCTGAACACATACTTTTTTTTAATTTTTAAAAAAATTGTGATTTTTTTTATTTTTTTAATTGGAACAAATTTTGGGATTTTTAGCATTTCTTAAAAAGTGTGAACAGTTTTTAAATATGAATATACTTTTGAAATCAAGAACAATTAGAAATGCTTATTATCTTAAAAAACAGACGCTCAGTGCCGGAAATTAAATAATGATTGTCTGTGTCCGGACCATGGAGTATAGAGTTAAGAAAGTCGTAGTGGTATCCTTCGATGTCGTCTCCTTCAGCTTAGCACTATCACCGGGTGGAAGATGAGTGGTGAATTTATTTTTAGTGGGACATACATACATTGGAATGTTCTATACTATTTGAGAGTTTAATAATTATTTTTTTAGAGTTTTCAAACATTTGAATGCAACCGGATTCTTACTATGTTGAATTTTTCTAGAGATAGTTGTTTGTTTGGTTTGGAAGAGTTTGTTTTTTCCATAGCAAAAATGCACGTGCGGAGAGAAAATTGATGTGTTCACCAAAACACCCATCAGGGTAGCATGGTGGGGGCAGGGAGGCGCATGCCGAGGTATAGAAAAAACGCATATCCTTCTTTAATGGCCATTACTCCGGTGCATGTATGTGTGGCCATACGTGGATTGGTCAGATTCGCTTTAACCCTGAGAACCAACCTCTAGTTAGATGGTTAGGAGTGAAGTGGTACCCCAATACCAGCGAAATATTATTTCAGTGAATGGTGATGTTCGCGTCGATAGCGACGCTTGTGATGAATTCATCCATGTTTTTCGTCCGACTCAGTTCGACGTTGTAGATCATTCTGTCGATGCCTAGTGACAAAGCATACCACACCGGTAGATTAACCATTGCATAGACATCAGAAAATAAAAATGTCGTATATGCAGTGCTTCCAAAGTAATTTTATCTTGATGCAATTGTTCTTGTTTCTCCATAGCATCAATGTCTGGGTCAAAATGATGTATAAAGTGGTTGCATCGTTCCTCCATACCGCAATTGTTCTTGTTTCTCCATAGCATCAATGTCTGGGTCAAAATGATGTATAAAGTGGTTGCATCGTTCCTCCATACCGCAATTGTTCTTGTTTCTCCATAGCATCAATGTCTGGGTCAAAATGATGTATAAAGTGGTTGCATCATTCCTCCATACCACCTTCAACATAACCATCTTCAGGGACTTCTCTAAAAAAACAACTTCTCCAGAGACATCAAGCATGGCATGTTTCCTGATCCGGAACAACAACTTTATTGAGAACAATTAAAGACTTTATGGCCATGACATGTAAATGACTATGTTTTGCGTTGATGGTTTATTATGCACTTGTATAAGTCGGAATCAACAGCGCCTGAAGGTAATTTATGCATTTACTTCATTGGACGTCTAGGCATATATGTTTATTATGCACTTGTATAATTTATGTATTTACTTCATTGGACGTCCTGACTTATGTAGTCAGCCAAAAACACAAACAGATGCAAATATCTTCAATAAGAAAAAAAAATGTAAAACCAAACCCGGCATGTGTATGGAGATGGGTAAAGGAGCGTGTACCTCCTGAGTCCACGTCTACGTATATTGCTCCGTGTCATGTCCACTCCAGGTCGCTCGGGTGTCCTATATCCAGCTGTAACCGGCCCGTCTCATGTGGGCACCGCTGTTCTCGTCCAACCTTATCATCTCGGCCGCTCACTGCTGCTCCTCTTCTCTCCCCACTCCATTCCTCCTTCTCTCCCATACCAGATCGGATCGAGACCACCACACCCGAGCCTCCCCTCCTCCTTCCTCCACGCGCACGCTCAGCGCCCAATCTACCTTCCGCGTCCAAGGCAGGGAGCACGCACGCATGCCACCACCACACCCGGACATCGTCGCGCCGTCGCCGTCTCTGAGTTCGCCGGCCGTTGGTGCCCGCCCTCCCCCGCGACCGGCAGGTCCACCCTCTTGCTGCGTGGGCCACCACGTCGGTCCCTTCTTCCCCCGGACGTCGTCGCGCCGCCGCCGTCTCTCAGTTCGCCGGCCGTTGGTGCCCGTCCTCCCCCGCGACCGGCAGGTGTTTATGCAATGGCCCGATGGCGATTGTGCTATTCGCGGGTTTGCCATCTCGCTGCAGATTTTATTTCTTTGCTCCCTCTTCCCACTTTCGGGTTAACTCCTTCCTTCGGTTTCCGTTTGCTTGTTGCCTTCTGATACGGCAAGGCCATCGATGTATAAAAGTCGATGGGATCGTGTTCGAAGTAGCGAGGTGGGACTATTATTCTGGTAGCAATCTAGTTTTGCAGCTGAAGTAGACCAGCTGAGTTGGCCGCATCCTTCAGGATGGAGTGCAAGTATATTTTGCATTTATTTTCAGTTGCTGTGACATTACGTATTGAATCGGAGGCATCGAGTTCAATTACCCTTGCGAGGAAGTTTTTTTTTTTTTTGCCTCCGGAGCCATCAGAAACTTTAACCGGATAGGTGGGCCTGATTCGCTGTGCCAGCTCATGGGCTGGTTCTTTCGTTTGGCCTATCTCGGAACGAAGCGACGTACGAACGAAAGTAACAACCGTGGACGGACGAAACGGACACAAAGTTGAGATTAAGCAACGTTTAGTACCACCTCGTACGTGACCAAAATAGGACAGACGGACCGCGGAAAAAAAATCCTAATCGCGGGACGAAACCAAGAATATCACCTTGCTTTATTATATATATATATAAATATTAATATATAAATAATAATAAGTATATATATATATAAAAAAAAAAAAATAGTAAAAAATAAATAAAAATAAAAGTATATAGTATTATAGATATTATATATATATATATATATATATATATATATATATATATATATATATATATATGTATATATGTATATGTATATGTATATGTATAGGTATATAGGTATAGGTATAGAGATATAGATATAGATATAGATCTACAACCGTGGGATGGTCATGAGAAGTCCTCATGTTTTATTCCACCTCCTTGCGTCCGTGAACACCTCTCCTTATACAAAACTAATCTACATGCTGGAAATAAAACAGACAAGACTCCTCCCTCCGCACCTCATGCCCAGTCATATGGATCGTTCTTGGATGACTATTGAACTCTTCCCCATCTTCCACCCTGCTGGACGCAAAAGTAAGAAAATTTGCCTTCCGTGATCTCTAATTTGTTCCGTGGCTTCACCCCTTCATCTCTCTCACGTACTCCCCCTTGATCTCCCAAATTGCTGTGACCATGAAAGTTACGCACATGCATCTTGCAATACAAATTATAGATCCATCCACGTCTCTTTTTGGGGTGATGGTCCCTCGACCAAGAAGTGGCTAGATTTTTTCTTCTGCCGAATATACTTTGCTAATTGCATTTGTGGTAATTCAGATGGACCTAAAAAGATGGCCTCAATGATCGTGTTATTGTGCAGCCTGTCAATCTCCCCAGCTTTCAGTTTTTGATGATGCTGAAATTTAGCTTTTTCTTTTGATCTGATCAGTTTCTACTACGATTGATGCAGAGAAGGAGCCAATGTACTAATGGCAGATTCAAAGAGAGATGATGGCTATTGTGGTGGTCGGGGAACTACGCTAGAAATTTATCCCATACATACTCTTAGACTCCTTGCACCAACGCAACACTAAACAATACATCAAGGTGAATCGAGCGGACGTCGATGAGCCACGACAGGGCAGTGGCGGACCTAGAAAGAAAGTGGAGGGTGTGAACACTCTATAAAAATTGAGTTATATTTGAATTGGTTTGACTGGGCCTTCAAAATCTGCTAATTATTAGATGGTAAAAAAATATTTTCCAAAATTCTGGGTGTGCCATGGCACACCCGGCACACCCTCTAGTGACGCCACTGCGACAGGGTAATCTATGTTTTCCTCTTGGTCCGGTTAATTTCCATGATGATTGGCGCCGAGGAGGAGTTGACGTACTGATGGCAGTTTCAAAGGGAGATCCTAGAAATTTCTCCCACAGGCTCGATGGATCCCGCAATGAAGCACCAGACCTGCAGCCTCCCTGTGCATGGCGAGGAAGCCATGGCCTCCGGCAAGACTCAAGAGTCATAAACTGAATCGGAGTGTTCTGCGGCAGCTTGAAAGGTTAGGCTTTTTTAGGCTAGAAAAGTTGCATTGTAAATTAAACCGTACCTCACATGTGCAGCGTGATCAATGCTAAAAGGAGGGTGAAACATCTATACCCGTGGTGTGCGATCTATCATTTATATTAAAGCCAGGCTGATCAAAGCTAGCGGCGCCGGCCCAGCTGTGCAATATATTTCAATGTGGCTTGGTTGCTCCGGCCTGTAACATCTGACCGATGCGGGCTGAAGTATTATGTAGTCCTGTTTTTGCCACTAATAAGGTCAGAGTCCTTCCATGTGCATACTGCTAAGAAGCATTACAACAAGAAGTCCGGCAGCTGGCGACGCGTCTCACCTGGCGTCCTTGACCTTTCTCCATGCCAGGTGAGAAATTTCTGTAAATTATTTCCTGTTGTCGTTCAGGCAGGAAACCGGACTGATCGTCACTTTGTTCCAGTTTTGCTAATGCGCCGCTGGGATTTGTACTACTGTAAGGTGTTAAGTACAGATAATGGCATTCATATTGCTTCAAATAGAATACATAGTTATGCTATTTAGCTGGCTCTCTCCATGTTCTTATCTTGGTACGTGATCCTTGCTTATCGCCATTTATAGATGGACAGTTTCAGTTGAAAGCATGATATTTGCAGACCATATTTACTCAAAATGAATTTTCTACATTTTCCTACTTTTTATAGACTTAATAATTTGATTCATGCCCTATGCACCGTAGAGTTGTGGGAATGGATTTGGAATTATACACTTTTATCTTATCTTCTGTGCCCTGGAGCAGAATCCGGTTATCTACATAGAGGAGCCAATTTATTGTCCAACGATGTCCACCTTGCATACATGGAAACTATAAAAAGTAACATACATACCCTTCGGATTCATATAACTTGCAATTTACGTTTCTTTTGTGCACTTCCTCAGATAATCTGAGATATACACTTAGCAAAACAAGTAACTTATAATGCAGATTTACCACATTCGGTTGAAGTAACAAGTTTCATACGTGTTCAGATTATCTTCAGAATATCGTCACCGTTTTTTTGTAACGAGATGTAGTCCTGATTTTGCATATGCACCATATCGTCCTATCCAACCATCAAAAGACAGCTGCCTGCTTCGCGACAAATATTTTTAGCATTCAGGTCAACTTTTCTGTTTATATTAAAATATTAATGGGATTCTAATTTTTCATCCAATTTAAAAAGAGATATGGCATCTAATATATTAGTTGTTTCACTCTTTGTCATTTTTCGTTATAGTCTTACTTTACTCAACCATATATCAGGTAGTCATCAAAGTTTAAAACTTCACATGGACATTTTTCCATGTAACTTTTCCTTTGCCGTAAATATTTAACATTTTTTCCTTTGACCCCATTACCCATAAACGGATCAGAAAATAATAAAGAGATGTGGTCATGCGCCATATTAACTAACCTGATGTTATGCCCCCACTTCATTGTCAATTGACCTTGCAGTGAATTTTGTAGTAGTTTTTCAACCATCTCACTCCTACTGGCGTTGGTAGTTAAAATGATCAAAGGGAAATGTTTTTCATAGCAACTCGGTAGTACATGTTTACATTGTATACCCTAATCAATCCCATGTAGATCCATAAGCATACTATTTTTATGATAAAATCATATAAGTTTGCAAAGTATTCTTATAAGACAGAAGAGTCATTAGATTCCATAACCACATTATGTCTACTTCAAATCATAAGAAATCATAAGTGTGTCTACATACACTATTAGATGTTACAATATTCAATATCAAAAATGGATGTTATAACATTCAAATATATACTTATATAAATGTCCTAATAATAATTTGTTTAAGTAACTAACAAAGTCGTCAAAACTTATTCATATTAGCATCCACGTGTCCTCAAAATTAATAGCTAGCCCGTGCAGGTGCACGGGTGGATGACTAGTATATAGAATCACCATCAAGTGCATACATATATATCCAACAAATTCGGAGCCAGAAGCAAGTTCACGAGTGCAATAGGTAAATATAGGCTCCATGAGCTCCACCGCTATGAACATAGTATGTAAGTCCATCAAGTTCGCATCCATGAGCTCCATCGTTCACATTTTATTAAAGCATCTGCAAAATAATCATGAGACAACAATAGAAAATAAGTAATGTTTATCCCACTGTATACTAACCGTGCAAAAGATATCATCAACACCAAAATAATGACGAACTGGGAAAAGATTATCAGGTTCTTCATGCCACCAAACCAAGTCTAACATACAAGCTTGGAGCACTGATACTCAAATGAATCATACATTTCAGGACGCCTCGCTCTGAGCAGGAACTGGGAGTAATGATCCTCTGCCCGCTGCCTAGTTAGAAACCCTTTATAGTCGGTATTGCTGTAACCGTTCACATGTTCATGACATTCGTCCCACGAATCGTACACTCCAGGAGACCTCCCTCTACACACCGCATACCACCTCATCTACCAATAGAAGAATATGATTTGAACAAGCATAAAAGGAGAAGCAACAAAAGTTTAGAAGAGCACAAGCAAAACATAGCCAACGTAAGCATTAATGACTCATATACCCAAAAGCAACATCACAAGTTCTACTCAAGTTATACTCCGAGGCTACATCAGCAAGTACATTCACTACACTTCTCTTAAAGTGGGGTGAGGTCGCCGACAGGGTGGAGGAGGGTGCACGCCGGTCGGTCAAGGAGTCCGAGATGTAGTCGGTGAAACCAGTGATCGTGGAGTCAGAGCACGTGGGAGCGGTGGGGTGAGGCCGCCGACGGGGTGGAGGAGGGCGCCAGCCGGTGGGAGATGGGGGGCATCGATGGGGGAGGGTGCCGGCCGGTGCAGGAGTCCGAGATGTAGTTGGTGAAACCAGTGATCGTGGAGTGAGAGTACGTGGGGCCATCCCCCATAGTGGAGGACCAAGTGTCATCGGGAATGATGGTTGGGGGACTCAATGGTGGCGCCTTACTCTCCTTACGTGGTGGAGCCTTGATCTGCTTACGCAGTGGGGCCTTGCTGTACTTACGAGTTGGGGCCTTGCTCTCCTTAGCCGGCGGATTCTTCTTGGCCAAATCCTCAAAAACTTTATTAGTATCAATTGCGGGTTCTCCTCATTGAGCGCCGCAAGCGGTCATCGGCGCACTTCTCCTTGACTGCGGGGTCGACCCTAATGGAAGCTGCGTCGTAGGAGTAAGGCATAGCCACGAAATCGATCGGTGTTAACACCTTGCATCACACAATGAAAAACAACATAAAAACCAAACATCAAAGATTACTCTTCCTCCAAGAACAACTCTCATAAACACTCTCTCTGGTGATGGTATATATGGTGGACACTCTCTCACATGTATTTCGACTTTCGGTGGTGGTCAAGCTGGGCAAGTCCATCGTGCATGACAAATGTATATCACAGGATGAACTTGTGCAGATTGACCGCCATCGGCAAAACTCGATTTTTTTTCCTCCAACAACAACTCTCATCGACACTCACTACTAGGAAAAACCTTATAGGCAGGACACTATTAGTAGCGCTGGAAAATAACAACCGCTGCTGGTAAAAAGCAGTAGCGCTGTCTTGTGGAAGCGCTACAAGTAAATTCTTAGCAGTAGCGCTGGAAACATAAAGAGCGCTACTGCTAAGCGGGACCCGACGAGCCCACCGCCACTATTTGTAGTAGCAGCGCTCCCCGCAAAAAAGCGCTACTGATAAAATCTTATCGGTAGCGCGCTTTTACTAAAAGCGCTACAGCTAATGTACCCTATCCTCTTCCCCTCGCCAGCATTGGTCACTCTCCCCTGTGCACACACACTCTCTCTCTCGCTCGCCACGCCGTCGCCCCCGTTGCCGCGCCGCCGTCTCCTCCATTGTGGTAGGCCTCCTCCTCGCCCCCACCCTCGTCTCACCCTCCTTCCCCGACCCTCACCCTCCTTCCTTCGGCCACCGCCCCTTCTCCTCCTCCAGCCACCGGCCCTTCTCCTCCTCCGGCCACCGCCCCTTCTCCTCCTGCGGCCACCGCCGCTTCTCCTCCTTCGGCCACCGCCGCTCCTCCTCCCCCGGCCCTCACCCTCCTCCCCCTACCCTCACCCTCCTTCCTTCGGCCACCGCCGCTTCTCCTCCTCCGGCCAGTGCCCCTTCTCCTCCTCCGGCCACTTCCCTCCCTCCCTCCTCCCTCCATCCATCCCTCCCTCCCTTCCTCCCACCCTCTTCCTCTGACCCTCTCCCTCCATCCCTCCCTCCCTCCCCTATTGCATTAAATTTAGTTTTAGTAACTAGCTAGGGTTAGAACTAGGATGGATGGATAGATGTTAGTGTTAGATCTAGGATTTTTTTGAAATGAAAATGTGAATTGAAAATGAAAATGTGAATTGGAAATGAAAATGAAAATGTGAAAGGAAAATGAAATTGTGAATTGATTCTAGGGTTAGGTTGTGAATTGATGCAAAATATGAATGTGCCCAAGTGCCCAAGTACTTTGAATTGTTCGATAATTGTGCCCAAGTGCCCTATATAATTGTGCCCAAGTGCCCTATTAACACATTGTGCGACACGACTCACCTAGTTGATGGTAGGCGCTTCAGCATCGTGCTGGATGAGACCTTCGAAGTGGATACAGTAAGTCACAACGACAAGTCTTTTTTCGTAATTAAGCATGACTTCTGCTTCTTTTGCTTCAACTTATAATTTTAATTTTTTACTATTCTACTAGCGTATCCCCTGCCATGCAAGAATTTATGTCTTGGATAAGATTGGTTTCAATACTAAAAAAAGTATGGAGGTAAAGAGAGTTCACTTGAGGACCGAGCATGGTTATACTTTTGCCGTAAAATTGTACAATGCAGACACCTACTCCTATTTTGAATGCAAAAGTTGGCAAGCACTATGCAAGGCTTATGCATTTGAGCCTAATATGCTTATCACCTTTGATATTCGTCCGGAAGATGAAATTGAAGGTAATATCGACATCTGGGTCGATGTGCAGACGCCTCCAGTTCTACCATTATGTGAGTTTCTCAACCATATTTATTAAGTAATTTATATTGTTTATTTAAAAATAGTTGACAACTAATTTCCATTGACAGCTTATTTTCATTCTTCAAAAAATGTACGGAAGATGGTAGACAGAACCTACTACTACAATGATAAAGCAGAATTAACTTGTAAGGAGAAAGATCATCTTGTCGCATTTATTAATGATCTTGAGAATTACAATAGCTATTATCAAACTCCTCCACATTATGGTCAATACGTGCCACTAGTGCACGTGGTGAACTACGGTAACATCCATGGAGATTGCATGGTAAGATTTTCTACTATTACGACATCCGTGAATCTTTTGCATAAATTCTTCTAAAACTAAACTACATTGCTAACTACAAAGTTATTACTATGTTTTTCAACAGAAAATCCCGACGGATTGTGTGCCTAATCTGATGTTTCCGAGAGGTCACGTTGATGTTATGAGCTTACGGCCAGCACGGCCAGGTCAGCCTACGCATCACTCCTGTCCATACAGGATTTCTAAAACCGATGAAGACATGACAATCAAAGAGTGGAAAAAATGTATGGTCAATCCTAGAGAGCTACTTGGAAGCAACATTGTGCGTAGGCCAAGAATTGGAGACAGGATGATCTGCATTCTCCATAATGGAGAGTCAGGGCCTATCTTGTTTTATGATATTTTACCTAAGAGAGGGTAGAGTAGGTCCTATGAGAGAGGAGTAGGTCCTAGGTACAATGTGTTATTATGTGCTACAATGTGTTAGAGTTGATGATGATGAGGAGGAGGAGTTGTGATTATGACTAGTGACCAACTTGTTATTATGATCATGATTAGTTATTATATCATTGGGGGAAGGAAAGCGGATTAGATTCATGTCGATGGATCAAAAGTGACCAAAAGTTGAATTAGTAGGATCGTCGTCCTACTAATTCAACTTTTGATCACTTTTGATTCATTTGGATGAATAAAATCCATGATGAAACTACTGTATAGAGCCTGTATGAATACATCACAAATACGTAGAGGGGGTATGAATCTGTGAAAGCAGTAATACTAGCAGCAGCGCTGGAAGCCATCTAGCAGCAGCGCTGGGTTATCAGCAGCGCTTTCCTCTATGCAGCGCTACTGCTAACCAGACTTAGCAGTAGCGCTGCACCAACCAGCGCTACTGCTATAACTTAGCTGTAGCGCCTTAGCAGTAGCGCTGGACCCAGCGCTACTAGTAGGGGGAAAACCAGCGCTACTACTAGGCTTTTTCGTAGTAGTGACTCTCTCTGGTGATGGTATATATGGTGGACACTCTCACAGGTATTTCGACTTTCGGTGATGGTCAAGCTGGGCAAGTCCATCGTGCGTGACAAATGTGTATCACAGGACGAACTTGCGCAGATTGACCGCCATCGGCAAAAGTCGATTTTCTTCCTCCAACAACAACTCTCATCCATAGCACTCATCCATATAGCATTCATACAAGCAAAGATCTAGCATACATTAATCTAACATCTAGCATTCATCCAACATGTAGCATTCATCTAACATCACTAGTGGAGAAACGTGCTTTGGCCCCGGTTGGAGGAGGCCTTTAGTCCCGGTTCTCCAACCGGGACTAATAAATCGGGACTAAAGGCCCCCCTTTTTAGTCCCGATTGAGTTACAAACCGGGACTAAAGGGGCTCCACGTGGCCGCCGTGGAGCGCTCAGGCAGGAGGACCTTTAGTCCCGGTTGGTAACACCAACCGGGACTAAAAGGTCGTGTTTCATTTTGTGTTTCCCTTTTATTTTATATTTATATTGTATTTTCACGAGGTTACACATATTAATATACAACATCAGTACAAATTATGGAAGAACAATATCCAACATCAGTACAAATTGCATGGATGCAATAGACCAAGTTGAAATAGAGGAAAATATGATGTTGCGAATGGATGCAATAGACCAAGTTGAATTAGAGGAAATACGATGTTGCGATTTGCAACATCGTATTTTCCTCTAATTGAACTTGGTCTATTGCATCCATCTAATTTGTACTGGTATATGCCATATAACAACTCATCATCATCATCTTAATCAACTCATCATCATTCAACATCCAACAACTCATCATCATCTTAATCAACTCCTCATCATTGTAGTTGTTATCATACTAGTTAAAAATCTCTTCATCATTCTAGGTAAAATAGCATAAAAAAGGTAAACTCCTCATCATTCTGGTTGTTATCATAGTAGCAAGTGACCAAGTTATCACAAGGTTGAAACACTAACTACTGCTATCTCTTAGGTAAAAAAGCATAATAAAGGCGAACTCCGACATCTCGCCATTGAAGAACATAGATTAACCTATGTCCAACTTGTGGGATGCGCAAGTATTCCTCTCCGAGTGGTAGTGTGGATGCTTGTATTGCATTTCTCCATCCTTTGATTTTCACGGTTTCTTCACTTTGAGATATCCTGTATTTACCACGGTAATTAGTCGGGAGTGGTCGTAAGCTAACCATTTGCAAATCACCATTTCTAAACATCCATTTAGTCACGGTCTCTGGCGGGAGTACCTGTTGAAGAACACTAGTCATAATAATATAGTTAGCAAACTAGTTTTGCTTAAGAACAATGTATGAAAAAGATGGACTAGTGATGCAATGGTAAAAACATTCTTACAAAGTTGTGTGAAGTGATGTTATAAGGGTTCAACGTGTGCACTAGTGGCATATATCCATGATAAATGTGGCCAGTCATGTAATGTTTAGCATGATACTCAACATCATGAATAAATGTGATCAGATGATTTTTCTCCAACCAAGTAAGCTTGGAGTCATAACTGTAGTACGCCCAATCTATTATCTGTCGGGAAGTTCTTGTATCATTGAAATAAGCTGATAATTAAAAATAAAGAAATTTAGTTGGGATGAGTACCAAATACTTTTCAATAATCAATATAAATTACCTAAAAAATCTGTTGAGAAACTCACCTGCTGGTAGAACTGGAATCAATTCATCCGCATGTACCCAAATTTCTATATTATTATCACGAACATCGTCATTACCAAGATCGAAGGTAATGTTCATGTCCTCATCCAACCCATACGCCTTGCAAAATGCTCTCCAATTAGAACAACCAAAATATGTGTGATCTTCGTTATTTTTCACCTTAACAACAAAAGTGTAATGTTCCGTTCTTAGGTGAGCTATCTTAGGCTCTGTACTACCCTTCTCTTTGAAATGGAACTTGTCTAAGACAACGAATCTTGCATGGCAGGGAACGCACTAGTCGAATTATAAAAAATAAAATTAAAGGTTAATTAAAGAAAAAAAAGCACACGTCATACTTCATTAACAAAAAATACATACCGTCTTTACATACCGTAATAATACTAAATTATTTCGTTAGCTTGACGGTGAAGGATATAACGTTGTCTAGGTGAGGATAAATGTCGCATATACCCCTGTTATCCCATCACAAAGGGCACTCAGGTAACCTCCCCTCGTCGTCAGACGACGTCGACATTTCTTGTGTATAATTGTACAAAAATGCAAGAGACAAAACATAAACGAACAACAATTAGCACAGATCAACAAATCAACTTTGCAAACGAGGTCGTTGGAAAATGTCACAAACATAAGCATGTGCAATATCTATGCAAGAGACAAAACATAAACGAACAACAATTAAAGCCAAGTTATCTATGAAATGGTCATAAGAAAAGCAAGACATGTGTTTGTATTTTGTTGTGATTATTTTTATATAAGTAGTTATTTTGTCCCGTTTCTACCTTTGCCATGCATTGTGGTCAATAAGTCAGTAAGATGGGATAGAAATTAGTAAGCCGCCCTATATTCTGAAAATAATTTGTTAAGATAGAAAAAATCTTATTTGTCCAATAATTGGTGTACATGAGTCAAACACTAAGCGACGCTAGCTATTATTAATTAACTCATAATTAACTGATCTAATGCTCAATATGTTCTTTTTGCACAATGTACTCAAGAAAATAGGAGAACTCATGCCCCCAAAAAAAGATCCTTGGCATCATTAACATGTCAAATAATATGTAGGACAACTCTAAAATCATCAACCACTCCCTCGCTTTCTAGATATAAGATCTTTTTACAGATTCAATACACACTACATACTGACAGTTAGACGCATTTTAGAGTGTAGGTTCACTCATTTTAGAGAGTACGTAGTCTATACAAGTCCACCGGCGTCGGCCGCGGTGCGGGCGGCGATGTCCGCGGGGGCGGGGCGGGGGGGGGTGTAGGAGGAGGAGGGGAACGGCGACGATCGGCGGCGCTCACCTAGCGCTGCTGAGGAGCGGGGGCGGCGAGGCTCGGTGACGCGGCTTGGGGAGGAGGTCCGTCGATGGCGGCCGTCGGCGACGAGCGATGCTCGGGGAGGAGGTTGACGGCTTGGAGGCAACGACGATGTCTGGCAGCCCGGCAGCGCGCGCGTGTGTGTGGTTTCGGCATCGGGGGCGCGCGGGAGGAGTGGGGAGAAGATTGGGGAAGGAGGCCATGGGTGGTTATATACACTAGTAGAATGTCGATCAGTAGTCCCGGTCGGGATGTGCCTTTAGTACCGGTTCCCCAACCGGTACTAAAGGGTCGGGACTAAAGGTCCAGACCTTTAGTACCGGTTGGACCACGGACCGGTACTAAAGGCCCACCACGTGGCTGCCTGCGTGGGCTGGTGGTGGAAGACCTTTAGTACCGGTTGGTGATACCAACCGGTACTAAGTGTTCTGTTTTTTTTTGTTTTCGCTTTTAATTAGGTTTTAGTTTTCCTCTCTATTTATTGTGTTTTCCATTCATTTCAAATTTATTTTACGGTGCTACATACTGTAAACATTAATTACACAAGTTGATGCATATATATATATATATGTAATATAATATACAATATCTCATACACAGTATATATACAAATGGAATTACACATCCATATATATTCTGGACTTATAACTTAAGGCCCAAAACCCGGCCGGGACTAGCTAGCTAGTGCTCCGGATGAAATCTCAGTTTTCTACTACTGATTTGCTGGCATTATTGAGGCGGCGGTAAGTAATAGTGATCTCCGTTTACATCAATGACATGTTGAAGAAGAAATGCCGCAAATTCCTCTTGAAGTGCTACAAAGCGTTTCTCGGGTGAGAGCTTCGACATCATCTGCCAAACCTGGAGTTGTCTTTCACGTGCTCCTCTGCGACGTATACGGCCTTCGGTCTAGAGGCGAATGTTCTCGCAGAGGAAGTATCCACATAAATTTGTCCCCTGATCTTGCTTCGCGCACTTTGCAAAAGAATAGAATTCAATAAGATAATTAATAATCAAGCATGATAATGGTATTGAAACTAGAATTAAAGAGATGAGCGGACCTAGTAGTACTACTTAATTACCTGCATCTTTTTCCACTTTAGCTTCGGTTTCCATTGACGACCGTGATGGTTTTTTTCTATCATCTTTTTCCAAACACTACGCGGCAAAGAAAAAGAACGAAAGAGTTATTATAATTACTTTTGATATCAGGAAATAATGAAAGAAAGCGAAGTCGATAAAGATTGAAATTACCGTTCTATCATAAAATACAAGTCCACGTATGATTGTTCTAGTGTATCTAGTGAGTCGTACACTTGAACAAGTCCATCCGCGAGGATAATATTGAGGAGGATATAGTGGTCTCTGCGCAGAAGTTTATATAATTAAGCAGGCATGCATATAACTCATCAACTACACTTGACAGCGAGCTAGTAAGCAAAAATAGAATTTGTAGTATACAAGAGAGTAAACACTCACCCCATGTTGTAAGGAAATATTGTAGTAGATTTGGTATTCATTAGTGCCTCTAGAAAATTTTCCAAGAGATCTTCTGTTTCCTTGGCATAATGTTTTACCACATGACCATTAACGGTATTTGGGTCGATGAACCCAATGTCATCGATTCCCTCTTGTTTCAATTCCCACATCTTCAATCTGCATAATAGCGTAGAAAAGAACATATATAGTGAGGATAAGCCAATGAACGATATCTTAGCTAGAGACTTAAATTATTAAAGATATAAATCACTTACAGACAATAGCAACTGATGAGAGTTTTGTCGATAGAGTCCATGTGGTATAACTGGAAAAGTTCTGATAATTCAAGACATATGTCACATGCATTGACGTAATGCTCTTCCCTTACTTTGACCATGACCGCCGTCTCCCCTCGCTTTACTTCACGCAGGTACCAATCATGCAACCGTCGCATCGCAGTTGGTAGTTCCTTGTACTGCTCGGGTGTGACTAGTGGTTTTCCGACGGCATATTGCATTGCGTACTCAGTTGCACCGTACCGGCGGAATTCCTCGGTGCCAAGGATTTGGCCAAGAGTGAGACCTGCAACCTCTACTTCTTTGAGGTCGATTGGGTTGCCTTGCACGTCGACTGGTTGGATCGATTGCTTGCTTGGATTGGTACTCACCTTGAGCGGAGAGATCGATTGCTTGGATTGTTCTCCGAGCTGGGGAACTGTTTTCCCGGTAGTAGTACCACCTGTCGTTGATGCCGTACTTCCCGACTTCTTCCTTGGGCTGGGCCGACTTCTCTGCTCACTTGCCTTCTGAATCTGTCGCTCATAGTGTGTCGGCATACGCTCGACATATGCTGGGGGTCGATCAATAAAGTGTTCCATAAAGTGCTCTTGGACTTCCTTGGGTATTACCTCCTTTGGCGTCACGGTCTTCTTCGCAAAAAAGGCTTTCACTTGGCGATCGCTTTCAATTTTGTTTTCCTCTGGTGTCATGTCGTAAGGCAGCATCCTTTTGGCCGGAGGCTCGGGTTTCTTCTTTGCTTTCCTCCGAAGAGGACTGCTGGTGGCCTTCCTCTTTTGGGAGCCCTGCTGGCGGGATCGCTGCCGGGGTGGAGTCGGCTCACGCGGCGGAGATCGATATCGATGATATGGACTCGCGTCGTGCTCCGTCCTGAGGTTGGGAGGACTGCTGGCGAGGTGGGGAGGACTGCTGGCGAGGTGGGACGCCTCTCGAGGTGGGGAGGACTGCTGGGGAGGTGGGGAGGACTGCTGGGGAGGTGGGGAGGACTGCTGGGGAGGTGGGGAGGACTGCTGGCGTGGTGGGGAGGACTGCTGGCGAGGTGGGGAGGATTGCTGGCGCTGCGATGCCTCTGGTTGGGATCCCTCGCGCTGGACATCGATACTCGGAGGAACCGGTGGCCTTAGCGCCGTTTGTGGAAAGACGATGTAGTCCTTACTCCATAGAATGAGACCACGACCGGCTTCTGCCAGTGTGGACTCCCCCTCACCTCCAGGGATGTCAAGCAATAGTTCATCATATCCTGGCTCTATTGCGTCCACCGCGACACGAGCATACCCAGCTGGAACCGGATTGCAATGCCAGAGAACACCAGGTGTATTTGGTAAAGCATAGCCCGTCGCGACCCGCACGGGTATGTTCTTCATTTTCTGGATTAGCTCACAAGATGTCTTCTCGGTGATATCATCCACGGGGGTGTGACCCAGCGGTGCCCCCGTGGAACCCACGCTGCTTTTCGGCAGTGTAGATGGGATGGGTTCCCCTGCCTCCTGCTGCGGAGTTTCCCTTTGCTGGGTCAGTACCTGTATCTGCCTCTGCTGCTGCTCGTACTTCTGTTCCAACTTTGAAAGTTGGTCTGCTTCCACCTTCTTTTTTCTCGAACGGCTTTTATAACTGTCCTTCCATCCCGCAAACCCCTCGTACCACGGAACAACGCCCTCGCCTCGTGTTCGTCCTCCGTGTTCGGGATTCCCGAGGGCGAGTGTAAGCTCGTCGTTCTCTCTATCGGGGTGAAACCATCCTTCTTGGGCAGCTTTTATTGCTTCAATCAACTCATCTGATGCATGCTTCAGACTGGCCAGTACAATAATCTTCCCTGTTGCTGGGTCCAACTTTCCCCCATGCGCAAAAAGCCAATTCCTGCACCTCTTGGGCCAGTTGAAGGTTACTGGAGTGATCCCTTCAGCAAGCATCTTATTCTCTAATGCATCCCACTTAGGAATGGCTGACTTGTATCCACCTGTCCCTAGTTTATGGTGATACTTTTTTTTCTTCGCATTTATCTGATTCTTTGCCGACTTCTCCATAGCAGCTTCCGATGTCTTGTACTCGATAAATGCGTCCCAGTGATTCCTTACCTTCTCGTATATTCCTATGAATTTGGGCGCCTTCTGGCCTCTAGCGTTGTACTCGGTCCATAATCTTTTCTTCCAAGTCTGGAACGCGCCGGCCATCTTATGGAGAGCAAACTCCTTGACTTTGTCCCTTTGGCGCTCCGAGAGAGAATCTGGTAGGATGAAATGCTCCATGAGATCTCGCCAAAGGGCATCTTTAATTCTTGTATCGACATAATTCACTCCTAGTTTTGGGTTGCTTGGTTGAATCCATTCTTGCATTGTGATCGGGACTCCATCCCTAACAACCACTCCGCATTGACGCACAAATGTCTTGGCATTGGCATCAGGGTGAGTCGGTGCGCCATCATGTTTGAAAGCATCAAGATTGAGCTTTATGTTGCCGTCCAATATTTTGGCACCGCCTCGTACCTTTCTACTAGATTGGCTCGATCCGGAGGGCTGATAATTAAAAGAAAAAAGATTTGTTAATATATATATATATATATATATATATATATATATATATATATATATATACAAATCAATTAATACACATGTAATGATCACCAGAGGCTAATATGTGTATATACCTCGCCGGACATTGTTAGTTGTTCCGGATTTTGGAACATAAGTTGTTCTTCCTCGGCCTCACATCCATCACCGTAATCGTTCAGATATTGTGAGCCGTCATCATCATGTGATTCACCCTGAAGGTCCGCTGGGTTTTCGTAGGAGCGTATCATGTCGAAGATGTCCTCTTCATGAGCTCTATCGGTATTGTCCATAGCTTAATAACTAATCCATAATAATATAGATAAAACAAATTAGTATTCAAATTAGCATGCATTCAAGAAGCAAAATAACTGATAGTTAATTAATAATGCATCATTGAATACATATATAGTAGTTAATATATCGATCTAGCTAGAACCCTAGCGCCCGGCGGATATCGGGGCGGGCGGTGGACACCCAAAGAGAAGGAACCATCACAGGAACATAGCTCCAGTGAGATCCCTGAAGAATCTGCCAGGTATTGTCGGACCTGGCCTCCAAAGCTGCCATGTAGCGACGGACGTGCTCGTTCTCCTTGCTGACATGGTACTGTACCACCTCCGCGGGGGACTCAAGCCTCCGAATCGTCCGTGGCCCATGCGGCCGCCACCACAGAACCTCCGGGTCGACGACGGGCTGGCTCCTCACCAAGCTGCGCCGCCCGGAAGGCAGCACCTCCCAGTACCAGCCCGGCGGAGCCCAGTCCCTGACAGGGCCCCTCGGCTCAAGCAAGTGACCTCCTCCGGCGACTCGACGACGAGGATGCGGGCTCGGCATCGTCGACGTCGAGAAGAAACACTTAATTATGAAAACAAATTAAATAAAACTTAGCAAAATTAACACTTAGCATCTAACCAATTAAATAACACTTAACAAATTAAATAACACTTAGCATCTAACAAAATTAACAAAATTAACACATACCCTAATAACCTAAGAACCTAACTAACTAACTAAACTAACCTAACCTAACTAACTAAACTAACTAAACTAACCTGATAACCTAACTAACTAACTAACTAACTAACTAAATAGGGGTGCTGTGTCGTGGTCGGGGTCGGGGTGTCGGGGGTCTCGTGTCGGGGTGTCGGGGGTGTCGTGTCGGGGTAGGGGTGCTGTGTCGTGGTCGGGGGTGCCGTGTCAGGGTGTCGTGTCGTGGTCGGGGGTGCCGTGTCGGGGTGTCGGGGTGTCGTGTCGGGGTCGGGGTGTTGGGGTGTCGTGTCGGGGTCAGGGTGTCGGGGGTGCCGTGTCGGGGTGTCGTGTCGGGGGTCGGGTTGTCGGTGATGTCGTGTCGGGGGTCGGGGTGCCGTGTCGGGGTCGGGTCGGGGTTTCGGGGTGTCGTTTTCTTCTTCTTCCCCTCTTCTTCTTTTTTTCCTCTTTTTCCTTTTCTTCTTCTTCCTCTTCTTCCTTTTCTTCCTTTTCTTCTTCTTCTTCTTCTTCTTCTTCTTCTTCTTCTTCTTCTCCTTCTCCTCCTCTCCTCTTTTTTTTTCTTCTTCTTCTTCTTCTTCTTTTTTTCTTCTCCTCCTCCTCTTCTTCTTCTCCTCCTCTCCTCTTTTTTTCTTCTTCTTTTTTCTTCTCCTCCTCCTCTTCTTCTTTTTCTTATTCTTATTCTTCTTCTTCTTCTTATTTTTTCTTCTTTTCCTTTTTTCTTTTTCCTTTTTTTCCTTCTTCTTTTCTTCTTTTTTTTCTTCTAGGTTTTTTTTTACATTAACATTTTATTTTTCCTTTAAGCTAAGTAACCCTATCATAGACACAGATCGAGTTAATCTAGAGTTAAAATAAACTAAAACTAATTAGCTAGGGGGTCCCACCTGTCATAGACTAAAACTAAAACTAATTAAACTAAAACTAATTCACAGAGTTAATCTAGAGTTTAATTAATCAGTGGATTAGGGGGCGGCCCCACTTGTCATTGACTAGGTCCTGCCCAGTCAGCACAGTTGACTGGGTCAACAGGTCAACTGGGGCCCGTGTGCCCACTGGCCAGCTACCCTGGGGGTGGCGCTGGCCGGCCACGTCAGTAGGCCGCGCCGGAGTTGCTCCGGCGAGCCGTGCCGGAGTTGACTGGATCGGGTGGGCGCGCGGAGGGGCAAGGGGGAGGGGAGAGGCTCACCGAGGGAGCTCGCCAGAGTGGGGAGGACGCGTCGGGGCGGCGAGGTCGGGGCGGCGCGCGGCGTCGGGGCGGCGGGGTCGGGCCGGCGGGCTCGGGGCGGCGGGGTCGGGGCCGCGGGCTCGGGGCGGCGAGCGGCGTCGGGGCGGCGGGCTCGTGCGCGACGGGCGGCGGCGATGGCGACGGGCAGCGGCGACGGCAGATTTCGGCAGCCTGACGGCGTCGTTTTGTCCTTGTCCCGGTGCGTGGGTCGGCCCGGGACGAAGGGATAGTATTTATACCTAGGCACCCTTTAGTACCGGTGCGTGGCTCGCACCGGTACTAAAGAACCTTTAGTACCGGTGCGAGACACGCACCGGTACTAAAGGTCCTCCCCAAAAAATGCGCGGGGCGGTGGACCTTTAGTACCGGTGCGTGGCTCGCACCGGTACTAAAGGTTTTTTAATTCAATATTCATTATTATTTTCAGGAAAACCCCTAAACTTTAAAAAATCATAGAAAAAAATCTATGACTCCAATGGAAATAAATAATATAAAAAAATATCAGAAAAATATAAAGAATCTGTTTATGGCATTTCCATGCATGTTCAACCCTTTTCTGCCTTCATTTGCTATTTTTCATGCATTTAATGATTTGTTTTGAGCTAAATGACCCTGAAATTGAAAAGCACTACAAATGAAGTCTGAAAAGGTTGAAACTTGGCATGGTATCATAATTTCACCCACATAGCAAGTGCTAAAAAGTTGAGAGGGTTACGGCAAAAACTGGATGCACTTCGTGTACAAATTGGACAATCTCTTTCGAAGTATGAGGGTTTCGGACGAAAACTCATCTATTACAAAGGGATTTCATTTTTAATAACTTATTTTAACTCCATTCTTTTTGTGTGTTCAATATGCACCATTCAAATGCACATCATCAATTTTCAACCCTTTCTGACTTCATTTGATATTTTTGATGCATTTAATGATTTATTTTGAGCTAAATGACCCTGAGTTTGAAAAGCAGTACAAATGAACTCTGAAAAGGTTGTAACTTGGCATGACATCATAATTTCACCCACATAGCAACTTCTAAGGAGTTGAGAGGGTTACGGCAAAAACTGGATGCACTTCGTGTACAAATTGGACAATCTCTTTCGAAGTATGAGGGTTTCGGACGAAAACTCATCTATTACAAAGGGATTTCATTTTTAATAACTTATTTTAACTCCATACTTTTTGTGTGTTCAAAATGCACCATTCAAAGGCACATCATTAATTTTCAACCCTTTCTGAATTCATTTGGTATTTTTCATGCACTTACTGATTTTTTTGAGCTAAATGACCCTGAAATTGAAAAGCACTACAAATGGACTCTGAAAAGGTTGAAAGTTGGCATGGTATCATCATTTCACCCACATAGCATGTTATAAAAAGTTGAGAGGGTTACGGCAAAAACTGGATGCACTTCGTGTACAAAACGGACAATTGAGCATCATCCTTTCCCCTGCACACAGCCCGACGGTGGCTCGTGAGTGCCCGCTTATGAAATGCACCGTCGGACCGTATGCAGGGAATCCGAATGATTTGTATTCGGTCGATGAACTAAAGGATTTCTAGATAGCTAGATCAACAAAACACACGGTTTCCCCTGCATACAGCCCGACGGTGGCTCGTGAGTTCCCGCATATGAAATGCACCGTCGGACCGTATGCAGGGAATCCGAATGATTTGTATTCGGTCGATGAACTAAAGGATTTCTAGATAGATCAACAAAACACACGGTTTCCCCTGCATACAGCCCAACGGTGGAAATATGAAATGCACCGTTGGACCGTATGCAGGGAATCCGAATGAGTACACACACTAAGTGTCGAACATGTCCGAGAGGTGGGTTATATATAGGGTCGTGTGCCTCTTTAGTCCCGGTTGCTAGCACGAACCGGGACTAGTCGTTATAGTGCTGATCCAATAGCTCACAAGCGCTTGAAAGAAACACACGATCCGTGTGCTTCTTCCTGATTGGTACGACCTCGGTCCTGGGAGTGGCTAAAATTTAGTCCCACCTCGCCAAGCGAGAGGGACTCGCAGCGGTTTATAAGCCCTGAGTGCAGAGACGAAGAACGATGAAGGAGAGGCGCAATGCTCACCTGCACGTTGCTTAGCTTCAGGCCTTGAGGAAATGGTGTAGACTGCACGGAGCTATCTGTGCAGTTTCTCAAGGCCTGAAGCTAAGCAACGTGCAGGTGAGCATTGCGCCTCTCCTTCATTTTTAATAACTTATTTTAACTCCGGGCATTTTGTGTGTTCATTATGCACCATTCAAAGGCACATCATCAATGTTCAACCCTTTTCTGCCTTCATTTGCTATATTTCATGCATTTAATGATTTGTTTTGAGCTAAATGACCCTGAAATTGAAAAGCACTAAAAATGAAGTCTGAAAAGGTTGAAACTTGGCATGGTATCATAATTTCACCCACATAGCAAGTGCTAAAAAGTTGAGAGGGTTACGGCAAAAACTGGATGCACTTCGTGTACAAATTGGACAATCTCTTTCGAAGTATGAGGGTTTCGGACGAAAACTCATCTATTACAAAGGGATTTCATTTTTAATAACTTATTTTAACCCCATACTTTTTGTGTGTTCAATATGCACCATTCAAAGGCACATCATCAATTTTCAACCCTTTCTGACTTCATTTGATATTTTTCATGCATTTAATGATTTATTTTGAGCTAAATGACCCTGAATTTGAAAAGCAGTACAAATGAACTCTGAAAAGGTTGTAACTTGGCATGACATCATAATTTCACCCACATAGAAACTTCTAAAGAGTTGAGAGGGTTACGGCTAAAACTGGATGCACTTCGTGTACAAATTGGACAATCTCTTTCGAAGTATGAGGGTTTCGGACGAAAACTCATCTATTACAAAGGGATTTCATTTTTAATAACTTATTTTAACTCCATACTTTTTGTGTGTTCAATATGCACCATTCAAAGGCACATCATCAATTTTCAACCCTTTCTGACTTCATTTGATATTTTTCATGCATTTAATGATTTATTTAGAGCTAAATGACCCTGAATTTGAAAAACAGTACAAATGAACTCTGAAAAGGTTACTGTTACACTTCGTGTACAAACTGGATGCACTTCGTGTACAAACTGTTACAAAGATACCATGCTAGAAAATGCATGCATGTCCTTCACATAGAAAGTGATGACGGTGAAGCCGGTCACATCCCAGAGTGGGATCTCGCGGTGTAAGACTTTTTCTGCGTGTTTGTCCCTTGCTTATGATTGCGCCGTAACCATGGAGAATCTTCATCATTTAACAGGATGCTTGGGTCAGTCTTCACTCTGAAGGGAGGGATTTCATGAAACTTTTCATAATCTTCTGACATGTCTGTCTTGTCCTCCACTCCCACAATGTTTCTTTTCCCTGAAAGAACTATGTGGCGCTTTGGCTCATCGTATGATGTATTCGCTTCCTTATCTTTTTTTCTCCTCGGTTTGCTAGACATGTCCTTCACATGGAAAACCTGAGCCACATCATTGGCTAGGACGAATGAGTCGTCTGTGTATCCAAGATTGTTGAGATCCACTGTTGTCATTCCGTACTGCGGGTCTACCTGTACCCCGCCTCCAGTATATTTGACCCATTTGCACCGAAACAAAGGGACCTTAAGATCAGGTCCATAGGCAAGTTCCCATATCTCCTCTATGTAACCATAATATGTGTCTTGAAAGTTGGTTGCATCATAGAGGACACCACTGTTTTGGTTGGTGCTCTTTTTATCTTGGGCGATCGTGTAAAATGTATTCCCATTTATCTCGTACCCTTTGAAAGTCATTACAGTCGAACTTGGTGTCTTGGACAACCAGTACAGTTCATATGGAACATCGTTGTCATTGATGAGCTTTGTTTGCAACCAACCGGAAAAAGTCTCCATGTGTTTACGTTCAATCCAGGGGTCAGACTGCTCCGGGTTCTTGGACCGTACAATATCCTTGTGTTCCTCCATATATGGAGTCACCAAGGTGGAATTTTGTAGAACCGTGTAGTGTGCTTGAGTGAAAGAATGCCCGTCCATATTTATTGCTTCTTTCTTTCCTAATGTGCCTTTTCCACCCAGTCTCCCCTCATGCCGCGATTCAGGAAGATCAATCGGCTTAATGTCAGGAACAAAGTCAACACAAAACTCAATAACCTCCTCTGTTCCATATCCCTTGGCGATGCTTCCTTCTGGCCTAGCACTGTTATGAACATATTTCTTTAAGACTCCCATGAACCTCTCGAAGGGGAACATATTGTGTAGAAATACAGGACCCAGAATGTTAATCTCTTCGACTAGGTGAACTAGAACGTGCGTCATAATATTGAAGAAGGATGGAGGGAACACCAAATCGAAACTGACAAGACATTGGACCAGGTCATTCTGTAACGTTGGTAGGATTTCTGGATCGATTACCTTCTGAGAAATTGCATTGAGGAATGCGCATAGCTTCACAATGGCTAATCGAACATTTTTCGGTAGAAGCCCCCTAAGTGCAACCGGAAGTAATTGCGTCATAATCACGTGGCAGTCATGAGACTTTAGATTTTGAAATTTTTTCTCTGCCATATTTATTATTCCCTTTATATTCGACGAGAAGCCAGACAGGACCTTGATACTGAGCAGGCATTCAAAAAAGATTTCCTTCTCTTCTTTCGTAAGAGCGTAGTTGGCAGGACCTTGATACTGCTTTGGAGGCATGCCGTATTTTTCGTTAATTCTTTGCTTGTCCTCCCGTGCCTCCGGTGTATCTTTTGTCTTTCCATACACGCCCAAGAAGCCTAGCAGGTTCACACAAAGATTCTTCGTCACGTGCATCACGTCGATTGCATTGCGGACCTCTAGGGCTTTCCAATATTCAAGTTCCCAAAATATAGATTTCTTCTTCCACATGGGTGCGTGTCCGTTGGCGTCATTCGGAATAGATTGTCCGCCAGGACCCTTTCCAAAGATTACCTGTAAATCCTTGACCATATCAAATATATATTCACCAGTACGGAGGCCAGTCTTCTTCCGGTTATCTGGCTCACCTTTGAAATGGTTGCCTGCCTTTCTTAAGATATGCTTGATCGGTAGAAATCGACGATGTCCCAGGTACACATTCTTCTTACATTTATCCAAATATATACTTTCAGTATCATCTAAACAGTGCGTGCATGCATTGTATCCCTTGTTTGTATGTCCTGAAAGGTTACTAAGAGTAGGCCAATCATTGATGGTTACAAACAGCAACGCTCGTAGGTCAATTTCCTTCTGTGTGTGCGCATCCCACACACGTACACCTGGTTTTTCCACAACTGTAGAAGTTCATCAACTAGTGGCCTTAGGTATACATCAATGTCGTTGCCGGGTTGCTTAGGGCCTTGGATGAGCACTGGCATCATAATGAACTTGCGCTTCATGCACAACCAAGGAGGAAGGTTGTAGATACATAGAGTCACGGGCCAGGTGCTGTGACTGGAGCTCTGCTCCCCAAAAGGATTCATGCCGTCTGTACTAAGACCAAACCATAAGTTCGTTGCGTCAGCTGCAAAGTCCTCGAACTCCCTCTCAATTTTTCTCCACTGCGACCCATCAGCGGGTGCTCTCAACATCCCGTCTTTCTTACGTTCTTCTTTGTGCCATCGCAACAACTTGGCATGCTCTTTGTTTTGGAACAAACATTTCAACCGTGGTATTATAGGAGCATACCACATCACCTTGGCAGGAACCCTCTTCCTGTGGCGTTCGCCCTCCACATCACCAGGGTCATCGCAGGGGATCTTATAGCGCAGTGCACCGCATACCGGGCATGCATCCAAATTCTCGTACTCCTCACCGCGGTAGAGGATGCAGTCATTAGGGCATGCATGTATCTTCTGCACCTCTAATCCTAGAGGGTAGACAACCTTCTTTGCTTCGTACGTACTTTCAGGCAATTCGTTATCCTTTGGAAGCATCTTCTTTATCATTACCAGCAATTCTTGAAATCCCTTGTCAGTTACACCATTCTTCGCCTTCCATTGCAGCAATTCCAGCGTGGTACCCAGCTTTTTCTGGTCATCTTCACAATTTGGATACAATAATTTCTTGTGATCCTCTAACATGCGTTTCAACTTCAACCTCTCCTTGTCACTTTCGCAGTTTCTCTTTGCATCAGCAATGACCCGACCCAAATCATCAGCGGGCTCATCTGATGCCTCTTCTTCAGCTTCCCCCATTGATGCCTCTTCTTCAGCTTCCCCCATTGTTGTATCGGCGAAAGGAGAGTTGTCATCATCCTCTTCTTCTTCATTGTCTTCCATTATAACCCCTCTTTCTCCGTGCTTGGTCCAACAGCTATAGCCGGACATGAAACCGGACTTCAGCAGGTGGTAGTGAAGGGTTTTTGAGGTAGAGTAATTCCTATCATTCTTACAGTCACAACATGGACAACACATGAAACCATTCTGCTTGTTTGCCTCAGCCACACGAATAAAATCATGCAGGCCATTAAGAAACCCTGGACTTAGTCGGTCATCGTACATCCATTGCCGGCTCATGTTCACTACACAACATCGAAGTGACCAAATTAATACAACTTCATCATCACATTACAACCAAAAGTAGAGCTAGCAGTGACCAAATGTTATTACTGCAAATAATAGATACTTATAGTTCATACATACATCTCATAAAACAACATACAACTATCTAAAACATGTAAATGCAACAACAAATGCGATCATAATCGCAACTAAAGTAACAATTGAGCCAACGGCATAATGATACCAAGCCTCTTTATCAATGGCATATTTTCTAATCTTTCTAAGCTTGAAGCGCATTCCAGCCATCTTGTTCTTGTGATCATCGACGATATCGGCAACATGCAACTCCAATCCCATCTTCTCATCTTCAGTTCTTTTCAATTTTTCTTTCAAATGATCAATTTCTTTTTCAGCTTGTGTTAATTTCTCGAGCAGAATTGCATAGTCGGTTGGAATTTCTGGTTCAACTACTTCCTATAGATAAAAACATCTACGTCAATGTGGTGGAATAATTAATTGTCATAGACATTAGATGATGTGTGAAATATTTATAAAAGATGACGACATACCACATCATCTGAATCATAGACTGGACGAGGGCCGACGTGGGCTGATACCATAACCATGACACTATAGAATAACTAACAATAATACAAGTAAGTAAATCGTACACGCAGCTATCTAAATCATACAAGTATTTTTTTTAAACAAAAAGGTTTTAAGAAGAACAAGAGGCTCACCAAGGTGGCCGGTGCCGCGACGAGACGGTGCGGACGATCGACGGTGGTTAGGACGGGGATGGGAAGGCACCAAATAAACCACACCTACACATATGCAACCTAACAAGTTAATTTGAGCTCAAATTGCATATAAATCAAATAAACTCCCACATAATGACCACTCCTCCAAAACCTAGCTAAAACCCACAAATCACATATCTTTGAGCATACCACAAGCTAATCTAGCAATGAGAGATGAAGGAGCAAAGTTGCTATCCTTTATGAACACTTGGATAGATGGGGTGCCTTTAAATCTTGACAAATCCTTCGCAAAATGGAGGATGAGCTTCGAGCAAGAAGAAGAACAGGGGAGAAAACAGAGAAATGAGAGCCCCTTCGATCGGCTGCGGACGAAGTGTATATGAACGAAGTCTTTATTACCGGCTGGTGACACCAACCGGTACTAAAGGTTGCACTTTAGTACCGGTTGGTGTCACCAGCCGGTACTAAAGGTGCAAGCGGGGCCCAAGTCTGACCAACAGCCTGCCACGCCCCCTTTAGTACCGGCTCGTGACACGAACCGGTACTAAAGATCGCTCACAAGCCGGTACTAAAGGTCGCCTTGCTCCTAGCCGTTGGAGCCGGCACGAACCGGGACTAATACCATCTTTAGTACCGGCTCGTGACCAGACCGGGACTAATGCTCGGGACGAAAGGTCTGTTTTCTACTAGTGATACCCCAGTCTTTAGTCCTGGTTGGTGGCTCCAACTGGAACTAAAGGCACCCCTTTAGTCCCGAGCTAATTTTCGGCAGCCAAAAGGGCGCGAAGCTTAGGCCTTTAGTCCCGGTTGATGGCTCCAACCGGGACTAAAGCTAATTTTCGGCAGCCAAATGGGCGCGAAGCTTAGGCCTTTATTTAATTCTAAGTTAATATTAATTTGATCATTAATAGTGTTTTGTAAAAGCATTTAGTTGATTCTTTTTGCTATTGAAGAATATTATAAAATACTATCTGTTAACATAAATTTTATATAATTTTAAGTTAATATTATTTTTCATAGGTACCATTGCGCAACATTTCGCATTGAAGGGCCAGCATTAGGTGGTGGTTTGTCAATATGTTTTTGAAAATATGACACAAGGCGATCGGGATGCTGTCAAAATCTTTCTTCCGGAATCTAAAGCCCTTTGAGTATAACCCAACATACTCATGATGTGGGTTTGTACTCCTGATATAAGATAATATAAAGGTGCCTGGATGTTCCTGAGATATGCCAAAACAATAGACTATTCTCATAGGATTCTCTGATTTCTCAGCCCTCAACATATCATCAACTTCCCCTTTTGACCCTTTCATGAATTTGCGATAAGAGAGTATGCTTTTTAGGTGGCCTACCAATTTATACAAGGAAATAACATACATTTACCAAAAATTAAAACAAATGCCAATCTTGCCAGTTAATACATCACCTTCATGTAACTACAGTGATTCTAGATCAAAGTCATTATCAGAATAGTTGTGGTGCATAACTATGGCTTTCAACCCAGAATCAAAGGTGCAACTTATCCGGTTATCTTGTATATGTTGAATAGTTACTTGAACAATCCTACCGATAACCCACAAGTGTAGGGGATCGTTTGTAGCCCTTTTCGATAAATAAGAGTGTCGAACCCAACGAGCAGCTAAAGGTAGAACAAATATTCCCTCAAGTTTTATCGACCACCGATACAACTCTACGCACACTTTAACGTTTGCTTTACCTAGAACAAGTATGAAACTATTTTGTAGGTGATAGGATAGTTTGCACGACTAAAACTAGAAGTACTTTGCGAGTATAAAACTACGAGTAAATTGGAAGATAATAAAAGTTAGTTGCTTAGTACGTAGAAAGCTTTTGTGAAACAAGAAGGTTATTTGTCCCTAGGCAATTGATAACTAGACCGGTAATCATTATTGCAATTTTATATGACGGAGAGGCATGAGCTAACATACTTTCCGTACTTGGATCATATGCACTTATGATTGGAACTCTAGCAAGCATCCGCAACTACCAAAGATCATTAAGGTAAAACCCTACCATAGCATTAAGTATCAAGTCCTCTTTACTCCCATACGCAACAACCCACCTACTCGGGTCTGTGCTTCTGTCACTCACGCCACCCACCATAAGCAAATCATGAACATATTGCAACACCCTACATCGGGGATCCCTCATGTTTGCGCGACACGGAGGGCACCATAGGACAGCACAAAAATAAAACATACAACTCATACCAAACACGATCATCAATTAGCCCATAGGACAAAACGAATCTACTCAAACATCATAGGATGGCCACATATCATTGGGAAATAATATATGGAGTTGAGCACCATGTTTAAGTAGAGATTACAGCAGGGAAGAGAGGTGTTACATGATAAGCCACAAATGTAGGGGATCGTTTGTAGCCTTTTTCGATAAGTAAGAGTGTCGAACCCAACGAGGAGCTAAAGGTAGAAAAAATATTCCTCAAGTTCTATCGACCACCGATACAAGTCTACGCACGCTAATGCTTGCTTTACCTAGAACAAGCATGAAACTACATTGCGGGAATAAAACTAGAAGTACTTTGCAAGATAATAAAGACCGTGGAAATAAAAGTTAGGTGCTGTTTTAATAAAAAAACAATAAAAGTAAAATCTTTAGTAGCAAGCTTTTTGTGTAACGCAAGAGAAAGATTGTCCCTAGGCAATTGAATATAATATGATAGATACTTGTTATATGCAATGAGGGAGAGGCATACGCTAACACACTTTCTGTACTTGGATCATATGCACTTATGATTGGAACTCTAGCAAGCATTCACAACTACCAAAGATCATTAAGGTAAAACCCAACCATAGCATTAAGTATCAAGTCCTCTTTATTCCCATACGCCATAACCCACCTACTCGGGTTTATGCTTCTGTCACTCACGCAACCCACCATAGGCAAATCATGAACATATTGCAACACCCTACAACGGGGATCCCTCACGTTTGCACGACACGGAGGGCACCATAGGACAGCACCATATCAACAAACAACTCATATCAATAACATCATTCCACAATTAACCCTTAGGACAAAAGAGATCTACTCAAACATCATAGGATAGCCAAATATCATTGGGGAATAATATATGGAATTGAGCATCATGTTTAAGTAGAGATTACAGTGGGGAAGAGAGGTGTTACACCGCTGCATAGAGGGGGAGAGAGTTGGTGTTGACGGCGGCGAAGTTGTTGGTGTAGATCGCCGTCACGATGATTGCCCCGGCGGTGTTCCGGCGCCACCGGGAGAGAGGGGGAGAGAGCCCCCCCTCCTTCTTCTTCTTCCTTGGCCTCCCTCCTAGATGGTAGGAGAGTTCCCCCTCTGGTACATGGCCTCCATGGCGGCGGAGGGGCAGGAGCTCCTCCGAGATTGGATATCCCTCTTTGTTCTCTTCTGTTTCACGTTTCTGTTTTCTTGTCGAAAACCGTTTCTTATATTCCCGGAGATCCGTAACTCCGATCGGGCTGAAATTCTGAGGGGATTTTTATCCAAAAATTAGCATCCTTGCGCCCGATGATGAGCTGCAACTAACTTATGAGGTGGGCACAAGACACCACTACGCATTTAGGCCCCTGGGCACGCCCTGATGTATCGTGGGGGCTGTGGGCCTCCGTTTGTGTTGATTCCACTTCTCAAAATTCACAAATATTTCAAAAAAAATCTCCATAAAGTTTTATCGCGTTTGGACTTCGTTTGATATGGATATTCTGCAAAACAAAAAACATGCAACAAACAGGAACTGACACTGGGCAGTGGATCAATATGTTAGTCCAATAAATCATATAAAATTTTGCCAAAAATATGTGAAAGTTGTATAATATTGGCATGAAACAATAAAAAATTATAGATATGACGGAGATGTATTAGCACACCGCTGCATAGAGGGGGGAGAGTTGGTGTTGACGGCGGCGAAGTTGTTGGTGTAGATCGCCGTCACTATGATTGCCCCGGCGGCGTTCCAGTGCCACCGGGAGAGAGGGGGAGAGAGCCTCCCTCCTTTTTCTTCTTCCTTGGCATCCCCCTAGATGGGAGGAGAGTTCCCCCTCTGGTCCATGGCCTCCATGGCGGCGGAGGGGCAGGAGCCCCTCTGAGATTGGATCTTCCTCTCTGTTCTCTTATGTTTCGCGTTTGGACTTCGTTTGATATGGATATTCTACGAAACAAAAAACATGCAACAAATAGGAACTTGCACTAGGCACTGGATCAATAGGTTTGTCTAATAAATCATATAAATTGTTGCCAAAAGTATGTAAAAGTTGTATAATATTGGCATGAAACAATAACAAATTATAGATACGACGGAGACGTATCAGCATCCCCAAGCTTAATTCATGCTCGTCCTCGAGTAGGTAAATGATAAAAAAGATAATTTTTGATGTGGAATGCTACCTAGCATAATATTGATCATATATATAATCATGGCGTGAATATTAAGATACAAGTGATTCAAAGCAATAGTCTATAATTTGACATAAAGACATTAATACTCAGGCATCCCAACAAACAATCATGCCTTTCAAAATATCAACGCTAAAGAAATATATCCCTAAAAAATCATATAGCCTTTCATGCTTGGTCTTCTTAGCATAAAGTATAAATCATCAGCGCCCCGGAGTCAAACCAAGCAATTGGATCGTACTTTTTAACGCGCTTCAGCTTTTTATTACTCACGCAATACATGAGCGTGAACCATGGATATAGCATAAAGGTGGAATAGAATATGGTGGTAGGTTTCAAAAGGGTTGAAAGTGGAGAAGAAAGTCGCGCATCAACTCAGTGTATCAATGGGCTATGGAAATGCCCATCAATAGATATCAATGCAAGGAGTAGGGATTGCCATGCAACGGATGCACTAGAGCTATAAGTGTATGAAAGCTCGACTGAAGCTAGGTGGGTGTGCATCCAACTTGCTTGCTCATGAAGACTTCGGGCATTTGAGGATGCCCATCATCGGAATATACAAGCCAAGTTCTATAACGAAAAATTCCCACTAGTAGCATATGGAAGTGACAAAACAAGAGACTCTCTATATGAAGAACATGGTGCCACTTTCTTTTTAAAGTGTGGTAAAGGATAGTAGCAAAGTCCCTTCTCTCTTTTCTCTCCCCTTTTTTTTATGGTGGGCTTTTTGTTTCGCCTCCCCCATTATATATATATATGGTGGGCTCATTTGGCCTCCCCCATTTTTATTTCATTTTTCGTCCGGAGTCTCATCCCGACTTGTGTGGGAATCATAGTCTCCATCATCCTTTCCTCACTGGGACAATGCTCTAATAATGATGATCATCACACTTTTATTTACTTACAATTCAACATGAAAACTATGAGACAATATGACTCAATATGAATGCCTCTAGCAGTGTACCAGGACGTGCAATGATCTAGCGTAGCAAAGATATAAAAAAAGGGACATACCATGGAAATATCATGCTAGCTATCTTACGATCATGCAAAGCAATATAACAATGAGTGAACTAGTCATATGATGTGACGGTGGAAGTTGCATGGCAATATATCTCAGAATGGCTATCGAAATGCCATAATAGGTAGGTATGGTGGCTGTTTTGAGGAAGATATAATGAGGCTTATGTGCAACAGAGCGTATCATGTCACGGGCTTTAGATGCACCGACGAAAGTTGCACCGATCCTCGAGGTGAGAATGGGCAATGCACGATACCGAAAAGGCTAGCAAATATGTGGAGGTGACAGTGCGTATATCCATGGATTCACATTAGTCATAAAGAACTCACATACTTATTGCAAGGTTTTATTCGCTCTCTCGAAGCAAAGCACTACTCGCATGCTCCTAGGGAGGAGGTTGGTAGGAGTTAACCATCACGCGCCGCCAATTATAACAACACAAAGGATTTCAATCAAGGATAAATTTTGCTCCAACTTCATCGCATAACTAGAGACTATACGTGCATGCTTCGGGAATCACAAACTTTAACATCCATATTCCTACTAATCCACAATCATCAACTAGTGCACCCACATATTACTATCTTAATATCGCAAACATATTGCAAGGAATCAAACATATCATATTCACTGATCCATAAGTTTTATGTAGGATTTTATGACTAACCATGCAAATGACCAATTCTTGTTGACTCTCTAAATAGATATAAGTGAAGCAAGATAGTTTAATTCTTTCTACAAAAGATCATGCTCTAATAAATATAAGTGAAGCAAAAGAGCATTCTACAAATAACGATTTTCTATGTGAAGAGAAACATGCAATCCAAATTTCAAATGATATAAGTGAAGCACATGAAGCATTTTATAAAGCCATACTCAAAAGATATAAGTGATGTGCAATGAGCATTCTATAAATCAACCATGGACTATATCATACCAGCATGGTGCATAAAATAAAAGTGAAAACTAAACACAAAAGACGCTCCAAGATTTACACATATCATATGAACGAAACGAAAACGAAAACATACCGATACTTGTTGAAGAAAGATGGGATGCCTTCCGGGGCATCCCCAAGCTGATACGCTTGAGTCTCCTTGGATATTTACTTTGGATGCCTTGGGCATCCCCAAGCTTGAACTCTTGCCTCTCCTCCTTCTCCTCATATCGATACCTCCTCGATCTTTGAACACTTCATCCACACAAAACTTAACAGAAAACTGGTGAGATCCGTTAATACAATAAAGCAAATTACTACTTTAAGTACTGTTGCAAACCCATTCCTATTTTATATTTGCATTATAACTGATGTATTATAACTTCTCCATGGCTTATATCACCGATAAAATGGATAGTTTCATCAAAACAAGCAAAAGAATGCATCAAAAACAGAATATGTCTTAAACAGGACAGTCTGTAGTAATCTAAACTTTTACCATACTTCTGTAACTCCAAAAATTCTGAAAAGTTAGCACGGAATAAACATTTTCTATAGAAATACTGTGTCAAAAACTAAGAAACTTTTGATGTTCTAGTTAAAAATGTAAATTCACGCACTACAGCACATACCAACAAAGGATTTGTACAAGGGGATAATTATTTTTGTTGAAAAGTTTCTGTGATTCAAGATTCACAAAGTTTCCATGGGCATGAACAAAGTTCAAGGAATTCCCCCACTTTCACGATGTTCGTCTCTCTCACTTTCACTTTTATTTTTGTGAAGTTTTAGGTTCCCCTCCATATTTTTTTGTTTTTAAACTTTATAAAAGCACTCAACATAATAAAATGACTCTCTAAAACTTCCGGTTTGTCTCCCTGGCAGCGCTTTCTTTAACACCATTAAGCCAGGCATAAAGTGCTCAAGTAATGGATCCACCCGGATCCCAAGGTATATCAAAGCCAATTTTAAATAACAATGATTTGTAATTAAGTAGTGAGCACAAAGCAACATATATCATGCAATGACGAAGTCTAACTCTCTTCCTATGCATCGGCATGTCATAAAAGAACAATTCATGCACATCAATTAAAGGCCAATGCATACTATAAACAGTTTCTTGCAATTTTATCGTATTGGAAACATAAAGAGGTAGAGATGTAGTTCCTCTCTCATAATAATTGCAAGTAGGAGCAGCAATCACATGCATATTATATTCATCAAAATCATCATGTGCAGTAGCAAAACGCAACCCATCAATATAATCCTTAATAAGAGCAAACTTCTCTGATATAGTGTAGTTGGGAGAATTCAAAAAGATAATAGGACTATCATGTGTGGGTGCAATAGCAACAATTTCATTCTTATCATGAGGAACTATAGCAAGTTCATATCCATAAGCATAATTCATATTGGCATCTTGGCCACAAGCATAACAAGCATCAAGTTCATCAAAAAGGGATATTTCAAAAGAATCCACAGGATCAAAGCAATTATCATAGCATTCATCCTTCGGTAAGCACGAAGGGAAATTAAATAATGTATGCATTGAAGAGTTACTCTCACTAGAAGGTGGGCACGGGTAGCTAATCTGCTCTTCCTACTTTTGTTCTTCGCTCTCCTCCTCATCTTTTTCATCTAATGAGCTCATGATTTCAGCAACTTCCTCTTCCATAGATTCCTGCAAAATATTAGTCTCTTCTTGGACAGCGGAGGAGTCCTCAATATATTCTTTAACATAAGCATTGAAAGCATAGTTTTCGTAGCAGTATTTAAGTATGGCAGAAATTTCAGATTTGTAAAGAGTAGCATCATACTTTTCAATCAAAGAAGCAATTTCATAGGCACCCTTAAAAGCAACAAATTCTTCAATTTGTTTAATATCATAGTAATTATAAACACCCTTGGCATAAGAAGATACGATTTCATTATCCTTAAACTCACATTGGAAGAAAAGGTGTTTTTTAGGGTCTTCGGAACAACAAGTAAAATCATTCATTTCGCATAAATTCAAAGCATAGCAATACAAACTATTAATATGATGCCACAAAACTTTCCCTTTTTGAGATAAGCGGTGTCGCACAAAATAAGCATGTCATTTAATGATTTTCCCTCAACTAAGCTAGTTGGGTTTTCAGCACGAGCACAAATGGATCGAAGATGATCCAAATAGAAAGTTTCAGTAGTATGATCGATTTTGGGTGGTTCTTCAACCATTGGTTTAGCAGGTACAACTAATTTTTTTGGTATTATACATTTCCTACCCATAACTAAAGATAGAAACCAAGAGCACAAAATAAAAACTACTTAGTGATAAAGCAAACAAGCACACACGAGAATATTCACCCCGCGCTATTGCTCCCCGGCAACGGTGCCAGAGAAAGGTCTTGATAACCCACAAGTGTAGGGGATCGTTTGTAGCCCTTTTTGATAAATAAGAGTGTCGAACCCAATGAGGAGCTAAAGGTAGAACAAATATTCCCTCAAGTTTTATCGACCACCGATACAACTCTATGCACACTTTAACGTTTGCTTTACCTAGAACAAGTATGAAACTATTTTGTAGGTGATAGGATAGTTTGCATGAATAAAACTAGAAGTACTTTGCGGGAATAAAACTATGAGTAAATTGCAAGATAATAAAAGTTAGTTGTTTAGTAGAAAGCTTTTGTGAAACAAGAAGGTTATTTGTCCCTAGGCAATTGATAACTAGACAGGTAATCATTATTGCAATTTTATATGAGGGAGAGGCATGAGCTAACATACTTTCCATAGTTGGATCATATGCACTTATGATTGGAACTCTAGCAAGCATCCGCAACTACCAAAGATCATTAAGGTAAAACCCAACCATAGCATTAAGTATCAAGTCCTCTTTACTCCCATACGCAACAACCCACCTACTCGGGTCCGTGCTTGTGTCACTCACGCCACCCACCATAAGCAAATCATGAACATATTGCAACACCCTACATCAGGGACCCCTCATGTTTGCGCGACACGGAGGGCACCATAGGACAGCACCCAAATAAAACATACAACTCATACCAACCACAATCATCAATTAGCCCACAGGACAAAACGGATCTACTCAAACATCATAGGATAGCCACATTTCTTTGGAAAATAATATATGGAGTTGAGCACGATGTTTAAGTAGAGATTACAGCGGGGAAGAGAGGTGTTACACCGCTACATAGGGGTGGAGAGAGCTGGTGTTGACGGCGGCTGATACGTCTCCAACGTATCGATAATTTATGAAGTATCCATGCCATATTCATCTATGTTTACAATAATTTTATATGGTTTTGATGCACTTTATATGATTTATTCAGAACTAACCCGGACTGACGTTGTTTTCAGCAGAATTACCGTGGTGTTGTTTTTGTGCAGAAAATGAAAGTTCTCGGAATCGCCCGAAACTTTTTGGTGATTTTTTCTGGACCAAATAAGCAATATTGGAGTGAAGAACCACCGGAGAAGATCCACGAGGTGGGCACAACCCACCTGGGCGAGCCAGGCCCCTCTGGCGCGCCCAGTTGTCTTGTGGTCCACTCGTGGCCCATCTTGGCGTGAAACCGACGCCCAAAAATCCTATATATTCAGAAACTACCAGAAATAACCCTAGACTCTCTGCTCTGCTGCCGCAACTCTCTCTATCGACGAAAAACCAATCTGGAGATGTTCTAGTAACCTACCGTAGGGGGGAATCCATCTCTGGTGGCCATCTTCGTCATCCCGCCGGAGGCCATTATGAGGAGGGAGTAGTCCACCCTCGGGGATGAGGGTATGTACCAGTAGCTATGTGTTCAATCTCTCTCTCTCATGTTCTAGAGATGTCACGATCTTAATGTATCACGGGCTTTGTTAATATAGTCGGATCATATGATGTTTCCCTTGCTATCTTGTTGTGATGAATTGAGTTTTTCCATTGAGATTTCGTTATGTTGGATTGAATATTGGATTTGAGAACACTTGATATATATCTTGCATGTGTATACCCGTGGTGAAAATGGGGTGTTCTATTGATTCACTTGATCTATGTATTGGTACTCAACTTGCGGATTCCCGAGGTGACATTGGGGTAATCTATGCATTGGGGTAGATACACGTTCTTGTCCTACTTTCTCCGGTAGAAATCTCGGGGCACTCTTTGAGGTTCTTTGTGTTGATTGAGTATTATGAATCTCAAATTGTTTGATGTGTATCGTATAATTAACTCATGGATACTTGTGGTGACATTGGAGTATCTAGGTGACATTAGAGTTGGTTGATGCGTATCATATGGTGTTTTTCTAGTACGAACTCTTAGATAGATCGATCGGAAAGGATAACTTGGTGTTATCTTAGTACGAACTCTTTGATAGATCGATCGGAAAGAATAATTTAAGGTGGTTTCGTACCCTACAAACAATTTCTTCTTATGTTCTCCGCTAGATAAGAACTTTGGAGTGATTCTTCGTTGCAAGTTGAGGGATGTTTATGTGATCCAATTATATTAGCATTGTTGAGAGATTGCACTAGCGAAAGTACGGACCCTAGGCCTTGTTTTCAAGCATTGCAATACCGTTTGTGCTCACTTTTGTTACTTGCTTCCTTGCTGTTTTTTATTGTTACTATTACAAAAATCAATATCTACTATCATTACTACACTTCTATCACCATCTCTTCGCCGAACTAGTGCACCTATACAATTTATCGTTGTATTGGGTGTGTTGGGGACACAAGAGATTTCTTGTATTTGATTGCAGGGTTGTTTGAGAGATACCATCTTCATCCTACACCTCCCACAGATTGATAAACCTTAGGTCATCCACTTGAGAGAAAATTGCTACTGTCCTAGAAAACTCTGCGCTTGGAGGCCCAACACGAGTCTACAAGAATAAAGGTGGGTAGTAGACATCAAGCTCTTTTCTAGCGCCGTTGCTGGGGAGGTGAGTGCTTGTAGGTATATCTTTAGATCTTGCAATTGAATCTTTTAGTTTGTTGTTTTATCACTAGTTTGGTTTATAATAGAAAACTAAAAAAATGGAATTGAGGTGGCCTTATATTATTCGTCTTTATCATGCCGTTCTTGAAAATGATGGAAAGAAAAATTGTGCTCAATTGATAGAAGAAGAATTCAATAAAATGTTTGGCATGGATGATGAGCATGATTGCAATGTTGTTAGTATGAATTCTATGAATATCCAAAATACTAATGATGATTGCACTAGTCATGATAAAAATGTTTCTTATAAGCATGTCAATTTTTGTGAAGTGCATAAAGTTTGTGAATACGTGCCTTATAGGGATGATAGATTTTGTAAGAAGCATAAACATGATAGAACCAATTTTTTGCTCAAAGTGATAGATGAATTTGCTACAAAATTATGTTCTCTTTGTCCTATTACTTGTGAACTTTGCAATAAAGTTGGTCATCTTATTTTTCAATGCAAACTTTTTCAGGATCAAATCATGGCCAAATATTGTAATGACTTGATCACCCTTGAACTTTATGATGAGCTTTCTCTATTTTTGGGGCGTGAAGAATTGACACATAAAAATAGTTGGTTTGAAGTATTCATTATCACGGACGACATTGAAACTAATCTAAAAAATATCTATATGTTTTGCATGGTAAATTGTAATGAGAATGCTTATATTCCCAACTATTGAAAGATGGTAAAACCAATAGAATATAAAAGTAATACTAATGAAATGGTAAAGATTTCCACTTTTCCTCCTATTGTCTCTCATGATGTAATAGGTGACGAGGAGGAGCTCCCTATTCAACCAATCTCATCAATAAGAAGCTCGAAAAAATTAATTAAACCCACACATTATGTGGTGAAGAAGAAGAAAAGAAGAAAGAGTATAGGTAAAAAAGTATCTCTCCCAAATGATGTTGCTCCTATTATTGTTGTGCCTCACGAGGATGAATCAAAAATAATTGTGGAAGATGATACACTTGGTGGTGATTTTGTTATTCCTATTGCTTGTTGTGATGACTATGATTGGGAAGATAATGATACTCCTTATAATCTTGAAAATCTTTTTGGCACCAACTTGGTATATTATGATGATAATAATTGTTATACTATTGGTGCTATTCATACTATTAATGATGAGAGTGATTATGCTTATGATATACCAAGCCACAAGCTTGGGGATGCTATGTTTGATGAGAATGACATGTTTGAGAATTTATTTGCTGCAATTAATGTTTGTCCCAAGCTTGGGGATGCTATGCTTAATGAAGATGATCTTTTTAGTTCCCCTACTTTGAATGATAAAATTTGTTATGATGATTGCATGCCTCCTATTTATGATGATTGCGATATTTATGAAAGTGAGTTTGGAAGAGTGTCAACTTTAGATAATTATTATCCCACTATTTTGGAGGGTGTTGAATTTTATTACAATGATAAAAGTGGATTTGTAGAGGTCATGACTTTATTTTGTAATGATTCCACTATTTCGGAAGAGGTTTCACTTGACTATGATGAGAACAAAGTTGCTACTTATGATGATTATTGTCATGATTTTGAATATCCTTTTACTGAACATTACTCTTTTAATGTGGAAACAATTTATAGTATTCGAGTTTCATTTGATGCTCCACTTTTATGAATGAAAAGAAAATTGCTTATGTGGAGAGTAATAAAATTTCTATGCTTGTAGATCATGAAAAGAATGATTTAGGTGATAGTTATATTGTGGAATTCCTTCATGATGCTACTGAAAATTATTATGAGGGACGAACATATGCTTGTAGGAATTGCAATAATATCAAGTTTCCTCTCTATGCGTTGAAAGTTTTGCCTTCCTATGCTAGTTGATTCTTACTCCCATAAATTATTTTCTCATAAAATCCCTATGCATAGGAAGTGCGTTAGACTTAAATGTGCTCGCCGTGTGATTCATGATGCTCTTTTGCATGTTTAAACTACTATTCTTATATGAGCATCATTGAAATCATCATGCCTAGCTAAAAGGCTTTAAGGAAAAGCGCTTGTTGGGAGACAACCCAAAACTTTTCCTTGCTGTTTTTGTGTGTTCACATGATTAAGTTACTCTATTAATCATGTTTTGTGTCTTTTATTTCAATAAAGTGCCAAGTAAAGCCTTTGGGATGAGTCACAAGATGAGTAGAATTGATGCTGAACCAAAACAGAAACTTTTGACTCCAGTACAGGAATTTTCATTTTTTACTGCAGCGTGATAATGATCTGAAATTTTTACACACTGTTTATATACGAATTCTTAAGGATTTCCTAATTTATAGGAATTTATAGAGACAAGGAAGTATGGGTATACTACAGATCTTCACAGACTGTTCTTTGACAGATTCTGTTTTGCATGCATAGTTTGCTTGTTTTAGTGTTCCCATAGCTTATATTCAGTGAAATAAATTATTCGAATGGTAGAATACAGTAGGTATTATGTGATAACAATTAGGAATCTTGTATTGACATTACCTAAGTGAATGATCTATCTTTATTATACTAACCCATCTCACGAAGTTCCTTTAAGTTTTGTGTGATTGAAGTTTTCAAGTTTTGGGTGAGATACCGATATGAGGAGAATAAGCAGTGACAAGAACCTAAGATTGGGGATGCCCAAGGCACACCCAAGGTAATATACAAGGAAGACTCAAGCGCCTAAGCTTGGGGATGCCCCGGAAGGCATGCCCTCTTTCGTCTTCAACACTATCGTTTTTGAGACTTAGGTGAGACCGGGATATGAGAGGATTGAACGAGAAACAAAAGATCAAGATTGGGGATGACCAAGGCACCCCAAGTAAATATTTCAAGAAGTCTCAAGCGTCTAAGCTTGGGGATGCTACGCATCCCACCTCTCTTCATCAAACAAATATCGGTTAGCCTATGTTGAGCCTACATTTTTATTTGTCCAGATGATATGTGCTATTCTTGGAATGAATTTTTATTTAGATTGCTGTTTGAATAAGATACTCATATATGAAAATCTTTATTGAGAGAGAGTCCTCACTTAGCTACTTAATTGTTTGACTACTCATTGATCTTCACTTATATCTTTTGAGAGTAGTTTGATATTTACTCTTGTGCTTCACTTATATCCTAAGAGTAAATTGTGAATGAATGAAATATCATAAATCTGAAATTATCAATGTGCTATATTCTTAGTAGCAAGTTCACATTTGGTTTACAAAGTAAAATCTATTGAAGTTTATCAATCACAATATTGGTCATACGAGCAATTCATGAGTGATTAGTATAAGAAAGAGAACTTTCACATACAAATATATTATCTTGGACATCTTCTATGATTGTGAATACCCATTAATTATTTTGAAACTTGAGCAAATTAGTTGAAGTTGGACAAGGAAGACAACATAATGAGTTATGGTTGTGTATATTTGCATAGAAGTTATATTGCTGTGGATCCTCTAACATGTGGTGCTTGTTTAGAACCTTTTGCTAGCCAAAATTTCGTACTAAGTAGAGATACTACTTGTGCATCCAAACCCTTGATACAAGTTTCTTCCATGAGAGTCCACCATACCTACCTATATATGGTATTTCATTGCCATTACAAGTAAATTTGCATGTGCCACCTCTAAAATTTCAAATGAACACTTGTTTTGTGTGCCTGGACCGCTCATGGAGCTACAGGGGCGGTCAGTATCTTCCATGTTAAGTGGGTTATTCTCATGATGTGTGTTTATTCACTCGTCCTTGCATGAGATGGGAGGTAATAGGGATTCCCAGTCCCGAAATAAAAAATTGCAAATAATTAAACAAAACTCCCCCAGGAATGTTGTTGGTATGGACGGTACCTGTAGATTCGGCTAGCCATGGAGTGTGTTTGTTGGTGGAGGGGGAGTAAACCTTTACTTTTACCGCTGGGGAACCGCCGCTAATGTGTTTAGCATGGAAGATATTGATAACTCTTGGTCGTAACGTTGACCGGAAGGGTGTACCTCCCAAAATTATATTTATCTCTGATTTAAGCTTTGAGCTCTGGCACCTTTGCAAATCCCTGCTTCCCTCTGCGAAGTGACAATCTATTTACTTTCATGTTATTTACTATTCATCTTGTGTCAACTTCTTATTCCAACCTCAATCTATTAGCTGGCAAGCATCATGTGGTGGGGAAAGATCCAAACACATATATCCAGTCAAATATATTTGATCATGATTCATTATTGTTGACAACTATCTCTATGATAAATGAGTTGGGAGGCGAAACATTAAGCCCCAATCTTTCTCTGTGTTCGATGGATGCCATTTGTTCTAAAAATATGCTTTGAGTACTAGCAATCATAGAAGACTATATGATGATTGAGTATGTGGAGCTCTTACTTAGACTTTGTTGAGAATAAGTTTAATTGCAATTGTTTGGTGACTAAGAACATAGGTTGTTAAGTTTCAAGAGAATGAATTGTTTGAACCATAACATGTGAATTGGTTGCTACTTTATCATGATGAGTTTTATGAGAAAGAGTTGCTGTTATGATGCTAGGAAAAGTGGTTGAAATTATCATTGATCAAACTTATACACTATGCTAGCATTCACACTTCATAAATTATTTCATTTATCATTTACCTACTCAAGGACGAGTAGGAATTAAGCTTGGGGATGCTAATACGTCTCTAACGTATCGATAATTTATGAAGTATTCATGCCATATTCATCTATCTTTATAATACTTTTATATGGTTTTGATGCACTTTATATGATTTATTTAGAACTAACCCGGACTGACGCTATTTTCAGCCGAATTGCCGTGGTGTTGTTATTGTGCATAAAATGAAAGTTCTCAGAATCGCCCGAAACTTTTTGGTGATTTTTCTGCACCAAATAAGCAATATTGGAGCGAAGAACCACCGGAGAAGAGCCATGAGATGGGTACAACCCACCTGGGCGCGCCAGGCCCATCTGGCGCGCCCAGGTGTCTTGTGGTCCACTCGTGGCCCATCTTGGCATGAAACCGACGCCCAAAAATCCTATATATTCAGAAACCACCAGAAATAACCCTAGACTCTCCGCTCCGCCGCCATAACTCTCTGTATCGACGAAAAACCAATCTAGAGACGTTCCAGTACCCCGCCAGAGAGGGGAATCCATCTCCGGTGGCCATCTTCATCATCCCGGCGAAGGCCATGACGAGGAGGGAGTAGTCCACCCTCGGGGCTGAGGGTATGTACCAGTAGCTATGTGTTCCATCTCTCTCTCTCTCGTGTTCTTGAGATGTCACGATCTTGATGTATCACGGGCTTTGTTAATATAGTCGGATCATTTTTTGTTTCCCTTGCTATCTTGTTGTGATGAATTGAGTTTTCCCGTTGAGATTTCGTTATGTTGGATTGAATATTTGATTTGAGAACTCTTGATATATGTCTTGCATGTGGATACCTGTGGTGACAATGGGGTGTTCTATTGATTCACTTGATCTACGTCTTGGTACTCAACTTGCAGATTCCCGAGGTGACATTGGGGTAATCTATGCATAGGGGTTGATACATGCTCTTGTCCTACTTTCTCTGGTAGAAATCTCGGGGCACTCTTTGAGGTTCTTTGTGTGGATTGAGTATTATGAATCTGAAATTGTTTGATGTGTATCGTATAATGAACTCATGGATACTTGTGGTCAAATTGGAGTATCTAGGTGACATTAGAGTTGGTTGATGCGTATCATATGGTGTTATTCTAGTACGCACTCTTAGATAGATCGATCGAAAATGATAACTTGGTGTTATCTTAGTACGAACTCTTGCATAGATCGATCGGAAAGAATAACTTTAAGGTGGTTTCGTACCCTACAAACAATTTCTTCTTATGTTCTCCGCTAGATAAGAACTTTGGCGTGATTCTTCGTTCCACGTTGAGGGATGGTTATGTGATCCAATTATATTAGCATTGTTGAGATATTGCACTAGCAAAAGTACGCACCCTAGGCCTTGTTTTCAAGCATTGCAATACCGTTTGTGCTTACTTTTGTTACTTACTACACTTGTATCTGAAAGCACAACTTCTCCTTAGATGGTTTTCGTAATTAATAACAACATATATTTCATTGGACTAATGTTTTCCACTAAGCATATCTCAGGAAAAAGCACAATGATTGCTTCACAAAGGAATGTGAAGAGACCCCAAGATACAAGGAATAGGATTGGCAAAGCTACAAGCATGAAGACTCTACATTTTACTTTGTGAAAAATCACTTTGAGTCCATAGGAAAGCCAATACTATCAAAAGGGGGTGAGGTAATAATGGTAAATGAAATAATCAAAGTGATCAAGTGTTAGTCACCAAATACACTCACAAGCTCTCCCACAAATATTCTGTCTAAAACCCTTCCACTCAAAATCGGTGTCACCAACTTCCATATCGGCTACACCGAGTTCAACCCTAGACAGAAACCCTAGCCACACACCCTTCTTGGTACTACCAAGTTTTGCATTGGTGCAACCGAGTTCCAGTGACCAACTTTCTGTTACCTGTTTCACAACAGTCGGAATTTCCGAGAATTGTAAATTGGTCTCAGCGAGTTTGGAAACTACCCTCGGGCACTCATATCGGTACCACTGAGAATCATATATCGGTCTCACCGAGATTCCTAAAGTTGCAACATTTTGAACTAATCGGTGCGACCGATTTTTCACTTCGGTTTCACCGAGTTGCTCAATAATGGTGTAACGGTTGGATTTTTGGAGATGCCTATATATACCCCTCCAGCACATCCTACTCGCAAGAGAAGCACTCAGAACTATTCCACACTTGCCCCATCCAGTTTTCTGAGAGAGAACCACCTACCCTTGGGTTGAGGTCAAGATCATCCACTCCAACCATATGGATCTTGATTTCTATCCTCCCCAAGTTGCTTTCCATCCAATCAACCTCTTCCACCCAAGCCAAATCTGTGAGAGAGTGATTGTGTGTTGAGGAGACTATCATTTGAAACACAAGAGCAAGGAGTTCATCGTTACTATCGAGCCTATTACCTTTTGGAATGTGGTGCCTCCTAGATTGGTTAGGTGTCTCTTGGGAGCCTCCTACTTCGTGTTGTGGAGTTGAACCAAGAAGTTTGTAAGGGTAAGGAGATCGCCTACTTTGTGAAGATCTACCCATAGTGAGGCTAGTCCTTCGTGGACGGAAGCCGTATGGAATAGTCAAGGTTGCTACTTCGTGGACCCTTATGGGTGGAGCCCTCCATGGACTCTCGCGACCGTTACCCTCCATGGATTGAAGACTCCATAAACATGGACGTACGATAGCACCACCTATCAGAACCACGGGAAAAATCTTAGTGTCTACAAATTGCGTTTGATCTTCCATCCCCTATCATCTTACATATGCTTGTGTAGGGTGTACTTGATATGCTAGAATACTCGTAGACATGCATGTGTAGGGTGTACTTGATATGCTAGAATTGCTAAAATCTGCCAACCAATTAATTTGGGAAAAGGTTAGGTTTTTATTTGGTCAAGTAGTCTAATCATCCCCCCTCTAGACCTACTTTCGATCCCTACAAGTGGTATCAGAGCTTTGGTCTCCATTGCATTGGTCTCACAACCAAGGAGAGTATGGCGTCTAGTGAGGGAAACTATCATCGTAGAGGTCCATATTTTGATGGTACTAACTTTGCTAGTTTGAAACATAAAATGAAAATGCATATTCTTGGTCATATCCCCGCCCTATGGGCTGTTGTTCGTGTTGTCTTGCAAGGTGAATTGTTTGGTGATGGAAAGGAACCGGATCATGAAGCGACCGCAGAAGAATTGAAGATGTTGCAATACAATGCTCTAGCATGTGCCATTTTTTTCAACTGCCTATGCCCCGAAGAATTCAACAAAATCAGCCGTCTTGAGAATGCAAAAGAGATTTGGGATACTTTGGTTGACATGCACGAAGGTACCGAGTCCGTCAGGGAATCTAAGTTGGATGTGCTTCAAAGTCAACTTGACATGTTTAAGACGAAGGATGATGAAGGAGTTGCGGAAATGTATTCTAGGCTTGCTCTCATCACAAATGAGATTGCCGGCTTAGGAAGCGAAGAAATGACCAACAAATTCATCATGAAGCAGATTCTTAGAGCCTTGGATGGAAAGTATGACACCGTGTGCACGTTGATCCAAATGATGCCAAACTACAAAGATCTCAAGCCTACGGAAGTAATTGGAAGGATTGTTGCTCATGAGATGTCACTCGAAGACAAAGAAGAACTTCACACTAAGTCAAGCGGTGCTTACAAAGCTACAAGTGACACTCCCGCTACTTCAAGTGTCGGGGCACGGATGCTCACGTTCACCTATGGGACCAGAGGTCCCTTTGTGGTTCGGCAAGGGGGTCACTTTGCACAAAGAGCGGAGACCATGAGGTGGCGCGACGATCAGGTCGCTGGCATTTTTACCCAGGTTCGGGCCACTGTGAAGCGTAAAACCCTACTCCTGCTTTGGTGGATTGATCGTAGGAACACGGTAAGCACGCATCGCTCAATTCCTGGCAAGGGTTGCTGCCGGGGGTGAGCTACTACGCGAGTACAAGTGTCCAAAGGTCCGAATTTTAGCTAGGTCGCCTCGGGCCTTCTTTATAGTGCACGGGGCAACCACAATGGCAAAACAGTCATTGATGTCTACTACGCAACCTTCTTCTTGTAGACTCGTGTTGGGCCTCCAAGCGCAGAGTTTTGTAGGACAGTAGCAAATTTCCCTCAAGTGGATGACCTAAGGTTTATCAATCCGTGGGAGGCGTAGGATGAAGATGGTCTCTCTCAAACAACCCTACAACCAAATAACAAAGAGTCTCTTGTATCCCCAACACACCCAATACAATGGTAAATTGTATAGGTGCACTAGTTCGGCGAAGAGATGGTGATACAAGTGCAATATGGATGGTATCTGAAAATATAAAAACAGCAAGGTCGCAAGTAACAAAAGTGAGCAAAAACGGTATTGCAATGCTTGGAAACAAGGCCTAGGGTTCATACTTTCACTAGTGCAAGTTCTCTCAACAATACTAACATAGTTGAATCATATGTAAATCCCTCACGTCCGACAAAGAATTCACTCCAAAGTCACAAATAGCGGAGAACAAACGAAGAAATTATTGTAGGGTACGAAACCACCTCAAAGTTATCTTTTCTGATAAATCTTATGAGCTATCCCTATAAGTGTCACGAACAGCCCTAGAGTTCATACTAAAATAACACCTTAAGATACACATCAACCAAAACCCTAATGTCACCTAGATACTCCAATGTCACCACAAGTACCCATGGGCTTGATTATACGATATGCATCACACAATTTCAGATTCATCATGTTCAATCCAACACAAAGAACTTTAAAGAGTGCCCCAAAGTGTCTACCGGATAGTCAAGACGAAAACGTGTGCCAACCCCTATGCATAGATTCCCAAGGTCACGGAACCCGCAAGTTGATCACCAAAACATACATCAAGTGGATCAATAGAATATCCCATTGTCACCACGGATATCCCATCACAAGACATACATCAAGTGTTCTCAAATCCTTAAAGACTCAATCCGATAAGAAATCTTCAAAGGGAAAACTCAATTCATCACAAGAAGATAGAGAGGGGAAAACTCCATATGATTCATCTATATTTAATAAAGCTCGCGATACATAAAGATCGTGTCAGATCAAGAACACGAGAGAGAGATCAAACACATACCTACTAGTGAGGGAGTCCTGGACTAAGGGGTCCTCGGGAGGCCGGCCTATGTCTTATGGGCCGGACTGTATGGGCCACTTGCCGAATACTGGAAGAATAGAAGACCTCGTCTCCAAGGAGGAAGCTTCGGGAATCGTGGATTGTCCCCCACGTTTGGAATAACGAATAGGCAAGTTTATCCCTTCGACATGTAACCGCCCATGTGTAAACCCCAAGGACCCCGGCGCCTATATAAGCCGGAGGGTTTTAGGATGTAGAGGGGGAGAACTCATCTAGGCTTTTAGTCATACGATCTCGCGGTAGATCAACTCTGTAATCTCTATACACTCAATATAATCAAGCAGGACGTAGGGTATTACCTCCATAGGAGGGCCCGAACCTGGGAAAAACCTTGTCCCCTTTGTCTCCCGTTACCATCGATCCAAGTATCACAGTTCGGGACCCCCTACCCGAGATCCGCCGGTTTTGACACCGACATTGGTGCTTTCATTGAGAGTTCCGCTGTGATCACCGGAAGGAATCGATGGCTCGCTTAGTCATCAACGAAGAGGTCCGCAATCCAGGCAATTTTGTCCCCGGACAGATCTTCGCCTTCGGCAGCGTTGTGCTGCACGCCGACCCGACTGGCCATCTAGGTCGCGTCGGAAACTTCACCCCTGATCAAGAGGTCAGATTCGGGAACTTAGAGTTCTGCGTAGACTATCGAGGCGATCTATCACTGTCTGGGCTCGCGGTCTCGCCCGCCATGCCCGAAAGCTCTGGGGCTTTAACCCCAGACACACTATTCGGCCCCTCCCTTGGGATCAACCCTGGCGAGGGCCCGATGTCCAGTCCGGATCAGGTCATAGCGCCCGATGCCCGGACACCAGTTCTTGCCGAACACACCCCCCGCACGGACGCATTGGAGGTTCACTCCGGAAGCCCTGTGCGGGCCGACCCGACCGAGCTCTCGATACTCAATGAGGCTCTAGACCGGATCTTGTCGATGAAGATCACCGACGATCCAACCTCCATCTGCTCGCAGACCGGAGTTCAGACGGGACAGGACGAATTTTTCGTCCCACCCACCACCCACTTCATAGCCACTGTCAAAGATTTAACCGACATGCTTGACTATGCTTCTAAGGAAGCAGGATATATGGATGAGGAGGATAACGCCCTCACCCCCGCTAAGACCGGGCAATGGACGGCCACCTCCACATATGACGTCTACATGGTGGACACTCCGAAAAACAATGGCGACAAGTCGGATGAAGCACCTTCGAGGCGCCAGAAACCGCATAAATGATCCAAAGGAAAAAAGGGGCGAAAATCCATCGATGGCACCAGAAACGGCGATACCCTGGATGACATCGGCAGTCCTGACATCTCCGATAACCCGATAGAGGATCAGGAGAGACCCGGAGACCATCGCGACCCTAATAATCCAGATGATCCCGAGGACGACGACTACCTCCGCTCTATTGAGGGGGAGGATAACGCGGATGCCGATGACTTTGCCATCCCTGACAATCCTGCGGACCAGGAACTGTTCCGGCAACAACTAATATCCATGGCTCGCAGCCTGAAAGCAAAAGAGCGGTAGCTGAAAACTGAACAGGACCACCTCAACGACCGATGGACGAGAGTCCTCTCAGCCAAGGAAGGATACGGCACCGGTCTATCGGACCGGCCCAAGAACTATCCTCGCAGACAACTGCTGGAACAATTCGACGACGAGCTTATTGATACGCCGTCCCGCAAGCACACATCGTACGACAAGCCAGACCGCCCTCCTTGAGGACGAGACAGGGCGGCTGATGATACCGGCTATAGGCCGACGATACCCCGTCGACGGGGAAAGGAGCCACTAGAGCCCGATGACAGGTTTGACCTGCGACACGACCTGGACCATAGAGCAGGCCATACGCGATCCATCTACGGATCTAGAGGATACTCACCCGATAGACGGGAAGGGTACAGGTCTTGGTTCGACCACAATGAAGATCGGGAACGAGCCCGAGCTAGGACAGACACCGATCACCGGCGCGTCATAGCTCGGGTTAGAGGCGCCGCTCACCCGCTGTGCCTCACAGATGAGGTAATGCGGCATCAGTTCCCAGAAGGGTTTAAGCCTGTAAATATAGAACAATACGATGGGACAACTGACCCAACCGTGTGGATCGAGGATTTTCTCCTCCACATCCACATGGCACGAGGAGATGACCTCCGCGCCATCAAGTACCTACCCCTGAAGCTCAAGGGGCCAGCTCGGCACTGGTTAAATAGCCTCCCCGAAAACTCCATTGGGTGTTGGGAGGAACTAGAAGAGGCGTTTCGATCTAACTTCCAGGGCACTTATGTTCGGCCACCGGACTCCTCCGATCTCAGCAACGTCGTTCAGAAGCCAGGAGAGTCCGCGCGGTTATTTTGGAACCGCTTCCTGACCAAGAAGAACCAGATTGTAGACTGTCCGAATGCTGAAGCTATAGCCTCCTTCAGGCATAATATTCGGGATGAATGGCTGGCCCGACAGCTCGGCCAGGACAAACCAAGGACAATGTCCGCCCTCACGTCGCTCATGACCCGCTTTTGCGCGGGCGAGGATAACTAGCTCGCTCGACGTAGCCATAACCCCGAAGACCCTGGAACCTCTGAAGTTCGGGATGGGAACGAGAAACCGAAGCGCAACAATTACAAGCGCCGACACAATAATAGCGATGCCGATGACACGGCTGTCAACGCCGGCTTCCGCAATTCCCGCTTTGGGCAGCGGAAGAAGCCTCCTAAGGGCAAGCACGACGGACCCACCCCGCTAGACAAGATTCTGGAGAGACCTTGCCAGATCCATGGTACTCAGGAGAAGCCCGCCAATCACACCAACCGTAACTGTTGGGTCTTCAAGCAGGCCCGCAAACTCGCAACTGAGGACCAAGGTAAGAGTCCACGCAGCGAGGACGAGGATGAGCCTCATGGTCCGATCGGTGGCGGTCAAAAGAAATTCCCCCCAGAGGTTAAAACAGTAAACATGATCTACGCCACTCATATACCCAAAAAGGAGAGGAAGCGCGCCCTTCGAGATGTCTACGCCATAGAGCCTATAGCCCCGAAGTATAACCCATGGTCGGCATATCCGATCACTTTCGATCGACGCGACCATCCGACCAGTATCCGTCACGGGGGTTCGGCCGCACTCGTCCTAGACCTGATCATAGATGGGTACCACCTTACTAAAGTCCTCATGGACGGTGGAAGTAGCCTTAACCTGATTTATTCAGATACGGTGAAAAAGATGGGCATAGATCCTTCGAGGATCAAGCCCAGCAACACTACCTTTAAAGGAGTAATTCCGGGCGTTGAAGCTCGGTGCACAGGCTCTGTAAGCCTGGAGGTTGTGTTCGGCTCGCCCGATAACTTCCGAAGCGAGGACTTGATCTTCGATATCGTGCCTTTTCGCAGCAGCTATCACACCCTGCTCGGCCGAACAGCGTTCGCTCGCTTCAACGTCGTCCCTCACTACGCATACCTCAAGCTCAAGATGCCCGGCCCTAGGGGGGTCAATACTGTAAACGGCAACACAGAGCGCTCCCTCCGAACTGAGGAACGTGCGTTGGCCCTGGCGGCCGAATTTCACTACACCGATGATTGGCAATCGCCGACATCTGCCGTCAAGGCACCCAAGGCTGGGAAAAAAGCTCGGTCTCAATCCGAGGTACCAGAACCTTCCACTCCCTGTAAATAGGGACTCGCCCCCCATCGCACGGCCCTATTACCGGCAAAGTACGTGCTGAAGATGCACAACTTCGCGCTTAAAATTCCATGGGCAGCGGTGGGGACAAACTATTACAGGGTAGGTGTTCGGCTGGACCGAACTATTACCATCAACACGTCTCCGGACACTCTACAGGTACCATAAAGTGCCTGCCACAAGGCGTCAAGCCTATCCCATACCTCGGCTACTTCTCAAGACCCTTTCTTCCAGGTCCGTTAGCTGAACTAACAAAGCCCATAAAGGCATACACCTCCTTAGGAGATGCAGGAGCAGATAAGCGACAGGGCACATCAAGGACGTCAGGTCATCTATCGAAGGCCCTCGGTACAGCCTCTCTTGTAAAATTTATATTTCATTTATCAAATACCTGTAAACAGTTGCATCGACAATTTGAATAATAGGAGATGTTGAGTAAAATACAGATATATCATTTTTTCTTTGCTGTTCCTTTTCGGAACACTTTCTGTTTTCTCCCTCTTCTTGCGAACCTGTTTTGGTATATTGTATGATGCAACCGGCTAATAGACCGGGGGCTCGACTTTAAAAATCGCCCTTATCACAATTTCTTTAAGTGTTCGGCGTCTTGGAATTCCGCTTTATATGCATTGGTTCTGAACTATGTCTTGGGTCAATAGTTGGGTTGCCCGGCTCCTATGCTTGCCCCTTTATGTTCCGCTCGTTCGGCTAAAAGGGCAAAGGGAGCACCGCTGCGATTGCGCTTCCGGCTAGCCTGGTCAAGCGCCTCAGCGGAGAAAGCCGAAAACTGACTGTCATGGTATGCGCGAACCGGTCTGCGAATCCAAGCTTAAATAAATCTCGTCAGAGGTTATTCCGTGTCATACGATGGGTTTGGTGTTAGCACAAACTAGTGATATAGGCTTTGGCCACGGTTCATCCGAACATCACAAACACCTGGGGGCTCGTTGTTGGCTCCCGCACTCCTTTCTCGCGCCCCTATGGCTAAGTGAAAGCAATAAAGCATTATGGTCCGATTGCCTTGTTCGCCCCACCCTACCGCCTTCGAGTGCCGATAGTTCGGCTAAGGGTTATAGTGCGGTTGGAAGAGACACCTCGTGCAGTATCTACACGGGTGCTGAAGCCGACGACTCGCAGCTTTCAGGGTTAACGGCCACAAAGGAGTTATAAAGGATGCAAAACATATAAGACATGATAAAAAACCATGCATTTTAAATTTATACACGCTGACAAGTCTTCGGACATATTACAGCATTCTACTCATACTCATTCTCCCTTGTACACTGTGATTCTATGGCCCGAGCACCCTCCATAACTCCGGAGAAGTACAGCTCGGGGCGCCTATGACCCTTCCCAGGAGGCGGAGGAGCTGTGGCTACCTTCAGCGGATCCAGCCCTGGCCAGTGCACCTTGGCCCTCGCAAAGGTCATCCTTGCTCCTTCGATGCAGGAAGACCGCCTCAATGCGTCGATCCGAGGAGTGGCGTCGCTCAGCTTCCGCACCAGGCCGAAGTAACTGCCCGGCAATGTCTCGTTGGGCCACAGCCGGATATAGAGATCCTTCAGGGCCGGTTCCGCCATCCGATGTAGCTCCATCAGCTGCTTCAGTTGCTCCACAAGGAGAGGAGAACGCTCGGGGGCTTCAAATTGCGCCCAGAATAGCCGAGCTTCATCTTCTTCTCCCCGCGAAGCATAGAACTGATTCGCGTCCGCCAAGCCCTTATGGAGGTCCGCGCAGGCGCCTGAGGAACGCCATACCTAGTTAAGCAAATCGAACTTGCTGTCCCCGAAGATACACTGCAATGAATACGGCTTACCATCCATGATAGCTTTGGCTTGGCGGAGCTCCTCCTCAAATGACCGCCTATCCACCCGCTCCTTTTGGAGATCGGTTTTCAGGGTGGATAGTTCGGCGGCTTGCTCTTTCCCTTTCAGCTCAAGAACCTCGCACTTCTTGCTGGCGTCCTTGAGCTCCTGTTGAAAATCTTCTACCCGAGCCTCATGCTTGTCGCTGGTGGCTCTCAGGGCGGATAGAGAGGTGGCCGCTTCTTTGGCCGCCGCCTTCTCAACCAAAGCTTCTTGCTTCGCTTTCTCAAGGTCGGCTTTGAGCTTCTCTATCTCTTTCGCCGTGGCTGCGTAAGTATCGACTTATGTTCAGAAACCGTGTTGATAGAGCGGTAAAAAAGAGTTTCGATACTCTAATTCGGCTTACCTTGCGCCTCGTCGAATCTCTTGTTTAGAGCGTCAAGCTCGTCCTCGGAGCTCTTGAGCTTCCAATTCAGCTCCTCTAGCTCGGTGGCGTTAGTAGCCGCTGCTGTCGACGAAGCCTGTATCACAGAGTTATATAACCATTAAAGAGGTTTAGAAACTCCGAACTGTCACTAAAACTGACTCTGTGACCGGACCACTAATGGGCTGATAGACCTATCCGAACACATATTGTCCGGTGCTCAGCCCGGATGTAAGGCTACGTTGGACCCCCAGGTAAGATTTTCAAACTTACCCAGGGCTCGGGGGCTGCTATGTGTATAACATTTACTTAAATAAATCAGTATTTCACAAAGAAGGGCATTACTTGGCTTACCTGAAAGCCCGTCAGGAGACCGTTGAAGGCCTCCTTCAGTCCGTGGTCTACGGACTGGATGCTCTGCAATACCGCACCCATAAGGATGCGGTGCTCACTGGAGATGGAGGTGCTGGACAGAGCCTCCCCCATGGCCGGCCACCCAGTGGTCGGCGGAGCCGGAGGGGATCGGGTAGCCCGATCTCCAGCCGGAGATTGAATTGGTACCTCCGGAAGCGTTGTGCGCTCCGGAGATGGCCTTGGAGGAGACTGGGCATTTCCATGTCCGGCCTCCTCGGTGTCCGGGAGAGTCTTCTCCCCCGGGTCTTCGGTGGCCGAGGTGTTAGCCTCGACCAAGACATCATCACCTCCACATCCAATGTCCGGCTCCAGAGGAGCCTGTTGGGATGACACCTCTGTGGCGTTCTTCGTGATGACCGGAGGAGAGGGGCGTGATGCGGACCCGCTCTCCGCTAGTTCGGCAGGCGGGGTCTCCCCGTCCGAGACTTGATCGGTGGGGAGAACACGTGGTGGGCTGCAAGTCAGTAGGCGCTCACATGTTAGTAACATTCGAAAGCTTTGCATCAATGACATGGAAGGGTCTTCGGATCCGTACCTTCGAGGTGGGGGCTTGACCCTGAGGTTCCTCCGTGGAACCCTCTCGAAGTCCTCGGACTCGGTGTTCGAGTCCGGACTATCGTCGGACGACGTCGCTTGTGTCCGGCGCGGTTTGTTCTTAGCGGGAGGAGCTACCTCCTCCGAGGCGTCCGATGACGCCACCCTCTTTCCTGTGAGGGGGGAATCGCCTCCCCCTCAGCCTCGTGTTCCTCCTCTTGATTTGAGGAGGCATGAGTCTCTTCGGACCCAGCCCTTGGCTGGTCCCTGTTGCGCAGGCCAGTTCGGCCTGGCTTCTTCTTCTCCTTCTTCTCTGGCGCCTTGCAGGGCGCCACGACGAGCATCTCCAGCAGCAGCGGAGACTTGGGGTCTTCGGGCTGTGGAGCCGGACACTTGATGCCCGTGGCCTTGCTCAACCATTCCTATGAAAGGTAATCAGAAAATGCTTAGAATATCTCTGAGTAGATGGAGCCGATGAAATAACAAAGCACTATACCTCGGGTGCAGGCTTGATTGCGCTCAAGCCCTTGTCCTCCTTCCTGCTTGGCCAGTTCTCCTACACCTTGAATAGCGCCTTCCATAGTTTCTCCCGCGTAGTGCGGAAGAGTTGACGAACTGTAGGGTCGTCGTTAGTCCGGTAATCCCACATGGGAGCACTCCGGCGCTGGCAGGGGAGGATGTGCCGCCGAAGCATGACCTGCACCACGTTGGTCAGGCCGACTCCCTCCCTGATTAGGGAGGCGATGCCCCTCTACAGGTCCTCCACCTTTGTTTCCGACCCCTAGTTGAGACCCTTCTTGACCCAGGAGGTCAATCTGGTTGGGGGGGCGGACCTGAATTCGGCAGGAACAGTTCCGCATTCAGCAGGAACAGTTCCTCCTTCCTCCTCCTTTGGCTCGGTGATGTAAAACCACTCCTTCTGCCAAGTTTTGATGGTATCAATGAAGGTGCCAGATGGCCACACTGCGCGCGGAAGTTTGCCGATGACTGCCCCGCCGCAGTCCGCATGTGCATCGGAGACGCACTTCGGCTTGATGTTGAAGACCTTGAGCCACAGTCCGAAGTGTGGCTCGACCTGTAGGAATGCCTCACAGATGATAATGAAGGCGGATATATGCATGAAAGAGTTCGGCGGGAGGTCGTGGAAGTCAAGGCCGTAGAAGAACATAAGACTCCTCACAAAGGGGTGAAGTGGGAAACCTAATCCCCGGATGAAGTGAGGGACGAAGACCACCCTCTCGCCCGATTTGGGGGGTTGGGATCACTTGGCCCTCCTCTGCAGCACGATGGAATACGTTGGCGGGGAGGTAGCCGGCGTCCTTGAGATCTTGGATGTCCTGATCTTTGATCGTGGAAGCCTCCCACTTGCCGCTGGCCATGGCTGAGCTCGGAGGGGGAAGAATGGAAGACCTAGATCTGGGGCTCAGGAACCTCGGAAGGTTGGGGAGCAGAGAGGTGAATGGGAGATGTGGATAAGCCTTGGGGTTTCCTTCCCCTTTTATTAAAGATTATTGCCGGTTAGCCTCCCTTCGCGGCGCCGTGAATCCCTCCGCTTCCCGAGACATGCGTGCCGTTGCGCGCGATTAAACATATCCCGTGTAAAACGGGGCACGATCTGTGCGTTGATAGACCGTGCTGGTGGAAATGGCCTCGAATCGCGAATCGAGTCTTCACGACTGGTTTAGAGGTCGTGGTGGGCCATGGCCTTTTGTCTGAAAAGTTGTCAGAAGACATTATTGGTTTTCTGACGTTTGGCCTTCGGAGCCGAACTACTCATGGTGTGCGGACGGTCTATGATCGGAAACATTACACGTCGATAGAAGCCGAACTATAGCTCGGGCCGATCACTGTTTGGAGAAAGGAACTCGCCTCGCAAGCCGAAGACTCTAATCACTCGAAGTAGCTGGAGCCTGGACCCTTGGCGTTGGAGGCTAGTTCGGGGGCTACTGAGGGAGTCCTGGACTAAGGGGTCCTCAGGAGGCCGGCCTATGTCTTATGGGCCGGACTGTATGGGCCACTTGCTGAATACTGGAAGAATAGAAGACCTCGTCTCCTAGGAGGAAGCTTCGGGAATCGTGGATTGTCCCCCACGTTTGGAATAGCGAATAGGCAAGTTTATCCCTTCGACGTGTAACCGACCATGTGTAAACCCCAGGGACCCCGGCGTCTATATAAGCCGGAGGGTTTTAGGATGTAGAGGGGGAGAACTCATCTAGGGTTTTAGTCATACGATCTCGCGGTAGATCAACTCTGTAATCTCCATACACTCACTATAATCAAGCAAGACGTAGGGTATTACCTCCATAGGAGGGCCCGAACCTGGGTAAAACCTTGTCGCCTTTGTCTCCTGTTACCATCGATCCAAGTATCACAGTTCGGGACCCCCTACCCGAGATCCGCCGGTTTTGACACCGACAACTAGTACATACCCTCAGCCCCGAGGGTGAACTACTCCCTCCTCGTCATGGAGACCGCCAGGATGATGAAGATGGCCTCCGGTGATGGTTTCCCCTCCGGCAGGGTGCCAGAACGGGCTCCCGATTGGTTTTTCATGGCTCTGGAGGCTTGCGGCGGCGGAACTCCCGATCTAAGTTTCTTTTCGGAGGTTTCTGTATTTATAGGAGTTTTTGGCGTTGGTTTCACGTCAAGGAGGTGCCCGAGGAGTCCACAAGCCAGGGGGGCGCGCCCCCCAGGCTTGTGGCCTCCTCGGTCACTTCCTGGCCCAGCTTTTTGCTCCAGTATTTTTTATATTTTCCAAAAATATTCTCCCTAAATTTTCAGCCCATTCCGAGAACTTTTATTTCTGCACAAAAACAACACCACGGTAGTTCTGCTGAAAACAGCGTCAGTCCGGGTTAGTTCTAATAAAATCATACCAAAATCGTATAAAATTATTGTAAACATGGCATGAATACTTCATAAATTATAGCTACGTTGGAGACGTATCAGCATCCCCAAGCTTAATTCCTTCTCGTCCTCGAGTAGGTAAATGATAAAAGAAATAATTTATGAAGTGTGAATGCTACCTAACATGTTCATCATATTCTTTTCTTCTTTGTATAGCATGAACATTTGGACTTGTAAATGATTCAAAGCAATAGTCTAGTTTTAACATAATGACTTCAATACTCAAGCATGTCAACAAGCAACCATGTATTTCAAAATATCAACACTAAAGAAAGTTATCCCTAGCCCATCATGCTCAATCATTGATCCATTCATGAAACACACTCAAATATTAGCTATGTCCAATGCTCAAGTACGATCATAGTGCCCCCTAGTTGGTTCTTATAAGAGAAGATGGAGACTCAAAGCAAAAATAAAAATTGAATAAAGTAAATAGATAGGCCCTTCGCAGAGGGAAGTAGGGATTTGTAGAGGTGCCAGAGCTCAAGGTTTAAATTGAGAGAGAAAAATATTTTGAGTGGCATGCTTTTCCTGTCAACGAAAACGACAAAGTAGCTCACAATACTTTCCATGCTAGATACATTATAGGCGGTTCCCAAACAGAATGGTAAAGTTTTTACTCCCCCTCCACCAATCAATCACACTCCACGGCGAGCCGAATCCACGGGTACCGTCCATACAAACAACAATCCTGGGGGAGTTTTGTTTCATTATATTTTGATTTGATTTTTGAGCATGGAACTGGGCATCCCGAATACCAGCCACTTTCTCGTGAATGATAGTGAATCAAAACATATTGTGAGAATAACACACCTAGCATGGAAAAATATTGGATACTCCCCACCGTTTCATGAGCGGTAAGGGCACACAAAAGAGAAAATTTATTTTGAAAATTTAGAGATGGCACATACAAATTTGCTTGGAACGGCATGGAAATACCGCATATAGGTAGGTATGGTGGACTCATAAGGCAAAACTTGGTTTAAGGATTTTGGATGCACAAGTAGTATTTCTACTTAGTACAAATGGAGGCTAGCAAATAGATTGGGAAGCAACCAAACCAAGAAACGAAAATTCACCTAAGTGAGCATTGAACATAACTAACACCGAATAATGCACCACAAGTAGGAAGTAACTTCATTGCATAACTATTGACTTTCGTACTTGTATAGGGAATCACAAACCTTAACACCAATATTCCTACTAAAGCATAATTACTCACGAACATGACTCACATATTACTATCATCATGTTTCAAAACTATTACAAAGAATCAAGTTTAATTTGTCCCATGATCTTCATGAAAGTTTTTATTATATCCTCCTTGGATATCTATCACTTTGGGACTAGTTTCATATATTGCCATTGCTTTTTTGACAAGCTCAAACAAATTTAAATGAAGCACATGAGCATAAAGATTTCATCCCTCAAAAAGGTATAAGTGAAGCATGAGAGGAAATGACAAGCTACTCTCAAAAGATATAAGTGAAGATCAATGAGTAGTCAAACAATTAAGTAGCTATGTGAGGACTCTCTCTCTATCAATAAATATTTTCAGATCTGAGTATTTTATTCAAACAGCAAACTAAACAAAAATAGAACTCCAAGAATAGCACGCATAATGTGAACGAATAAAAATTTAGGCTTAGCATAGGCTAACCGATAATTGCTGATGAAGAGAGGTGGGATGCGTAGCATCCCCAAGCTTAGATGCTTGAGACTTCTTGAAATATTTACTTGGGGTGCCTTGGGCATCCCCAAGCTTGAGCTTTTGTATCTCGTTCAATCCTCTCATATCATGGTTTCACCTATTCTCAAAAACATCTTCCACACAAAACTTGAAAAGAACTCGTGAGATAGGTTAGTACACATAATAATAAATCAACTCTTTATGTACTGCCAAGACAAGTTGCATAATAATTTTCAAACATTAGGTACTGTATACTATCATTTCCACAATTTATATCTACCAATATAGGCTATGGAAATTATAGGATAAGTAGATAACAAAACTATGACAGCAATCTGTCCAAACAGAACAGTTTGTAGCAATTTATGAAAACAGTGTACTTCTGTAACTCAAAAAATTATGAAAATTTAGGACATGCTATAACATTTATATGACAACACTGTGTAAAAATTTCAGAAACTTTGCACGTTCCAGTAAAATATGAAAATTTAAACACTACAGCCAAAGTTTTTGTTTTTACACAGCACACATCAAAACATGCAATGCAAGCATCCTAAGGCAATTCTTGGAACTTTTTATTGAAAAACAAGACTATAAATAAATCCTAACAGATAACAAAAAAAAAAAAATGCTCCAAGCAAAACTCATATTATGTGACGAATAAAAATATAGCTCCAACTAAGATATACCGATAATGTTGAAGGACGAAAAAAAAGGGATGCCTTTCGGGGCATCCCCAAGCCTAGGCGCTTGAGTGTTCCTTGAATATAACCTTGGGGGTGCCTTGGGAATCCCCAAGCTTAGGTTCTTGTCACTCCTTATTCTCCTCATATCGGTGTCTCACCCGAAACTTGAAAACTTCAATCACACAAAGCTTAACGGAACTTCGTGAGATGGGTTAGTATAATAAATAAAGATCATTCACTTAGGTACTGTCAAGAAAAGATTCATAATTGTTCCCACATGATACCTACTGTATTCTATCATTCCCATAATTTATATCACTGAATATAAGCTATGGGAACACTAAAACAAGCAAACTATGCATGCAAAACAGAATCTATCAAAAACAGAACAGTCTGTGAAGATCTGTAGTGTAACCATACTTCCCTGTCTCTACAAATTCTTAAAAATTAGCAAAACCTGGGAAATTTGTATATAAAGACTGTGTAAAAAATTCAGATCAAAATAACCTTCCAGTGAATTTACAAAATTCCTGGACTGAGAGCAAAAGTTTCTGTTTTTGCACAGAATCAAGTCAACTATCATCCACACTATCCCAAAGGCTTTACTTGGCACTATATTGAAACAAAAGCTATAAAACATGATTATACAGTAGCTTAATCATGTGAACACACCAAAACAGAAGGTAAAAGTGTTGGGTTGTCTCCCAACAAGCGCTTTTCTTTAATGCCTTTTAGCTAGGCATGATGATTTCAATGATGCTCACATAGGAATAGTAATTGAAACATGCAAAAGAGCATCATGAAGCATATGACAAGCACATTTAAGTCTAACCCACTTCCTATGCATAGGGATTTTGCGAGCAAATAATTCATGGGAAAAAGAATCAACTTGCATAGGAAGACAAAACAAGCATAACTTCAAAACTTTGAACACATAGAGAGGAAACTTGATATTATTGCAATTCCTACAAGCATATGTTCCTCCCTCATAATAATTTTCAGTAGCATCATGAAGGAATTTCACAATATAACCAGCACATAAAGCATTATCTTCATGATCCACAAGCATAGAAATTTTCTTCTCATTCATAATAGTGGGAGCAAACTCAACAAAATAACTATCATGAGAAGCATAATCCAATTGAAAATTAAAATCATGATGACAAGTTTCATGGTTATCATCACTCTTTATAGCATACGTGTCATCACAATAATCATCATAGATAGGAGGCATGCCATCATCATAATAGTTTTGCTCATCAAAACTTGGGGGAGTAAAAATATCATATTCAGCAAACATAGCATCCCCAAGCTTGTGGCTTTGTATATCATTAGCATCATGAATATTCAAGGAATTCATACTAACAACATTGCAATCATGCTCATCATACAAAGATTTAGTGCTAAACATTTTAATAACTTCTTCTTCTAACACTTGAGCACAATTTTCTTTTCCATCATTTTCACGAAAGACATAATAAAGATGAAGTATACGAGGCAACCTCAATTCCATTTTTTTGTAGTTTTATTTCATAAAACCAAACTAGTGATAAAACAAGAAACTAAAAGATTCAATTGCAAGATCTAAAGATATACCTTCAAGCACTCACCTCCCAGGCAACGGCGCCAGAAAAGAGCTTCGTTGACGGGATGTGAGTGTCGCTTACCTAGCCTCCCTGGCAACGGCGCCAGAAAAGAGCTTGATGTCTACTACGCAACCTTCTTCTTGTAGACTCGTGTTGGGCCTCAAAGGCAGAGTTTTGTAGGATAGTAGCAAATTTCCCTCAAGTGGATGACCTAAGGTTTATCAATCCGTGGGAGGCGTAGGATGAAGATGGTCTCTCTCAAACAACCCTGCAACCAAATAACAAAGAGTCTCTTGTGTCCCCAACACACCCAATACAATGGTAAATTGTATAGGTGCACTAGTTCGGCGAAGAGATGGTGATACAAGTGCAATATGTATGGTAGATATAGGTTTTTGTAATCTGAAAATATAAAAACAGCAAGGTAGCAAGTAACAAAAGTGAGCAAAAACGGTATTGCAATGCTTGGAAACAAGGCCTAGGGTTCATACTTTCACTAGTGGAAGTTCTCTCAACAATACTAACATAGTTGAATCATATGTAAATCTCTCACGTGCGACAAAGAATTCACTCCAAAGTCACAAATAGCGGAGAACAAACGAAGAAATTATTGTAGGGTCCGAAACCACCTCAAAGTTATCTTTTCTGATCAATCTTATGAGCTATCCCTATAAGTGTCATGAACAGCCCTAGAGTTCGTACTAAAATAACACCTTAAGATACACATCAACCAAAACCCTAATGTCACCTAGATACTCCAATGTCACCACAAGTACCCATGGGCTTGATTATACGATATGCATCACACAATTTCAGATTCATCATGTTCAATCCAACACAAAGAACTTTAAAGAGTGCCCCAAAGTTTCTACCGGAGAGTCAAGACGAAAACGTGTGCCAACCCCTATGCATAGATTCCCAAGGTCACGGAACCCGCAAGTTGATCACCAAAACATACATCAAGTGGATCAATAGAACATCCCATTGTCACCACGGATATCCCATCACAAGACATACATCAAGTGTTCTCAAATCCTTAAAGACTCAATCCGATAAGAAATCTTCAAAGGGAAAACTCAATTCATCACAAGAAGATAGAGAGGGGAAAACTCCATATGATTCATCTATATTAATAAAGCTCGCGGTACATCAAGATCGTGTCATCTCAAGAACACGAGAGAGAGATCAAACACATAGCTACTAGTACATACCCTCAGCCCCGAGGGTGAACTACTCCCTCCTCGTCATGGAGACCGCCGGGATGATGAAGATGGCCTCCGGTGATTGTTTCCCCTATGGCAGGGTGCCAGAACGGGCTCCCGATTGGTTTTTCGTGGCTCTGGAGGCTTGCGGCGGCGGAACTCCCGATCTAGGTTTCTTTTCGGAGGTTTCTGTATTTATAGGAGTTTTTGGCGTCAGTTTCACGTCAAGGAGGTGCCCGAGGAGTCCACAAGCCAGGGGGCGCGTCCTAGGGGGGGACGCGCCCCCCAGGCTTGTGGCCTCCTCGGTCACTTCCTGGCCCAACTTTTTGCTCCAATATTTTTTATATTTTCCAAAAATATTCTCCGTAAATTTTCAGCCCATTCCGAGAACTTTTATTTCCGCACAAAAACAACACCACGGTAGTTCTGCTGAAAACAACGCCAGTCCGGGTTAGTTCTAATAAAATCATACCAAAATCATATAAAATTATTGTAAATATGGCATGAATACTTCATAAATTATAGATACGTTGGAGACGTATCAGTCATTATCTATTGACTGGTTAGCTTAGCAGAGCTATCATACCTAACTCTGGCATTTGGGACAAAATACCATGATTACTTGACTAAGTGGCGCTCGGGGTGCGTCCCCGGCAAGCTCTTGCCACAGCTTAGCCAACCGTTGCTTAAGATCTTGACACGCTGCTGGACGGGTGTCAACTGGGTATAATCTGTCTTCCGGTGCACCGCCACGTGCTTAGCGAGGGCCACTTACCGCTGGAGGGCTCAACACCACATCGATAAGTGACTGGTGTAGCGATGCGGTGGAGCGGTGGCTGGTTGGGTCGCGCCTGCCCGGGGATGGCCTGCCGGGTCTTCCTGAGATGCGAGCACCTTGGTCCCCGGCAAGCTTCGGGGACGTGACTGACGCGCGGTGGGCCCCTCCTGGGTCGTTGTGCTGGTGTTGCCGGAGTTTGCTTGGTTCCCTGCGGGTCGCTGCTATCGGGTCCTTGAATGCTTGCTTGGTGGCGTGGTAGCCTTCCGAACGGGTTTTTGCTCCAACCGCCTGTGCATAAGTTAGGGGCACTGGATACCCCTGTTCTAGTGCACTGACAGGAGCCCCCGGGTCTGGCCCACACTGAAAGCACATTTGCTCCCTTGGTGGTTTTGGTAATTAATAACAACATATATGTCATTGAACTAATGTTTCCACTAAGCATATTTCAGGAAAAGTTCGATGATAGGTTTGGCAAAAGGATTGTGGAGATTGTGGAAATACCCCAAGATGATAGGAAATGGATTCGCAAAGCTTCAAGCAAGAGGACTCTACATTTTACTTTGTGAGAAATCACATTGAGTCCATAGGAAAGCCAATACTATTAAAAGGGGGTAAGGTACTGTTGGTGAACAAAATGCTCATACGTGCACAAGTGATAGTCACCAAAAACACCCACAAGCTCTTCCACAAAAGTCTGTCCAAAGTCAAATATCCAAAATCGGTGCAACCAACACTTTCCACTCGGTGTCACCGATTCCCATACTCAGACAGATCTAAGCCAAACCCTAGCCGTTCGGTGCAACCGATTCTGCTTCGGTACCACCGAGTTTGGGTTGCCAACTTTATGTTACCCAATTTCACAAAATCGGTCCGACCGAGTTTGTTGAATCGGCGTCACCGAGTTTGGCAATCTGACCGTTGGTCACCTTATCGGTACAACCGAGATTTATATATCGGTCTCACCGAGATTCAAAAGTTGCTACCTTTGGAGCAACTCGGTACCACCGAGATTCACACATCGGTGTCACCGAGTTGGTCACTTTAGGTGTAACGGTTGGATTTTTGGAGATGCCTATATATACCCCTTCACCACCACCCACTCAAATGAGAAGCACTCAGAACTATTCCATACCTGCCCCATCATATTTTCTGAGAGAGAGCCACCTACTCATGTGTTGAGATCATGCCATTCCATTCCTACCATATGAATCTTGATCTCTAGCCTCCCCAAGTTGCTTTCCACCAATCCCATCACTTCCACCAAGCCAAATCTGTGAGAGAGTGATTGTGTATTGAGGAGTCTATCATCTTGAAGCACAAGAGCAAGGAGTTCATCGTCATTACCGAGCCTATTACCTTTTGGAGGGTGGTGCCTCCTAGATTGGTTAGGTGTCGCTTGGGAGCCTCCTACTTCGTGTTGTGGAGTTGAACCAAGAAGTTTGTAAGGGCAAGGAGTTCGCCTACTTCGTGAAGATCTACCCATAGTGAGGCTAGTCCTTCGTGGATGGAAGCCGTTATGGAATAGTCAAGGTTGCTACTTCGTGGACCCTTCGTGGGTGGAGCCCTCCGTGGACTCTCGCGACCGTTACCCTCTGTGGGTTGAAGACTCCATAAACGTGGCAATACGATAGCACCACCTATCAGAACCACGGGAAAAATCTTCGTGTCTACAAATTGCGTTTGATCCTCCTACCCTTCCTTTACTACTCATGCTTGTTGTTACTTTCTGCTGCTATACTCTTAGACATGCATGTGTAGGGTGTACTTGACTTGCTATGAATGCTAAAATCTGCCAACACTTAAAATTGGGAAAAAGGCTAGATTTTTATTTGGTCAAGTACTCTAATCACTCCCCCTCTAGACATACTTTCGGTCCTACAAGTGGTATTAGAGCTTTGGTCTCCATTGCATTGGTTTCACAACCTTGGACAGTATGGCGTCTAGTGAGGGAAATTATCACCGTAGAGGTCCGTACTTTGATGGCACTAATTTTGCTAGTTGGAAGCACAAAATGAAAATGCATATTCTTGGTCATAACCTCGCCGTATGGGCTGTTGTTCGTGTTGGCTTGCAAGATGAATTCTTTGGTGATGGAAAGCAACCGGATCGTGAAGCGACCGCGGATGAATTGAAGATGTTGCAATACAACGCTCAAGCATGCGACAATCTCTTCAACCGCCTATGCCCCGGAGAATTCAACAAAATCAGCCGTCTTGAGAATGCAAAAGAGATTTGGGATACTTTTGTTGATATGCACGAAGGAACCGAGTCCGTGAGAGAATCCAAGTTGGATGTTCTTCAAAGTCAGCTTGACAAGTTCAAGATGAAGGATTGTGAAGGAGTCGCGGAGATGTACTCTAGGCTAGCTCTCATCACCAATGAGATTGCCGGCTTAGGAAGCGAAGAAATGACCGACAAATTCATCATCAAGAAGATACTTCGAGCTTTGGATGAGAGATACGACACCATGTGCACATTGATCCAAATGATGCCCAACTACAAAGATCTCAAGCCTACGGAAGTCATTGGAAGGATTGTTGCTCATGAGATGACACTCAAAGACAAAGAAGAGCTTCACAACAAGTCTAGCGGTGCTTACAAAGCCACAAGTGATGCTCCCGCAACTTCAAGCTTCAACCTTGTCACCAATGAAGAGATAAGCCTCATGGTTAAGAAATTCAACAAATTCTACAAGAATAGAGGCAAAGAACGAAGCTCCAACTCAAGATATGAAGAGAAGCGTTCGTCAAGTCATGACCGCAATTGCTACAATTGTGGGAAGCCCGGACACTACTACAATGAGTGCAAGACTCCCTACAAATAAAGAGAAGAGTCACCTAGAAGAGGAAGCTCAAGGAATGCATCACCACAAAGAGAGAGAAGGAGTAGAGATGATCGTTATGAACGAAGACCCTCAAGGAGAAGTAGGGATTCGGAGAAGAAGGACAAGTACACCAAGAGCTACACAAGGAGAAAACATCAAGCTCATGTTGGTGAATGGGTTTCCGGATCCGACTCCGACAACAACTCCGAGAGAAGCTATCACTCCAACTCCGACTATAGTCAAGATGAAGGTGTTGCCGGACTTACACTAGTGACTACCAACTCCTATGATCTATTTGATTCACCAAACGAAGGGAGTGGAAGTTGCTTCATGGCTAAAGGCCCCAAGGTATCACACCCCGAGTATCTTGATTTCAATAGTGATGAAGATGATTTACTTTGTGATGATGACTTGCTCTTTGATGAAACTAGTGATGTTAGTCAAAATGAACTTGATAATTCTCATACTAGTCAAGATAAGTCATTTGACGATGATAAGATGAAAATAGAACAACTAACTAAAGAACTAAACACTCTTAAGTGAGCTCATGAATCTACTCTCGAAGATCATAGAGAGGTTGTAAGAACTCATGAGAAGGTACGCTTCGAGAAGCTCAACTTGGAGCAAGAGCATGAGTTTCTTAAAGCTATCAATGATGATCTCCGAAAGAAGACTTCATCTTATCTAGCCAAACGACTACTCTTGTCTACATTCATGCCACAAGTTAAATCTAAACAAGCTAGTAACAAAGGCAAGAAAGGTTCTTCATCTAGTAGTAACAATAAAAATGCTAAACCTAATGATGTTGCTTCTAGTAGTTCTATTGATTCCACTAATGATGATACTCTTAGCCAAGTTACACTTGAGCAAGAAAATGCTTTATTGAAAGGAATTATACAGAAAGGTATCTACAAGAGTCTTGCCGGGTGTAAGCAATTTGAGGAAATTGTACGCAAGCACGGAGGATACCGGAAGAACCATGGCATTGGCTACTTCAACGCTAATAGAGTTGAATGGGAAGAAGGTCAATACCCCAAGCCCAAGTTTGTTCCTCAAAAGGAGAAGTATGAAAATACTCTTCTCAAGGGAACAAACCCCTCAAGATGACCTTCCACCACAAGACCACAAGCTCAAGGGCAAGAACAAGCTTCAAGAGGACATTGACTCATATGAAGATGAATCCCTAGCTTTGGTGGAGTGGGTTCCCAAGGCTACTTCAAGCTCAACTTCTACAAAGGCTACTTCAACACCAAGGATCCCCATCACGTTGATATGGGTCCCCAAGAAGAAGAACTAATGAGTTCTTGAGGGGTGACTCCACCAATGAAATTCACTCACATTCATTATTGGCAAGAACTATTTGCAACCCACATCAACTCTATGCAATAGTTCAAGGAGTCACACATTCCCTCAAAGGAAAGCAAGGGACAAGGTAATCAGCAAATCAATGGACATCATCACACATGCTTTGCACTCCATGTCCATAGATATCCTTGTATTTGTCTCTTGTGTGTTGGGACTAACCCATGTAGGTGAGAAGAGTAAGGAAACAAAAAGGATGCTCCCAACTCATGGTGATCTTCATGAACTTTGAGCATCCACCACTACCTCACCAACATGAAGTATTCATTGAGAACCCAAGGTTAGTTTATCCCTCCTATGGGGGGATGTCACATCAAGGGGGAGCTTTACTCTAAGACTTGAGTCAAAGCATCTCTTGGAATGTGACAACATTAAATGCTTTATGTAAAAGTGGTAACCCCACTTGTGCTTAAACGATGAGTATGACCTATGATCAAGTATTCTGACTTGGCTCCTAAGTCAATATACTCATATATAGATGACTCCGTCATCGCCAAAGTGCTTGATAGATGCTAGTATGTATGTGCATGTTTGCCATGATTTCATTTGACATCTTATTGTGTGAGCATGTTGGTCTGCATTTATTTTCTCATTCAAGGACATCCAATTGTTGCTATTTGGCTTTTGTTTTCTCTTTTGCCAATTGGATGGACAAGAATGCCTAGGACCACTCTCTAGCTATCTATGCTTTCTCACCTCATATTCTATTCATCCTGCATCACAAAACTTGAACAAGTACTTTTCGATCCCTCTGTGTGTGGAGCACTCGGAGTTCCGTATCGACAAAGGACTGACCATTGAAACCTCCCAAGTGCATCTCGGTGGAACCAACCCAAAATTCTCGGTCTCACCGAATGCCTAGGGTTGATCTGGTATTCAATCTCGGTACCACCGATTCCATATTCTTGGTGACACCAAGTTTCCCTGTCAGCTGACAGTTGAGGAACTCGGTGACACCGAAAATTTAGAATCGGTGTCACCGACAGCCGAGGGTATATAAGAGGCGGACCGACCTTTGAAAATTTCTTCAACCGTCGCCCCTCCAAAGCCCTATGCTACCGATTCGTGACCCCTGGTCGTCGCCTTTGCTTCCCCGAGCGTCTCCGCTGCTGGGAATCGCCGCCGCCGATGGAATCAACACCACCGTCGCCGCCGTAGCGGATCCGTCGCCAAGTTAGGGTATGGATCCGACCCTTCTTTGCGCTCCCCGTCCAAATCTTGTGCATTGAAGCTTATTCCATCGATAATCCACCATGTGCAAACCTCTCCATCCACTGGAAATCTCTTTAGATTAGCGAACCGAAAAAAATTTAGGTTTAGTTGCCCGCAAAATTGCATCTCGGTGATACCGAGTCAGAAAAATCAGTTCCACCGATTTTACTTTTGTGCTACTGAGGACAGTACTCGGTGAATGAAACCGAGTGGTAGTTTTCGGTCCCACCGAAACTGCTGCCAAGTTTCTGTTAAGAGTATTGTGAATCTCGGCAGCACCGAAAATTTTGACTCGGTGACACAGAAATCGTTTTTTGCTGTGAACTACATCTAAGATTTTTCAGTTCAAACTTTCAAAAATAGCTGCATTTTGTGATGACTTATCCTCTTCTACTCCTCTATACTCTATTCACAGGGTCAGATATGTCAGATGCTGAGGACAGTGAGAACAACTTCAGAGAGCAGAGTGTTGAGTTGGATTCAGGCACTAGTCCTGAGTCTAGTTCCTCTTCAGATCCAGGCACCCCCAGTTCTCATGGGTTGCCCTAGGCTGCTACTAGGTCCAGGAAGAAGCTGAATTCAGATGAGGAGGATTCAGATTTTGTACCAGAGGAAGTTCTTGCCAAGAAGCAAGACAAAGCTGCTAAGAAGTCTGCTAATGAAGCCACCTCTTCCAGGAGAACTGTCAGCAAGACATATGCCCCTCCAAAGGCTATGAGAGCACCTGAGAGTGCTAGGGCTACCATGACCATTGAGCCCCCAAGGAGGTCCATGCCTAAGAAGGCAGGAGAGAAGAAGTCCAGGAAAAGGATCATCCATGTTGTTGGCAGGCAAACATCCATGTTTGAAGACCCAGAGGAAACTGCTGGTGCTGCTGCTGAGGAGGAGGAGGAAGAACATGTTGTCAAGGCACCTCCCAAGAAGAAGCAAAAGAAGCTTTTGGCAGATGCTATGCCAAAGCAAGGTCCCTCCAAGAGCACCAAGTCTGCCCCCAAGAAAGCTGCTGCTGAAAAGTGCAAGAGGTCATCCAGAGAGATTCCAGCTTCTGAGAAGAACAAGGGAACTACCTCCAGAGATGAGGATGAGGATGCAATGTCTGCTTTGATGAAGCTTAGACCACACCTTCTTGAACACAATACCAGCCATCCACTTGCTGAAGACATGAAGAAGAGGAAGCATTCTGGTTTGAGGGCATGGAGAGCTATTGATCCATATGCCCAGAGGAGAAAAACAGCTGTGGACTATAGGTTCTACACCAAGGAGCAACAGGATTTATATGAGACTGTGCTGCTTGACAAGAGTCCAGATGTGAGTGACATGAGATACGTTGACTGGAAATATATCAAGGCTAATGAAGATTATTTGCCAAATGTTCAAGACAATTTTCATTGCATTGGCCTAGATGAGTTTGTTGGCAAAGAGTTCACTGCATGGAATGACGAGATGATCATGCAATTCTACTCCACTGCTCACTTCTATGGAGATGGTAGAATTGTATGGATGACAGAAGGAGCAAGATACGAGTCTACTGTTGAGGAATGGGCTGCCATCTTAGGAGTCCCAGAGGTGCAGGATGGTGACTTGGATGTCTACTCTGAATCCAAGGAGAGCCATGATGCTATGAAGGATATGTACAATGCTATCCCTGCTGCTAACTTGAAATCACACAAGTTAGGATCTATTTACTTCCTCCAAGCTGGCCTTCGCACCATGAACACCATACTGAGGCATACATTGATGCCCAAGTCAGGAGATGAGAAGATGATTCGAGGCCATTCAATCAACATGTTGATCCATCTTGATAGACACACCAGGATAAGAGTAATGGATCTGATTGTGGAGACAGTGAAGAGGGTTGCTGCTGATCAGAAGCGCTCATGCTGCTATGCACCCTATATTCAGATGCTCATCAACTCCAAGCTGGAGAAGCACATCTTTGCTCTGGACAGACCCCATTTGCCCCTACAGCCAGATTTAGAGGACAACGTTGTGGTGATGGACCCAGAACAACCCACATCAGCTGCAGCTCAAGCACAGGCAGAGGCAGAGGCAGCTAGAGCCACTAGTGCTCAAGTCCCTAGATCCAGGAACGAGCAAATGGATCTCTTGATCTCATCCGTTCAAGGCATGTAGAAGGACATCAAGGACATACTGGAGAACCAGAATAGTCTTGTCTGGATCTTTGAGAACAGGATCAAGACCCTCAATGACAAGGTAGATGGGCTGACCAAGACAGTAAATGAGCTCAAGAAGGAAGTTGACTCTGTGCCTCTTCCTCACTCTACAGATGATGATGATGATGATGATGAGGATGACTCTCCTCTCAGGCCAGGCACACATTTCACCACCCAAGCCAGATCAGCCACAGTGCCAGCTCCAGATTTGAGGCCTTCTTCATCAGCACCTGCTACTGTCACCTCACCTCCGTCAGCTCCAGTGCCTCCCGTTACTACACCAACTCCATCCATGACATCAGCCGATATCTTCGCCGATGCAGTTCTCTCGACTCCTTCATCAACAACCGGAGGAGATCAGCCCAAGAACGTTTAGCTATATCTCTTTGAACTTTTTGGTAACTTGTTGCCAAAGGGGGAGAAGTGTATATAGATCTTTAGGCTTCAAGTGAGAGAGCGTTTGGTTTTTATCACTTTTTCAAAAATAGTTGATCTTTTGGTTTGTTTGTGTTGAACTATGTGTTGTTTGATCATACGCTTAATGTGTGCTGCTACTATTTCCTATCATTTTGTTGCCCATGAAATGATCATTCACCTTTCCTTGATTGTGTTGTGCTATGATGTTAATTCTTATTATTCTCGCACACCACCAAGATGTATGTGACATGGAAGAAGTGCCCGATGTACCTAATCGATTGTGCATTTGCATTCAAACGCAAATTTCAAAATAATGCATAAATTTAGGGGGAGTTCTTGCTTATCACATACTTCTCAAAGCGACGATTATATTCATTGATTATATCATATGTCGAAGCTTTGATCTATATGTTGTCATCAATTACCAAAAAGGGGGAGATTGAAAGCACATTTGCTCCCTTGGTGGTTTTGGTAATCAATAACTACATATATGTCATTGAACTAATGTTTCCACTAAGCATATTTCAGGAAAAGTTCGATGATAGGTTTGGCAAAAGGATTATGGAGATTGTGGAAATACCCCAAGATGCAAGGAAATGGATTGGCAAAGCTTCAAGCAAGAGGACTCTATATTTTACTTTGTGAAAAATCACTTTGAGTCCATAGGAAAGCCAATACTATTAAAAGGGGGTAAGGTACTGTTGGTGAACAAAATGCTCATACGTGCACAAGTGATAGTCACCAAAAACACCCACAAGCTCTTCCACAAAAGTCTGTCCAAAGTCAAATATCCAAAATCGGTGCAACCAACACTTTCCACTCGGTGCCGCCGATTCCCATACTCAGATAGACCTAAGCCAAACCCTAGCCTTTCGGTGCAACCGATTCTGCTTCAGTGCCACCGAGTTTGGGTTGCCAACTTTCTGTTACCCAATTTCACAAAATCGGTCCGACCGAGTTTGTTGAATCGGCGTCACCGAGTTTGGCAATCTGACCGTTGGTCACCTTATCGGTGCAACCGAGATTTATATATCGGTCTCACCGAGATTCAAAAGTTGCTACCTTTGGAGCAACTCGGTACCACCGAGATTCACACATCGGTGTCACCGAGTTGGTCACTTTAGGTGTAACGGTTGGATTTTTGGAGATGCCTATATATACCCCTTCACCACCACCCACTCGAAAGAGAAGCACTCAGAACTATTCCATACTTGCCCCATCATATTTTCTGAGAGAGAGCCACCTACTCATGTGTTGAGATCATGCCATTCCATTCCTACCATATGAATCTTGATCTCTAGCCTCCCCAAGTTGCTTTCCACCAATCCCATCTCTTCCACCAAGCCAAATCTGTGAGAGAGTGATTGTGTGTTGAGGAGTCTATCATATTGAAGCACAAGAGCAAGGAGTTCATTGTCATTACCGAGCCTATTACCTTTTGGAGGGTGGTGCCTCCTAGATTGGTTAGGTGTCGCTTGGGAGCCTCCTTCTTCGTGTTGTGGAGTTGAACCAAGAAGTTTGTAAGGGCAAGGAGATCGCCTACTTCGTGAAGATCTACCCATAGTGAGGCTAGTCCTTCGTGGACGGAAGCCGTTATGGAATAGTCAAGGTTGCTACTTCGTGGACCCTTCGTGGGTGGAGCCCTCCGTGGTCTCTCGCGACCATTACCCTCCGTGGGTTGAAGACTCCATAAACATGGACGTACGATAGCACCACCTATCGGAACCACGGGAAAAATCTTCTTGTCTAGAAATTGCGTTTGATCCTCCTACCCTTCCTTTACTACTCATGCTTGTTGTTACTTTCCGCTGCTATACTCTTAGACATGCTTGTGTACGGTGTACTTGACTTGCTATGAATGCTAAAATCTGCCAACACTTAAAATTGGGAAAAGGCTAGATTTTTATTTGGTCAAGTAGTCTAATCACCCCCCCTCTAGACATACTTTCGGTCCTACACACACGCGCTCGCTCAGTGTCGTTGGGCCAGGCCCAAAAATTATGCACAGGTGCGCAATGTGTGGGGGTAACTGCCAATTTACTGGTCAGCACTGTCCCACCACCTCGGTCCGTTTCCGCCACGTGCGCCGCATGCATAGCGAGGAGCTTGTGGTGGATGCTCATAACTTAAAGGCCCAACCGTGGCAGAAACTGCAATGCCATGGATTGGAGCAATGGGGCGGTTAGCTGTTCGCCTGTGAGTCGTGGGTAGTGGGATTGGTGGAGATGGGCAGCCGCTCTGGAGCGGGGGAGAGCTAGCCCCCGTGCGCCCCCTATAAATTAGGGGGTCACGGCGGCAATGCTCATCCAACTCCATCTCCTCCTTTCTCCCGAGTCCACATTGCTCGTCCTTCGCCTCTCGTCCTCCTTTGAGCCGCCCCTTCCTTCCTGATGGTCAGGGGGAAGGGGCCGGTGAGCTTGTTCGTAGGGGCTTCCCCTTGTGTCTATGCTCAGTCCCTGCCCCGTACTAACGTCTTCGAGCTGAAGGTCAATCGGAGGAGTCTCGGATGGGGGAGCGGGCAGTGTGGTGGTCGCGGCGGGGACAGTGGTGGCGGTACTCCTGCCGTTGCGTCACCTGCTTCCCTAGTTTCGATGGGGCGCCATGCGGTCGACACCACGCTGGAGTTTACAACAGAGATACAACATCGCGGTGGACCGTGGCTTCCGCACTCCTTCCGGGTGATGGAGAAAAATCGTCTGCACGGCCGCCGATCGCGTTTGCGCAGTCGCAGTCGTGGTTCACCATCTACTGCGGTGAAGTTCCCCAACGACGGCGTCTTAGACGGCGCGCATCGGCAGGAGTTCTTCGCTCGGGCTTGCATCGTAAGGGCGGGAAGAATTCCCCGCCTTTGGCCATCGGGGAAGACCATGCTCTCTGTGGGCCCTCTTGGTTGCCGTGTCAGGAGCTTTGACGACGGTGGATGCGTTCCCCTGAGTGGTGGCGATGAGGAAGATGATGGCGGTCAGGAAGCCACGACGCATTAGGAGCACAGAGGAGGGCTCTGATGCGTCACGCTCCCCGGCAGCACCATTATCACCAGCTGGGCCTCGGCAACGCCATCATCTACACCTGCCCTCTCCCTTCTTTCCCCTTTTCGGTCTTGTCCACTCTGATGGCTTCGTCCGCCCTGCCTGAGGATGGGGACCTTCTGTTCTTCGGGCGCGTCCATCTAGTCCTGGCGGGGAGGCACCGAATCCCAGCCAGGCACTCCTTTTGCCCTCTACTTCTTCTCAGTCTAGTTCATAGAAGGAGAGGGACAAGAAAGGCATTACGGGGCACTTATCTTTTTATAAGTTAAAAGATGTAGGCTTTCGCCGTGCTTTAGTTAATCGTAATGTAATTCTTATCCGATCTGTAATAACAAACGAATGAATGAATGTTATTTTGTTCCCCTGAGTACTATCCTTTCCTCTCTTTGTTTCTATTGTGTCAATAAGTTTGCTCTCACCACACGGGACCGCCTGCCAGGTCATTTGTAACCACGAGCGCCAAAAAGGAAAACGAGCCCCCGGCAGCAGGCTGATGCTGTTTCCCGGCAGGGGTCCTTGTCGGTATCGGCGCGATCCCTTAGAGCTGATAAGTACCAGAAGCTGAGGAATAGCTCGTCCCGACAAAGGTTTGTACCACGTGAAGGAGCTCTATCGAACACGTTCGAACATAGGGTAAGGGTTTTCCTTTAGGGAGCATAAAAACTTGGGATACGCGATCAGACTTATCTCTTTTTGGGCTGTATCCCTTTCCAGAGTACGCTGGGCCGCGGTCCTTGTTCCTTCGCCCCCCCTTTCTACGTTTACCTGGTGACAAAACACACAGGGCAAGAGGTCCCCACCCTTCGAGGAAGGAGTGTGGTAACAAGGATTATAGGCTCAATGAGTATTTTTAGCAAATCTCTAGAAAATAGGCAATGATATTGCAGTCATAAAGGATGCATAACAACATGCAATGCAATGATATGATGCAATGCCTAGCTTTATTACTGTTGCTCAGGGTCTGCGCCTGGCTTTTTACAAAGGGTTACATGCAACTTCGGCAAGGCTTGTACAAAAGGTGGCTGCCGGGGGCTGCGCCCGGCAGCCTCGCCTTATGGGTAGAACTTACGAAGATGCTCAATATTTCATGAGTTAAGCACCTGGGTGCCATCTTTGGTCTCCAGACGGACTGCGCCAGGTCTGGTGACTCGTGCTACAGGGTAAGGTCCTTCCCACTTCGGTGTCAACTTGCCTCAAGGCTCCGGGCATGTACCCTGCGGCTATGATAGCGGCGCAGGGCTTGCTGGTATCGTGCAACATGTACAGCAGCCTGGAGACGATCTTCCTCGAGGAGCATGGCATCGTCATGGCATAGCTGCTCTTGCTCTACTTCGTCGTAGGCAAGTACTCGAGGTGACCCATATATGAGTTCCGTGGGGAGCACTGCTTCCGCCCCGTATACCAGGGAGAAGGGAGTTTGGCTGGTAGCTCGATTCGGTGTCGTTCTGAGGGACCAAAGAACCACCGACAACTCATCTATCCAGCATTTGCCGCTCTTCCACAGTTTATCAAAAGTTCTTGTCTTGAGTCCTCATAGCACTTCAGCATTCATCCTCTCGACTTTCCCGTTGCTTCTTGGATGGGCAGCAGAGGCGAAGGAGACCTTGCTTCCAAGGTTTTGTATGTATTGCATGAAGGCGCGGCTCGTGAACTGGGTGTCGTTGTCGGTGATCACTCTATTGGGTACTCCAAAATGGCACACCAGTCCTTTCATGAACTTGATAGCTGACTGCGCGGTCACCTTCCGTACTGGCTCCACCTCAGGCCACTTTGTGAACTTGTCGGTTGCCACGAACAAGAACCCAAAGCCCCCGACAGCACGGGGGAAAGGGCCAAAGATGTCGGGGCACAGATGCTCACGATCACCTATGGGACCAGAGGTCCCTTTGTGGTTTGGCAAGGGGGGTCACTTTGCACAAAGAGCGGAGACCATGAGGCGGCGCGACGATCAGGTCGCTGGCATTTTTATCTATAGGTCCGTGCCGTTGTGAAGCGTAAAACTCTACTCCTGCTTTGGTGGATTGATCGTAGGAACACGATGAGCACGCATCGCTCAATTCCCGGCAAGGGTTGCTGCCGGGGGTGAGCTACTACGCGAGTAGAAGTGCCCAAAGGTCCGAATCTTTAGCTAGGTCGCCTCGGGCCTCCTTTTATAGTGCACGGGGCAACCACAATAGCAAAACAGTCATTATCTATTGACTGTATAGCTTAGCACAGCTATCATACCTAACTCTGGCATTTGGGACAAAATACCATGATTACTTGACTAGGTTGCGCTCGGGGGTGCGTCCCCGGCAAGCTCTTGCCACCGCTTAGCCTGCCGTTGCTTAAGATCTTGACACGATGCTGGACGGGTGTTAACTGGGTATAATCTGTCTTCCGGTGCGCCACCACATGCTTAGCGAGGGCCACTTAGCCGCTGGAGGGCTCGACACCACATCGATAAGTGACTGGCGTAGCGATGCGGTGGAGCAGTGGCTGGTTGGCTCGCGCCTGCCGGGGGATGGCCTGCTAGGTCTTCCTGAGGTGCTCATGCCTTGGTCCCCGGCAAACTTCGGGGATGTAGCTGATGCGCATTGGGCCCCTCCTGGGTCGTTGTGCTGGTGTTGCCGGAGTTTGCTTGGTTCCCTGCAGGTCACTGCTGCCGGGTGCAGGTCCTTGAATGCTTGCTTGGTGGCGCGGTAGCCTTCCCAATAGGTTTTTGCTCCAACCGCCTGTGCATAAGTTAGGGGCACTGGATACCCCTGTTCTAGTGCACTGACATCAAGTGACAACCTTGTAACCAATGAAGAGATAAGCCTCATGGTCAAGAAATTAAAAAAGTTCTACAAGAGTAGAGGCAAAGAGAGAAACTCCAACTCAAGATACGAAGAAAAGCACTCATCTAGTCGTGATCGAAACTGCTACAATTGTGGAAGGCCCGGACACTATTCCAATGAGTGCACGCCCCCCCCCCCCCCCCACAAAAGAAGAGAAGAGTCACCTAGAAGAAGAAGCTCAAGAGACGAATCACCTCGAAGAGAGAGAAGGAGTAGAGAAGATCGTTATGAACGAAGACCGTCCCGGAGAAGTAAAGACTCGAAGAAGAAGGACAAGTACACCAAGAGCTACACAAGAAGAAGACATCAAGATCATGTTGGTGAATGGGTTTCCGGCTCCGAATCCGACAACCAATCCGAGAGAAGCTATCACTCCGACTCCGACTATAGTAAAGATGAAGGTGTTGCCGGACTTGCACTTGTGACCTCCAACTCCTATGACATATTTGATTCACCAAATGAAGGGAGTGGAAGTTGCTTCATGGCTAAACACCCAAAGGTATCACACCCCGAGTACCTTGACTTTAATAGTAATGAGGATGATTTACTAGGAGATGATGACTTGCTCTTTGATAAACTAGTGATGTTAGCCAAAATGAACTTGATGATTTCCATTCTAACCAAGATAAATCGAATGATGATGATAAGAAGGAGATTGAGTGTCTAACTAAAGAATTGAACACTCTTAAGTTAGTTCATGAATATACTCTAGAAGATCATAGAGAGCTTGTAAGAACCCATGAGAAGCTACGCTTCGAGAAGCTCAACTTAGAGCAAGATCATGAATTTCTTAAAGCTATCAATGATGATCTTCGAAAGAAGAGTTCTTCTTATCTCGCCAAACAATTACTCTTGTCTACATTCATTCCACAAGTTAAATCTAAGCAATCTAGTAACAAAGGCAAGAAAGGTTCTTCATGTAGTAACAACAAAGCTAATGCTAAATCAAATGATGTTGTTTCTAGTTGCTCTATTGATTCCACTAATGATTCTCTTAGCCAAGTCACACTTGAGCGAGAAAACAATTTATTGAAAGGAACTCTAGAGAAAGGTGTCTACAAAAGTATTGCCGGATGTAAGCAATTCGAGGAGATTGTACGCAAGCATGGAGGATACCGAAAGAACCAAGGGATTGGCTACTTCAACGCCAATGGAGTCGAATGGGAAGAAGGTCAATATCCCAAGCCCAAGTTTGTTCCTCAAAGGGAGAAGTATGAACCTACTCCTCCCAAGGGAACAAGCTCTCAAGATGACCTTCCTCCACAAGACCACAAGGGCAAGGGCAAGCTTCATGATGACATTGACACACTTGAAGATGAGTCCCTAGCCATGGTGAAGTGGGTTCCCAATGCTACTCCAAGCTCTACTTCAACTAGTGCTACTTCAACTCCAAGGATTCCCATCAACTTGATGTGGGTCCCCAAGAAGAGGGTGACTCTGCCAATGAAATTCACTCACATTCATTATTGGCAAAGGACTATTTGCAATCAACTCCAACTTTATGCAATAGTTCAAGGAGTCACACATTCCCTCAAAGGTAAGCAAGGGACAAGGTAACTAATGAATCCATGGACATCATTTCATTTGCTTTGCACTCCATGTCCATAGATATCCTTGTATCTGTCTCTTGTTCTCGGGACTAACCCATGTAGGTGAGAAGAGTAAGAAACAACAAGGATTGCTCCCAACTTAAGATGATCTTCATCAACTTTGAGCGTCCACTACTACATCACCCACATGAAGTCTTCTATGACAAACCCAAGGTTAGTTTATCCCTCTTATGGGGAGATGTCACATCAAGGGGGAGCTTTACTCAAAGACTTGAGTTAAGGCATCTCTTAAGAATGTGACAACATTAAATGCTTTATGTAAATGTTGTAACCCCACTTCTGCTTAAACGATGAGTATGACCTATGATCAAGTACTCTTACTTGGCTCCTATGTCAAAATACTCATATATAGATGAGTCCGTCATCGCCAAATTGCTTGTTAGATGCTAGAGTGGTTTTGCATGTTTCCCATGATTTCATTGGACATCTTATTGTGTGAGCATGCTGGTATGCATATCTTTTCTCATTCGAGGACATCCAATTGTTGCTATTTGGAATTTGTTATTCTTTTGCCAATTGGATGGACAAGAATGCCTAGGACCCCTCTCTAGCTATCTATGCTTTCTCGTCTCATATTCCATTCTTGCTGCATCACAAAACTTGAACAAGTACTTCTCGATCTCTCTGTGTCATGAGCACTCGGAGTTCTGTATCGACAAGGACTGACCACCAAACCCTCCCAAGTGCATCTCGGGGGAACCAACGCAAAAATCTCGGTCTCACCGATGCCTAGGGTTGATCAGGTTTTTCAATATCGATAACACCAATTCCATGTTCTCGGTTACACCGAGTTTCCCTATCAACTCACAGTTGAGGAACTCGGTGGAACTGATAATTTTCAACCTGTGTCATCGACAATGGTATATAATCTTGCGGACCCGACTTTTGAAATCCATTCGCCAAAAGTTCGTTTCCTCCAACCCTAAGCTGCCGCGCTCCGGACCCCTTGGTCATCACCCTTGCCTCCCTATGCGCCTCCGCCGTTGGGAATCGTCGCCGTCGACGGAATCTTCACCGCCGTCATCGCCTTTGCGGATTCTTCACCGAGTTAGGGTATGAATATGACCCCCTTCTGCGCCCCCTTCCAATTCATGCGCATTAGGGTATTCCTATCGATAAGCCACTATTTGCAAACGTCCCAATCCACCAGAAACTTCATTAGATTAGTGAACGAGAAATTTTTAGGTCTAGCTGTCCGCAATACCGAGTCTCGGTGACACTAAGTCAGAAAAATTGGCTCTACCAATTTTGTTTTGGTCTACTAAGGACAGTCTCGGTGAAACCCAGTGGCAATTTTCGGTGAAACCAAAATTGCTGCCAAGTTTCTGTAAAGAGGTCTGTGAGTCTCGGTGGGACCAAAAATTATGACTCGGTGACACCGAAATCCCTTTTTGCTGAAAGCTAAAACTAAGAAATTCATTGTTCAGCTTTTGAAAAATTTCTACATTTTGTGATGCTCAACCCTTCTGCTCTTCTATGCTTTATTCACAGGGTCAGCATGTCAGGCTCAGATGATAGTCAGAACAACTTCAGGGAAGGAAATGTGGACATGAGCTCAGGCACTAGTCCTGAGGATAGCTCATCTTCCTATGATGATGTGCCCAGCTCACCTGAGTTGCCCAAGGCTGCCACCAGGGCAAGGAGGAGGTTAAACTCAGATGAAGAAGATGTTGATTTTGTGCCAGAGGAGCCTGCCAAGAAGGACAATGTTGCCAAGGGCACATCTACTGTTGCTACCTCATTCAAGAAGAAGGTAGTCAAGAAAGTCTATGCCAAAGCTGATTCTATCAAGGCACCTGAGAGTGCCAGGGCAAGCATGACCATTGAAGCCCCTATGAGCTCTATGCCTAAGAATGCAGGTGACAAGAAGAGAGCTAGGAAGAGAATAGTTAAGGTCATTGGCAGACCCACCTGAATGTATTAGGATCCATAGGATGCAGCATAGGAGGAAGTGGAGGAGGAACAAGCTGCCCAAGCTCCTCCCTCCAAGAAGAAAAAGCTTCTTGCAGATGCAATTCCCAAGCAGGCCCCTTCCAAGAGTAAGAAGTCTGCACCACAGAAACAGGTTGCTCCAAGGTCCAAGAAGACCACTAGAGACATTCCTATAGCAACAAAGAACAAAGGTTCTACTTCTAGAGATGAGGAAGAGAACATGCCAATTTTGAGGAAACTGAGGCCACACATGCCTTTGCACAATGATGCTCATCCTATTGCTGAGGACATGAAGAAAATGAAGGATTTAGGTCTGAGATTATGGAGAGCAAATGACCCCTATGCCTCCAGGAAGAAGACAGCTGTTGATCCAAGGTTTCACACCAAGGAACAACAAGAGTTCTATGAGACTATCCTATTGGACAAGTGCCCTGCTGTCAGTGATATGAGATATGTAGACTGGGACTACATTAATAAAAATGACGATTTCTTCCCAAGTGTGCAAGATAACTTCCACTGCATTGACATGGCTAATTTTGCTGGAAGAGAGTTTTCTGCCTGGAATGATGAGATGATTATGCAGTTCTACTCCACTGCTCACTTCTATCCAGATGGCCGGATTGTTTGGATGACAGAAGGAACGAGGTATGAATCCGCAGTTGATGAGTGGGCTACCATCTTAGGAGCCCCACCAGTTAAAGATGGTGATTTGGATGTGTACTCTGAGGCCAAAGCAAATCACAACTCCATGGCTCAGATGTACAAGGAAATCCCTGTTGATTATGTGCATTCACATAAGCTTGGATCAGTTTACTATCTACAAGCAGGATTACCTACCACCAACACTATTCTGAGGCATACCTTGATGCCTAAGTCAGGAGATGACAAGATGATACGAGGCTACTCCATCAATATGCTGCAACATGTTGACTCCCACACCAGGATTAGGGTGATGGATCTGATAGTTGAGACAGTAAGGAGGACAGTTGTTGACCAGAAGAGATCTTGTGGATCTGCACCATATATTCAGATGCTTATCAACTCTAAGTTAGAGAAGAATGTATATGCACTTGATCGCCTACACTTGCCCCTTCAGCTAGAGTTTGAAGACAATGTTGTGGTGATGGACCCCAGTCATCCCACTTCAACCACTGCATAGGCAGTAGCTGAGGCAGCTAGAGCCACTAGTGCTCAAGCCCCTAGATCCAGGAATGAGCAGATGGATCTTCTAATCAGTATAGTTCAGGGCATGCAAAAGGATATCAAGGATATTTTGGCGAATCAACATAGTCTTGTGAGGATCATGGAGAACAGGATCAAGACGCTCAATGACAAAGTGGATGGGCTGACCAAGACAGTGAATGAGCTCAAGAAGGAAGTGGATGAAGCTCCTATTCATCGCTCTTCAGATTCAGATGAGGATGACACTTCACCTCTCAGGCCTTGCACCCAGTTCAAGACTCAAGCGAGGACTCCTAGAGTGCCTGCTCCAGAATTGAGGCCGTCTTCTTCAGCACCTGCTACAGCTCCATCAGTTCCATCTGCTCCAGTGTCTACTCCACCACCTCAGAGGACTTCAGCTGACGCTTTCGTGGATGCTCTTCTCTCGACTCCATCGACAGCTACAGGCACAGCTTCATCATCTCATGGAGGAGATCCAGCCCAGAACGACGTTTAGCTCTATAACTTTGAACTTTTTGGTAACTTGTTGCCAAAGGGGGAGAAGTTGTAGATCATAGGGCTTCGAGAGAGAGAGAGTGTGTGTGTGTGTTGCTTTTTGATCCCACTCTGCACTTTGAAAACATTTGCTTTATCGTTTGTGTGTTGCAAACTTTTGTTGGTATTTGATCATATACTCTTGTGTGATGCTATTATCGCCCATCTTTGAGATACCTATGTGATGATCATTTACTCTTGTTTGGTGTGTTGTGCTTGTTATCAACTCTTGTTAATTCTAGCGCACCACCAAGGTTATGTGACATGGAAGAGTAACCCATAATCCTAATCGATCATGCATCTGCATTTAAACGCAAATTTAAAATAATGCACAAATTTAGGGGGAGCTCTTGCTTATCACATACCTCTCAAAGCAACGATGCTATTCATTGTTTATATCTCTCATCGAAGCTTTGACCTACATGTTGTCATCAATTACCAAAAAGGGGGAGATTGAAAGCACAACTTCTCCCTAGGTGGTTTTGGTAATTAATAACAACATATATTTCATTGGACTAATGTTTTCCACTAAGCATATCTCAAGAAAAAGTTCCATGATTGCTTGGCAAAGGATTCTGGGGAGACCCCAAGATACAAGTAATAGGATTGGCAAAGCTACAAGCATGAAGACTCTACATTTTACTTTGTGAGAAATCACTCTGAGTCCATAGGAAAGCCAATACTATCAAAAGGGGGTGAGGTAATAATGGTGAATGAAATGCTCAAAGTGATCAAGTATTAGTCACCAAATACACTCACAAGCTCTCCCAAAAATATTCTGTCTAAAACCCTTCCACTCAAAATCGGTGTCACAACTTCCGTATCTGCTACACCGAGTTCAACCCTAGACAGAAATCCTAGCCACAAACCCTTCTTAGTGCTACCAAGTTTTGCATCGGTGCAACCGAGTTCCAGTGACCAACTTTCTGTTACCTGTTTCACAAGAATCGGAATTTCCAAGAATTGTAAATCGGTCTCACCGAGTTTGGAAACTGCCCTCGTCCACTCATATCGGTACCACCGAGAATCATATATCGGTCTCACCGAGATTCCTAAATTTGTCACATTTTGAACAAATCATTACGACCGAGTTTTCACTTCGGTTTCACCGAGTTGCTCAATAATGGTGTAACGGTCGGATTTTTGGAGATGCCTATATATACCCCTCCACCACATCCTACTCGCAAGAGAAGCACTCAGAACTATTCCACACTTGCCCCATCCAGTTTTTTGATTGAGAACCACCTACCCTTGTGTTGAGGTCAAGATCATCCACTCCAACCATATGGATCTTGATTTATAGCTATGTGTTCCATCTCTCTCTCTCTCGTGTTCTTGAGATGTCACGATCTTGATGTATCACGGGCTTTGTTAATATAGTCGGATCATTTTTTGTTTCCCTTGCTATCTTGTTGTGATGAATTGAGTTTTCCCGTTGAGATTTTGTTATGTTGGATTGAATATTTGATTTGAGAACTCTTGATATATGTCTTGCATGTGGATACCTGTGGTGACAATGGGGTGTTCTATTGATTCACTTGATCTACGTCTTGGTACTCAACTTGCAGATTCCCGAGGTGACATTGGGGTAATCTATGCATAGGGGTTGATACATGCTCTTGTCCTACTTTCTCTGGTAGAAATCTCGGGGCACTCTTTGAGGTTCTTTGTGTGGATTGAGTATTATGAATCTGAAATTGTTTGATGTGTATCGTATAATGAACTCATGGATACTTGTGGTCAAATTGGAGTATCTAGGTGACATTAGAGTTGGTTGATGCGTATCATATGGTGTTATTCTAGTACGCACTCTTAGATAGATCGATCGAAAATGATAACTTGGTGTTATCTTAGTACGAACTCTTGCATAGATCGATCGGAAAGAATAACTTTAAGGTGGTTTCGTACCCTACAAACAATTTCTTCTTATGTTCTCCGCTAGATAAGAACTTTGGCGTGATTCTTCGTTCCACGTTGAGGGATGGTTATGTGATCCAATTATATTAGCATTGTTGAGATATTGCACTAGCAAAAGTACGCACCCTAGGCCTTGTTTTCAAGCATTGCAATACCGTTTGTGCTCACTTTTGTTACTTACTACACTTGTATCTGAAAGCACAACTTCTCCTTAGATGGTTTTCGTAATTAATAACAACATATATTTCATTGGACTAATGTTTTCCACTAAGCATATCTCAGGAAAAAGCACAATGATTGCTTCACAAAGGAATGTGAGGAGACCCCAAGATACAAGGAATAGGATTGGCAAAGCTACAAGCATGAAGACTCTACATTTTACTTTGTGAAAAATCACTTTGAGTCCATAGGAAAGCCAATACTATCAAAAGGGGGTGAGGTAATAATGGTAAATGAAATACTCAAAGTGATCAAGTGTTAGTCACCAAATACACTCACAAGCTCTCCCACAAATATTCTGTCTAAAACCCTTCCACTCAAAATCGGTGTCACCAACTTCCATATCGGCTACACCGAGTTCAACCCTAGACAGAAACCCTAGCCACACACCCTTCTCGGTACTACCAAGTTTTGCATTGGTGCAACCGAGTTCCAGTGACCAACTTTCTGTTACCTGTTTCACAACAGTCGGAATTTCCGAGAATTGTAAATTGGTCTCAGCGAGTTTGGAAACTACCCTCGGGCACTCATATCGGTACCACTGAGAATCATATATCGGTCTCACCGAGATTCCTAAAGTTGCAACATTTTGAACTAATCGGTGCGACCGATTTTTCACTTCGGTTTCACCGAGTTGCTCAATAATGGTGTAACGGTTGGATTTTTGGAGATGCCTATATATACCCCTCCAGCACATCCTACTCGCAAGAGAAGCACTCAGAACTATTCCACACTTGCCCCATCCAGTTTTCTGAGAGAGAACCACCTACCCTTGGGTTGAGGTCAAGATCATCCACTCCAACCATATGGATCTTGATTTCTATCCTCCCCAAGTTGCTTTCCATCCAATCAACCTCTTCCACCCAAGCCAAATCTATGAGAGAGTGATTGTGTGTTGAGGAGATTATCATTTGAAACATAAGAGCAAGGAGTTCATCGTTACTATCGAGCCTATTACCTTTTGGAGGGTGGTACCTTCTAGATTGGTTAGGTGTCGCTTGGGAGCCTCCTACTTCGTCTTATGGAGTTGAACAAAGAAGTTTGTAAGGGCATGGAGATTGCCTACTTCGTGAAGATCTACCCATAGTGAGGCTAGTCCTTCGTCATGGAAGGAAGCCGTATGGAATAGTCAAGGTTGCTACTTCGTGGACCCTTATGGGTGGAGCCCTCCGTGGACTCTCGCGACCGTTACCCTCCGTGGGTTGAAGACTCCATAAACATGGACGTACGATAGCACCACCTATTGGAACCACGGGAAAAATCTTTGTGTCTACAAATTGCGTTTGATCTTCCATCCCCTATCATCTTATATATGCTTGTCTTTACTTTCCGCTACAATACTCATAGACATGCATGTGTAGGGTGTACTTGATATGCTCGAATTGCTAAAATATGCCAACAAATTAATTTGGGAAAAGGTTAGGTTTTTATTTGGTCAAGTAGTCTAATGACCCCCCTCTAGACCTACTTTCGATCCCTACAGTATCACCATCTCTTCGCCGAACTAGTGCACCTATACAATTTACCATTTTATTGGGTGTGTTGGGGACACAAGAGATTTATTGTATTTGATTGCAAGGTTGTTTGAGAGAGACCATCTTCATCCTACACCTCCCACGGATTGATAAATCTTAGGTCATCCACTAGAGGGAAAATTGCTACTGTCCTACAAAACTCTGCGCTTGGAGGCCCTACACGAGTCTACAAGAATAAAGTTGCATAGTAGACATCAGCGGCGAAGTTGTTGGTGTAGATCGCCGTCACGATGATTGCCCCAGCCACGTTCTGGTGCCACCAGGAGAGAGGAGGAGAGAGGCCCCCTCCTTCTTCTTCTTCCTTGGCCTCCCCCCTAGATGGGAGGCGAGTTCCCCCTCTGGTCCATGGTCTCCGTGGCGGCGGAGGGGCAGGAGCCCCTCTGTCGGGGATATAGCCTCGCGATATAACCTGCCCTATTGGGCCGGGTTAATATGTTGATAGCTCTACAATTAGGTTTGAGATGGCCCATGTCGTGAAGACAAGACAAGCAAGACGGTGACTGACTAAGTCGCCGGGCGGCCCAACACCTGAAGACGGCGGCTCAAGGCCCACGGGGCGGTAGATGCCGGCCAGTTTTCTTGCTTAAGGAGTAAGGCGAGTTAGAGACAATATAGGATACGAGTCACGATATGGCTCGGACTCTATTGTAAACCCTAGGGTCTTGACCAGTATATAAAGGCAAGCCCCTAGGACCAAAAGGGACAAGTTACAATCTCTCGATAGCTAGGTTAGCGATTCCGCACCCTTGTAATTGAGATCTATCCATCAATACAAACAAAGCAGGACGTAGGCTATTACCTCCAACGGAGGGGCCGACCCTAGGTAAACCCGACTCTCTTTCCAGTTGAACCCCTTTGAGTCGCCACCTAGCGGCGATGGCCTCACACCTAAGTCCCTGCACAAGGACATCTGCCGTGACAAAACCAGGATAGTTGGCGCCCACCGTGGGCCCCTCGCCCGATGGAGTTGAGTTCTCGAAGGGAACCCTTCAAGGATTTGGGAAGTTTGCGGTTAATCAGATGATCAAGAATCGCAACGTCAAGATCTATGTCAATAAGCCAGATTGGAGCGCTGAGGCTGACTCGATCGAGCACGGGCCTCGAGTTCCCGTCGGCGAGATCGATTTGGAGACCCCCGAGTCGGACATCTACACCAACCTCGACAAGCCAGCTCGACGCATCGAAACCAGCCCGTGCCAAGGCCGCCGTCGTCACGTGTTCGTCGGTTTCACGCAAGGAATCAGTCTTTCGGACAAGCCAGTTTCTAGCGAGAATGCCCTCGTCGACTCAGACGGCGGGTCATCCATGGGAGATACAGAGTCGATCTGTCCTCTTTATGATGGCAGACTTGGGGGCTCATTGCAAACTGAGGTCCCCGGGGAATACGACGAGTCGCCTCGCCAATTAGCCGTCTACATGGCATGAGCTACAATGGTTCCCGATCCTACCATAGCTGGAGGTTCTGGCGGGTCAACCAAAACGCCGGCTCAAGCTATGACCGATCTCATGGCTGAGATGGCGAAACTATTAGAAACCTCAGTTACCGCAGAGAATCAGGAAGAGCGCAATGTGGAGTTAACCAAACTACGTAGCCACATAGTTGAGGTGCAGAAGGAGATTGACGCTGAAAACACGCTGATGGCGGAGTTACAGGCTTGTATACATCAGGAGATGGAGCGCCTCAAAGCCGAGGCTTGGCGGTTAGGAGTTCAGAGGGAAGCATTGGAGGCGGTTTACGAGAGAAGATGTCACTGCGGGCTCCCACTGAACCTTGAGCCACAATAGCTTTTTACTACCCCACAACAGACACCAGAAAACATTCAACTGCCTGGGAATTGACAAGAGGAACAGGTTCAACCACCGCCGGCTCACTCCCCGCTTCAACGATTCCAGACTCCACATGGTCATTTTTCCAACCCTGTTGATAACATGCTAGCAGCAACCCGGAATTTGGAGGCGCTGCCTATTACCAGAAACACCCCTGTTGAGGTTGAAGCTAGAAACGCCATTGAGATGCTGAAAACAGCCGTTGTGCAACAGGCGCAGTATGTATATAGCCGGGATCAGACGCATTCCACTCCCTACGCTAGCAAGGGCCGCCATGTGGAGTCTCTGGCTGTTTCCAGCAGCGGGCGTAGGCAACTGCCTCAGGTCTCCCCAACCCGGCCTATGCCGTCAGACGCCCAGGCAGTTGTTGACGCAGCCAGAGGCCCACGACAGGCAGAGGCGGAAGCGGCAGCACGGGCGATTCAACAACTTCACCCTCAACCGGCAAGTTTGGGGGCTGGGACCAACAGCAGGACAATTGGGATACCATGCTTATCTCCGGTACTCCACGCCGAGCGCATGCCCAAAGATTTCAAGGGGCCTCGTAAGGTGCCAAACTATACGGTGGATCTTGAGCCGGCAGCCTGGATCGAAAGCTACGAGTTGGCAATGGATATGTTGGATGTCAGTGACGTTGTATGCGCCAAGTATTTAATCATGATGTTGGAGGAACCGGATCGGATGTGGCTGAAAAATTTGCCGCCAAACTCCATCAACACTTGGGCAGAGCTGAAGGAGCGATTCATCAAGAATTTTTAGGGAACCTGGAAGATACCTATGACAATAGTAGATCTACAGCATTGTGTTCAGCGAGTGGACGAGTCAGCCCACCACTGGACTCGCCGGGTCGGGGAAATTATCCACTCATCAGACAACATCACGGCGGCTCAAGCAGTCCTAATTTTGGAAAAGAACTGTCACTTCCAGCCGTTGGTTCAGAAGCTCGGGCTGTTCAAGCGAAAGGTACAAGATATGGGCGATTTAATGGATGTCTTAACCAGATATGCCGAGTCAGACAGCACGAAGGATCCCGCCTTGCATGAGGACAAGAACGCTAAAGGCAAAAAAGCTGAAGGAGGAAAGGGCCAACATGGTCACGGAGGTAACCAGGGGGCTCAAAATAATAACAAGCGGAAGCAACCCGATGGCGGGTCAAACTTTGTTGCCAACACTAACACTGGTTTCAAAAATCAGCGTCGCAACGATCGCCCCGGAGGGGCTTACAATGGGAATAAGCCTCGTAACTATGAGGAGGCGCTCAAAGCACCATGTCCCAAGCACAGTACCCAGGATAAACCGGCTGCCCACTCATGGGAGAACTGTTACATCATGCAAGAGGTCCGTAACCAGGCTTTCCCGAATAACCATGGAGGCAATGGTGGAGGACATCCGGGTCAGAACGGTCCTGGTGGGTCACAGGGCGGCTCGGGGGCTAGTTTTCAGCATCAGGGAAATCATGGTAGTGGGCAGCATCCTAGCCATGGCAATCAGCATAACAACCAAGGAGGATTTCAAAGTAATCACAAGCAGCTGAATAACGGTCAGTACACTAGTGCCTAAATCCCTGACTAAAATTCATGCTTTGGAAGGTTTTATGAGAAGAATTTTCTACCTCCAAGAAGAAAACAAGCCGACCCTGGAACACCAGCGGCCTTATCATACCTAGAGCCACTGGCACCTTTTTTGTAATTTCTCTCCCTCCCCTCGCAAAGTCTGTGTATACTTCTTTATGTTTCGAATATAATACAGCCGACGCTCCTGAATTATGGGGTTTTAGCCGTTTCAGACTACAAATTGAGCTTGAGTCTTTATTTTTCAAAACAATGGGCGCTTGGGGGCTTCCAACTCATCGAGTTTAGCTTTCGCACCCTTCTGACCCGGCAAAATAACGCCGCATTATTTTGGACATTTGGGGGCTTCCAACTCATCGAGTTTAGCTTTCTCACCCTCTTGACCCGGCGAAATAAACGCCACATATGGTTAAACCTGCCTGTACGCTTGATGCGACTCCGATCAGATGACCCCGTGTACTCTTGACATGTCGATCCTTTTTGGACCCTGAACTTACCAAGGTTAAAACACCGGCTTGAGTCATGTGAGAGCCGGCATATAAAGAGCTAGGATAAACCACGGGTTATCATACCCGCTTCATTGAAGCAAGACTCGAGCCTCGAAAGCCAATGAATATTTTGATATCGCATGCATGAGTTATTTGCATCATTACATCATTACATTATCTGCATCATTTCATCATAATAGCATTATTAAGACCTTCAACGTCGGCTGCAAAGAGCCACTCTGTCGTGGGTTTGTCACAACAGATGTCCTAGTGTAAGGACTTAGGGGTGAAACCATCGCTACGGTGATTTGCTCGAAGGGTTTGATCGGGATGAAAGACACGAGTTTACCAAGGTTCGGCCCCTCTCGAAGGAGGTAAAAGCCTACGTCCTGCTTTGTATTGTATTGATTATTGGGTATCGATTACAAGGGAGCGGATTCGCTTGACCTAGCTATTGATTGATCGTAAGTTTCCTAAGCCGCCGCAGGGACTCGCCTTTATATACACAGGTCGAAGCCCTGGGCCTACAAGAGTCCAGACCAGGTTATGCTAGATATCCGATCATGCCTCTAAGTCGCCTTGCCTTATCTGGCAAACCATCTCCGGGCGGCTTATGCCTCTGGGTCACGCACCGTCTTCCGGCTCTGGGCCTTCGCTGGGCCCGCCTGGTAAGTCATCTCTAGGCTTGTCTTGGTCTTGGGACTACTTGTCGGTGTCAAAACCGGCGGATCTCGGGTAGGGGGTCCCGAGCTGTGAGATTAGGATCAATGGATTACAGGAGACTAAGGAGACGGTGTTTACCCAGGTTCGGGCCCTCCTATGGAGGTAAAACCCTACGTCATGCTTGATTGTAATGATGTGTATGAATATTACAGAGTCGATCTACCTCGAGATCAAGTAGCCAAAACCCTAGATGAGCTTGTCTCCCCTCTACAATCTAAACCCTCCGGTTTATATAGACACCGGGGGTACCTAGGGTTTACACATGGTAAGTCTCCAGCCGGAAGTAGAGATGCCGATCTTCTCGTCTTGACTTGGAGTGCACGCCCCGTCTTCGGAGGGTTCCTTCTAGAACATGGGGTCACCGTATATCCGGCCATTCCCGTGACAGTCAGAGAGCAGCCCACCAAGCCGGCCTGTGAGAGATAGGCCGGTGGCCCGAGGACCCCTTAGTCCAGGACTCCCTCGTAGCCCCCGAACTAGCCTCCAACTCCAGGGGTCATGACACCAGTAGCTTCACGTGATCAGAGTCTTCGGCTTGCAGGGTGTCGGGGATATTACCCCGCGGTATAACCCGGCCGGAAGTATGACCCGGCCGGAAGTATGAACCGGCCGGGACTCGGCGACTCACTGCTGCGCCAGCCGAGCTTAGCGACTCATTGGTAACCCGGCTGGAGGTATGACCCGACAGGAGGTATGACCCGGCCCATCGTATGGCGGCTCATAGGTCACCTCTGTTACCGGGTCACAGGACGACCAGGCCCAAGGCCCAGCGTGTAAGCCGGCGCAGGCGGCTCACAGAGAAGGCCCAAAGGAGAGGAAGGATTCCCTTACAAGAGAAACAAGACCCGGATTAGGACCCAAGAGAGACTAGTCCTAATCCTACTCCTAGTAGGACTCTACATGTAAACCTACCCCTTCCACTTATATAAGGAGGAGTAGAGCACCCCTACAGGGACGAGCTGACAAGTTCAAGTCATTAGAGATATACAGATTAGAGGCTCTTGAGATTAGAGGTAGCAATCCCGCACCCTTGTAATCGAGATCATCCTCATCATCAATATAGACACAAAGCAGGACGTAGGCTTTTACCTCCATCGGAGGGGCCGAACCTTGGTAAACCCTCATCTCTCGATTCCGACCAGCCCCTCTCAAGCCGCCACATAGTTGCGATGGCCTCACACCTAAGTTCTCTCACGAGGACAACATACCGTGACAAATCCCCGACAGTTGGCGCCCACCGTAGGGCAAGTGCACGGTGGTGTTATGTTCTTGGAGGGAGACCTCAAGGGATCGAGAAGTTCGCGATTTATCAGATGAAGATGAGCCAGCCCGAAACAACTATGCAGGATAATCCGCCATGGGACAACTATGGGCACAGCCAGGAAATTTGTTGTTTGGTGGTCAAAATCATGGTTTGTTTTGGAGCTAATAGATGCAAGATTGATGAGTTTGAAAAATTAGGGTTGCGTCGCCACCAATGCGGCCTGCCGATCGGGTGAGCCGCCGAGCCCGAGACGACGTCTGCTGCACCAGCGATTTATTTAGGCGTCTCTAAACCGAGACCATGAGAACTTTGGAGGAGGTGATTTGTGATCTCCCACTCGTCGCCCTAGCGTACCATACGCGCGTTGCGTGTGCGCGATCTGCACCAGGTACAGCTTCACAGCCGACGTGCGCGGGATTGTCCGAGTCCCGAGGATCAGGCTACGGTGTTGTACCGATGTTACTCCTCCTACGTGAAGAAGGCCAATTCATCTACCAAGTACTAATTGAGTACTGCTCATGTGGATTAGCTTGTAGTACTACCACAAGTTGATTACTGGTTTAGTTTATTTGCACCACATCATCAATCTCCACATCCGCTCATGACCAAATTGGAAGAGATCAAGTTCTACTAATGGGTCATCATCCCGGCAGTGTCACCATGACTCGGTCTCCGCCTGCCGCTGCTGCGCCGTGGGCGCCTCGGCCTCGGCCCGCCGCCGCGGCTTTGCCTCGCCTCGTCCGCGGCGCTGTGCCCTCCAGCCGGCTTTGCTTCGCCTCGCCGCACTACGCATCGACCGGGTCGTCCGTCCGCAGCTCTTCCGGCTTGGCCCTGCGCCCTGCCATGGCCTTGTCTCACCGGCAATGCCTCGTCGGCGTGCCTCCGTCACCTCTGCCGCCGTCGGCGTGGCCCAGCTTCACCTTGCCTCCACGTTGCTTCGCCTCGCTCCGAGCCGGCCTCGATTCGCCAGCTCCGCCTCTACCATCGCCTCGGCTCACCTGCCGCACCCATATGCGCTGCCTCCGTGTAAGTGCATCTAGTGCCCCTTAGTGATTTTGGTGTATTGAATACTTATAGGTTAAGAGACTGATGCGTTTGTAAGTGTACACAGGCTCTATAAGTCGCTGAGGAGTTTGATACATTCGGAGATTATCGACCCCTAAAAATGTATGTCTTCAACTGAAGACTTTGGTGAAGACTTTGGTGAAGACTTTGCTGAAGACTTTGCTGAAGACTTTGGTATTCCCTGAAGACTTTGAAAAAGAAGAAGTTGGTGTGACCTTGAAGATATGAACGAGGACTATGAAGCGTGAAGACTTTTGTTTTCATAGTTTCATTTCCTTTTCTTTGAGTCATAGGAAACACCGTACTGTTAAAGGGGGCCGAGGTAATACTAAGGAAAATTTCCAACTGATGCTCAACTCAAAAGCCTCAACCTATCCAATCCTTCGAGTGAAGCCTTTGGAAACCTCTTGCAATTCAGTCAAGTTCTTCAGTGACAGAGACGATGATATTCTGGTCTCTGAGGAAATTGGTCTGACTGAGGAGTTAGGATTTCGCTAGTGCGAATTGCCTACAAGTGAGGAATATGATAAGCCTGAGGACTTTCATAGTTCAAAATTCCGACCGTTGATGTGCTAAGTGCCAGCTGTCCCCAATCATCCTATCCACATAACGGTCATATCATTGGGGGCATTTCTGTCTTATCATGTCGTGTTGCACCCTGGCTATAAATAGCCGCCCCCCACAACCACTAGCTGGTTGGCTGCTCCGAGAGAGAACTGACACTTGTCATTTGAGAGCATCCCATTCCTCGAGGACTTTGAGAGAAAATCATCAGTGAGGAAAAACCCCAAACCAAACCACCAAATCCAAAGTGATTGAGCATCACTGAAGAAATTGTTCCTGTGTGGAACCGACGCTTGTTACCTTTGAAGACTGTGTATATTCCAGACGGTTAGGCATCTTGGTCTAGTGCATCCTGAAGTAAATTGGGGATCACAAAGTGACCATGGTCTAGAGCATCCAGCAGTCAATTGTGGATCGCCGGGTGACCAGTTTGTGAGGGTTTTGGAAGTCTACCCTGAAGACTTACCACGAGTGTTGGGCGAGGTCTGTGTGACCTTAGCTCAAGGAGAATACGGTAAGGACTGTGTGTCCTGGGACTGTGTGTCTTCTGGTTTAAATACCAGGCCGCTCCAAACCAGACGTACGACTGTCACAGCAGTTGGAACTGGGTCATCAAATCATTGTCTTCGTCGAGCTACCTGGTTCCATTTCCTCAACCCTTTCAATTCGTCGTATACTTGTTGATGAAATTGATCGTTACTGTTTGAAGAATTTGACTGAAGACTTTCTCAATTTCCTCACCTCAAATTCTTCAAGTTACCTTGTTCCTCACCTGCTTATCCTGTATCACGCTACCTGTAATTTGTGCATGCTTTATCTCATCAGGATGACTATGCTACTGCTATGTTTCTCATGCACTTGAGTACTTATTCCGCTGCTAGTTATTCATCACATTTCAAATTCCTCAAGTTGAAATTCCTCAGTGATGAATTTGTAAAAATTGCCTATTCACCCCCCTCTAGTCGATATAACGCACTTTCAATTGGTATCAGAGCAAGGTACTCCCTTGTTCTGTGTGATTTTGGTTTAACCGCCTGGAGTTCTAGTTATGTCGACTGCAGGTATGATCAAGGTTTCTGCAGGCTGTCCTACCTTCGATGGGACGGACTACCCCTACTGGAAGAACAAGATGCGCATGTATCTTGAAGCTATTGACAACGATCTCTGGTACGTTGTGGAAAATGGTGTTCCCCGCACATCTCCGACTGTCACTGCTGATGATCCGAAGAAATTCAAGCAACTCGATTCTCAAGCGAAGAATATCATATGTGGCCATCTGAGCAAAGGTCAGTATGGTAGAGTGTGTGCTTTGGAGACTGCTAAGCTTATCTGGGATAGGCTGTCCAAAGTCAACGAAGGTGTTTCCACTCAACGTGACTCTAGTGTTGATGTCCTTCGCAATCTCTTCAACCGCTTCAAAAGACTCGACAATGAAAATGTTCAGCAAACTTTTGATCGTCTCACTGATATCTCCAACGAGCTTCAAGCACTGGGTGCTACTGATATCACTGACCACGAGGTGGTGAAGAAACTGCTAAGATCTCTTGATTCCTCATTCGATACATTGGCTTTGATGATTCAAGAACGTGGAGACTACAAGTCACTTGATCCTACTGATATACTTGAGAGACTCAATACTCATGAATTCCAACAAGCTGAGAAGAGAGACCTCTACGGACCAAGCTATGGAAGATCTCGTGCTCTGAAGGCAAAAGCAATTTCCTCATCCGAAGACGAAGATTCTGATAGCAGCCTTGGTGATCCTGAAGAACTGAGTCAGGAGCTGGCAATGCTCGTGAGGAAATTCCAGAAGTTCTCAAGGAGATGCCGATATGGAAAGTCATCAAAAAGTGGTTTGAGGAAATCAGATTCCTCAAGCGACTACAAGAAGAGAACTTGTCACAAATGCAAGAAATCTGGTCACTTTATCTCTGACTGTCCTCTCTGGGAAAAAGAATCAAAGAAGAAGAAATACAAGGACTACAATTCTGATGACTCAAAGAAAAAGAAGAAATCTTCAAAGTCCTCAACTTCAAAGTCCTCATCTTCAAAGTCCTCATCGCACAAGAAGAATGGTTCCAGAAAGGCTCGGGCTTTCATTGGCAAGGAAATGGATTCTGAAGAAGAATCTGAAGAATATGAAGAAGAGGAAGAATCTAAGGAGGAGTCTGACTCTGGTGTTGCTAGCCTTGCTCTCGCCACTGCTTTCGTCAGCAAGTCCATCTTCAACGATGAAGAAAATGACCACTCCAACGACTCTGACATCAGCAATGATGAATATGCTCCCACTTACTGCTTCATGGCAAAAGGTTCCAAGGTACACAAGCATCACTCCTCTTCTGAATCAAGTGAAGGTGAATCTGATGAATATGTGAAACCTAGCTATGCCAAACTTGCTAAAATTGCCACTAAGCAACAAAGTGCACTTGAAAAGCTTCAGAAATTGCTAGACAAAAGCGATGATCTGTTGAATGAGGAAGTGGATCGGACTCAAACTCTATCTGATGATCTCAAAAGTCTTCAGACAAAGTATGATAACCTTCAGAGTCATCATAATGCTCTCTCAGCTGACCATGAGAAGCTTTCTTATGAATTTCTTCAAAGAAAGCAAGATCTTGAGAAACTAAGAGTGGCTCATGAGGATCTCCAAAGGGAAAACGATTCCTTACTGGCTCAACAGATCAGTACCGCTCAGGAAGAATTTGTTCCACCATGTATGAAATGCATCGAACCTGAAACTGCTAATTCTTCACCTGAATGTTCAAATGCTTCTATTGCTGCAAATTCTTCAACTATCTCCGTGGTCGCAAATTCCTCATCTGAGGATACCACAAGTATCACTGACGAAAATGCAGGGTTGAAGGAATTGTATGTGACAGGCATGTACAAAAGTCTCAAAGGGCATCAAACCCTTTGCGATGTGCTCAAAAAGCAGATTCTGAACAGGAACCCTAGGAAAGAGGGTATTGCATTTGAGAGGAAACTCAATGCTGATGGATCTTACTGGACACCTGAGCAGTACCCCAAAACCTCATGGGTTGCTGCAAAAGGACCTCCTGTGGATCCATCCACTTTATCTGGCTTTACTTGTGAAACTTCATATTCCTCTGATGAGTCACTTGACTCCAACTACAAATTCTTCAAAAATCAGAAAGGTGAAGTATTTGCTAGATTTGTTGGAACTAACTGCAGGAACGGTTCACCTATGAGGAAAATCTGGGTTCCTAAGAGCTACTTGGAAAATCTTCAAGTGAATGTCCTCACGACACCACCCATGAAGAAAAGGAACCCCAGATCAAATTCCTCATATGGACCAAAGTCTTCACTTGGACCAAATTCCTCAAATGGTCAAAACTATCATTCTCGTGCTAATGCATCTGTTTCGCAGGGAAAATCTAAGAGTTCTGAATATGTGCATTATTCTTCAAATCATTATGTTCATAAGTCCTCGAAGAATTTCTCTGCTTATTCATATGAGTACTCTAACCCTAGTCCTGTGAAACGAAGTGCACTAGCTTCAATGCCTCCCTTCTCATATGGAGCTCGCAGAATGATGAACTCTTTGCCACACCTCCAGATTTGGGTGGTGAAGAAATTGGACTAACTTATTATGCAGGGTTAGGTCTCCAGACAAACTTGAACGTCTGATGAATTTGCTGGAGACCTGAGGAAATGCTTGAAAGGACGCAAGCTAATCATGCAGAAATGAATTCCTCATTTCTCACGTCCTCACACTACTTTACTTACTATGTTGTGTGATGAAATTCTGCCTGATGAATTTGATGTCATATTCTTTACTCTGAAGCATATGAGTTCGTAAGTTGTACTAATTCATCTGCAGGAGGATACTCCAAAAACTACTGAGTGGGTCCTCGACAGTGGATGCACCAACCACATGACTGGTGACAAGAGTCTACTGATGAATATGCCACTTGCCCCATCTCATCTGAAGCACATCACCTACGCTGACAAAGGAAAAAAGCAAGGTATTGGGTCTAGGTAAGGTTGCAATCTACAAGGATCGACACATGGACAAGGTGATGCTTGTCGAATCCCTCGGGTTCAATCTTATGTCTGTCTCAATGCTTTGTGATCTTGATATGGTTGTCATCTTTGGAAAATATCGTTGTGTTGTCATCATGGAAGCTGACCATTCCAAAGTCTTCGAAGGCTTTAGGAGAGGAGACTTGTATATTGTTGATTTCTCTACAGGTCCTCAGCCTGCCACGTGCCTACTTGCAAAGTCCTCAGAAGGCTGGTTGTGGCATCGACGACTTGGACATGCTGGTATGAGGAACTTGCACACGCTCGTGAAGAAAAAGCACGTCATTGGCATTGAAGGTGTCAAATTCCTCAAGGATCACCTCTGTGGTGCTTGTGAGTCTGGGAAGATGACCAGATCCAAGCATCCCTCGAAGACAATCATGACCACGACTCGACCTTTTGAATTGCTTCACATGGACCTCTTTGGCCCCACTCATTATTCCTCACTAACAAATTCTTCAAGTTTGTATGGCTTTGTCATTGTTGATGACTACTCTCGTTACACTTGGGTGCATACTATTCTGTACAAGTCTGAAGTGCAGGATGTCTTCAGACGATTTGCTTCAAGGGCCTCAACGAACTTCGGCGTCAAGATCAAGCATATCAGGAGTGATAATGGGACTGAGTTCAAGAATACCAATCTTGATGAATATCTTGATGAACTTGGTATTACTCATGAGCTATCTGCCCCATATACTCCTCAGCAAAACGGCGTCATGGAGTGCAAGAACAAGACTCTTGTTGAGATGGCTCGCACCATGCTTGATGAATATAAGACTCCTCGTCGCTTCTGGCCTGAGGCAATTGATACAGCATGCCACATCATCAACCGGGTATATCTTCACAAATTCTTCAAGAAGACATCATATGAACTTATGACTGGCAAGAAACCCAATGTAAGTTATATCAAAGTCTTTGGTGCAAAATGCTGGATAAGAGATCCTCACCACAGTTCTAAATTTGCACCAAAAGCACATGAAGGTTTTATGCTTGGTTACGGAAAAGACTCGCACACCTACAGAGTCTTCAACACCTACCATCAAAAGGTTGTTGAAACTGTAGATGTGCGGTTCGATGAAACTAACGGCTCGCAAAGAGAGCACCTGCCTTCTGTGACAGATGAAAAGTCTCCTGAGGAATCCATTAAGTTGAAGGCTACTGAGGATGTAGTACCCACTGAATAAAATCCTCAACCTACTGAGGAAGTCATTCCAATCAATGAAGACATTCATGCTGATACACCTGAAGAAAATGGAAAATCCTCAGCCACGTCAACCTGCTCATCCAAGAGTTGCAAATGAAGTGCAGATTGACTAAATCATCGACAACATCAATGCACCAGGTCCTCTCACTCGCTCAAGAGCTTCACATCTGACTAACTTTTGTGGGCATTTTGCTTTTGTCTCTATGATAGAGCCCACCAAAGTTGATGAAGCTTTTATGGAACCTGAGAGGATTCAAGCTATGCAAGAGGAATTGCATCAATTCAAGCTCAACAACGTGTGGGAACTTGTCAAGCGGCCAGATCCTCGCAAGCACAACATCATAGGTACCAAGTGGATCTACCACAACAAGCAAGATGAAAATGGCCTTGTGGTAAGGAATAAGGCTTGTCTTGTAGCTCAAGGCTACACACAAGTTGAAGGAATTGACTTTGATGAAACTTTTGCACCTGTTGCTAGACTTGAAGCTATTCGCATATTGCTTGCTTATGCTAACCATCATGATATCACTCTATATAAAATGGATGTGAAAAGTGCATTCCTCAATGGTAAGCTTGAGGAAGAAGTATATGTTGCTCAACCCCCAGGTTTTGAAGACCCTAAGCACCCTGACAAAGTCTTCAGACTCAACAAGGCCCTCTATGGCCTCAAGCAGGCCCCTCGGGCGTGGTTTGACACTCTGAAGGAATTCCTCATGAAGAAAGGCTTCAAACCCGGTTCACTCGATCCAACTCTTTTCACCAAATCCTATGACAATGAACTGTTCATATGCCAAATATATGTAGACGATATTATCTTTGGCTGTACTGACAAACGTTACAGTGATGAATTTGCCTATACGATGAGTGAAGAATATCAGATGTCTATGATGGGAGAGTTGAAATTCTTCTTAGGTCTTCAAATTCGTCAGCAAGACAATGGCATCTTCATCTCACAAGAGAAATACCTCAAGGATGTTCTGAGGAAATTCAACATGCATGAATGCAAAGGCGTCAAAACTCCAATGCCTTCAAAAGGCCACCTCTGCACTGACGAAAATGGTAAATATTTCGATCAAAAGGTATACCGCTCCATGATTGGCTCTTTATTGTATCTATGTGCATCTAGGCCTGATATTATGCTAAGTGTTTGCATGTGTGCCCGATTCCAAGCAACACCGAAGGAATCACACCATAAGGCTGTGAAACATATTCTTCGATACTTAGCTCACACACCAACGCTTGGATTATGGTATCCCAATGGCTCAAATCTTCACCTCGTCGGATACTCAGATGCTGACTATGCTGGAGATCGTGTGGATCGCAAGTCAACCTCAGGCACATGTCATTTCCTCGGACGATCCTTAGTCTGTTGGTCCTCGAAGAAGCAGAACTGCGTGTCACTTTCTACTACTAAAGCTGAGTACATTGCTGCTGGTTCATGCTGCGCTCAGTTGCTGTGGATGAAGCAAACCCTCAAGGACTATGGCATCAAGGTGAAGAATGTGCCTCTCTACTACGACAATGAGAGCGCTATCAAGATTGCTTACAACCCAGTTCAGCACTCCAAGACCAAGCACATCCAGATTCGTCATCATTTTCTTCGAGATCATGTACTCAAGGGCGACATCTCCATCGACCACATCCCCACAGAAGAACAACTGGCCGATATCTTCACTAAGCCCTTGGATGAAAAGAGATTTTGCAAGTTGCGGTGTGAGCTAAATATCTTAGAATCTTCGAATGTTCTTTGAAAGGACACACATCCTAACACTTATGCAAAATTGATGACTTTGATGTGCAACACACGAAGTAACGTTTTGTCTTCAATCAATGAAGAATAAATCTCTAAGTGTGAAGAAATTAACGAAGAATTTAATTCTCAGAACCCTACGACAATTGTACGCGGTGTCTGAAATCATCATTCTTATACGGTGGGTCACGCCACCAACAATAGTTGAAATTCTTCAGAGTTGAGTTTTTCATCATTTTGCAAATTCTTCAAATTTTCAAATTCCTCAAGTTTGCAAATTCCTCAACTTTTTCAAATTCTTCAAACTATGAAACTGATGTTCTTCATTGACTATATATATATATTTGAGTTTTCAATGTCCTCAACAGCATTCACTTATTGCTAATTCCTCAAGTTGATTTTCATCTAAGTGAATGTGATCGGACCCGTTCCCCCTCTGTGCTAAACTCAACACAGTCTGTTCACAAATTCTTCATATGCGTTCTACTTTGAAACTGGTTCAAAGTCTTCACTGTATCCTTGACAGCTGAAGAATTTGCGAACGGAAACTTTAAAACTTTCACTATCAAATTTTTCCGGCGCTTCCCGCTCAAACAGTTCCGATTCCCACGACTGGATAAGCCACGATCCCCCACTATCTCGACTACTCAGAACGTGGGTGACACATGTCGCATGGAGAGCAAGAGTCAGGGGCAATCTGGTCCAAAATCTTCGGGCCGATTCATTTTTACTACCACTATATATACCCCCTTACCTTCACTATGCTCGAGTTACTCCTCACTCCCATCTCTCCCAAGCTCAAACCTAGTGCCGCCGCTAAAATCATCGCCGCCGGAGAGGAAGAGCTTTACTGCCTCGACCTCGCCGTCACCGTACTCGCATCGGCCGCGGAAGTCTTCACCCCGCCGCCGCTGTAGCTGTCTCCCTCTGCCAAGCTAGGGCGTGGGAGATCTGGACGGACGAACTTCCCAGATTTCATCTCTCTGTTCGTCGTGTTCTTCATCAGGGTAAATAAAATCTAATTTTGCTGCCCTTGTTTGATCTTCATTTCTTCCACAAAATCCTCAAAAGTGTTTATTCTTCAAGAATCATCTTCTTATGCACCTTACATGTTTCAATCCCTTCATGTGTTTCCCTAAGTTATGATTTTCTTCAAGATTCCTCAATTGTGTGGATCTACATATTCGCACAACTCTGGAACCTAAGACAAAGAACACTTAGTGAAATTCCTCAAGACATCTATGGTCAAAATCCTCAACTTGATGTATTTTGAAAAATTTCTGAGAACGCATATGACCTCTTCAAATTCCTCGCACCTATACTCTGTTCACAGGTACAAAATGTCTGCTGATGAATCTCTAGGTTCTCATCAACTTAACTCATTTGCAGCGTTTCTTGAGGAAAAGCTGTGTACATCTTCAGAATCATCAAGAGTTCAAAGTCATCAAGTGAAGAAAATGGCAAATGTTAAAAGACCACAGAAGGGTGGAAACAAGGCTGAACAAAACACTGCCTTTGAGATACCTGAGGATTTGTATGCTGGTTACTGTACTCCAGATGAGGCCATTCATGGCAAAGAAACGAATGAGCAGAGGAAAATCAGAATTCAAAGGATTGAACGGAGGTGGATGAAGGAGTGGAGAGACTATCGCTATGTCACTCCCAAGTACATGAGGAAATTCTCCCTCAATCCTCCGTGCAAAAGGGCTCCTTCTGTTGATGATCAAGAAGTCGATCCCACTAGCATTGCTCGTGGTGAAGACTTTCCTGATGAATGGGCAAAGCATCAACAAAAACTTCAGAGATCTGCAAAAGCTGCAGTGAAGAAATTCAATGAAGATTCTGCTGCTGCTGCCTCTGCCGGAGCTTCTGATAGTGCTCCGAAGAAATCGATGGTCAAGAAATCTGCAGTGAAGTCAAAGTCCTCAACTTCAAAATCCCAACTGCAAAATCCTCATGCAGATTCTTCAAAGGCCACTGAAATGCCTTCAGTCGCTGCACAATCATCAGTTGCTGCCACAAAGTCCTCAACACCTGTACATCTTGCAATATGTCAAAGGACTACTGGCTTGTCAATTGCTTCAGGGCTCTCTGCAAGTTCCTCTGCCCAAGCACAGTCATCAACCAGCCCTACTTTGATGAAGTTGAAAAGAACTGCTGGACGAGGTCAATGACCAAGTCCTCACAATAGCAAAGCTACTGTGAATGCACCCTCAGGATCTGAGGATGATGATGAGGCTACTAATGAAGAATTGGAAGAAATCATCAGAAACAGTCAGCAAAAGGCTGCAATTGCCAAGGGCACCTCTGTTCCTCTAATGCTGGATCCTAAGATGATCCTCAATTTCATCGACAAGTGGCATGAGGATCCCAGCACTACACTTTCCTCACTAAAGTTACCTCTTGGTGTGGACCATGTCCTCACACACTTTATTGCTGAAGAAAAATGGAAAAGAGAACAAGCTCAGAGAGCTAAGAGGAGCAGGGCCAGGAAAGAAAAGTTCCTGAAGAACAATGTGATGAATTTGACTCCCACTCAACTCATCACAATTCAGTCTGAGATTCGCTGCCTGACTGATTAACAAGCAAAGTATGATGCCGAATGGAAGGGCACCAAAGTGAGATTTGTCAGGGCAACCCAAGCTGCAGTTAAACATCACAACTCGAGGGTTGCAGCTCAATTGCAACAGCAAATTCCTCATGCTAAAGAAACTGATCAGCCTGCTGAAGAAACTGCACGCGCAGCTGAAGAAGTTCAGACTACTAAAGAACCTGTCAGGGCAACCACCACTGTTGCGCCTGAAGAAATTGTCAGCCCAGCTGAAACTTTTGCTGCGCCTGAAGAAATTGAGACCACTAGGACGACTGCATCAGTCATGCCTGAAGAAAATGCTCCGCCTTCACCCTCTGCTGAAACTGCAAAGTCCTCAAGGGTGAAGAACATCAACCTTCCTTCTGCATCAGAAGCGAAGAAAACAAAGGCTGCGGAGAAAATAGCAGCTAAGAAGAGAAAAGCATCAACTTCAGATTCCTCAGCGATGAAGAAATTAAAGACACTGCCAAGTTCTTCAACTGAACCCATTGATGCAACCCCAATCTCCTCCGTACCTGCCTATGAGATTGTTCCATTTGGTGTTGACTATGACATTCCAAATGATGAAGATGAAGAAGATCATTCTGCTGCTTCCTCAGAGCAGATTGATGAAGAAATTGTGGTGGAAGCAAATGCTTCAACCCCACTGGTATCATCGTCCCTGCCTCAGTTGACTGCTGAAGAGGCCGGCATTGAAGAAATGGAAGAGGATGTGGACATCGGAAACACAACTCCTCTCATCAATGATGAATATTGGGAAGTTGTACACCCAAATTCACCAATGACCACACCCCTCACTCAAATTCCTCAGTCTCCAGCCCAGACTGTAGAAATTCATACTGAAGAAATTCCTGCTGCAACACCTAAAGAAATTGCTGCTCAAACTGCAAATGAGGAAACTGCTATTCAAATTCCTCAATCTGAAGAAGTTCCTCCTATGCCCAAGGAAATTGTGGGCCGCTTCAAGCCAAATCTTCAGCCGAAGCCCAAGATGCCTTTCAAAAGCTCAAAGCGCCCAAAATTCATCAAAACCAATTTCTTCAATGAGCACATTTTCTTCAACGGACCAAATCCGTATGACTCTGCAAGGGTCGGACGCACCAGATTCTGGACACCCACACAGATGAACTACTATGCATCAGTGTTGTTTGACAAGGAGAAAGTCTTCGAGCACCAGCAAATTCCTCATGCGGACATGGAAACTATACCATGCTTCACACCGGTGCTCGCAGTCCTTCATGATGCTGGAATTCTTCCCTTCTGTGCAGAGATATGTGATAGGAATGAAGAGCTAATTCTTTAGTTCTATGCCTCCTTGCACTCTCCGGTGAAGCCTCGGATGTAAATACTTGGGTATTGGACTGGATGACAGGATCCACACGCTACACTGCTCTAGCCTCTGAATTACTTCGAGCAATCACAATACCAATTCCCTCAGAAGGAGCAAGATGCATGTTTGATGAACCTGCTCTGCCCAATCATATGATGCAAGTGCTGATGAAGCCATTGGCTCAGGGCCAACCTCAAAGGACTTCCTTCCTTGTGAAGGATTTGCTCTATGTGCCCAGGACAGTTTACCGCATTCTGACCAAAACCCTCAGTCCTTAGAAGGGCCACAACTCTGAAGAAGAAGAAGTGGAGGGAATCATGAAGAACATGCTATTCAACATCATTCATAGGATTCCCATCAACTTTCATGATTTCTTCTTGAGGACTTTGGCCAATGCTGCTTCAGCCCCATTTGATTTGAAGCCTTACGCTCCCTGGATCATGAAATTCATCAGATCAAGGTCTTCACTTCCATTCAAGGCTGACTTTCAGAATCACTTCAGCTTTCTGCCGCCGATCGAAGTCCTCAAGAGCTCTTTTTCTTCAGTTGCGGGTAAAGGCAAGGCTGTCATTGATGAAGGTACTCGTCCATTGGATGGTCAGTTTCGCAAAGCTGCATCGTATTCCACCAATGATGACACTGCTACCCAAGACTCTGCTGCAAAAGCCTCAGCGCAAAATCCTCAAGATACAGTCCCTCGTGTGATGACTGATCGAGAGCTTCTTCTAAGTCTTCATCAGAAGATTGATCGCAATCCCAAGTGGGTAAAGCATCAGTTTGGTTCACTTCTTCGAGACATGACGGTCACGCACAACTCTGTGAGGAAGAACCACTATTATCTTCATGAAGTCTTTGACCGTACATGGTCCATCCTGTCTCACCTCAAGACTCCTGAGGAACTCAAGGAGATGGAATTTCAGCGAGACTTTGATTGGTCCATGCCCCCAAGGAAGAAATGGAAGAAAGTTCAAGTTCCTCAGCTGGTTACAAGCTCATTTTCTTCATCTCGCCAGGCGGATGAAGCTGAGAATATTGACGACACTGCTGCAGGACATGCATCAACGAACGACCCCGACAACGCTAGCGCTCCTCCACCACCTTCAAGATGGAATTCTTCAGGGGCGTTAGTCCTCATTTTTCGTCCCTTTTGGTCTTCGATGACAAAGGGGGAGAAAATTTGAGTTAGTCTTCAAGCGGGTCTCTATATATGGGCTGTTTTTGTTTAAGTTACAACTCTCGCTCTTCTAAAGCTTTTGTTGGTTGAGTTGTAAACTTAAGTCCGATGGTGGTCTGATGCTTTTGAACTGCTTTCCGCACGCTATTTCCTCAAGTTATCTTAATGCACGCATGCTGAATTTCCTCAGACCCCATTTTCCATCATGCATTTCAATTTCCTCATGATATATATTAAATGCGTGTATGGATTACAAGATATAGGGGGAGTTCTCCATAATTTTAACCTGCCATGTGCATTTGCAGTCCAAAGCAAATTCCTCAAATATGCACATCTTCAGGGGGAGTTCTTCTATATCTTGCTGTCAAATTCCTCAAAATCAGTACTTACACTTCATATTATTATCCCCGTTGAAAACTTAACCTATTTGTCATCAATCACCAAAAAGGGGGAGATTGTAAGTGCATCTAGTGCCCCTTAGTGATTTTGGTGTATTGAAGACTTATAGGTTAAGAGACTGATGCGTTTGTAAGTGTACACAGGCTCTATAAGTCGCTGAGGAGTTTGATATATTCGGAGATTATCGACCCCTAAAAATGTATGTCTTCAACTGAAGACTTTGGTGAAGACTTTGCTGAAGACTTTGGTATTCCCTGAAGACTTTCAAAAAGAAGAAGTTGGTGTGACCTTGAAGATATGAACGAGGACTATGAAGCGTGAAGACTTTTGTTTTCATAGTTTCATTTCCTTTTCTTTGAGTCATAGGAAACACCGTACTGTTAAAGGGGGCCGAGGTAATACTAAGGAAAATTTCCAACTGATGCTCAACTCAAAAGCCTCAACCTATCCAATCCTTCGAGTGAAGCCTTTGGAAACCTCTTGCAGTTCAGTCAAGTTCTTCAGTGACAGAGACGATGATCTTCTGGTCTCTGAGGAAATTGGTTTGACTGAGGAGTTAGGATTTCGCTAGTGCGAATTGCCTACAAGTGAGGAATATGATAAGCCTGAGGACTTTCATAGTTCGAAATTCCGACCGTTGCTGTGCTAAGTGCCAGCTGTCCCCAATCATCCTATCCACATAACGGTCATATCATTGGGGGCATTTATGTCTTATCATGTCAGGTTGCACCCTGGCTATAAATAGCCCCCCCTCCCCACAACCACTAGCTGGTTGGCTGCTCCGAGAGAGAACTGACACTTGTCATTTGAGAGCATCCCATTCCTCGAGGACTTTGAGAGAAAATTATCAGTGAGGAAAAACCCCAAACCAAACCACCAAATCCAAAGTGATTGAGCACCACTGAAGAAATTGTTCCTGTGTGGAACCGACGCTTGTTACCTTTGAAGACTGTGTATCTTCCATACGGTTAGGCATCATGGTCTTGTGCATCCTGCAGTAAATTGGGGATCACGAAGTGACCTTGGTCTAGAGCATCCAGCAGTCAATTGTGGATCGCCGGGTGACCAGTTTGTGAGGGTTTTGGAAGTCTACCCTGAAGACTTACCACGAGTGTTGGGCGAGGTCTGCGTGAATTTAGCTCAAGGAGAATACGGTAAGGACTGTGTGTCCTGGGACTGTGTGTCTTCTGGTTTAAATACCAGGCCGCTCCAAACCAGACGTACGACTGTCACAGCAGTTGGAACTGGGTCATCAAATCATTGTCTTCATCGAGCTACCTGGTTCCATTTCCTCAACCCTTTCAATTCCTCGTATACTTGTTGATGAAATTGATCGTTACTGTTTGAAGAATTTGACTGAAGACTTTCTCAATTTCCTCACCTCAAATTATTCAAGTTACCTTTTTCCTCACCTGCTTATCCCTTATCACGCTACCTGTAATCTGTGCATGCTTTATCTCATCAGGATGACTATGCTACTGCTATGTTTCTCATGCACTTGAGTACTTATTCCGCTGCTAGTTATTCATCACATTTCAAATTCCTCAAGTTGAAATTCCTCAGTGATGAATTTGTAAAAATCGCCTATTCACCCCCTCTAGTCGATATAACGCACTTTCACTCCGTCACCTCACAGCCGCGTCCCGGCCCGGCTCCACCTCACCCCGCTCCGACCAGCGGATGTGCCTCCGAGCCCCCCAAGCCACCTCTCGTCGTGCGCCTCCGCCGCCGCAGTTGCTCGCCCTGCGTCGGCCTCGCCTCTGCCGGCTTCGGCCGCTCCGCCCCGCCTGCTCGCATCGCCTCCGCCGCCGCGGTTGCTCGCGCTGCTGCGCTTTGCGTGCCGCCTCCACTGCCGTGATGCTCCTGCTCCGCCCCGCCGCCGGCTTGCCGCGCCTCGCCGTCGCCGCCGCCGTGCCCCGCCGCTGGCTCGCGCTGCTGCGCTTTGCGCGCCGCGCCGCTCGCTCCGAGCCGGCCTCGCCTCCACCGCGCCTAGAGCCGGACTCGCCACCGTGCGCCGCCGGCTTGCCGTGCTGCCTCGGCTGGCTCCTCCCGTTTCCCTTCATACAAAATTCGTATGCATACTAAAGAGTACCAACGAGTACTAACTAAATCAGATGGAACCTGCGGACGTGTCCAGCATTATCCAGCATCAGTGTCTGCGTTCGTCCGATAAAAGAAATCAGGTGGTGTTTCCCCTATTTATTTTTCCATATATATATTAAATTTCTTTGAAAACAATTACTCTGTCTTTGCAATATTTTTTACACAGGACAATTATTCATTGCCAAAGTGGCATTATACCGTGGAGATGGAGGCGCGCCAATATCATTTTGCACCGGTGTTCATCCGTGTCGCCCTGCACCGGCTTACAATGCCGCGGCCACCTCTCGCGACCGCACCGGCTTACATTGCCGCGGCCACCTCTCACGACCGCACCGGCTTACAACGCCGCAGCCACCTCTCGCGACTGCACCGGTTTACACCGCCGCGGTCGTCTCTCGCAACCGCACCAGCTTACAACGCTGCGGCCGTCTCTCACAACCGCGTCGTCTTCAAACACTTGGCTGACTTCTACATCTACATCGACATGCTGGTGCTGTGCTTGCTCGGTCAAGCCGCCCAACGGACTCTCATGAGTCGCCGCCCTGCGGTCCGGTCTACATAGACATGCTGGTGTTGTGCTTGCTCGTTCAAGCCGCCCAATGGATGCTCATGAGTCGCCGCCCTGCGATCCGGTCTATTCCAACAAATTCTGAAGCAATTCATGATATATTATCAGGCTCTGCCTCCACCGGATGGTTCAATGGATAGGCGTGCAAGTCGTCGCCACTGTGTTTTGGTAAACTTCAACAACCAGCTGGGATGAACCGCTGGCCGAATTACTGACAAAAATCATATGGGATCATTTATAACCCGCCGTCTCAACATTCCGCGGGTTCATGTTGCGTTATCAACGCCAAGGACATACAATGAGTGTCGCGAAGATCATCAACTCGCCGCACGCTTTTGGCTTCAATAAATTTCAGTTATCAGCCATCAACCATATACCGTCTTATGCCGTGGCCAAGTGTGAAGAATCTCAAGCCGCCTCTTCGAGTCGACTTAAGACTTGGGGGCTACACAGACATAACGCGGCAGATACAACCGGGCGCAAATATTCTGGAACCCCGGGTCATTGCGGGGAAGATAACTTGGTCCCGGGGGCTACTACATTATTGGCGGAAGATTTAAAGTCACCCAAGAGGACGAGCAGCCATTATGCGACCGTTCAAACATGGGTGCACTACCTTATTGCTGGAAGATTCAAAGTCGCCCAAGAGGACGAGCCGCCATGTTGCGACCATTCAAACATGGGTGCCCGGATTTATTGGATCATCATATGGTCACTTGGGGGCTTCCAACCCTATGGGTTTAGCTTACATACCCTCTTGGCCAGGCTTTATATGCCATGTTCGAGTTAAACATGCCTGTTTGCAACTTGCTACTCCGCCATGTGATCCACCGAACTCTTGACAGTTATTCTTGATAAGAGACCTTGAACTTTTATAAGTTATTCTCGCACAAAGACCCTGAACTTGTCAAGGTTTAAACGGCGGCTTTTCTCACGAGAGAGCCGGCTTACAGTGAGCGAGGATAAACTCGTCTTGTCTGCCGTAACCCGTCCGCTATGTGGCCTGTTCGTACTTTTAGCAATGTCAATCTTTTAAAGACCCTGAACTTGCTAAAGTTTAAACGACGGATTTATGTCACGTGAGACCCGGTTTACAAGTTTTCTTTAGGCTTTCCGCCTAGTTTCTTCGGAAACAACACAAAAAAATTCATAAAAACAAGCGTTATCTTGTCCTACCGCACCTTTAAAGACGGCTTATAGGACGAGACATACATCATCATACATTGCATCATACATTGCATCATCATTGCATTGTCATATCATGCATCATATATGCATGGATATCCTGGTTTACATTGCAGGAACCGGTTGTCAAACCGGGTTACATATTCCAATCCTTAATAGCCAACATGGCTGGATTTTCATTATGGTTGTTATAACCAATATTGAGTAATTGATGTTTTCAAACCGGGTTATATTATTCAAATCTTAAATAGCCAATGTGGCTGGATTTTTATTATGGTTTTCATAACCTATATTGGATGATTGAGGTTTTCAAAAGCCCCTTCAGAGTAATGGTTGTTATTCCCTCATCCAAAAATACCAGCTCACCGCAGGGAGCATGGTTCAACATTGATATGCAAGGATTTCAGCAATGTCATCTAGACAGTGGATATGATTTTATTCTGCAATGAAAGGAATAGTCCCGAATCGTTGCAGGCAATACACCTGGCACTTGGGGGCTACAGTATTCAGCTGCTGAAATAGATTGTAAAGGTCCAAATTGAAGACCCGGCCCATCACATACTGATGAGCCGGCCCTTGGGGGCTACACATGTGAAATACAAGACATTCAGTCTATGTCTGGCGACTCAGATGACAACCTAGATTTCTCAACATTCAACACCAAGTTCAACGTCCCATGTCGCTGCAAGCATGCACCACGACACTTGGGGGCTAATGCAAGTTGTTTTTCAAATCATTACATTGTCAACAGACAAGGATATCTCAAGAACATGAGGCGGCCTTTTCTATCTTTTCTAAGTCCCAGCCCAGTATTGTCTTACTGAGCTGGCCCTTGGGGGCTACACATTGCTCCTCAAGTCTATATGATCAGATTTACAACAAGTTCCTGCTCATTATTGCATAATGACCCGGCCCTTGGGGGCTACACTGGTTGAAATTTTATGAACATAAGATAATTACAAGTCCCAGGCTGCTGCAGGCAAGACAACCCGGAACTTGGGGGCTACACAGTCCAATATATTATTTCAAAGCACCAAGTCATCATGGATAAACTTGGAGCTTGGGGGCTACAGGTAATATAGATATAAAAAATAGAAGAACATATTCAAGCTATCAATTTTGAGTGAGCTAGGTCTCATGTTTTGGTGGAGCTGAAGCATTGAAAGCCAGCTCAGCATCACCCGGGTTTCTTCATTCCCAATAATTTTATCAAGTCAGCCGGAGTCCAGTTGTTTGACCCGGCGTCACCAACAATCAAGACCCGGCATTATCAAATGATCATAACCCGCAGGGTCTATATAAGCAAGCCAGCCTCACAAGTTGGAAGTGGTTTAACAATGGACGATTTTCTATTCCCAATCAAAGCAATGGAAAGCCGGCTCAACTTCATATGATTTTCTTATCTGTGATATTTTCATTGAAGCCAAAGCATTGGAGGCCGACTCAACGGCATATGGGTGTTTTATCCTCAATATTTTGCAACTGACATGGATCTGCAAAATGATCGTGAAGACGGCTCGTTAATATGAAGAAACCAGGATCTTCAAGGAGCTACTTCATTAAGCCGGCCAGTGGAGCAAGCCGGTCCTTTAACATATTTGTTATTCTTATTTCAGGAGCTTACCATGAATAAATTCAAGCTAACCTGGGGGCCAATATCAGGGATATTACCCCGCGGTATAACCCGGCCGGAAGTATGACCCGGTCGGGACTCGGCGACTCACTTCTGTGCCAGCCGAGTTTGGCGACTCATTGGTAACCCGACTAGAGGTATGACCCGGCAGGAGGTATGACCCGGCCCATCGTATGCCGGCTCATAGGTCACCTCTATTACCGGGTCACAGGACGACCAGGCCCAAGGCCGAGCGTGTAAGCCAGCGCAGGCGGCTCATAGAGAAGGCCCAAAGGAGAGGAAGGATTCCCTTACAAGAGAAACAAGACCCGGATTAGGACTCAAGAGAGACTAGTCCTAATCCTACTCCTAGTAGGACTCTACATGTAAACCTACCCCTTCCACTTATATAAGGAGGAGTAGAGCACCCCTAGAGGGACGAGCTGACAAGTTCAAGTCATTAGAGATATACAGATTAGAGGCTCTCGAGATTAGAGGTAGCAATCCTCACCCTTGTAATCGAGATCATCCTCATCATCAATATAGACACAAAGCAGGACGTAGGCTTTTACCTCCATCAGAGGGGCCGAACCTGGGTAAACCCTCGTCTCTCGATACCGACCAACCCCTCTCAAGCCGCCACATAGTTGCGATGGCCTCACACCTAAGTTCTCTCACGAGGACAACATGCCGTGACAAATCCACGACACAGGGCGAGTTCTTTTCCCCCTTTATGATCGGCTGGCTCTAGTCCGGCAACCGATGACACGTAGTTATCCCAACATGAAATTATCCGGACGCCATAAATTGCTTAACCTCGAAGGCCAAACATCAAGGTGTGAATAGTATTTCCTGACACCTTTCTGACGAAGGGTCACGGCCTACCACGACTGCCGAGCCGGTTACAAAAAACTCGATTCGAGGTTAGAGGCAGTTTCTCCATTGGCACGTCTTATCAATGTGCAGATCGTGTCCCGTTTCTTATGGGATATGATTAATCCTTTGGGTTATCCCACGCGCGCATAACGGCACGATTGTTTGGGGAAGTGGCGAGGCCTGCGGCGCAGTAAAGGGGAGTGAGGGAGTCCTGGCTTAAGGAGTCCTCGGGAGGTCGACCTATTGCTTATGGGCCGGACTATATGGGCCACTTGCCTAATACTGGAAGGATTGAAGACCTCGTCTCCAAGGAGGAAGCTTCGAGAATCGTGGCTTGTCCTCCACGTTTGGAGTAGTGAATAGGCATGTTTATCCCTTTGACGTGTAACCGACCATGTGTAAACCCTAGGGACCCCTGGCGTCTATATAATCCGGAGGTTTTTAGGTTGTAGGCGAACATAACTCATCTAGGGTTTGAGCTACTTGATCTCGAGGTAGATCAACTTTGTAATCCCCATACTATCAATATAATCAAGCAGGACGTAGGGTATTACCTCCATAGGAGGGCCCAAACCTGGGTAAAACCTTGTCCCCTTCGTCTCTTGTTACCATCGATCCAAGTCTCACAGCTCGGGACCCCCTACCCGAGATCCGCCGGTTTTGACACCGACATTGGTGCTTTCATTGAGAGTTCCGCTGTGATCGCCAGAAGGAATCGATGGCTCGTCTTGTCATCAACGAAGAGGTTCGCAACCCGGGCACTTTTGACCCTGGACAGATCTTCGTTTTTGGCAGCATTGTGCTGCACGCCGACCCGACCGGCCATCTAGGCCGCGTCGGAAGTTTTGCCCCTGATCAAGAGGTCAGATTCGGGAACTTAGAGTTCTCCGTTGACTCTCGAGGCGATCTATCACTAACCGGGCTCGCAGTCTCGCCTGCCACGCCCGAAGACTCTGAGGCTTTAACCCCAGATCCATCTTTCGGCTCTGCCCACGGGATCTACCCCGGCAAGGGCCCAACTTTCAGTCCGGATCAGGTCATAGTGCCCGACGTCCGGACATCTGTTCTTGCCGAACACTCTCCCTGCGCGGACGCGTCGGAGGTTCACTCCGGAGACTCTAGGCAGACCGGCCCGATCGAACTCTCGATACTCGACCAGGCTCTAGATCGGATTTCGTCGATGAAGATTACCGACGACCCAGCCCCGATCTATTCTTAGATCGGGCGTCAGACGGGTCAGGACGGATTTTTCGTCCCACCCGCCACCCACTTGATAGCCACTGTCGAGGATTTAACCGACATGCTAGACTATGCTTCCGAGGAAGCAGAGTACATGGATGAGGGGGATCACGCCCTCACCCCCGCTAAGACCGGGCAGTGGACTGCCACCTCCACATACGACGTCTACATGGTGGACACTCCGAAAAATGACGGCGACAAATCGGATGAACCGCCGTCAAGACGCCGAAAGCCGCATAAACGGTCCAAAGGAAAAAAGGGGCGAAAATCTATCGATGGCACCGGGGACGGAGATACCCCGGAAGACATCGGCGGTCCCGAGATCCCCGAACACCCGTTAGAGGGTCAGGAGAGGCCCGAAGACCGTCGCAATCCCGATGATCCAGATGATCCCGAGGATGATGACTACCTCCGCTCTATCGAGGGGGAGGACAATGCGGAAGCCGATGACTTCGCCATTCCCGACAATCCTGCAGATCAGGAGTTGTTCCGGCAACAGCTCATATCCATGGCTCGCAGACTGAAAGCAAAAGAGCGGCAGCTCAAAGCCGAAAAAGACGACCTCAACGACCGATGGACAAGAGTCATCTCAGCTGAGGAAGGATACGGCACCGGTCTATAGGCCCAACCTAAGAGCTATCCACGCAGAAGGCTGCTGCCACAATTCGATGACGAGCTCACTGATACGCCGTCTCCCAAGCATACCCCATACGATAAGCCAGACCGCCCTCCTCGAGGACATGGCAGGACGGCTGACGATACCGGCTATAGGCCGACGATACCCCGTAGACGGGGAAAGGAGCCACTAGAGCCCGATGACAGGTTTGACCTTTGACACGACCTGGACCACAGAGCGGGTCGTACGCGATCCATCTACGGATCCAGAGGGTACTCACCCGATAGACGGGAAGGGTATCGGCCTTGGTTCAACCGCGACAATGAAGATAGGGAACGAACCCGACCTAGGACAGACACCGATCACCGGCGCGTCATAGCTCGGGTCAGAGGCGCCGCCCACCCACTGTGCTTCACAGACGAGGTAATGTGGCATCAGTTCCCGGAAGGGTTTAAGCCCGTAAACATAGAGCAATACGATGGGACAACTGACCCAACCGTATGGATCGAGGATTTCCTCCACATCCACATGGCATGAGGAGATGATCTCCATGCCATCAAATACTTACCCCTGAAGCTCAAGGGGCCCGCTCGGCACTGGTTAAATAGCCTCCCCAAAAACTCTATTGGGTGTTGGGAGGACCTAGAAGAGGCATTCCGATCTAACTTCCAGGGCACTTATGTTCGGCCGCCGGACTCCTCCGATCTAAGCAACGTCATTCAGAAGCCAGGAGAGTCCACGCGGCTATTCTGGAATCGTTTCTTGACCAAGAAAAACCAGATCATGGACTGCCCGTACGCCGAAGCAATAGCCTCTTTCAGGCACAATATCCGGGATGAATGGCTAGCTCGTCAGCTCGGCCAGGATAAACCAAGGACAATGTCCGCCCTCACATCCCTCATGACCCGCTTTTGCGCGGGCGAGGATAACTGGCTAGCTAGACGTAGCCACAACCCCGAAGACCCCGGAACCTCTGAAGTCCGGGATGGAAACGGGAAACTGAAGCGCAACAAGAACAAGCGTCGGCACAATAATAGTGATGCCGATGACACGGCCGTTAACGCCGGCTTCCGCAATTCCCGGTCTGGGCTGCGGAAGAAGCCTCCTAAAGGCAAACACGACGGACCTACCCCGCTGGACAAGATCCTGGAGAGGCCTTGCCAGATCCACGGCACTCAAGAGAAGCCCGCTAATCACACCAACCATAACTGTTGGGTCTTCAAACAAGCTGGCAAGCTCGCAACCGAGGACCAAGGCAAGAGCCCACGCAGTGAGGACGAGGATGAGCCTCGTGGTTCGATAGGTGGCGGACAAAAGAAATTCCCCCCAAAGGTGAAAACAGTAAACATGATATACGCCACCCATATACCCAAAAAGGAGAGGAAGCACGCCTTTCGCGACGTCTACGCCATAGAGCCTGTAGCCCTGAAGTATAACCCATTGTCGGCATACCCGATCACCTTCGATCGACGTGACCATCCGACCAGTATCCGTTATGGGGGTTCGGCCGCACTCATCCTAGACCCGATCATAGACGGGTACCACCTCACTAAAGTCCTAATGGACGATGGAAGTAGCCTCAATCTGATTTACTCAGATACGGTGAAAAAGATGGGCATAGATCCGTCCAGGATCAAGCCCAGTAACACTACCTTCAAAGGAGTAATACTAGGCGTTGAAGCCCGGTGCACAGGCTCTGTAAGCCTGGAAGTAGTGTTCGGCTCGCCCGATAACTTTCGAAGCGAGAACTTGATCTTCAACATCGTACCTTTCCGCAGCGGTTATCACGCCCTGCTCGGCCGTACAGCGTTCGCTCGCTTTAATGCCGTCCCGCACTACGCATACCTCAAGCTCAAGATGCCCAGCCCTAGGGGGTCATTACAGTCAATGGCAACACAGAGCGCTCCCTCAGAACTGAGGAACATGCGTTGGCCCTGGCGGCTGAATTCCATTACACCAACGATTGGCAAGCGCCGACATCCGCCGTAAAGGCACCCAAGGCTGGGAAGCGAGCTCGGTCTCAATCCGAAGTACCAGAGCCTTCCTCTCCCCAAAAATAGGGACTCGCCCCCCGTCGCACGGCCCTAGAACCGGCAAAGTACGTGCCGAGGAGGCACAACTTTGCACTCAAAATTCCATGGGCGGCGGTGGGGAAAGACTATTAAAGGGTAAAGTGTTCGGCTGGACCGAACTATCACCATCAACATGTCTTCGGACACTACGGGTACCATAAAGTACCTACTACGGGGTAAAGCTCATTCACATTTCGGCGACTTCTCAAGACTTTTTCTCCAGAGTCCGCTCGCCGAACATTACACCCATAACAGTGTACAACTCTTCGGGAGACGCAGGAGCAAACAAGCAACAGGGCATATCGAGGACGTCAGGTCACCTATCGAAGACCCTTGGTACAACCCCTCCTGTAAGGTTTATATTTCATATACCAAATACCTGTAAACAGTTGCATCGACGATTTGAGTAATAAGAGTTGTTGAGTAAAATACAGATATATCATACATTATCTCTTTGCTGTCCCTTTTCGGAACACTCCCTATTTTCTCCCTCTTCTCGCGAACCTGTTTGGTATACTTTACGATGCAACCGGCTAATAGACCGGGGGCTCGGCCTTAAAAATCGCCCTAATCACAACCGATTCACTGTTCGGCGTCTTGGAATTCTGCTCTGTATGCATTGGTTCCGAACTATGTCTTGGGTCAATAGTTGGGTTGCCCGGCTCCTATGCTTGCCCCTTTATGTTCCGCTCGTTCGGCTAAAAGGGCAAAGGGAGCACCGCTGCGATTGTGCTTCCGGCTAATCTGGTTAAGCGCCTCAGCGGAGAAAGCCGAAAACTGACTGTCATGGTATGCGAGAACCGGTCTGCGAATCCAACCTTAACTAAATCTCGTCAGAGGTTACTCCATGTCATACGATGGGTTTGGTGTTAGTACAAACCAGGTGATATAGGCTTTGGCCGCGGTTCATCCGAACATCACAAACACCTGGGGGCTAGTCATCAGCCCCCGCACTCCTTTCTCGCGCCCTACGGCTAAGTGAAAGCAATAAAGCATTATGGTCTGATTGCCTTGTCCGCCTCACACTACCGCCTTCGGGTACCGATAGCTCGGCTAGGGGTCATAGTGCCATTGGCAGAGACACCCCGCGTAGTATCTACGAGGGGGCTGAAGCCGACGACTCGCAGCTTTCAGTTTCAACGGCCACACAGGAGTTATAAAGGATGCGAAACATGAAAGACATGATAAACCATGCAACTTTAATATAAACGCGTCAAAACGCCTTCGGACATATTACATAAGCGTCTACTCATACACATTTTCTCTCGAACATTGTGCCTCTATTGCCCGAGCACCCTCCATTACCCCGGAGAAGTACAGCTCGGGGCGCCTATGTCCTTTTCCAGGAGGCGGAGGGGCGGTGGCTACCTTCATTGGATCCAGCCCCGGCCAGTGCACCTTGGCCTTCGCAAAAGTCATCCGAGCCCCCTCGATACAGGAGGATCGCCTTAGCGCGTCAATCCGGGGCGAGGCATCGCTCAGCTTCTGCACCAGGCCGAAGTAGCTGTCCGGCAGTGGCTCGTTGGACCATAGCCGGATACAGAGATCCTTCATGGCCGGCTCCGCCATCCAGTGTAGCTCCATCAGCTGCTTCAGCTGCTCAACAAGGAGAGGAGTACGCTCGGGGGCTTCGAATTGCGCCCAGAATAGCCGAGCTTCATCTTTTTCTCCCCGTGAAGCATAGAACTAGTTCGCGTCAGCTGTGCTCTTCCGGAGGTCCGAGCAGGCGATTGAGGAACGCCATACTTGGGTAAGCAACTCGAACTTGCTATCCCCGAAGATACACTGCAATGAATACGGCTTACCATCCATGATAGCTTTGGCTTGGTTGACCTCCTATTCAAAAGACCGCCTATCCACCCGCTCCTTTTGGAGACTGGTTTTAAGGGTGGATAGTTCGGCGGCCTGCTCCTTGCCCTTCCGCTCCAGGTCCTCGCACCTTTGCCCGGCGTCCTTGAGCTCCTGTTGGATTTCCTCCACCCAAGCCTCGTGCTTGTCGCTGGTGGCTCTTAGGGCGGAGAGCGCGGTAGCCGCTTCTTTGGCCGCCGCCTTCTCCACGGCAGCCTCCTGCTTTGCCTTCTCAAGCTCGGCCTTGAGCTTCTCAATCTCTTTCGCCGAGGCTGCATAAGCATTGACTTATATTAAGAAACCATGTTGATAGTACGGTAAATAAGAATTTTGATACTCTAATATGTCTTACCTTGCGCCTCGTCGAATCTCCTGTTTAGAGCGTCAATCTCGTCTTCGGAGCTCTTGAGCTTCCGATTTAGCTCCACTAGCTCGGCAGCGTTAGTAGCCGCTGCTGTCGACGAAGCCTGTAACAAACGAAAACATATAACGTTACAGGGGTTTACAACCTCCAAACTATCACTAAAATGATCATGTGGCCGATCCCCTTAAGGTCTGGTAGAACGATCCGAACACATATTGTCCTATGCATAGTTCGGATAAGGATCTATGTTTGACCCCCAGGTAAGTTTTTCAAACTCACCTAGGGCTCGGGGGCTGCCATGTATATAATCATAACTCATAGAAAATAATATTTCATAAAATAGAGCATTACATGGCTTACCTGAAAGCCCGTCAGGAGACCATTGAAGGCCTCCTTCAGTCCGTGGTCTATGGACTGCATGCTCTGCAATACCGCACCCATAAGGGTGCGGTGCTCCCCGGAGATGGAGGCACTCGACAGAGCCTCCCCCATAGCCGACCACCCATTGATCGGTGGCGCCGGTGGGGGTCGGTTCGCTCGATCTCCAATCGGAGATTGAACCGGTGCCTCCGGAGGCATGGTGCGCTCCGGAGACCACCTTGGAGGTGACTGGACATCTTCTCGTCCGGTCTCCTCAGTATCCGGGAGGGGCCTCTCTCCCGGGTCTTCGGCGGCCGACGTGTTGGCCTCGGCCATGACGTCATCACCCCCAGTGTCCGGCTCCAAAGGAGCCTGTTGGGAGGACACCTCCGCGGCATCCTTCGCAGGGCCCGGGGGAGAGGGGTGCGACGCGGTCCCGCTCTCCGCTAGCTCGGCAGGCGGGGTCTCCCCGTCCGAAACTTGATCGGTGGGGAGGACTTGTGGTGGGCTGCAGGTCAATAAGCGTTCACATGTTAATAGTATTCGAAACTTAGCACTAATAGCTCGGAAAGGTCTTCGGATCTGTACCTTCGAGGTGGGGGCTTAACCCTGAGGTTCCATCGCGGAACCCTCTATAAGTCGTCGGACTCAGTATCCGAGTCCGAGCTGTCGTCGGACGAGACCAACTGTGTCCGACGCGCTTTCTTCGGGGCGGGAGGATTTAAGTCCTCCAGGGAATCGCCTCCCTCCTCACCCTCATGCTCCTCCTCTTGATTCGAGGAGGCATGGGTTTCTTCGGACACAGCCTCCGGCTGGTCCCTGATGCGCAGGCCGGCTCGGCCTGGTTTCTTCTTTTCCTTCTTCTCTGGCGCCTTGTAAGGCGCCACGACGAGCATCTCCAATAGCAGCGGAGACTTGGGGTCTTCGGGCTGTGGAGCCGGACACTTGATGCCCATGGCTTTGCTCAACCATTCCTGCAAAAGGTGATCGGAAAATGCTTAGGCTATCTTTAGGAAGATAGAACCGATCAAATAAAACCATGCTATACCTCGGGTGGGGGCTTGATGGCGCGCAAGCCCTTGTCCTCCTTCTTGCCCGGCCACTTCTCCTGCGCTTTGAACAGCGCCTTCCATAGCTTCTCCCGAGTGGTGCGGAAGAGTTGACGGATCGTAGGATCATCGTCTGTCCGATAAGTCCACATAGGAGAGGCCCGGCGCTGGCATGGGAGGATGCGCCGTCGGAGCATAATCTGGACCACGCTGGTCAGATCGATGTTTTCTTTTATTTGGGAGGCGATGCCCCTCTGCAGGTCCTCCACCTCGGTATCCGACCCCCAATCAAGGCCCTTTCGGACCCATGAGGTCAACCTGGTCGGAGGGCCAGATCTGAATTCGGCAGGAACAGCTCCGCCCTCCTCCCTTTGCTCGGTGATGTAAAACCACTCTTTCTGCCAGGTCTTGATGGTATCGATGAAGGTGCCGGACGGCCATACTGCGCGAGGGAGCTTGCTGATGACTGCCCCGCCGCAGTCTGCGTGTGCGCCTGCGACACACTTCGGCTTGATATTGAATATCTTGAGCCATAGTCCGAAGTGTGGTTCGACGCGTAGGAAGGCCTCGCAGATGATGATGAAGGCCGATATATGCATGAAAGAATTCGGTGGGAGGTCGTGGATGTCGAGACCATAAAAGAACATGAGGCCCCTTACAATGGGGTGGAGCGGGAAGTTCAATCCTCGGATGAAGTGAGGGATGAAAACCACCCTCTCACCGGGTTTGGGGGTGGGGATCACCTGACCCTCCTCCGCAGCGCGGTGGAAGACATTGGCGGGGAGGTAGCCAGCGTCCTTGAGGACCCGGATGTCCTGGTCTGTGACCGTTGACGCCTCCCACTTGCCGTTGGAGCCGGAGCTAGCCATGGCTAAGCTCGGAGGAGGAAGAATGGAAGACCTAGATCTGGGCTCGGGAAGCTCGGAAGATTGGGGAAGCCGGGATGCGAATGGGAGGTGCAGATAAGCCTTGGGGTTTTCTTCCCCTTTTTATTGAAGCTTCCTGCCGGTTAGCCTCCCCTCAAGGCACTGTGAATATCTCCGCTTCCCAAGGCATGCGTACCGTTATACGCGCATGATTAAACATATCCCGTGTAAAACGGGGCACGATCTGTGCATTGATGGATCGTGCTGGTGGAAATGGCCTCGAACCGCGAATTGAGTCTTTACGACTGGTTCAGTGGTCGTGGTGGGCCGTCGCCTTTCTTCTGAAAGGTTGTCAGAAATCACTACTTACTCCCTGACGGTTGGCCTTCAGGGCCAGTTACTCATGGTGTTCGGACGGTCTATGATCGGAGAAATTACACGTCGACGGAGGCCGAACTAACACGGCTGATCATTGTTCGGAGAAGGGAACTCGCCTCGCAAGCCGAAGACTCTAATCATTTGAAGCAGCTGGAGCTTGGACCCTTGGCGTTGGAGGCTAGTTCGGGGGCTACTGAGGGAGTCCTGGTTTAAGGGGTCCTCGGGAGGTCGACCTATTGCTTATGGGCCAGACTATATGGGCCACTTGCCGAATACTGGAAGGATTGAAGACCTCGTCTCCAAGGATGAACCTTTGAGAATCGTGGCTTGTCCTCCATGTTTGGAGTAGTGAATAGGCATGTTTATCCCTTCGATGTGTAACCGACCATGTGTAATCCCTAGGGACCCCTGGCGTCTATATAAGCCGGAGGGTTTTAGGTTGTAGGCGAACAGAACTCATCTAGGGTTTTAGCTACTTGATCTCGAGGTAGATCAACTCTATAATCCCCATACTATCAATATAATCAAGCAGGACGTAGGGTATTACCTCCATAAGAGGGCCCAAACCTGGGTAAAAACCTTGTCCCCTTCGTCTCTTGTTACCATCGATCCAAGTCTCACAGCTCGGGACACCCTACCCGAGATCTGCCGGTTTTGACACCGACAGGGAGGCTCTTGGTATTACGGCACCCATAAAAGGGAGAAACCCCCCAAGGCTTAGTCACGCTCCCAATTCGCAACCTCTGCTTCCTCAACCTTCCCAAGCTCTGAGAGCCCAGATCCAGTTCTTCCTCCACCTCCCTTCCGAGCTCGGCCATGGCCGGTTCAGGTTCCATGGGCAAGTGGGAGGCCTCTTCCGTCACCGACAACGACATACGGGAGTTGAAGCATGCCGGCTACCTCTCCGCCAACATCGCCCACCGCGCCCGAGAGGCGAATTAGGTGGTTCCCACACCGAGGCAGGGCGAGAGGGTGGTGTTTGTTCCCCATTTCCTTCGGGGGCTGGGCTTCCCGCTCCATCCCTTCGTCAGGGGCCTCATGTTCTTGTATGGGTTGGACTTCCATGACCTCCCCCCCCCCCCGAACTCCATCATGCACACCTCGGCGTTTATCCTTGTCTGCGAAGCCTTCCTGCGGGTACAGCCGTACTTCGGCCTGTGGCTCAAGGTGTTCAATGTCAAGCCGAAGACAGTTGCGGGTGCGCATGTGGACTGCGGAGGGGCAGTAATCAGCAAGCTCCCCCGTGTCGAGTGGCCGGAAGGCACCTTTATCGACACGGTAAAGATCTGGCAAAAGGAATGGTTCTATATCACTGAACCAAGGAGCGCGGATGGGATAGCGCCTGCCGAATTCAGATCCGGACCCCCTGCGAGGTTAACCTCGTGGCTCAAGAAAGGCCTTAACTGGGGGTCGGCCGAAGAGGTGAAACTGCTGTAGAAGCACATCTCCTCGATGATCGAGGCCAACATCAAGCTGACCAACGTGATCCAAGTCATGCTCCGCCGCCGTCTCCTCCCCTGCCAGCACCAGGCCTCCCCAATATGGGCTTACCAGCTCGAAGACCCGAACACCGTACGTCAATTCTTCCGCACCTCCCACGAGAAATTGTGGAAGGTGTTATTCAAGCCTCAGGAGAGCTGGCCGGCCGAGGAAGAGGACACCGGACTCGACGCCGCAAACCGTCCCACCAAGGTATGGTGGAACCTTTAATTCTGCGGCTCTATTTTATAATCAAGAGCTGAACCCCCTCTCCCTTATCTTCACAGAAATGGCTAAGGAAAGCCATGAAAATCGACTATCCGGCCGCGTAGCCCGAAGACCCTCGGTCAGACCTGCTGACGGAGATGCTCGTCGTGGTGCCATATTCGGCGCCAGAGAAGAAGGAGAAGATGGAGAAGAAAGGAGCCCGAGAGGGGCTTCGCCCAAGGGGTCTCCCGGACACTAAATCCGAGGAGACCCACGCCTCTTCCGCTCGCGAGGAAGAGCACGAGGACGAGGGGGAGTGCGCCTCCCCCTCATAAGGAAAAGGGCGGCGTCAACGGACGTCGTGGAGGACCTACCCCCTCCTGCCCCAAAGAGGACCTGCCGAACAAAGGCGGTCCTAGACAACGATAGCTCGGACTTCGATGAGGAGTCCGAGGCTTCCGAAAAGTTTCCCCAAAGGTACCCCAGGGTCAAGCCCCCGTCCTAGAGGTATGAATCCGAAGACCTTCTGGGTTACTTGCACAGAGCTTTTAATGCTAAACGGACGAACATATTTTTATTTGCAGCCCACCGCGCGATCTCCCCACCGACCAATTCTCAGATGGGGAGCTTCTGCCCGCCGACCTGGCGGAAAGCGGGACTCCGTAGCATCCGACGCCTCCTGAGGCCTCGAAGGAGGCCGCGTAGGTGTTATCGCGCCACGCTTCTTCTGAGCCGAACACTGGCGGCAGGGGCAACGATGTTATGGTTCAGGTTAACATCTCGGCCACCGAAGACCAGGAGGAAGAACATCTCCTGGCAACTAAAGAGGGGGGACGAAGTCCAGTCCGTCCCTCTCCGAAAACATCTCCGGAGCGATCTACACCTCCGGAACAGCCCGCCTAATCCCCCGCCGGAGGGAGGGCTGGCAGGCCCCCACCAGTGCCGCCCATGACTGGGTGGCCGGCGCAGATGGAGGAAGCTTTATCCGGCTCCTCCATCCACGAGGATCACCGCGACCTTATGGGTGCGGTTTTGCAAGGAATTCAGTCCGTAGATAGCGGACTGAAAAAGGCCTTCAATGGTCTCTTGACGGGCTTCCAGGTGAGCCACGTAATATTGCTTTCCTTAGAAAAAGTTAATTTGTCTGGTTTATGCAATCCTTATAAGTGTAGTAGCCTCCGAGCCCTGGGTGATTTTGAAAAACTCACCCGGGGGTCAAACGTCTGAATAGTAATAACGATGCTCAAGGCATCCATTGTCCTTTATTGTTCTAAGAGCTCCGAAGAGTACTTAGCAGAGGATCGGAATCCGATAGCTCGGGAGGGTTAATACGCATAGTTTGTTTTGTAGGCTTCGTCATCGGCAGCAGCCACCAACGCGATGGAGCTTGCCGAGCAAAACCGGAAGCTCAAGAGCTCCGATGAAGAGCTCAATCGTCTGAACAAGAGATTCAACGAGATGCAAGGTGAGTCGGAATTGTACCATTCTGGCTTTTGTCTATCATTATTTTTTGAGATATACGAATTGTTATCCAAAAGTTTTTATTTACTCACTGTTACCACAGTTGTGGCTGCGGAGGTCGAGAACCTCAAGGCCGAGTTGGCCAGGGCGAGGCAGGAGGCCGCAGACGAGAAGGCGGCGGCCGAACGGGCGGCAGCCGATCTATCGACGTTAAAAGCCTTGAGCGACAAGCATGAGGCCCGGGTGGTGGAGGTGCAGCTGGAGCTCAAGGATGCCAGCACAAAGTGTGAGGCCCTAGAGCAGAAGACCAGAGACCAGGCCACCGAGCTATCCACGCTGAAATCCGAACTCAAATCGGAGCGTGTTGATAGGCGGTTCTTTGAAGAAGAGCTCTGCCAAGTCCGGGCGATCGCGGATGGCAAGACGTACTTACTGCAATGTGCCTTTGGTGGTAACATGTTTGCATTGCTCACCCGGGTGTGGCGTTCCTCAGGCGCCTTTGCGGACCTCCCGAAGAGTGCAGCAGACACAAACAAACACTTTGCCTCCCGGGATGGGGATGTTGAGCAACGGCTGTTTTGGGCTCAATTTCAAGCCCCCGAGCACCCTCCCCTCCTGAGCAAGCAGATGAAACAGCTGATGGAGCTGCACAGGATGGTAGAGCCGGCCATGAGGGACCTTTGCATCTGGTTGTGGCCTGCAGAGCTGCTGCCGAGCAGTTACTTTGGCTTGGTGCAGAAACTGTGCGATGCTGCGCCTCGGATTGACGCTCTAAAGCGTTCTACATGCATCGAGGGAGCTCGGATGGCCTTTGCAAGGACCATGGTGCACCTGCCGGGGCTCAAGCCGACCGAGATGGCCACCGCGCCTCCACCTCCTGGGAAGGAGCATAGGCGCCCCGAGAAATACTTTTCTGCCGTGATGGACGGTGCTCGGGCGATAGAAGCCCAGTGCCCTAAAGATGTAATTTATGAATGAACGTTTTGTCATGTATCCGATGACTATTCTGCTTTATAATGCAGTTGCATGGTTTATCATGTCTGTTAAGTTTTGTATTATTTTGACTCCTGTGTGGCCGTTTTATCTGAAAGTTGCGAGTCGTCGGCTTCAGCCCCCATGTATATACTACACGAGGTGTTTCTACCTACGCACTGTGACCCTTTGCCGAAGTATCGGTGCGCGAAGGCGGTAATGCGAGGAGAACAAGGCAATCGGACTATAATGCTTTAATGCTTTCACTTAGCCAGAGGAGCTTGAATGCAGGGGCTAATGACGAGCCCCCAGTGTTTTGTGATATTCGGATACACCGAGGTTGATACCAGCATCACATGGTTTGCAATAGTACAAACCCCTCGTATAACACGGAATAACCTCTATCGATTTTTAGTTTGACACTTATGCTTGGATTGCAGACCGGTTCTCGCTTATTAGGACAGTCAGTTTTCGGCTTTCTCCACTGAGGTGCTTGACCAGGCGAGCCGGAAGAACAATCGCAGTGGTTCTCCCTTTACCCTTTTAGCCGAACGATCGGAACGTAAGAGGGCAAGCACAGGAGCCGGGCAACCCAACCATTGACCCAAGACATAATTCGGAACCTATTCATATAAAGCAACATCTGAGACGCCGAACACATGAATAGTAGTGCCGGGGTGATGCTTGGGGCGATTTTTATATTCGAGCCCCCGGTCTATTAGCCGGTCGCATCGTAGTATGTACCGAATAGCTTTTTGCTATAGGCTTCGGCGAGTAGAGAGCAGAGTATGTGACATAAAATACCGCAAGGAGGCCGTAAAGGATACTCTTTATCTCAAATGAATTCTTACAACTCAAACTGCCGAAGCGACTGTTACATGTGTTTTGGAAAAAATAAGGTATGCAAAGGAGAGGCTTTACCCGGGGTCTTCGATGGGTGGCTTGACGTCCTCGATGTGCCCTGTCGCATGTCTGCTCCTTTGCCCCTGAGGGAGTTGCATTCCTTTAAAGGTAATTGCTATTGGCGAACGGACCTTTGAAAGAAGATCTTAAGAAGTCGCCGTAGTTTGAATGAGCTTTACGCTTGGCAGGTCCTAGATGGTACCAGAAGCTTGTCCGAAGACATGTGTTGGCAGTAGTTCGGTCCAGTCGAACACTTACCCTTTGATAGTGGGTCCCCACAGCTGCCCATGGTATTTTGAGCACGAAGTTGTGCCGTCTTGGCACATACTTTACAGGAACTGGGGCTGTGCTGTGGGGGGCGTATCCCTATTTTTGTTGGGCGGAAGGTGATTCCGGAAGTTCGGGTTGAGGGCGAACTCGTTTGCTATCACGACGCGCCTTTATGGCTGATTTGGGCGTCGTCCTATCGTTGCCGCACTGGAATTCGACTGCCAAGGCCGCCGTGTGATCCTTAGTTCGGAGAGAGCGCTCTGTGTTGCCATTGACAGTAATGACCCCCCATTGGCATCTTGAGCTTCAGGTACGCGTAATGGGGGACGGCGTTAAAGCGAGCGAATGCTATGCGGCCGAGAAGGTCGTGATAACCGTTGCGAAAAGGGACAATGTCAAAGATCAAGTCTTCGCTGCGGAAGTTATCGGACGAGCCGAACACTACTTCCAGATTTACGGTGCCCGAGCACTGGGCTTCGACGCCTGGAATCACTCCTTTAAAGGTAGTGTTGCTAGGTTTGATCCTTGACGGATCTATACCCATCTTTTTCACCGTGTCTGAGTAAATCAGATTAAGGCTACTTCCTTCGTCCATTAGGACTCTAGTGAGGTGAAACCCATCGATAATTGGGTCTTGGACGAGGGCTGCCGAACCCCCGTGACGGATCCTGGTCAGATGATCCCGTCGGTCAAAAGTGATTGGGCAAGCCGACCATGGGTTATACTTCGGGGCTACAGGCTCTACGGCGTAGACCTCCCGAAGGGCGCGCTTCCTCTACTTTTTGGGTATGTGAGTGGCGTATATCATATTCACGGTTTTCACATCTGGAGGGAACTGCTTTTGTCCTCCATTGCTTGGACCGCGGGGCTCGTCATCGTCCTCGCTGCGTGGGCTCTTGCTTTGCTCCTCGGCTGCGAGCTTGCCAGCTTGCTTGAATACACAACAATTACGGTTGGTGTGGTTAGCGGGCTTGTCCTGAGTGTTGTGGATCTGGCAGGGCCTATCCATGATTTTGTCCAGCGTTGTAGGTCCGTCTCTATTTCCTTTGGAGGGTTTCTTCTGCTGTCCGGATTTCGGGTTGCGGAACACGGCATTGACGGTCGTGTCCTCCGCATCGCCAGTGCTGTGGCGGCGTTTGTTTTTGTTACGTCGTGGTTTCCCATTTCCATCCCGGACTTCAGAGGTGTCGGGGTCTTCGGGGTTATGGCTTCGTCGAGCTAGCCAGTTATCCTCACCCGCGCAAAAAGCGGGTCATTAGTGAGGTAAGGGCGGACATTTTCCTCGGCTTGTCCTGGCCGAGCTGATGAGCTAGCCATTCGTCCCAGATATTATGTCGGAAGGAGGCTATTGCCTCGGTGTCCGGGCAGTCAACGATCTGGTTTTTCTTGGTCAAGAACCGATTCCAGAATTGCCGAGCCGATTCTCCTGCTTTTTGGACAACATTGCTCAGGTCGGAGGAGTCCGGAGGCCGGACATAAGTGCCTTGGAAGTTAGATCGGAAAGCATCCTCGAGCTCTTCCCAGCTCCCGATGGAGTTTTCGGGGATACTGTTTAACCAGTGTCGAGCTGGCCCCTTAAGTTTTAGGGGCAGATAGTTGATGGCGTGGAGGTCATCTCCTCATGCCATATGGAAGTGGAGGAGGAAGTACTCAATCCACACAGCTGGGTTTGTTGTCCCGTCGTATTGCTCTATGTTAACGGGTTTAAACCCTTCAGGGAACTGATGCTGCATTACCTCATTTGTGAAGCACAGTGGGTGAGCAGCGCCTCTGACCCGAGCTATGTCATGCCTACGATCGGCGGTAGGCCGGGCCTAGTATTGTTCCCGGCCTCTATTGTTGCGGTCGAACCAGGACTGGTATCCGTCCCGTCTAGCGGGGGGGTACCCTCTAGATCCGTAGATGGATCTTGTGCGGCCTGCTCTGTAGTCCAGGTCCTGTCGTAAGTCGTACCTATCCTCATGCCCTGCTGGTTCTTTTCATCTCCTGCGGGATGCTTCAGGCCTGTACTCGGCCTCGCCGACCATTCTATCCCGTCCTTGGGGAGGGCGGTCGGGCCGGTCATACGGAGTATGCCTGGGAGGCGATGTTTCGAAGGCCTCGTCATCGAACAATGGCAGCAGCCGCCGGCGAGGGTAGCTCTTGGGTTGGTCCGGTAGATCGGAGCCGTATCCTTTTTCGGCTGCCAAGACCTTCATCCATCTATCATTGATGGTGTCATGTTCGGCTTTGAGCTGCTGTTGTTTTGCCTTCAGGCTTCGGGCGGTGGCTAGAAGCTGCCGCCTGAACCGTTCCTGATCCGTAGGATTATCAGGGACAGTGAAGTCTTCGGCTTCCAGGTCGTCGTCCTCCTCGGGGAGGAGGTAGTTATCATCCTCAGAATCGTTAGGATCCTTGGTGTCAGGCCGATCTTCGGGCTTTTCCTGGTCCTCCAGTGGCTGTTCGGGGACTTTGGGGTCATCGAGGTCTTCCGGGGTATCGTTTTCCCCGGTGCCTGCAATGGCTTCCCTTCCCTTGTGTGCCTTAGATCGCTTGCGCTATTTTCTGCCCCTTGACGACGCCTCACCGGATTTGTCGCCATTATTCTGAGGGGTGCGATTGCCCTTATCATCGGGGGTGTCCACCATGTAGACGTCGTAAGTGGAGGTGGCAGTCCATCGCCCGGTGTTAACAGGGGCGGGGGCGCCGTCCTCTTCATCCATGTCTTCTGCCTCCTCGGAGGCGTAGTCCAGCATATCGGTTAAATCCTCAAGAGTGGCTACCAAGTGGGTGGTGGGTGGGTCAAAAAATTCCCAATGACCCGCCTCCAAACCAATCTGAGCATGGGTCAAGGTCGGGTCGTCTGTGGTTTCTATTGTTAGGATCCGATCCAGTGCCTCGTTGAGTGCTGAGAACTCGGCCGGATCAATCTGCCTAAGACTTCCGGAGTTCACCTCCGACATGTCCGTACAAAGAGTGTGTTCGGCAGGGGCCGACCCCTGGCCCTCAGGTACTATAACTGGATCTGGACTAGGAGCCAGATCATCGGCACGGATAGACCCGAGGGGAGAGTCGAGAAGGAGACCCGAAGTTAAGGCTTCGGAGACTTCAGGCTCGTCAGATGAAACTGCGAGCCCGGCGAACGAAAGGTCGCCCCGGGAGTCTGCAGAGAACTCTAGGTTCCCGAATCTGATCTCTTGATCGGGGGCGACAATCCTGATCCGACCAAGGTGGCCAGTCGGGTCAGCATGCAGCATGATGCTGCCGAGAGCGAGAAACTGTCCGGGGACGAAGGAGTCTCTGTTACGGACTTCATCGCTAAGGATCAGGCGAGCCATCAATTCCTCTTGTTATCCCACAGCGGAACTCTCAATGAAAGCACCAATGTCGGTGTCAAAACCGGCGGATCTCGGGTAGGGGGTCCCGAGTTGTGAGATTAGGATCAATGGATTATAGGAGACTAAGGAGACGGTGTTTACCCAGGTTCGGGCCCTCCTATGGAGGTAAAACCCTACGTCCTGCTTGATTGTATTGATGTGTATGAATATTACAGAGTCGATCTACCTCGAGATCAAGTAGCCAAAACCCTAGATGAGCTTGTCTGCCCTCTACAATCTAAACCCTCCGGTTTATATAGACACCGGGGGTACCTAGGGTTTACACATGGTAAGTCTCCAGCCGGAAGTAGAGATGCCGATATTCTCGTCCTGACTTGGAGTGCACGCCCCGTCTTCGGAGGGTTCCTTCTAGAATATGGGGTCACCGTATATCCGGCCATTCCCGTGACAGTCAGAGAGCGGCCCACCAAGCCGGCCTGTGACAGATAGGCCAGCGGCCCGAGGACCCCTTAGTCCAGGACTCCCTCACAACTCAAGGCCTTATTGATAAGTCGCCAACCTCCTAACACGGACCCTCCTAGGCGGGTTATATCACGGGGTTATATCCCCAACATTAGGCCCCAAATTGATTTGAACTTGTTTATGTCAATCTTCAAGTCTTCTGGTTGGCGAGTCTCGTATTCCCTTTAGTCACTTAACCTAAAATAAATCTTCATGACCCGCCATATAAAATGGATGACGTCATCTCTGGTAAATCCAAAAAACCTTCATGACATCACAACGGATCTTTGCATTAACTGGTCAATCCGAAAATCGAGGCGTTTTCCTAGTCAATCATCATCATGTCTCCTCGATTCTCGCGTTGGACTGTTGCTTTTCCACCTCTTCCTTATAAATAGGCGTGGGGAGCCCATTCTTTTCACTCTCCCCTACTGTCGTTCCCTCTTCTTCTCCTTCCTCCAAACGCTCCGTGCGACCGAAGCTCCACCGCACCTGCCGGACCGCGCCGTTCACCTCAAGAAGGCCACTGCATCAACCTGTTATGACCAGAGTTCTCCGGCACGCGCCTGCGCTCCCTGCGTCTTCCCAGGTTTTATTCCTTGGCTTTTCTCAGATCCGCATTAGGTCGTCGGAGTTCCTTCGAGTTCGTCGCCGTTCATCGGAGCTCATACCGTTGCCTTTAAGAAAGAAATTTTAAGGGCCCCGCTATTGGCCTTGTAATAGCATAATTTCAAAAACAGTTGTGATATTGTCATGCCTTCGTGCATGTTTTTGCCAACTTTATCTTGGCGGCTTAACCGCTGCAATCTTTATCAACATATCTCTGAACTTTGTCACAAAACTTTGACTTGTGATGATTCATCAGCTCCTTAATGGGCGACTTACAGCCTCAAGGTATGGCGAGTTAACAGCTCAATACCCAGTCTTGAAGAGCTGTAAACAACTTCACCGGCGGGTTATAACAATTGTAGACTTGACCAATAAGTCATGTTAAGCCGGTTCAGTTGCCACCCAAATACTTAGAATCTCCTTACGAAGAATTCCTGCAAAACAACAGCAGAAAATATACTAGTATATCTCCTTTTTTTTGTTAGTCGGCTTTAAAGGCACAACCATAAGAGATCAACTCTTGATTTTATTTTTGAGAAAACTCAAAAATTTTGCTTCAAAGAAGCTAGGCATGAATGCCTACAACCCCGTAAGTCGGCTCTCAAGTGGCATAAATCCGTCGTTTTAACCTTAAAAATTTGGGGTCTTTAAAAAAGATTGACTGTATAGAGTACGAACAGGCCACATAGCGGAGAAACTATAGCAAACAAGGTGAGTTTATCCTAGTTCTTTGTAAGCCTGCCCTCTCGTGACATAAGCCGCCGTTTTAACATTGACAAGTTCAGGGTCTTATTGAAAGATTGACTATCAAGCGTTCGGCGGGTCACCTGGTGGAGTAGCAAGTTGCAAAAAGGCAGGTTTAACTCAAATATGGCATGTAAGCCAGTCAAGAGGGTATGAAAGCTAAACTCATTGAGTTGGAATCCCCCAAGTGACCATATGAATAACCAACTTTTGCACAGAAATCATTGGATGAAAATGACAGAGGGCCCGTATTATGGGGATGCCGGCTTTATTATTATAATAAAGGTATATACAATGACAAAAATATGAACATTACTGAGAGTCAATGACTCAAGTGTAGTAGGGCAGTAGATGAGCAATGTTCCACGGCCTGCTAGTCTCTTCTCTAGAAGTGTGCGATTTGTTGCCCTCCCGTACATCAATGAGGTACTATGACCCATTGTGGAGATTCTTGCTAATCACAAAAGGCCCTTCCCAAGGGGGTGATAACTTATGCATATATGTCTGATCTTGAATCAAACGGAGCACTAAGTCTCTTTCCTGGAACGTCCGGGTCTTAACTCTGCGGCTATCATAGCGACGCCAATCTTGTTGGTAAATCGCTGATCGTGCTGCTGCGAGATCCCGCTCCTCATCCAAGGCGTCCAGGGCATCTTGACGTGCCGTCTCATTATCAGCTTCAACGTAAGCCGCCACCCTCGGCGAGTCATTACGTATATCACTGGGGAGAACTGCTTCTGCGCCATAAACCATGAAGAAAGGCGTATAGCCTGTTGATCTATTGGGGGTGGTTCTGATGCTCCAAAGAACTGAAGGCAACTCCTCAACCCAACAGCCCGGCCTTCGTTCCAAGGGAACCATAAGCCGGGGTTTGATCCCTCTCAAAATTTCCTGGTTTTGCACGCTCTGCTTGACCATTAGACTGTGGATGGGCCACCGAAGAAACATCAAGGCGGATGTGTTCACTTTGACAAAACTCTTTCATAGCCCCCTTGGACAGATTTGTACCATTATCAGTAATAATATTGTGGGGGTAGCCAAAATGGAAGATCAGCTTCTTGATGAACTGAACTGCAGTCGCCGCATCGCACTTGCTAACCGACTCTGCCTCAATCCACTTGGTAAATTTATCAACCGCCATCAAGAGGTGGGTCTTCTTATCCTTGGACCTCTTAAACGGCCCAACCATATCAAGCCCCCAGACCGCAAATAGCCAACTGATGGGAATCATCCGCAATTCCTGAGCCGGCACATGAGCTTGGCGCGCAAATTTCTGACACCAATCACATTTACTGACTATGCTCTCTGCATCTGCATGAGCTGTTAACCAGTAGAATCCAAGCCGAAAAGCCTTGGCCACCAAAATTTTTGACCCGGCGTGATGACCATAGTCGCCTGCATGTATCTCTTGTAAAATTTCACGACCCTCCTCTGGAGAGACGCAGCGTTGAAAAACACGAGTCACACTGCATTAATGTAACTCGCCATTGATAATAGTCATGGACTTAGACCGCCTCATGATTTGCCGCGCCAAAGTCTCATCTGCAGGTAACTTGCCACAGGTCATATACGCCAGATAAGGCAGCGTCCAATCGGGAATAGCACGAAGAGCCGCCACCAACTGCCCCTCCGGGTCAGGTATAGCAATATCCTCCTCAGCAGGTAACTTGACCGACGGATTGTGGAGCACATCAAGAAACACATTAGGCGGCACCGGCTTACGCTGAGACCCAAGTCGGGATGGTGCATCAGCTGCCTCGTTCTTCCGCCAATCAATGTGATCCACCCTTAAAGTGGCCAGCATTGGTATCAACCACCTGTCGATAAACCTCCATGCGAGGGTCTTTGGAATCCCAAGTGCCTGAAACTTGCTGAGCCACCAGGTCTGAGTCGCCCAGACATCTGACCCAGCTCAGATTCATCTCCTTGGCTAGACGAATCCCATGAAGCAAAGCTCCGTACTCAGCTGCATTGTTGGTACAAGGAATCATTAGCCTTAAAACATAGAAAAAATTATCACCTCGCGGGGAAGTCAATACAACTCCAGCCCCTGAACCTTCCAACTGCCTGAATCCATCCAAGTGGATTGTCCAATATGTGTTGTCCGGCTTCTCCTCAGGTGCTTGACATTCTGTCCAATCATTGATAAAATCCACCAGGGCTTGAGATTTGATAGATGTGCGAGGCACATACTTCAAATTAAGAGGTCCAAGCTCAATTGCCCACTTAGCAATCCTGTCGGTGGCTTCTCTATTTTGAGTGATATCTCCCAACGGAGCAAAGCTAACCACTGTGATTGGATGTCCAAGGAAATAATGTTTCAACTTGCGACTCGCCATGAATACTCCAAACACGAGCTTCTGCCAATGTGGGTATCTTTGCTTAGATTCGATCAGCACCTCACTGACATAATAAACCGGCCGCTGGACTGGGTGTTTTTTGCCTATTTCCTTTCCCTCCACAACAACTGCTACGCTGACGGCCTTGTTATTAGCCGCCACATACAGGAGCAATGGCTCTTTGTCTATGGCAGTAGCCAGGATAGGCGGCTCAGCTAACTATTTCTTGAGCGCCTCAAACGCATCATTGGCAGCATCACTCCAGACAAAATTATTTGTCTTCCTCATCATTTGATATAAAGGGATAGCCTTCTCTCCCAGCCGGCTTATGAATCGGCTTAAGGCGGCAATGCGACCTGCCAAACGCTGAACGTCATTAATGCACGCCAGCTTAGAAAGCAAAGTGGTAGCCTTACCTTCTACGAGTTAGCTTCAATCCCCCTCTCTGAGACCAAAAATCCCAGAAGTTTGCCTGCAGGCACACTAAAAACGCAATTGGCCGGGTTAAGCATCATCTTGTAGACCCGGAGGTTATCAAAGGTCTCCTTCAAATCAGCGAGCAGAGTCTCCTTCTTCCTTGATTTTACCACAATATCATCCACATAAGTGTGCACGTTACGCCCGATCTAATTATGAAGACAATTCGGTATGCAGCGCTGGTACGTCGCCTAAGCACTTTTGAGTCCAAAAGGCATAAACACATAACAAAAGGCTCCAAATGGTGTTATGAAAGATGTCTTCTCCTGATCTGTAACTGCCATCTTGATCTGATGATAACCGGAATAAGCATCCAGGAAACATAAGCTTTCACAACCCGCCGTTGCATCAATGATCTGGTCGACACGGGGGAGGGAAAACGGATCAACTGGACAAGACTTGTTAAGGTCTGTGTAATCCACACACATACGCCACGTGCCATTCTTCTTAAGGACGAGCACCGGGTTAGCCAACCACTCCGGGTGAAAAACCTCCACAATAAACCCTGCTGCTAAGAGCCGGGCTACCTCTTGACCAATAGCTTTACGTCGCTCTTCATTGAAACGACGGAGAAACTGTTTAACCGGCTTAAACTTAGGATCCACATTAAGATGGTGCTCAGCGAATTCTCTCGGTACACCCAGCATGCCAGAAGGCTTCCATGCAAAGATGTCCCGATTCTCACGGATGAATTCGATGAGCGCGCTTTCCTATTTGGGGTCCATATTGGCCCCTATAGTGAACTGATGCGATGAGTCGCTAGGGACAAAGTCCACCATCTTTGTATCCTCTGCCACAAACTTCAGGGGCGGGTCAGACTCTGTGTTGGGCTTCTTCAACGGGGTCATGTCCGCTGGGTCAACATTATCTTTGTAAAACTTGAGCTCTGCCTCAACACAGCTTGTCTCCGCATATGCAGCATCACCTTCCTCACACTCCAGGGCAATTTTCCGATCACCATGCACCGTGATCGTATCCTTTGGTCCTCGCATCTTAATCTGCAAATAAACATAACAAGGCCGAGCCATGAACTTAGCATAAGCTGGCCGTCCAAACAGAGCATGATACGGGATCTTAATTTTGACCACTTCAAACCACAGGGTCTCTGCCCTATAGTTGTACTCATCACCAAAAGCCACCTCGAGAGCAATTTTGCCTACTGGATAGGCTGACTTGCCAGGTACTACGGCCGTGAAACACTGTGGACGACGGCTTGAGACTCTTGTCGGTCAGATTCATCCTTCAAAAAGTGTCGTAGTACAAGATGTTGATGCTGCTACCACCGTCCATCAGCACCTTAGTAAATTTATAGCCTCCTACCTGAGGAGCAACCACAAGGGCTAGGTGCCCTGGGTCATCAACTCGTGGTGGGTGATCCGTCCTGCTCCATGATATGGTGTGCTCCAGCATCATGATAAAGTACTTCACGCAGACTACATCACTGACGTCCAACATCTCCATGGCTAACTCATAACTTTCAATCCAGGCTTCAGGGGGTAGATCAGCTGTGTAATTAGGCACTTTGCGCGGACCTTTGAAATCCTTTGGCAAGCGCTCATTCCACAGAGATGGCGCTAAACATGGCACTCCAACGGACCTGGAGGTGGCTCCTGCCCCCATCGAGGTTGAAGGGGTCACCGGAGGCTGCTCATGAATCTCCTGATAAGCCGCCGCAGCCACCGCCTCACGCTGAGCCCTGGCCTTATCCACAATTGCCTGAGCATTGATACCGGGTGGGTCATCACGGGGTGGGTTACGGCGTTCCTCACTGCTGGAGACGGCCGGTGACTCTAAACGCCGGCTGTAACTGTGGCTTGGAAGGGGGGTCGAGTGCACGCGACTCCGGTTGTATGTGTACTTCTCCTGTTGAGCCACCGCCGTTTGCAAGAGCTCGATGGCGTTTCGTGCCTCCGCAGTGAAGGGCGTCCCATCGGCGAGAGGGAGCGCATTGAGCCTTATAGCCACTGCTACCATGTTATCCACCGGGTTAGAATAATGCCCGGGTGGTGTCGAAAAACGCTGCGGCGGCGTATGATCCCTACGGGGCGGGTCTAGCTGCCGAGGCTGAGCCGCCACCCTGTTCCCTGGCACTTCCGTACTTGGTCCTGCTCCCGGGGTGTTGAAGTGATTCCTGGGCTCATACCGCGCTGGCAGGCAGGTTTGATACCTCATCCGAAGAACCGCCTCCGAGGCGTTTTGATCCAAGCTTAAACGGAAAGCTTCTGCCTTCAAACGTTCCGACTCAGCATCCATCTGAATGTGCATTGAATTGATATCCTCTTGGGCCCTGGCCATCTGCTCCTTCAGCCTCGTAATTTCCACATTTCGCTGTGCCTGATTTTCGGCCGTAACCTGAGTGCCCATCAGAGCTATCAGCTCATTCATTAACTCCAGCAAAACTTGAGCCGGCGGCCTGACTGACCCGGTCCCTGCCACGCCGCTAGCCGCTGCTGCCCCAGCCGCCGTGCTGTTGAGAGCCGGCACCGTGCCTGCCATGAAGATGGCGGCTTGTCTTGGCGGCTCATAGGGCTCCGGGATACTATCGCCATTGTAATAGCCCCCAAGCCCGCCGTCATGAAGCTGGTAAATTGATTCCGTCTCTCAGCTCGAGGATCCATCCTCCGAGCAGACGAGGGTTTCTCCCCCTGACATGGAATCCTCCGCGAGTTCCGCGCCTTGCGTGAAGCCAACGAAAACCTTCTTCTGGCCGGGTTGAACCCAGGCGGGTTGCGCGCGCCGGGCCGACTCGACGAGGTCGGTGCAGATGTCCGAACCAGGCTTAGATCTGTCAATCTCTCCGATGAAGACGGGAATTCCACTGAAGGGGACCCAGTACCCGTACTCGATTGAGTCGGCCTCGGGGCCCCAGCCAGCATCATCGATGTAGAGCTTGCCGCGACCATTCTTAGTCATCCTGCCAACAGTGTATCCCTCGATCCCTGGGAGAGAGCCCTTCGAGAACTCTAAACTACCGCGCATCGGCCCCACGGCGGGCGCCAACTATCGTGGGTTTGTCACGGCAGATGTGCTAGTGTAAGGAATTAGGGGTGAAACCATCGCTACGGTGATTTGCTCGAAGGGGTTGATCGGGACGAAAGACACGAGTTTACCCAGGTTCGGCCCCTCTCGAAGGAGGTAAAAGCATACGTCTTGCTTTGTGTTGTATTCATTGGGTATCGATTACAAGGGAGCGGATTTGCTTGACCTAGCTATCCATTGATCGTAAGTTTCCTAAGCCGCCACAGGGACTCGCCTTTATATACACAGGTCAAAGCCCTGGGCTTACAAGAGTCCAGACCGGGTTATGGTAGATATCTGATCATGCCTCTAAGTCGCCTTGCCTTATCTGGCAAGCCATCTCCGGGCAACTTACGCCTCCGGGTCCCGCACCGTCTTTCGGCTCTGGTCCTCCGCTGGGCCTGCCTGGTAAGTCGTCTCCAGGCTTGTCTTGGTCTTGGGCCTACTCAAGGCCTTATTGATAAGTCGCCAACCTCCTAACCCGGCCCCTCCTGGGCGGGTTATATCGCGGGGTTATATCCCCAACACACTCTATATTTCTAAGTCTTGGAAGCCAATTTCTAATGGTACTATGTGTTGTCATAAAAATTATGTTATCACCACATAAAAAAATTCAGGAGCACCCAGTTCTCATTACCGACTCATACATGAAATGTCCGGGTTATCAGCTGCATGACCAGCGCAAAATTACATTATCAGGGAAAGCCAAAAGGACTTGGAATCTCGAAAACCATTATCTTTTACCGAGTCTCATCGAGCCGTCTTATCAAGATTACCTTATTTACTTCATTTTTCATAGTAAATTTCAGGTTCAAAATTATTACCAGTTCACGTCTGAGAAACCGGGTTGAACAATTGAGTTCACATAGTGGCCAGATGACAAATCATATGTCTTCAACATTGTTGGAGGAGAAATTGACTGTTTGAGTCTAAGAAGATCAAGGCCTTCTACCGGCTTATTTTGCTCAGCTTTTTCTTGCCAAAAATATTCATTCGTAAAAAGAATGTGCAAATGACAGTTGGCGACAGAACAGCAAATGGTATCAAGCCCGGGAGTTAAAATATTTTTGCACCAACAAAGGCGCAAACGTGCACGATGACACGACAGAGCGGTTTTTCAAGCAAACGCTACCCCTATTACAGGCTCAAGGAGCCACAAATTGTTTTTAACCCATACTTGGGGGGCTTGAGCTAACAAGGTGGCAATTAAGAAGTTCACGTCATCACTTAAACTGACTCGTCGATCATTCCATCCGGGTCAGTCGCGGTCTAATCTTGCGCATCGGATGCCTCCGGGTTATCCGCCGCTGGGTCTTCTGGTTCTTGTATCTGGAGATTATCCACGTGCCAGTTACAATGGGATAAAGCCTGGGATACGGCCTCGTCATCAAAGATAGGGGACGGGTCAACTTCAGTGGCGAAGATGTGCTTACGCCGTTGAGGAGCCAGGTTCACTGATGTAAAACTGGGTGGTGGAATCTTTGAGTGATTGGCGTCATAAGCAGACTGATAGTTCTTCAGCTTCATTTCAAATACCAACCGAGTGGAGAACACTTGAGCGGCTTTGACACAAGCAGTATAGTCCTCTTGAGAAAATTCTGACCCATCATCCTTAAACTCGGGGAAGCCCTTTGCTAATTCAGCCGGGTCAAGCTCCGCTGCGTAAGCTAGAGCCCGGCTCAACAAATATGGCGCACCGCCTCGGGCGAATGACCTTTTTAGCTCTTGAATTTGCTGTGGAATGGTTGAAAGGCATCCCAACACGTTCTTGATAAGCTTCAAAGGCTGCTTATCCCCCATCACTTCCTTGAGTGCAAGATGACTTCCAGCATAGAGTTGTTCTGTCAATGAGTAAACGGCCTTAAGCCTGGGTCATCTGTCAATGAGTAAACTGATAAGGAGGCTATTATTTTTAAGATTGCTCGTCCGGGGGCCTGCAAAATAGCATCAATACATGAGTCGCCAAGATGACCATTATTCATATATCAAAAGGGAAGAAGTCATGAATACTTACCAAAAACAGCCTGGGTCATCTGGGCAATGTGCCCTTTCAACTCGGATAGTTCCTCGGTGATGGGTTTGAGTTGACCCTCAGCGTCCTCTGCGCACTTCATTAGAGCTGCCTTTTCATTCTCAAAGGATTCTTTCTCCTTCAAAAAGCCTGCCTTGGCGCTTTCCAATTCAACCAATGAGAGTCGAAGTTTTTCTTCAATCTCTGCTTGGGCGGTTTGCCCCTTGTCCAGGCCCTTTTTCAAGCCGGCTATACTTGATTCGACCGTCTTCAAAGTTTTCTGTGTAGTAAACAAAATTTATAACGAGTCCCAAGCAAATTGCCAGCAATATATTTGGCACTTGGGGGCTAACGTATATCAGTTCTTTCAACATTAAGATACGGACAAGACTCGACTCATCTCAAGAAGATGAGCCGGCCCTTGGGGACTACAAGTCGAAGTTCCTCAAATTACCAAGACCCGACTCATCTCAAGAAGATGAGACGGCCCTTGGTGGCTACAGGTCGGAGCTCCTCAAATTATCAAGACCCGACTCATCTCAAGAAGATGAGCCGGCCCTTGGGGGCTACAGATTGAGTGAACCATTTTTTTCACAAGACCCAGCTTATCTTAGAAAGATAAGCTAGGCCTTGGGGGCTACATAAGGATACATGGTATGGGTAAACAAAGAGGAGTATACCTTGTATTTATTCTTCATCATGCTCACAAGGCCGATTTCCATCTCTCGGCTCGTAGCTAGGCGATCCAGACAGCCGGCATGAAGTTCTTCAGCACTGAAATTCTCATAATTTGGGAGCTCCAGCTTGGCCTTCCCTTTCTCCGGCAACACTGTTTCATCCTTAGCAATAACTTTTGCTAACACCATGGAGACCTCAGGAGCAGTGTAACACGCCCCAGTAATAATAACCTCCTTAGGGGCATCTTTAGTTGTTATCGAAGGATTGGGCGGATTAAGATTGGCTACCGGAGCACCCTCAACATTCATGGCATCTGTGTTGGCCGGCTCAGACGGAGGAGGCAAGTTGGTTTGGACTTTTTGATGAACCTCAAATTGATCAACATGAATTTCAGGAGTCGCAGATCAGGAATCTCTTGCTCAAGGACTTCAGGGTTAGCAGAAGACCCGTCAGTCTTCCTTTTATTGGCCTTGGCCCTGCAGAAACGAAGAATGCAGTATAAGGTACGGGTAGAGACAATAGCCTCCTCAAACAGGCAAAATAACAAAGAGGAATTTACCCAGGATTGACAACGAAGGGCGCCAGTTTGGATGCAGTAGAGTCGCCCGACGAAGGTGGGGACTCCTGATCAATCAAAATATAGGAATTAAAGGTTGACATATTAAGCCAAAACCTCCTTGAAGAATTGGCACATTAAATACCTCGGTTGGTCGTTTGCGGGCGGTTAGCTTATCGGGTAAGCCGGCAACAAGGTCGCCACTCCCACTCCGGGTCTGACGCCTAGACTTGTGCTGAGTTTTCTTCAAAACAAAGTGAGGATCCAGATAAGCGTCCGGGTGAGAGAAGCTTACCTTCCGAACAACCCGTCTTGTTTTCAATGAGGGCAAGGATTCTGAGTCGGGGGAAATGGAAATTACCTCAACATCATCTGCATGGCTTGTTTCAACATCGCCCTAAAAGGAAGAGGCATCAGCTAGATTCAATAAAATGCGAGCAAAGATAAAGTTTTACTTTACCTCTGATCGGGTGTCAGTGGCAGCTGCCTCGTCGATTTGAGACGGCCCTTCTGCAGCCGTCTTGTTCTTCTTCTTACTTGGGGCGGCTTTAGGCTTATTAGCCACAGTCTTGCCTCGTTTCCTGCCCCAAAAGGGAGACTTGGCCTGTAAAATTAACAATCAGAGCAAGCAGGCAAAAAGCTAAAAAGGCTGTTTGGAAAGCCGGATTAAGATGTCAAAGGTTTTTTACCGGAGGAACCGGGTTAAGAGCGTAGAAAGGCTTCAACCCATCCTTGCTGCAGGTTTCTTGGTTTTCGCCTAACAGATTCTTCATGATCCGGTTTATCTCGTCAGCATCCAAGGAATAGTTGTTGTATCATTGGGGATCATCCAAGTCCCCGGAGTAAGCATACATCAAGTTGTCACGGAGACTTAATGGCAAAATTCTCCAAGAGACCCAGCACCGGGTTAAGTTGACCCTAGTTAGTCCGTTGACTAGTAAAGCCCTCAACTTTGGGTAAATGGGGGCGTGTTGAGAACGCTCTTCTTGAGGAGCCCAACCAGGAGGATCAAAGTCCATGGGGAGGCGATTGGGTCTGTAACCCGGCAGGGGATTCTCATCAGCAGGGGCGATATTCCGACAGTAGAACCAAGTTTTATTCCACCCTTTAGGATGACTTGGTAGGGCGGCAGCAGGAAAAAGGATGTCTCTTCGGCTCTGAATTGAGATCCCGCCGAGGTCTAGGCTGGGGCCATCCGCACATTCGGTCTACCAGTTCAAGTAGAAGAATTCCCTGAAGAGGGAGACGGTGGGTTCCATTTGCAGATATACCTCGCAAAACACTTGGAATTGACAAAGGTTTGATATGGAGTTGGGACCCAAGTCTTGAGGATGAAGGTGGAAGAAATGCAAAACGTCCCGAAAGAATTTTGACCCGGGAGGTGAGAAACCCCTCTGAAGGTGATCCAAGAATATCACCACTTCTCCCTCCTCTGATTTTGGGATTTCCTCTCAAAGGATAACCCGCCAGCCAACCACGCGTTGAGGCGGCAGAAACCCATGTTCGTCGTAATCTCTCAAGATGACCTCAGAAACTTGAGTGGGCACCCAGTTGCAGGTGGTGGTGGTGGTGGATTTTGCCATAGTGAGCCGCCTGAACAAAATAAAGAGACGGCTTAGACATGCGGCTAAAGAATAGATGGCGTAATTATCCACGATAAGTAAATTGCCTGATGAAGGAGCCAGCATCTAAACCCGGCAGCTTATATCATGGCGGGTCATGTCTACGCTGACGAACCGGACGAAACATACAGGCGACTTAAGCTAGATCAAAGGCTTACGTTTTCTTTACTAAGTGTAAGACAAACAAGTTTCCGCCGGAACAATGATGATTGTGGATCTAAGAATAGTTCTAAAAGGCAAAATATTTGTTAGCCCTAATGGAGAAGCAGAGGAGCAGTGGCAGTACAGTTCTTCTAATGCTAAAGGGGATTGAAGTATTTTATACGCAAAACAGAACCGGTGTTCCCACCGCTTTATTTCTATGATTAAACTTGCGGGATCTACTCATGAAACCAATGATGGTGAGGAACCGAAGAAAACTACCGAAGAACTCGAGAACTTCGACGAACTACAATGGATCTAGGTCAGAGGAAATAACTTACTTGAGTGACCATCGGTGGCGGCTGGAACGTGCGGACGTTTGCCCGACGAGGAAGAAATGCCGCGATGGTCTCAAGAGTGGTCATCGGAGACGAGGAAGCAGCAACGGTAGTGCGAGGAAGCTCCGGGCTCGAGGAAGAAGAAGAAGCAAAGAGGCGGAGTGAAAAGTGAGAAGGGGACCCCCTGGTAAATATTTAAAGGGAGGGAGCCCAAAGAGGCAATTAACGAGCGTGGCAATCGAGGAAATGCAGTAAGTTTCGGGAAACTAAGACGCCTCGATTTTCAGGATAAATGGATACGGCCGGATTCGCCATGATATCACTATTGGTTTCCCAAATTAACGGCGGATGACGTCACAACGGATAAGCACTGGAAAAAATGACAAGTCTGGAAGCACTACAAGCCGGCGTTATGAGATCCATGAAAGACACAGGTCCAATAATGAGCCGCCAATGAAGAGGAGAAATTGACATGAATGGATTCAAATCAATCTGGGGCCTAATGTCGGGGATATAGCCCTGCGATATAACCTGCCCTATTGGGTCGGGTTAATATGTTGACGGCTCTACAATTAGGTTTGAGATGGGCCGTGTCGTGAAGACAAGACAAGCAAGACGGTGGCTGACTAAGTCGCCGGGCGGCCCCACACCTGAAGACGGCGGCTCAAGGCCCACGGGGCGGAAGATGCCGGCCGGTTTCCTTTCTTAAGGAGTAAGGCAAGTTAGAGACATTATAGGATACGAGTCACGATATGGCTCAGACTCTATTGTAAACCCTAGGGTCTTGACCTGTATATAAAGGCAACCCCTAGGACCGAAAGGGACAAGTTACAATCTCTCGATAGCTAGGTTAGCGATTCTGCACCCTTGTAATCGAGATCTATCCATCAATACACACAAAGCAGGACGTAGGCTATTACCTCCATCGAAGGGGCCGAACCTAGGTAAACCCGAATCTCTTTCCCGTTCAACCCCTTTGAGTCGCCACCTAGCGGCGATGGCCTCACACCTAAGTCCTTGCACGAGGACATCTGCCGTGACAAAATCACAACACCCTTCGAGATTGGATCTCCCTCTCTGTTCTCTTTTGTTTCTCGTTTGGACTTCGTTTGATATGGATATTCTACGAAACAAAAAACATGCAACAAACAGGAACTGGCACTGGGCACTGGATCAATAGGTTAGTCCAATAAATCATATAAATTGTTGCCAAAAGTATGTAAAAGTTGTATAATATTGGCATGAAACAATAAAAAATTATAGATACGACGGAGACGTATCACCTATCATCTGATATGTTGTCCTCAGTTTCACCAGAAAGCAACCAGAACTCCTCTCATCCGGACATGGAGCCACCAACCAAGAATAAATCTATTTTTCCTATTTTTGGTTTTAGTTTCTTTTAATTTGAACAGATTCAAAAACAGTAGCATTATGAAAAGTTTTTAAGAAAAAAAATACTTTATGACAAATTTAGTTGGATAAATTTTACTTTCTATTAACTTTACTTTAGATTAGAAACAATTTGTATTATTAGTTGATTTCTTTATTTAATTCTAAGCTAATATTATTTTTATCATAAATAGAGTTTTATAAAAGCTTTTTAGTTGATTCTTTTTGCTATTGAAGAATATTATAAAATACTTTTTGTTAACATAAATTTTATATAATTATTTTTAGTTTTATAAAAGCTTTTAGTCGATTCTTTTTGCTATTGAAGAATATTAAAAAATGCTTTTTGTTAACATAAATTTTATATAATACTTTTTAGTTAATTGAAAGTTAATATTATATAGGTACCATTGCCGCAACATTTCGCATTGAAGGGCCATCATCAGGTGGTGGTTTGTCAATCTTGCCTTCATGTCCATCATCAGAATAGTTGTGGTGCATAATTAATTATGGCTTTCAACCCAGAATCAAAGGTGCAAATTATTCGGTTATCTTGTATATATGCCGAACAGTTACTTGAACAATCCTACCATCTGATATGTTGTCCTCAGTTTCACCAGAAAGCAACCAGAACTCCTCTCATCTGGACTTGGCTCGGCATAAGGGGTCCTTCGATCAGAGAAAGCACATGGTAGGGGTGGAATCTTGCATAACTTGGGATTTTCCAGCTATAAGTCCGGAAACATACTAGAGAGAAAGTATTCACTTTTTCTTCGCGTGTGTCCCTTGCTTATTGCGCCGTAACCAAATACAGGACCCAGAATGACAATCTCCGCCGAGACCCTTTCCAAATATTGCTTTTAAATCCTTAACCATATCAAATATATCATCACCAGTACGGTATAATAGCTGAAGTTTCTGATTTTTTTAAGCTCCACATTTCTTTTGTTTTTGTACAGGTTTTATACAATAGTCTAGCATATCATACACATACAAATATAATCATATCATGCATATACAAATAATCTACCAAGAAATAACATTTAGATTAAAGTGGATGGGTGCAAACAACATTCTGATCCACCCATCCACTTTAATCTAATATATGTCATCGAATAACTCATCATCCTTAGTCACATAACACTTATCATCTTCGTATGCATGGCGGAATTTTAGAGGCCACCACGGCCGTAAGCTAATGACATTCAAATGACGTCTACAAACATTAGTCGAGGCACAACCTTCAAAGGGAATTTCTGTTGAAGAACATAATAATAACATAGTTAGCAATCTAGTTTTGCTTACGAAAAATTTATGTATGCAAAAGATGGACTAATTAATGATAGAATAGTAAATATCAATATCATTAATAAATGAGATCAAATGATCTATCTCCAACCAAGTTAGTTCGGAGCCATGACTATAGTAGGTCTGATCTACGTTGAAGCAAAGAAACAGAAGTCATGATTAATTATGAAAAAACACTTGTCATCGTTGCGTACCGTAGAAACATCGAAGGTCTCGTCAATCTTGATGGTGAAGAACCTGCCGTCTCGCAGGTGAGGCCTGCCGTCTCGCAAGTTAGGCATGACTGTAAAAAAATTGGCACGACCATTGCTAAAATAGGACATATTGAGCGCCTGAAATTTGCCGGAACGGAAATAAATCAACATTCCGGTAAAACATAGGCACTAGGAGGTGTTCCCTGCAACAACATAGACACATGTCTAAATAGACCTAATTCAACATGGCTTGACTTTCAGTCTGTCGAGGTTTTCCTTAGAAAAACTCCCATGCATCATTGTGTGTATGGTGCGCATTCTCTCACACTTACATGGTGGTGTATGTTGGTGGACACTACCTCACACTAATATTTCGACCGTCGGTGCTCGTCGTTTCCACTTCTTCTCTCGCAGAATATACCAAGGTATATATCACGAGAAGAAGAAGAGGGAGACGACCCCCGCGACAACAGTCGGGATTCCTCCATCAAGAAGAGACATGAAAGTCACACAAGGAGATCTGACAGACCCGAAGTACGTAATTTTTTTACTGAAAATTACTAGACCTATTTTTTTATAAAAAATTATAATGCATGAGGGATTTATAATGAAACTTCTTATCTTAAAACTTCTGAAATTTCTATCTCAATTTATAATGAAACTTCTGAAATTCAATCTCAATTTATAATAAAACTTCTTATCTTAAACGAAGTGCGTCGGAAGTGCGTCGGTCACCGTACATCCTCCATTGTCAGTCATCTGAATTATATAATTAAGTATATCAAAAACCATTACAGAACATCATGAATAGAGAAATGAACAAATTAATAGTGATCAAATGTTATTAATGCAAAAATAAATACATAAAGTTCATACATAGTTCTCATAAAACAACATACAATTATCCGGAGCATCTAAAACATACATTGAAACTAATACAACTATGTAAAACATTTAAATGCATGCAACAACAAATGCGATCAAATGATACCAAGCCTCTTTATCAATGGCATATTTTCTAATCTTTCTAATCTTCAAGCGCATTGCATCCATCTGTATCTTGTGTAGATCGATGACATCGACAACATGCAACTCCAATTTCATCTTCTCGTCTTCAATTCTTTTCAATTTTTCTTTCAAATAATCATTTTCTTTTTCAACTAAATTTAACTTCTCAACAAGAGGGTCGGTTGCAATTTCCGGTTCATAATTGTCATAAACACGAAATGAAACAAAATAGTTATAAAAGATAATATACCACATCTGAATCATAAACCGGACGAGGGCCGGCGGGGACGGATATAAAAACCATGGCACTATATATAACAAACAATCATACAAGTAAGAAAATTATACAAGTAACTATCTAAATAAGATTTTTTTTACAAAAAGGATAAGAACAAGAAGCTCACCAAGGTGGTGCCGGCGACGGGACGGCGCGGGCGATCGACGGCAGTGACGACGAGGACGGGGATGGGAAGGCACTAAGTAAACCACACCTACACATGCAAACTAAGAAGTTAATTTGAGCTCAAATTGCCTATAAATCAAATGAACTCCCACATAATTACTCCCAAACTAAAACCCACAAATCACTATACTTATAGAGCATGAAACTCAATAAACTAGTAATGAGAGATGAAATGATGAAGTTGCTAACCTTTTAGAACGATGGGGTGCCTCCAATCTTCACAAATCTTGGCAAAAATGGATGATGAGCTCAGGGGAAGGAAAACAGAGAGGAGAGAAAGGAGAGCTTGGGCTCGGGCTGGAAGAAGCATCTATATATATATAGGGATTTCTTTAGTCTCGGTTGATGATGCCAACTGGGACTAAAGGTCCATCTCTAGTCACGGTTGGTGTCAGCAACCGGGACTAAAGGGGATCGCATGTGCCCCAGCCCACCGCATCCCTGCCACAACCCTTTAGTCCTGGTTGGTGACACCAACCGGGACTAGAAGTCTCTCACGAACCGGGACTAGATCCTGGCCGTTGGAACTGGGACTAATGCCTACATTAGTCCCGGTTCCAAAGCCGACCGGTTCTAAAGCTCCGGACGGAAGGTCCGTTTTCTACTAGTGCATCTAGCAAACATTTAAGCATCTAGCATTCATCCAACATGTAACATTCATCTAACATCTAGCAAACATCTAACCATCTAGTTAAAAACTACTACGAGAAATACTACATAATAACATCTAGTGTTCATCTAACATATAGGATTCATCCAAGCTCACCGGTGGGGAGGGGGCCGCCGGTGGGGGAAGAAGGGGCACCGTTCGGAGGGGGTGGGGGTGCCAGCGGGGAGGGGAGCTGCCGGTGGGGAGGGGGCCGACGGGGGGAGTAGGGGCGCCGACGGGGAGGGGGCGCTGTTCGGTGGAGGAGGGGCGCCGGGGGGAGGGGCGCCGTACGGTGGAGGAGGGGCGCCAACGGGGAGGGGGGTGCCTGTGGGGAGGTCGGTGGGGAGGTCGGGGTGGAAAATGAGAAAAGACCGACGCGGAAGATACTTAAGTGTCCCGCGGACCTTTACCAAGAGCATGTCGGCGTGACTCACGGTAAAGATTAGCCTGTCGATGCGGCTCTCGATAAAGATCAAACCCTACATCTAGTGTTTGACTTGTGCCGAGTGTTGCTCTCGATAAAGATCAAACCCTAGATCTAGGGTTCACCTTGTGCCGAGAGTTACTCTTGGTAAAAGTCAAGCGCAGCTCTAGGTAAAGGTCGAAAACTACATCTGGGGTTTACATTTTAGTATATTTAAACTTATCCGAAACGCACCCAAACTTTTACAACACCCTATAGGGGCCATGTGATGCCACCGTGCCAGTTCTCGAGAAAATCTGGCATTGTACGATTTTCCAAGGATTTAAATGGTTGCATCAGGCATGCCATCGAGGTACTTTCGCCACCCGGTGGAAGGGCATGCCCTTCCCTCACTACATAAGGCCTACGCATGTCACAAGGACATCACAAAGGATTTTCCACGCAGCTTACGTGCATGATTTCATGTGCCGCCTTGCAGATATGCAATTTTCGACGTTGAAACCCTAGCAGAGCAATAAATGTCTCAAATACTGCCCGCGGTTCTGAAAAATGCGGGGCCTGGCACGTGTCATGCGATGGCCTCCTTTGAGAGCACAATAATTTCGAGGCCAACGGAGCAACAGGACCCGCACTTGCTACACAAATCGGACACGGTCCCTCTCGATATGCAGAGACTAGCTCGGAGATGGTGCGGTTTACAAGCGGCCTCAAGGAAGACTTATTCGAAACGCACCCAAACTTTTACCACACCATATAGGGGCCATGTGAAGCCATCATGCTAGTTCTCGAGAAAATTTGGGGTCGTGCGATTTTCCGAGGATTTAAACGGTTGCAGCAGGCATGCCATCGAGGTACTTTTTGCCACGCGGTGGCAGGGCATGCCCCTCCCTCATCTCCACAAGTCCTATGCATGTCACAAGGACATCAAAAAGGATTTTCCACGCAGTTTCAGGGCATGATTTCATGCGCCGCCTTGCAGATCTGCAATTTCCGACGCTGAAACCCTAGTAGAGCAATAAATTTCTCTAATATTGCACGCAGTTCCGAAAAATGCGGAGGCCTGGCACGTGTCATCCGATGGCCTCCTTTGAGAGCATGAGAAGTTTCGAGGCCAACGGAGCAACATGACCCGCACTTCCTACACAAACCGGACACGTTCACTCTCGATACCCAGTAACTAGCTCGGAGATGGTGCAGTTTACAAGCGGCCTCACGGGAGACCTATTCGAAACGCGCCCAAACTTTTGCTACACCCTATAGGGGCCATGTGATGATACCGTGCCTGCTCTCAAGGGAATTCCGACATCGTACGGTTTTCCGAGGATTTAAACGATTGCATCAGGCATGCCATCGAGGTACTTTCGCCCCACGGTGGCAAGGCCTACCCCTCCCTCGTCTGCACAAGGCCTACGCATGCCGCAAGGACATCACAAATGATTGTCCATGCCACCTCCCGGCATGATTTAAGGTGCCGCCTTGCAGATCCGCAATTATTGGCGATGAAACCCTAGCTGAGCAATAAATGTCTCAAATATTGGACGTGGGTCCGAAATATGCGGGGGGCTGGCATGTGTCATGCGATGGCCTCCTTTGAGATCACGATACGTTTCGAGGTCAATGGAGCAACATGACCCGCACTTCCTACACAAACAAGACACGTTCACTCTCGATACCCACAGACTAGCTCGGAGATGGTGCTGTTTACAAGCGGCCCTAGGGGAGACTTATTCGAAATGCGCCCAAAGTTTTACCACACTCTACATGGGCCATGTGATGACACTGTGCCAGCTCTCGAGGAATTCCGGCATCGTACGGTTTTCCAGGGATTTAAACGATTGCATCGAGCATGCCACCGAGGTACTTTCGCCCAACGGTGGCAGGGCCTACCCCTCCCTCGTCTGCACAAGGCCTACGCATGCCACAAGGACATCACAAAGGATTTTCCATGCCGCTTCCGGGCATGATTTCATGTGCCGCCTAGCAGATCTAGCAATTATCGGCGATGAAACCCTAGCAGAGCAATAAATATCTGAAATATTGCACGAGGGTCCGAAAAATGCGGGGTCCTGGCACGTGTCATTGGATGGCCTCCTCTGAGAGCACGAGAAGTTTCGAGGTCAACGGAGCAACATGGCCCGCACTTCCTACACAAACCAGACACGTTCACTCTCGATACCTAGAGACTAGTTCGGAGATGGTGTGATTTACAAGTGGCCTGCCGCTCCCTCATTTGCAGGCGGGTCCAAAAAATTCCAGGGCAGACACAGAAGTAACAATAAAAAATTGAATTAATAAAAAAAAAATAGGTGGGACTAAAGTTTGCTTAATCTTTGCCGAGTGTGGCTCTCGGCAAAGATGTGCAACCGTGACCGGGCCGTTATTCGCTGGCGGATGTGCCATGTGGCAAAACTTTGCCGTGCGGCAGATGCTTGGCTCTCGGCAAATAGGTATTTTGTCGAGTGTTTCATCTTTGTCGAGAGCTACTCTCGGCAACGTACTGTGTTTGCCGAGGTGCACCTGTTGTCGAGAGATACTCTCGGCGTCTGTTACTTTGCCAAGTGTCCGTGTTTTGGCTCTCGGCGAAGAGCCTGGCACCCGGCGTATAAGCAAATTCCAGTAGTGGATGCCTCCTCCTCGCCCTTCCTGTGTTGTTGTGGCTGTAGAGAGATGGAGACGGAGGCAAGGTCAAAGAGGGCACACACACGGGCATACTCGGTGGAGACCATGGACGGCGGATTGAGATCAAACTCACGACGGCAAAACAATTGGAGCCAACCGGCGGGTTAAAATAGTATGCTGAAGATTGGATACGTGGAGGAGTATAAAGAAAAGATGTGTCCGATCATAACATCTACTATGATATAGTTCCATTGCATTATATTGTGTTACAAGGGAGCGCCGTGGAGAATAAGCAACAGCAGGTGCATATTTATATGTATCTATTTAACCTTCATACACTGATACTCAGAAACGCTGCCTCTCCTGTACAGGGTGAAAAAGGTACCAGAGTATCCCCAAAACTACAAGAGTAAACATATATTTTCATGTGGGCAATATACTTTGAGGTGTATGGCACTATACATGAATGTCAATAAACACGTTTTTTTTTTTTTTTTGCAAAACCTACACTAACAAAAGGGCTCCTTGTGTGCTTCCTTGCATGCAATGATACCTTGAAACAAATCCCTCGACGGTTAAAGGGTACATGGTGGTCATAGTGGCCATCTTCTCTCCATCAAGAAAAGTAAGATATTCGATACATCAGCACTTTGACGACAATACATGAAGACCATCCAACATATTTGCAAAAATATGAAAGATACTATGGAAACTATATATAGTTTCAAAGCAAATAGCATGAGACGAGACCAATTATAGGGCTACCAAATGGTTGCATCTCTCATACGGAAAACATCCAGTGGGATATTCTAGGGAATAGGTTCCACGTTAAGCATGAGATGAGAAAGAGAGCACAACTTGCATCCTCTCCACAGATAATATTCTTGTTGCGCCAACGAGCATTTCTTGCTTGGAAGAAACAAAGCCGACATGATTTTAATCATGCCCCATAACCACTCCGGCACGCCCACCTTGTATCTAGGGCGTACGCCAAACCAGTTCACCATAACTGGGATAAATAAAGCAATGAACCGAAGGATACACCAAACATATATTGCTGATATTCGTGACGTAACCTCCAATATCAGTTTGTTTAATGTCACACGCCAGCTTGATGGTCATTCTTTTAAGCATTGGCGCCCATCTGAATATCATTGTGATGAAATCAATCTCACTACTGTCCCCTCTGAAGTTGTCGATTTTTACCTCTACAAGAAGAGTTAAGGAGATACTTTGGCTCCTCCAGTTATTGGGCTCATGACAATCACAATTTCCGTGACATTGTGATGTTTGTGACGTCTAGAACATAAAAAAGATTGTTAAAATGTATTTTGAACAAGTAGCATGCGTAAGATATATAAGCAGCATGGAGAAATACCCGGTACGGTTCTGGTAGGATAACCTTAAGCCCCTGTATGGCGGTTTGAATATGATGCATACCAAGGAGACGGAACATCAATGGTCCAAAAGCATGCCCCTGTGTATTGAGATTTAGCTCCAACGTAGAAAAGTTGGCAATCGAGAGTTTGTTCATCTCATGCTCAAAGTTCAGCACCAGCACTTCCTCACCATACCAATCATGAGAATGATTCTGCAAAACATTATAGTTATTATTAGGCATCACTTGTGGAATGAACTGATGCAACAGATCTTGTAGAATGATTGATAAAGAGGATAGACAAGAGACGTACAAGGGCAAATATGTCCAAGATCAGGACATGAATACGAGGGAGGAGCTGCGAAGCGTGCGCCTTGTTGGTCGTTATCTTTGTATGTGTAGCTCTGTCTCGTCATTAACCTCAGCCTATCGAGCAACCAAGTATCAAAATCAAACACAAGATGCAGCTTTGTATACGAGCGCTCCAACAAGAACTCCTCCACCATTGGCGCAGAGACGGACAAGTTTAGGTCCGTGTCGGCCAGGGGCGGAGCCACTGGGGGGGCGAGCGGGGCCAGACCCCCCCTATCGATCGGCCACCCCCAACATAATCGAGCGGGGACTAGCAGTAGTATTACGTAGAGTTTCAGAAAGAACGTAGCACTAAGTTACCACTTGTAATGGGCTATTAATAACACAAATAATAAGTGGACAAGGACCTAATGGGCTGATTGGCCAAGCTCAAGAAGTCAACCCACGACACGCTACGACTAGCCAGAACACGAAGATTCAGAGGATGGCTACGATCGATCGATCCACACAGATGTATAGCTGACTCCTTTTCCTTTCGGCGAGCGGCGGCGGCCTAGGGCATAGGCACTAGCGGCTGCTAGGAGGCTTCGTCCAGCGATCGGCAGCCGCACCAGCCGCCGTTAGGAGACTTCGTGGACGCTGCGCGCCTTTGTCCATGGCCCCTCGGTCCTCACAATCAGGCATCCCATTGTGGCTCACGTGAATCACACATATAAACCAAAGGTAATCACTAGCAGTGCTAGATCTTTACAAACTACTGACTATTATTTCTTGTTACATCAATTACAGATTGCATTCTACTCAGTAGTTTTGCTAGATATAGATCAAACTATCTGTTAGGAACTTTTGGTCTATGATGTATATGTATACTAACATAGAATCGCATAAGAAAAAATCTAAAAGACTGGTTAGAAGTCTGTTTCATATTTTGAAGATTTTTATGCCTAAGAATTAAGAGAAAATAATGAAGCATCACTCTAATATCAAAATTTTAATCTGATTTGAGGAGATGTTCCGCTCGATTTGAATTCAAATCTCGCTCGAAATATTGTGGCACAAGTAAAAATTCTGAATAACCTAAAACTGAAACCAAACCATATGGTATATTCACGTGATATCATATATCTTTGTTATGTGTTATTGTCATCTTAGCCCCCCCCCCCCCCCCCCCCCCCCCCCCCCTCTATGGTCTCCTGGCTCCGCCCCTGGTGTCGGCCTCGACCTCCAGCACCAGTTGCTTAAGCAGGGGAGTCACAATGTCAATGCTCTGGCATTCCGTGTTTCTAGCATAAAGGTAAAGCTCCTCCAGCGACGTCGAGTAGATTGTGATGTTGTGTGCATGTCTATCTGTGTCCGCCTTGAGAACGTGCAAGCGGGGACATCGGGTGACTAATGTGGCAAGGTCCGCGATGGTGAAAACCCGGAGAGACAGCCTCTCGAGCGCGGAGAACTCGCCAGCCGGAGGCGCGGGCAGCGGCTGATCATGGTGCCAAGGTCGACAATGTCGCCGGATAGAGACAGCCTCTCGCGGCGGCTTGAGGCGGAGATGGCACGTGTCGAGCTCGATCGACGTGGCCCGGAGGAAGCACGGCATGGCGATCTTGACGGGACGATCCGGTTTTACAGTGGAAGGCTGCGGGAGGACGAAGACGAGCTCCGCAGGCAAGAGGCGCGCGGCGGCGCGCAGCAGCGACTTGGCGCGGATGTCATCGGCCTTGCTCCACGCCGTCGACGGAAAACACGGGAAGCGGATATCGAGAAGAGAAACGGCTGCGGGGAGAGCGATGCTGGCGATCGTCGCTTCGATCTTGCCGGTCGGGACGTCGCGGAAGGTGAGGTCGGGGAGGCGGGCCCAGAGGCCACGCCACCGGCGCGAGAGGACGGCGGGTGCACGCGGCGGCGCGGGCGCAGCGCATGCGCACGAGGATCTGGATGAGCATGTCTTCGGGGAGGGCGCTGATGCGGTCATCTCCGCACAGGGAGAGCTCCGTGCGGCGGCGGCGGCGGCGACGCCTGAGGCGATGGCTCGGTGGTCGCACGTCCATCACGTACGCGACGACAACTCGTAGGCGTCGGCAACTTGCGAGACAGTAGCGTCGCTCGCCTCAACCTAAGGGTAGGCTGTAGTGGGCTGGCCCAGTAGTGATTTCTTTTAGTATTCTTTGCGTACTATAAAAAGTTCAGGAAATTTTAAATTTTATTCTCGCCGTTTTAGAAAAAAATTAGTATCCCTAAAAAAATGTTTCTATATATTAAAAAAAATCTTTGTATGAATAACATTTTTCCTGATGTTTTTTACAAATGTTCATAACATATAAAATATGTTCATTACATTGTAAAAATGTACATAATACTACAAAAATGTTTGCATCTTTCGAAAAGTTCGAGGGTATGTTTAAAAAAAGGTTAACCATGTATTTAAATAATGTGTTGATGTGCATTTGGGAAATGTACATCGTATATTTGGATAAAAATGTTCAACATGTATTTAAATTTTTTGGACGACGACGTTGAAAGTTCGGACTACCAGCCGCAACAAAGCTGGAATCACCACACTGCAAGGCCATGTCGATGCTGCTGCAAGTAGGGGCGACGACGGCACAACAAAGCCAGAATCGTGATGCTACAAGGTGAAAGGGTGACATCGACTCGCTACAAGCAAGGATGTGCAACACTACAAGGTGGGGTCACCACTACCGCAAAACCAGAATTACAATGCTGCGAGGCCATAATCGTGAGGCTGCAATTTGAGATGGAGTCGAAATCGTGACACTACAAGGCCAGGCAGACAATCTGCAAGCTTGGACGACAACACCACAACAATACCGAAATGGTGACATTGCAAGGCCATGCCGATCATGCCGCAAGCTAAGACGCACAACGTTGCAAAGCCGAACTAGCAGCACTGCAGCGCCAGTCCGAAGATGATGTAAACGAGGATGGGCGCAATGCTGAAATGCAGGGGTTGTCGCTGCTGCAAAGCCACAATGCTGCAAGGCCGGGCTCGCATGCTTCAAGCTGGGATACTTGATGTTGCAAAGCTGGAATCGCGACGCCTATAGCTGGGATGATAATGTTGCAATGCCGCCCTCCGCCGTTGTAAGCCTTATGACGCCGCTGCAACAAGGGTATTTGTCGACGATCGTAGCTCACTTTGGAGCAGCACCGACACTACTTTTAGCCAAAAGAATGAGAATATTTTGGAATTATATTGTATGTACACGTTATAAAACAAGAATATTTTCATTTTGTTAAAGTGTTGCAATAGAGCGAACTGATCTTATCTTAGATGGTTAGGTTTTTTTTTTTGATTGAACCAGCCCATTATGGTTCAAATCCACCTCAAATTAAAATTCAAGACGTACAAAAGGATACATACAAATTTATAAAAACATTAAAGAGAAGCGATGAAACAAATCCAGTTCCAGATATATGCTCCACCGGTACAACAAAAAGAGTTGTACGACAGTTGGATCTTATAGATCTTACGGCAGATGGCTGCAAGTAGTAACTTGTTGGAAGGACCGGTCCATCTTTTTTTTTTTTGAACACAGTACAGACGCAAGCGTTCATATACACGCGCATACAATCACCCCTATGAACGTACACACGCACACCCTACCCCTATGAGCACCTCCGAGAGACTGAGCCGGCATATCATCTTGAAATTTACGAAGTCACCGTAGGCACCTCGTCGTCGACGGGAACGTCTCCTCCCACTGAATGCGCATCGCCGGAAATCCTGAAATAAATCCAGGAATAAATGCGAGCACCAGGATTTGAACCCTGATGGGCTGGGGATATCACAGTCCCTCTAACCATCCAACCAGAGGTTGGTTCGCGACCGGTCCATCTTCTAGCTTCAAGCTTCAAGATCTCTTGCCAACTCCATGGCCTCTCCCTCATCAAGTCATCCTCTTTGAAGCCTCTCCTTCATCAGTAAAAGGGGTCCTCTAAGGGGAGGGGGAATCTCCGGCCGTAGCGTCGGGCGCGGCGGACCTTGGGCTCCGGGGCGGCGGCTTCGGTCTTCGTGGCGACGGCGGCTACTGCGGCCGCTTGGGTGGCGTGGTGGCCGGACCTGGGCGCGGTGCTGCTGCTGCCGCACTGGGTGCTCACGGTGGAGGAAGCTCGGCCCTCTTGCTGCGCGGCGTGCCCCAACGGTTCTTCGACGTGACGACTCTGGCGCTGTCGCGGCCTTCGCGTCGCCCGACGGTTGTTCTCCAGCTGGCCTAGGCGGGGTGGCAGCCCCCTGGCCCTGCCTGTGCAAGCTCGCCCCCCGTGGGATCTCGTCGATGGAGTTGCCGACTTGGCGGATCTGGCCGGCTGTGGCCGGTTCTGGTTGTCTACGATCGCGGGGCCTCTGCCACGACGAGGAGCTCTGGTCTCTGGCGTGGGGTGCTCGTGCTATGATGGAGGGTGCCAGATGTTGGATCTGGCTTGTCTGTTTTGGCAGATGGACGACGAGGGAGGAGGTGGCTCTGGCGCGACGGTGGCGTGTTCGCTGCGTCGGAGGTGTGCGGGCCAGTGGATTGCTCTGCGTGGGAGTGTTTGTCGTGCTGCTCCAGGCGAAAGCCTAGACGACCTTGTCAGCCGACGGCGGCGGCTCCCGTGGGCGTCGTTTTCCTCCTTGGAGGCGTCGTCGTGGAGTTTTAGCGCTTCCGCCACTCTTGGGTCAAGATCTACGGGCGAAAGTCATGATCCTGTGTTGGATCGGGCGGCGGCGTCTGTAGGAGATATGCCCTAGAGGCAATAATAAATGTTATTATTTATCCTCATGTTCCTAATTAAGTTTATATTCCATGCTATAACTGCTATGGTTCTCGAGTCTACAATAACCACGAGGCTCGGAGGAAAACTCATATGCACGTGTGGAATAATAAACGGTAAAATGTATTCCTAGTCTGGCCTCTAAGACTAGCTCAAGTGTTGCATGATGGTTCTGTTTTCCTGATCATGGGCATGTCTATGCCAGCAACTTTGAGGGCACAATGTTAGCAGAACATTTGTGTTGAATCGACCTGAATTGATGTTATGCTATGAGATTCATTCGTCACAAGTTAATGGTTAATAACACAGAGATAGTTAATGTTTGCATAATTCCTTAGACCATGAGAGTATCGAGTTTCTTCGTGCTTGCTTCGTGAACTTTGGGGTTTGTTAAACGTCATCCGTTACTGGGTGGCTATTACGGCGGCTTACGGGTTCACGGAAAAGTATGGCAAGTAACAAGATGGTTCAAGATTGGGATTTGCTCCTCCGACGATGGAGAGATATCTCTAGGCCCTCTCGGTATTACGGTATCCATCATCGTCTGGCCAGACACAGGGTGATTTGATCACAGGGATGCCGGAACACGGTAACGAGAAAAGAGAACAATATCGGTAACGAGGTAACTGGCATAGTGGACAAGTTGTTGATCCACGGGGATGCCAACATGTCTCACCTCGGGTATTTGTAACATATCGCGAAGCAACAGGAATAGCACTCAGCAACTGGAGGTTCACTCGAATATTCATTCGTGTGGGTATAGGGGTCAATATGGGTGTCCACGGCTCCGATGTTGATCATTGATCGGAAGGGATTCCGGGTCATGTCTATACTTCACCGAACCTATAGGGTCACACGCTTAAGGGTCATCTATCTGTTGAATACTAGACAGGGAGTCTCAGAGAAATTCACCGAAAAAGTTTCAGAGACAACGGAAGAGTTCTGGAAAGAGAACACCGGAAGAGTTTCAGTAAAACCGAAAAGTTGTTTCGGAGTGTACCATTAAGTCAAATTGGTTTCGCCACATGCCTGGAAATTATTGGAGGGTACCAGAATTGTTCCGGTAACTTCTGAGATTTTTCAGAGACAAAAACCAGAAATGTTCCGGACTGCCGGAACCGCTTTAGTTGCTTTTCACAGATGAAAATCACTAAACCGAAAAGTTGTTTCAGAGTACACCATTAAGTCAAATTGGTTTCGGCACACGCCTGATAATTCTTGGAGGGTGCCAGAATCATTCTGGAAACTTCTGGGAATTTTCCGGAAGAAAAACCGGAAATGTTCCGGAGCTGCCGGAACCGCTTTGTTTGCTTTTCGCAGATGAAAATCACTAATCCGGAATTGTTTCGCAACGCGTCGAAAATTATTTTAGTGGGTACTGGAAATGTTCTAAGCCTACATAAATATTTTCGGTTCGAACAGACGCTGAAAAATGTCGTCGTGAATAGTGAAATCAGCTTTATGGTTACTTTTTGGAAAGCTACCTTTTTGGGCTTTTGCTCCAAAATATCTTGGAGATGACATGGATGGATGTGGCTGAAATTTCAGCCCCTACACCCCTCCTTCTCCTATAAATAGAGGTGGAGGGGGCTGCCCAAAACTCACTCATTCTCACATACAAGTGCCATGCATGATCTGGCTTTCCCTCTCCCTCCCAGCGAAATAGTTTCGTAGAGCCAAAAGGCTGTCTGGGTTCCGGTGGGAACTAGTTCTGGACGGCGAAGCCCTGCCGGATAGATGACACCGTATGTGTGCAACTCTGTAGAGAGATCGTAGTTTCGGTCTTAGTTCGAGAGTGCCTCCCGAAGGGCTGTCCGTGTGACCGTCCGAGTTTCGGAGGTCCTCCCGAAGGGTTGTCCACGACACTGTCCGGGGGACTGTCCGACCGCCTCCCGGAGGGCTGTCCGAGGGGCAGATGAGGGTATACATCCTTGCGGTTGGGAGGTTGTAAATCCTAGCTACGGGGATCTGCACCGCCGATCGTCATCGACTCTACTTCCGCTGCGCTACGAGTCGGTAACGAAAAGATCAAACCTTGTATGCAGTCTCCATAGTGGTCCTGGGCTGGTGCGTAGGTCGGAAATTTTTTGTTTTCTACTGCGTTCCCCTACAGCGTCGTCTTCAACGTCGTTTTCCTCTTGGGGGCGCCGTCTTGGAGATCTTGCCCCCTTTTGTGCTCCCTGCAGGCTGGACGTGAGCGGCATCACGGTTGGCCGGTGCGCAACTGGTGATGCGAGTGGTTGGCGTTGCGATTGGTGTGGCGACGATGATGATGACGTGTGAAGCTAGGTCGCGGCTTGTCCTTCTGATGTCGATGGTCCGGTGCTTCGATGGGTGTGCGTATGCTGGCTTCTGGCTGTGACAGAGAAGTCTGCGCTGCGTGCGATGCCTCTGCGGCAACGATGGCTCCATGAGGGCGATTTTCAACGGGCGGTGCTCTCCGGATGTTGCGCTGGACTAGGTCGGTACGAGGCTTGCAACTTTCTCCTGTGTAGCATTTCAGCAAAATCGAAGCTGCCATGTCCTCGACGCTTTGGTCGACTGTTTGGCTTATGTTTGTGGCCAGGTCGTCTGTGTGTACAGTGCCCGTGGGGGGTTGTATTTGTGTTTTCGCCCGGTTTTTCTCTAATTAACCGGGAAAATCTCTTCTCATTAATCAATGAAAATGGCAAATTTTTTGCCTCGTTTCAAAAAAAAAAAAGCGGGTCCAAAGAAGCCAAAGACATTTGCTTCATCGTCTCCATCATCATGATATAGAGACAGGTTTTTTTTTCGGGCGAGATTTTCGAAAACCGGAAATTACGGTGGCCCCCAAAAAATATTGATACCGGCCGAAATTTTTGAATTCAAACGTTCCAAGCAAGGTTAAATAGCGTCAGCTATGTCAGTAGTTGCAAATTCTGAAGCTTTGCCTGGTGGATGGGATGTCGCTCTATGTCCCGCGCGATGCAGGATCGGATCCTATCGGTCTTACGGCTACTTGATCGACATCTCTTTCCTCCTCCACAAGAAAAGCTCTTCTCCTCCCGTCGGCGCCGCCGCCGGTCCGCCCCATCTCCGATGGCCTCTAGGCCATGGAGGTGCGGAGGATCTCGGCCCCCCGCCGGCGGGAGGGACCCCGTTCTCGTTCTTGTTAGATTCAGCGTGTTGGTTGGGGCTGTGTGGCGGCGGCGATATCCCATAGTAGGAATAATGTCTCCCACGTTCTATCCCCGTCCCGATGGTGTGTCTAGCATCATCGGAGGGCGTGTGGAGGTTTGTCTCCGTCGGATCTCGCGGGATTCGGTCGGTGCTGGTCTTCGGTGGATCTGTTTGGATCCGGTCTTCGTTCGCCTTTGTTTGGGTGTTTACAGGTTTGATTCTTCTGATCTACGACTTTCTTCATCGGCGATGGTTGCTACTCTGGTGCGCTGGTCCTATGGGGCCTTAGCACGACGACTTCCCGACTGTCTACTACAACAAGGTTTGCCCGGCTCCGGTGAGGGAGGGGTGATGACGGCGGCACGCCTTCGGCTCGCTCCAGTGCTTGTAGTCGTCGCTAGGTGGTCCACGGACATGGTTGTAATTTTTATTACCTCTGTTGTTCTTTGTACTGCCATGATTGAAGATGAATAGATTGGAAGTTTCTCGCAAAAAAAAAAAAAAAAAAAAAAAGGATCCTATCGGTCTCATTTATTTATTTTGCTGCTCTCGACATTCTCTGCGACAAAAAATATACCTTGGGTGCTGCTGTCAAGTATATTGAACTCGAGCCCTTCTGGTTCAAGCGGTACGTGCTGACCAATAGGCCCAGGCTTTCCTTGGGTTGTTCTCTGGTTAAACTTGTTATATTTTGACGTTAAATATTTTTAAATTCAAAATTTGTTTGAATTTTTCGGACGAAAAAATACCGAAATTTCCGAGAATTTTCGGAAACCGGCCCTTCCGGTCTGACCTGAAAGAAAAACGGGATCGAGAAAAAAAAACTTGTATAGAGATCATGCCCCACGGCATGGATATACCGGCCAAAGTCACAAGAAACAAGACTGGGGATACCAGGGCTGCCAAAATAGTCCACAAGACATATGGAGGCCTGTATGGTGGGTCCCACAGCCAAACGTTTTTTATTACATGTCATTTTATTAAATTTTATATATACTCGCAGTATTTGCTGTTTTCTCAGAAATTGCCGTATCCCCGTACGTACCTGTGTCGCCAAGCCATATGTCAGAGTTTCTCTGCTCTAGTGAACCCTTGTAGCAGAGACACAGCCTCCAGAAGGGTCCTGAATTCACTGTCTGCCATAGACTTGAATCAACATTTCGAACATCGCCTGCCTCTCAACAGATTCCATGTAGCGGTCTTCAAGGGACGGCGTCAGTTGCCTGTGAATTTCGTACACCCTTTGCAGACTCTGTTGTTCTTGGGGTGTCCATGGTTGCTGAATTGGAGGAGGTCCCACTTGGTACCAAGGCTGCTCCTGATTTGTTGGCTGGACCATGTCTTCCTGATGATGAAAGGAAGTGCCATAACAGTCGAATGGATATTCCATTCCGGCAGCTCCAAAGGGGCAAGGATCAAATGCTATTGGCAAGTGAAGTGGAGGAAAATGTGGCTGAGGCCATGCTGGATGCAGATCAAATGGCCGCTTCATGATCATGTCAGTTGCCGATATGCCAGGATAGAATTTGCTGTCACCAAGGCATGATGAGATCGAACCAACCCTGTTTCCATGCGCTTGCTTCAGCTTTTCTACGTCTCCGACGCAGAACATAAAAGTGCAGCAAGGACCTAGTGGAAAAGATTCATCGCACGTTACACCAGCTCCTTTCTTTTGGTTATAACCGGGGTAGTCTTCCTTGGAAAAACCGACTTTCCAAACCATGATAAGGCAAGACTCGTAGGCGAGTTGCTCGATATCCCATGCATCGTAAGGCAATCCTGTCTTGTGGCTAAGGTGGATTTCACCATAGGGCCGAAGCAGTTGCCGTGCATTTGCCAAAAACCCACGCACCAGCTGCTTATGCGCCCTACATGTCAGAATGAACAACAAGTTAATGACTAAGAAACCCAAGGTCCTAAAAGCCTGTTAAAGCATTGAATTTTGAGAATGTTGTTTGGTTAACTCAACTCAATAAGAAAAAATCAGTTAACTACCATTGGCACACAAACATTTAACTTCTGATGGCCAATCTTACTTCATATGCATAAAAAACTTTTGCTTACAGGTCACAAAACAATTTCATGTTATATAGTTCAAATGCCTTTGTTTAGTGGGTAGCACATGAATAGAAGGAACTAGCAAAAAGTATTAAGTTATGCATAAAGAGATTTAAAACAAGGTTCAAGAATTCAACAGAAATGTTCTTCGTTTATTATGCTTGGATTGAAGGTTGCATGGGGTCTTTTCTGTCTATATGACAAGATAAAATGTCATCTTCACTAGATACAATCTGTGTAACACTGTGACTTATTTAAAATGCTATTTATTCTTATCATACGGATATAGATTGAGTGCATTTCAACCAATGAGACTACACAATGTGGCTGATCACATACTTAAGTTTAGTAGTGATAGACAGTCATTAGCCTATACCCAAAATAAATAAAAAGAACTTCCAAGAGATTCTATGCAATGTTGCATGCACCTGCGCACAAATTTTCTAATTAAGTAAAACCACCTAAGATGATGATGACGCATACACAGATTCAGGCCTACAGATAAAAAAAATCAAACTTAAACCACAGGAAGACCAATTATCATGCAATCAGTCCACATGAAAAATGAGAATGATTTTCTAATCCATGAATTAACCAACCATTAGTACACATACTTGATGACACGCAGCCAACTCTCTCTTCCATTGAACCCAGCATGAGGAAAATTAAAGACAATGCGATCGAATCGTCTCATCTCTAGATACAAGTGAAGCTTCATCTTTTTTGCATCAACGCCATGCAAAACTGTGGCCCCCAATCTTTTCAGCTCTCTTACATTAGATTCAGCTTTGCCATACTTGATCGTTAGAGCCTCTGTACAAGAGGATTCCAAAAAAGAACGTAGAGAAAACAGATAAGTTCATTTAGAAATGGTCACAAAAATCACAAGAACAACATTATCCCTATGTGCTTCAGAATTAGGAGTGAAACAAATAAGAAATAAGAAGAGCAAAAACTATATAAATACAATAACTTCACAAAAGAATGTAACAAAAAGTGGTTGTGACTTGGAATGAAATCACGATCTTTTTGTGAGATAGCCTGATGCCCTGATATGTTTTCACTGTCTGGATGTTCTCACTCGTTCATTTCAGTTTTTTGCTCCAAGGGCACTTTCTCATAGTGGTTGAGCCTCCCTTGACACGAAGAGGTTGTAAAAAAACTAATGGTGTGTTTGTGATTTTGGCTGCAAGATGCATAACTATGTCAAACAAAAATGACCATAAACAGCTCTCATCAGCAAAAAAGGGGAATCTCAGTGTAAAAAGATAAAACAGAGTAGCCAACAAGGCTCAAGATAACATGCACTGAAGTTGTTCAGTTCCCAACAATGCAAAATGAAGAAAAGAACTAGAAATGGCAAAAGTGATTCTCAATGGACCACTTGTATCACAGCTCAGCCATTCCCGGGCTGGCAGTAGTTACTCCTGGTAGCTCTCTAAGATTTTAGACCGGCCCCACAAATCAACGAGTTTTTCCAGGGTCTTTTGTCCTCACTCGTGCACACTCTTGTTTCTATGGAGATGAGCTTCAGGAAAAGAAGATGCATTTTGTTAGTATGGGTAGTCTATCAGCCCCTTTAAATCTTGGGCCAGGATGTCACACGAGTACACGTGTTCCTTTCATAACACAGTTTCTAGCAGTGAGAGACAGTATGACAGCAAATTTCTGGCAGTAAGAACAGTACGACACACAAACTTATTTCTTCATGAATCATAATTAGATTCAGTGAGATAAGGCAAAGTTCTTAACAAAATCAATATGTTCCAACGTATAATATGTATTAAATTACTAACAATCTTGTCAGCTCAGATAAAATTACTACCACCTCATTTTAAAGTATATTGCATTGTTCCTTTATGATAGAATGTGAATCCAATTTAAGGTAGCCTTGATGCTAACCGAGAAAAGTGCACCAAAATCCTTCTTAAACCAGAAGAAGATACTGAGTTCTCTACGAATTCTCAAATTAACACATGATATTTTAGTATGTACCCAACGCTACAATGGTTCCAGCATGTCCAAAAAAATGCAGTATCGTCATCCAAATTAGTACTACTAGTATGAACACAAAGCGCACATTTGGTCATATAACAAGCAGCAAGGAAAAAGGGAAAGGATATCGAACCGTAAGAGTCCAGGGATGTTGCGACGAGGTTCCCGCCTGAGCCGAACGTGGTGGCGAGCGCTAGTGAGAAGGAGAAGTCCCCATCTCCTACGATGAGTATGCTCTGCGCCGTGGAGTAGTGCTTCAGCCATTTGATCCTCTCCTTATCCTTCTCCTCCTTACCATTCCCATTCACGGTGATCGCCTCCACCCCCTTCACCACCGGCGCATCGACCTTCTGGGCAACGACGGAGAACACCAGATCCCCTTGCACCGAGACATCTTCCTTCTCATCGGTGGCGATAACCGGAGCCCCATGGAGAGCGTCCATCCGGCACACCACAATCCCATCCTCCAATGATCCCTTCTCCCCGCCCCCGGCTACCGCGACCTCCGGAACCCCTAGCACCAACGGCTTGACCACCTCGTTGATAGCGATCACGGCAACCCCTTCAGCATCCTTCACTCCTGCCACTTCCAGTGGTGCCTTCGCCGGGCGCCGTGGCTGCCACATTTTTCCCACCGCAACCTCTTCGGTGTCATTCCCTCCCAACGCTTCCTGTTGTGTCATGGCGATAACCGAAGCCCCAGCGAGAGCGTCCACCTGGCACACCATAATCCCTTCCTCCAGTGGCCCCTTCTCACCACCCCCGGCCGCCATGATCACCGGAGCCCCTAGGACTGATGCCTCGACCTTCCTGTCGACAGTGAACACCGCAAACCCTTCGACGTCCTTCACTCCCAAAGCTTCAAGTGGTGCCATCGCCGGTTGTCGTGGCCACCACATTTTCCCCACCGCAACCCCTTCGGCGTCCTTCACTCCGACTGCTTCCTGTCGTGTCATAACCGGAGCCCCATCGGGAGTGTCCATCTGGCACACCGCAATCCCTTCTTCCAGTGGCCCCTTCTCACCACCCCTGGCCGCCGCGACCACCGGATCCCTTATTAGCGATGCCTCGACCTTCCTTTCGATGGTGATCCCCGCAACTCCTTGGGTGTTTTTCACTCCCACCGCTTCCAGTGGCACGTTCGCCGGTCGCTGTGGCTGCCACATTTTCCCCATCGCAACAGTTTCGGCGTCTTTCACTCCCACCGCTTTCAGTGGCGCCTTCGCCGGTCGCCGTGGCCGCCACATTTTCCGCACGACAACCCCTTGGGCGTCCTTCACTCCCACCGCTTCCAGTGGCACCTTCGCCGGTCGCCGTGGCTGCCACATTTTCCCCACCGCAACCCCTTCGGCCTCCTTCACTCCAACCGCTTCGTGTTCCTGTCGTGTCGTGGAGATAACCGGAGCCCCATCGAGAGAGTCCATCAGGCACACTGTAGTCCCATCCTTAAGTGGCCCCTTCTCCCCGCCCCTGGCCACCGCGACCACCGGAGCTCCAAGCACCGACGCCTCGACCTCCCCGTCGACGGCGATCACGGCAACCCCTTTGGCGTCTTTCACTCCCACCGCTTTCAGGGGCGCCTTCGCTGGTCGTCGTGGCCGACACATTTTCCGCACGACAACCCCTTGGGTGTCCTTCACTCCCACCACTTCCTGTTCCTGTCGTGTCGTGGTGATAACCGGAGCCCCATCGAGAGAGTCCATCAGGCACACCGCAATCCCATCCTCTAGTGGACCCTTCTCCCCGCCCCTGGCTGTCGCTACCACTTGAGCTCCAAGCACTGACGCCTCGACCTCCCCGTCGATGGTGATCACGGCAACCCCTTTGGCGTCTTTCACTCCCACCGCTTTCAGGGGCGCCTTCGCCGGTCGTCGTGGCCGACACATTTTCCGCACGACAACCCCTTCGGTGTCCTTCACTCCAACCGCTTCCTGTTCCTGTCGTGTCGTGGCGATAACCGGAGCCCCATCGAGAGAGTCCATCAGGCACACTGCAGTCCCATCCTCAAGTGGCCCCTTCTCCCCGCCCCTGGCCACCGCGACCACCGGAGCTCCAAGCACTGACGCCTTGACCTCCCCGTCGGCGGCGATCACGGCAACCCCTTTGGCGTCTTTCACTCCCACCGCTTTCAGGGGCGCCTTCGCTGGTCGTCGTGGCCGACGCATTTTCCGCACGACAACCCCTTGGGTGTCCTTCACTCCCACTGCTTCCTGTTCCTGTCGTGTCGTGGCGATAACCGGAGCCCCATCGAGAGAGTCCATCAGGCACACTGCAGTCCCATCCTCAAGTGGCCCCTTCTCCCCGCCCTTGGCCACCGCGACCACCGGAGCTCCAAGCACTGACGCCTCGACCTCCCCGTCGACGGCGATCACGGCAACCCCTTTGGCGTCTTTCACTCCCACCGCTTTTAGGGGCGCCTTCGCCGGTCGTCGTGGCCGCCACATCTTCCGCCCGACAACCCCTTGGGTGTCCTTCACTCCCACCGCTTCCTGTTCCTGTCGTGTCGTGGCGATAACCGGAGCCCCATCCAGAGCGTCCATCCGGCACACCGCAATCCCATCCTCCAATGGACCCTTCTCCCCGCCCCTGGCTGCCGCTACCACCGGTGCTCCTAGCACCGACGCCTCGACCTCCCCGTCGACGGCGACCCCTTTGGCTCCCACCGCTTTTAGTGGCGCCTTGGCAGGTCGCCGTGGCCGCCACATCTTCCCCACAGCAACCCCTTGGGCGTCCTTGACTCCCACCGCTTCCAGTGGCTCCTTGGGCGGCCGCCATATTTTCGCCATACCCCGCCGAGAGCGACGCGACCGCTATGTGCTCGTGTGAGGCGCGAGAGCTCGAATGCACTGTAGCAAAATTAGCTGCCGTCAAAAGGAGGTTGGATTAGTGGAAGTAAGCCACGGGCACTAAGCCCAAGAGTTACAGGAGGGAGTCCTGAAGCACGGCAAGGGAGATCGTACCTGCCGGGTCGTGGAGGAGCTCGGACGCCGGCGCTGCAGTACTGTAGGTGGAGGAGGAGAGGGGAGTAATGATTGATGGAGTGGAGTGGAGATAGCCAGACGGGAGGGAGGCCAGCCAGCAAAATTAGATCCAGACAGGAGGGAGGCCTGATGATGAGATGGAAGCACAAGCACGGCAAGGGAGATCTCGCCGGCGGCCGGCGTTGGTAGCTGTAGCAGCAGTGTGGCTGGAGGCAGGAGTGGGAGGGAAGGGGTCAAGGGGAGTAATGATTGAGCAGCGAGAGGTGTCAGTGGAGTGGAGTTGTCAGATGGGGACTGTGAGGTGAGGTGTCTGGAATGGATCCTTCTTCGTTAAGGAAGGAGCCTAGCTTGCCTTTATCGAGATGCGCGTTACCCTACCTGACCGTGATATGTCGACTAATTTGCGCGTTTCGGAAAGTATTTCTTCTTCTTCTTCTTTAATTTATCTTTTCGAAAGACCTCCACTAACTGTGCTTTCATCATACAAAGAAGCATGCTTTTAGACTCGCGTATATGTATATGACATCCGTTCTTTGACGTGTATACTAGAAAACATGTCCGTGCGTTGTAACGGGACCATGAACGCATGTCACAATATTCTATCAACTAAGATGAAATCAAAAGATAAAATGAGCAAAGCTAGAGGATTAACATATATCTCCGCGATGAGATGAGATTAATTGTGCAAAGCAAAAAAAGAAAAAAGAAAAAAGAGGAGAGCGAGGTATCAACAGACTTAGCTTGATGCCACGTCAATTCACATGTTCCAAGTTTCATCCTCAGACGTACCAATCTTGAAAATATTTTGTTGTTGAATAAATATGAAGAACCCAAGGAATCAAACATATAAAATAATTCTAAGCAAATAAGAATCTACAATTGACACATAATCGTGATGCTAATAGCAGAATGACCGTTTTTTTAAACAAATTTTAGAACCAAAAATATTAAATGGGAAACTTCTGGCTTCTGAGATAATGGAACTGGGTCTTCTCATACTGCTCAAGTACAATCCTTACCTTCTCATTTAGGACCTGAAATTAAGCTGAAAAGAAGCAAAAAAGAAAGTCAAATTTGTGGTCACTGGAAACATTTACAACGTAAACCAAAAATAGTCTTCCCACGACTACCTTATCAGAGAACTTGTATATATTTGAAGGTGTGTCTAGAAGACAATTAATTAAGTCTAACTGATGGATAGCGTTTTTATCAGAAAAGTGTTTTTTTCAGTCGGCAACTGATAAAAAAAAAAACATCCTATGCTCCAAATGGAAGGTAAATGCTGCATTTTGGAGGAAACAACATTCCAAACATGTTAAGAAACATGAATATAAGCAAAATCTGAGTTTACTCTTCTTGGAAGCAAGATAAGTTCGTTCGGATGTAGTCGAATCCATTTTTGTCCAACATTATAGAGTTACTTACATGTCTACAATGTTAACTAAAATGCTAACTAAATGGCAACTATTCTGTACCTTGTAGTTGTGTTTTCTGGAGCTCACTGATGACAAGGCAACAACACATGTGACTGAAGAAGGAGGGGGCATGGAGTTTAGTACTACACTATAAGCATTCAAAAAACAGTCTTTGATGTAAATACACAAGAGATTGGAATCTACAATGTTTAAAGATGGTAATTCCAAAAGGAGTAAGAATTCTCCTTGAAACCAGAAACGTATGGAGAAAATGAGAGCTACACAGATTTTCCATGGTCAACCATTGAGAAGTTTAACGCCTGACAGAACTGCAGTACATCTACAGAAGATCTCCATTGATCACGGGGAGGCACAGCCAACATACTGCTAAATGATAATATGCACTAAATAAAAGTTGGTAGAATATGATTTTGGTTTCAAATCTTCTGTAAAGCAGCGGTTCCTGCCATCAAAGGCTGATGGGGAGACTCTAACCTGTGAATGTCCATTACTTTCTTCCTTAATAGCTACACAAAATGTGTAACGGATGAATAGGGGCAGGTTCTACAACAAGACAAACCAACAGGAACATCTAGCCTACAACCATGTTAGGAACCGGAGAAATATAGCTACTGAAACATATTATTATTTTCAGTCGACTTACATATATAGGGTGTAGGTTTTCCCCCACCCCATCTTTACTAAAATGAAGCCAACAGAAAACAGAAATAAGTTGAGGTCTGTGTGAATGAACAATGAACACACAGCCATGACACGGTAACAATGATAATGCTCTGCCCAGCGGAACCGAGCTACATGCCTTCAAATTGAATGGAAATACTGACAATTTATCACCTTCTAAAATATTCAGCGTCAGCAAAGTCATCAGGATATTTGGATTGTGTGATCTCAGCAAGGCTAAAACGGAGGTAAAAACATTATATTGGGAGAGAGAAAATACGGAAAACGGAAAACAAGTGAGAAGAATAAGCAAGAGATGCAAATGATCACTCTGACTCTGAGCATGGTGGTTTAAGGTCCCTTTTTCGTGGATGACATCAATATCTTCAAACTCTTTCATACGCTCCTTGATCTCTAGCATAACCAATCTGTATGAGCATCTGATATTTGTGGTGATGTTTCTGAACTACAGTGTGCCAATCTGACAAGGCCTTATATGCCAGATGTAAATGACACACGACGACCAATAAGACATTCCCAAACCAATTAAGTAGGAATACAACAATCATTACATCTTTTTTGTTTCCCAAGGCCCAAGGAAAACATATTGAACTGAGAGAGTATCTATATGTTTTTTATTTTTGCCAAATTAACAACAGGATCAGCTTCTTAAAATAGAGTGGACAATGGCCATACCTGATTCAGCTTGCACACTGCTGCAAACTTTGCCGCAACCGTGTCGATGTTTATCTGACTATTAATTCGAAAGAAATAGAGCTGAGGCTGCCTTTTCATAGAAGAAACACTTCCTGATGCGACACTTCTACAACCATATGCCTGCTTGAGATCTGTTTCCGACCTGTTACAGCTGCAACCATTAACTAATAAGCACAGCTCCTGACCATGCAGTTGTTATTTCCAAGTAGAAGCTTTACTGATGCCACACATGAATTCACTGAAAACTGATGGACTGTTTGTAGCTGCAAGAAAAAACACAGTTCAGAGACCAATTCAAACATGCTATTCAAATACTCTAGAAGATGTACTGCTATGGTAAAAACAACCAGTTCTTACCTAGATACAGCATTCAGTGGCCACTTATGGCGGAGTGCGCAACCTGTAGATCTTAATAGAACTATCAGCACTGAGCTCTGCTAAGAAGACAGCACTTAGATCTGGAAACTGAATAAGCTAAGCTCAGCAACGAGGTCTTCTTGGGTCTTCGGTTTTAATATTACTCACAGAATAAGGGTGGTTCTGTTTCCAAGAACAGAATAAGGGCTGTTCTTTTTTCAAACAGAATAAGGGTGGTTCTGTTTCCAGTGGATCTCAACACACACAAACTTTCTTTAAAAAAATTAAAATAAATAATGACAGTCATTTAAAATAAAGTTACAGCACTAGGAACAGAAATCACTTTGCCTAATCTGGCAGTATAATGGCACAGACTCCATTTACCAAGTCAAACTACTATCTAAAAGTCCTGTCAAATGGGATCATGGTGGTAACATAATCAAGTGTGTCTTCAACGAATTGTCGGAATTGATTTACTGCAGTAAATTTTGTCCCAAGAAGCACTGGGCTACATGTGTGAACAAATAATTTAAAAGACAGACAGTTTAGCACATCCAAAAATACTCGGTGTTTTGACTGAATCCTGATTTTGGTCCTCAAAGACTATCGCCACCGTGGTCTTGTGTCATGGAGAGGACATATATAAGAATAATTACATCAATGCACAACAATGTGTTCTAGAACAATGCATTTTCAGTGGCTCCTTGTTTATCATTGGGAGCCAAAGGGGGAACGACGCCCTGAAATGCCCAGGAAATAACCCTGCTAGACCATCAAAACTTATCATCAGGGTTTGCCTTTCATGTTCAGCACAGAAGAAACAAAAGCACAAGTAATGAGAGAAAAAACTTACAGATATTTATGCCACAGTATACTGCATTTAGCAGATGGGAACATCAAAACAAACTGTCTGTCCTTCTCGCAGTAGCCACAAAAATGTACTGGTTCTATCAGAACTACCAAAAATGATGCATGTATCATGATGCAAGTCGCCCAAAAACAATTCCCCAGAATACCAGAGCTCCAAACCACTTGCTTGACACAAATCTGCAGAGTAGAGATGAAACACAACGAGTTTAAGCACTTCATCAGCAGTCTACCAAACCAATGAACACAACATCTGTTTTAAATCTCCATGATCTCGATGTAAAGAAACATACTTCCTGTTGCAGTCTGCGCGGTCAGACAAGTCAACGGTTGAAATCTGCCATGCCAATTGTGCAGCTGCGGCTGTCATAAGAGGGTAGTAGGGCCATGCTTTCGAACATGATTAAAGTAAGCAGTCAATATATATTATTTTAAAAAATGTACTTTTCATAGAGCATGACATTCTTATAACGAGCACCGACCAAGTTCAGCATTGTAGCCACTGAGTGCAAAGCTGCCAATTGATGCAGCACCGAAGGCACTGATCCATTGCTTGGTCGAATCTCCAAACCTTAATGCTGTGGACTTAACTCCTACTTTGAGGTCATCTTCTTTGTCCTGGAATGTATATGGATATGACCATAAGAAGCAATGCTTTTGCTCAGTTTAGACATGAAGGAACACCACTAGTAAAATACCTGATGTGCATATATGGTATCGTACACCAATGTCCAACATATACCAGCAGTATACAGTGGGATGATGACAGCAGGATCTAGGCTCCCTTTGATAGCAGCCCATCCTAACAGAGCTCCCCAGTTAAAGGTCAAACCAAGAAATGCCTGAGGCTGTTACAGATGCATTGGAAGTAATGTAAGTGATTACTCGGGGAAGACTTGTATGAGATCTCACATTTAGGTGAGATTGTGAGATCAACTTTAAAAAATCATAGACATTTCAAAAAAATCTGAAATTATTTGACAACATTCATGTGGGGTATGTCTACAAATCGAAAAAAAATCAGCTCAAAACTCGATGTACATTTAGAGATTCAAAAAAGACAAATTCGAATGTGAATAGTAGCAGCTTTCGGTGAATAGTATTTTGACACTATTCACATCCGCTTTTGTCTTTTTTGTTTCTATTAATGTGAGTTGGATTAGGAGCTGAAAATTTTTAAGGTTGTACATCGAACATTCATTTATGTCTACAAATATTTTAAGAAAGTTTGAACATGTACTTGTTTTTCAGAAAAATTGATCTCATAGATCTCACCTAATGTAAGATCTCATACAAGTCTTCCCCGTGATTACTCTCTGGACACAAGATTATGCTAGTAAACTTTGCATGTGCTTAGAACATACCCAAAATGTGAACCTCTTCATCAAGGGATAAGAGAAGACCAAAAGAAGAGAGGACGCCCCAAGAACACGGCTACATAGATAATGAGACAAATTAGAGGTGGATATTACAATAATGACATAAGCAAAATACATCTGACAAGCTGTCATCTTTGGAATTTATTTGAAATGAATGGTTCAAAATAGATTAACAGACACGTATTGAAGTTGTAAATGTTTTTTATGTGAATCCCACAAAATGCCAATTACTATACAGTTTGTTTGGTGAGATAGCATCCAAAACAGACAAACTGCATTCCAGTCACACAAGCAAAGAAGACGCAATTTACCTAAAGTCGTTTAGTTGGAGAAGAATGCCCAATCCCAGCAGTAGCTGAGATCCGAGGAAGCACACTCCCTGAGAAGGGGTTAGAGCACCTGATGCAAAAGGCCTGCGTTTGGTGCGCTCAACCTACACGAGGAACAGATCGGTGAATTCTATGCGATCACCGGAAGATACCATCATCAGTTCATCACTTAATTGCACGAGCCACTTAAGTAATACGACAGTAGAGAACACTCAAATCTAAGAGTGCGGCCTACATCCAACTTGTCTACAACCTTGGTGAGCATATGTTTTTCTCCATGGTTTCACTATATTGTTTGAGTTAGCTGGTACTAACACTATAGTCATGACATTTGACACTCAATCTTGCTACATTCCTGGTTCAAAAGGTAAGCATATAATACATCGAGAACCGTAGTTGATCTTTTTATGTATTCACGGCTGCAACAACCTGAAAGGCATTTTTCCTTAACACGCAAAGTCGGAGGAGTTATCTCCAACAAGAAAAAACTAGAGGAAGAACGAAATCACCTTGTCATCAATGTCGCGATCGAGAAGATCATTCACCGTGCAACCAGCACCCCTGAGGAGCACAGCTCCAGATCCGAAGAGCGCCAGCATTCTCAAGTCAGGGAGCTCCCCCGGCATTGCCGCCATTGTGATTGACCTATATGAAGTAAAGGTTACAGGAGCTCTATAAGTGAGTTGGTACTAGGTAATGTATGACAGGGTAAAAGAAGTTGCTGGGTACAAGTAGGTAATAAACTTGTGTTCTTTTTTTCCTAAACCCCAAGAGCAGGCATGAACTCGAAATTTAAGACAATGATCGAACCTATCAAATGTTAGTGCGCACAGTAAATCTTCAAATGTGATCTCATGCTGCTCTAGCCTCTAGGGATGGCAATGCCAGCGGAACTAGTAAGCATACCACATGCAGGGCCAGCCGAGGAGCCAGGTGCCGATGGGCTTGTCGAGGCGAGCAAGCATCGCGTACGGGCGCGCCGCCTCCGGGAGCCACCTCTCCACCCACGACACCGACACCGGCGGCGGCGGCGGCTCCTTCTCCTTTCCCTGGTCAGTGGACCGCAAGGAGGTCGAGAGCGGGTGCGAGAAGCTGGCGGAGAGCAGGATCCTGTCTATGTAGTAGGAGGACACCGCCGCCGAGGCGGAGGAGGGCGGGTACGGGCATGGCCGGCGGCTTCGGGTGATCAGGTGGCACCGGGTGGCGGGGTTGGGGATGCGATCGGTGAAGGGAGGAGGTGTAGGGGTGTGGGTGAGCGGGGAGATGGACGGGAGTGGGGCGGCGATGCGGGCGCGGCGGCGGAGGGCGGCGGCGGTGGCGCGGAGCAGAGCGGAGGGCGCCATGGACAGAAGCTCAGGGCTCTCTGTCTCCTCGGGCTTCTTCAGGCGGGCCAGCTAGAGGCCCAGCCCAGGTACTACTGGACTGATTCTGTTTTTGGCCCAGCAAACGCATTAGGCGGGTGGGCTGTGGTTACTCATCGAATTGATTTTTTCTCAAAAAAAAAAAACTTATAGAATTGATTTGCGGCCTGTCTAAACATTCTCTGCCCACAGAGGACATCAGATCGCATAGACATATGGCTGATTCTGCGGCCTATGGTCTATGTGGTGCTACCGACTCGTGGTGACACTCTTTGATCAGTTGTACCACGACCAGATGCACTTGGGCCCTTGTTGATGAAGAGATGGCTCAAACGTTGGTCTCTATGATAGAACCAAGTGCTAAACAATGGATGTTCACTATGATGGATACTCTGGCGCATGACAAGTTCGTTCTCCTACCGGTCACTTTATGGGCAATCTGGACAGCTCGTCATAAAGACATACATAAGGGTATCTTCTAATCTCCACAGGCAACCTTCTTATTCATTAACAGATTTATAGGAGATCTGGAGGTAATCAAGGCTCCATCTTCAACTGACCAGCCGCGAGCACCATTGGCGAATAACCAGCAGCGACCGAAGGCATCACCCAACGGGTTTGTTAAAATCCATGTCGACGCGGGAGTGCATAAGGGAAGAGGAGGTTCAGTGGAAGCATTTTGTCGGGATAGAAATGGGCAATTTTTGGGGAGCTCGACACTTGTTATTAGTGGAATCGACAACCCTGCGGCCCTTGAAGTCATTGCTTGCAGGGAAGGACTGGCCCTAGCTGAAGATCTCAACGTCCACAATGTCATCATCGCATGTGACTCAAAGCAAGTCGTCTCTCAGATATCATCAACTGTAGTAAAGGTAGTTTTGGAGCCATAGTTAGCGAGGTTAATCTCAAGTCAGTTTAGTTTCAATGTAAGTTTAATTTTGAGAGTCATTGTCGGGGATATACCCCGCGGTATGACCCGGAATGATTATGACCCGGTTACAGTTTTAACCTGGCAGACAATTGTAACCCGGCAGACAATTGTAACCCGGCTGCTACAGTGTCAGGATGTTAACCCGGCTGCTACAGTGTCAGGATGTTAACCCGGCTGCTACAGTGTCAGGATGTTAACCCCGACAGCTACAGTAGCAGGATGTTAACCCGTCTGCTACAGTGCCAGGGTGTTAACCCGGTGAACAGTGTTTCCTGACAGACAGTTAAGCCCGGAGACGAGTCCCCGAAGACGAGTCTTGAAGATAAGCCCGGTTGTAAGCCGCCCGGGAGAGTTAAGAAGCCCGGGACTCAGAAGCCCATGAAGAGAAGCCCACGATGGGAAGTCATAGTAAGTTAAGTCTCAATCCGACTTAGACTCTACATGTAAACCGCCCCTTCAGCCTTTATAAGGAGGGACGGGTCACCCCGAGAGGGTTAAGTTTTTAGACGTCTCCATAGACAGGTCTTAGACACAGGTCAGCAGAGATAGTCAGAATAGAGGCTCTCGAGATTAGAGGTAGTGACTCCGCACCCTTGTAACCGAGATCGTCATCATCATCAATATAGACACAAAGCAGGACGTAGGCTTTTACCTCCATCGGAGGGGCCGAACCTGGGTAAAAAACTCCGCGTCTCTCGTCCCGCTCAACCCCTCTCAAGCTACCAGTTAGATGCGTTGGCCTCACGACTAAGTCCTTACACTAGGACATCTGCCGTGACAAATCCACGACAGTTGGCGCCCACCGTGGGGCCCGCACGGTGGTGTTGAGTTCTTGAAGGGATCTCTCGCAGGGATCGAGAAGTTCGCTATTTTTCGGATGAAGAGTAGGAAGGATATGGATCAGCTTCGGGTTTGTCAGTCCAGATTTACAATCCGTGAGATTCAATTTTGAGAGGAATTAGGGTTACGCACGTACGCCACCATAAGTCGCCAAACGCCGATGTTTCTGCGACGGCCTGTTCCGCCAACGTGTCAAGTCTTGATCTGTAACTCAACCAGCAGGGTTAGAGTCGCCGGTTTTGTTCAGCATGGTTTCGCCGAGTCCGATGAGAGCAAATCACCAAAAACGCACAAAGCCAAGTCTCAATCGAGCCATCGAATCAGACTACAGATCGGACACCTTTTTGTGAAGATCAGTAAAGAAGTTGATGATTCAAAGCATCGTTTCATGATCCGGGAGCGGATTGTCCACGGGCTCAGGACTCCTCCGAAGACCCGCCCCGTTGACTACCCGAGCTTTACTCAAAAGCCCCTGCAAGCCTCCTCTTCGACGACGACGACCAGTGTCACCACTGCAGTGCTGCTGGCTTCCTTGAGTCGCCAGGGTCCTGCGCTCGCCCCGCCGGTCTGCATCGTACCAAGCCGCCATCACGCCTGCGGCCTCGAAGTTGCCGGCCTCCACCACCATGGATGCGGCCTCGCTCCATCCGAGCCGCCATGCCTTACTACTCAGCCGCCGCCATCGAGCTCGCCTCGACCAAGGAACTCCGAGGAGCTGCCGCGCTGAGCCGCCGGTCACCGAGCTCCGCGAGCCGACCGTCTGCCGCCCATCTGTTCGGATTCTTCCCTTGCCGGCGTGCTGAGCTACTGCCGCGGATGACCCGCCGCCGGCCACCTAACCGTCACCGCCTCACGCTTCTATGAGCCGCAGGGACCACCTTGAGTCGCCGGGCTCCAGGCCGCCCCGAAGCAGTTGTCTCTGCCGTGGCCACCTCTTGCCGGCGTCACTTCATTTGCCGTCTCCGCCTCAACCCGAGCCGCCCCGGCCGCGGGCCTCCTCACCAACCGCTGCGTCAAGCCGCCACCGCAATCCAGCGACCTCACCTCGCCCCTACGGCATCGGGTCGGCCTCGTTTTCAGCTGAGAGCCGCCTCTGCTCCGGCCTTCCTTCGGGCAGCCCCCACCGCCGGGTTAACGGCCGCAACCCGAGCCGCCTTCTTGATTGCCTACAAGCCGCCTATGCCTACGGTCATCAACCCGCCACTACCACGACCCGGCTCCCGTTTTGAGCTGCCCCGTCAGCACCTCCACTGCGGTTTCACCTCCGTCGCCGTAAATCACCTGCGAGCCGCCCCTGCATCCGTGCTCGCCGTGCCGTTTTCCTCCTTGCCCCGCTGGCAGCCGCCGCTCCTAGGCCGGCTCAGTGAGCCTCGGCCGCTTCGGCCTGGCCGCCTGCCGGTTCACTGCGCCATCCGCCTCTCCCTTGTGCGCGCTCGCGCCGGTTGCTTCGCCGCGCCTTCAAGCCGGCTGCGCCCCTTCTACTCCGAGCCCGGTCGCGAACCGGTTCTGCCGCGCTTCATCTGCTCCGCACCCGCGTCGCACGGGCGTGCACCGGCTCCGCCTCGGCCTCGCCTCCGCTCTGGCCGACCGCCGGCTTGCCCGCTCTCTCCTCTGCCGCTCCCCCGCGCTGTCAGCGCCGGCCTCCGTCCGCGCGCCTCGCCCCCGGCGGCTTTGCCTCCGCTCACCGACCCGGTTCCGCCTCTGCCTTGCGCGCGCCTTCGCCGCTTCTCCGGCCCGCTCCATGAGCCGCCGCTCTCGCCACACCGGCCGGCTCCACCCCACTGCGTTACGCCTCCGGGCCGCCTCGCTTTGCCCACTGCGCCGCACTCCGTCTGGCATCACGTCGCCTCCGAGCCGCCTTCAAAACCGCTGTCGGCGGCTGGCGCTGAGCCGCCCCGAACTCACCCCACTCGCTGCGCCCGCACCGCCAGCAGGGCCCGCTCCGCGCCTCCGGCCGCCGTTTTCCCGCCCCTGCCAGCGCCGCGTCGTGCCCCCGCCTTCATCGCTCACAGCCGCCCTGGCCCTCGCCGCCGCGGGCCTTGAGCCGCTGTGGTCTCTGTGGCCCTCGCCTCCTCGGTCTACCTCATCCTCACCGCCTCCAGACCCGCTGGCCCGCCGCTATTGCTCCGGCTGGTCATCCGCTGACCGCTGCGCCCCCTGTGGCCTTGGTAAGTCTGGTCGACCGATAGAGGAGGAAGAGATGGGGGGCCGGCTGTCTGGGTGAAGTGGAACTAAAAGTCAAGGGCTGCCGGCTCTTTGTCCTTTGGAGATATAAAAAAAACTGATCTTGCGGCGGGCTACTTAAGGAAAGTGTTTACATGGGATCCCCTATGTACTAAAAAGAGGATATGTCACCCTCGCAAGGTCATGATCAACCCCGAGGCTGATAGTTTCCGGCAAGATATATCAGGTGTCTAAATCTATTTTATTAGTACATACTATGTTCATCAAAGGACAGTTACTTTGATCTGTATATTTTTATATGTAGGACAGTTAATCACTACAAATGTGGTTTATACCACGGGTACGGAGCACGTGCTGGCAATATTCCACCCACGGTCGTCCGTGCCACATTTCCCGGTGAAACGGATGTGCGTAAGACGCCGCCCCTACAGTCCGGTCTACATCGACTCACCGGGACCGCAACCACTCGTTGTTCAACAGATGTGCATACGACGCCGTCTCTACGGCCCAATCTACATCAGCACGACTGCACCGGCTTAACAAAGCCACGGGCGATTCACCGTCCGTATCGGCTTACAATGCTACGACTGACTCGCCGTCCCCACGGACGTCTACACCAACAATGTCGCGGCCGTCTCTCGCGACCGCACCGGCTTACAATGCCGCGACTGACTTCTACGACTACATCAACATATCGGTGCGGTGCTCACCTGTACGAGCCGCACAACGGACGCGCGCAAGACGCCGCCCACAGTCTGATCTACATCAGCATATCGGTACAGTGTTCGTCTATACGAGCCGCCCGACTGACAGGCGCACAAGTCGCCGCCACTGCATCTTGGTTGACTTCAACAACCAGCCGGGACGAACCATCGACCGGATTATTGAAACAATTCATACAGGATCATCTATAACCCGCCACGGTCAACCTCGACCTTCAATGGGGATTCTCAAAGCTGCCTCTTCGAGTCAACTTAAGACTCGGGGGCTACAGACATGGCAAGACACATTTTGATCGTTTTCAACGAGAACCCCGGGTCATTGCAAGGAAGTTAACCCAATCCCGGGGGCTACTACATTATTGGCGGAAGGATTAAAAGTTACCCAAGAAGACGAGCCGCCATGATGCACCGTTCAGCTTGGGGGCTTCCGCTGTTTCTTCATACAAGATGGCGGCTTACAAGATGCTGCAACAATGTTGATACTTCAACAAGGTCACTTGGGGGCTTCCAACCCACCGGGTTTAGCTCGCTCACCCTCTTGATCGGCTCTTCAGTCACAATAGTAAACAATACGGCATCTTACAAGTTAGCGGTCCACATGACGGCGGCTTACAAGACGGTGCACAAGTTGACTCCGTCAAGCAAGGTCGTTTGGGGGCTTTCAACCCACCGGGTTAAGCTTCAACCCTCTCGATCAGGCTCTTCAGCCACTGTAAGGCGGGTCGTAGACCCAAAAACGTTGACTCCGTCAACAAGGTCGTTTGGGGACTTTCAACCAATTGGGTTAAGCTTCAACCCTCTCGATCAGGCTCTTCATCCACTGTAAGGCGGGTCGTGGACCCAAACGTTGACTCCGTCAACAAAGATCACTAGGGGTGCAGCGAGTTGTGAACTTACCCCCTTTTCCGATCTGCAAGGCCGGGTTATACCTGCCTGTAAGCAGCTGCCGCTTTGCCAGGGGTGCAGCGAGTTATAAACATACCCCCTGCGAGGGCCTCTTACAGCGGCGAGGCAAACTCTCCCATCTGCTGCGTACTCTCCGCCAAGTGGCCCGTCGTACCCTGGAGGTTCAAACGACGGATTTACGTCACGTGAGAAGTAGCTTATGGGCTCTAGGGGTACTCACCCCCTGCTGTGTCTCTCTCTGGTTCGTTGCGCTCTTATCAGTTAATCTCGCCTAGAGACCCTGAGCCGTTCAAAGGAGTTGACGGTCACTCTCGTTAGAGACCCTGCACTGGTATGAGTTCAAGCATCGAGTCCACCCAGAAGAACCATCATATGAATTTTGAAAAGGAAGGCAAAGCAAGAACATCATACATTGCATCATACATTGCATTCCATCATAACATCATGCATTGCATCATACTTACATATCATGCCGGTTTGCCAAACCGGGTCAGAGCAAGATTATGAAAGAAGAAGCAAGGCTATACGAGATTTTAACATCTCCGGGTTGTGCTTTTTCAAGCCGCCCTTACAAACAATGCAGAATATACTCTGTTTTGTTTATTTTTGCAGGTCTTGTCTCCTAAGATAAGCCGCCAGAACAAATAGATCTTTAATAGCCAACATGGCTGGATCTTCATCATGGATTTCTCAAACATATATTCGCCGGGTTGCGCCGCAACCACGAGCAGGGATTTTCATTTTCAAAGACAGGAATTATTCCAGGATATTCATTTCGGGTTATATTACAACCACGGTCAAAGGATTCATTCAACAAATTATGATGAGTCATATTATTCTCACACAGTCCCGAGTCGCCGCAGGCAGACGACCCGGCACTTGGGGGCTACATTATTAAAGTCCAGTTTATATCAAGTATGCAAAGTCCCATGTCGCTGCAAGCATGCATCACGGCACTTGGGGGCTAATGCAAGCTGGTTTTCAAATCATTACATTGTCAACAAGACCCTGTTATCTCAAGGAGATGAGCCAGCCTTTCAATATTTTTCTAAGTCCCAGCCCAGTACTTCTTACTGACCCGGCACTTGGGGGCTACACCACTCAGATCAAATTTTCTAAAAGTCCCAAGTCGCTGCAGGCATGCGACCCGGCACTTGGGGGCTACAGTACTCAGTTATTCAAACAGATTATAAGGTCCAAATTGAAGACCCGGCGCATCAAACACTGATGAGCCGGCCCTTGGGGGCTACACCAGCTGAAGCTTTATAAGGTATAAGACAGTTACAAAGTCCCAGGTTGCTGCAGGCAAGTCAACCCGGTACTTGGGGGCTACATATGTGGAACATTCAATTTATGACTGGTGACTCAGATGAGCAATCCAGGTAATATGAAGCAAGTCTTAAGGCTATCACTACGTTTTCCTTCTTAAGACTTGGGGGCTACAGGTAATATGGATATGAGGAAGATATGTCTTCAAATTCTCAGTTATGAGGAACCAAGCAAATTTGTCAAGCCAAGGCAGTTGATAATAAGGGTTATTTTTCTTCAAGGAGCCAGCGTCAGTATATTGATATGACAGAGTTTCAGAATTTTCAGGAGCTGATCAACTGGTATTTTTGAGTAAACTGGTCCCTTTACATATTCTTATTTCAGGAGGTTACCATGAATAAATTCAAGCTAACCTGGGGGCTAATGTCGGGGATATACCCCGCGGTATGACCCGGAATGATTATGACCCGGTTACAGTTTTAACCTGGCAGACAATTGTAACCCGGCAGACAATTGTAACCCGGCTGCTACAGTGTCAGGATGTTAACCCGGCTGCTACAGTGTCAGGATGTTAACCCGGCTGCTATAGTGTCAGGATGTTAACCCGGCTGCTACAGTGTCAGGATGCTAACCCGGCTGCTACAGTGTCAGGATGTTAGCCCGGTTGCTACAGTACCAGGATGTTAACCCGGCTGCTACAGTGCCAGGGTGTTAACCCGGCAAACAGTGCCAGGGTGTTAACCCGGCAAACAGTGCCAGGGTGTTAACCCGGCAAACAGTGTTAACCCGGTGAACAGTGTTTCCTGACAGACAGTTAAGCCCGGAGACGAGTCCCCGAAGACGAGTCTTGAAGATAAGCCCGGTTGTAAGCCGCCCGGGAGAGTTAAGAAGCCCGGGACTCAGAAGCCCATGAAGAGAAGCCCACGATGGGAAGTCATAGTAAGTTAAGTCTCAATCTGACTTAGACTCTACATGTAAACCGCCCCTTCAGCCTTTATAAGGAGGGGCGGGTCACCCCGAGAGGGTTAAGTTTTTAGACGTCTCCATAGACAGGTCTTAGACACAGGTCAGCAGAGATAGTCAGAATAGAGGCTCTCGAGATTAGAGGTAGTGACTCCGCACCCTTGTAACCGAGATCGTCATCATCATCAATATAGACACAAAGCAGGACGTAGGCTTTTACCTCCATCGGAGGGGCCGAACCTGGGTAAAAAACTCCGCGTCTCTCGTCCCGCTCAACCCCTCTCAAGCTACCAGTTAGATGCGTTGGCCTCATGACTAAGTCCTTACACTAGGACATCTGCCGTGACAAATCCACGACATTCATGCTTCGAATGTTGAAGCACATAGTCTAACCAAGTTCTCTCTTACGTTAGGTCCGGGGCGTCACGTCTGGTTTGACCAACCCCACGACCTAAATTGTATCCCACAGGTTGTGGACTTTGATGAATAAAGTGGCTTTTACCCCTCAAAACAAACTTATAGAATTGAGCTTGTTGATGGATTGCCAACCTTTTTATGGGAAATTCAGTTGCCAAGTTTTTTTGTGGCCCCAAAAGAACAAACTAACTATCTCTCTCTCTCTCTCTCTCTCTCAACCCTTCATAGAAAAACTAACTCTCTCTAAAAAAACTAACAATTGGCAAATAAGATGAGCCTATGGCAATTGTGTGAAACAACCTACGTGATGATATATTGTCTGACGCTTTGGCTTGTCAAGGTGCTTGTGGCGGCACTTATGATGGAAAGTTTTGTCTCGTGAATAGTGTGTTCATGTTTCAAATTTCCTTGCTTTTTATATTCATCCCCGACAATACGACAATGGAAAAACGGTTTTCTAGAGTATCTACAATCGGATCCCTCGTACCTGTCTCAAATTCCGAACAACCTGTCCGGTCAGTGCCCGGTCACGAAATTTCGATCCGGTCAAGCCTTTCAAAACGGCCTCAAACGTCCAGGCTGACCGGCACCCCTCATATCCAGCTCAAATATGGGATGGATATGGGGCGTCCGGGCGTGCCCGCCTGACAGGCCTGGCCCACCACCTGATAAAGTTGTTGGATCACATGGGTTGGGGGTTTTCGGTAGAGGTGAGAGGAGATGGGGTTTATACCTTCGCTTTGGCTCGAAGAGCTCCCGCCGGTGGCCATGGTGGGATGGTGACGGCGGTGATGGCAGAGAGGGGTGAGGTGGTGGCGGCGGTGCTTCCCGTTAGCGCTGCGCGTATCCTAGATCGGTAGGGTTTGTTGGTGGGGTGTGCGGCAATGCGGCGAACCTCGTAATGCGTGCCGCCGGCCCCCACCACTTTATATAGCGCAGGTGACAGGGGCCCGTCAACCATAGTGGGTTGAGCGCCCCCGATCAGGGCGCGGATCAGGGGTCCGGTGGGCCGTTGGGCCCACACGGGAGAGATCAATCTAACATTCTCCCCCTTGATCTCAACTTTTACTTTTAACTTTATACTTTTTACTTTACTCGTTTCATCACAGATCAATACATAGAACATGTTTCATCGTCACAGCTCAATTGCCGATAGAATCAGACAGCTACAACATACCTCTCTATTCTGAAACAAATTCTGTTCCTTTTGGGCCTCTCATGATCCAGGAATCATAGGCTTTCCCTTAAACCCATGCCGGCTAAGTGTTCCTTGAACACATTGGGTGGTAAGCCTTTCGTAAGCGGATCCGCAAGCATATCCTTTGTCCTTATATGCTCGAGACTTATAGTGTGATCCTGGATTTTATCTTTCACAACATAATACTTTATCTCTATTGTTTTGGCAGCATTACTCCACTTGTTGTTGTGAGCATAGAATACTGCGGGCTAGTTGTCACGGTACATCTTTAGTGGTTTGTGAGTAAGTCTACCACTTTCAAGTCGGGTATAAATTTCTTTAACCATATCGCCTGCCCCGTGGCCTCAAAACATGCTATGAATTCTGCATACATCGTGGATGATGCAACTATTGACTGTTTGGAGCTTTTCCACGAAATAGCCCCTCCAGTGAGAGTGAACACGTATCCTGACGTGGATTTTCTATCATCTCTGTCCCCCGCAAAATCTGCGTGTGAATACCCTCTTATCTCTAGGGAATCAGATCTCCTGTATGTTAGCATGTAGTCCTTCGTGCCTTGCGCATAATGCAATGCCTTCTTTACCATCTTCCAGTGCTCCATGCCTGGATTCTCTTGATATCTACCGAGTACCCCGGTGACAAAAGCTAAGTCAGGGCGAGTGCACACTTGTGCATACTGTAAGCTTCCAACAGCTGAAGCATATGGTACTGCTTTCATTAGATCGATCTCGTACTGGTTCTTGGGACATTGGAATCTCCCAAAACTATCGCCCTTGACTATAGGAGCAGGTGTGGCTTTACTCGCATGCATATTATACTTTTGAAGAACCTTTTCTAAATATGCCTTCTGCGATAGTCCTAAGACTCCATTGTTCCTATCTCGGTGAATTTCTATGCCCAAAACATATGACGCTTCACCAAGATCCGTTATATCAAAATTTGAGGACAAGAACTTCTTTGTTTCTTGTAGTAGACTAACATCACTGCTAGCAAGCAAGATATCATCCACATAAAAGATTAGGAAAATATATTTCCCATTTTTAAACCTTGCATAAATGCAGTTATCCTCAATATTTTCTTTAAATCCAAAACTTTTAATTGTCTGATTAAACTTTAGATACCACTGTCTAGAGGCTTGCCTTAATCCATAGATAGATTTCTTCAGGCAGCATCCCATATTTTCCTTGCCTTCCATGATAAAACCCTTGGGTTGTTTCATGTAAACTTTTTCTTTTAAATCCCAATTCAGAAATGTCATCTTTACATCCATTTGATGTAACTCTAAATCAAAATGTGCAACTAATGCCATTATGATTCTGAAGGAGTCCTTACATGAGACTGGGGAAAAAGTCTCATTGTAATTTATCCCTTCTCTTTGTGTAAATCCTTTTGCCACAAGTCGTGCTTTATACTTTTCTACATTCCCATTAGTGTCATACTTAGTTTTGTAGACCCATTTGCAGCCTACTATTTTGGCTCCTTTAGGAATTTCCTCTAAGTCCCATACATCTTTGGAACTCATCGATTTCATCTCATCTTCCATTGCCTCTAACCATTTTGATGAGTGAGGGCTTTTAATGGGTTCTTCATATGTAGTGGGATCACCTTCCATATGAACCATTTCTATGTTATAGACTTTATAATCAGTAGAAATAGCTAATCTTCTTGTTCTATTAGATCTTCTAAGAGCCTCAGTTTCTGGCACATTCTGTGCCTCAACTTCCGACAGATCTTCTAAAATTGGTTGTTGCACCTCCCTTTCATGCTCAACAACGGGTTTAGTCGGCTCCTGACGGACAAGTTCCAGGTCTTCTCCCATAGTTGTCATGGGTGGAGTTACAGCTGGTAGTGCGAAAAATGGCTCCTGAATCATCGGATTAGGTGCATGCACCCTCTTCTCCTCAAGATCAATTTTCCGAGCTACCATGCTCTCCCTCATCATTTCGTCCTCTAAGAAGACTGCATGTCTTGTTTCTACAAACTTTGTGTATCTGTCTGGACAGTAGAAACGAAAACCCTTTGATCTATCATGATAGCCAATGAAGTGGCAACTTACTATTTTGGGATCTAACTTTGCAATATTTGGATTAAACATTTTGGCCTCAGCAGGGCACCCCCACACCCTGAAATGTTGTAGGGAGGGCACTCGTCCTGTCCACAGCTCGTACGGTATTTTGGGCACCGACTTGCTTGGCACTCTATTGAGAATGTGAATGGCGGTTTTAAGCGCCTCCATCCATAATCCCAATGGCATGGTGGAGTAACTCATCATGCTGCGCACCATATCCATAAGTGTACGGTTCCGCCTTTCAGCTACTCCATTTTGCCGAGGCTCGCCCGGCATTGAATACTTGGCTACTATGCCAGTCTTCTGTAAGAACTTTGCAAAAGGTCCAGGGACTTGGCCATATGGAGTGTGTCGACCGTAGTACTCCCCCCCCCACGGTCAGATCTTACTATCTTTATTCTTTTATCATGCTAATTTTCAACTTCAGCTTTGAATATCTTAAATTTATCCAATGCTTCAGATCTTTCTTTGATTGGATAAATATAACCATAGCGAGAGTAATCATCTGTGAATGTTATGAACGAGTCATATCCATCCACACTTTTCACCGGAAATGGTCCACAAATGTCAGTGTGAATGATTTCTAGTGTGCCTGTGCTATGGATTGCACCCTTTTTGATTTGTTTTACATACTTTCCTTTGATGCAATCTACGCATTGTTCTAAGTCAGAGAACTCCAACGGAGGAAGAATTTCACTTTTAACGAGTCTTTCTATTCTCCCCTTGGAAATATGGCCCAAACGACAGTGCCATAATTTCGATGAGTCATGAGTTCTCTTTCTTTTGTTTTGTTTTTTTATTCGACGCGAAAACATGCTCATTCACATTACACACAGAATGCACTTTTTCATGGAGTGATAATAAATAAAGCTCATCGTGTAGGAAAGCAACACCCACATGAGTATTATTAAACCATATGGCACATTTGCCATGTCCAAAATGACATTCATAATAATCTTTATCCAAACAGGAAACACTAATTAAGTTTCTGTGACATGAAGGAACATATAAAACATCTCTAAGTAGAAGCTTGAATCCATCAGCTAACTCCAAGGAGATGTCACCGACAGCTTCAACTTCTGCTTGAACTCCATTTGCAACTTCAATGCATCTTTCGCTTCTTTGCGTAGTCCGCGTCGAATGGAATCCCTGTAATGAATTTGCAACATGAACAGTTGCACCTGAGTCAATCCACCAAGTAGATTTCAAAAACTGTGTATACAAGGATTCATTTACAAAGGAAACAATGTTGTTACCTTTCTTTGCCATTATTGACTTTAGCCAATCAGGGGAATCTTTCTTGTAGTGCCCGGTCTTCTTACAGTGGAGACACGTATCCTTGTCCACTGGAAGAGACTACTGCTGATGCGGATAGTGAGCTTTTCCATGTGCCTTTGAAGGGGAACCTTTGCTATTTTGATTGTAATTCTTTTTCTTATTATCCTTCACATAGTTAAGAGAACCACCATATGAAGTTCTAAGTCTTTCCTCTTCTTGGGCACACATGGCTATAGTCTTTTCAATGTCCCATTTTTCAGGTGACATGTTGTAGTTGACAACAAAAGTGTCAAATTCTTTTGGCAGTGAAGCCATAACCAGGTGGACCAGGAGCGCAGGTTTGAGCTCCAAATCCGCATCCATGGGCTTAAGCTTAGCTGCCATGTTGCTCATCCTGAGGATGTGCTCTCTTATGCCATGTCCACCACCTGTGTACTTTTCTATCACCAGCTGCTTAAGCAACTGGGTAGCATAGATCTTTGAAGAACCAGTGAACTTGCTCTTTGTATTTTCAAGAAACTCCCCTACGGAAGTACACTCTGCAATTGAGCCCACAATAGCGTTCTCAATTGTGTTCTTTATGAAGGCCATGCACTTTTTATTTGCGGTGAGCCACTTTTGGTTGTCGAGGGTATATGACATCTCCAATGGAGCAAAAACCCTCTTCTTTTTGTCCCACGCATCATCATCATCATCATCAGTTGCATCTCTGACTGGCTCTGTTGGTCTGACCGGCTGTGGAGTGTCCACAACCCAGTCCACCTCAGCACAGACAAAGGCCAGTTCTACTTTCTTTCTCCACTCAGTGTAGTTGTCACCTCTGAGGGTTGGAACATCCTTGATGCAGCTCATCAAGTAGTACCCTCCTGAAAACCACAATGAGGTTAGACCATGACAACAATTGCATGCACTAATCCAACGTTGGTCAAAATTAAAACATACAATTGTTTATGCAATTAAATCTATATCACCGTTGGGTAAAAAATAGAAATAGCAATAATAAATCATGATCATGTTATTAACAACGTTGGTCATAAAAATAACAGAATCATATTTATTTCAATAATCACTTTGATATGCTCTTAAAATTTAATTATCATTAAACTTTTATTTTCTTTGTAAAAGAGCACTATTATTTATTTTGCAGCGGAAAAAATATGAATATAAAATTCATGAACTTTTTAGTCTTTCAGAAACTTTTCTTTTACTAAAGAAAAAATTCATGAACTTTATTATTTTCTTTATAAAATTCATGGATTTTTCTTTTTGTGAAAATTTTCTATTTTCTTTTGCAGAAACTTTTCTATTTTCTAAACAAATTTTTGTTGGATTAATTTGAATAGAAAAAAAGAATCAAAACTATATAAAGTTTTTTTTGCCTAAAACAGGACAAAAACTAAAAAGAAAAAAAAGGCCAGGGCTCTCTGGGTCGAAAAACGGCCCAGTCACCCAGCGCCTGAGCCGTGCGAGCCTAGCCTAGCTTTGGCCTGGGTCGCCGGCCTTGGCCCAGCGCGGGCCTGCTCTTCTTTTGGCCCAAGGCTTGCAGCGCGGTTAGGGTTTCAATCCACGCCGTCCATCTTGATCGGACTGTCGCCCGTGGACCTCGGTCGATCAAAACCAGGGCCGACAACGGCCGAGGGGGAAAACCCTCCTCATTTGCCCCGCGCGCGCCGCTCTGCTCTCTCTCTCGCGACTCTGCTCCAAGGCAGTTGGGAAAGACCACGCCGGCCGCCGGCGACGGCGTCGAGCCACCGCGCCGTGCGGGCCGTGCGAGCCCCCTTTCCCCTTTGCCTTTTCTCCCCCCTTTCCTCTGTTTCTCCACCACCCGTGCCTCTTCTCTGAATCACCGTAGATGACGACGGCGGCGGCAGCCGTTGCCATCCCCTTCGCCGGTGGCGCGTTCCCCTTGCGGTGAGCGAGCCGCCATCGAGCGGTGTGGCGAGCGGCGCCCTTTGCCCCTCTGGAGGGGGTTGGTTCTTCGTCCCGGTCGCCTCGGCTTGCCAATGCGCGACGGGGTCAAGAGGAATGAGCGCGGCCTTGCGGCGGCGCACTTTATCAGCGGCCCGAGGCCCTTCTCCGATGAGCTTTGTCTCCCCTTTTTTTTGCTTTTCTCTGCCCTTCTAGGGTTCTTCGGGGGGAGGGGATTTTCTTTTTCTACCGAAAAATATACAACCAACCCTGGCTCTGATACCAATGATAAAGTTGCTGGATCACATGGGTTGGGGGTTTTCGGTAGAGGTGAGAGGAGATGGGGTTTATACCTTCGCTTTGGCTTGAAGAGCTCCCGCCGGTGGCCATGGTGGGATGGTACGGCGTTGATGGCAGAGAGGGGTGAGGTGGTGGCGGCGGTGCTTCCCGTCAGCGCTGCGCGTATCCTAGACCGGTAGGGTTTGTTGGTGGGGTGTGCGGCAATGTGGCGAACCTCGTAATGCGTGCCGCCGGCCCCCACCACTTTATATAGCGCAGGTGACAGGGGCCCGTCAACCATAGTGGGTTGAGCGCTCCCGATCAGGACGCGGATCGGGGGTCCGGTGGGCCGTTGGGCCCACACGGGAGAGATCAATCTAACACCACCGACCCCACCATTGTCCCACAAAATCCTCACTCCGGGCACCTCGCTCCGAACCCTAGCTCACTCTCTCTCGCTCCGTCCCCTCCTCTTCTTCTCTGATTCCGAGCCCATCCACTCCAATGTTGAGCTCCGACAGCCGCTCCGGCTCCGATGGCTCCGACGTCGACTCCAAGGAGCTGGTCCTCTACATCGCCTTGGAGCAGTCCAAGGTGGAGACCAACGGCAGCTCCGGCTTTGGAGCTAAGCCACAGCTCCCGCGCTGGCACAGCGCGGACGTCGGAGCTGGACCCTCCAAGCACGCGTGCAGCTCCGCCGAGGCTGTGCAGTCTGTACCAGCCCCACGTGCTCTCCTTCCCCCGACGCCCACTCCTCCACGCGGGCATCGTTTGGTCCTAGTGCCTGCGCCGCCGGCCCGCACGCGCACTACAAAATGGGAGGCGCGTGTCGCACACCGTCAGAGGCAGCGGGCAAGGAAGAGGGAAGCACAACAGTCCGCGCACCGCCGCCACGGGATGCCGGCGGAGCCCGACGAGGACGAACGCCTCCTCACCTTGGTGTACCGTCGGTCTCTCACGACGGCGGAGACGGATGCTCAGTGCCTCCATCGGAAGAAAGCCAATGCGCTCCGGCTTGCTGTTGAGCAGTCGGAATGTGAGGCGAAGGAGGCAGCGGAGGAGAAGGCCCGGCTTGCGAAGTTGAAGTGGGAGCAGTATAGGGCGGCCCGTCAAATGAAGGGCCTCATCGTGCTCTCCGACTCCGACTCCGACGACGGCGACAGCCGCACCTCCTCCGACGAAGACCAAGACTCTCTGGCAGCCGCGAACGGCTACAGTTGTGCTGGGGAACCAAGGGGCAAAGGTCCGGCGAGGAAGTAGTGATCTGCCCCCCCCCCCCCTTGTTTATATAGTTTTTAGTTGTACAAATTGAAGAACTATGTCCGGTGAGCTATGTCCAGATGATCTTTTGGGTGATGTTTGATGTACATTTGCAACCGATCTTGTGTTCATTTGCTTCCGATTTTGTTGTCCAATGTTTGATCACGTAGAGTAGCTCAACGTTGCATGTATAGTATAAATATAGTATGTTCGATATGAGCTTTGTGGTTGTGGAAAAGGAAATACGAAGCGTGTCCGATCAGTACCCGCGGACGCGCAGCGCGTCCGCGGGTGTTTGAGGAGCCGAGTTAGCCCATCACGGGTGTAGATGCTCTTAGTATGACATGAAGTGGTTTGTCCCTAGCTAGCGTCTATTTAGCGATCTTAGGTTCTTGTCTATTCGGTGGCTCATACAACTTATCAAAATAATAAGGTTAGTCTAGTTCGTGTTGGTTAATCAAACCTATGAGAAAAGTAGAGATATGGGAAAATGACTTCTTTAGTGTATGTTTTTATTCTCTTGCAACAAGATGAAATGGTCTTCTCTCAGCGAGGTCATGTTAGATAACTGCTAATTTAGAAGAGAGAACAGTTTCTTCAAAAGCAACAAATTTTCTGGCCTAAGCTTGTGCAGCATACACTTGGGCACATCATCCGGTGCAAATCCAGTATAGGGCCTCACGAATGGTCTCCGAGGTCTCATACGTGCATAACCCCTTAGATCAACGAAATATATTGCGAATAGATGCATAAAAGCTCAAAACAAAATAAATTTCCAAATGCAAGAACCCTAACCCTAACAAAATAGAGGATATGGGAAACTTACAAAGTATTCAGTTTTCATGAAACCGTCGCCATGTTGATGTCGTCGTCACCGCTCTCTTCACCATCCCTCCACGACGGCATGGTCACCAGCGACGAGTACAGTGGCGATGACTCAGTATTAGAGGAGAGCGAGCTCGGGCAGAGAGTGAGCGAGGGAGAGAGTGAGCGAGAGGGGGAAGAGTGAGCGAGGAGAGTGAGGAGAGAGAGTGAGCTCGTTTTGACCCGGTTGGAACACACACCGCCAAAGGGGAGCGCAGGTTGTTTCTTCAAAAAAGCGAAGGGGTTATCCGCAAAAGCGTGGTACCACATGGCATTACCAGGACGCTCTATCGTCGATGGGGCCGTAAAGCAGTGGCAGAGACAGGTGTGAGATGCATTTCCTTTTTAGCTGTAGCAGTACTGTACCTACAGTGTTACACTGTCCCAAAGGCTGCCTGGGTCCTGACTTATTTCTGCCGCCGCTACTGCCGTAAAGGGTACTGCAGAGTACGTATTCGCGTGTATAAGAATTATATTGTAGTGTTTCTCGAGTAGTGGGACCAAATTGTAGTGCGGCAGAGACTTCAAGAACCAAACGTGTAAGTTTCTCAGGCTCTGAATTACCTGGTCGACATAGGACGGCTTCTCGGGTGAGAAGCCCGAAGTCTTCCTATCTATACACTTGAGAATCCTGAATGGTTGTTGGGCGATAAAATCGAATTCATCTTCGTCATCGAAGTCCGTGCGCACGCGGTGGTCCAACAGGCAGCCTGGTGCTGGTAGCAACCTATCTAGAGGTGGTAAAGCCATGGAAGTGACGGCTGGGCGAGAGGGGAGGGGAGGGGGCGGCACGCGCGGCGTAAGCTTAGCTGGCCAGGGCGTGCGAGGTAGGAGGAGACGCCGATCAAGGAAAGAGGCGGTGCGTGGGTCAACGCGTGGACGTGAGGAGCGGGTGTGGCGATCGATTCAGAACCTTTTCCAAATAACAATGATGATGAAATCGATCGGCATGTATGGGGTCGTGTGCTCGACAGATGTAAAATGTGAGCAGGTTACTACTCCTTTCATTCCATAATATAAAAGTATTTTTTTAACTAACATATTAGAACTGTACACCGAGTAGGATTGAGCTTGTACATACAAGTACACAAACCGAGCTAGTATAATCGACTATAACACATTAGATCATACTAGCAAAAGGACATGTATGTTGCAACGGAAAAAATAAAAATCATAATCTTCAATGGTCGTGACCACATTTTGCCGCATCACCGAGATACACTATCACTCTCAATTTCATAAAATCATGAACAATTTTTAAAATCATGAACAGTTTTTAAAACTTGTGCGCATATTTGAAATAGTGAATATTTTTTAAATTTGTGAACCCTTACAAAATTTGTCGAATATTTACCAAAATCAAGAATTGTTTTTGAATTCATGAACAATTTATACTCTTTGCAAACATTTTTTAAAAATTATTTACATTTATTAAACAATTTTCTTGAATCGCCAAACATTTTTTTGAAAATTGGTGGAACAATTTTTGAAATTCACAAACATTTTTTTTCATTTAATGAAAATTTAACAAATTTTTTGAAATGTATTCTCATTTTTTCATTCAACAAACAATTTACGAATCAATAAACTATTTTATAAATCATGAGCAATTTTTGAGTTTTTTTGGATATTTTTCCATTAATGGATATTTTTTGAATAATATTTTTTGTTCAATTTCAATAATAGTTTTTTGTACATGAATATTTTAAAAACCATGAACATTATTAATTCCCCAAACATTATTTTTCAATATTTCGTACATTTTTCGAATAAGCAAACATTTTTTACAGAATCGCAAACATTTTCTAAAACACAAACATTTTATGATTTATTAAGCATTGTATTTAAAAATTCTCATTTTTTAATCTTCATAACTTTTTTTAAATCCCAAATTATTGAAAGTATAAAAAACTAAAAAATAAAATAAAAATTATAAATATAAAACGAAATATGAAAACAGGTCGCTCATACATGGGTCGGCCCAGATGCATTGTGACTTATCCTAGCGCGCAAAGCGCAGTATAGGTGGTTCCTACTGTATGGGCCGGCCCAGTCTGAAATTTTTCTGTGTGAAACGCTTTTATGACTTATAGATGGCATTGCTGGGTAATATTTTGCAACTTTATGGACAATTTTAATGACGGATGGGCAGAAGCACTCCGTATTTTAATAATAGGTATAGATATGTTTGTTCCTCTAGCTAGCGGGACGTACGGCCAGCCATGTCGGGTGGTGCTCTCGTGCAATCCTGTAGCCCGGCTGCGTGCTGAACCGCCGCGCGCGAACTGTCTTCGATGACGACGATCAGGAAAACCTAATTGTGCCGCAGCAGTTAGAGATTTTGAAATGGGATGCCAGAAAAAGAAACTATTTGTTATGCCTTGTACAATGCAAGGTGTTTAAAAAAATAAATCATATTTTTTAATTGATGCTATACGCGTCAGCGGGGTGAGATCCGCCGCCTCGTAAGACGTCGGATCTGGTGGAGTGAGGGACCGAACGTCACCCACTACCATTGCAACAATGGTCATATTGCCATAAGTTTATGCAACATTGGTCATGTTGCAGAATTTTTTGTAAAATATAGATCAAGTTGCTTTTTTTTTGCAACAGAGGCCTTGTTACTTTTGTTTACAATGCAGGCCATATTGCAATTTTTTTGCAATAGTTCTTACAGTTTTTTCTGCAACAGAGATATTGCTACAATTTTATTATTTTTGTAATGAAGGCCATGTTATATTTTTTCTTACAACAGAAATCTTGTTGCAGAAAGGAGAGATCATGGGAGCCAAGTCCACCACGTCACATGACACACGTGACGTGCAATTAAGGCGGTGGATGCGGGCGTGATAATCTGCACGCTGATTCATATCATTTTCTTTTTTTTAGGGTCAGTTCTTTTGTAGCTTATTTTGGGCTTCTAGAATAAGTTGCCCCCCCACCCATCTTATTCTAAAAGCTCAAACTTAAATTTTATTTTAGAAGCCTATTAGTTGACACTTAAATTATTTAAGTGTCAACTAATAGGCTTCTAAAATAAAATTTAAGTTTGAGCTTCTAGAATAAGCTGGGTAGGGGACAACTTATTTTCACAGCTCCAAATAAGCTACAAAAGAACTGTCCCTTAAGCACCAATGTGATGGACACTTAATTACACCACTTCTATAAAGAAAAAAATTGATGCTAGAGAAAAACTCAATTTATTTTATTATTAAACATCTTTCCTACGTATCTTGTACTGTACAAGACCTTAGTGTACATCCCTTGCAACAAGCTAGCACGTCCTGGAATATGCATGACTCGAGACCATGGTCAAAGTTCAACCATTACGGTCCCAGGCGGAAGGGCAGCAGAGGAAGCTAACCAGCGGCAGCGTGCCACACATGCCTAGCGCGTACCCTAGCACTTTCATCGCCGTGCCTTTCATCCCCATAGTGATACAATAGCCGAAGAACCATCCGAAAGCAATGCCATCAGTTGTCACAGAGTTTCTTGTTCCCACATCATTGTAGCTGCACGAACAATTTCCCAACACGCTTGCAGCACTCCGAATGTCCTCCCACATTCTTCCTAGCTGCTTCTTGCATTGTTGTGAAGTGTTTTTGTTTGTTGCCATGTGGTTCGGATATGGTCTTTACAAATGCAGCCCACTGACGATATATGCCATCGGCAGGATAGTATCATGTTGTACTCTCAGCCGTTGATGGTTTAGTTGCACAGAGGTGATACCCCGTTGCAAAGCCTCTTAAACACCGGAGATCATTGAACCACGTTAATGTCGTTGTGAAAACCTGACATTCCAACGAAAGCATGCCAAATCCATAAGTCATGTGATGCCACCACCTCTAGTATGATGATGGCCTCTCTTGTGTGACTTTGGTACATCGCAAACCTTTTGGGCAGTTCTTCCATTGCCAATGCATGCAATTGATTGATCCGAGCATCCCTGGAAAACCTCTGGCCTCTCCAATAGCCAACAACTTCTGCGTGTCCTGTGCATTTGGCTCTCTCAGATACTCTACTCCAAACACCTCCACCACAGTACGAGCAAACTTGACAGTAGTCTTTAGGCAAGTGCCCCCTCCCTCCTGACCATCTCACCAACGTCATCTGCCGTAGTACCAAGTGCAAGCTGTTGGAAATATGCCCTAGAGGCAATAATAAATTGGTTATTATTATATTTTCTTGTTCGTGATAATCGTTTATTATCCATGCTAGAATTGTATTGATCGGAAACTCAGATACATGTGTGGATACATAGACAACACTGTGTCCCTAGTAAGCCTCTACTAGACTAGCTCGTTGATCAGAGATGGTCAAGGTTTCCTGACCATAGACAATGAGTTGTCATCTGATAACGGGATCACATCATTAGGAGAATGATGTGATAGACAAGACCCAAACTATGAACGTAGCATATGATCGTGTCAGTTTATTGCTATTGTTTTTTGCATGTCAAGTATCTGTTCCTATGACCATGAGATCATGCAACTCACTGACACCGGAGGAATACCTTGTGTGTATCAAACATCACAACGTAACTGGATGACAATAAAGATGCTCTACAGGTATCTCCGAGGGTGTTTGTTGAGCTGACATGGATCAAGATTGGGATTTGTTACTCCGTATGACGGAGAGGTATCTCAGGGCCCACTCGGTAATACAACATCACAATAAGCCTTGCAAGCAATGTGACTAAAGTGTTAGCCACGAGATCTTGTATTACGGAACGAGTAAAGAGACTTGCCGGTAACGAGATTGAACTAGGTATGGAGATATCGACGATCGAATCTCGGGCAAGTAACATACCGATGGACAAAGGGAACTGCATACGGGATTGTCTGAATCCTTGACATCGTGGTTCGACCGATAAAGATCTTCATAGAATATGTAGGAACCAATATGGGCATCCAGGTCCCGCTATTGGTTATTGACCGTGGAGGTGTCTCGGTCATGTCTACATGATTCTCGAACCCGTAGGGTCGCACGCTTAACGTTCGGTAGCGCTAGGGTAGTATTGAGATATTAATAGTGGAAAGTCCGAAGGTTGTTCGGAGTCCTGGATGGGATCCGGTACATCACGAGGAGCTCCGGAATAGTCCGGAGGTAAAGATTCATATATGGAAAGTTGTTATCGGGGTTCCGGAAAAAGTTTGAGTTTTTTCGGTATTGTATCGGGAAGGTTGTAGAAGGTTCCGGAGTGGGGCCCACCTGCATGGGGGACCCACATGAACGTGGATAGTGAGGAAAGTCCCCACAACCCTGCTCTAAGCGCACCAAGATCCTCCCTTAAAAGGAATAGATTCATATCCCAAGGGGATAATATCAGGATCCCTGAAAAGGGGGGATAGCAATCGGTGGGGAAGGAAAGGTGGGATTTCCTTCGTCCCCCTTTGGCCAACGACCCTAGGGCCTTGGAGGGCAAGCCACCAGCCCCCTCCACGCCTATATAAAGGTGGGGAGGCGTTGGGGGCAGCCACCCTTCAACCCTTGCCCGTTACCTCTCCCAACTCCTCCCACGTTTCACCGGTACGCGCTTGGCGAAGCTCTGCCGGAATTCCGCTGCCACCACCACTACCATACCGTCGTGTTGGTCCCGATCTCATCTACCCCCTCTCTCTTGCTTGCTGGATCAAGAAGGAGAGGATGCCGCCGAGCCGCACGTGTGCTAAACTCGGAGGTGCCGTCCGTTCGGCACTTGATCGGGAGTTCGTGGACGGATCGTGATTGGATCGCGAAGACGTTCGACTACATCAACCGCGTTTCTTAACGCTTCCGCTTAGCGATCTACAAGAGTATGTAGATCCAACTCTCCCTCTCATAGATGCTCATCACCATGGATAGATCTTGCGTGTGCGTAGGAAAATTTTTGTTTCCCATGCAACGTTCCCCAACACAAGCATCCTCCTAGCAACCGACGCTTTTGCTTGGCAGAGAAAGAGAGTTGACCGCAACAATCCCTTGTGAGCTTGCAGTAGTCATCGTGTGCCTCTACTCCCTCCATAATGCGCAAAAACAATGGTTTTCGCATGCGAAAATGACGACGAAACCATGGATCATTCGAGAAAGTTGGATTCGGAGTAAAGTAATCCTTCTGCAGTAGCTTTGCCCCGGATACCCATTGATGACTCTTTCCCCTTTGATTTAGCCCTTGAAATTGAGAATGTGCTTCACTTCCTGGTCCATTTCCTCTTGCATGCTCATGAGCATTATCATGTCCACTTCTTCGTCCGAATCCGATGAATCAAAGAACTCATCTTGAATCAGTTGATCAAGCTCCATCGGTCCATACTCCTCGCCGGACGAAGCGTCGGAATCCATTGTTTCCCCTAAAAATTTGAACAACAAATCTGGTTAGACATTCTATTGAACACATCCGGCACAAGGCAGAGCCAGATAAATGTCGGACGTACCGCGGTTTCTTCTGGGCCGCCGACGACGTCCTCCGCGGAGAGGTCAGGAGAGATGATCCCTCTGACCGAGCGGCCAGGGGGGTGGGGGGCAGAGGCTACTAGACGACGGAGCGCACGCGGCGGCAGAGCTGTGAGACGAACGGCGCGAGGAGAAAGAAAAGAGGAAAACAGGAAATGGATACAGTGGTTCTGCGGGGTGGATTTGGTGCAATTTGTGGTAGGGTCGTGATGTCAGGTCCGACGGGACGGGCGTGCCCAGGCGCGCCCGGGCTCCCCCATACCCGTCCCGTATTTCGGCTGGATATGAGGGGTGTCGGTCAGCCCGGGCGTTTGAGGCCTGTTTGAGAGGTCCGGCTGGATCGATTTTTTGTGACCGGGCGACCTGTCCGGACGTTTGAGGCGGTTTGAGGGGTCCGATTGTAGATGCTCTAACACGGCACTCGTGGGCGTAGGGCGCCGCGTCCCCGTGGTACCAGCGCTCACCCGCGCCGCCATCCTCTGAGGCGGCGACGGCTGACAGCGATGCGGGGACGACGACTAACGGATCGCCGCCGTCGTCGGATGACCTAGCAAGGACGGCGGACGGACGATCTGCTCCGCTGGGGTCACCGGTGCTTCCGAGTTGGATGCTCACGACGCGGCGATCGTCGTGTTGGTCCATGCTTGGAACGCAACGAGCTCCGTATAGGTTTGGGCATGTGTTGTGCGAGTTGATTATATCGACAGTCCGTCTCCTTGAGGAAATGAGTTGTGGAATCGTGCGACTCCTTTCTAATATATGTCTCTTGTTTTTTTTCCTTTCTCAAAGCTGGAGATCTAGCGGCTTGGCCATTTGCAGCCAACCGTGATTTGACAATGGAGTGGACCAGATAAACGAACTCATCAAACTGAGGCCTTGCCGTCCCTCAACCAAAAAAGAAAAAAAAGACTGAGGCCTTGCCGTTTTTCCTAGGGTAAATGCTCCAAACAACCAACTGGTCTTTGGTAGATCAAAGAAACAATTCCTTATTTAATATTATCTTAAATTTCGTTTTCTTATTTGACACTGAAAAACTTTTTCTTTCCTATATAACATCGAGTCTAAATTTTATGCCTTTTATGACACTTTTGTCCATTTTAAACCTAAATGACACTTGAAAGGATCCTTTTGCCCCTCATGTGATATGTGTGTGCGAGACAGTAACACACAAAAAACATCAATGCGGGACAGTAGCACGCACACGTCAACGGCAGTAGCACACATGCAGTAGCACATACACACGCAACAACCCACACACAATAGCACACATGCACACAGCCGACACACTTAACAATACACACGCGTGCAGACACACACGTAGCAGCACACGCGCACGCACACTCATCAGCAGACACACACAACACACACTGCAACACACACCTAACAGCTCACACACACGTAACCAACACACATGCGCGCACACACATCAGCACACACGCACACAACACACACGCGGCGCGCACAGACACACACGCAGCATACACACAGCAGCAGCAGCACACGCACACAACACACATGCGGTGCGCACAGACACACACACGGCATACACACAGCAGCAGCAGCACACGCACACACACACAACACATACACACACCGCAACAGCACTTGTAGCAGCACACACGCACGCGTGCGAGCACACATGTAGCAGCACATGATGCAGCACATACGCACACGCGTGCGCACACCCAGGTAGCAGCACATTCGCACGCATGCACACACAAACACGCAGCAACACACACGCAACATCAATAGCACACGTGCACGCACACACACGCAGCGGTACGCACACAAGCATACCACACGATGGGCAAAGAAGTCTTTTCAGGTATCATTTAAGCTTAAAATGGACAAAAGTGTTATAAAAGGCATAAAATTTAGACTCGGTGTTACATAGGGAAGAAATAATTTGTTGATGTCAAATATGGCATAATATTTAAGCATGATGTTAAATAGGGAATTCTCTCTAGATGGAAACCCGATCGTGCGCGCGCAGCCGCAGCACTCCTCCCGACGCACTCGCGTCGGCCGCAACGCACGAGAACGCTCATCCTTTCATTCTTCTTCCTCCCCCAAATCATTCACTCTCTCTCAAATCTTTGGTATCCTACCGGAAAAGGCTCCATGCCCCACTTTACAGATTAACCAAACCACACAAACAAAGGAGAAAACAAGTCTCGGCTGTGGGCAACAGCACAACAAGCCTGTAAAAAAAGTCTCAAGGAGGATAAATCTTCGGTATCATCCCTCCCCCAGAGCTCGCACTCTCTCCCTAGCCAATATGACGCTGGAGACTGCAACGTTGATGATGTTGGGGTGAGGGGGCTCCGATGATGCAACAGTGGATTCACAATGTCATCCGTGTTACAATGGGCTACCACAACATTGTCAGTGATGTGCTCGTTAGGTCACAACATCATATGTATTGCGATGGGCTATCGCAACGTTGTCCATGTTGTGATGGGCACCCCGGTGTCATCCATATTGCAATGGCAGCGACCGCAACAGGGCAATGCTACGATGGCGACAACACGATCAAATGTTTCCAAACGCCAGATGAGACAGTTGCCGAACGGAGTGATCTTTGCAAAAGATCAACTAACCGATCGTAGCATGAGTCGTTGCAAAAGTAGTTTTTTTTTCTCCTTTTTATGCCAATGTTACACTCTTCATTCTTTTTAGTAATCTTTGCAGGGAGTACCCTAACTATTGATTACCATTACATAAATGGATTACAATTAATAGACATAGAAAAGTGCTAGGAAGGCCGAGAGAGCAAGTTGTCCTTGTATGCTATTGAGGAAAAAACCAAAATAAAATAAAATCTCATAAAGGTCCCTAGGATTCCTACACGCATACAAACAAATGGTTGGGGCCAAACTTCAAATGTTGTCGAGGCACTGAGACGGAGCTAAGAGGGACAGTAGGGATGGTACCCCTTAACATATGTAGTTTTACTTAAGCACATACAGCTACCTATGTCTACTTTAAACACATGTAATAACAATTCACCAACCCTAACTAGTTTTGCCACCTCTATACGCAAACATTGTCTCCGCCCCTCACAAGGCATTCGCCCAGATAGAAGCGCGTCCTCCAACATCACAAGATACATCGAAACAACATCGCCACAAAAGTGGCTTTCAGTGCCAATGGAAAGGCTTGCTAGAGGAAGTGAGGCATTCGTCAACATGCCCATGGTGGCTTGGACCTTGGACTATTAGCTTTCTGCTGAGGAAGTCAAGAAAGAACACCGACTCAACTACTGTCGGACAACAAGCCAGGTGGCCAACACGCATGGATGAACAAAGAAGTACAACATGGTGGACACTGGCTTATGTATTACATTACATATCTAGGTGGCATCAAGAAGCAAATAAAGAGTACACCTTAGTGAGATAGATTGTGACTTGTTAGCGCTTTCGATGATCGACTTTTGGTCTTCATGCCTTGTTGTCTCTTTCTCCATTGGAAGATAGTAGGAGTATTTCATCGGGGGTGGTTGCCTGGCATGTAATGTGCTTGAGTTCTTCCTTCAATCGGTGTTTTATTTCTTCAAGGTACATCAGCTGGTCTTCTTTGTAATCAAAACGACTGATAACAAATTGACATTCTTTTTTGGTTCTTTGGATGGAGTTGTAGATTGATGATTTGTTCGAAAACGATTGATTTAAAAAATAAACATGAGAAAAAAATAGTAGGAACAGTGTCGTGACTCTCTAAGCATGAAAAACAACATATGTTTTTGTAAGAAATTTATGAGGTTTCTCTAGTTCCCTGGTTTTTCTCTAGCCCAAGTATGGTGTTTTTAAAAAAATTCCTTTCCGTATTGCTTTTTTTTTTTGACAATTGTTTCCTTTTTTGGCATTCACCAATCGAGAAGCGAGGATGGCTGAATTGTTGAGAAGTGTGGGTGCCTGAATTGTGGGCATTGACCTTTAAGCAAGTGTTCCCTGAAACAATGACTCACTTGTTGTTCCCGTGTTGCGACTCTCTTAGGATGAGTAAAATATTAGCTTGAGGCCCTGGGCTGGATTGGAGCACTTGGCAACCATTCAACGTCGTCAAATTCAGGCTCTAGTGATTTATTTGGTGCACAATGGCCATGGAAGGCGTAAGGTGTTGGCTTCCCTCCAAATGTTTGTGGCTTGAGAATTTTGGAGCGGGTGCAATGCGAGAGACTTAAACAACAAATTCAAGCTCCCTCGTGTCATCTTCTCACACATATGTAGCGAGGCCATAAATTGGGGAAGGGCGGGAGCAAAGCACTTGTGTAATATCTTGTCGGGGGAGTATAATTTTGTTTACCTTGTGTTGCCTTAGATCAAGTGAAAGCTTTTGCCCTTCTTCTTACGAAACTATTTGTGTAAAAAAATGAGGTGTCAAATCTGCACATATTAATGTGATACTGATGGAGGAAAAAAAAACACTGGAATTCACTTGCAATTGATTTACAAAAGACGGACCTCAAATGTTGGAAATTCAATGTACGTACATCCCTGCTGCTAGCTAGGCTAGCGCGTCCCTGGTGACTCCATAGTCAAAACCATCATCAAATTCAGTACACCCTTGATATCTGAAAGAGGCACGTCGGAACAGACTTCATCCTCGATCGGACAATCCCCGGGTGTAGAGGTACAACATAAACCAATGAACGGAGTTTGAAGGAGAAGAGTCTAGGGAAAGGTATTTTTGGCGGATTTTGTTAGTTTGGGTGGGTGTTGCTGTGCTTAATATTGGATGTCATGTTGAAAAACTGTTGCTGTGCTTAATGGTTTGGGCGGGTGTTTTAATATTCTTGATTGAAGGATAAATGTTGCTGTGAGCTTTGTGTTTGTTGGAACAGTTTTGCATGCTTGCACGGCCCAATGCATCGATGTTTCATCATAGACAAATTACAAGCCATTCAACAATGTTTTGGCAACTTTGATATAATAAGAAAAAGAAAGAGATGATGCTAACATCACCATGCACCATCTTCAATCATCGCAGCAGCGCCAAGCGAAAGGGCACCAGAGGAAGCTAACTATGGGCACCGTGATGCACTGGCCGAGCGCATACCCTAGCACCTTCATCGCCTTTCCCTTCATCCCTTGGGCGAAAGAGTTGCCGAGGACTCCTCCGATCACAATGGCTGCACCGTAGCAAAGTATGAAGTAGAACTGCGTGCAAAGCGAGAGGGGAGTTAACTATAAGATGAGCTACAAAGGAACTTTACCCTATAAGATCAATCAAACAGCGGAACACGGAAGGTGACGATCGAGCAAGAAAGCGGCTGATGAGGCACTTGATCGCGAGCAGCCTGAGCTCTCACCCATAGAGTATAGCGCGGCCGTGTTTTCTCCTTGGGTGAGTACGGCGCCGTGTCCCCGTGGTACCACTGCTCGCCCGCCTCGTTGCGCGGCCGCGAAGTTGCGACGGCCGGATCGCCACCGTCATGAGTGCCGTTGGCCTCCTTGGCGGCGACGACCGATGGGTGATCCGTTCCGATGGGCTCGCTGGCGCCGGCGCTGGTGCATCCGAGCTGGATGTCCACGACGTGGCGATCGTCGTGTTGGTTCATGCTCGGAAACCAGCGGAATACCGAGTACGTACGTGCGCTCCGTGGGTTTGGACTTAATTTCAATCACACGTACGATCGTGCGCGACTTATATATCGACGTCTCCATCAGTCGTGCGACTCTCGTAATTGAGAGCGAAAATGGCCTGGACACCAATCGTGGCTCTTGAGCGACGGTCCAGAACGAACTCATCAAACCTAGGCAACGAGCTCCGTGAGTTTGGGCTTTGGACACGAATCACATGTACGATCATGTCATGTGCGGGTTACCAATACTCCGTGTAAGGCTAACTCCAACGGGGAGACCCAAAATTTGTTCGTTTTTTGTCCATTTGGATCTCTATACGGACAAGAGGGGAGCTCGATCCCCTCCCTCCCGATCTCCTCCCTTCCGATCCGATCTATGGCTTCGAGCCACCATCACACCTCTCCTTGCCGCCGCCGGAGCTCCACAGAGACGGGCCTTCCTCTACCGTGGCTTCGGGATGCGATTGCGGTGGAGATCCGCATGAGTGTCCTGGACGTATACAACTCCGACGTCCACGGCATTGCGGTGAGGGCCCCTTCGCCGCTGATGGCTCACCTAGGTGGGGCGGCAGTACCGGGTGTTGGTGCGGCTTCGGTCGTGTGGATTCCAGCGATATACGTCATCCATGGGCGTACTGAATGACGGAGAAGGTCGATCTGGTGGTCCAACCGGGGATGGACAAATTTGCCAGCTAAAGCTTGGTTCGGCTTCGGCCAGAACCCTCAAAGGTGGCGGCCGCGGGTGTCGTTACCTTGTTGGAGGTGTTGTGGGGGGTGATTCACGTTCCCTGTGTGCCCTGGAGGAAACGCCAGATTCAGGCTTTACGGATAAGATAATTGCAAGGTTCATGCATCGTTACCCCATGGAGCATAATCTTAGGGGTTGTACATCTGCTAGAGGGACACATGTTTGGCTTGATGGTTGGTTGCAGGTCTTCGTATGCTTCTCGTACGGTGACCAAGGTGGAGCGGCATGCCATCTACAGTATCGATGACGACGAGTCTTGGTGGCAAGGTGCAACAGGGTCTCGACGATGATACCGTTTGATGGGCGAGTGCGGAGGGTGGCATTGTCTGGTGTCATGGTGGCATAGACTACATAAGGGTCTCGCACGATCAGTGCATTGATTGCTCCTGAAGATGGGACTGTGGAAGAAGACGATGACGAATTCTATAATGCGCGCATGTGGTGCACGTCGAGGGTCTGCTAAACCGATTGTCGTGGGAATGATCCTGACAATAAGAGTAGGGGTATGCAAGGAGGGGCGAAGTCTAGCTACAGTTCAGGTGTGCCCTCGGATGTTTACGAGTTCGGGCCTCACTCGGGAGTGATAAAAGCCCTACGTCTCGAGCCCGGAGGCTGGGTGTTTGCTTATGAGTGGAAGAGAATTACACGGGGTCGGAACCCTTGCCATGGCGCCCGGGGGTGGCTTATATAGAGTGCGCCACCACCGGCCGAGCGCCATCACTAGGGCTTTAATGCTAATTAATGCAGCGTTACAGGAACGGCTGATTAACTAAGACGTTACTGGTAACGGTCAATTAAATATACAACGGATGTCTGCTCGAGTTCTATGGACGCTACGTCTTCTGAGTCGCCTGAGCTCCCATCTGACCGAGTGGCTCCTTGGCGGTCCGAGTGACTTGAGTGATCCGAGTGAATCGTCACATGCGTCCGAATGTGTCTCTGGCCCAGGGGCTTTTATGATATTGAGGGACCACAGGTGGGCCCTAGATGTCAGGCTTGTGACCCTACCCATGGTAGGCAGCTTCATCAGTAGCCCCCGAATCCATGAGGTTTTGGTGGTCGAGTGACTGACACTCGGAAGTGTCTGGAAACGGTCTCGGCGTTCCTCACTCAACTTCAAACCATGATGGATTTAGGATTAACATTTTCCGACTGAATAGTTCAGCTTGTTTAACCGGTTCTGTTGGAAGGAATCAGGACATTTCTCAGAAGAAATGACCCGAACGATTTGTCTTTCCGTCCGAGTGTCTAACCAATTGTGAATTGATCACTCGGTTTGCTTGGAGCAGATTGACAGGCTCTTCGGGGCGTAGAGCTCGTTTCGATTGGCACCTGAGGAAGTTCCCGCGCGTCCTGAACTGCGAGAAACGCGTGCAGGCGCATGATGTAACGGCCACGTCACGGAAATCAGGGATAGAGGCCACGATGCCTCGATTTCTGCGCCGGAATTTCCGCCACGCGTCCTTGGAGCTCTGTACAGTGGATCTGCGGATCTCGCTCCGTTCGCGGATTGACGGCCAGAGATTACGCCCGTCCCATGGGTATAAAAGGGGCGTGAGTACTGTTTGAGGGGAAACAGATCTCACTTCCATCTTCTGCCTCCGACTTCTCCGCCGTCCGAGCGAAACACCTCCACCGCGCTCCCGCCGTAGATCAGGCCCTAGACCGCCGGAGATGACGAAGGTGGCGACGGACAAGGCCGAGCGGGCGAAGAGGGGCTCGCGAGGCTCTTCCTTGAGCGTGGGCACGCCGGCGGGATGGACCCAGGGTGAGTGGATGCAGTCGCGGGTCACCAAGGCTCGAATGCTCGAGCTGGAGAGCCAAGGGCTTGTGACCGCGGGGGCGTGGCGGTTGCCGGAGGCGGGCGAGGAGGAGCCTTCGCCGCAGGGGAACGAGCGCGTGCTCTTGGTGACTCACCTCGAGCGAGGTTTCTCCCTTCCGCCTCATCCATTTTTCCGTGGATTTCTTAATTTCTTCGGCGCTCAGCTCCACCACCTTCCTCCCAATGCCATAGTTTACTTAGCTACGTTCATTTCCCTTTGCGAAAACTTCCTGGGTTGTCACCCCCATTGGGGTTTATTCAAACACCTTTTCACCTGCCGAGTGATGACTATGAAAAAGTCCACTTGGTCAGAGGACAAGACGAATGTAGCTCAGTTATGCGGAGGTCTAGGAATCCAACTGCGGGGAAAAGGCTGCTTCCCAAAAATTTCATTCGCAGACTCGGTGAAGGGGTGGCAGGAAACTTGGTTTTACTGCCAGGACGTCTCAGTCGGTGACGGTCAGTCGGGTCTTCCTCCGTATACGTCGGACCGCATTCGGTCAGTTTCCCGGCTGACTGTATCCAAGGAGGAGAAGACAGAGGTAGATATCCTGGTGATAGCCCTGGTAGCTTTAGTGCAGAAGGGTGTCAACGGCCTCAACTTGCTGGAGGTCTTTCTTCAGAGGAGGATCCAACCATTGCAAGCTAGGGCTCACCCCATGTGGACATACACCGGTCCGAGTGACGTCACTCGGACTCACCCGGAGGAACTCGAATCTGACACAGTGGAAGCCAGGGTCAAGGCGATCACTTCTGCACGTGACAACCCCAGAGGGAGTAGGCAGGTGCTTCCGCTCTCGTCTGAGAATCCGCCGAATGAGGTAATCTTCAGAGTCCCATAATCCGAGTGATATTTATGCATTTAACTCAATTAGTTTGATTAACTTGTTCTTCTGGCCAATCCATACTCCACTCGACAGGCCTTCACGGGGATGAACAGTCAAGTGCCAGTCGTTAATCGAGGACCGGTTGACGTGGCAAGTGACACTGATCATCCGGACGAGTCGGCGGAAGTAGGGGAAGGCGAAGAGAATGATGAAAGTGATGACAATGAAGATGACTCGGATGATGACGGCGAAGTGGAGTCTTCTCGTTCGGAGGAGCGGGTGCCCGAGAGCCGTTCCAAGGCGCGCCATGACCCGGGGGTCCGTGGAGGCGGTCCCAAAGATCGAGTGCTGTCAAGCCGAGTGGGACTGCCCTCCCAACTAGTAGCTCAAAGCATGGGCGTGGGGGGCCCGCCTTGTCACCCAAAAAGGTGGCTAAAGAGGCCAAGGTCACCACCTCCAAGCTCCGGAAGGCAACGGTGCCAGAAATCCTTCTTGCTACTTCTTGAGCTTGCGTTGGTTTTTCCTTGAAGAGGAAAGGGTGATGCAGCAGAGTAGATAAGTATTTCCCTCAGTTGTTGAGAACCAAGGTATCAATCCAGTAGGAGACACAAGCAAGTCACCAATAGATGCACCTACACAAATAATCAAACACTTGCACCCAACACTATAAAGGGGTTGTCAATTCCTTCACGGTTACTTGCAAGGATGAGATCCAATAGAGATAGATGGAAAAGCAAAACAAAAGTAAATAGATCTGAAAATATAAGATGGAAAATAGACCCGGGGGCATAGGTTTCACTAGAGGCTTCTCTCATGAAGGCAAATAATACGGTGGGTGAACAAATTACTATCGAGCAATTGATAGAAAAGCGCATAGTTATGACGATATCCAAGGCAATGATTATGCATATAGGCATCACGGCCGTGTCAAGTAGACCGAAATGATTCTGCATCTACTACTATTACTCCACACATCAACCGACTCCTGCCTGCATCTAGAGTATTAAGTTCATGAAGAACAGAGTAACGCATTAGGTAAGATGACATGATGTAGAGGGATAAACTCAAGCAATATGATGAAAACCCCATATTTTTATCCTCGATGGCAACAATACAATACGTGCCTCGCTACCCCTACTTTGTCACTAGGTGAGGACACCGCAAGATTGAACCCAAAACTAAGCACTTCTCCCATTGCAAGAATTACTAATCTAGTTGGCCGAACCAAACCAATAACTCGAAGAGACTTGCAAAGATATGAAATTATGCATATAAGAATTCAGAAAAGACTCAAATAATATTCATAGATAATCTGATCATAAACCCACAATTCATCGGATCTCGACAAATACACCGCAAAAGAGCATTACATCGGATCTCGACAAACACACCGCAAAAGAGTATTACATCAGATAGATCTCCATGAAGATCATGAAGAACATGGTATTGAAGAACATAGAGAGAGAAGAAGCCATCTAGCTACTAGCTATGGACCCGAAGGTCTATGCTGGACTACTCACGCATCATTGGAGGGGCAATGGAGTTGATGTAGAGGCCCTCCGTGATCGAATCCCCCTCCGGCAGATTACCGGAAAAGGCCCCAAGATGGGATCTCACGGGAACAGAGGCTTCCGGCGGCGGAAAAGTATTTTCGTGGCTCTCTTTTGTATTGGGGGAATATTTTGGAATTTATAGGCCGAAGAATAGGGTTAGAAGAGCTGTCGTGGGGCCACAAGCCAGGGGGGCGCGGCCCCCCTAGGGCGCGCCCCTGTGGCTTGTTGCCACACGGCAGGTCTTCTGCCTTCATCTCCAAGTCTGGCAGGTTTCTTCTGGTCCAAGAAAAATCATCCCGGAGATTTTATTCCGTTTGGACTCCGTTTAATATTCCGTATCTACAATACTCAAAAACAAGGAAAAAACAGAAACTGGCACTAGGCACTAGATTAATAGGTTAGTCCCAAAAATAATATAAAATAGCCTATTAATGCATATAAAACATCCAAAACAGATAATATAATAGCATGGAACAATCAAAAATTATAGATACGTTGGAGACGTATCAGGTCCCGAGTGGGTTTGCGTCTGAGCACACCCACTGGGTGTTTCTGGGTTCCAGTGGGGGCGCGCTGAGCGCACCCACTGGGTGTAGTCCCCGAGGCTACCGTCGACTGAAGTAGTCGGCGGGAGCCTAAGAGTCCGAGTGAACACGGAGTTCAACACATCGATGAGCTCGCAGAGAGCTTTGCCTTTATTTTCCAGTGGGGGTGCGCTGAGCGCACCCACTGGGTGTAGTCCCCGAGGCTGCCGTCGACTGAAGCAGTCGGCGGGAGTCTAAGAGTCTGAGTCAAGGTCTGACCAATATTTTTCTTTTGTTTCCTATTGACAGGCTGTTTGCGAACTTGGAAACCATTATAACGCTCTGCAGAAGGAGGTGCAAGATCTGCGCCTCGACCTTAAGGCCGAGAAAGCCAAAAATGCTCGACTGGAGCAGGAGAAGAAAACAATCGAAGGTATGTTCTTCTTATCCGACTGTAACAACAACTATCCTCCTTCTCCGTCCGACTGAATATGTTTCATCAGATCTTCGTGGAGAAAATCGTAACCTTGTCGAGAGGCTGAAGAATTCTGTTTCTTTAGAAACCGTGAAGACTGCCCTCGAGAAGAAGGACATCGATCTGGCGGCTGCTTAGAACGAGGCCAGCCGAAAGGCCAAGGAGGCCGAGGAGAAACTGAAGACACTCGAAAAACTGGAGGAGGAGAAGAGAGTCTTGGAAGCCACTGCGCATAAGTCCAAGGAAGAACTCGTAGAGCTGAAGAGGTCGTACGCCGAAGGTCTGTGGTGGACTACTCACGCATCATCGGAGGGGCAATGGAGTTGATGTAGATGCCCTCCGTGATCGAATCCCCCTCCGGCAGATTACCGGAAAAGGCCCAAAGATGGGATCTCACGGGAACAGAGGCTTCCGGCGGCGGAAAAGTATTTTCGTGGCTGTCTTTGGTATTGGGGGAATATTTTGGAATTTATAGGCCGAAGAATAGGGTTAGAAGAGCTGCCGTGGGGCCACAAGCCAGGGGGCGCGCCCCCCCTAGGGCGCTCCCCTGTGGCTTGTCGCCACACGGCAGGTCTTCTACCTTCATCTCCAAGTCTGGCAGGTTTCTTCTGGTCCAAGAAAAGTCATCCCGAAGATTTTATTCCGTTTGGACTCCGTTTAATATTCCTTATCTACAATACTCAAAAACAAGGAAAAACAGAAACTGGCACTAGGCACTAGATTAATAGGTTAGTCCCAAAAATAATATAAAATAGCCTATTAATGCATATAAAACATCCAAAACATATAATATAATAGCATGGAACAATCAAAATTATAGATACGTTGGAGACGTATCAAGCATCCCCAAGCCTAATTCCTGCTCGTCCTCGAGTAGGTAAATGATAAAAACAGAATTTTTGATGTGGAATGCTACCTAACATATTTATCCATGTAATATTCTTTATTGTGGCATGAATATTCAGATCCATAAGATTCAAAACAAAAGTTTAATATTGACATTAAAACAGTAATACTTCAAGCATACCAACAAGCAATCGTATCTTTTCAAAATACTATGGCTAAAGAAAGTTATCCCTACAAAATCATATAGTCTGGCTATGCTCCATCTTCCCCACACAAAGTATCTAAATCATGCACACCCCAGATGACAAGTCAAGCAATTGTTTCACACCTTTTATGTTTTCAAACCTTTTCAACTCTCATGCAATACATGAGTGTGAGCCATGGATATAGCACTATAGGTGGAATAGAATATGGTGGAGGTGGTGAGGAAAAAGGAGAAGAAGTCTCACATCAACTAGGTGTATCAACGGGCTATGGAGATGCCCATCAATAGATATCAATGTGAGTGAGTAGGGATTGCCATGCAACGGATGCACTAGAGCTATAAGTGTATGAAAGCTCAAAAAGAAACTAAGTGGGTGTGCATCCAACTCGCTTGCTCATGAAGACCTAGGGCACTTTGAGAAAGCCCATCATTGGAATATACAAGCCAAGTTTTATAATGAAAAATTCCCACTAGTATATGAAAGTGACAAAATAGGAGACTCTCTATCATGAAGATCATTGTGTTACTCGAAGCACAAGTATGGAAAAGGATAGTAGCATTGTCCCTTCTCTCTTTTCTCTCATCATTTTTTTTGGCGGGCATCTTTGGCCTATTTTTTTTATTCGGGCTTCATTGGCCTCTTTTATTTTTTGTAAAGTCCGGAGACTCATCCCATCATGTGAGGGAATCATAGCTTCCATCATCCTTTTCTCTCATGGGACAATGCTCTAATAATGATGATCATCACACTTTTATTTACTTACAACTCAAAACTTAGAACAAAATATGACTCTATATGAATGCCTCCGGCGGTGTACTAGGATGTGCAATGATCTAGCATAGCAATGACATCAAAAAAACGGACAAGCCATAAAAACATCATGCTAGCTATCTTACGATCATGCAAAACAATATGACAATGATGGTGCGTGTCATAATAAACGAAACGGTGGAAGTTTGCATGGCAATATATCTCGGAATGGCTATGGAAATGCCATAATAGGTAGGTATGGTGGCTGTTTTGAGGAAGGTATATGGTGGCTGTTTTGAGGAAGGTGGGTTTAATGCACTGGCGAAAGTTGCGCGGTACTAGAGAGGCTAGCAAAGGTGGAAGGGTGAGAGTGCGTATAATCCATGGACTCACATTAGTCATAAAGAACTCACATACTTATTGCAAAAATCTATTAATTATCGAAGCAAAGTATTAGACGCATGCTTCTAGGGGAGAGGTTGGTAGGAGTAAAGCATCGCGCGCTCCTGACCCATCACACAAAGGATGACAATCATTAAACAAATCATGCTCCGACTTCGTTACATAACGGTTCACCATGCGTGCATGCTACGGGAATCACAAACCTTAACACAAGTATTTCTACCAATCCACAATTACTTACTAGCATGGCTCTAATATCACCATCTCTATATCTCAAAACTCTATGCAAGGAATCAAACTTCTCATAGTATTCAATGCACTTAATATGAAAGTTTTTATTATATCCCTCTTGGATGCCTATTATATTAGGACCAAATTCATAACCTAATCCAATTTCCATGCTGTTTAAAGACTCTCAAAATAATATAAGTGAGGTACGAGAGTTCAATTATTTCTATAAAACAAAACACCACCGTGCTCTAAAAAGATATAAGTGAAGCACTAGAGCAACATTGCCTAACTCAAAAGATATAAGTGAAGCACATAGAGTATTCTAATAAATTCACAATTCAGCGTGTCCCTATCAAAAGATTTGTGCAGCAAGGATGATTGTGGCAAACTAAAAAGCAAAGACTCAAATCATACAAGACGCTCCAAGCAAAACACATATCATGTAGTGAATAAAAATATAGCCTCAAGTAAATTTACCGATGGATTGAAGAGGAAAGAGGGGATGCCTTCCGGGGCATCCCAAAGCTTAGGCTCTTTGGTATCCTTGAATATGGCTTGGGGTGCCTTGGGAATCCCCAAGCTTAGGCTCTTGCCACTCCTTATAACATAGTCCATCAAATCTTTACCCAAAACTTGAAAACTTCACAACACAAAACTCAACAGAAAACTCGTGAGATCCATTAGTATAAGAAAAATAAATCACCACTTTAGGTACTGTTCTGAACTCATTCTTTATTTATATTGGTGTAATATCTACTGTATTCCAACTTCTCCATGGTTCATACCCCCCGATACAACCCATAGATTCATCAAAATAAGCAAACAACACATAGAAAACAGAATCTGTCAAAAACAGAATAGTATGTAGCAATCTGTATACTTCGAATACTTATATAACTCCAAAAATTCTGAAACATTAGTACAATCAGGGAAATTTGTATATCAATCTTTTGTAAAAATTTCAGACTCATTCGATGCTCTAGTGAATTTATAAAATTCCTGGACTGTGCGGAAAAGTTTCTATTTTTCAGCAAAATCAAATCAACAATCACCGTAGACCATCCCAAAGGTCTTACTTGGCTCAAACACTAATTAAAACAGAAAAACACAATTAACACATAGGTAATAATGTGTAAAACACACAAAAATAGAAGCAAAAAACATAAGCAAAAAATAAAATTGGGTTGCCTCCCAACAAGCGCTATTGTTTAACGCCCCTAGCTAGGCATAACGATTTCAATGATGCTCACATAAAATGTAGTAATTGAAATATGCAAAATAGCATCATGAATCTCATGAAAAACACATTTAAGTCTAACCCACTTCCTATGCATAGGGATTTTGTGAGCAAACAATTTATGGGAACAAGAATCAACTAGCACAAGAAGGCAAAACAAGCATAACTTCAAAACTTTGAACACATAGAGAGGAAACTTGATATTATTACAATTCCTACAAGCATATGTTCCTCCCTCATAATAAATTTCAGTAGCATCATGAAGGAATTCAACAATATAACTATCACATAAATCATTCTTTTCATGATGCACAAGCATGCAGTCATCATAATGAATCTGCTCATCAAAACTTGGGGGACAAAAAATATCATCTTCATCAAACATAGCATCCCCAAGCTTGTGGCTTTGCATATCATTAGCATAATTGACATTAATAGAATTTATAGTAACATCATTGCAATCATGATTTTCAATCAAGGAGCTATCATGAATCACCTTATATATTTCTTCTTTCAACACTTCATCAAAATTTTCAGATTCATGATTTTCAAACAAAACTTCATAGAGATAATCAAGTGCACTCAACTCACTAGCAATTGGTTCATCATAATTTGGACTTTTGAAAAGATTAGCAAGTGGATGAGGATCCATATCAATAGATTTTTAGCAAGCGAAGATGCAAGCAAATAGAAGGCACATGGCAACACAAGCAAACAAAAAGCAAACGAAAAGACGAACGGAAGAAGGGGGAATAAAAAGGCAAATCTTTTTGGTATTTTCTGAAAATCATTTTAGAAGTGGGGGAGAGGAAAATGAGAGGCAAATGGCAAATAATGTAAATGCAAGAGATGAGTTTGTGATGGGTACTTGGTAGGCTTGATGTAGATCTCCCCGGCAACGGCGCCAGAAATCCTTCTTGCTACTTCTTGAGCTTGCGTTGGTTTTTCCTTGAAGAGGAAAGGGTGATGCAGCAGAGTAGATAAGTATTTCCCTCAGTTGTTGAGAACCAAGGTATCAATCCAGTAGGAGATACAAGCAAGTCACCAATAGATGCACCTACACAAATAATCAAACACTTGCACCCAACGCTATAAAGGGGTTGTCAATCCCTTCATGGTTACTTGCAAGGATGAGATCCAATAGAGATAGATGGAAAAGCAAAACAAAAGTAAATAGATCTGAAAATATAAGATGGAAAATAGACCCGGGGGCCATAGGTTTCACTAGAGGCTTCTCTCATGAAGGCAAATAATACGGTGGGTTAACAAATTACTGTCGAGCAATTGATAGAAAAGCGCATAGTTATGACGATATCCAAGGCAATGATTATGCATATAGGCATCATGTCCGTGTCAAGTAGACCAAAACAATTCTGCATCTACTACTATTACTCCACACATCGACCGACTCCTGCCTGCATCTAGAGTATTAAGTTCATGAAGAACAGAGTAACGCATTAGGTAAGATGACATGATGTAGAGGGATAAACTCAAGCAATATGATGAAACCCCATCTTATTATCCTCGATGGCAACAATACAATACGTGCCTCGCTACCCCTACTTTGTCAATGGGTGAGGACACCGCAAGATTGAACCCAAAACTAAGCACTTCTCCCATTGCAAGAATTACCAATCTAGTTGGCCAAACCAAACCAATAACTTGAAGAGACTTGCAAAGATATGGAATCATGCATATAAGAATTCAAAAAAGACTCAAATAATATTTATAGATAATCTGATCATAAACCCACAATTCATCGGATCTCGACAAACACACCGCAAAAGAGTATTACATCGGATAGATCTCCATGAAGATCATGAAGAACATGGTATTGAAGAACATAGAGAGAGAAGAAGCCATCTAGCTACTAGCTATGGACCCGAAGGTCTGTGGTGGACTACTCACGCATTATCGGGGGGGGGGGGGGGGAGGGGCAATGGAGTTGATGTAGATGCCCTCTGTGATCGAATCCCCATCCGGCAGATTACCGGAAAAGGCCCCAAGATGGGATCTCACGGGAACAGAGGCTTCCGGCGGCGGAAAAGTATTTTCGTGGCTCTCTTTGGTACTGGGGGAATATTTTGGAATTTATAGGCCGGAGAATAGGGTTAGAAGAGCTGCCGTGGGGCCACAAGCCAGGGGGGCGTCCCCCTAGGGCGCGCCCCTGTGGCTTGTCGCCACACGGTAGGTCTTCTGCCTTCATCTCCAAGTCTGGCAGGTTTCTTCTGGTCCAAGAAAAATCATCCCAGAGATTTTATTCCGTTTGGCCTCCGTTTAATATTCCTTATCTACAATACTCAAAAACAAGGAAAAAACAGAAACTGGCACTAGGCACTAGATTAATAGGTTAGTCCCAAAAATAATATAAAATAGCATATTAATGCATATAAAACATCCAAAACAGATAATATAATAGCATGGAACAATAAAAAATTATAGATACGTTGGAGACGTATCAGGTCCCGAGTGGGTTTGCGTCTGAGCACACCCACTGGGTGTTTCTGGGTTCCAGTGGGGGCGCGCTGAGCGCACCCACTGGGTGTAGTCCCCGAGGCTACCGTCGACTGAAGTAGTCAGCGGGAGCCTAAGAGTCCGAGTGAACATGGAGTTCAACACATCGATGAGCTCGCAGAGAGCTTTGTCTTTATTTTCCAGTGGGGGTGCGCTGAGCGCACCCACTGGGTGTAGTCCCCGTGGCTGCCGTCGACTGAAGCAGTCGGCGGGAGTCTAAGAGTCTGAGTCAAGGTCTGACCAATATTTTTCTTTTGTTTCCTATTGACAGGCTGTTTGCGAACTTGGAAACCATTATAACGCTCTGCAGAAGGAGGTGCAAGATCTGTGCCTCGACCTTGTGGCCGAGAAAGCCAAAAATGCTTGACTGGAGCAGGAGAAGAAAACAATCGAAGGTATGTTCTTCTTATCCAACTGTAACAGCAACTATCCTCCTTCTCCGTCCGACTGAATATGTTTCATCAGATCTTCGTGGAGAAAATCGTAACCTTGTCGAGAGGCTGAAGAATTCTGGTTTTTAGAAACCGTGACGACTGCCCTCGAGAAGAAGGACATCGATCTGGCGGCTGCTCAGAACGAGGCCAGCCGAAAGGCCAAGGAGGCCGAGGAGAAACTAAAGACACTCGAAAAACTGGAGGAGGAGAAGAGAGTCTTGGAAGCCACTGCGCATAAGTCCAAGACAAAACTCGTAGAGCTGAAGAGGTTGTACGCCGAGTGGGAGGCCAAGCTCGAGCGCATTACTGCCAAGAAAACAGAGCTGGAGCAGTATATCGAAGAGTTCAGCGATGAGACCAATGAAAAGCTCAAAGGTAACTTTCCCAACTGACTCTCATGGAACTTGATTAAACCAAATGAATCTTATTTGTCTCTGACTTCTTTCTCCATTCGATTGAATCCAGGATTCTGTGACGATGTGATGGAGGAGACAGAAACAATCAAGAGGGAGCTGGATCCAACTCAAGGTCTTATGAAGGACAGTGCTGCCATGGCCGTGCTTCGCTTGGAAGAGCGAGTCGAGCAGGTGACCCTGTACATCAGGAGGCTTAGCGCCACCATCTCGTAAGTCGATCGTGACGTCTTTTCTGATGAGGAGTCCTCGAAGGACTTGGAATCCATGCTTGCCCTTGTGAAGGCTGTGCCAACCCGAGTAAAGGCTTGGAAGAAATCCGCGGCCCGGGCTAGGGCTGACATCGCCCTCTTGCTAGTCCGTATCCACTGCAAGGGGGTGGACGAGAAGAAGTTGAAGTCTCTTGAGGTTGCTAACAGGAAGCATGCCAAAATCGATGACTTCATGGAGGCCGCCACTCGGATAGCCGACAGTATCGACCTGGACACTTTCGTGGAAGCAGTGGTCCCATCTCACCCCGAGTGATTGTCGAGATAAAAACTCTTAATATTTTGCCTCGGAATGCCGAGTGGTAGTTGTAATCGTAAAAATCTAAGCGAGCCTGAGGCTCACGCCGTTTGCTTCTTTATCTGAACTTATGCTTTTGAATGACGCAATTTTCTTTTGATTTATCGCCATTCCATCTTTGATCTTTGAATGTTTATATCCGCACTCGGAAGTGTTCATTTGAACAATGATGGTCCTATCCATCTTGTCGTCCGAGTGAGGAGGATGTCCCACTTGAGACAGTTTTAACTTAGCCGATGCGGGACCGCGGCTAAGCCCCCCGAGTGTGGGCGAGGCCCGCACTCGGAATTGTTCATTTGAACAATGATGGTTCTGTCCATCTTATCGTCCGAGTGTGGAGGATGTCCCACTCAAAACTGTTTTAACTTAGGCGATGCGAGACCATGGCTAATCCCCCGAGTGTGGGCGAGGCCCGCACTCGGAATTGTTCATTTGAACAATGATGGTTCTGTTCATCTTATCGTCCGAGTGTAGAGAATGTCTCACTCGAGACAGTTTTAACTTAGGCGATACGGGACCGCGGCTAAGTCCCCGAGTGTGGGCGAGACCCGCACTCGGAGTAGTTCTTGCGAACAATGATGGTCCTGTCCATATTGTCGTCCGAGTGTGGAGGATGTCCCACTCGAAACCGTTTTAACTTAGGCGATGCGGGACCACGGCTAAGCCCCCGAGTGTGGGCGAGGCCTGCACTCGGAATTGTTCATTGCGAACAATGATGGTCCTGTCCATCTTGTCGTCTGAGTGTGGAGGATGTCCCACTAGAAACCGTTTTAACTTAGGCGATGCGGGACTGCGACTAAGCCCCCAAGTGTGGGTGAGGCCCGCACTCGGAATTGTTCATTTGAACAATGATGGTTCTGTTCATCTTATCGTCCGAGTGTAGAGAATGTCTCACTCGAGACAGTTTTAACTTAGGCGATACGGGACCGCAGCTAAGTTCCCGAGTGTGGGCGAGACCCGCACTCGGAGTAGTTCTTGCAAACAATGATGGTCCTGTCCATCTTGTCGTCCGAGTGTGGAGGATGTCCCACTCAAAACCGTTTTAACTTAGGTGATGTGGGACCGCGGCTAAGCCCCGAGTGTGGGCGAGGCCCGCACTCGGAATTGTTCATTGCGAACAATGATGGTCCTGTCCATCTTGTCATCCGAGTGTGGAGGATGTCCCACTCGAAACCGTTTTAACTTAGGCGATGCCGGACCGCGGCTAAGCCCCCGAGTGTGGGCGAGGCCCGCACTCGGAATTGTTCATTGCGAACAATGATGGTCCTGTCCATCTTGTCGTCCGAGTGTGGAGGATGTCCCACTCGAAACCATTTTAACTTAGGCAATGCGGGACCGCGGCTAAGCCCCCGAGTGTGAGCAAGGCCCGCACTCAGAATTGTTCATTTGAACAATGATGGTCCTGTCCATCTTGTCGTCCGAGTGTGGAGGATGTCCCACTCGAGACAGTTTTAACTTAGGCGATATGGGACCGCAGCTAAGCCTCTGAGTGTGGGCGAGACCCGCACTTGGAGTAGTTCATATTCAGGAGAAATCGGATTCACGGTAAAGCATTTTATTTATTTTACCCGCCGGGGGTGATTTACTCACCGGAGTGAGAGAGAGTTAAATTTTGACAGTAGATAAATAATCAGAACTTTATTCATCAAGATCACTTGGATTCATTATAGAAATGACAAACTAAGTGTAAAACTTGCAGAGCAGATCCGCGTTCCAAGGCCTGGGCTCTTCTACGCCATCTTCGATATTGTAGAGTCGGTAAGCTCCATTGTGCAGGACTTTGGATATTCCGTATGGTCCTTGCCATGGAGGCGCCAGCTTATGAGGTCTCTGTTGGTCCAGTCGGAGAACCAAATCTCCCTCTTGAAAAGCTCGGCCTCTGACCTGTTTGTCATGGTAACGCCCCAGATCTTGCTGATAGAGGGTTGATCTGATAAGGGCTAGCTCCCTCTCTTCCTCCAATAGGTCTAGACCATCTTGCCGTGCTGTCTCCGCTTCAACCTCATCGTACAGTTCCACTCGGGGGGAATTGTGCCGGAGGTCACTGGCAACATGGCTTCTGATCCATACACCATGAAAAAAGGAGTGCGCTTTGTAGAGCAGTTCGGGCTCGTCCGAATGCCCCACAAGACGGATGGCAATTCTTCAACCCAGGCCCCCGCAGCATACTTCAAGTCTCTCATCAGTTGAGGCTTCAATCCTTGGAGGATCATCCCATTTGCTCGTTCTGCTTGCCCGTTCAACTGCGGGTGAACCACAGAGGAGTAATTAACCTGAGTGCCTTGCGAATAGCAGAATTCACGAAACTCGTCAGAATCAAAGTTCTTCCCGTTGTCCGTGATGATATCATGCGGCACACCGAATCTGAAGATGATCTACCAAATGAAGCTGACTGCGGTAGCTGAATCCAAGCTTTTGATAGGTTTTGCTTCAACCCACTTGGTAAACTTATCGACTGCCACAAGCAGGTGAGTGAAACCACTCGTTCCCATCCGCAGGGGACCGACCATATCGAGCCCCCACACTGCAAATGGCCAAGTGAGCGAGATCGTCTTCAGTGCGGATGCCGGCTTGTGGGACTTATTCTTGTAGAACTGACAGCCAACACATAGATCGACCAAATCCTTTGCTGCTTGATTGGCTCAGGGCGAATAAAACCCCACTCAGAAAGCCTTGGCGACCAAAGTCCGAGAGGACACGTGATGGCCACAAGTTCCCGAGTGAATCTCATGCAAGATCTGCAGCCCTTCTTCTGGGGAAATGCATTTCTGAGTGACTTCTGTAGTGCTTTTCTTGTACAATTGGTCTCCCAAAACTTCGAATGACTTGGATTGATGGATGATCTTGCGAGCTTCTTCTTCATCATCGGGGAGCTCTTGCTAGAGCAAGTATGCCAGATATGGTTGAGTCCACTCGGGAGTGATTACCAGCATTTCGTGGACTAGGTCGATCACAGTTGGGATGTCAACCTCAATCGGGTCAGATGGACCGACTGCTTGCGGGGGCTCCTCTGTGAAAGGATCTTCTGTAATAGTGGGGGCGCGCAGATGTTCAAGGAATATGTCCTTGGGAACTGCTCGCCGAGAGGAACCAATCTTTGCCAGGTCGTCTGCTGCCTGATTCTTCACGTGAGGAATGTGATGTAGCTCCAAACCTTCAAAATTCTTCTCTAGCTTTCTGACCGCGTTACAGTAGCCGGTCATGGCTGGGCTCCGAATGTCCCACTCCTTCATCACTTGGTTGACAACAAGGTCCGAATCACCATAAACCATTAAACAACGGACGCCGAGTGAGATGGCCATGCGGAGCCCGTACAGGAGGGCTTCATACTCGGCCTCATTGTTTGATGAATCAAAATGGATCTGGAGGACGTAATTCAACTTATCTCCTTTGGGAGAGACAAGAACTACGCTAGCCCCCAAGCCATTTAGCATCTTAGATCCATCGAAGAACATGGTCCAATGTTCGGAGACACTCGGGGTCGGTTGCTCTTGTTCAATCCATTCGGCCATAAAATCAACCAAAGCCTGGGATTTGATTGCTTTGTTGGCTTCAAACTTTATTTCCAACGGAAGGAGCTCAATTGCCCATTTTGCCACTCGGCCTGTAGCGTCTCTGTTGTGCAGAATCTCCGACAGGGGAGCGTTGCTAACGACTGTGACCGAGTGATCTTGAAAGTAATGAACCACCTTCTTTACCGTCTGGTAAATACCATAGACTAGTTTTTGGTAGTGCGGGTACCTTTATTTGGAAGGGGTCAAAACTTCTGAGATATAGTATATAGGTCTTTGGACTTTGAATGCTTTTCCTGGCTCCTCGCGCTCTACCGCAAGGACAGTGCTCACCACCTGGCTAGTAGCCGCAATGTACAGGAGTAATGGTTCCCGGCTGCCTAGAGCAGCTAACACCGGCTGGGTGGAAAGCAATGCCTTGACTTCCTTGAACGCGGCTTGTGCTTCTAGTGCCATTCGAATTTGTCAGATTTTTTCATCAGTCGGTACAGAGGGACTGCCTTCTTGCTGAGTCTTGAGATGAATCGGCTCAGGGCCGCAAGGCAACCGGTCAGCCTTTGCACGTCGTGTAAGCGTTCCGGTTGTTTCATTCGGATTATAGCGCCAATTTTATCTGGATTAGTGTCGATCCCTCGTTCAGAAATGAGGAAACCGAGTAACTTTCCGGCAGGCACTCCGAATGTGCACTTGGCTAGATTTAGCTTTATTCCGAAGTGTCGTAGGTTCGCGAAGGTCTCGGCGAGGTCAGTCAGGAGGTCGGAACCTTTCCTTGACTTGACCATGATGTCATCCATATAGGCCTCCACGTTCCGACTGATCTGCCTTTGCAAACATTTCTGTATCATGCGCTGGAAAGTACCACCAGCATTTTTAAGACCGAAAAGCATCGTGATGTAACAAAAACACCCGAAAGGGGTGATGAAGGCTGTTTTTATTTCATCGGGCCCATACATTCGGATCTGGTGGTACCCGGAGTATGCATCCAGGAATGATAGGCGTTCACATCCGGCAGTAGAATCTACTATCTGGTCTATACGAGGTAAAGGAAAATGGTCCTTCGGGCAGGCCCGATTGAGGTGCTTGAAGTCAATACACATCCTGAGTGACTTGTCCTTCTTCGCCACCAGGATGACATTAGCGAGCCACTCGGAGTGGTATACCTCACGGATGAACTCGGCAGCTAGAAGCTGAGCAATTTCTTCACCAATCGCCTTGCGCTTCTCGACAGAGGATCGGCGCAAACATTCTTTGACTGGTTTGACCTTGGGATCAGTTCGGAGTCGGTGCTCAGCCAGCTCCCTGGGCACACCCGGCATGTCAGATGGCTTCCACGCGAAGATGTCCCAGTTCTCATGGAGGAACTGGATGAGCTTGGCTTCCTATTTTTCTCCGAGTGATGTGTAGATGCTCGTAGGAGAGGCGTTTGGGTCTGTCGGGTGAACATGGACGTGCTTGGTCTCGCCGGCCGATTGAAAAGCCGATTCTGAAGCTGGCCGCTTCGACCTGAGCAAGTCGGTCATGTCCACCTCCTTCTTGTCACCTTCGAGCTCTGTTGCGAGCACTTGCTTGCTGGCAATTTTGGAGCCTTGCTGGAGGCACTCCTCGGCTATCTTCCGATCACCGGTCACAGTGATCACGCCATTCGGACCCGACATCTTTAACTTAAGATACACGTAGCATGGTCGGGCCATGAAGCATGCGTAGGCGGGCCTACCCAGGATGGCATGATAAGCACCGCGGAAGTCCACCACCTCGAAGGTTAGTCGCTCCTTCCGAAAATTCTTTGATCCTCCGAACACAACGTCCAGAGCAATCTGTCCGAGTGATTCCGCTTTCTTCCCAGGAACGATCCCATGGAAGTGCATATTGCTCTTGCTCAACTGAGACATCGGGATGCCCATCGCCTTGAGCGTGTCGGCATAAATGAGGTTAAGTCCACTACCTCCGTCCATCAAGACTTTGCGCAATCGGACGCCGTTCACAGCCGGGTCCATGACCAGCACCTGCCTCCCGGGGGTGGCTATATGAGGCGGGTGGTCGGACTGGTCGAAGGTAACTGGAGTCTTCGCCCGGTCAAAGTATTTGGTGGCAGTCGGAGTCAACATGTTAACTTCTCGATTGATCACCTTCAACCTCTTCTTGCTTTCGACGTCGGCGAAAATCACAAGGACCTTTTCGATTTGAGGATACTCGGAAGCGCCCTCGTCTTCCTCGACGTCGCCTTTCTCGCCCAAGGGTTCAGTGCCTATCTCCTGCTTGAGCAGACGACATTCCCGAGTGGTGTGCTTCGGGAGCACAACGTTGCCTTCTTCATCCTTCTTGGTATGAATCTGGCAAGGCTGATCAAGAAGGTCGGTTTTGAAGTCGGACTTCTTCTTTGGAGTCCATTCTTTCTTCCCTTTCTTTTGCTTGGGCTTGCCTTCGCCCTGTCCTGGGACAGCCGCTACCTCTGCCTTGCCGGAGGCATCAGCCTTTTGCTAATGTTTCTTCCGGGGGTTGCCTCCCGATTGAGGCGCATCTCCGGCTCGCCCTTTACCGCTACGGAGGCGGTCTTCTTCTTCGCCATTGGCGTATTTGTTTGCGATCTCCATGGCCCGACCGAGGGACAGATCCCCAGCACGACCAAATTTCAAGATCAACTCTCTGTACTGAGTTCCGGCCTTGAAGGCGCACACGGCTTGGTGTTCGGTCACATTCTCCACAGTGTTGTGCAGCGTGGTCCAACGCTGGATGTACTCCCGGAGAGTCTCGTTGCTCTTCTGGACACAATGCTGCAGCTCTGTCAAACCACCCGGGCGTTTGTACGTGCTCTCGAATGTTTTGACAAACACTAGGGCCAAATCCTCCCAACAGTATATGCAGCTGGCTGGCAGTTGATTCAGTCATGCCCGCGCAGAGCCTTCCAACATGAGTGGAAGGTGCTTCATTGCGATGAAGTCATTTCTGCCGCCAATCTAGATGGCCACTCGATAGTCCTCGAGCCAGGTCTCGGGCTTCGACTCACCATTGAATTTCCCAATTCCAGTTGCCAACCGATAATTGGGGGGTATCTCAGTCTCTCGGATGTATCTGCTAAAACACCCGAGGCCGGTAACGCCCCAACCGCTCGCTCGGTCCCTGTCGTATCTGTTCTGATCGACCACTCGCTGAGTGATGTCGGACCGAGCGTCATAGCCTCTGTGTTGGGCCGGGTTCCGCTCACGATCTCTCCCGAGTGGATAGCCAGCATCATACGAACGTTGGCTGCGTGAACCGCCCCTCGAAGGGGGGGTCCGACTGACATCATGATCATCGCGCCCGCGTGCTCCGTGCGGACCTCTCGGAAGAGGGGGAGCTCACGGTTCCTTCCTGGGAGCGAGAGGACTGTGAGCCGACTGAACGGTGTCCGCCCGATTGGACTTATTGTGAATGCACTGTTGTGACTGGGAAACTTCGGAATTTTGCTGCATGGCAGTCTTCAGCAAAGCCTGGATTTGCCGAATGCCTTCACCAGCCACCAAGTTGGATGGTTGGATGGAATCCGCGATCCGAGTGGCGGCAGCCAAGTTCTGCAGAGGCGTGCGCATCACCGGAATGGTATACGGCCGATCCTTTGTGAACAGCTGACGGCGACTGTGGCTAGAGCCGGGCAGCTCCCTGGCCGCGCGCTCGTCGAGTGATCGTTGGAGCCGCTCGAGCCGTTCGCGCTCAGCCAGGGTGGCCAGGCGCGCGGCTTCTAGGGCCACCTTGTCAGGGGTATTTCCCGCGATAGGGGTCAGGAGAACTTGGTCGTTCCTGCGCCTGATCTCCTCCCGCTGCTCCCGAGTGAGGGGGCGAGGGATGTAGGCATCCGTGCCCGTGTTGTTGCGGTCACCGTCCCGATCGTGGGAATCTCCCGTGGAATACCTGGGCGGAGGTGCGCTTCGGGTCGAGTCGGCCATCAAGACCTCTGCAGCGTCTCCGCTGCTCTCGCGCTCGGATGCACCTGAAGACTCGTCGTCTGATGTAGGGAAAAGGCAGTGGACAGACTCGTCAACGTTGAGTACGGCCACCTGCTCGACCGCGGCCTGGAACGCCACAGCATGCTTGATCCAGCGCTACAGCCGTGAGCGCCCGGAGCGCCTGCGACAAGCCGCAATGCGAGTCGGAGAAGCCGGTCGATAGGGAGTAGATGGTTGTCGGAGGAGGACTCCGAACGCCGCCGCGCTAAAATGCACTGCACCTCGGACGGGCAGTACTTTGGCGACCAGCAGCGCTTCCTGCAGCCACGCTGAGTCGTCGAGATGAAGCTGAGGGAACCGAAGAGGATCTCGCCGCCGAGGGTCACCATGATGATGATAAAAAAAGTGTAAATTCCACCTACGCTGGAATTCGCTAGACGCTGAGCCCCAAGGTGGGCGCCAACTGTCATGGGAATGATCCTGACAATAAGAGTAGAGGTACGAAAGGAGGGGCGAAGTCTAGCTACAGTTCAGGTGTGCGCTCGGATGTTTATGAGTTCGGGCCTCACTCGGGAGTGATAAAAGCCCTACGTCTCGAGCCCGGAGGCTGGGTGTTTGCTTATGAGTGGAAGAGGATTACACGGGGTCGGAACCCTTGCCATGGCGCCCGGGGGTGGCTTATATAGAGTGCGCCACCACCGGCCGAGCGCCATCACTAAGGCTTTAATGCTAATTAATGCAGCGTTATAGGAACGGCTGATTAACTAAGACGTTACTGGTAACGGTCAATTTAATATACAACGGATGTCTGCTCGAGTTCTATGGACGCTACGTCTTGTGAGTCGCCTGAGCTCCCATCTGACCGAGTGGCTCCTTGGCGGTCCGAGTGACTTGAGTGATCCGAGTGAATCGTCACATGCGTCCGAATGTGTCTCTGGCCCAGGGGCTTTTATGATATTGAGGGACCACAGGTGGGCCCTAGATGTCAGGCTTGTGACCCTACCCATGGTAGGCAGCCTCATCACCGATTGATGCTCCCTGCTAGCCGGCGGGCGGCTTGGTGAGGCCACCGGATTTATTGATGTGCGTGACGTCAGGTCAGGGCACATCATCAATCTTCTAGGTAAGGCGATATATTTTGGCAGGAAGGTGGCTTTAGGTTAATGTATGTATTTATTTTGTAAAGCCTTACAATAATTCAATAAAGATGGATGTGTGCTTCGCTCGATGCATAGGCTAGGGGGTATATTTTGAAAAAAAGATGTGAAAATAAACATTTTAAACATCAAACATGGCTTCTCTGCACAACACGAACTATGAGATATATAACTAAAAGTTCATGCATTAGTGGTTTATGTAGTTATAATTGAAGTTCATAAAATCATATCTTTGAGGTCTTTTTTTAAATGGAAGGGCGCCAATTTTCAGGTCAATGGCAGTTTACATCATTGAAGTAACTAAAAATAATCTCACTAGAAGTTATTTCAATATATCAATACCTTTTTCTGCGCGGGGGGGGGGGGGGGGGGGGGGGGGGGGGGATATATCCATACCTACTAAGAAAAGAAGGTGATATTCTTGATCGATCGCCCTTCAAAGGACGATTTTGCGCTCCCACCAAATTACATAAAAATGCCATTATCGATTCGTACCGCACGTGTTTTAGGGAGGAGTGTTTGTACCCAAAAAATGAGATAACCCTCTTGGGTTAGTATACGTCGTTGTATCGCCTTGCATTAGTCGCATAGCATCCGTGTTCAAAAGGTGTCGTCAAATGTAAACTCACGAACTTCTCAGCCACTTTGGGGCCTGTTTGGCACAGTAAAAACCGATGTGTCGACACCAGTAAAAATAAACATTTTAAACATCAAATAATTGCATGGTCTGCACATCACGAACTATGGGATATACAACTAAAAGTTGACACAACAAGTTCAAGCATTAGTGGTTTATGTAGTTATAATCGAAGAAGTTCCTAAAATGATATCGGAAAGACGCCAAAGACACCATATATTTAGCTCAAAAGCAGTTTACATCATTGAAATAAGAAGAAAAATCTCACTGAAAGCTAGTTCAATATATCTATACCTTTTTTACGGGGAAATATATCTATACCCACTAATAAAAGGAGGTCGGTCGTCCTCCAAAGGACGATTTTGCAGTCCCACCAAATTATAAAAACAATGTCATTATCGATTCATACCGCATGTGTTTTAGGGAGGAGTGTTTCTACAAAAAAAAAAAGAAATGAGACCACCCTCTTAGCTTTGTATACGTCGTCGTATTGCCACGCATAGCTTCCGTGTTCAAAACGTGTCGTCAAACGTAAACTCGCGAACTTCTAATCCACTTTGGGGTCCGTTTGGCCAGCTATAATCTTCTAATCCACTTCTAACAGGGCACATGGCTGAACCAGGCTTACGACTTGAGATCCAAAATCTTGACTGCCACCGTGGCCACACGCAAGTGTTGCACGACAGTCTTCCTGGCCGAGTTTCCCCTGCGCTACTGAACCTCGCCATGCAAATGATCCATGCCACCCGCACGGCCGCACCTCTTGACGTCGTTGGAATTTGACATTGTCTCGCAAAGTCAATCCCCTCAATCTCCATGAGGTAGAGCCCATTGTCACCGGGAGCCTGGTGAGGCGATGACCCAGCCAGCGACCCTGGCCAGCCTCCTCCAATAAATACAACCATAACCATACCACGCCTCCAGCTCTACTTCCTTCAGCCTCCTCCAATAAATACAACCACAACTGCGGCTTATGTGTACTTACGGGCGGGCATACGCCTCCGATTATCTGGCTAAGCGACGTGTAGCACGGAAGGTGCCAGGAGGGCGTGGTTGCGTGGAGGATTTTTGGATTCCCCCCTTGAACTCTATGACCTGATTCTCAAGTTCCTAATTTCACATGTTTTCTCGGTGGCTGCTAATGTGTTGATTGATGCTTTGTAACTCTTGTGATTTGTAGGTCAAAATTGGTTGTGGTGATCATGGACTTTTTCTGATTGGCATGCCTCTGTAATATTAAGCAGGCGATATAATTGCTTTATTGGTGCTCATTTCACATGGAGGACTGGACCAGATGATAGTGGATATACCCAGTTCCAAGAGTGCAGTATGTTACTATAAGGTTGCGTATTAGCTTCCGGTGTTTTTTCTCTGATTGGTATCTCAACAAAACTTGGAAGTATGATGGTGTTTGCAATGTTTCAGTTAGTACTTAGTACAAGATGATACCCCGCACGCACGTTGGTCCAGCCCCTCTGCCAGGAAGCGCGTCTTATGGCAGCACCGGGGAACAAGAAGAGTAACCAGGGTGGGTGAGAAATCCGAGATTGGCAGCCCATCCATCCAGTGATCCTCCCACTGCACTTCATACGCCGCAGCAGGGTATTCTTGTACCACGCATTGTGACCTACATACGCTGATATACTCTAAAAACCGCTGCCTCTCCTTATTCTCGTACCAGAGTATCCCCAAAAGTATAATACTGTAGTAAACATATATTCTCATATGGGCAATATACTTGAATGTCAATAAATTCTTTTTTGTTTGCAAAACCTGCACCAACAAAAGGCCCACTGTTGTGCACTTGTTGAGTACACCCTTGTCTACTTGCATGCATGTAATGCTACTTTGAAACAAATTTCTCAAGGGTAACACTTCGACAATATATTAAAACTGGAATAAACACTTTGACAATATATTAAAATTGGAATGTCAACACTTTGGCAATATATTAAAACCATCCAACTGGTTTGCAAAATTAAAAAGACATGAAGGAACTATATATAGTTTTAAAACAAAATGGCATGAGACGTCACCAAGTATAGAACTAACAAATAGTTGCACCTCCCACGCGGAAAACATTCAGTGGGATATTACAGGGAATAGGTTCCGCATTAAGCATGAGATGATCTAGACCGGGTGTACAGCTTGCATCCTCCTCACGGAAAATATTCTTGCTGCACCAAGGAGCATTTCTTGTCTATGAAGCAAACAAAACCCACATTGATTTTAATCATGCCTGATAAAGATTTTAATCATGCCCGATAACCACTCCAACAATGATCGACCACCTTGCATCTAGCTAGAAGCATGGTAATTTTATGGGCGTACGCAAAACCAATTCACCATAGCTGGGATAAACAAAGTAATCAACAGAAGGATGCACCAAACATATATTGCTAATATTCATGACGCAAACTTCAGTGTCAATTTGTTTCATGTCATACGCGAGCTTGATGGTTATTCTTTCAAGCACTGGTGCCCATCTTAATATCATTGTGATGATATCTATCTCGCTGTCCCCTCCAATGAAGTTGCCGATTTCTACTTCTTCAAGATGAGTCAATGAGATACTTTGGCTCCTCCAGCCCTTGGGCTCATCACAAAGACAATTTTCGAGACATTTTGATGTCTGTGGAATCTAGAACATAAAACAACGTTACAATGTGTTTTGAACAAGTAGTACATGTACGATATATATAAGCGGCATGGACAATTACCCTGCACCACCCTGGTAGGATAACCTTAAGCCTCTGTATAGCAGTTTGAATATGCTGCATCCCAAGGAGATGCAACATCAATGCTCCAAGAACATGCCCCTTTGTGTTGAGATCTAGCTCCAACGCAAAAAAGTTGGTAATCAGAAGTTTCTTCATCTCATGCGCAAAGTTCAGGGGCATTGCAGCAGAATGAAAATAATTCTGCAAAATAAAATAGTTATTAGGCATGCATGATGGTATTATGCCAAGAATTAACACACGCCTTCAAGTATGCAAATACAGCTGACAAATCTAAAGGATTGACAAAGAAGACAAGAGGCGTACATGGGCAAATATTTTCAAGACAAGGGCATGAATGCGAGGGGACGCCCCTTCCTGGTCCTTGATGTTGATGAGCCCCCCATCTTTGTATTTGTAGCTCTCTAGGGTCACTAACCTCATGCTCTCGAGCGACCAAAACCCAAATAAAAGAGGCAACTGTGTATACGAGCGCATCAACGAGACATTCTTCACCATTGGCGTCGAGATAGATACGCAGAGGTCCATGTCGGCCTTGACCTTCAGGTTCAGCTGTTTAAGCAACGGAGTCACGATGTAAATGTCCCGACATTCCGTGTCTTTATCGGCATCAAGGTAAAGCTCCTGTAGCGACCTTGAGTAGATTGTGATGTTGTGTGTATGATTATCTATGGCCGCCCTGAGAATGCGCAAGCGCGGACAGCGGGTGACCAATGTGCCAAGGTCGGGGATGGTGCAACCCTCGAGGGACCGAAAACATATTTCAGAGCATGTGCGCTCGGGCTCCTTCTACCTAGCCATCCATTCATTGTATCGCGATCCGTACAAGTATGTTTTGCTTTTTTGTTTCTCTCACATAAAACATGTTTTGGGCTTCAAACTTTGCAGTCCAGCATAGATTTATAACTAGGATGTGGGATAAAAATTTCAGATTTTTTGGTCCAACATATATATACAAAATTAGCTTTTTAAAAATAAAAAATCGCATTTTGTATATATATGCTGGACCAAAAAATCTGAAATTTTTATCCCACAAACTAGTTAGAAATCTATGCCGGGCTGTGGAGTTTGAAGTTCAAGACATGCTTTATGTGAGAGAAACGAAAAAAAGAAATCTTCACGTACTAAATTAGTTGTGTTGCACAGATCTTAAAGCAACATTTGAAGAGTCAGGATATGATGGGTGCATGAGCTCTAAAAATCCGCGTTTGGGACCGAAAACATATTTCAGAGCATGTGCGCTCGGGCTCCTTCTATCTAGCCATCCATTCATTTCGCGATCCGTACAAGTATGTCCCTCGAGGGACAGTTTCTCGAGCGTGGGGAACTCGCCCGCAGGTGGCAGCGTGAAGCGGGCGGTGTACAGGTTCATCTCAATCGACGTGGTGTGGTCGAAGCGGGGCAGGTCGACATTATAGCATTCTTGGTAGCCCTGGGTGAGGACGAGCTCCTGTGGAGAGAGTCTTGCCATGGCACCGAGAAGGGAGACGAAGCGAGCGGCCCCGATATTGTACATCTCCATATTGTACCTCCTACTACCAATAGTAATGGGGGACATTTACATTTTTCCCCCTAACTTCGCCCCGACCTCATCTTTACCCCTAAAAAAAACGGTGCTCAACTATACCCCTCTTCCGTCTATGACGCTTATGAAAATACCCCTTCGTACCCTTTCCGTCTGGTCAAAGTGCTTTGACCACGTTAGTTAGTTATTCTGGACATCCTTGCCCTTCCTTCTTACATGTGGGGCCTACCCTCATCTCATTTCCCCCCTCTCTTCTCTTCTGTTCTCTCTCGCGACAAACCCTAACCCTAGTTCGTCGATTCCCCTATCCGCGGAGGCTCCCGTGGGCGAGCTCGTGGATCCAGATGCGCCGGCGGTGGATCTGATTGCACTGCTCATCGTCGACCAGACGGAATGGCCGCTGTTCGTGGTAGCGGCGGGGGCGGCAGGATGGACCCCGCTAGAGCAGAGAGCTCGCAGACCACGGCGGCGACGACAAGGGAGGTTCCAAGAGGGTATGTCTCTATGCACAGTCATCGTTTGCTTGCATGCGCGCTCGTTTAGGTTAATTTCGTCAATAGTGCTTGTGCTCTGTTCATGAACTTGCCATTTCTTCTGGATATTTGTCGTAGGATGGACCCAGCTAGAGCGTTTAATTTGAACTGTAGGATGGAAACAAGTGTGTTAGGCAGTTCTGGCACGAAAGGATCTGGCACAGGGTTTTGTTTCCCATTGGTTGTTGACTGTACATCAACTTTTATCAAGTTTAGAAGTGCTATCTCAGAGAAATATCCATGGGGGTTATATGATGCTGTTGAAATTAGGTATTGGGACATGGCAAATACTGCTTGGGTGCCTGTCCAGTGTGGTGATGAGCTAGCTTGCATGTTTGGAATATATGCAGAAAGTAAGTCAGCAGAGATTGAAATCAATGTAATACAAAGAAATAGAGGAGAGCTTGAGAGGAGAACTACTAGATCACAAGCTAATAGTTCTCAATCTAGGTGCAGCCAGACAAGAGGGAGGGGTAGAAATGCAGGTGGGAGAGGAAATGCAGGTAGCAGAGGAAGTTCTGGTGGTAGGAGTGCAGGAAATTCAGAGGCTAGTTCAGTACATGAACCAACTAGAGCTTGTCCTAGCAGTAGCAGACAATCAGATGCTGGTCCTAGCAGTAGCAGACAATCAGATGCTGCTCCTATCATAGAAGAGGAAGCTCCTGATGATGTTCCCACAGATGATGAGGATGAAATCTTGCATCCAGAGTTTGTAATTGGGAAAGTGCCCAAGGGGAAAGAGGCAGTTCCAGAAGATCAAGATTGTATCCCCCCTCCTCAATTTGAAGAGACAGATTCAGATGAGAGAGAGGAGGATTATGACATGGCTTATTCTGAGAGTTTTGATGAGGATAGGGCAGAAGTGCAGTTTAACAGAGATGATCCTTCTCTGGCAGAAGGAACTGTATTCTCTGATGTGATAGAATGCAGAAATGCACTAGCAACTTTCTCAATCAAGACACAAAGTGAGTTCAAAATTGACAAAAGTGAGCCAGGTAGATTGACAGCTCACTGTGCATATCCAAGGTGTAAGTGGAGGATGCATGCCTCCTTAATGAGAAATAGCAAATTATTTCAGGTACTAACAAGCAGGAAATAACAATACTAATGCTCATTTGTTTGTCTGACTTGCTTGTTAATAGCAAATTATTTCAGGATCTATGCTAATTTGTTTGTCTGACTTGCTTGTTAATTGTAATTGCAGGTGAAAGTTAACAGACATCCTCACACATGCCCTAGTGTGACAAGAAGGCAAAGGTTAAGGTCAGCAAAGTGCAGATGGGTTACAGATGCAGTTAAGAATTGGGTCAGGGAAAATTCAAATATTTCTGTGCCACAGCTTCAAACTGATCTAAAGAAAAAGTATGGGGTTGAACTGCCATACATGAGAGTTTTCTATGGTAAGCGAATGGCCATTGACAACATATATGGTAAGTGGACTAAAAGTTTTCATTTGCTTTATACATTCAAAGCTGAGGTTGAGAAGGCATCACCTGGTAGTGTAGTTCACATTGATAAGCACACAGTGCAGTTTGAAAAAAATGGCCAGAGAAGGTCCAAGGAGTGTTTTAGGAGAGCCTTTGTGTCATTTAAGGCCTGTTGGAAAGGGTTTCTAGATGGGTGTAGGCCATATCTGGTAGTAGATACCACTGCTCTGAATGGGAGGTATAGAGGACAACTTGTAAGTGCTTGTGCTGTAGATGCAAACAACTGGATCTATCCAGTTGCTTATGGAGTGCTAGAGGTAGAGAGCATAGACAGTTGGACATGGTTTTTCCAGCATTTGAAGGCCCTCATAGGGCACCCAGAAGGGTTTGTCATACACACTGATGCATGTAAAGGACTTGAATCAGCTGTAGATGATGTGTTCCAAGGAGTAGAGAACAGGGAGTGCATGAGGCACCTTGCTGCTAACTTCTCCAAGAAGTTTAAGGGGAAATTTTTTGATGAGAACTTGTGGCCCTGTTCCCTAACTTATAGAAGTAAAAAGCATAACTACCATCTGAGGCAGTTGTATAGCAAGCCTGATGTGAAAGAGTATTTAGATGAGCATCACACCAAGATATGGGCCAGGGCACTTTTCAATGAGTTCTGCAAGTTAGATTATGTGAACAATAACCTTGCAGAGTCATTTAATTCCAAGATAAGAAAATGGAAAGGATTGCACATTGTAGACCTGTTTGACAAGATCAGGCAATATTTGATGGAGAAATTTGACCTGAGGCAAAGCATTGCTGCTGCTACATATGTAGGGCACATCATAGTCCCTAAAGTGATGAAAATGCTGCTGCTAAAGTCCAAGGGCTTAGACATGAACATTGTGAAGAGAAGTACATTTCAGGCAGAAGTAACTGCAATTGACAAAGAGAAGAGGGAGTGGAGGTATCCTGTGGATCTGCAAGCAATGACATGTAGTTGTAGAAAGTGGCAAATTACTGGACAACCTTGCATACATGCTCCCTATTTCATAACTTCAATGAGAGGTCCAGTAAGTGAGATAGATCAGTATGTGCATGAATTTTACTCAGTTAAAAGATTCAATCTCACTTATGCTGAAAATTTGCCTGCAATGGAGGGAAAACAACAGTGGGACATTGTTGACCCTGGGTTTAAACTCTCTGCACCTGTGCAACACAGGCCTCCTGGCAGACCAAGGAAGACTAGGATAAGGGCAAAGTCTGAAGGAAAAGGCCTAGGAGGCAGGAGATACAAGTGCTCTCGTTGTGGAAGACTAGGACACCGTGGGACCCAGTGCAAAGAGTCCATTGATCCTGCTTTTGGAGAAGATGAGCATTGGGGTGCCGATAATGCTGGAACAGAAGCTCCAGAATCTGCTCAGGCAACTACCCAAAATGAAGCTACAGAAGAAGGAACAGAAGCTCCTAGCTCTCCTCCAACTGCTACTACCTCTCCTGCTGCTCCTAGCTCTCCTCCAACTGCTACTACCTCTCCTGCTGCTCCTAGCTCTCCTCCAACTGCTACTACCTCTCCGGCTGCTCCTAGCTCTCCTCTTGCTCCTAGCTCTCCTCCTGCTCCTAGCTCTCCTCCAGCTGCTACTACCTCTAAGGCTGTTGACAGTGATCTTGCTAGGTATGCAATATATTGTACTGCATGTACCTGCATTAATTCTGTAGCTATTTTTTTGATGACTGATCTTGATTGTGTTCATGTTTCTCATCCCAAGGAAGAATTACAAAAGGCCAGCTACAAGAGGTGCAAAGTGGGGTTCACCACAGAAGAAGGTGAAAGGCAGCATGCAACCAACTGTAAGCACAAGGAGCAAGGCTGCTAATCCTGCAGCCAACACAAGGAGCAAGATGGGCAAACCGAATTGATCATGCTGTGGAAACTATTCTGTTTAATGTTAGATGTTGTCAAACAAATGTTGGTTGGTAATGCTGGAGTGTGAACTGTTGTCTTAATGTTGTCAAACTGTTGTTTAATGGCTGGTGTGCTAGATAAGACCAGCTTGTTTTGTAATGAATTGCCTTGAACTACCCCTACTCCAGTTTCATGTGCTGCAAAATGCCCCTATGTTCTTAAAATTGGATGTATTTGGTCCCTAAACTACTAATTTGTGCTCATATTTTGCCCCTAGCTATCTTCTGATTACTCACTTTTGCCCCTAGCTATCTTGCCAGATGCTCAAAATTGCACCATTTGTTGTCATTCTATGCTGAACACTGTGAACACAAATACAAACATTGCTGTCATATTTTGCCAGATGCTATGTTTTGTTACTACCAGGCAACATTGCTGGCAATGTGAACACAAATTCTGCATACCAAACAGTGCACAAATGATAAAATTACATCAGCTCAAGTTCACAGCATTACATGTACAACACACTAGCAGAAACATAGCACACACACTGCCACTTAATTGGCTTTCTTAGAACAAATAGAAACTAAACTAGCCACAACGCTGATGCCAAGAACAAAGAGAAAACCCATTGTTTCCATCAGCTCATTCCTTTTCTTCAACTTCAATTGCATTTTCTTGTTTTCATTGTTCAGATCCATAACCTTCCTCTCCATCCAACTAGCTTTGATCCAACTACGTTCAAGGCCACCATGTAGCTCCTCAAAAGCTTGCCCCACTAGCTCAGTGGGAGGGGGGGGTCAATCCAAACAACCCATTCACACTCATCAGGAAGCTGTGAAATCAAGAGTTCATGTAATTAGGTCAAATTCATAACTTTGCAACAAATCGACAAAAAACAGAGTACCAAATAATGCTTTGAGGTTAGATCAATTACATCGAGTGGACAACCCAAAAACCTTCTTCCAGTGCTTGCTCCACCCCAAGAAACCCGGGCAACGGTGCTTCGACCGCTCCTCAAGGCCGTAGAAAGTTGGATTGGGAATGAAAAACTCAGATTGGAATTGCACAATCCCGCAGCCATCCACCTACGAGCCAAAAGGGCGCGCATATTACGGCCTATTGAAACCCTAGATGAGAAATCTCCAAATCCAATGTCAACCCAAAATCCAATTCGACTTACCTCACCGTCTGCGGAGGAGCTTCCAGACGACGTTGCGGACGCACACATGGACGGGCCCCAGTCCTGCATCGCTCCCGGAGCTCCAAATCGCCGGTGCTCTGCCGCCTTCGTGTCTCCTATCGCCATCGGGAGGTTGAAGAAGATGAGTGAGAGAGATAACGGTTCGGCCAGGTCCCACTTGTAAGGAGGGGCATACTTGTCCAGAACAAGTCTCGAAGACAGTCAAACTCCTTTGACTGGATGGAAACGGTGCTGAGGGGTATTTCCATAACGCCATCTAACGGAAGAGGGGTATAGTTGAGCACTGTTTTTATTTAGGGGTAAAGATGAGCTCGGGACAAAGTTAGGGAAAAAAATGGAATTGGCCCATAGTAATGTGGTTGATGCGGAGGAGGGACACCACGAGGCCGAGAGTTGCAGCCGCTTCAAGGGAGGCCAGTGCCACTTCCAGCGAGTCCAGATCGGCGTTGCGAAAGGTGACGCTGACCACACGTAGGCGCGGGCAGCGGTTGATCATGGTGCCCAGGTCAACAATGTTGCTGGAGAGAGACAACCTCTCGAGCTCCGGGAGCTCGCCAGCGGGCGGTGGCTTGAGGCGGAGGTGACACGTGTCTAGCTCGATCGATGTGGCCCGGCCGAAGCACGGCATGGAGATCTCGACGGGGCGTCCTGGTTTTACAGCAAAAGACTGCGGAAGGATGAAGACGAGCTCCTCCGGTGAGACCCGCAGAGCGGCGCGCAGCAGCGACTTGGCACGGGAGTCGTCGGCCTTGCCCCACTCCATCGAGGAATAAAACGGGAAACGGATGTCGAGAAGAGAGACGGCTGCGGGAAGAGAGACGCGGTCTAGCGCCGCTATAATCTTGCCGGTCGGGACGTCGCGGAAGGTGAGATCGGGGAGGCAGGCCCAGAGGTCGCGCCACCGGCGCAAGAGGATCCCGGTGTGCGTGGCGGCGAGAGCGCAGCGCAGGCACACGATGATCTGGATGAGCATGTCTTCGGGTAGGGCGCTGATGTGGTCATCGCCGTCTGGATCACAAACCGGGCGACCTCCATGCGGTGATGGCGGCGGCGGCGAGCGCTTGAGGTGACGTCTCGGTTGCACTTCCATCAGGAAAAGGAGAACATCTCCTCCCCGTTTTCTGTTTTGTTTTTTATGGCAAAATATCCCCCGCTATTTTTTCTTTTCTTTCTTTCTGAGGAAACCTATCCGTCACTCGGCCCAGCTCATTTTTTTATGTCACGGCCCACAAAGCAAACAATATCGACTAGTTCGTCACGAATGTAATACATTTTTTTTTCGGGTGAAAAGGAGATTCTCGTTATTTTATACAACAAAGTCTAACCCCGAATGCAATCAAACAGCGGTGCGGGGGGACTTTATTCTGCAAGCGACTACAAATAGTAAAGGAAATCTCCCTAACCTCAATAGCGGCTAGCCACCTAATCTCTTCATTGAGAATATGGTGAGCTGATCTATTCTCTGATTGTGCTTTGATCATCGTCACCGCCTCAGCATAATCCATCTGTGGGGCCACTAGAAGTGGCGTCTAGAGGGGGGGGGGGGTGAATAGACTACTTGGAAAAATCTAAACCTAGCATTTTCTCAATTTTAATAGTTGTCAAGTTTTAGCAATTATGGCAAGTCTAGCCCACCCTACACAAGCATATCAACAAGTATGGCAGCGGAAAGTAAAGACATGCATGTGTAAGTAAAGAGTAGAGTAAAGAGGATCAAACGCAATAGGGGACACAGAATATTTTCCCGTGGTTCCGATAGGTTGTGCTATCGTACGTCCACATTGATGGAGACTTCAATCCACGGAGGGTAACGGTTACGTGAGTCCACGAAGGGTCCACGAAGTAGGAACCTCATCTATTTCATCACGGCTTACATCCACGAAGGACTAGCCTCACTCGGGGTAGATCTTCATGAAGTAGGCGATCTCCTTGCCCTTACAAACTTCTTGGTTCAACTCGACACGAAGTCGGAGGCTCCCAGGCGACACCTAACCAATCTAGGAGACAACACTCTCCAAATGGTAATAGATGCGGTATAGATGATGAACTCCTTGCTCTTGTGCTTGAAAAGATAGTCTCCTCAACACTCAATCACTCTCTCACATATTTGCCTTTGATAGAAGAGATTGATTGGGTGGAAAGCAACTTGGGGAGGCTAGAAATCAAGTCAAGTGGTTGGAGTGGAATATCTTGATCTCAACACATGAGTAGGTGACTCTCTCTCAGAAAATGAATGGGGCAAGTATTGGTCTGTTCTGAGTGCTTCCTCAACGAGTGAGATGTTGGAGGGGTATATATAAGCATCTCCAAAAATTCAACCGTTACAACATTACTGCCCAACTTAGTGAAACCGAAGCAAAAACTAGGTTGTACCGACTAGTGCAAAATGGGGCAACTTTAGGTTTTTCGATGAGACAGATATATGAATATCGGTGAGTCCGATTTTGGCTTGCCTAGTCAGTTCCTCATCTCGTTGGCACCGATTCCCGAAACTTGGAAATTACAATTTCAAGAATTTGGATACCCGAGAGTTGGTCACTGATTTCGGTTGCACCGAAATAGAACTTGGTGTCACCGACATTCTAGGATTTTGGCTTAGGGTCTGTCTGAGGTGAAACTCGGTAGGGCCGATTTGTATAAGTTGGTGGCACCGAATTTGAGTATTCGGCTTCAGACAGAATATTTTGTGGGAGACTTGATGAGTGTTTTTGGTGGCCAACTCTAAGTACTTTGAGCAACCAGATCATCATGGATACCTCATCCCCTTTTAATGATATTGGCTTTCCTATGGGCTCAATTGTGATTTCTCACATAAAAGCAAAATGTAGTCTTCAAGCTTGTAGTCTTGCCAATCCTATTCCTTTCCTCTTCTTCCTTTGGGGATTCTCCACGCCTTTCCAAGCCATTTCTCTCTGTGGACTTTATCTGAAATAAACTAGGTGACACTGCTAGTCCAAGAGACAATGTATGTTGTCATGAATTGTCAAAACCTCCAAGGGAGCATATGTGCTTTCAGTCTCCCCCTTTTTGGCAATTGATGACAACATACAATCAAAGCTTCAATTTAAGATATGCAAAGATATATGAAGACTTTGAGAGACATATGACTAAGGCAAGCTCCCCCTAAATGTGTGCAATCCTTTTAGGGAATGGTTGCTTTGGAATGCATGAGCACACACATTGTAGAGAGGACATGATAAGTCATGTGTACCTTGACCATATGCATCAAATATGTAAATGAGTGATATGTTTCCATGTTCAAGACTCACTCTTGCAAACAATATGTGCAAGAGACAAGAGATCACCTTGACCAAGGATATGATGCATATACTTACCTTGAAGTTCTTGAGCATTTCAACTAGAGAAACACGCTTGAGGAAATAATGTTAGATAACACAAGAGAATTCTTCTCATAAAAATGGAAAACAATCCAAGAGTGCCAAGTCATGGAAAATATATAGAAAATAGCATTTTCTAAAGACCAAGATCAATATGTTTCCAAGAAGCATTTAGAACTTTCTCCCCTTCGTATAAATATTAAGTCTTCCTCTCCCCCTGAATCTTAACATGTAGATATTGGGAGAAGATAGGGTGAGACAAGTTTAACAAACACAATCTAAATCACATAGTCTCTCTCTCCTTGGACAATAGTGTTGATTTGATTTCTCTCTCCCCCCCTTAATGTAGTCGTGCTTCCCCTTTGGGTAAGCATGATCTTTTTCTTTCATATTTCTCCCCCTTGATATTTCTTCCCCTTTTGCATAAGCATAAGCTTAGCTTTGATATTTCTCCCCCTTTGGCGTTAATTTCCAAAAATGGTCAGAGGGAAGGGATCCTTGATAGTAAGGGTCATAGAGAGCTTTGAGACGAAGGGATCCTTGAAAGTAATTTATCCCCCCTATAAGCATCTGGAAATTGTCAAGAATATGGCAAAGAACACAAGAAGTAGAAAAATCGGTGGCTCCGAGATGGAATGAATCGGTGGTACCGATGTGAGGTTCTATGCAGCTTATCTGCTATATTGGTGAAGCCGATTACCCTTGTTCGGAGAGCCCGAATTGCAAATAGAAACATGGCAGAGGTGTTGTTGGTCATTTTGTCAGAGAATGTTTTTCAGAAGGCCTCAATTGAATCAAAAGTTTTGCAACAAATTTTCAAAAGGATTTGCAATGAGTTTTCAAAAGGATTTGCAATGAATTTTCAAAAGGATTTGCAATGAGTTTTCAAAAGGATTTGCAATGAATTTTCAACTAGCACTACTAGAAAAAAGGGTGTTAGTGGCGCATCTATTTTGGCTATTAATGGCGCACTATAGGTGCGCCACTATTATCACGCCACTAGTAACAAATACTAATGGCGCACCACTGGTGCGCCATTAGTATCCAAGATAATAGTGGCGCACCACATAGTGCGCCATTACTATGTCAACGGTGCGCCATTACTATGCCTCCTAGGGGGCCATATATACCTTCACCTATGCCCCCAAGTGCGCCATTACTATGCCCCATCATGCGCCACTGGTATTTAGGCTTGGTGCGCCACTAATGTTCAATATGGTGCGCCACTACTATGAATATTAGGAATTTTTTTTTTGATTTTCTGGTATTTGCACAGGTTACAAAATACAATATACAGCACAAAAAAAATATGCACAGAATATACAGTACAATACAGCACCACAATTAGTCAAGTATAAACATCACATAATATATACAATTCATCACATTAGTCTCCGAATTCAAAATAGCGAACAAAGTTCAAATATTAGACAAGTTTAGGTCTCGAGACCGAGTAGCGAGTTTGTCGTCACATTACAAAGTCGATATCGATCATCTAAACTACCATCACATAGAAGAGAGCTGCGGTCACGATGAGCATCATCGCGATGAAACTGGTCTTCATCCGGTTCCTCCTCCGCTCCCTCCTCTCTCCCGCTAGATAGCGCGCGTATCTAGCTTCCGCCTCCGCCCTAGTGGTGTACCCTTTGTAACTGTTACCGCTGAAACGGTGAACCTGGCTCCGACACTCCTCCCAGTCGTCGTAGACTCCGGGAACCTTACCCTTGTACACGACATACGACGGCATCTCTATGCACTAGACAAACAAAACGTTAGTAGCAATTCACAGATAATATATAAGCAATATATAAGTATGCAACAAAAGGATCGGAAGAGAAAAGCAACACATTAATAGCACGATTCATGGTCCTACTAATAAATAGCATCGATTACATATAAGTTGAACGACTGTCCAAACTAAAGAGACATACAAGTTCATTAAAGTTTAATTACAAGATGAGCTAATCGATATTTCAGAACTACATAGCATCAATACTTTCGACTCGACTCAGGGACCAGAGCGTGGATGAAGCCGCCGTCTTTCGTGATGGTCATGAATGTGCGGTCGTTGTCAGCCTGCATTTGTAGCGTTGTTTCTATTTCACTGTTGGACGGTTGATTGTTGAGGTAGAACTGCCCCGAGGTACGAAGGACATCTTGATAGATGATTTCCGCAAACTCCGACTGGATGCGAAAGAATTCTTGTCTGATGTCGGTGTCCTGGATTGCCGACAAGCGTGCGGCCCATTCTTTGAGATTATTTGGTAGGATAAGCTGATGCTGGTCCCGTACGATCGCCCGCATGTGATGGAGGGCGTAGTAGGCATCCTTCTGACTGCCAGGCGGCTGCTTGACGCAGGGGAACGTCGTTATGTGGGTGAACACGTGCTTGCCGTACCTACAAATTGGCCTCCTGAAGGTGCCTCCAGATTTGGCGTAGCCGGGGAGAGCATCATCAAGAACTTTCTTGATATTTGTGTAGTCTTTGTTCGACTGACGGTTCGAGTCGAAATACATGGCCATGGAATATTTCGGGCTTAAGAGGATGAGTGTGCAATGTGTGTCACTGCACAAAACACGGAATGTTAGAAAAAGAAAAGAACGATCGAAATCTAAGAAATCATATGTTACGGGGCGGTGAGGGGATGACTTACTCGGAAAAGTAAGGCACGAGGAAGTTATCCTTATCTGGGTTCGCCAGAATGACGCCTTCGAGGTATGAACTCGCGACTTGCCGGTTCCCAGCGCTGCCCAAGATCTTGGCACGCATGTAGAAGGGGTCGACTATCACGATGTACGGGGTCTTGTCTCTGATGATCCGCATCTCCATATTGAGCGAAAATAGCCGAATGAAGGTGTAGTGCAGCGGATAAAGGTTAAACATAGCAAAGATGTCATCAAACCGTAGGACGATCATACGCCCGATGGTGCTATCGACAAAGCCCTTGCCCTCTGGCACCTTGGCCACGAAAACCGGGTATGCCACATCATTCTGGGAGAGACGCCGCTTCTCCATAGAAAGAACACCGTCATGCAGACTCCGCATAGCACCGGTTGCAGCATTGAGCAGATTAGTCGGTAGCATCGGCCTACCCGCCACATGCACCCTCCTCGAGATATCCTTAGATATTGGTGGCCCGTCCTGAGCACGGATCGTACTCGGTGCCGGCTGGCTCACACCCTTGTTACTTTTTCTTTTCCGTCCCTTCTGCTTCTTCTGCTGTAATGGGATCGAGTTCTGCTCAGAGACCACCTTCTTGAGTGTGTTGGGGCTGATAATATTTCGCACCTCGGCTGTTTGAGTCTCGGTGAAGGCGGCAGCTGGAGGCGTCTCCTGAGAACTGAACAGACGACGCCTGTTGCAATTGGGTTTCTCCGCGGTACCAGCTAGATCGCGATCGTCTTTTGCAGGGTTGGGTTCTTGAGAAGGAGGCCCCAAGAATTCGTCATCGTACCCATGTTCGTTGATGTACTTATCGACGTTGCAAAATGTATCGTCGTCGTTGTCCGGATCCTGTGCCATATGCATGTCCGGATCAGCTGACGGCGGTAGCGTTGCGGCGATCTTGCCATGGCTTGGCGCCGGCACGACTGGCGGTGTTGTCTGTGGGGTGGTGTCCCCCACCCCCAAACGAATCTGGCTCTTCGGCCAAAGCATGGACCAGTTTAAGCAGCCGCTGAGGGTCATCACATCATCGTCGTCGGCCCCAGGGGGTCGATACGGAGGTAACACGTCGTCGCAGCCCCGCAGCACCCGAACCAGTTGAACCCTATACACGGTGGGTGGCATCGGATTACCGTGGAACACGCGGTGCCCGGTTCAACGATTTTGGCCTTGGCGACATCGATCAACTCGCCGTCCACGAAGTGCAGGAGAGTGCATGGAACGTTGGCGGCGCCCTGCGAAAACATGTAGGGCGTCAGGGATGCCCAGTCAAAGGCAAGGAGATGAAATCATCGGCTGAGGCTTAGTTACCGTGATGGCGTCGAGCTCGGCTAATGTCGAGGCACCGCCAACGGCGGGCGTGCAAGTGACGGAGGGGCCGCTTGCTGCCGAGGTGCCGGCCGGCGTATTCTTCCCACATCCGGGTGCATTAAGCTCCAATACTGGCGCCGGCGCCGGAGACACCAATGCCGCCTCCGCCGGAGACACCAATGCCGGCGCGTTGTGCGAGTTGCTGCCCGTGAAGCTGGGAATCGGGGGCGGCCCCTGTTGGCCGCCCGCAATCCACCCCCGCAGCCCCTCAAGGAAGGAAGGCATAATGGCGGTGATCGTCGCTCCCAGTTGGTCTCGCACTTGCTCTTGGACTATCTCCGGAATCCGCGCCACTTTTGCCTTGAGTTCTTTAACCTCGTGCTCCTGGCTTTCCGAGCTGGTCTTTCTCTCCTTTCGCCCAGCCTTATAGTATTCCGACCATTTCGTGGACAAGCCTTCGCCGGCCACACGACCAGCTGACGACGGCTTACTGAACTTATCCTTGTGTTTCATTACGTTCAACGCCCTATTTAAAGTGGTGTCCCAAGGGGCAGACGGGGAGCTCTGAGACCCCGCGCTACTGCTTTCAGCTTCCTGCGGAAGGAACGTGAACCATTTAGAAATTTGGCTTCATTAATTAGAATGCAACCATATGGAGCTAATTACGCGGGGGTGTATTCCTTACCAGAACACGCTCAAGATCCTTCACCTTCGGATCCGTGGTAAGCTCCTTTGTTACCGGGTCCACCTTGTACCGGGCCCTGACATAGTTCCTGGTCTGCTTTTCATGGTATTTATCGAAGAGGGGCGGTAGGCCTTGCTCAGCACGCTCCGCGTCCTCCTTGTCCCATTTAGGTTCGGCCACTCTGTAACCGCTGGGACCGAGTTTGTGGACCCCTAAGTTCAAGTCCCGCATATCTTTCCCCCACTGACTTGATTCCGTGGATGCGTTGCTCTCGCACTTGATCTTGAACTCCAGGTAGTCAGCTTCGCTGATCGAAGGATTTGTCTCCTTGATCTTCTCATAACTATCACCTCTTAGAATCATTCTCTTCACCGCGGCTCTCCAAGTAGCCAGGGCCGTGCTCATCTTCATGAGGGCGGCACTGTTCACTTTATTGCCTGAGAGGCGTGTGTTTGCGAAGTCACCGGGGAACTTGTATCGTTCGTGCAGCTTCGTGAAGAGGAGGTTGCGCAAATTCCCTCGGTCACGATGCCTTAGGTTCTCGGTGTTGATCGAGATGGTGCTCCGGAGAATGCACCCGAGTTGTCCCGCGTACCCACCGACTAATTCTTTGGGCGCCGTTGGATGCCCACTAGAGGACACTTCAGTAAATTCCTCCTTGACGGTGCCGAGCACGTTCGGGCGCCGGTCCTTCCGTTGCCTCTTCGGTTGGCTGCCATCTGTGCGTTCGCTGCCATCATCAGTGGTGGCATCCCCGGCGGCACCATCAGTGGTGTCATCCCCGACGCCACTAGGGGTTGTGTAGTCGGGATCGGTGTCTTCCGCGGCGTCCTCGTAGCGGTGAGGTTCTTCCTCCATCTCCTGGGACAGCTCCCAGAATGGCTTGCCCGAACCGCCGGGCTCATCGTTGTCGGCCATGTTCGCTCTAAATAGGAAAAAAGGCTACTAGAGTTATTGGATGAGATCAGGGTAGTATCTATTCTTCTCAGATTTAGAGGAAAACTGAGAATAAAACATGCAAATTGATGCACACCCATAGGTAAGATCTCCTTTTCTTGGTTTGCATTTCAACTTAGAAATATTTGCTTTGTAGAAATAACATTGTCTCTAAATGTTGATTAATTTTTGTTTCGGTTGAGAATCGGGCACCTTCTAGGTCAAGAAAATTGGGCATGACCTTTGCTAATTTTCTTGACCTAGGAGTGCCCCATTCTCAACCGAAACGGAAATTAATCAACATTTCAGGAGAAAGGGGTAACTATTTGTCAACCGATTTGGACCGAGTTTGGACCGACCGTGGTCTGCAGAGCAAGAGCAGTAAGGGGGCTAGCTTGAGCTAGGCAAAGGCCCATGCCTAACAGCAGCAAACTAGCACCAAGCAACAGCAAAAGGGAACCTTGACAGAATCTTTGTTATACAGTTTACCTGACAGTCGTGTCCAGTCTAGTCTACTACTGCATCTACTCCGTCTAACAGGAACAGCATCTAGTCTACTGGATCTAGCTGCAAGCACATATACAATCAGTACAAGATGAAGCCTGAAATGAACATACTCCAGGAGTATACAATCTTCAAAACTGATGTTTTTTGTATCCATCTTCTACTGAAATGAACATCTTCAGTACTCCCTGAACATATACATTTCAGGTCTTTGCCCAACACAAACAGGTATATGCCTGAACATCTACTGAACAAGCAGGTATACATTTCAGGTTCTACCCAACACAAACACCTGGTTAACAATGTATATGGTGTTCAACAATATATATACATGAAGAGAACATCTACCAGCAACACAACCACTACCAGCATTATTGGTGCCCCATCTACTGAACATCTACTGTTAGATCTTCTACTGAAATGAACATCTACTGCCTGAACATCTACCCAAGAACAAGAAGAGAGAGAGGGAGAGGGACGCACGGTGAGAGGGCGGTGGGGAAGGCATACACCAGTTGGATCCCCAGGCCGGGCGGCAGCAAGAACAGACCAGGGAGAGACGGCGGGGGGTGGCGAGGAGGGGTCACGGCGCCGTCCCGAGGTCGGGGTTGCTGCTGGGGGAACCGGGGGCGGAGGGCGGCAAGGGCCGGCGGGATTGGCGCGTCGGGGCCGCGCTCGCCGGCTGCTGCAGGGGTCGGGGGAGGCGGCGAGGTGGAGGCGGCGAGGTGGGTGGCGGCGAGGCGGGACGAGCCGGGTGGCGGCGGTGGCTGGCAAAGGAGAGACGAGAGTGAGGGGAGGGAATGAAAGAAGGGGAAGGAGTAGGATAATGCCGTAGTGGGGGGAGGGTTAGCAATGGCGCACCTTTTAGGGGTGCGCCATAAAAATTGGTATATCAATGGCGCACCTTTTAGGGGTGCGCCATACATACCCGTATAGCAATGGCGCACCTCTGCCTGGTGCGCCATACATACCCGTATAACAATGGCGCACCCCTGCCTGGTGCGCCACTGCTATTTTTTTTCTTTTTATTTTAAATTTATTTTAACCTTGTAATAAATATCCAAATACTCTAAAATAAATAAGCACACATAATTATAATTAGGTAGTGTATTTAAAATAATATAATATCTAAAAGAAAATATATAGTATATGACTATTAAGGTCGTTAAAATGTGTAGATTAACAATATGCCATATCCATCTCCATAGAAAAATGATACATAATATAATATGCCCACATACACACGCGGCCGACACGTCGTGATTCGATCTTAGCTATCTTTTCACAATCTTCTTGCCCTTCTTTCTCGTGGTTGAATAATTTAGCCCCGGAACCCCTTGAATTCTTCTCTTGAACGGACGTCCTTTAGGTAGGGTGGTCCTGCTTCTTCTTGTGGTGTATGGTACTGCATCGACGTCGTCATCTTCCATCTTCGGGTCGCCGTACTTGTCGAAGTCTTGCTCATTGGCAACTCCATCCATTCCGATGATGTTCCTTTTGCCTCTCCTCACGACAACACGACTGGGCTTTGACGGGTCGGTAATGAAGAAGCATTGGTCCACTTGGCAAGCCAGTACCCATGGCTCATTTTTCGCGGTGGCGTTTGCGCCCGCGGTCTTGGATTTGGCTTCGAGTATAACCATGGTGGTGAAATACCGGTCTTCTTTTAGGACGCTCTTGGCCCATCTGACACAGAACATCGGGACCTTCTCTCCAGCGTAGCTCAGCTCCCAGATCTCCTCGATCCTTCCGTAGTATCTGTCCTTGTCGTTACCGGTGTAGGATTCCATCGTTACCCCGGAGTTCTGATAATCGCTCTTCATGTCCTTTTCCTCGGTGTAGAATGTGTAGCCGTTGATATCGTACGCCTCATAGGTCATCAGGTTGTGCTCGGCGCCCTGTGACAAGGCGAATATGAGTTTTTCTTCCCCGGAAGAATCCTCATGTAAAGGGTACGACAGAAGCTTGTCCTTGAACCAACGCCGAAACATGAGTTGTGCTCTTTGATTATATCTCCGTCCGTCCTCTGTTGGCCTCGGTCATTGTACGTCTTCTCAATAAAGGTTTTGTGCTCTACCACCCAAGGATCGACCACGTCTATGTGTTGTAGCGCGACTAGGTTTGCTCTTTCAAAGTCGGCGAGTCAACCCTTGAAGTCGACATGCATTTCGCGGCGACCCTCCCGGTGACCCCATCCAGCGAGCCTGCCGAGGTGCCTGTTGACGGGCAGACCAACGGGGTTCTCGATGCCTAGATAATTCGTGCAGAAGGAGATGCACTCTTCGGTCAGAAAGCCCTTGGCTATGCTACCATCTGGACGTGCCCTATTGCGAACGTATCCTTTGATGACACCATTCATCCTTTCGAACGGCATCATGCTGTGCAGGAACGTCGGCCCGAGGTGGATGATATCCTCCACGATATGGACCAGCAGATGCACCATAACGTCGAAGAATGCGGGCGAGAAGTACATCTCAAGCTCGCATAGTATCACCACGATCTCTTCCTGTAGCCTTCTGAGTTGCCTCACGCCAACCGACTTCCGAGAGATGACGTCGAAAAAGTTGCATAGGCCAAATAGCGTTTAACGGACGTGCGCATCCATGATCCCACGGATTGCAACTGGAAGTATCTGCGTCATCAGCACGTGACAGTCGTGAGACTTCATCCCGCTGAACTTCTGCTTCGCTGAGTCTAGGTATCTCCTTATCTTCCCCGCGTAACCGTAAGGAAGTTTTACTCCTACGAGGCAGGTGAAAAACTGCTCGATCTCCTTCTGACTTAGAGTGAAGCACGCGGGAGGGCAGTCATATTCGATCTTCTTGGCCTTTTTGCCTTTGCGACGACTTTCCGTGTCCTTCGCCTCATCATCATCATTAGGGCGTTTTGCGTGAAGCTCCTCCCTGATGCCCATTGATTGCAAGTCTGCCCTTGCTTTCGGCCCATCTTTGGTCCTCTCTGGCATGTTGAGCAGGGTACCAAGCAGACTCTCGCACACGTTCTTCGTGATATGCATGACATCAAGGCTGTGAGGCACACGGAGGATCTTCCAGTACGGCAAGTTCCAAAAAACAGACCTCGTTTTCCATACCTTCAGCAGCGGCTCTGGCGCCTTTCGCTTCTTTCCCGGCGGTGGGCACTCTTTCCAATTTTTCAATAGCTCGTCTATTTCCTCGCCGCTCCTCATATGTGGGGGTCTTTGGGGTTTGGTTTCACCATCGAACAGATCGTTGCGTTTTCTCCATGCGTCATCGTCGCGAAGCCACCTTCAATGTCCCATGAACACGGTTTTCGAAGACCCGGGATCTCTATCTAGCTAGCGATACGTTGTGTCATCCATGCACCTGACGCATGCGCAAAATCCGTGGACCACCTGCCCCGTGACATATCCGTAACCGAGATAGTCGTGCACCGTCGTGAGCAGTGCGGCTCTCATAGGGAAATATTGTTTCGCTGCGGCGTCCCACGTATTGGCTGGCGTTTTCCACAGCATGTCTAGCTCCTCTTTCAGCAGCCCCAGATACAGATTGATGTCGTTCCCTAGTTGTTTCGGCCCTTCAATTAGCATACTCATGTGAATGTACTTCCTCTTCATGCACATCCAGGGGGGAAGGTTGTACATCCACACAAACACAGGCCAGGTGCTATGTGTGCTTCTCTGGCTGCCAAACGGATTGACTCCATCGGTGCTCGCGCCCAGCATGATGTTCCTTGGATCGTCCCCAAATTCTGGGTGTTCGAAGTTCAACGCTTGCCACTGGCTTGCATCCTTAGGGTGACTCAGCATCTTGTCTTTTTTATTTATCTCCGGATCATTTCCGTCATCTTCTCGCTTCTTCTTCTCCCTATCCGCGTGCCAACGCAGGAGCTCTGCTTGCTTAGGGTCCGCGAAATACCGCTGCAGACGAGGAGTGATCGGAAAGTACCACACCACTTTTCGAGGAGCTTTCTTCCTCTTCTTGTATCGAGTGACTCCGCACACCGGACATATGGTAGACTCCACGTGCTCGTCCCGATAAATGATGCAATCGTTCATGCACACATGGTATTTCACGTGCAGTAAATCCAGAGGACACACGATTTTCTTCGCCTCCTCGAAACTGGTCGGGCACTTGTTCCCCTTGGGAAGACGTTCGTGCCAGAATGACATGTTCTCGTCGAAGCATGCGTCGGTCATTTTGTGTTTTACCTTCATCTCCAGAGCCATGAGCGTTACTTTCAGGCGGGTATCCTCGGGCCTGCATCCTTCATACAATGGAGTAACCGCGTCTATCTCCAGTTGATCCAGCTTGGCTTTCTCTCGGGCGGCAGCTCTTGCGTTACCCGTCTGCTTGAGAAGCAGCTCTTGAATATGAGGGTCCTGCACCCAGCCCATCGATGGTCCATCGTTGTCTGCTCCGGCATCTTCATCTTCATGATCATGCCCTTCGTCTTGATCTTCCTCATCATCATGTCCGGCATCTTCTACATGATGACTGTGTCCTGCATCTACTTCGTGATCATGTCCTGGAGATTCTTCGTCTTCTCGCCCGCCCTCGCCGCTATTGTCTTGCTGCCCTTCCTTATTTCTTGCCCGGCCCCCATGGACGACTTCATAATCATCTTCATCACCTTGCCACCAATAGCCATCCATGAAACCACGCACGAGCAGGTGGTCCCACACCTGTCTGGAATCCGGGTCCATAAGGCTCTTCAGCTTGCATCTTCGACACGGACATCTTATCTCCGTCTCGTTCTTTTGAAGCATCTCAGCCTTCGCGGAGCTCAAAAACCTATTCACGATGCCTTCGGTCATCGTGCGGACCATGGTCGCTTGCGGGGTAGAGCAAAACGATATTTTAGAACCAAATTTTTTTTTGGCATGACTTTGCCTAAAAATAGGACAAAAAAGAATGCATAGTGCCAAATTCTCGCCGAAACGGAAATGAATCAACATTCCGGCAAAATATTGGCAACTATCGCATTTCAAATACCGGTACCTGCAAACACAAACATATGCAACACCACAAACATACGTAGATCTAGCTCAATGAGAAAAGTGTAGATCTAGGCCATAAAAAGTGTGTACGTTGGAGGGAGAAAAAAGTAGATCTAGAACATAAAGAAAGCTTTCCCCTTACTTACCTATCAAAAAAAGGAAATTTAACCACTTAATTTGGGTGAATCTATGGTGCAAATGAGGTGAGGAGGAGGAGGCAGCCGAGACCAAGCTTGGTAGAGGTGGAGAGAATGAAGTGGGGAAAGTGAGTGTGGTAGGTGGCTGTCAAAAATATCTAGCTGCTCTCAGGTTACCAATGGCGCACCTCCTAAGAATGCGCCACTAGTAACCAGGGTTACTAATGGCGCACCTGGTGTGTGGTGCGCCATTACTAGTTTTGAAAAAAAAATTGTTAGTAGTGGCGCACCGTGGGTGTGGTGCGCCATTACTAGTTAAAACTAGTAATGGCGCACTTTCCCCTGGTGCGCCACTGCTAAGTCTGGGGAGGGGTGTGGGGCCAGGACAAACTTAGTAGTGGCGCACCGTGGGTGTGGTGCGCCATTACAAGTTAAAACTAGTAATGGCGCACTTTCCCCTGGTGCGCCACTGCTAAGTCTGGGGAGGGGTGTGGGGCCAGGACAAAACTAGTAATGGCGCACCACACACCAGGTGCACCATTAGTAATATGGACATTAATGGCGCACCCATATCTGGTGCGCCACTGCTATATAGCAGTGGCGCACCACATACATGGTGCGCCATTAATGTCCATATTAGCTATAGCCGTTTTCCTAGTAGTGTAGATTTGTAAAGAATTTTCAAAAGGATATGCAAAGAATTTTTGACTAGATGAAGACTGAGAGATAGCAAGAAAGTATGCAACCAAAAGATAAACCAATCAAGATTCCTCATCTAGATGATGGTCGGTGATTAGGTCACCTATATTAGAGTATATTGACTTAGGAGCCAAGCAAGAATACTTGATCATAGGTCATACTCATCGTTAAGCTGGAAATGGGGTTGCCATTTTTCGTTTAAGCATTTTGATGTATCCATATCACTTAGAATTGCTTTAATTGAAGACTCGGAGTAAAGCTTCTTCAAGTATATGAATACATACCTTTGAGTGATGTAGATGACATGGCATGTAGGTGGACTTGTTGTGGATGCCTAAGAGTTGGATTTGGAGGCAATCCTTTTTTTCTTTCAAGGTAGGTCCTCCTACAAGGGTTAGTCATGCAAGGAAGAAGATGATATATCCAATTGATGAAATTCAAGATTTCATAGTATATGTGTCAAGGATATAGTTTGAGTTGTCTTCTTCCTCCATCACAAAGTAGGGATGTTGATACTTGGCTTTGACAACATTGCTTTTGATTGGAGTTGTTGGCAATCTTGTGGAATGTAGCTCATCCAAGTACCTACAAAAGGTTAGATGCAATAAAAGGGAGCATAGTTTTCCAAGGTATAAGATAGTGTCAAATCAATGATATCAAGGAATAGTCATGTTTTTAGCACCCAAGTGAGTTTTTAGCTCAAGTTTGAAGCATCAACGATGTTCAACTCACTCCTTAAGTGACAAACTAATTTATCATAAAGTCGCTTAGTAAAGATGTCGGCCAATTGCTTGTTGGTCTGAACATGCTTGAGATTAATATCACCTTTGGCAACATGATCATGAATGAAATGATGACGAACTTGAATATGTTTAGTTCGAGAATGTTGCATGGGATTGTGAGCAATCTTAGTGGCACTCTCATTGTCAAACAACAATGGAACATGTTTCACATGTATCCCATAATCCTTAAGAGTTTGTGTCATCCATAGTAATTACACACAACATGACCTGGCGGCAATGTATTCCTCTTCGACAGTAGATAGAGATACCGGATTTTGTTTCTTGAATGACCAAGACACTAGAGATCTCCCAAGAAATTGGCATGTACCTGAGGTGGATTTTCTATCAACCTTGTCTCCAGCATAGTCCGAGTCAGAATAGCCAACAAGATTAAAAGAAGATCCCTTGGGATACCAAATGCCAAAGTTTGGTGTATGTATCAAGTATCTCACAATTCTTTGCACGGCCTTAAGATGACATTCTTTAGGTGTAGCTTAATAATGAGCACACATGCACACACTAAGCATGATATTTGGAGAAGTGGCATATAGATATAGCAATGAACTGATCATTGATCGATAGACCTTTTGATCAACCGGTTTGTCCTCTTTGGTTATGTCAACATTGTGAAACATTGTAACGTGACTAGTTGTGTGTGCATGGGAGTTTTCATACCTTTGCACTCCTGCATATTGAACTTCTTGAACAAGTCCTTGATATACTTGGTTTGAGAGATGAATGTTCCAACACTCGTTTGCTTGATTTGCAAACCAAGGAAAAAATTAACTCATACTTCTCGGACATCAACCTTCCAAATTTCTCACTAATATGTGGATTAGTAGATCCAAAGATAATATCATCCACATAAATTTGGCACACAAATAATTCACCATTAACTCTTTTAGTGAAGAAGGTTGCGTTAATTTTACCAATTTCAAAACCCTTTTCAATGAGAAACTTTGTTAAGCATTTGTACCAAGCTCGAGGGGCTTGTTTAAGACCATAAAGAGCTTTACAAAGTTTATAGACATGATTAGGTTTCTTAGGGTTCACAAAGCTAGGAGGTTGTTTAACATACACTTCCTCCCCAATTTCACCATTAAAAGCACTTTTGATATCCATTTGATAAAGAGTAATATCATGGTGATTGTCATAAGCAAGAAGTATTCGAATGGCCTCAAGTCTAGCAAAGGGGGCGTATGTCTCACCGTAGTCCAAACCTTCGACTTGAGTGTAGCCTTGAGCCACAAGGCAAGCCTTGTTGCGTACCACTTGACCATCCTCATCTTGCCTGTTGCGAAACACCCATTTTGTACCGATGATGTTGTGCTCTTCCTTTGGCTTTTCCACTAGTGTCTAAACTTCATTCCTTTCGAAGTTGTGTAGCTCTTCATGCATAGCATTTACCCATTCGGGGTCTTCATGTGCTTCTTCTACCTTCATAGGCTCAATGCTAGAGATAAATGAGTAATGCTCACAAAAGTTAGCTAGAAAAGTTTTAGAGTGAGCGATTCTCCCGTTTTGTATGTCACCAAATATTTGCTCTAAGGGATGATTCTTGCCAACTCTTGCTCAAACTCGTGGTAGCTTTTGCTTGTTGGATGGTGGAGCTTCCTCATCATCAGCTTCTGATACGTCCATTTTGCATCATGATTTATTATTGATATTTATGTTATTCTTTTCCATTATTCCCTATTGTTATATAATTCTTATGCTCTATCTCTCTGAATATGCAAGGTACACCACAAACAGGGAAATATCCGGAAACTGGAATTCTGGACCGGAAACACGAGAAAAGGGCAGAAAAATCACAAGACTCCAAATGACCTAAAACTTCATGGAGAATTTTTATGGAATATATAAGAATTTCTGCACCAAAAAATATACCAGAGTGGGGCCACCTATTGGCCACAAGCCAACATGGCGCCCCCCTAGGCTTGCCCTGATGTCTTGTTGGGCCCCTGCATGCCTCCCGACTCCCCTCTTCTCATATATGGTGTGTTTTACCCTATAAAAAATCATAAGCAATCTATCGGGATGAAGAGCTGCTGTCTCAAGTAGGAAACCTGGGCAGAGGCCCTTTTGCCCTCCGGCAGACAGATTCTGCCGGGAGAATTCCTCTCTGGGAGGGGGAGATCAAAGCCATCATCATCACCAACTCTTCCTCCTTCGTGGGAGGACCAATCTCCATCAACATCTTCACTAGCACCATCTCATCTCCAACCCTAGTTCATCTCTTGTATTCAATCTTTGTCTCAAAACCTCAGATTGGTACCTGTGGGTTACTAGTAGTGTTGATTACATCTTGTAGTTGACGCTTGTTGGATTACTTGGTGAAAGATATTATGTTCATATCCTTAATCATTATTATTATATCTCTGATCTTGAACATGTTAATGAGGTGTGAGTAGTTACTACTGTTCGTGAGGAGATGGGAGAAGTCTTGTTATAAGTAATCATGTGAAGTTGGTATTCGTTCGATATTTTGATGATATGTATGTTGTTACTTCTCTTAGTGGTGTCATGTGAACATCGACTACATGACACTTCACCATGTTATGGGCCTAAGTGAAGTCATTGTGGAGTATCAAGTAGATGATGGGTTGCGAGAGTGACAGAAGCTTAAACCCTAGTTTGTGCGTTGCTTCATAAGGGGCTGATTGGATTTACACGTTTCATGCTATGGTTAGATTTATCTTAATTCTTCTTTCATAGTTACAGATGCTTGCGAGAGGGGGTAATCATAAGTAGGTTGTTAGTTAAAGTAAGAACAGCACCTTAGCACCGGTCCACCCACATATCGAATTATCAAAATAGCGAACGCGAATCAACTCAGCATGATGATTATGACTAGACATAAATTCCCATGTGTCCTCGGGAGCGCTTGCTTAATATAAGAATACTTTCAGGCCTGTCCTTTGCTATAAAAAGTAGTGGGATATCTTGCTGCATACTTGCTATTACTATTACTTGCCACTTGTTACGAATTATCTTGCTACAAAACTACCTATTATTGTTACTCACAACACTTGCAGAGAATGCTGAAAACTGCTTATCATTTCCTTCTGCTCCTCGTTGGATTAGACACTCTTACTTATCGAAAGGACTACGATTTATCCCCTATACTTGTGGGTCATCATGACTCTTTTCTGGTGCCGTTGCAGGGGAGTGAAGCGCCTCTGGTAAGTGGGAATTGGTAAGGAAACATTTTCTATACGTGCTGAAATTTACTGTTGCTGGTCACTATGAACGGTCATCCTTTGAGTGGCTTGTTCGGGGCATCTTCGCCCCAAAATGAAGATGAGGAAGTTGTCCCTCAACCTACTGAACCTAGTGAAAATACTTATTATGAGATTCCTTCGGGTATGCTTGAAAAACTGTTAGCTAATCCATATGATGGTATGAGTCATCCTGATTACCATTTGATATTCGTCAATGAGGTTTGTGGATTATTTCAGCTTGCAGGTTTGTCTGGTGACAAAGTTAAGAAAAAGTTTTCCCTTTATATTTGGAGGGAAAAGCATTGATGTGGTATAGGCTATTGGATGAAATTGGATCATGGGACTGGAATCGCTTGAAGCTGGAATTTCATCAGAAGTTATATCCTATGCAACTAGTCCATCATGATCGGAACTTTATTTATAATTGCTGGCCTCATGAAGGAGAAAGTATCGCTCAAGATTGGGTGAGGCTTAAGTCTATGATGCACACCTGCCCTAACCATGAGCTCTCAAGAGAAATGACTATACAAAATTTTTATGCTCGGCTTTCCCATGATGATCAAGTACTGCTCGATTCTTGTTCTACTAGTTCCTTTATGAAGAGGACTATTGAATTCAAATGGTATCTTCTATAAAGAATTAAACGCAACTCTGAAGATTGGGAACTCGACAAAGGTAAAGAGTCATGTATAAAGCTTAATTTTGATTCTGTTAAGTCTTTTATGGAAACTACTGCTTTCTATGAGTTTAGCAATAAATATGGTCTCGATTTCGAGATAGTAGCTAAATTATGTGAATCATTTTCTGCTCATGTTGATCTTCCTAAAGAGAAGTGTTTTAAGTATCATCCTCCCATTGAAAAACCATTAGAGGAACCTGTTAAAAGTAACAAGGAAGAAATAATTGTTAACCATGTTCCTTACATTGAGAAACCTCCTTTTCCTGTTAGAATTGAGGAACATGCTAGGGCTACATTTTTGGTTAATAAAAGTCATGTTAGGACACTTACACCTTCCGAACAAATAAATGTTGAACCTGGAGTTGCTATGGTTAAATATCTTCTAGTTGATAATATTGAGGGTCAGGTTATATACTTCTGTGGTGAAGCCGCTAGAATTGCAAAACCTGCTAGAAACAAACATGATGAGCTAGATAAAAGTAAACTAGTTGTTGGTATGCTTGTTGTTTTGGTTAAAATTGGAGACCATTGTTATCATGGCTTGTGTGACCTTGGTGCTAGTGTTAGTGCTATACCTTTTACCCTATATCAAGAAATTACGAATGACATAGCACCCTCTGAGATTGAAGATAGTGATGTCACTATTAAACTTGCAAACAGAGATACTATCACACCACTGTTGATTGTTAGAGATGTTGAAGTCTTGTGTGGAAAAATTAAGTACCCCACTGATTTCTTAGTAATTGGTTCAAAACAAGATAACTTTTGTCCCATTATATTTGGTAGACCTTTCTTGAATACCGTTAATGCTGAAATTAATTATGTTACTGAGAAGGTCAAGGTAAGCTTTGGTGATGTGTCCCACAAATTTAATTTCTCTAAGTTTGGTAGACAACCACATGAGAAAGAACTGTCAAAGAAAGATGAGTAAATTGGCCTTGCTTCTATTGCCGTACCTCCTGTTGATCCGTTAGAACAATATTTGCTAGACCATGAAAATGATATGCATTTGAATGAAAGAAATGAAACAAATGATATATTTCTTTAACAAACACCAATTCTTAAACACAACCTATCAGTTGGCATTTTAGGGGATCCTCCTCCACCCAAGGGAGATCCCGTGTTTGAGCTAAAGACTTTACGTGATACTTTGAAATATGCTTATCTTGGCAAAAAGAAGATATATCCTGTTATTATCAGTGCTAACCTTTTAGAGCATGAAGAAAGTGTTGGAAATATGCCCTAGAGGTAATAATAAAATGGTTATTATTATATTTCCTTGTTCATGATAAATGTTTATTATCCATGGTATAATTGTATTGATTGGAAACTCAAATACATATGTGGATACATAGACAACACTGTGTCCCTAGTATGCCTCTAATAGACTAGCTCGTTGAACAAAGATGGTCAAGGTTTCCTAGCCATAGACATGAGATGTCATTTGATAACGGGATCACATCATTAGGAGAATGATGTGATGGACAAGACCCAAACTACAAACGTAGCATATGATCGTGTCAGTTTATTGCTATTGTTTTCTGCATGTCAAAGTATGTGTTCCTATGACCATGAGATCATGTAACTCACTAACACCGGAGGAGTACCTTGTGAGTATCAAACGTCACAACATAACTGGGTGGCTATAAAGTTGCTCTACAGGTATCTCCGAAGGTGTCTGTTGAGTTGACATGGATCAAGACTGGGATTTGTTACTCCGTGTGACGGAGAGCTATCTCAGGGCCCACTCGGTAATACAACATGACAATGAGCCTTGCAAGCAAAGTGACTAAAGAGTTAGCCACAGGATCTTGTATTATGGAATGAGTAAAGAGACTTGCCGGTAACGAGATTGAACTAGGTATGGAGATACCGACGATCGAATCTCGGGCAAGTAACATACCGATAAACAAAGGGAACATCATACGGGATTAACTGAATCCTTGACATAGAGGTTCAACCGATAAAGATCTTTATAGAATATGTAGGAACCAATATGGGCATCCAGGTCCTGCTATTGGTTATTGACCGTAGAGGTGTCTCGGTCATGTCTACATAGTTCTCGAACCCGCAGGGTCTGCACACTTAACGTTCGGTGACGTTTCGGTAGTATTGAGTTATGTATGTTGGTGACCGAAGGTTGTTTGGAGTCTCAGTTGAGATCCCAGACGTCACGAGGAGCTCCGGAATGGTCCGGAGGTAAAGATTGATATATAGGAAGTCCCATTTTGGTCTCCGAAAAAGTTTCGGGCATTACCGGTAGTGTACCGGGAGTGACAAATGGGTTCGGGGGGTCCACCCAGTGGGGCCCACCCACCCTAGGGGCCACATGGGCCTAGGAGGTGGCGCACCAGCCCCTGGTGGGCCGGCTGGCCAGCCCTAGAGGGCCCTCCGGGTTGTCTCACAAACCTCGGAATACTCATAAACCATCGAGTACTTCCGCACATAAGATGAGTTCTTCCATCATTATCACCATTGTTATGGTTGACCACCTAATGAGGTCTGGACGGGCTGTCCAATACCGTGGACGCGACTATTCGAAAAGATTTTTCACTCTGCAAAGGTTGCGCACTTTACCCACACCATGGAGCACCTGGCCCCGTGATCCCATTCGGGTGGACCAGCGTTGCTCCAACGAAACCTACCTGACCCGTGACTCTCTCATCGTACCACCGGCATTTAGCCTCCCCCGGAGTCCTGCCCTGGGTGGCCCCTGTGTCCTCATGACACCTGCCACCGTCGTGGCCAAACTAAACTGTCCCACACAGGGACGCCGGCACAAAACTCAACTGGGCTTACAAGGTTATCGCCGCCTACCTGATAAGGGTAGCACGCACGCATAACCCTCCCGGTGAAAGAGCACGCGATCAGACCAAGTCAAGGCCGCCCCATACCGGCAAATGTGGTTGCACGGGTAAGCCCGGACAGGTGACCCAAGATCAACCAACTAAATTCATCTTGCAAACATAGTAAATAAATAAACCTAATGCACTCAAATATGCAAATGCTGTTGAAATGCTTCATGAAATGGGTATCATGGCTTGCCTTGCTCTGTTGGGTGATTCACAAACTCCTGGTCTTCAAAACCACAAGAATCTCCTTCTGAAAATATTTTTAAAATGTAAAGGAAAATGTCACATAATGCATTTCTTTTTACCAAAAATTCTGTGAGTATTGGAAAAATACCAAAATTTGTCAGAAACTAAAGGGGTTCAATACCAACTCAATGCAAAAAGAATCAACTGAATTGGAGCTATAGATAAAAAGTTATCAATGGTCAAAGTTTCTGGTCAAATATGAAATTTAAATAAATAAAAACAGAAACCTGACAGGGCCACGTCGAAGGCGTAAAGTGGAAATACGCTTCCACTTATACCGCTTCGGGTGCGGGCGTGGGCCGCTGACAGGTGGGGTCGGCCTTGTTTAAACAGAGAGGGAGAAGAGAGACTGAGACGGGGCGGAGCTCCGGCGATGGTCGCCGGCGATAGAGACGGCGGTGATGCTTGGAGTTGAGGGGAATGGATCGGGCGCTCGGAGACGAACACACACGTACCCGCAGCGTGACGGGAGATGGCTGGACGGCATCGTCCCCTTCCTCTCTGGCGGCGGCGGCGTTCGGGTGGTCTTCGGAGAAGGCGAATTCAGCAGCAATCCAGTTGGGCACGGGATCAGGAGGAACCAGGGAAGCGAGCTGGTCTCGACGGTGGGCTCAATTGCAATCGAGGTGAGGTGGAGGTGGCTGGCGACTAGCTCTCGGGCGGCGGAGGTCCTCCGGCGAAGCTCGAGGCCAGAGGGCCTCTCGGCCTTGGCTCGTTGCTCTCGGAGGCAATTGGAGGTGGAGGGAGAGGGGTGAGGAGCTCGGAGGGGCTGGGCATGCCTCTTTTATAGGCCGGAGGCAAGCGCGGCGATTTCTCCCGAAGCGGCGACGCTCGGCCACGTCGCCGGTGCCAGGACGATGCGCTGGCTGGCCGGAAGTATTGAGGAGACGGGAGAGGGCTGGAGGGAGTTAATGCGGCGGTGGTAGCATGCGGAGGAAGACGACGCGCCGCAAACCACAGTGCGGCCACGGGCGGCACAGTGCCCGAGCGCCGTGGCGGCTGCCGAGGCCAACTCCGGCGAGGGAGGGGAGGGTCCAGGTGGAAGGAGGAGGGGATGTTGGCATGCTAGGACAAGGTACGGCTACGCGGTCGTCGACCTCCGACGAGACACGAGCCTGCCGGCGCCCAGAGCGCGGTTTTGGCAGGCTGGCTACGCGGTCACCATGTGCATGGGCACACGCGGCGCGAGCTGGCCTGCCGGGCTGTGTCTGGAGCATTGTCCTTGCACTCTGGAACCTCCTCGTGGCACTGGCTTGCCTAGTAACCCACTGAGATGAGAGGTAGCTTCACCAACAGATTGCTGTCAGCAACTTGGGGAGGTTCTAGAGAGAAGATGAGATGGAGATGATGCTAAAGGAGAAGTCTAGTGGGATCTACTTTGGAAGGACTACAAACTGGCAAAGTTTGAGAAAGTTTGACAAAGTTTTGAATGTAGTTCCTATGTAAACTATCATTCTGGTCCAGAATCTTGTTGAGCTTGTGGCACTCACATGGTTGCTCTGCTGATGGTGAAACTTGGTGTAGAAAGGTCATTTGGGGTATAGAAGATGTCATAAAAGTTTCATGGCATATAGCCATGTCTATCTAGTACTTCCTTCACAAAGGTTTAGAAAAAGCAGAAACTTGACAGAGCTGTGTTGCTAAAAAGTTGTAATAGCCAAAGGAATATTTTTGGTTATTGTGGCTATATAGGATCCCTAGGAGCTTGGGGAATTTATTGAGAATTTTCTGAGGTAGGAAAATTGGGGTTTCTTCACAATGGACCAATTCTGGCCAGAGAAGAAATAATTATTCTGGCCACAATTTTGTATTGGGCAATGGAATATTTTTGGAGATCAGGGGATTATATGATAATGAGAAGGTGTGACAAAAGTTTGGGAATTTATTGATCATCCAAACTATAGGTTGCTTCACAACCCATAGTGATATCATAATTTCCCAAATAAAGAAAAGGTTTATTGGAAAAGATTAAATATTCGAAATTGATCGAAGAGAGGTGTATAAAGGTTGTGGCAATATGATGAGAGTTTTGGGTTACTTGGGAAAAGATTCAATAAGTCATAGGTCCAATTCAACTGAAAAAGGTTTTGAAAATCAACCAAATTGCAAATAAAACCCAAAAGGATTTTGAGAAGAAAAAGTTGCCAAAATCAGGGTGTCGAAAACCTACCCCCCTTAGGATGAATCTCGTCCTCGAGATTCGGTTGCTCAGGGAACAAGTATGGATATGCGGATCTTATGAAATCTTCTCTTTCCCACGTAGCCTCTTCCTCAGTGTGGTGCTCCCACAATACCTTGTAAAACTTGATCACTTTACTCCTGGTAGTCCTTTCCATTTCATCTAGGATCTGGACAGGTTTCTCTTCGTAGGTTAGATCTTTAGCCAGTTCTAGCTCACTCATATCTGCCTACTTAATCGGTGGTGCAATGCACTTCCTTAACTGTGATATGTGGAAGACGTCGTGCACATCCGATAATTCCGGTGGTAATTCTAACTGATATGCTACCCTACCTTTCCTAGTAATCACTGGAAAGGGACCGATGTATCTTGGTGCAAGCTTTCCACGGGTATGAAACCTCTTCACTCCCTTCATGGGGGTTACTCATAGGTAAGCATATTCTCCAGGCTCGAAAGTCACTTCTCGGTGCTTTGGGTCATAATAGCTCTTTTGACGGGACTTGGCTGCTCGAAGATGCTCCTGAATATCCTTGACCTGCTTCTCAGCCTCGAGCATCAAGTCCGTGCCAAAGATACGGCTATCTCCTGTCTAGGACCAATTCAATGGGGTGCGGCACTTCTGCCCGTATAGTGCTTCAAACGGTGACATCTTCAAACTTGACTGATAGCTGTTGTTATAGGAGAATTCCGCATAGGGTAGGCTATCTTCCCATTTGGGTCCATGGGTGAGAGCACAGGACCGAAGCATATCTTCCAATATCGGGTTTACTCATTCGGTCTGTCCATCTGTCTGCGGATGGTACGCCGTGCTATGCTTCAGCATGGTTCCCAAAGCTTGATGCAATCGCAGCCAGAATGCTGAGGTGAATAGGGAACCCCTATCTGAGGTGATGGACTTGGGTACTCCATGAAGGTTGACTATCCAGGACATGTAGAGTTGTGCAAGTTGGTTTGCATTAAAAGTGGTCTTTACCGGGATAAAGTGAGCCACTTTTGTGAGTATATCCACGATGACCCAGATAGCATCTTTGCCTCTTGTTGACTTGGGTAGTCCAACAATGAAGTCCATGCATATGTCGTCCCACTTCCACTGGGGGACTGGTAGAGGTTGCGCCTTGACCTTGTTGCAGACGTCACAGCAGGTGACATAGTATGCTATATCCCTTTGCATTCCTGGCCACCAAAAGGTTTCTCTTAGGTCCTGATACATCTTTGTGCCTCGCGGGTGGATAGAGTACGCAGACTCGTGGGCTTCTCTGAGTATTTGCTGCCTCAGGTTATTCTGATCGGGCACACATATCTGTTTTTCAAACCATAAGGTGCCTTGGTCATCCACGTGGAAAGACTTGGCTTTCCCTTTCGGAATCAGCTCCTTGATCTCTTTTATCCCTTCATCTGGCTCTTGGGCTTTCTTAATTTCTTCCATAAGCGTTGGAGTGATTTCCAAGGTATCCAGGGTAATTGGGCCGCGTAGCACCATGTTGAGCTCAGCGAATTTTTCTTGTAACCTTGGATGGATACTTCCCATTAGTGCATTCATGGTGCCTTGTTTCCTGCTGAGAGCATCAGCGACCACATTAGCCTTTCCCGGATGATAGTTTATTCCAATGTCGTAGTCCTTGACCAATTCAAGCAATCTTCGCTGCCTGAGATTCAGGTCAGGTTGGGTGAAAATATACTTGAGACTCTTATGGTCCGTGTATATTTCACAACGTTGTCCAATGAGGTAATGCCTCCAAATCTTCAGAGCATGAACCACGGCTCCTAATTCCAAGTCATGCGTGGGGTAGTTTTTCTCATGAGGTCATTGCTGTCTGGATGCGTATGCTACAACCTTTCCCTCTTCCATTAACACGTAGCCGATTCCACGTCTGGAAGCATCGCAGTATATGTCGAAGCTCTTGTGTATGTCTAGAAGGACTAGGACAGGTGCTGTAGTTAGTCTTGTCTTTAGCTCTAGGAAGCTGCTATCACACTCCGCCGTCCAGACAAACCTTTGATTTTTCTTCAGCAATTCTGTCAGTGGCTTGGCTATCTTGGAGAAGCCTTCTATGAAACGACGGTAATAGCCTGCCAATCCCAGCAAGCTATGAACTTCGGTCACCGAGGCGGGTGTCTTCCAATTTAATACTGCTGTTACTTTGTTGGGGTCAACGGCTACTCCTTGTTCTGACAGAATGTGCCCTAGAGATCCCACCTCTTTTGCCAAAATTCACACTTACTGAACTTGGCATACAAACGGTGGGTCCTTAACCATTCCAGGACAGCCCGGAGGTGTTGTTTATGTGCTTCTTCATCCTTGGAATAAATCAGGATATTATCGATGAACACCACCACGAACTTGTCCAGGAAATCCATGAAGACCTTGTTCATCATGCTCATGAAATAAGCTGGAGCATTCGTCAGTCCGAATGACATGACTGTAAACTCATACAACCCATATCGGGTGGTGAAAGCTGTCTTAGGTATGTCCTCTTTTCCGATTTTTAGCTGATGATACCCGGTTCGGAGGTCAATCTTAGAAAATACTCGTGCTCCGTTCAGCTGGTCGAACAAGTCATCAATGCGAGGGAGTGGGTACTTATTCTTGATGGTGACCTCATTCAGCTGGCGATAGTCTACGCACATTCGTAGACTTCCATCCTTCATCTTGACAAAGAGTACTGGTGATCCCAGGGCGAGATCCTTGGACGAATATATCCTTTTTGCAACAGTTCATCCAACTGCTTCTTTAGTTCCGCCAACTCTGGACCTGGCATACGGTAGTATTTCTTGTAAATTGGAGCAGTACCGGGAACCACTTCGATTGCAAACTCCAATTCCCAGTCGAGGTGGCATCCCTGGTAGTTCCTTGGGAAATACATCCGGAAATTCGCAAACTACCGGAATCAAGTTCATATCCGTGGCGGTAGTTTGGTATGCCATTCCCTTCTTCGACATCATCTTGCTGGCAAGCAATTGAACTGTTTGTCCTGCCGGGTTAACTAGTGTCACTGTCCTGGTGGCACAGTTGATGCACACCTGATGTGGTGTCAACCAGTCCATTCCTAGTATTACGTCCAATCCTGAGGATTCGATGGCAATTAGTGCAGCTGGAAATTTAACTCCATGTATCGAAATTTCCAGATCTCTATATATCAGATTTGTTCTGAGCAGGGAGCCAGGGGATGGTACCACCATGATTTTGTCCAACAGCGAAGGAGGAAATTTGTGCAAGGTGGCAAAATTCCGCGAAATAAACAAGTGGGAAGCCCCATAATCAAATAAAATTACTGCAGGTATGTCGTTAACAGAAAACATACCAAGGACTACTTCTGGAGCTTCGCAGGCTTCCTCAGCGGAGATATGATGGACACATCCATGGCAGAAGTTATGATTGGGACGGCGTCCAATAGTGTTAACCTGCGGCTTGACATCGGAGGATGGCTTCCCGTTGTTGGCGGGGCACTGTTTGGAGTAGTGTCTGCTTTGGCCGCAAGTGAAGCAGGTGTTATTGCGGCGGCAGTCCTCTATCACTGGCTGTTTGCCGAAGGTCTTGTTCTGGCTCACTGTCTTATTGTTGTTGTTGCCATTGCTCCATGTGGGCTTGTATTCAGACGGACCTGGTTGCCAGGTACGTGACTTCTACGCAAACTGCTCACGGTTGTCCTTCTTGGGTTCAAACTTCCGCTTGCGGTCATCATATCCGGACTTATGCTCTCGTTCAGCTATGAAAGCCTTGTTCACCAAAGTCTGGAAGTCCGGAAAGTCCAGCATGCAGAGCTGACAACGGAGAGTGTGATTCAGCCCTCCTAGGAATCGGTCTATCTTCCTTTCTTCGGTGGACATGTCATGGGTAGAGTATCGTGCCAGATTGTTGAACTTGTTCAGATACTCTGCCACAGACATATTTTCTTGTGTAAGAGCAAGGAACTCCCTTTGCTTCACCTTCATTATGCCTGTGGGGATATGATACTTGCGAAATAGCTCCTTGAACTTCTCCCAGGAGATATCTTCTCTAGAGGGCCAGGTTGCCTTTGTGTTGTCCCACAATATAGCTACTGGAGCTTCTAAGTAGTGAGTGACAAAAGAAACCTTATCTGCTTCTTCACAGTGGGCTATGTCTAGCTTCTTTTCCATGGTCCTTAGCCAATCATCCGCTTCTATAGGGTCCACAGCTTGACCAAAATTGGGTGGCTTGGTGCGCTGGAAGTCAGACAGCTTAGAGTGTGTTCCATTGTTGTTGTGATTCTGGCCCACCATAGCCTGCATGCTTTGCAGGAATTCCATAAGATCCTGGTTTCTTTTCTCTTCAAACATCCTCATGATCTGATCTGTGGTCGGTGCTTGAGGTGGTGGAGGTGGTAAGTCTTCTGGTGGTTGTCCTGCTTGTCTGACGGATCGACGAACGGGGGTTCCATCGCCGCCTTGGATACAACTTCTCTTCATCCTAAATTTGTTGCCATTGCAAAATACTGAATCGATGAGCAACATCCATAAGGGAAACACATGAATATGACACCAGAAAGAAAATGCATGAAAAAGGGCGAATAAAGCAAACAGCATAATTATACAAGATAACCCAACATCATACATGGCAAGCTAGTAGGGGGATATCATGGCTAGACTGCTCATACGGCAGTTGACATATGCAAAGATGCATGCACTACAACTCAAGCCTCGACTCTAGTGGCGTGGGTGGCATGAACACTGCCGGACTGCAGACTCCTCGTCATCTGATCCTGAGTTGGAGATGGAACTGATGATATGGATCGCATCCTCCGGATCAAAGGAAACACGAAGCCGCTACTAAGACGGTTCTCCCTCTGAAAAAGAAGGAGCAGGACGCCTCAGCATCGGAGCAGCTGGAGTGGCTAGGAGTGAGGCCCACTCTGCCAGGGTCTCACGACGGCTACCAGACGAAAAGCCTGGTGGCGCAGTAGAGCTAGAAGGAGTATTGAACCTGTGTGGAGGTGGAACTGGTGGTGGATATGTAGGTGAAAAGATGGGCTGAGGTGGAGGTGGAATTGAGGTTATGGCTGCAAGTGCCCCCTGGACACGAGACAGCTCCTCAGCCAAGGATATGATCGTACAATAACTGGCATTCATATAGCGAGATAAAACAGCAGTCGCACGATCACTCACTGGATCAACTGGCGTGAAAATGACTCGTAGGCGACAGGGTGGGATAGTGGAAGAAACCTGGATGAGTCTGTATCTCGACCTTGTGGAAGCGCAAGTCTGTGAGATCCTCCATCGCAGCAAACTGGATCGCCAGCTCCGGAGTAGAAGCCGTTCCGCCCTTGGAAGAGCGAGAATAGCTACCGATGACCGAGCTCGCGATCAGGAAAGCCTCTGCATGGTACTCGAATACTGACTCAGCAAGCTGCTCCCGGAACACCTGGTACGTCGGATCTTTGCCGTGGGGGTACAGTCGAAGCCAGACGTTACGGAGCAGTGCTGGAAAGGTGAATGGTGCAGGCTCATGCTGGAAGTGGTATGGAACTGGTGTCACTACACTCACAATGCCAACGGTTAGTAAAACAATGAATCATGATGCATGCCATGCAACAATCAAATGCAGCAGACAGGATGCACACTCAAAGCCCTACACTAATCGCGGTTGTAGCGCGGGTTAACTAGGGTGTCCTACAGTCAGAACAGCTCTGATACCAAGGTTGTGGCACCCCGGCTCAGAGAACCGGACTACCAGTGTTTCCAACCCAGAGATCATGTCTTCTGGAAACACGCAACAACTTGCTATAGAACAAAACTGAACTTTATTGATAAACTTAGGGTACAAGCTCATATTTACAATGATGGCGAGGCCAAAGGCACACCTGGTGCTATGAAAATATCTACATTATTTATGGAACATAGCAGGCCTCGGAACTACTAAGTACTTCTACGGCGTAGCGGAACATAGCGGCAACTCCATCCACAGTGACACTGCTGTGGACACATCCTAGTTAGCATAGCACGAACCATCGGGACCTCCATCCTCGGCTTCTCCTGCATCTGGCATGATATGCCAGGTGAGTACTTTGAATGTACTCGCAAGCTCATGACAACCAAGTAATACAGCAAACAACAGCATGGCAATCAACGGGTTAAATTCTTAAGTGATTCACTTTCTGTTACCGGTTATCAACTTACTCTCTTCCAGGTTGTCTCACAACCCTCGGAATATTCATAAACCATCGAGTACTTCCACACATAAGACGAGTTCTTCCATCATTATCACCATTGTTACGGTTGACCACCTAATGAGGTCTGGACGGGCTGTCCAATACCGTATACGCGGCTATAAGAATAGATTTTTCACTCTACAGAGGTTGCGCACTTTACCCACACCATGGAGCAACTGGCCTCGTGATCCCATTCGGGTGGACCAGCGTTGCTCCAACGAAACCTGCCTGACCCGTGACTCTCTCATCGTACCACCGGCATTCATCCTCCCCCGGAGTCCTGCCCTGGGTAGCCCATGTGTCCTCATGACACATGCCACCGTCGTGGCCAAACTAAACTGTCCCAAACGGGGACGCCGGCACAAAACTCAACTGGGCTCACAGGGTTATCGCCGCCTACCTGATCAGGGTGGCACGCATGCATAACCCTCCCTCTTTGGAGGTACCGGTGAAAGAGCACGCGATCAGACCAAGTCAAGGCTGTCCCATACCGGCAAATGTGGTTGCACGGGTAAGCCCGGACAGGTGACTCAAGATCAACCAACTAAATTCATCTTGCAAACATAGTGATTCATCATATTGCTTAGGTATTTAAATATTGCTATGAATTATCCTATAGTAAATAAATAAACCTAATGCACTCAAATATGCAAATGCTATTGAAATGCTGAAATGGGTATCATGGCTTGCCTTGCTCTGTTGGGTGATTCACAAACTCCTGGTCTTCAAAACCACAAGAATCTCCTTCTGAAAATATTTTTAAAATGCAAAGGAAAATGTTACATAATGCATTTCTGTTTACCAAAAATTCTGTGCGTATTGGAAAAATACCAAAATTTGTCAGAAACTAAAGGGGTTCAATACCAACTCAATGCAAAAAGAATCAACTTAATTGGAGCTATAGATAAAAAGTTATCAATGGTCAAAGTTTCTAGTCAAATATGAAATTCAAATAAATAAAAACAGAAACCTGACAGGGCCACGTCGAAGGCGTAAAGTGGAAATACGCTTCAACTTATACCGCTTCGGGTGCGGGCGTGGGCCGCTGACATGTGGGGTCGTCCTCGTTTAAACAGAGAGGGAGAAGAGAGACCGAGACGGGGCGGAGCTTCGGCGATGGTCGCCGGCGATAGAGACGGCGGCGATGCTTTGAGTTCAGGGGAATGGATCGGGCGCTCGGAGACAAACACACACGTACTCGCAGCGTGACGGGAGATGGCCGGACGGCGTCGTCCCCTTCCTCTTCGTTGGCGGCGGCATTCGGGTGGTCGTCGGAGAAGGCGAATTCGGCAGCAATCCGGTTGGGCACGGGCTCAGGAGGAACCAGGGAAGCAAGCTGGTCTCGACGGTGGGCTCAATTGCAACCGAGGTGAGGTGGAGGTGGCTGGCGACTAGCTCTCGGGCGGCGGAGGTTCTCCAGCGAAGCTCGAGGCCAGAGGGCCTCTCGGCCTTGTCTCGTTGCTCTCGGAGGCAATTGGAGGTGGAAGGAGAGGGGTGAGGAGCTCGGAGGGGCTGGGCATGCCTCTTAGAGGCCGGAGGTGAGCGCGGCGATTTCTCCCGAAGCGGCAAGGCTCGGCCACATCGCCGGCACCAGGAAGATGCGCTGGCTGGCCGGAAGAGTTGAGGAGACGGGAAAGGGCAGGAGGGAGTTAATACGGCGGTGGAAGCATGCGGAGGAAGACGACGCGCCGCAAACCGTAGTGTGGCCACGGGCGGCACAGTGCACGAGCGCCGTGGCGGCCGCCGAGGCCAACTCCGGCGAGGGAGAAAGGTCTGGAGGGTCCAGGTGGAAGGAGGAGGGGATGTTGGCATGCTAGGATAAGGTACGGCTACGCGGTCGTCGACCTCCGACGAGACTCGAGCCTGCCGGCGCCCAGAGTGCGGTTTTGGCAGGCTGGCTACGCGATCACCATGTGCACAGGCACACGCGACGCGAGCTGGCCTACCGGGCCGTGTCTAGAGCGTTGTCCTTGCACTCTGGAACCTCCTCGTGGCACTGGCTTGCCCAGTAACCCACTAAGATGAGAGGTAGCTTGACCAACAGATTGCTGTCAGCAACTTGGGGAGGTTCTGGAGAGAAGATGCGATGGAGATGATGCTAAAGGAGAAGTCTAGTGGGATCTACTTTGGAAGGACTACAAACTGGCAAAGTTTGAGAAAGTTTTAAAAAGTTTTGAATGTAGTTCCTATGTAAACTATCATTCTGGTCCAGAATCTTGTTGAGCTTGTGGCACTCACATGGATGTTCTACTGATGGTGAAACTTGGTGTAGAAAGGTCATTTGGGGTATAGAAGATGTCATAAAAGTTTCATGGCATATAGCCATCTCTATCTGGTACTTCCTTCACAAAGGTTTAGAAAAAGCAGAAACTTGACAGAGCTATGTTGCTAAAAAGTTGTATTGGCCAAAGGAATATTTTTGGATATTGTGGCTATATAGGATCCCTAGGAGCTTGGGGAATTTATTGAGAATTTTCTGAGGTAGGAAAATAGGGGTTGCTTCACAATGGACCAATTCTGGCCAGAGAAGAAATAATTATTCTGGCCACAATTTTGTATTGGGCAATGGAATATTTTTGGAGATCAGGGGATTATATGATAATGAGAAGGTGTGACAAAAGTTTGGGAATTTATTGATCATCCAAACTATAGGTTGCTTCACAACCCATAGTGATAACATAATTTCCCAAATAAAGAAAAGGTTTATTGGAAAATATTAAATATTGGAAATTGATCCAAGAGAGGTGTAGAAAGGTTGTGGCAAGATGATGAGAGTTTTGGGTTACTTGGGAAAAGATTCAATAAGTCATAGGTCCAATTCAACTGAAAAAGGTTTTTCAAATCAACCGAATTGCAAATAAAATCCAAAAGGATTTTGAGAAGAAAAAGTTGCCAAAATCAGGGTGTCACACTACCTCTCCGCCCCCTCTTGCAGGATCAAGAATGTGGAGATCGTCATCGAGCTGTACGTGTGCTGAACGCGGAGGTGCCGTCCGTTCGGCGCTAGATCGGGACGGATCGTGATTGGATCGCGGGACGACTTGCGATTTGGATCGCGAAGACGTTCGACTACATCAACCGCGTTTCTTAATGCTTCCCTCTTAGGGATCTACAAGGGTATGTAGATTCACTCTCCCTCTTGTAGATGCTCATCACCATGGATAGATCTTGCGTGTGCGTAGGAAATTTTTTGTTTCCCATGCAACGTTCCCCAACGGTGGCATCATGAGCTAGGTCTATGCGTAGGTGAGATCACGAGTAGAACACAAAGGAGTTTGTGGGCGTTGATATTCAGATTGCTTCCTTCCTTAGTCTTTTCTTGATTCAGCGGTATTGTGGGATGAAGCGGCTCGGACCAGCCTTACTCGTCCACGTACGAGAGACCAGTTGCATCGACTGACATGCACTTGTTGAATATAGAAGGCTGGCGGGTGTCTGTCTCTCTCACTTTAGTTGGATCGGATTCGACAAAGGGTAGTCCTTGTAGAAGGTTAAATAGCAACTTGTATATCACCGTTGTGGTTTTGCGTAGGTAAGAATCGTTCTTGCTAGATACCCATAGCAGCCACTTAAAATTTGCAACAACAAATTAGAGGACGTCTAACTTGTTTTTGCAGGGTATGTGGTGATGTGATATGGCCAAGACGCGATTTTATATATGTTGATGCATGAGATGATCATGTTTTGTATTAATTATCACGACTTGCATGTCGATGAGTACGGCAACCGACAGTAGCCATAGGGTTGTCTTTAATTATTGTATGACCTACGTGTCAATCACAAGCGCTATGTAATGCTTTACTTTATTGCTAAGCAGTAGCAATAGTAGTAGAAGCAAGGTTGGCGCGACAACCCCAATGGTGACACGATGATGGAGATCATGGTGTTTTGCCGGTGACGATGGAGATCATGCCGGTGCTTTGAACATGAAGATCAAAAGCACAAGTTCATGGCCATGTCATGTCACTTATGATTTGCATGTGATGTTAATCCTTTTATGCACCTTGTTTTGCTTAGGACGACGGTAGCATTATAAGGAGATCCCTCACTAAAATTTCAAGGTAAATTCTGTTCTCCCCGAGTGTGCACCGTTGCGAAGGTTCGTCGTTTCAAAGCACCACGTGATGATCGGGTGTGATAGACTCTATGTTCGCATACAACGGGTGCAAGCCAGTTTTGCACATGCGGAACACTCGGGTTAAACTTGATGAGCCTAGCATGTCCAGACATGGCCTCGGAACACAAGAGATCGAAAGATCAAACATGAGTCATATAGTAGATATGATCAACATGGGGATGTTCACCATTAAAACCACCTTATCTCATGTGATGATCGGACTTGGGTTAGTGAATTTGGATCATGTAGCACTCGGGTGACCTGAGGGATGTCAATTTGAGTGGGAGTTTGTAGTAATATGATTAACTAAACTCATTATCTTGAACAATAGTCTAAGTTGTCTTTGCAAATTTTATGTTGTAGATCAATGGCTCGCGCAGTAGTTCCCCTGAATTTCAATGCGTTCCTAGAGAAAGCTAAGTTGAAAGATGATGGAAGTAACTTTGTAGACTGGGCCCGTAATCTGAGGATTATCCTCACAGCTTCCCAGAAGGCTTATGTCCTTGATGCACCACTCGGTGAGCCACCCGCTCCAGTGTCGTCTGTGGACGTTGTGAACGCCTGGCAGTCGTGTTTGGATGATTACTCAATAGTTCAATGTGCAATGTTGTATGGCTTAGAATCGGGATTTCAAAGGCATTTTGAACGTCATGGAGCATATGAGATGTTCCAGGAGTTGAAGTTTATCTTTGAGAAGAATGCCCGGATCAAGAGGTATGAGACCTCCAATAAGTTCTATGCTTGCAAGATGGAGGAGAACGGGTCTGTCAGTGAGCATATACTCAGAATGTCTGGGTATTACAACCGTGTGGCGGAGTTGGGAATTGCCCTCCCACCAGAGGCGATCACTGATAGAGTTCTTCAATCACTGCTACCAAGCTACAAGAGCTTTGTATTGAACTATAACATGCAAGGGATGAACAAGTCAGTCGTCAAGCTGTTTTTGATGCTGAAAGTCACTGAGTCTGAAATCCAGAAGGAGCATCAAGTGTTGATGGTCAATAAAACCACTAGTTTGAAGAAGAATGGCAAGGGCAAGAAGGGTAACTCCAAGAAGAGTGGCAAAGCAGTTACCCCACCCGTGAAGAAACCCAAGGCTAGACCCAAGCCAGAAACTGAGTGCTTTCATTGCAAGGGAACTGGCCACTGGAAGCGGAACTGCCCCAAGTATCTGGCCGACAAGAAGGCGTCCAACACCAAACAAGGTATATATGATATACATGTTATTTATGTGTACCTTACCAACTCTGGTTGTAGTGCCTGGGTATTTGATACCGGTTCGGTTGCTCACATTTGCAACTCAAAGCAGGAACTATGGAATAGACGGAGACTAGCAAAGGACGAAGTGATGATGCGCGTGGGAAATGGTTCCAAGGTTGATGTGATCGCCGTCGGCACGCTCGCTTTTCGACTACCATCGGGATTAGTGATGAACCTGAATAATTGTTATTTAGTGCCTGCGTTAAGAATGAACATTATATCTGGATCTTATTTATTGCGAGATGGTTACTCATTAAATCAGAGAATAATGGTTGTTCTATTTATATGAGTAATATCTTTTATGGTCATGCATCCAATGTAAGGGGTTTATTCTTATTGAATCTCGATAGTGATGATACACATGTTCATAACATTGATGCCAAAAGATGTAGAGTCAATAATGATAGTACCACTTTCTTGTGGCACTGCCGCTTAGGTCATATTGGTGTAAAACGCATGAAGAAGCTCCATGCTGATGGACTTTTGGAGTCACTTGATTTTGAATCACTTGACACATGTGAACCATGCCTCATGGGCATGATAACTAAGACCCCGTTCTCTAGAACAATGGAACGGGCAAGTGACTTGTTGGAAATCATACAAACTGATGTGTGCTGTCCGATGAGCATGGAGGCGCGGTGGATATCGTTATTTTCTCACCTTCACTGATGACTTAAGTAGATATGGGTATATTTACTTAATGAAACATAAGTCTGAAACGTTTGAAAAGTTCAAGCAATTTTAGAGTGAAGTTGAGAATCATCGTAACAAGAAGATTAAATTCCTACGATCTGATCGAGGAGGAGAATATCTGAGTTATGAGTTTGGCAATCACTTAAGACAATGTGGAATTGTTTCACAGTTGACACCACCTGGAACACCACAGCGTAATGGTGTGTCCGAACGTCGTAATCGAACCTTCTTGGATATGGTGCGGTCTATGATGTCTCTTGCCGATTTGCCACTATCGTTTTGGGGATATGCGTTAGAGACAGCTGCATTCACTTTAAATAGGGCACCATCTAAATCCGTTGAGACGACGCCGTATCAACTGTGGTTTGGCAAGAAACCAAAGTTGTCATTTCTTAAAGTTTGGGGATGTGATGCTTATGTCAAAAAGCTTCAGCCTGAAAAGCTGGAACCCAAAGCGGAGAAATGCGTCTTCATAGGATACCCAAAAGAGATGGTTGGGTATACCTTCTATCTTAGATCCGAAGGCAAAGTGTTTGTCGCTAAGAACGGGTCATTTCTTGAGAAAGTGTTTCTCTCGAAAGAATTGAGTGGGAGGAAGATAGAACTTGATGAGGTTGTTGAACCTTCACTTCAACCAGAGAGTAGCGCAGTGCAGAAAGATGTTTCTGTGGAGCCTACATCAGTTGAAGAGGAAGCTAATGATGATGATCATGACGCTTCAGATCAAGTTACTATCGAACCTCGTAGGTCGAAAAGGGCACGTACTGCTCCTGAGTGGTACGGTAACCCTGTCTTGGAGGTCATGTTGTTGGACAACGATGAACCTACGAGCTATGGAGAAGCGATGGTGGGCTCAGATTCCGAAAAATGGTTAGAGGCCATGAAATCCAAGATAGGATCCATGTCTGAAAACAAAGTGTGGACTTTGGAAGTATTACCTGAAGGGTTTTTCACAAGTTCAAGGAGTTGACTACGATGAGAATTTCTCTCCCGTAGTGATGCTTAAGTCCGTCAGAATCATGTTAGCAATAGCTGCATTTTCGATTATGAAATTTGGCAGATGGATGTCAAAACAGCGTTCCTCAACGGTTTCCTTGAGGAAGAGTTGTATATGATGCAACCAGAAGGTTTTGTTGATCCAGAGAATGCTGACAAAGTTTGCAAGCTCCAACGATCCATTTATGGAATGGTGTAGGCATCTCGGAGTTGGAATAAGTGCTTTGATGAGGTGATCAAAGCATTTGGGTTTATACAAGTACATGGAGAAGCTCGTATTTACAAGAAAGTGAGTGGGAGCTCTATAGTGTTTCTAATTTATATGTGGATGACATATTGTTGATTGGAAACAATATAGAATTTTTGGAAATCGTGAAGGAATATTTGAACAAGAGTTTTTCAATGAAGGACCTAGGAGTAGCTGCTTTCATATTAGGCATCAAGATCTATAGAGATAAATCAAGACGCTTAATAGGACTTTCACAGAGCACATACCTTGATAAGGTTTTGAAGAAGTTCAAAATGGATCAGTCCAAGAAAGGGTTCTGGCATGTGTTACAAGGTGTGAAGTTGAGTAAGACTCAATGCCCAGTGAGTGCAAAGGATAGAGAAAAGATGAGTGTCATCCCCTATGCTTCTGCCATAGGCTCTATCATGTATGCAATGTTGTGCACTAGACCAGATGTCAGCCTTGCCATAAGTATGGCTGGAAGGTTTCAAAGTAATCCAGGAGTGGAACACTGGACGGCGGTCAAGAATATCCTAAAGTACCTAAAAAGGACTAAGGAAATGTTTCTCATTTATGGAGGTGATCAAGAGCTCATCGTAAGGGGTTACGTCGATGCAAGCATTGACACTGATCCGGATGACTCTAAGTCTCAAACCGGATACGTATACATTCTTAATGGTGGAGCGGTAAGCTGGTGCAGTTCCAAGCAAAGCGTGGTAGCTGATTCTACATGTGAAGCGGAGTACATAGCTGCCTCGAAGGCAGCGAAGGAAGGTGTCTAGATGAAGCAGTTCATGACAGATCTTGGAGTTGTGCCCAGTGCACTGGACCCAATGACTCTGTTCTGTGACAACACTGGTGCCATTGCAATAGCCAAGGAACCAAGGTTTCTGTCAGGACCGGTTTTCCAGGATATTGATTTCCCAGTAAATGGCCTTTGTGCTCACCAGCCCCAGGATTACTGTTAGCTGATGAGACAAAATCTTGATACAGAAATTCCAAGAAAAATACAATATTTGAAGTATACGACCAAAGTGGTCTCTGAGTACAACAAAAATGTTCTAGTGGTTGATGGCGGAAGCGGTTTGCAGATTATCAGCGTCTATGGGACTCCATTTCCCACAGGAACAGCTGACCTAGATAACTCCTATCTTCACGAGGCTGCTATCATCGTTGCCTAGGTTCCGGGGCTGTCGTCATTGCGCTCCTCTCCAAGCAAGAAATCTGGCCAAGACAATAGCCAGGGGCAAGCCAGTGAGTACTTTGAATGTACTCGCAAACATCATGAAAACAGGTATAATATACAGGTGATAATTATGCACTGAAATAATCCACGATTACTTAATCAGTCATAAAATAATATTCATGATGCACGCAAGTAGGTTATTCATATTAAACATGAATAAGCAATCAGAGAATAAAAATAAAATACACCGATCGGTTGTCTAAGGCAACGCCTCGAAAGGATAAATATAAAGCATGCCTCAGTCGGGCGTCTGAGTGACGCCACATAAAGGGCTTGTAAGAAAAATAAATAATATGTGTGCCCCAGTCGGGCGTCTGAGCGACGCCACTTAAAGGGCTTATAAAGGAAAATAAATAACAAGCATGCCACAGTCAGGCATCCGAGCGACGCCACATAAAGGGCTTATAAGAAAAATAAATAACGTGCATGCCACATTCGGGAGTCTAAGCGATGCCACATAAAGGGCTTATAAGAAAAATAAATAACAAGCATGCCACTGTCGGGCGTCTGAACGACGCCACATAAAGGGCTTATATAATAAAAATCACAATAAGTATCCAGGAGGTAGAACCATCCCAGGGATACTCGATAAACCAAACAATATAATTGGTTAGTCCACAATAATAATAATCATAATCATCATTCCTCACACATCATGATCAATATTCTGGTTTAGAAATTTTCCTCCGAAGACCGACACTAAGACCGACACTTGACCCATCCCAGACTGTAGTCCTTAACCGCGGACACGGCTATTCGAATAGATATAAACTCTGCAGAGGGTGTACTCTTTACCCACGAGTAACGGATTCCTTTAGTCCACCGGGGACTAATTCCGCTTATGGTCTTTGAATTGAAAACACACCTGACCCGCACACACCAGCTTAACTTACCGGTGCCTGGAATCACCCACGACACTCGTTAAGCAAAACTCTAAGCGGGGAGGCTCCAACCTCAATTAGCATGGGATCACAAAATTTATATTTCACGCAAAACAGGGGAGCTACCCCCTCGGACTCACCGGAACACCCATGCCCCTGGACCAAGTGACATGCCTACCAGGGGCCACTTGTATCTTTCACTATGGCCTCTTTGTACGGTGTGTGCTAAGAAAGGGGTTGACAACTTATTGAACCGTACCCTACCTGCAGCAGGGACAAGTGGTAGTACGAAGCAAGTATGGGGTTTGCTGGCACAAGACTCGATCTACGGTCGACTCACGAGGTTATGTATTCTCTGCATGATTAGCACACCAATTATATTACACGACATCAGACAGAAATCACCACTCATCATACCCCTTCATGCCTCACTGACCATTCTCGCTCCAACGAGATGTCAGCACCAAGCTCGGGTCTACCCGAGACAGAGACTTCTCCGGATTCCTTCCGGTAGGTATGAGAGGTATAAGAGGATGAATACTATCATAAGCATTTTAATTCCACAGGAAGGAATTTAAATCATGCACTCAAGAGCATGATCACAACATCACATGAAATAATGCATGCTTCAAGACAACTTGGTGTTGTAGTCACATCAACCAACACACAACAAATATTATACCGAGGTTCAGAATGCTTGCCTTCAAGGTGTATGTAGGTGAGGTGCACTCCAAACTTCTGAAAGTTTTTATCTTCTCTCCAAATTCCTATTTTTGAAAATATTTGAATCAACACACAATTTGAAAATAGTATAGAAAAGTAGTTGGGAAAATTTTCAAATCAACATGAAAATAAACTAGACAAAATTTTAGAAATAACAGAAAAAGAATCAAGTCAATCTGAGTTTTAGTTTAAAAGATAAGGCCAGTCAAACATGGGTCAAACTTCTGCTTTTTTAATAAATCAGAAAAAGAAAAACGGTTCGGCAGGGCTTACGCTTTCCTCCTAGCGAAAGCGTATTTTGAGGAATACGCTTCCACTTAAAATGCTTCAGCCGAGCCTGGAGTCACTGAAGGGTGGGGCCCTCGGGTCCACTGGTCATATTTGACCAGTCCTCCAGCTGCCTTCTTCCTCCTCTGGCCGAGCAGAGGCAGCGCTCCAGTGACGATTTGCCGGCGAACGGTGGCTTCTCACGGGGCTCCGATGGTGGGAATGGATCCGCCACTTCAGTGCGGTCCTCCCAGTGGTTGACATGGCTGGAGGGGTGGGTTGGTTTGCCGGCGGCGAGCTCCAAGGCGGACGGTGGTTCAGGAGCAAATGGGGCAGTGGCCTACGGCGGCTCCCAGTCGAAGCTAAGAGGTGGGGTGGCTCCGCGGGGTTGAGGTAAGGTGGATGGTGTCGAGAGCGAGGAGGGGGACGCTCTGGCTTGCTCGGATTTAACCGGAGAGCTGCGGCGGCCGAAGCTACCGGAGGCGAGCCAGATGACCTCCACTGGGCAATCCATCGCTGGGGAAGCTAGCTACGGCGGGGGTGAGGCTTCTGACTAGCGCAAACGTGCTCGGGGGGGGGGGGGGGGGGAAGGGGGCATTTATAGTGCGGCAATGGTGGTTCGGCGACGACAGGGATAAGATCGCCGGCTGACTGCTTCTGCCACAGCAGGGCGACGTGGCGGCGACGGGCGCTAGCGGACGGTCTCTAGGATGAGATCGTCCTGTTCCTGGGGCAGCTGGCGCTTGGGTAGCGGCCAGACGGTGCTGACCACGGCAGGTTCTACTGGCTGTGGCTATGGCGGCTTGCGGGCATGGCAAGGGTGCTGCTGCGCTTGTGAGGGAGGCTGGTCGAGGCTTCTGGCGCGACGCGGTGAGTGGGTGAGGATCAGGACGAGCTCGGGGAGGGTTATCCAGGGACGTGTCGGCTCGGGCGCGAGCACGTGCAAAACGCACACTCTGCTCGCGCTCCGGGCATGCACTCAGGGTGCTCGACGATTTGCCAGGTCAAGCTAGAGGGCTTGGGTGAGGCTGGAAATCCATAGGGTCACTAATGTGGGTTCTAGGGATCTAGTGGACATGCTGATTTGAGCAGAAGAGCAAGTCCACAGTGCAAATCAAAAACCATGTCAATTCTGTTCAGGCACATAGGGTGCTCGACAGAATGCCATGGGCAACAAGGAAACTCTACTGGTGGCCAAATTCTCCAAGTTGAGGCCTCTCTAGATGCTGGTGATGATGGCAAGGTTGGTTTGGGCAAAATAAAAACTTCCTAGTACAAGTTTTGCAAAACTACAGTTCTGGACAGAAAATAAAGGCCATTATTGCATGTGTTTAAAATCTTCTAATGGACCTGATCTCCTGGACTTAAGGGTTTGGTAGGGTGGACTATAAGCAGGAAAAATTCCAAGGCAACTAGAGCAAGATAAAATATGGTTGCGGTACAAATCACCAAACTGGACCAGAATGAAGATGAGGATGGCTAGCTCAAATTTTAAAAAACACATGCTTGGGTTTTTGCATGAAAGTGATCCAGGAACATCACATGTCATCCCCAAATTTTTGTGGAATTTTTAAATGAAGTTATCAAATGGTTGTAGTGCAAAAGAGGCTCTTAAAAGAATGAAATGTCATTTTAAAAGAGATAAAGTTTTGGCAAAATAATATAAAAATGCTTTCACTGATCATGTCAAAAAATGAAATGTTCTTTGAGCAGGTACTCAAGTCCAACAATATTTTTGAAAAGTTTATATTTGGAGGAAAAAAATCCACAATTTAGAAGAAAGGAGTGATTCTGAAATCAATAGATGATCCAGAAAATAAAAATTTAATTATTTCTGGCAACATTTTATTTAATAAAACATTATTAAATTTTTGTTGTGTTACAGTTTCACAAGAGGACCAGACACATAAAGCGACACTTCAACTCCATCCGCGATTACATCGAGAAGGGTGACATAAATATTTGCAAAGTACACACGGATCTGAATGTTGCAGACCCATTGACTAAGCCTCTTCCACAAGCAAAGCATGATCAACACCAGAAATGTATGGGTGTTAGATTCATTACAATGTAAATCACATAGTGATGTGAGCTAGATTATTGACTCTAGTGCAAGTGGGATACTGTTGGAAATATGCCCTAGAGGCAATAATAAAATGGTTATTATTATATTTCCTGGTTCATGATAAATGTTTATTATCCATGCTATAATTGTATTGATTGGAAACTCAAATACATGTGTGGATACATAGACAACACTGTGTCCCTAGTATGCCTCTAGTAGACTAGGTCATTGATAAAAGATGGTCAAGGTTTCCTAGCCATAGACATGAGATGTCATTTGATAACGGGGTCACATCATTAGGAGAATGATGTGATGGACAAGACCCAAACTACAAACGTAGCATATGATCGTGTCAGTTTATTGCTATTGTTTTCTGCATGTGAAATTATGCGTTCCTATGACCATGAGATCATGTAACTCACTAACACCGGAGGAGTACCTTGTGAGTATCAAACGTCACAACGTAACTGGGTGGCTATAAAGATGCTCTACATGTATCTCCAAAGGTGTCTGTTGAGTTGACATGGATCAAGACTGGGATTTGTAACTCCGTGCGACGGAGAGGTATCTCAGGGCCCACTCGGTAATACAACATCACAATGAGCCTTGCAAGCAAAGTAACTAAAGAGTTAGCCACGGGATCTTGTATTATGGACCGAGTAAAGAGACTTGCCGGTAACGAGATTGAACTAGGTATGGAGATAGCGACGATCGAATCTTGGGCAAGTAACATACCGATAAACAAAGGGAACATCATACGGGATTAACTGAATCCTTGACATAGAGGTTCAACCGATAAAGATCTTCATACAATATGTAGGAACCAATATGGGCATCCAAGTCCCGCTTTTGATTATTGACCGTAGAGGTGTCTCGGTCATGTCTACATAGTTCTCGAACCCGGAGGGTCTGCACACTTAACGTTCGGTGATGTTTCGGTAGTATTGAGTTATGTATGTTGGTGACCGAAGGTTGTTTGGAGTCTCGGATGAGATCCCGGATGTCACGAGCAGCTCCGGAATGGTCCGGAGGTAAAAATTGATATATAGGAAGTCCCGTTTTGGTCTCCGGAAAAGTTTCGGGCATTACCGGGAGTGACGAATGGGTTCCGGGGGGTCCACCAAGTGGGGCCCACCCACCCCAGGGGCCACATGGGCCTAGGAGGTGGCGCACCAGCCCCTGGTGGGCTGGCTGGCCAGCCCTAGAGGGCCCTTGCGCAAGGGGTGGGGAAGGAGGCCAAGTGGGGAGGAGTCCTTAGGTGTTGCCTCCACCTTCCTCCCTCCTATATATACTAGAGGGTTTTTGTGGGCAGCCCCTAATCTGAAAAGCCATGTGCTGCCCTCTCTCCCTCTAGATCATATTCTCCTCTAGATTAGTTCTGCGGAGCTCGGCGAAGCCCTGCCGGATTAGTTTACCACCACCGCCACCATGCCGGTGTGCTACCGGAGAACTCATCTACTACCTCTCCGCCCCCTCTTGCTGGATCAAGAAGGCGGAGATCGTCATCGAGCTGTACGTGTGCTGAACGCGGAGGTCCCATCCGTTCGGCACTAGATCAGGACGGATCGTGATTGGATCACGGGACGACTTGCGATTTGGATCGCGAAGACGTTCGACTACATCAACCGCGTTTCTTAACGCTTCCCGCTTAGCGATCTACAAGGGTATGTAGATACACTCTCCCTCTCGTAGATGCTCATCACCATGGATAGATCTTGCGTGTGAGTAGGAAAATTTGTGTTTCGCATGCAACGTTCCCCAACAGAAAGAATATTATTTAAAACTCTAAAGACGCACAAGGCTGCTATCGGATATACTCTCGATGATCTTAAGGGCATAAGCCCTACTGTATGTCAACACAAGATTAATATGGAACCGGACGCTAAACCAGTTGTTGACCATCAACATCGTCTCAATCTTAAAATGAAGGAGGTGGTAAGAACTGAGATATTGAAACTTCTGGAAGCAGGTATATTTTATCCTATTGCTGATAGTAGATGGGTAAGTCCTGTTCATTGTGTTCCTAAGAAAAGTGGTATAACTGTCGTCCCTAATGATAAAAATGAGCTTATTCCACAAAGAATTGTAACTGGTTATAGGATGGTGATTGATTTCAGGAAACTAAACCAAGCTACTAGGAAAGATCACTACCCTTTGCCTTTTATTGATCAAATGCTAGAAAGATTATCTAAGCACACACACTTTTGCTTTCTTGATGGATCCTCTGGTTTTTCTCAAATACCTGTGTCAAAAGAGGATCAAGAGAAAACTACCTTTACTTGCCCTTTTGGAACTTATGCTTATAGGCGTATGCCTTTTGGTTTATGCAATGCGTCTACTACCTTCCAAAGATGTATGACTGCTATATTCTCTGACTTTTGTGAAAATATTATCGAGATATTCATGGATGATTTTTCCGTTTACGTGACTTCTCAGTAGTGCAGAAAAGCCTAGCTATGGCGTGGTAAAAGGGCCTTGCTGGCGTAGGCACCCTACGCCAGCAATATGGCGCCACAGTTAAAAATTAGTGGTGGCATTGGATACGATGCCAGCACTATTCCATGCATTTATGGTGTGCCTCTTGTCCAATGCCAGCAGTAACATACATCAGTAGTGGCATTGGACGTTAGTGCTACGCCAGGAATGTAATTCTCAGATTTAAACCAAATCTGTACAGCAGCACGATACAGCAAAAATGACAGCATAATCAAAGGTTTTGATAGTAATTAAACAGTACGTTGCAAATGCCAAAATCTAAGTTCAGAGTCATTATTTATTGACATTATTCAAAAAAGTATCAAAAAGAGGCATATAATACAAGTACACACAAGTTCGGATAAATTAAAAGGAGGTGATATGGCATGCATGCCCTACTAGCAGCTAACTCAGACAATACGCCGGGCGGAGTCAGGATCATAGTCTGGAGTAAGTGGACCATCATCATCACTGCCAGCAGGCCTGTAGTAGACCATGATCTCGTCACGATCGTAGTCAAGGTAGAACGTGGCTCTCTCCCCAGCTTCCATCTGGTAAGCAGTTGCAAGAGCTGTCCAACCAGGGCAACCGAAATAGGTGCACTACTAGGAGAAAGCCTACTAGTAGCGCTTGAAAAACCTATAGTAGTAGCGCTGGGTCCAGTGCTACTGCTAACGCGCTACAGCTAAGTTGTAGCAGTAGCACTGGTCAGAGCAACGCTACTGCTAAGTATGGTTAGCAGTAGCGCTGCTCTGACCAGTGCTACTGCTAACTATCTGTAGCGCTGTAGAAAGGCAAGCGCTACTGCTAATCCAGCACTACTGCTAGATGCCTTCCAGCGCTACTGCTAGTATTCCTGCTTTCATAGATTCATACCCCCTCTACGTATTTGTGATGTATTTATACAGGCTCTATACAGTAGTTTCATCAGATCACAATTAACATACACTATTCTCATCATATCATACACATACAGTAGTCTTGTCATACCATCATCATCATCATTCAACACAAATATCATCACATCTCGAAAATAGCGATACACAAGTCATGTCATGTCTCGAATAAGTGCAACTGCATGGTCATGGCACACACACAAGTTTCATCATCTCTATCTAAACCATGATGTAGAAGAGAAGAGCGATCAGCATGAGCAAGACCGTGACTATGTAGTACTTGAGGCACCGACGGTTCCGCCCACGCTCTTGCCGGAGCGTCCACCTCAAGTAACTACTTTCCGCTTCGGCTCTGCTATCGAACCCTCTGTGGCTAGCACCCGGGTACTTGTCCACCTGGGCCTGAGCATCTGGCCAGTGGTCGTAGACTTCGGGAACCGTCCCAATGAACACGGCGTAGCAGTCCTTCACCATCTCTGATCTATGTACCTGCATCATCAGTTGATGAACTGAACGATAATATGCAACATAATGTACATAAGAAAACAAAGAGGCATAATTAGCAAAATACAAGCAACCTATAGTAAACATAAATGACGAAGTTCCTCATACCCAAACTAATTAACTAGAGCGATCTACGCTAGTTCAGGACCACAGTTTAATTACATCACATAGTTTCGTCTGGACGCTAGTGACACATATATTGTCAAAGACAATCAGTCCTCCATGTCAGTGGTCCAATCTTCATAGTCAGGGAGAAAGCACCCGAGCTTCTTGAATGGCTTCAGGTCCAGACGCTGAGCGATTAGCAGTGCTCGGACATCATCCCGCATGATTGGCCCATGGTAGAACATCCTTGTTGTTTCAAGGACCTGCTTCATGATCACTTGGGCAAGTTCACACTGTACGTGATAAAACTCCGCTCGGATTCGATGATCCGGGGTCTTTCCTATGCTTGTGGCCCAGTTGACAATCTCGGCATCGTTGGTAGTAGCTGACATGCGAAGGCGTTGATTATCCCTGATGAACTCGAGCAGGTGATGCATGAGGTAGAATCCATCAGCCTTACTGATGTGCGGTTGCTGGATGCAGCAGAAGTCGGTCTTATGGCTGAAAACCAGCCCGTTCTTCCTGTACTTTTTCACCTTGATATATCCACCAGACAGGCTGAAGGTTAACAGGGCACTATCGAGAACACTTTATGTGCTTGTAATCCTTTTTCTTGATGTTCTTCGATGAGTCCAAGTAGATAGCATGGGAGTATTCTGGGTACAGAACGATGAGGACGGCGCCCCCCCCCCCACTGCGCAAATTAAGTACACCTCAAATTAGCCTCCATGCTTGCAAAGGAATGATTAACACTTATGAAAGGATATGCGCAGATGACTTACGTGGGATGATAAGGCAGGAGAATCGCTTCCTTGTCCTAATTAGCGATCATGAAGCCGACGATGTACTTGCTCGCATAGTCACACTGCTCTTTGCAGAAATCCAAGAAGCTCTCGTGCATATGGTATGGGTCTGCGACACAGATATATTTTATGTTCTCGATCCTGATGATGTAGTTGAGATACAGCGCATACATGCGGATGAAGTGGAAATCCAGCTTGGTCATGTGGAACATGTCGTAGATGTAGTCAAATCGCAGGATGAACATATCCGTGGGCCATCCCTCGACGTACAACTTCCCACCCAGCACCTGAGCCGTGTAAAGCGGGTAACCTGGTTTTTCCGAGATGAGAAGGCTTTTCTCTCTGGCCAGCACATCATCATGAAGTCTCCTTAGATCAATGTTCAGTATGTCCTCTAGCACTTTCTGAGGTAGGATCGGGTGGCCGGCGACATGGAAACACTCCGCACCTATGACAGGTATTCTGTCTTCCTCCCGAGGCTTCAGAGGTGGCTGGCTGCTTGAAGCAGCTCTGGCGCCTTTAGGGCCTTTACTCTTCGGTCGTCTCCTCATTTGCTTCTTGGCGGGTGGCGGTAGTGAGACCACCATACCTTCCCTAACCACCACCCCCAGTGTCGTCGGGCTAATCAGTGGACGGCCCTCGGGTTGTTGCTGGGTAGAGGCGGCATCTGGAGGCGTCTCCTGCGAGGATCGCTTGGAGAGAGACTTTTTGCATTCCGCCTTAGGACGTTGCGGCTCCGGCAAATCAGGCAATATCAAGTCATCATCTCCACGCTCATCGCCTGAGTCTTCATCGTCCTGAGCCATCAATCCTCCATCATCATAGGCGGTATTGAAATACTTGTCTGGGGCATCATCATCCTCCTCCATGTCATCATCAACATTTGTTTCTTCGACAACGGGGGCGACGTCATCTGGCACTAATGGAGGCTCTCCCTAGCATCGTCCGCTATCACCCGCCACGACAGGTGCAGGTAATTTGGTAGGTGGGGTGGTGTTCATACCTTCTTGAGAAGCTGTCATTGGTGTGATACCGGGCGCCTCAACACGAAGAAGAGTCTTCGGCCAAGGCAAGAACCAGCTCTTGCATGCACCAATCCGTTGAGGGGTCTCCTCGTCATCGACTGGTATCGGAGGAGGCAAATCCTCGAAGCCCGCTAAGACACTGGCCACGTTAACCTTGAAGATGACATTGGGCATCTCTCGGTTGTGGAACATGCGGTCCTTCAGCTTCACAATCGTTGCCTTTCCCACGGCCACCTTCTGGCCCTTGATGTCGTACAGTAGGGTGCACGGGGTATCGTTGGCCTACGAAGACATGTTTGCGACGTCAAACATCCGAAAGGCAACTGAAATGGAAGACTATATAGACATGTTGGTCAAGAGGGTATGACGTGTAATTACCGTGAGGGCGTCGAGCTCAGCCATAGACGAAGGCCCGCCGAGTAGGCCAGAGACGGAGGACGGGCTGCTATGAACAGGAGTGGGACCCGGTACGGGAGCATGTGCAGTGGCGTGAGCAGGTGCTGGTGGTGCTATGTTCACCGAATTGCTCTCGACGTAGCTGGGAAGGGGAAAGTCCGCTGGCCCTTTATTTGGATTTTTCATCGTCCATTCAAAAAATGTCGGAAGCAAGCTGGAAATGGAAGATGTGAAGTCAGCCGTGACACCAGCTACCACTGCACTGACCCTTGCATCGACTATCTGTTCCAACTCTGCTTTGGTCTTAGATTTGGACTTATTGACCGCAAGCGCGACCTTCTGGTCGATGGTCTGTTGAGTAAGCAACTTTCTCTTCCTTCTTTCCTTTGGCTCCTCACGGTAGGATGTCTTCCACGAGGCGCCATCTCCGATGCCGTGCACATGTCCATAGGACGGCGGTGTGTCCTCCGGGACCTTTTTCAGTATGTTTAGGGCCCAGTTGAATTGGGTGTCCCACTTGGGCCTCGCCGACGACTATGACGACTCGTCGCTTTTGGCTGCCTTTTGGTGCTGCTCTTTCTACAAAAGGAACGTGGATGGTTTACTAATAATGTGACAAAACTTGTAGTCAAATTTTTTTTTGAACCGTGAATGACTGTAGGAGAGTTTCCTATAGTCTTTTATATTAAGTAACGGGGGGGTGGGGTTAACAAGAGTACATTCAGATTACAGGGGGGGTTAGGAGGCGAGAAGGAGCACTAACTAGCTAAGAGTTAGTAAGAGAGTTAAAAAGTCTACGGGGGGTCGTAAATTTTGTCCATATGGGCAGGGGTGAGAGCCCGAGCTTATCTAGAAGTCTCCCTTTTGTGTTCAGCGGATACCAGCAGCAAAGGATGCAATGAAGTCATGCAAACCCTCCTTGGATCTGTGCTTCAAATCACCGAAGTCCTTTTTAAACCTCCTCAGCTAGCATGCGCGGGAAGGCGATATGTGTTCAAAAATCAGACCGTTTCTCTCTTTCCATATGGACCAGGCCGACACTATAAAAATTTCCATGAACTTGTAGTCAAATTGATTGGAAGCTAATATGATAATGTGGTAATATAACAATTACCAGAAGTCTCATGAACTCCCTCGTGTTCGGGTCCGTGTAAAAGGTCTTCTTGACGCGGTCCCACTTGTACCGGGCCCTGATCCAGTCACGCTCTAGCGGGTCGGTGAACTCTGCCAAGGGGTCTGGGATTCCGTGACTTTCACGTTCGGTGTCCTCCTTGGCCCATACGTGCCTCTTCCCCTCGTAACCACGGCTTCCGAGGCGGTGGGGAGGCATGTTCCTGGCCTCGAGCGCCTTCATTTTCTCTGACTTTTTCTTGGTTTCATCTTTAGCACAAGTCTCCTTGAATTTTTCAAAGTCCTTTTCCGTAAGTGTCGGATTGTCAGCATGAATCTTGGACCACGGTTCATTCTTATCAATCGCTTTTTTCACCCGAACTTTCCAGGCGGACAAGTCGTTGGTGAACGTCACCATCGCCTTGCTGTTTATCTTTGTCATGGCATCGTCGTCCCATGCATCTTTGCTTTCTATGCGGCCGGGGAACAGGAACCTATTGTGCAACTTCTTTAGGAGCATGTGCTCCATATGTGGTATCTTCTTCAACTTCTCATCGTTGATGTTGGCAGTTTCCCTGAGGATGCATCCTAGTTGATTGCTCCAGCACGAGCGCGCTTCCTCCGGCGCCGTTGGCTCTAATTTCTTGGGGTGCATCTCCGTGACCACGATTTGTCCGATGCCGAGCTCGTTTGGTCTTCGTGTCCTCTTCTGCTTCGGTGCTTTACCGGCTATGACAGCATCGTTGCCGGTCTCGGGGGTGGTGTCGGTGCCGATGCCAGAGCTAGTGCCGGTGTTGGCGTCGGTGTCAGGGTTGGTGCCACTGCCGCCACCATGCACCCCCTTCTGGTGTTTGTCCAGGTAATCGAAATAGTGATTTGCTGCCTCGATGGGGTCTTCTTCGAGGCGAGCAGAACCCCCGGCTAAGGCGTGGCTAGACATGTTTCCTATTCAACAATTGTAAATAAACGATATAATGAAGAGAAAAAAGGGGCCTATATTTGGTCGGAATGTTGATTCATTCCCCTTCCGGCAAATCCCAGGCACTCCATATGTCCTAGTTTCTAGCACAAGTCATGCCAAAAATCACGGAAATTTTCGGCATGACCTTTGCTAAAAAGTGGACATATGGAGCACCTGAAATTTGCCGGAATGGAAATGAATCAACATTCCGGCAAAACATAGGCCACTCGGACATTCCGGCAAAACATCAATGACATATATCATATAACAAATGAACATATATCATATATCATATAGAAACAATGAACAACACTGAACATATATCATACTACATTCCTAAAAAGTGGAATATGCAAATGAACATATAGCAACAATGAACATCAATGACATATATCATATAACAATGAACATCAATTCTGTTTTTTGTCCTAACTAATTTTTTGTCCTAGCTAATTTTTTGTCCTAGCTAACCAAGCAACAATGAACATCAACGAAAACTAAATGCTACTATTTTTTGCCCTAGCTAATTTCCTAATTTTCTTGCCTTAGCTAAAGAGACGGGAGGGCAGGGGAGAGGAGAGCGAGATGCTTAGGGCGGCAAGGTCTAGGGCATGCAGGGAAAAGGGCGGCGGCAGCAGTGAGGTCAAGTGCGGGCTCGGGCGGCCGGCGGCGAGGTCGAGGGCGGGTAGGGCAACGGCGGCATGCGGCGTGAGGTCGAGGGAGGCTTCGGGCGGCGGCGACAGAGGAGAGGGGGGAGAGGGGGGAGAGAGTGGAGAGGACGGCAGTGACGTGAGTTCGAGGGCGGCCTCGGACAGCGGCGATACAGGAGAGGGGGGAGAGGGGGGAGAGAGGGGAGAGGGCGGCGGAGGCGGTGAGGTCGACGGCGTGCTCGGGGGAGAGAGTGGAGAGGGCGGCGGCCGGCGTCGAGGTCGAGGGCGGGTAGGGCAACGGCGGCGACAGAGGTGGAGGGTGGGGGAAAGGACTTGGCAAAATTTTGAGCCCGCGCGGCGGGGTTAACTGAAAATAGCAGTAGCGCTGGATCCTAATCCAGCGCTACTGCTAGATATTCCAATTTTAGGTTTTTTAATTCTAAAATATACATAGCAGTAGCGCTGGATTAGGGTCCAGCGCTATAGCTAACTTAGCTATAGCGCTGGATCCTAATCCAGCGCTACTGCTATTTTTCTTTTCTTTTTATTATTTTCCTTTTCTAGTTTTTAGTTTTCTTTTCTTTTTATTATTTTCCTTTCCTTTTCTGTTTACTTTTCTTTTTCTTTTGTATTGCTTTCTCCCTTTTGTTTTTGTTTTTTGTTTTTCTCCCGACGGCGGCCTCGCACGCAGTCGACGAGAATGTCGATCTCCCTCTCCCACACTGCGCGAATATCACTGGAATCATGTTGTGGTAATTGAAGGGGATACGATGTATACATCATTTGACCGATAACGGTTACTTAAGTGCATACACAAAATAGATACATATATATAAATGATGATTTCTCAGCTGCGTCGACGATGTTTCACATTGAGCTTCTTCCCTTTCTTGTTCGTTACCGAATAATTGAGCCCCTCCTTGTGACTTTTCCGGAACCATGGAGTACGATCTTTCTTACGTAATGTAGTATTGATTATTCTTTTCACATATGCTTCGTCGTCATCGTCATCTTCCCTCATCGGGTTGCCGTATTGGTTGTAGTCTTCCTCGTTGGCGACTCCATCCATTCCGACGATGCACCTTTTGCCTCTCCTCATGACAACACGGCTGGGATTGGTTGGGTCGGTTATGAAGAAGCATTGTGTCACGTGTTTAGCGTGTACCCATGGCTCAGTTTTGGCGATGACGTTAACGTTCACGGTTGCGCTCTTCGTGTCGGGTATAGACATGGTAGTGAAATACTTGTTTTCTCTTACGACGTCCTTAGCCCATCTAACATAGAACATCGTCGCATCATGCATTCCAGCATAGTCAAGCTCCCAGATCTCTTCAACTCTTCCATAGAATCTTTCAGTTGTGTCGTTGGTGTCGGTCACGCATTCAATCGTCACCCCGGAGTTCTGGTAATCACTGTCCATGTCTTTGGCCTCCGTGTAGAACGTGTACCTGTTGATATCGTATGACTGATAGGTCATGAGTTTGGGCGCGGGGCCATGTGCTAAGGCGTGTATGAGCAATCCGTCTGAACTGCCCTCTTCCGATGGATTTTCAAGAACTTGCTCTTTGAACCAATGCAAGAAAGTGGCGTTGTGCTCTACAGTAACTTCGTTGTCCGTCTTGAGCATCCCCTTATCATAGTACTTATTTGCGATGGTTTCTTTGTGCCGTGCCACATAATCAACTACCACATCTAGGTGTTGTAGCCTACTAAGTCAGCCCTGTCAAACTCATTCCATCGATCCGAGTAGTCCACGTGCAATTCCCTCCGGCCGTTGTTGTGACCTTCTCCTCCGAGCCTCCCATCGTGCTTCTTGACAGGAAAACCAACAACAGGGTCTCCGACGCCTATATAATTCTCTCAAAAGGAGATGCTCTCATGCATCAGATACCCCTGGACGATGCTCCCATCGGGACGGGACATGTTACGAATGAATTCTTTGATGACCCCATTCATCCTCTTGAACGGCATCATGCTGTGAAGGAATGTCGGCCTGAGGTCAATGATGTCGTCCACGATGTGGACACACAGATGCACCATGACGTCAAAGAACGTGGGCGGGAAGTGTGACACCCTGGATTTTGCCCATTTCTTTTTTCTTTTGATTTTGGTCAGGATTTGCTTTTTCGTGGTTTGGTAGTCTTGGAACCTGGAAGGATCACCCTTGATTTCTCTTCCCTAGTGGCTTTCCAACCTCTAACCCATCCCAAGACCTTGTCATTTCCATCTTGAGCCAATCCCAATATTCTTTTCCTGGGAATATTCCTTTTTTCTATTAAAGGAATAACCCTGTCTGCCTTGGGTTGTGAAGCAACCCATATTCCTTTCATTCCAAAAATTCCCAAATAATTCTCATAAATCCTTTGGAGCATATCTTCCTCAAATATGTCAAAATCTTTCCTTGCCATGTTCAAAAATATTCCTCCAATATTCCTTTTCCTATTCTGTCCCAGATGATAGTTTGTGAAGCAAGTGCCATTTATCTTTGCTTGCTTGCTCTCAAACTTTTTGGGGACTCTTTCCTATCCATTTCAGTGCTGCATGCCAAAATTCAACTCAATTTGGTTGGTAAATATTTCTTGGCAAATTTCCAAATTTCTGATCCAATGGAAGCTTTGTGAAGCAAGTGCTAGCTAAGAGTATGCCAATGAGTTGAAATTTTGCAGGAAGTACTGAAACTGATCCTATTTCTGATCTGGAATTTCATTCCAACTTAGGCCGTTTTGAATTGACATAGCTTGACCTGTGAACTCTCAGCGCGTACGACAGTTGCTTCGACAAGCATTCGGTAGACTAGCTTTCGAAGTGCCCCTAGATCCTCCTTCGCACTTAAGGTGAAGCAAGAAGGGGGGCAATAATTCTCCTCCTTCTTGTTGACTTTTCTTCCCCTTCCCCCCTCCTCCGTCTCCGTCTCCGTCTCCTCCGTCGACTTTTTACTGTGGAGATCTTTCCTGATCTTCAAGTCTTCCAAGTCTTTCCTTGCCTTGGGCCCGTCCTTGGTCTTCTCTGGCATGTTCATCAGTGTGCCAAGCAAGCTCTCGAGGACATTCTTCGTGATATGCATTTGATCAAGGCAATGAGGCGTGTCGTGATTGGGCCAGTACTCCAAGTCCCAAAAAACAGACCTCGTTTTCCATACCTTCAGTAGCGGCTCCGGCGCCTTTTTCATCGTTCCCGGCGCGGGGCATTGTACCCAGTTTTTCAACAGCTCGTTGATTTCGGCGCCGCTCCTCTTACGTGGAGGTCCTCGATGCTCAGCCAACCCATTGAATATATCTCCATGCTTTCTCCACGGGTCATCCTTCTCGAGCCATCTATGATGCCCCATGTACACGATTTTCCCAGACCCGCCATCTTTCGTTGACGTAAGCTGCCGAGACGTTGTATCATCCATGCACCTTGTGCATCCGCAGTATCCGTGGCAAACCTGGCCTGAGGTGTACCCATAACTGAGATAGTCATGCACCGTCGTCATCAGCGCGGCTCTCATATAGAAATACTCTCCTTTGCTGGCGTCCCATGTCCATGCTGGTGTTTTCCATAACATGTCTAGCTCCTCTTTCAGAAGCCCCATATACAGGTTAATATTATTTCCCGGTTGTTTCGGCCCTTGAATCAGCATGCTCAAGTGTATGTACTTTGTCTTCATGCACTTCCATGGGGGAGGTTGTACATCCATACAAAGACGGGCCATGTGCTGTGGTTGGTGTTTTGGTTTCCAAACGGATTCATGCCATCGGTACTCGCACCAAGCACGATGTTCCTTGGATCTTCTGCAGTAAATCCATATACGGTGTTGAATGCTCTCCACTGGCAACCATCTACGAGGTGTCTCAACTTCGAATCATCTCCATCGTCGGGCTTCTTCCTCTCCGCGTGCCAGCGCATGAGCTTTGCTTCCTTAGGATCTACGAAATACCGCTGCAGACGGGGAGTGATCGGAAAGTACCATACAACTTTCGGAGGAGCTTTCTTTCCTACCTTCTTGTATCGAGAAGCATTGCACACTGAACAACTGGTTTTTTCCGCGTGCTCCCCCCGATAAATGATGCAATCGTTGATGCATGCGTGGTACCTAATGTGCGGCAAATCAAAAGGGCAAATGATTTTCTTGGCCTCATCGACACTAGTAGGACACAGGTTCCCTACGGGAAGAACTTTATTATGCAGATACTTCAAATGCTCTTCGAGGCTTTTGTTTGTCCATTTGTTTTTGGCCTTCGTCTTTAGAAGTTCGAGCGTGAAACTCAAGCGGGTCACCTCGGGATCGCAACTGTCATACAATGGAGTCTTCGAGTCTACTTCAAGTTGCGCCAGCTTGGCCTCCTCTCTAGAAGCAGCTCTCTCGCTAGTCGTACTCTTGCGAAGGAGCTCTCGAACATGAGGGTCCTGCACGACTGCACTTAGTAGCGTCGAAGACTGCGGCGTGACCGCCGCCTCTTCTCCGCCATGTCCGGACTCTTCTTCGCCGTGTCCGGAATCTTCTCCGCCGCCGTCATTTAACTCTTCCCCGCCACCATGTCCGGCGCCATCGTCTTCGTGTCGATCGGTCATCTCTTCGTCTAGCCCCATGTCGTTATTCCCTGCCATGTGGACGTCCTCATCATCATCATCTTCACTTATCCACCGAGTATAGCCATCCATGAAACCATTCATTAGCAGGTGCGCCTTCAACCTGCCACGATCAAAAGGGTCCAAAAGGACTCCTTCTTTGCATCTTGTACACGGACATCTAATCCTAGTCCGATTATTTGCATGCATGTCCATCACCGCGGATTGCATGTATCGCTCCACCTTCCATCCACTCACCTTCATGACCGACTGCATGCACGGTATAACAAGCAAAAGGGTTATAAATAAAATGCATGCATGCATCAAAGTCATATAAAAATTTGGCATGACCTTGCCTAAAAATAGGACATATCGAGTTTGCTCGAAATTCACCGAAACAGAAATAAATCAACATTTCGGCAAAACATAAGCAACTCGGGGGCATGTCACTCGCACAAATCTCTCCATATCCCAAACACACATATTCCCATTCTTGAAATGAACAACTTTTTACTCACCTATCTCCCGAGAGAGACCGATCGACCGGATGAGGCCTTTCGCTACCTATAGGGATCGAAAGTGTGGATGGCTAAATAGCTAGCTAGATCTAGTTGTTGGGGAGGAGAGATGACTCTAGGTAACTAATGGAGAGGGAGAGAGATGAGCTAGCTAGATCTATATCTAATGGTATGGAGGGAGAGCCAAATAAATGAGGTAGGGGGACCTTTATGGAGCTAGCTAGAGATGAGAAGGCCATTTATGGAGGAGAGTTATGGTGGAGGGGGGCATTAATTGGGAGAGAAGAGAGGTAGGAGGAAGAGACAAGAAGAGCAACAATGGTGAGGGGTGAGGCGAAAGGAGGGGGAGAGAGGGCAAAGGGGGGGAGGAGGGGGAGGGGGGTGGAAAAGTGGCACCAGCCACGAATAGCAGTAGCGCTGTTTTTCAGAAAGCGCTACTGCTATGTTAGTTAGTAGTAGCGCTTTGCAGAAAGAGCGCTACTATTAGGTGGGGCCCATTAGCAGTAGCGGTTCCACGAAAAAAACCGCTACTACTAAAATCTTAGTAGTAGCGTTGTATTCTGGACAGCGCTACTACTACCAACAGTGTCGGTGGCCTTGTCGGGTCACGCTTAGCAGTAGCGCTCTTTTTGTTTCCCGCGCTACTGCTAAGTCTTTACTTTGTAGCGCTGCCTAAATCCAGCACTACTGGTAATTACCAGCAGCGCCTGTTACTTTCCAGCGCTACTGATAGTGTCCTGCCTATAAGGTTTCTCCTAGTAGTGGTGCAGTCTGACTCGTTGGTGACAAGGCAATTGAAGTGTTCAGCCGTCAGCATCTTCATTAGGGTACAATCTATAGACAATGTAATTAAACTACAAAACTAGATTAAAATCTGAAACTACAAAACTACACTAAAAATCCGAAACTACACATACTATACTAAAAATCTAAAACTACACAAACTACACTAAAAATCTGAAACTACACATACTATACTAAAAATCTAGAACTACACAAACTACACTAAAAATCTGAAACTAAACAAGTACACTAAAAATCTGAAACTACACAAACTACACTAAAAACCTAAAACTACACAAGTACACTAAAAATCTGAAACTACAATTACTCACCCGCGATGGAGGCGACGGGACGGCGGTGGAGGCGCGGAGATGGCAACGGCGGTTGTGGCGAGGAGACGGCGACGGCGGAGGAGGTGCGGAGACGGTGACGGCGGTGGAGGTGCGGAGACGGCGACGGCGGTGAAGGCGCGGAGACGGCGACGGCGGTGGTGGCACGGAGACAAAGACGGTGGTGGTGGAAATGGAGAGGGAGACGGCGGCGATGTGGAGTAGGAGATGGCGACGGCGGCCGGGGGGATTGGTTGTTGGCGGCGGCGGCGACAGGTTAGGATTGATTTGGGGGAGTTTGTGTGGGGATTAGATCCGGATGCGTATATACGAGTGGTTGGGTTTGATGGGTTATGTGATGTGTTTGATAGCGTTGGCCCACGTGTCCAACGCCATTTTAGTTCATTGTTATTTTATTTTCATCTTTGGTGAATAGATATATATATACCGAATTAAAAATTAGTTCAAATTATAATTCACATAGATGAACAACATAGATTGCATTAATTAATCTGGCCTTCATACATACATTACAGAAGGATAATAAAAAGTAACAATTATAGTTTACTACTACTAGATCTAGACTAAGAACATCATCAGTGTGATGACGACCACCAGAAGAAATGGTGTCATCGATCCAGCTGGGAGAAATAGGCCAAGCAATCAGCCGGCTAAAAGAGCATATCGAAGCATCTTGAAATTTTTTATTTGGCCTTGCATCACATCGTTCTGGAGTTGCATCTCGTCTATCTATAGTCTCAAAGGTCCAATGAAGTAGTCGAGAACCTCGCTTACATACTTCTGGACGAGATCAACCCATATCCATGTGAAGCAATATTTTCCCCCTGTTTTCTGTGGATCACAATATACACACACATGCATATTGATGTGAGTGACGCTAGAGGAGTTGAATTGTGCAAATTAGCTGAAAGCCAATCAATATGTACATACGTACCTTTCCACGGTTGGCGCACATGTAGAACTCTCGCTCTGGATTCCATTCCGTCTACGACATATGCTTATCAAGAGGGCGACGACAGCCGCAAAGCAGCACAGGGCCGGTATCTTCGACACTGGTGGCATAGCTGTAGGATTGAATAGAAGTGGCGCTGCTGCGGCGGGATGATTTGCCGGACTGCATTGGTCGTGGCGAGCTCATGGTGTAGCCAAGAGGACTAGACGGGAGCTCGGCCAGGGCGGCGGAGTCCCAAACTTTCGACACGCTCCGTTGACGTGGGTCCATAACTAAGAGGAGCTAACTAGTTATTAGGGACAAGAATTGGAAGTGAATGTATTTTGAGAACCAAGGGGCTTCCAACACCGGCCAGCTTATATAGGCAAAACATAATGCTGGCGTTCACGAGAAGGGAACGCCAGAACTAAATAATGTATCTATGGCGTGTCAGAACGATCTATGCCAGCAACGCATCCTGACTGGTTAGCTCAGCAGGGCCCACTTTCTGGTGGCGTTCTACATTATGTCGACGCCAGCACTAACTGCACAATGCTATCGTACCATTTCGTCCAATGCCATCGCTATTTGGAATAGTGCTGGCGTTAGTGGAAAATGGTGCGCCACCAACAAGAGTTGTGGCTAGCCATTTCTCTACTAGTGTCTTTTGATGATTGCTTGAGCAACTTGATCGAGTTTCACGGAGATGTAAATGAAGGCATGGTGCTTGGGCATAAAATTTCTGAACGAGGTATTGAGATGGACAAAGCTACAGTTGATGCAATTGAGAAAATGTTATGCCCGCTTTGATTTCTGCACCCATTGTTCAACCACCTGATTGGAACCTACCATTTGAAATTATGTGTAATGCTAGTGATTATGTTGTTGGTGCTATTCTAGGGAAAAGAGTAGACAAGAAATTGAATGCTATTCATTATGCTAGTAAAACTCTAAACTCTGCTCAAACAAATTAGGCTACCACTGAGAAGGAATTTTTAGCAGTTGTTCCAAAGTAACCATTCACACTGATCATGCTGCTATTAAATACCTTATGGAAAAGAAAGATGCTAAACCTAGACTTATTATGTGTGCGCTTTTACTTCAAGAGTTTGATTTGCATATCGTTGATAGAAAGGGAGCTCCTTGTAGCAGATAACTTGTCTAGGATGGAAAATGTTCTTGATGACCCACTTCCTATTGATGATAATTTTCCTGATGAACAACTTGCTGCTATAAATACTTCACATAGCACTCCTTGGTATGCTGATTATGCTAATTACATTGTTGCTAAATATATCCCACCTAGTTTCACCTATCAAAAAAAGAAAAAAATTCTTTTATGATTTACGACATTACTTCTGGGATGACCCACATCTCTATAAAGTGGGAGTAGACGGTGTTATTAGACGTTGTGTACCTGAGCACGAACAGGAACAAATTCTAAGGAAGTGTCATTCGGAGGCCTACGGAGGGCACTATGCTGGTGATAGAACTGCACACAAGGTACTACAATCTGGTTTCTTTTGGACTACTCTTTTCAAAGATGCTCGTAAGTATGTCCTTTCATGTGATGAATGCCAAAGAGTTGGTAACATTGGTAAACGACAGGAAATGCCTATGAACTATTCACTTGCTATTGAACTATTTGATGTTTGGTGGTTTGACTTTATGGGACCTTTACCTTCCTCTAATGGGTATACTCATATTTTAGTTGATGTTCATTACGTTACTAAGTGGGTAGAGGCTATCCCAACTAGTAGTGTTGATCATAACATTTCTATTAGAATGCTTAAGGACATTATCTTTCCGAGGTTTGGAGTCCCTAGATACTTAATGACTGATGGTGGTTCACATGTTATTCATGGTACTTTTTGTAAACTTCTAGCTAAATATGATGTTAACCATAGAATTGCATCACCTTATCATCCTCAGTCTAGTGGCCAAGTTGAGTTGAGAAACCAAGAAATAAAATTAATCTTGCAAAAGACTGTCAGCAGATCTAGGAAGAATTGGTCTAAGAAACTAGATGATGCTCTATGGGCTTATAGAACTGCTTATAAGAAACTGATGTCTACTACACAACTTTATTCTTGTAGACTCGTGTTGGGCCTCCAAGCGCAGAGTTTTGTAGGACAGTAGCAATTTTCCCTCAAGTGGATGACCTAAGGTTTATCAATCCATGGGAGGTGTAGGATGAAGATGGTCTCTCTCAAGCAACCCTGCAACCAAATAAGAAAGAGTCTCTTGTGTCCCCAACACACCCAATACAATGGTAAATCGTATAGGTGCACTAGTTGGGCGAAGAGATGGTGATACAAGTGTAATATGGATGGTAGATATAGGTTTTTGTAATCTGAAAATATAAAAACAGCAAGGTAGCAAGTAACAAAAGTGAGCAAAAATGGTATTGCAATGCTTGAAAACAAGGCCTAGGGTTCATACTTTCACTAGTGCAAGTTCTCTCAACAATACTAACATAGTTGAATCATATGTAAATGCCTCACGTGCGACAAAGAGTTCACTCCAAAGTCACAAATAGCGAAGAACAAACGAAGAAATTATTGTAGGGTACGAAACCACCTCAAAGTTATCTATTCCGATCAATCTTATGAGCTATCCCTATAAGTGTCACGAACAGCCCTAGAGTTCATACTAAAATAACACCTTAAGATACACATCAACCAAAACCCTAATGTCACCTAGATACTCCAATGTCACCACGAGTACCCATGGGCTTGATTATATGATATGCATCACACAATTTCAGATTCATCATGTTCAATCCAACACAAAGAACTTCAAAGAGCGCCCCAAAGTTTCTACCGGAGAGTCAAGACGAAAACGTGTGCCAACCCCTATGCATAGATTCCCAAGGTCACGGAACCCGCAAGTTGATCACCAAAACATACATCATGTGGATCAATAGAACATCCCAATGTCACCACGGATATCCCATCGCAAGACATACATCAAGTGTTCTCAAATCCTTAAAGACTCAATCCGATAAGAAAACTTCAAAGGGAAAACTCAATTCATCACAAGAAGATAGAGAGGGGAAAACTCCATATTATTCATCTATATTAATAAAGCTCGCAGTACATCAAGATCGTGTCGTCTCAAGAACACGAGAGAGAGAGAGAGAGAGATCAAACACATAGCTACTGGTACATACCCTCAGCCCCGAGGGTGAACTACTCCCTCCTCATCATGGGGACCACCGAGATGATGAAGATGGCCTCCGGTGATGGTTTCCCCCTCCAGCAGGGTGACGGAACGGGCTCCTGATTGGTTTTTCATGGCTACAGAGGCTTGCGGCGGCGGAACTCCCGATCTAGGTTTCTTTCTGGAGGTTTCTGTATTTATAGGAATTTTTGGCATCGGTCTCACGTCAAGGGGACTCCCGAGGGGCCCACAAGCCAGGGGGGCGCGCCCTAGGGGGGCCTGCCCCCTAGACTTGTGGCTGCCGCGGGACTCCTATCCGATATCTTTTTGCTCCAGTATTTTTTATATTTTCCAAAAATATTCTCCGTAAATTTTCAGCCCATTCCGAGAACTTTTATTTCTGCACAAAAAACGACACCATGGTAGTTCTGCTGAAAACAGCGTCAGTCCGGGTTAGTTCTAATAAAATCATACCAAAATCATATAAAATTATTGTAAACATGGCATGAATACTTCATAAATTATAGATACGTTGGAGACGTATCAGCATCCCCAAGCTTAATTCCTGCTCGTCCTCGAGTAGGTAAATGATAAAAGAAATAATTTATGAAGTGTGAATGCTAGCAAGTGCACAAGTTTGATCAATGATAATTCCAATCACTTTTTCTAGCAACAATATAAACCATAAACAGTAGCTCATCTCATAAAACTTCTCATGATCAAGTAACAAGCTATTCACATGTTAAAGTATAGACCAGAAAGTTTCTTGAAAACTAACAAACCATATTCCTAGTCATCGAACAATTGCAATTCATCTTATTTTCAGGAAGGGTCTATGTAAGAGATTTGATTTAGCAAACTCCACATACTCAACTAGCATATAGTCTTCCATGATTATTGACACTCAAAGCATATTTTTAGAACAAATAGCATCCATCGAACACAGAGAAAGATAGGGGCTTAATGTTTCGCCTCCCAACTTATTTATCATATAGATAATTGTTAACAATAATAATTCATGATCAAATATATTTGTGTGGATATATATGTCTAGATCATTCCTCAACACATGACGCTTGCCAAGAGAAAAAGGCAAAATATAGGAAGTGGTGAAGATCACCATGACTCTTGCATAAAGGTAAGTACTAGAAAGTAAAAGATAGGCCCTTCGCAGAGGGAAGCATTGATTTGCAGAGGTGCCAGAGCTCAAGCTTTTAAAACAGGGATGAATAATAATTTTGAGCGGTATGCTTTCATTGTCAACATAACAACTGGGAGATCTCGGTATCTTCCATGCTAGATACATTATAGGCGGTTCCCAAACAGAATGGTAAAGTTTTTTACACCCCCTCCACCAGTCAATCACACTCCACGGCGAGCCGAATCCACGGGTACCGTCCATACAAACAACAATCCTGGGGGGAGTTTTGTTTCATTATATTTTGATTTGATTTTTGAGCATGGAACTGGGCATCCCGAATACCAGCCACTTTCTCGTGAATGATAGTGAATCAACACATATCGTGAGAATAACCCACCTAGCATGGAAGATACTAACAGCCCCTAGTCACTATATGAGCGATTCGGGCATACAAAACAGAATATTATTTGAAGGTTTAGAGCTTGGCACATGCGAATTTACTTGGAACGGCAGGTAAATACCGCATATAGGTAGGTATGGTGGACTCTCATGGCAAAACTGGTTTAAGGGTGTTTGGATGCACAAGTAGTATTTCTACTTGGTGCGGAAGTGTTGGCTAGTATGAGGTGGAAGCAAGCACCACATGTTGGAGGATCCATAACAATATAACTTCTATACAAATATACCCAAACATAACTCATTAAGTTGTCTTCCTTGTCCAATTTTAACTAATTTGCTCGAGTTTGAAAATAATTAATGATCTCACAATCGTAGAAGATGTCCAAGATAGTATATTTATATGTGGAATCTCTCTTCCTTCAATATTCTTTCATGAATTGTTCAAGTGACCAATGCGGTGTTTGCTAACTTTCAATAAATTTTACCACCTAAACTTATTATGTGTGAAGTCATTACTCCCCATGGGATAAGTATATGAAGCATATTTAATTTCAGATTTATGATATTCAATTCATTCAACCATTTACTCATAGGATATAAGTGAAGCACGAGAGTGAATGACAAACTATCCAAAAAGATATAAGTGAAGATCAATGCATAGCCAACAATTAAATAACTATGTGAGGACTCTATCATCTAAGAATTTTAGATCTTAAGCATTTTATTAAACAGCAAGCAAAAGAAAAAATAGCACTCCAAGAATAGCACGCATCATGTGAACGAATAAAAATTTAGGCTCAACATAGGCAAACCGATAATTGTTGATGAAGAGAGGTGGGATGCGTAGCATCCCCAAGCTTAGATGCTTGATACTTCTTGAAATATTTACTTGGGGTGCCTTTGGCATCCCCAAGCTTGAGCTTTTGTATCTCGTTCAATCCTCTCATATCATGGTTTCACCTATTCTCAAAAATTTCATCCACACAAAACTCGAAAAGAACTCGTGAGATAGGTTAGAACACATAAGAATAAATCAACACTTCATGTACTGCCAAGATAAGTTGCACAATAATTTTCAACATCATCTACTGTTTACTATCGTTTCCACAATTTATATCTACCAATATAGGCTATGAAAACCATAGGATAAGTAGATAACAAAACTATGACAGCAATCTGTCCAAACAGAACAGTCTGTAGCAATCTATTAAACCAGTGTAATTCTGTAACTCAAAAAATTATGAACATTTAGGACATGCTAAATAATTTATATGAAAGTACTGTGTAAAAATTTCAGAAACTTTCCACGTTCCAGTAAAATATGAAAATTCAAACACTACAGCAAAAGTTTCTGTTTTTACGCAACACACATCAAACATGCAATGCAAGCATCCTAAGGCAATTCTTGGAACTTTTTATTGAAAAACAAGATTATAAATAAAAAACCTAACAGAGAACAACAAAATAAAATGACGCTCCAAGCAAAACTCATATTATGTGACGAATAAAAATATAGCTCCAAGTAAGATATACCGATAGTGTTGAAGACGAAAGAGGGGATGCCTTCCGGGGTATCCCCAAGCTTAGGCGCTTGAGTATTCTTTGGATATTACCTTGGGGGTGCCTTGGGCATCCCCAAGCTTAGGTTCTTGTCACTCCTTGTTCTCCTCATATTGGTGTCTCACCCAAAACTTGAAAACTTCAATCACACAAAACTTAATGGAACTTCGTGAGAAGGGTTAGTGTAATAAAGATAAATCATTCACTTAGGTACTGTCAAGACAAGATTCATAATCGTTCCCACATGATTCCTACTGTATTCTACCATTCCCATAATTTATACCACTAAATATAAGCTATGGAAACACTAAAACAAGCAGACTATGCATGCAAAACAGAATCTGTCAAAAACAGAACAGTCTGTGAAGATCTGTAGTGTAACCATACTTCCCTGTCTCTAAACATTCTTAAAATTAGGAAAACCTGAAGAATTTGTATATCAATACTGTGTAAAAAATTCAGATCATTATCATGCTCCCGTAAAAAATGAAAAATCCTGTACTGGAGTCAAAAGTTTGTGTTTGGGTTCAGCATCAATTCTACTCATCTTGTGAGTCATCCCAAAGGCTTTACTTGGCACTTTATTGAAATAAAAGATACAAAACATGATTAATACAGTATCTTAATCATGTGGACACACAAAAACAGTAGGTATAAATATTGGGTTGTCTCCCAACAAGCGCTTTTCTTTAATGCCTTTTTAGCTAGGCATGATGATTTCAATGATGCTCACAAAAAAGATAAGAATTGAAACACAAAGAAAGCATCATGAAGCATATGACTAGCACATTTAAGCCTAACCCACTTCCTATGCATAGGGATTTTGTGAACAAACAATTTATGGGAGCAAGAATCAACTAGCATAGGAAGGCAAAAGAAGCATAACTTCAAAACTTTGAACACATAGGGAGGAAACTTGATATTATTGCAATTCCTACAAGCATATGTTCCTCACTCATTATAATTTTCAGTAGCATCATGAAGGAATTTCAGAATATAACTATCACATAAAGCATTCTTTTCATGATTCATAAGCATAGAAATTTTGCTACTCACCACATAAGCAAATTTATTCTCATCAATAGTAGTGGGAGCAAACTCAACAAAATAACTATCATGTGAAGCATAATCCAATTGAAAATTAAAATCAAGATAACAAGTTTCATGGTTATCATTATTCTTTATAGCATACATTTCATCATAATAATCATCATAAATATGAGGCATGCTTTCATCATAATAAATTTCCTCATCAAAACTTGGGGGACTAAAAATATCATCTTCATCAAACGTAGCATCCCCAAGCTTGTGGCTTTGCATATCATTATCATCATGGATATTCACAGAATTCATACTAGCAATATTGCAATCATACTCATCATTAAAGGAATTCTCATTAAGTATTTTCATAAATTCTTCCTCTACCAATTGAGCACAATTTTCCAAACCATCATTTTCATGAAAGACATTAAAAAGACGAACCAATTGATGCAACCTAAACTCCATTTTTTTTGTAGTTTTCTTTTATAAAACCAAACTAGTGATAAAACAAGAAACTAAAAGATTCAATTGCAAGATCTAAAGATACACCTTCAAGAACTCACCTCCCCGGCAATGGCGCCAGAAAAGAGCTTGATGTCTACTACACAACTTTATTCTTGTAGATTCGTGTTGGGCCTTCAAGCGCAGAGTTTGGTAGGACCATAGCAATTTTCCCTCAAGTGGATGACCTAAGGTTTATCAATCCATGGGAGGTGTAGGATGAAGATGGTCTCTCTCAAGCAACCCTGCAACCAAATAACAAAGAGTCACTTGTGTTCCCAACACACCCGATACAATGGTAAATCGTATAGGTGCACTAGTTCGGTGAAGAGATGGTGATACAAGTGTAATATGGATGGTAGATATAGGTTTTTGTAATCTAAAAATATAAAAACAGCAAGGTAGCAAGTAACAAAAGTGAGCAAAAACGGTATTGCAATGCTTGAAAACAAGGCCTAGGGTTCATACTTTCACTAGTGCAAGTTCTCTCAACAATACTAACATAGTTGAATCATATGTAAATGCCTCACGTGCGACAAAGAGTTCACTCCAAAGTCACAAATAGCGAAGAACAAACGAAGAAATTATTGTAGGGTACGAAACCACCTCAAAGTTATCTTTTCCGATCAATCTTATGAGCTATCCCTATAAGTGTCACGAACAGCCCTAGAGTTCATACTAAAATAACACCTTAAGATACACATCAACCAAAACCCTAATGTCACCTAGATACTCCAATGTCACCACGAGTACCCATGGGCTTGATTATATGATATGCATCACACAATTTCAGATTCATCATGTTCAATCCAACACAAAGAACTTCAAAGAGCGCCCCAAAGTTTCTACCGGAGAGTCAAGACGAAAACGTGTGCCAACCCCTATGCATAGATTCCCAAGGTCACGGAACCCGCAAGTTAATCACCAAAACATACATCAAGTGGATCAATAGAACATCCCATTGTCACCACGGATATCCCATCGCAAGACATACATCAAGTGTCCTCAAATCCTTAAAGACTCAATCCGATAAGAAAACTTCAAAGGGAAAACTCAATTCATCACAAGAAGATAGAGAGGGGAAAACTCCATAGAATTCATCTATATTAATAAAGGTCGTGGTACATCAAGATCGTGCCATCTCAAGAACATGAGAGAGAGAGAGAGAGAGAGAGAGAGATCAAACACATAGCTACTGGTACATACCCTCAGCCCCGAGGGTGAACTACTCCCTCCTCGTCATGGAGACCGCCGGGATGATGAAGATGGCCTCCGGTGATGGTTTCCCCCTCCGGCAGGGTGCCGGAACGGGCTCCCAATTGGTTTTTTGTGGCTACAGAGGCTTGCGGCGCTGGAACTCCCGATCTAGGTATCTTTCTGGAGGTTTCTGTAATTATAGGAATTTTTGGCGTCGGTCTCATGTCAAGGGGCTCCCGAGGGGCCCACAAGCCAGGGGGCGCCCCCTAGGCTTGTGGCTGCCTCAAGACTGCTCTCCGGTATATTTTTGCTCCAGTATTTTTTATATTTTCCAAAAATATTCTCCGTAAATTTTCAGCCCATTCCGAGAACTTTTTTTTTCACAAAAAACGACACCATGGTAGTTCTGCTGAAAACAGCATCAGTCCAGGTTAGTTCTAATAAAATCAAACCAAAATCATATAAAATTATTGTAAACATGGCATGAATACTTCATAAATTATAGATACGTTGGAGACGTATCAGAAACCCATGGGGATGTCCCCATATAATATGGTCTATGGAAAAGCTTGTCATTTACCTCTTGAGTTAGAACATAAAGCTTATTGGGAATTAAAGAACTTAGTTATGATTTTAAACTTGACGGTGAAACGAGGCTATTTGATATTAGCTCACTAGATGAATGGAGGAAACAAGCCTATGAAAATGCAAATTTGTTTAAAGAAAAGGTTAAGAGATGGAATTATAAGAGGATTCAAAAACGAGAATTCAATGTAGGAGACCTAGTGCTTTTGTACAATTCTCGTTTCAGATTTTTTGCAGGAAAACTCCTCTCCATATGGAAAGGCTCATATGTTGTCGAGGAGGTATATCGCTCCGGTGCTATAATGATTAATAACTTCGAAGGCAAAAACCCGAGACTGGTGAATGGGCAAAGAATCAAGCACTATAATTCAGGTACACCCATTAATGAGAAAACTAATATCATCCAAGTTATAACACCGGAAGAACATATAAAGGAGGTCTTCCGGAACGCTCCAGAACCTGAAATAGGGGCAGGTACATGGTACGGTAAGTAAACTGGCTCCAAAAATTCCAAAAAAATAATTTCTGTTGGTTTTGGTATTTTAGAAAAAATACAAAAAAACAAGTCAGGGAGACCCACGAGGGAGGCACAAACCAACAGGGAGCCCCCTAGGTCGCGCCCTGATGGCTTATGGGGCCCTCGTGTGCCCCCCGGACTCCGATTTCCTCCTGAACTCATATTCTGACATAGAAAAAATCATTATATATACTCCCGTATGTTTTGACCACCGCATCGTGAGTTTCCTTTATGTTCTTGTTTCGGGCTGTTTTTCTGGCAGATGTGAAAATATGTCGTCTCAATATTCAGATGCAGAGAGCTATGTTTCTCATTGTGTTGTATATCCAAAGATCTTTGGGGATATTTACCCCTACCTATGGCCCACGGGTGAGGAGGAAGACAGTGATTTGGAGGAAACGAAGGAGGCAGGCCCAGATGACAATTCAGATGAGAATGATGTTCCACTACCCCAACCTGGAGATTTGCACGTGGAATTCAAGAAGGTAAACCTTCCAAACAAGAAAAATAAATCTAAGACCCAATTTATCCCATCTCGTTTTCTGCAGGAAAGCAAGGAAGCATTGTGCAAAAGGGTATTGAAGCTTGAACAAGAGAACAATGACTTAAGAGAGGAAAATTTCATCCTCAGACGTAAACTAGAAAAGAAAAAGACCACTACACCACCACCGTAGTTGAAGAACACTTGATTACATGGGTATGGGCACCCCCCCTTAGCTTGTTCCAAGCTTGGGGGAGGTGTCCCGGTATCATATCACCATCACTTTTACCACCATTATCTATCTTAGTTCGATCTTTGGTTTTTTGTGATTTAGAGAAATAGAATTTCAGATTTGCTTTGCTTACGATTTTGCTTTGAGATATATCTATCCTTGTAACCGCGTATGGTAATTAGATAACAAAGATTAGTTGGGTTTGTATGCTTTACTTTCATGCACCCTTCATCATAGCATAGCAATAAAAAGGATAGAAAAGATCATATGTTTATCTCATGAGGAGTAATGACTTCATATATAAAAGAGGTGTGAGTAGTAAAAGTTGTTGAAAACTAATAAACATAGCATTAGTAATTGGTATAATCTATGCAAAAGTATGATAGAGAAGAGGAGATTCACATATAAATATACTATCTTGAACACCTTTTATGATAGTGAGCCCCCATCAAATATTGTATAATGATCAAGTGTTGATGTTGGACATGGAAGACACATAATGATCATGGTTGTTTATATTTGCATAGAAGTTATATTGTCTCAGATCCTTTAACATGTGATGCCTGCTTTAGATCTTTTCCTAGCCAAAATTCTCCGCACTAAGTAGAAATAATACTAGTACATCAAATAATCCCTTGAACCCAGTTTCTTTTCATGAGAGTCCACCATACCTACCTATGGATTGAATAAGATCCTTCAAGTACGTTTTCATCGGTGCACAAAGCAATAAAATTGCTTCTAAACATTTATGATCTTTCATTGTAAGGGGAAATAAGCTTTGTACGATCTTGTGATAGCGAAGAAATAAAAGTGACAGAGTGCCTAATAAAGTTCACTATCACAAGGGGCAATATAAAGTGACGTTCCTTTACATTAAGAGTTTGCACATCTCAAACATATAAAAGCGCGTGACAACCTCTGCTTCCCTCTGTGAAGGGCCTATCTTTTATAATTCTTACAAAAGTTTATTTTTGTGCAAGAGTCAATAATATTCCTCCCTGTTTCTACCGACCAACTCTCTAGTCAGTAAGCATTATATGTTGAGGAAAGATCCAAACAAATATATCCAGTCAGATGTAGATGATCATGATCCATTATTATTGACATTATCCCTGAGGTAAATAAGTTGGGTGGCAAAAATAATAAAGCCCCCATCTTCCTATGTGTCCGACGGAAACATTGGCTCCAAAAATATTCAATGAGTGTCAACAATCATAGAAGGCTAACTAAAAGTTGAATATGTGAACTTGCTAGAAATAAAAGCTCTTACATAGAATCTTCTCTTGAATATGATGGATATGATTATTTCAATGACTAATGTCATCGTTTGCCGGTTTCCAATAAATTTTATGCTTCATACTACTTCATTTGTGATTATATTGTCACTTGTTTATGAGAAGCCATATGATGAAAAACTTGCTGCTATGATAGAATTCATGATGCTTTCATGTCTGTATTATGTTTTTATCGACTCCTCTCTCTCTCTTGAGTCATGTGGTCATTATTCTCGAGCTCGGCATTCGCTTGAGGACAAGCAAGGTCTAAACTTGGGGGAGTTGATACGTTCATTTTGCATCATGATTTGTTGTTAATATTTATACTATTCTTGTCCATTATTCCTTGTTGTCATATAATTCTTATGCCCTTTCTCTCTGAATATGCAAGGTACACCACAAAGAGGGAAATATCTGGAAACTGAACTTCTGGACCGAAAAACCGAGAAAAGGGCAAAAAAACACCAGACTCCAGATGACCTGAAACTTCACGGAGATTTTTTATGGAATATTTAAGAATTTCTGGACCAAAAATATAGCAGCGGGTGGCCACCTGCTGGCCACAAGCCAACAGGGCGCGACCCCCCTAGGCTGTACCCTGATGGCTTGTGGGGCCCCTGCAGGCCTTCCGACTCCCCTCTTCTCCTATATGGTGTGTTTTACCCTGGAAAAAATCATAAGCAATCTATCGGGACAAAGCGCCGCTGTCTTGAGGTAGAAACCTGGGCAGAGGCCCTTTTTCCCTCCGGCAGTCAGATTCTTCCGGGGGAATTCCTCTCTGGGAGGGGAAGATCGAAGCCATCATCATCACCAACGCTTCCTCCTTCGTGGGAGGACCAATCTTCAACAAAAATATCTCATTTCCAACCCTAGTTCATCTGTTGTGTTTAATCTTTGTCTCAAAACCTCAGATTGGTACCTGTGGGTTACTAGTAATGTTGATTACATCTTGTAGTTGATGCTTGTGGATTACTTGGTGAAAGATATTATTTTCAGATCCTTCATCATTATTATTATACCTCTAATCTTGAACATGTTGATGAGGTGTGAGTAGTTACTATTTTTCCTGAGGACATGGGAGAAGTCTTGTTATAAGTAATTGAAGTTGGTATTCGTTCGATATTTTGATGATATGTATGTTGTTACTTCTCTTAGTGGTGTCATGTGAATGTCGACTACATGACACTTCACCATGTTCTGGGCCTAAGGGAATTCATTGTGGAGTAACAAGTAGATGATGGGTTGCGAGAGTGACAGAATCTTAAACCCCAGTTTATGCGTTGCTTCATAAGGGGCTGATTTGGATCCACACGTTTCATGCTAGGGTTAGATTTATCTTAATTCTTCTTTCGTAGTTGCCGATGCTTGCAAGCGGGGGTAATCGTAAGTATGTTGTTAGTTCAAGTAAGAACAGCACCTTAGCACTGGTCCACCCACATATCAAATTATCAAAGTAGCGAACGCGAATCAACTCAGCATGATGATTATGACTAGACAGAAATTTCCATGTGTCCTCGAGAGCACTTGCTTAATATAGGAAAACTTTCAGGCATGTCCTTTGCTATAAAAAGGATTGGTCTATCTTTCTGCATACTTTCTATTACTATTACTTGTCACTTTTTACGAACTATCTTGCTACAAAACTACCTACTATTGTTACTCACAACACTTGCAGAGAATACCTTGCTGAAAACTGCTTATCATTTCCTTCTGCTCCTCGTTGGGTTTGACACTCTTACTTATTGAAAGGACTACGATTGATCCCCTATACTTGTGGGTCATCAGCTTCTTCTTCATTGTCATTGGTGGTGTCGTTCTCTTGTGGGGGTGGTGAAGGAGATTGAGGTGGATCATCTTAATGTACGTCTTCCTCCTCTGCATCTTGGTTTGTTCCACTTGTGGATGTCTTCATGTCGTTTTGTGGTTCGCCTTGACATGAAGTAGGGGCTTCCACTTGAGTTGATGTAGTACTTTCCTTCACCTTCATGTGTACGCCCACTGAGCACCCTCTAGACATGTCGACCTTTTCCAGTGATCCACTTGGGGTTGGCTTCACGCAGCCTCTTCAACAGGCCGAAGAAGCTACTAGGCATTGGCTTGGATGACCAGAGGTTGACGCAAAGGCCTTCCATTACCGGTCGGGCTGCGCAAAACAGCTTGGCCAGCTGTTTCATTTGATTGTTGTTTCATTTGATTGTTCAACTAAGGTGGATGCTCGTCCGCCTCGAATCGTCGCCAAAAGATCTTTTCGGTTGGGTCATCAAGGCGGGCGGCATAATGAGCACAAGCGTCCGCGGTGCTCCTTGGCAGGTCCTTGAAGCCCTTTGAGGAATGCCAGACTTGCATAAGATGGGCAAACCGGCTATCACCAAAAATGTAGCAAAGTAAGTATGGCATACCGGCGGCAATCTGGCTCACTTGATTGAGCACTTCGCGATCCGCCCGAGCCTAGGTCTTGGCCTCTTTGTAGTCCAAAGTCACCTTGGCATGATCGGTGACAAGTTTCTTCTTGTCCTCCTGAAGGGTGTCACGCTCAATGTAAACTTCCTTCATGTCAGTCTCCACTTCTAGGACCTGAGTTACTTGCTTCTCGCCAATGTCCTTCGCCAAAGCTAGCTCCTTGCAGGCCTGCTTGACAGCAGCCATGTGGAGGAAGCTGCAATTACATTATACACATAATTTAGAACCTAGCGACAATCCATCCTTTAAGATGCAGGCACATAAATATTAAATTATCTTTTAGGAATTACCTTGAGCTTCCTCCATCTACTTCCTCATAAGCTCCATGTCCTTTTCGGACCTGTCGAGCTTGTGGTTCATCTCCTCCAACTCCTTTGAGTTGGACATGGGGGCCGAGGCCGATTCCAACAAACAAGGAAAATGTAGTAATTAAAAGTTCCTTCGACGATATCTATCCCCTACTTGGAGCTGATCTTCTGGAGTTAAGAGTTTGGTTGGAATGACTATAGGTGCGAAAATTTTGGGAATTGTTTGGGCAAGGAAAATTGGGGTTGTAGTTCAAAACTGAATCTGGACCAGAATTGAAAAGAAGATGGTTTGCTCAAAATTTCCAAAAGACAAAGTTAGGTTTTTGCATAAAAGTGATGTACAGGCATCACATGACCTCCCATAATTTTTTTGGATTTTTTAAAGAATTATTTAAAATGGTTGTAGTGCAACAGAAACATTTAAAGTATGGAAAATGCTATTAAAATAATTATCTTGGGAAAATTTTTATTATGAAAATAATTCCTACTGTTATTAGAATATAAAGGAAATGATTTGAGAAAACTACCAAAGGCCATGATATTATTCTAAAAACTTCTATATGGAGGGAAGAATTTTGAAAGTCAGAACAGAAAAGGCTCTTAAAATTATTAAGGGACCTATTATAAATCAAAAAAATTATTTCTGGCCAAATTTTATTTAATAAAAACATTGGTTAAATTTTTGGGGTGTTACAAACTCTACCCCCCTTAAGAAATCTCGTCCTCGAGATTTGTTAAGGACGGAAGAATTAAATGCATATCACAACAATTAAAACACTCATACGCAAAATGCAATCAAGGCAATATATTCCTGACATACACCTTAAGGACAATACCATGGTCACATCTTGCAAACAAGCACCACACGCTACACAATCGCACTCGTGACCGTCTACGGCTCGAAGGTGGGATCTACAGGATCTTGCAGAAAAGTTCCGGGTGCTGGAGCACCTTCTTCTTCTTCCGGGGAGAGTGGTGGAAGCAGGCGTAGAACGCGCCCTTCCAAGGTTGGGTATCGAACTGGGGGTGAGGCTGTGATGTGTCGTGCTTGGGGCAAGCCTTCCTTTATAAGCCATCGGAGTCTTCCATCGCATGCTTGCGGATGGGACAACTCAGGTGTCGGCCATAGGTACACGGCCTATGAACCAGCTGCTAGGTTGGGCACCGATTGTCAAAAGATGTCGGCTGCCACTGTGCAGGCTTGTCGGATGAGATGGGCTTGGCTACGGGCAAGGAAAGACTTGGACGGTGTGGAAACCTAAGGATAATGACCAGGATAAGATAGGATTAGCCAACGGTCAGCCTGGCTCTGATACCAAGTTTGTCAGGACCGGTTTTTCCAGGATATTAATTTCCCGGTAAATGGTCCTTGTGCTCACCAGCCCCAGGATTACTGTTAGCTGATGAGGAACATTCTTGATACAAAAATTCCAAGCAAAATTACAAAATCTGAAGTACAAGACCATTATGGTCTATGAGTACAACAAAAGGTTTCTAGTGGTTGGTGGCGGAAGCGGTTCGGGGTCATCAGCGTCTATGGGACTCCATTTCCCACAGGAACAGCTGACCTGGATAACTCCTATCTTCGCATAGCCGATGTGATGCTGTCGTCAAAGCGTTCCTCTCCAAGCAAGAAATCTGGCCAAGACAATAGCCAGGGACAAGCCAGTGAGTACGTTTGAATGTACTCGCAAACATCATGAACAAAAGATATATCGAATGCAAATACTCATGCTGGACTTAATTATATGCATATGCTTATGCTGACTGAAAATTAAAACATGGCATGATAATATTACTTTGATAATGTTATTATGGTGTGGCAGAAAAATATAACATGTTAGTGATAAATAAAGAAAGTAAAAAAGAAATGTCGGTCGGGTGTCAAAAATGACACCACGGTAGGTCTTGAAAAGAAATGCCAATCGGGTGTCTACAAGAGAAGTCTCGGGGCACGCCACGAAGAGGTCTTAAAAAAATAAATGAGTATCTCAGGTAGTCGAGCCAGCCCAAGAGACACTCAGAAAATAAAAATAAGAGAAAAGGGTTAGTCCATAATAATGAACATAGCATCAATAATATTCATGATAACATCAGTAGTAGTAGTAATTATTCTGCAGAATAAACCATGCATAGTTTTAATTATTTCCTCCGGAGACCGACTCTAAGACCGACACTTGACCAACCCAGACTGTAGTCCTTAACCGCGGACACGGCTATTCGAATAGATATAACTCTGTAGAGGGTGTACTATTTACCCACAAGTAAGGGATTTCTTTAGCCAGCACTGAGATGTTGGCTAATTCCCGTTACGGTCTTTAGGTTGAAACACACCTAACCAGCACACACTAGCTTAACTGTCCGGATGCCAGGAATCACCCACAGCATCGTTTCAGGAAAACTTTAAGACGGGGAAAAACTGACGTTTCTACATGGGATCACTTTATTTATATCGGCGCGCAAATAGGGAAGCTATCCCCTCGGCTACACTGCCGGAACACCCATGCCCCCTGACTCGATGACCGGATTTAGTCCATGGCCTTGCAAAACCCTCATCGTAGCCCTCTGTACGGTATGTGCATGGAAAGGGGTTAACAACTTACTGAACCATACCCCACCTGAGGCAGGGACAAGTGGTAGCACGAATCAAGTATGGGGGTTACCGGAACAAGACTCGATCTACGGTTGACTCAGGAGGGTGTGTTTTCCTGCAGTGATTAGCACAACAAAATTTCTCGGTAGTACCCAACAGGGTCACCACCTGGCATGTCCCAACATGCCCTTACTGATCATTCTCGTCATCACGAGAATTCTGTCTCACGGTCACTTTACCCGTGTCAAATTCTTTCCTGCAGATTAGTACAGACCAACTTGGGCATATATGACATGAGTAAATTATCATGATTTAATGAAAATGAAATGCTCCAAGGTGATCATGCATGCATAACTTAGCCATATGCAAATTCAATTAGAAAACAACATAGTCATGCTCTAATAATTCTAGCAAGAAATCTTCCATGCAATCACCATATCAAGTGTTCAAGATGCTTGCCTTAGGTATGAAATGGTGCTGGTCACTTAAAATTTTGTAAGAAATCATCTTCCCTCCATTTTCCCTATTTCAAAGAAATATTGAAATCACCACATAATTCTAAAACAGCACTAAAAAGTGTTTTAAATATTTTTGAAATAAACACTAAAATAAACTAGAGGAAAAATGAAAAATAACAGAAAAGGAATCAAATTATTTGGGGTTCATAAGAATTACTTAGAGAGTTTCTAAGTTGGAAAAGAAAATAAAGAAATGTACTTTAACAAATTCTGTTGAGACACTGTTGAGAAAAAATGTTCACCCTATTTCTATAAATATGTTATGATTTTAGGAGTAGGTAGAAATTTGAATCACCAGATTTGGATTTGAAAAGGTGCCTGTGGAATCTATTTAGGACTACTGGAAAAGAAAAAAGGAAAACAACAGAGACGCACCTAGGGCGCTACTTAGCTATTGGGCCGGCCCGGCAGCTCAGCTGCGTGGGCGAAGGGGCGATGGCTCACCGACAGGCGGGACCCACCTGTCGGATTTGTCTCCTTCCTCCGCGCGCGCCTGGACAGAGAGCGGGACCGATCCTGGCGACGATTGCCGGCGCTACAGGCCACCGTTTTCGACACCCGGCGTATCCACATGCTCAGGGAGGTCTGCCGTGTGGTCTGGTGATGAGCGGAGTGTTGGGGAAGCTCGAGGTTGAGCAGTACCACAGCAATGGCGGAGGAGAGCTTCGGCCATGATGGGCTTCTGCCCACGGGCTTGCTCAGGTGGAAATTGGGGTAGGGAGTAGTGCTTAGGGGTTCTTCTGGAGCTAACAGAGGGAATAGGGCAAAGAGGGAGGCCTTGTCTTGGTCAGAATCGACAGGGGGACGTCGGCGGGCATCTCGGTCGGAGGCGAAGAAGAGGACGGCTCCGGACGAGTCTGCGGTTCGAGGGGGTTCATGGGGTTCATGGGGGAGGAAGGAGGGGTTCTGAGGAGGTGGGTGAGCTCGGGCCATCCTTTTATAGCCGGTCGGGGTCGGTTCCGCCGCTTCCAGAGAGTAAACACGGCGGCGATCGCCATTACTCCGGTAGGGGAGGTTGGTGTGGAGGTCAGCGGGGTCGGCGAGGCAGGTGAGGGCGGTGGCCGTCCGCATTTAAGCCAGGGATGCGCTGGCGAGGTCGGGCGGCTCGGGCGGTGCCGTGCCCGAATGAACTAAGGCGGCGGCCGGTGCGGGTCGGAGGTGGGCGGCACTAGGGGACGAGCAAGGGTGTCGGAGAGGGTCCAGGTGGTCGGACTGATCCAGAGGAGGATCAGGATGAGAGGGGGAGACAGCGGAGCGGCGGCAGGAGCTCGGTGCCGACGTGTGCAAAACGCACGCTCCGGGCACGCTCTGGCCACGCACGGAATGTGCTCGATGAATTGCCAGATGGGTCTAGGGTGATCTAGGTGAGTTGAGTTTTGGTAGAGTGATGCTCCTGAGAGTGCTAGAGATGAGGGACACGATGGTTTGGCCATATGATAAAGTCACCAATACAGTTTTGATATGTAGCCAAATTCTGTCATGCACATCACCTGTTTGATAAAATGCTAAGGCAACCTAGGCATTTTTGTTGATTATAAAAATTACCAGGATGATGTATCTTTAGTTGATAAATATGATGGTGTGATTGGTTTGGCACAAGGAAAAACTTGTTAGTACAAGTTTGAAGGAAGTTCAGTTCTGGATTGAAAATACAGAGGATTATTTGGTGGACTAAATAGATGCAAATGGAGCTGATCTTCTGGAGTTAAGAGTTTGGTTGGAATGACTATAGGTGGGAAAATTTTGGGAATTGTTTGGGCAAGGAAAATTGGGGTTGTAGTTCAAAACTGAATCTGGAGTAGAATTGAAAAGAAGATGGTTTGCTCAAAAATTCCAAAAGACAAAGTTAGGTTTTTGCATAAAAGTGATGTACAGGCATCACATGACCTCCCATAATTTTTGTGGAATTTTTAAAGAATTATTTAAAATGGTTGTAGTGCAACAGAAACATTTAAAGTATGGAAAATGCTATTAAAATAATTATCTTGGGAAAAATTTTATTATGAAAATAATTCCTACTGTTATTAGAATATAAAGGAAATGATTTGAGAAAACTACCAAAGGCCATGATATTATTCTAAAAACTTCTATATGGAGGGAAGAATTTTGAAAGTCAGAACAGAAAAGGCTCTTAAAATTATTAAGGGACCTATTATAAATCAAAAAAATTATTTCTGGCCAAATTTTATTTAATAAAAACATTGGTTAAATTTTTGGGGTGTTACACACCGAGTTGGTCACTTTAGGTGTAACGGTTGGATTTTTGGGGATGCCTATATATACCCCTTAACCACCACCCACTCGAAAGAGAAGCACTCGGAACTATTCCATACTTGCCCCGTCCATTTTTCTGAGAGAGAGCCACCTACCCTTGTGTTGAGATCAAGCTATTCCACTCCATCCATATGAATCTTGATCTCTAGCCTCCCCAAGTTGCTTTCCACCAAATCAATCTCTTCCACCATAGCCAAATCTGTGAGAGAGTGATTGTGTGTTGAGGAGTCTATCATCTTGAAGCACAAGAGCAAGGAGTTCATCAACATTGTCGAGCCTATTACCTTTTGGAGGGTGGTGCCTCCTAGATTGGTTAGGTGTCGCTTGGGAGCCTCCTACTTCGTGTTGTGTAGTTGAACCAAGAAGTTTGTACGGGCAAGAAGATTGTCTACTTCGTGAAGATCTACCCATAGTTAGGCTAGTCCTTCGTGGACGGAAGCCGTTATGGAATAGTCAAGGTTGCTACTTCGTGGACCCTTATGGGTGGAGCCCTCCGTGGACTCTCGCGACCGTTACCCTCCGTGGGTTGAAGACACCATAAACGTGGACGTACGATAGCACCACCTATCGGAACCACGGGAAAAATCTTCGTGTCCCTCATGCGTTTTATCTCCCTATCTCAACTCTTTACTTTCATGTGCAATGTCTTTACTTTCCGCTGACATACTTGTTGACATGCATGTGTAGGGTATGCTAGACTTGCTATAATTGTTAAAATCTGCCAACCAATTAACTTGGGAAAAGGTTAGGTTTTAAATTCCTGCTAGTAGTCTATTCACCCCCCCCCCCTCTAGACACTCTTCTAGTGATCCTACAAGTGGTATCAGAGCTTTGGTCTCCATTGCTTCGGTTTAATCACCGTGGAGGAAGATGGATGTGTCTAGTATAGGGAGTTTGAGTTGTAGAGTGCCTATTCTTGATGGAGAGTACTATAGTCAATGGAAAACTTTGATGCTTGAGCTATTTAATGAATTTCAATTGAGCAAATATGTTAAGAGCCCCTATGTACCTCCCATTGATCCTTTACATCCCACACATGAAGAGGAAATAGATATGCTATGCAATCTTAGAACTGTTAATCTTATCCTTAGAGGATTGCCAAGAAATGTGCTTAATCAAATGAAGAATTTTGAATGTGCTTATACTTTGTGGAATGACTTGGAGAAACGATATCCAAGTTATCCATTGAGTAATCTTGATGAAATTCTTCATAAAACTATTGCCTTTCACAAAATGATGCCTAGTGATCCCAAGTTTGATGACTATCTATTTGAGCTTAGAGACCTCATACGTGCTAAAGGAGATGTCATGACCATAAGCAACATCATTATAGAAGCCATTCGAATTCACAAGCTTGAACATTGTCATGATCACAACCCTAACGAATCTGTTGTTCTTTGTGATGAGGTTTCCCCACTTGGTGATGACAATGTGGAACATGGCTACTATGATGAAGATGAGCTGTTTGACATCGAGTATGAGAAGATCATGAAGAATCTAAGTCTCATGGCAAACTTCAAGCATTACATGTCCGGAGGAAAAGAGTGATTCTTGATAGCGGATGTACCGATCATATGATCGGAGATAGAGAAATGTTTGAAGAGATCACACCAAACCATGGACCGCGAAGGTACGTAACGTTTGGAGACAACTCCAAGGGTAAGGTACTTGGTCTTGGTAAGGTGGCCATATCCCATGATAGCTCTATTCAAAATGTTATGCTTGTTGAATCCCTTGGCTACAATCTTCTTTCCGTATCTAGACTTGCCGACTTTGGTTTTAATGTGCTATTCACGAAAGTAGATTGCCAAGTGTTTCGTCAAGATAATCATAAAATGGTCTTTACTGGTTTCCGTAGAGGTGATCTATACATTGTCGATTTCACTAAGAGATCCAAACCTCGAACTTGTTTAATTGCAAAATCGTCTAAAGGTTGGCTTTGGCATAGAAGACTAGGACATGTTGGCATGCGTAATCTAGACAAGCTTATCAAAGGTGATCATATACTTGGTGTTAAAGATGTTATCTTTGACAAAGATAGACTTTGTAGTGCTTGTCAAGCTGGAAAGCAGGTAGGTGGAAGTCATCCCGTTAAGAATATCATGACTACTAGGAGACCACTCGAGTTACTTCACATGGATCTTTTTGGTCCCAATGCTTACAAGAGTCTCGGTGGAAATTCCTATGGTCTAGTTATAGTTGATGATTTTTCCAGATTTACGTGGGTATTCTTTCTTGATGATAAGTCACAGGTACAAAAGATCTTCAAGAACTTCGTTCGCAAAGCGCAAAATCAGTTTGAAGTGAAGATCAAGAAGGTTCGGAGCAATAACGGATCGGAGTTCAAGAACACCCATGTGGATACCTTTCTTGACGAAGAAGGTGTTTCACATGAGTTCTCGGCTATGTACACGCCTCAACAAAATATTGTTGAGAGGAAGAACCGGACGCTTATTGAGATGGCAAGAATGATGCTTGATGAATACAAGATGCCAAGACACTTTTGGGCAGAAGCCGTGGAAACAGCATGTCATGCCACGAACCGACTCTACTTGCACAAGCTTCTTGGTAAAACGGCATACGAGCTACTCACTGGTAACAAACCCCAAGTTGGATACTTTCGGGTATTTGGCTCAAAGTGCTACATTCTTGATAAGCATCGTCGTACTAAATTTTCTCCTAAATCTCATGAAGGATTCCTACTTGGTTACAGATCGAACTCTCACACTTATCGTGTCTACAACAACTTCACTCGAAAAGTTGAAGAGACGGTAGATGTGAAGTTTGATGAATCTAATGGTTCGCAAGTCAAACAATTGCCAAATGATGTATGTGATAAGGACCCTTCGAAAGCTATCCAAGACTTGTCCATCGGCAAGATTCGTCCCATGGAGGTGAAGGAAAGTACTTCGTCAACTCAAGTGGAAGCCCCTACTTCACGTCAAGGTGAACCTCAACACGACATGGAGGCATCCACAAGCGATACACGACAAGATGATGAAGAGGAGGAAGTACATCATGAAGATCCACCACAACCTCCTTCACCACCACCTCAAGGGAACGACACCTTCAACAACAACGAAGATGAAGGAGATGATGATGAAGAAGAAGCTCCACCATCCAACAAGCCTAAGCTACCCCGAGTTCGAGCAAAAGTGACCAAGAACCATCCCCTAAACCAAATCTTTGGTGACATACAAACCGGGAGAATCACTCGCTCTAAAACTCGCCTAGCTAACTTTTGTGAGCATTATTCTTTCATCTCTAGCATTGAACCCTTGAAGGTAGAACAAGCCCTTAAAGACCCGGATTGGGTGAATGCAATGCATGAAGAGCTTCACAACTTCGAGAGGAACTAAGTGTGGACACTCGTGGAGAAGCCCAAGGATGAGCACAACATCATCGGAACCAAATGGATGTTTCAGAACAAGCAGGACGAAGACGGTCAAGTCATACGCAACAAGGCACGTCTCGTAGCCCAAGGATATACGCAAGTCGAAAGTATGGACTACGGTGAGACCTATGCCCCCGTCGCTAGACTTGAAACTATTCGCATTCTTCTTGCTTATGCTAATCACCATGATATCACGCTTTATCAAATGGACATTAAAAGTGCCTTTTTAAATGGTGAAATTGAAGAAGTCTATGTTAAGCAACCACCTGGTTTTGTGAATCCCAAGAAACCTAATCATGTTTACAAGCTTCGTAAAGCTCTTTATGGTCTTAAGCAAGCCCCATGTGCTTGGTACAAATGCTTAACGAAGTTTTTTATTGAAAAGGGTTTTGAGACTGGTAAAATTGACGCAACCTTATTCACTAAGAGAGTTAATGGTGAATTATTTGTGTGCCAAATCTATGTGGATGATATTATCTTTGGATCTACTAACCCACAATTTGGCAAAATATTTGGAAGGTTGATGTCTGAGAAGTATGAGATGTCCATGATGTGCGAGCTGAAATTCTTTCTTAGTTTGCAAATCAAGCAAACAAGAGAAGGAACTTTCATCTCTCAAACTAAGTATACCAAGGACTTGATCAAGAAGTTCAACATGCAAGAGTGCAAAGGTATGAAAACTCCTATGCCTACTAGTGGACATGTTGATCTTACCAAGGAGGATGAACCGGTTGATCAAAAAGTCTATCGATCTATGATTGGTTCATTGCTATATCTATGTGCCTCCCGTCCCGATATTATGCTTAGTGTTTGCATGTGTGCTAGATATCAAGCTGCACCTAAAGAGTGTCATCTTTTGGCCGTGAAACGTATTGTGAGATATTTGATACAAACATCAAACTTTGTCATTTGGTATCCCAAGGGATCTTCTTTTAACCTTGTTGGCTATTCCGACTCGGACTATGCCGGAGACAAGGTTGATAGAAAATCCACCTCGGGTACTTGTCAATTTCTTGGTAGATATCTTGTGTCTTGGTCCTCCAAGAAACAAAACTCGGTATCTCTATCTACTGCCGAAGCTGAGTATATTGCTACCGGATCATGTTGTGCACAATTACTATGGATGACACAAACGCTTAAGGATTATGGAATCCATGTTAAAAATGTCCCATTACGTTGTGACAATGAAAGTGCTATTAAAATTGGTCATAATCCTGTGCAACACTCTCAAACTAAACATATTCAAGTTAGAAATCATTTCATTCGTGATCATGTTGCCAAAGGAGATATCGATCTTAAGCATGTTCGTACTAACAAGCAATTGGCCGATATCTTTACTAAGCCACTTGATGAGAAAACGTTTTGTCACTTGAGGAGTGAGTTGAACATCATTGATGCTTCAAACTTGAGCTAGACTCACTCTAATGCATGCAAGGGCATGAGCTTTCTTGATATTTCCATGATACTCTTAAAATGTTATCTTATACCATGGAATTCTATGCTACCTTGTATTGCATCTAACCTTTTGTAGGTACTTGGAAGAACTTCATTCCATAAGATTGCCATCAACTCCGCAATCTTGTCATGACCAAGTATCCACAAGCTCTCTTGATGATGAAAGGAAGAAGACAACAAAATCATATCCTTGACATATATTTGATGTGATCATAATTGCTAATTCCAAATTGGTATCGTACCATATCGATCATGTTCTTCCTTGCATGACTAACCTATGTAGGTCACAAGTGTACTAAAACGAGAATGATTGCTCCTAACTCAAGATGATCTTCATCAACCATTGAGCATCCTCAATAAGTTCACCTACAAGACATGTCATCAACATCACTCAAAGGTATGTACTCATATCCTTGAAAAGGCTTTACTCCAAGTCATGAGCTAAAGCAACTCAAGTGATATGAATACATTAAAATGCTTAATCGAAAAATGGTAACCCCATTTTGAGCTTAACGATGAGTATGACCTACGATCAAGTATTCTTGCTTGGCTCCTAAGTCAATATACTCTAACATAGGTGACCTAGTCAACGCCCATCATCTAGTTAAGAATCTTGTTTGGTTCATTCTCTATTTGCAAGATTTCTTGGAACCACTCAAATCTTCTCTAGTTGATATCTTTTTGTAAAAACTTTTGCACTCCCTTCGAAAATTTCATTTGACACTTTGTTACAGGTTTTCTAAATTTATTTGCAAGTTTCTCAAACGTTGCCAAGTTTCTGTTTTAGCCTCGGAGCCACCGATAAAAATAACTCGCTTCTACCGAATTAGCAGATGAGCTGCAAAACAACATCATGGTACCACCGACTTGTTTGTCTCGGAGCCACCGATTGATTTCTTCTCTTATTTGTGTTCATAATTGCAAATCCTTGTTTCCATAGAGATCCTATTGTGATATATTCAATTCTTCGATGATCCCTTTATAAAAAAAATTAGGGGGAGAAATTTTTTCAAGGATCCCTAACTCAAAGGAGGAGAAGTCTTACAAGCTCTCAGATCAGCCAAAGGGAGAGAAATCATTTTCCATGATTCCCTCAGTTTTTATTGCTATCTATGATTCTCATTTCTGTGAACCCTACACTCAATGACCCTTGTTCTCAAGGATCCCTTCTTAATTAATGATCCCTGTATCTGACCCTATGTATGACCTTTTTGGAAATTAATGCCAAAGGGTGAGAAATACCAAAGCTTCAAAGCTAAAAGGGGGAGATACATGCTTATGCAAAGGGGGAGATATAATCAAGGGGGAGAGGATATATAAAATTCTTACATAGTCAAGGGGAGAATACCAAAGTAGGGGGAGAAAAATATGTTTAAAAAAATAGAAATATGTTTATTTCATTTGACTACTCATGTTAGACTTTTCTCACCCTATCCAATCCCAATATCTACATGCTAAGATTCAGGGGGAGAGGATAATCTACTACTTTCATATCTCAGGGGAGAAAGTTCTAAATGATCTTGGAGACATATCAATCTTAAGGAATACTATCTTCTATATGTTCTCCATATCTTGGTACTATTGAGCTCTATTGCTTTTGATTAGTAGAATACTCTTGTGTTTCCTAACATTGTTTTCTCAAGTGTATCTCTACTACTAGAATGCTCAAGAACTCAAGGTATGTATATGCATCACATCCTTGATCAAGATGATCTCTTGCTTCTTGCACATATTGTTTACAAGAGTGAAGTCCTGAACAAAGATACATCTCATTCATATATACTTGATGCATATAACCAAGATGCACATGACTCCTATATCCCTTCTACTATATGTGTGTCCATGCATTCCAAAGCAACTATCCTTTAAAGGGATTGCACACATTTAGGGGGAGCAAGTCTAAGTCATGTGTCTATCAAAGTCTTCATTATATCCATGCATATCTTTATTTGAAGCTTTGATTGTATGTTGTCATCAATTACCAAAAAGGGGGAGATTGAAAGCTTAATGTGCTCCGTTGGTGGTTTTGATAATTCATGACAACATACATTGTCTCTTGGACTAATACTTTTACCTAGTGTATTTCAGATAAAGTCCACAGAGAGGGTTGGCAAAAGGATTATGGAGATTGTGGAGAAACCCCAAGATGCAAGGAAATGGATTGGCAAAGCTTCAAGCAAGAGGACTCTACATTTTACTTTGTGAGAAATCAATTTGAGTCCATGGGAAAGTCAATACTATTAAAAGGGGGTAAGGTACTGTTGTTGAACAAAATGCCCATACGTGCACAAGTGATAGTCACCAAAAACACCCACAAGCTCTTCCACAAAAGTCTGTCCAAAGTCAAATATCCAAAATCAGTGCAACCAACACTTCCCACTAGGTGCCACCGATTCCCAAACTCAGACAGACCCATGCCAAACCCTAGCACGTCGGTGCAACCGATTCCACTTCGGTGCCACCGAGTTTGGGTTGCCAACTTTCTGTTACCTCGATTCACAAAATCGGTACCACCGAGTTTGTTGGATCGGCGTCACCGAGATTGTGCAATCTGACTATTGGTCACCTGATCGGTACCACCGAGATTTATATATCGTTCTCACCGAGATTCAAAAGTTGCTACCTTTAGAGCAACTCGGTACCACCGAGATTCACACATCGGTGTCACCGAGTTGGTCACTTTAGGTGTAACGGTTGGATTTTTGGGGATGCCTATATATACCCCTTCACCACCACCCACTCGAAAGAGAAGCACTCAGAACAATTCCATACTTGCCCCATCCATTTTTCTGAGAGAGAGCCACCTACCCTTGTGTCGAGATCAAGCTATTCCACTCCATCCATATGAATCTTGATCTCTAGCCTCCCCAAGTTGCTTTCCACCAAATCAATCTCTTCCACCATAGCCAAATCTGTGAGAGAGTGATTGTGTGTTGAGGAGTCTATCATCTTGAAGCACAAGATCAAGGAGTTCATCGACATTGCCGAGCCTATTACCTTTTGGAGGGTGGTGCCTCCTAGACTGGTTAGGTGTCGCTTGGGAGCCTCCTACTTCATGATGTGGAGTTGAACCAAGAAGTTTGTACGGGCAAGGAGATCGCCTACTTCGTGAAGATCTACCCATAGTGAGGCTAGTCCTTCGTGGACGGAAGCCGTTATGGAATAGTCAAGGTTGCTACTTCGTGGACCCTTATGGGTGGAGCCCTCCGTGGACTCTCGCGACCGTTACCCTCCGTGGGTTGAAGACTCCATAAATGTGGACGTACGATAGCACCACCTATTGGAACCACGGGAAAAATCTTTGTGTCCCTCATGCGTTTGATCTCCCTATCTCAACTCTTCACTTTCATGTGCAACCTCTTTACTTTCCGCTTCCATACTTGTTGACATGCATGTGTAGGGTGTGCTAGACTTGCTATAATTGTTAAAATCTGCCAACCAATTAACTTGGGAAAAGGTTAGGTTTTAAATTCCTGCTAGTAGTCTATTCACCCCCCCCCCCCCTCTAGACACTCTTCTAGTGATCCTACAGAAGCGTCAAGATCATCATCCTTAGCTTCCTCTTCAACTGATGTAGGTTCCACAGAAACATCTTTCTGCGTTGCGCTACTCTCTGGTTGAAGCGAAGGTTCAACAACCTCAACAAGTTCTATCTTCCTCCCAATCAATTCTTTCGAGGGAAACTCTTTCTCAAGAAATGACCCATTCTTAGCGACAAACACTTTGCCTTCGGGTCTGAGATAGAAGGTATACCCAACCGTCTCTTTTGGGTATCCTATGAAGACACATTTTTCCGCTTTGGGTTCCAGCTTTTCAGGCTGAAGCTTTTTGACATAAGCATCACATCCCCAAACTTTAAGAAATGACAACTTTGGTTTCTTGCCAAACCACAGTTCACACGGTGTCATCTCAACGGATTTAGATGGTGCCCTATTTAAAGTGAATGCCGCTGTCTCTAACGCATATCCCCAAAATGATAGTGGCAAATCGGCAAGAGACATCATAGACCGCACCATATCCAATAAGGTTCGATTACGACGTTCGGACACACCATTACTCTGTGGTGTTCCAGGTGGCGTCAACTATGAAACGATTCCACATTGTCTTAAGTGATTGCCAAACTCATAACTCAGATATTTTCCTCCTCGATCAGATCACAGGAATTTAATCTTCTTGTTACGATGATTCTCAACTTCACTCTGAAATTGCTTGAACTTTTCAAACGTTTCAGACTTATGTTTCATTAAGTAAATATACCCATATCTACTTAAGTCATCAGTGAATGTGAGAAAATAACAATATCCACTGCACGCCTCAATGCTCATCGGACCGCACACATCAGTATGTATGATTTCCATCAAGTCACTTACCCGTTCCATTGTTCCAGAGAACAGGGTCTTAGTCATCTTGCCCATGAGGCATGGTTCACATGTGTCAAGTGATTCAAAATCAAGTGACTCCAAAAGTCCATCAGCATGGAGCTTCTTCATGTGTTTTACGCCAATATGACCCAAGCGTCAGTGCCACAAGAAAGTGGTACTATCATTATCAACTCTACATCTTTTGGCATCAATGTTATGAACATGTTGATCATCACTATCGAGATTCAATAAGAATAAACCCCTCACATTGGGTGCATGACCATAAAATATATTACTCATATAAATAGAACAACCATTATTCTCTGATTTAAATGAGTAACCGTCTCGCAATAAACAAGATCCAGATATAATGTTCATGATTAACGCAGGCACTAAATAACAATTATTCAGGTTCCTCACTAATCCCGATGGTAGTCGAAGAGCGAGTGTGCCGACGGCGATCACATCAACCTTGGAACCATTTCCCACGCGCATCGTCACTTTGTCCTTTCCCAGCCTCCGTCTATTCCGTAGTTCCTGCTTTGAGTTACAAATGTGAGCAACCGAACCGGTATCAAATACCCAGGCACTACAACGAGAGCTGGTAAGGTACACATCAATAACATGTATATCATATATACCTTGTTTGGTGTTGGCTGCCTTCTTGTCAGCCAGATACTTGGGGCAGTTCTGCTTCCAGTGGCCAGTTCCCTTGCAATGAAAGCACTCAGTTTTTGGCTTGGGTCTAGCCTTGGGTTTCTTCACGGGAGGGGCAACTGCTTTGCCACTCTTCTTGGAGTTACCCATCTTGCCCTTACCATTTTTCTTGAAACTAGTGGTTTTATTGACCATCAACACTTGATGCTCCTTTTGGATTTCAGACTCAGCGACTTTCGAGATTGCAAACAGCTCGGCAACTAACTTGTTCATCCCTTGCATGTTATAGTTCAACACGAAGCTTTTGTAGCTAGGCGGCAGTGATTGAAGAACTCTGTCAGTGATTGCCTCCGGCGGGAGTGGCATTCCCAACTCAGCCAAATGGTTTGAGTACCCAGACATTCTGAGTATGTGTTCACTGACAGACCCGTTCTCCTCCATCTTGCAAGCATAGAACTTATCGGAGGTCTCATACCTCTCGATCCGGGCATTCTTCTCAAAGATAAACTTCAACTCCTAGAACATCTCATATGCTCCATGACGTTCAAAACGCCTTTGAAGTCCCGTTTCTAAGCCATACAACATAGCACATTGAACTATTGAGTAATCATCCGAACGCGACTACCAGGCGTTCACAATGTCTGCAGACGACACTGGAGCGGGTAGCTCACCGAAAGGTGCGTCAAGGACATAAGCCTTCTGGGAAGCCGTGAGGATAATCCTTAGATTACGGGCCCAGTCTACAAAGTTACTTCCATCATCTTTCAGCTTAGCTTTCTCTAGGAACGCATTGAAATTCAGGGGAACTACTGCGCGAGCCATTGATCTACAACATAAAATTTGCAAAGACAACTTAGACTATTGTTCAAGATAATGAGTTTAGTTAATCATATTACTTAAAACTCCCACTCAAATTGACATCCCTCCGGTCATCCGAGTGCTACATGATCCAAATCCACCAACCCAAGTCCGATCATCACGTGAGATGAGGTGGTTTCAATGGTGAACATCTCCATGTTGATCATATCTACTATATGACTCATGTTCGACCTTTCGGTCTTTTGTGTTTCGAGGCCATGTATGTACATGCTAGGCTCGTCAAGTTTAACCCAAGTGTTCCGCATGTGCAACACTGGCTTGCACCCGTTGTATGTGAACATAGAGTTTATCACACCCGATCATCACGTGGTGTCTTGAAACGACGAACTTTCGCAACGGTGCACACTCGGGGAGAACACAATTTTATCTTGAAATTTTAGTGAGGGATCACATTATAATGCTACCGTCGTCCTAAGCAAAACAAGGTGCATAAAAGGATTAACATCACATGCAAATCATAAGTGTCATGATATGGCCATGAACTTGTGCTTTTGATCTCCATCTCCAAAGCACCGGCATGATCTCCATCGTCACCGGCATCACACCATGATCTCCATCATAATGATCTCCATCATCGTGTTGCCATCGGGGTTGTCATGCCAACCATGCTTCTACTACTATTGCTACCGCTTAGCGATAAAGTAAAGCATTACATAGCGCTTGTGATTGACACGCAGGTCATACAATAATTAAAGACAACCCTATGGCTCCTGTCAGTTGCCTTACTCATCGACATGCAAGTCGTGATAATCTATACAAAACATGATCATCTCATACATCACATATATCTCATCATGTTTCTGGCCAAATCATATCACATCATAGCCTCCAAAAAAAAGTTAGACGTCCTCTAATTTGTTGTTGCATGTTTTACGTGGCTGCTATGGGTATCTAGCAAGAACGATTCTTACCTACGCAAAACCACAACGGTGATATAAAAGTTGCTATTTAACCTTCTACAAGGACTACCCTTTGTCGAATTAGATCCAACTAAAGTGGGAGAGACAGACACCCGCCAGCCATCTTTATGCAACAAGTGCATGTCAGTCGATGGAACCAGTCTCTCGTACGTGGATGAGTAAGGTTGGTCCGAGCCGCTTCATCCCACAATACCGCTGAATCAAGAAAAGACTAAGGAAGGAAGCAATCTGAATATCAACGCCCACAATCTCCTTTGTGTTCTACTCATGATCTCATCTACGCATAGACCTAGCTCATGATGCCACTGTTGGGGAACGTTGCATGGGAAACAAAAAATTTCCTACGCACATACAAGATCTATCCATGGTGATGAGCGTCTACGAGAGGGAGAGTGGATCTACATACCCTTGTAGATCGCTAAGTGGGAAGCGTTAAGAAACGCGGTTGATGTAGTCGAACGTCTCCGCGATCCAAATCGCAAGCCGTCCAGTGATCCAATCATGATCCGTCCCGATCTAGCGCCGAACGGACGGCACCTCTGCGTTCAGCACACATACAGATCGGTGACGATTTCCACCTTCTTGATCCAGCAAGAGGGGGCAAAGAGGTAGATGATTTCTCCGGCAGCACGACGGCGTGGTGACGGTGGTGGTGGAGCTGATCCGACAGGGCTTCGCCGAGCACCGCCGAGCCAATCTTGAGGAGAGAACGATCTAGTAGGGGGAGAGAGGGCTGCACCGTGGCTTGGGGTGCGGCTGCCCTCTCTCCCCTCCAATATATATAGGAGGGAGGGGAGGGGCTAGCGCCCTAGGGTTTCCCCCTAGGGTCGGCCGAACCATGGGAGGAGGAGTCCCCCTCCAATTAGGAGGTGGGGCGTGGGAGGAATCCTCCTCCTATTAGGACTCCTAACCTCTCCTCATCTTGGCGCATAGGCCCATAGGGGCTGGCCGCCCAGCCCACTAGGCACTGGTACGCCACCTCTTAGGTCCATGTGGCCCCCTTGGGGTGGGTGGGCCCACTTGGTGGACCCCCAGAACCCATTCGTCACTCCCGATACTCTACCGGTAATGCCCGAAACTTTTCCGGATCCCGTATACCTCTTTCCTATATATATCAATCTTCGTCTCTGGACCATTCTGGAACTCCTCGTGACGTCGGGGATCTCATCCGGGACTCTGAACAACCTTCGGTCACCAACATACATAACTCAATACTACCAAAACGTCACTGAATGTTAAGTTTGCAGACCCTGCTGGTTCGAGAACCATGTAGACATGACCGAGACACCTCTACGGTCAATAACCAATAGCGGGACCTGGATGCCCATATTGTTTCCTACATATTCTACGAAGATCTTTACCGGTTGAACCTCTATGTCAAGGATTCAGTTAATCCCGTATGATGTTCCCTTTGTTTATCGGTATGTTACTTGCCTGAGATTCGATCGTCGGTATCTCCATACCTAGTTCAATCTCATTACCGGCAAGTCTCTTTACTCGTTTCGTAATACAAGATCATGTGGCTAACTCTTTAGTCACTTTGCTTGCAAGGCTCATTGTGATGTTGTATTACCGAGTGGGCCCTGAAATACCTCTCCTTCACACGGAGTAACAAATCCCAATCTTGATCCATGTCAACTCAACAGACACCCTCGAAGATACCTGTAGAGCATCTTTATAGTCACCCAGTTACGTTGTGACGTTTGATACACACAAGGTATTCCTCCAGTGTCAGTGAGTTACATGATCTCATGGTCATAGGAACACATACTTTGACATGCAGAAAACAATAGCAATAAACTGACACGATCATATGCTACGTTTGTAGTTTGGGTCTTGTCCATCACATCATTCTCCTAATGATGTGATCCCGTTATCAAATGACAACTCTTGTCCATGGTTAGGAAACCATTACCATCTTTGATCAACAAGCTAGCTAGTCAACTAGAGGCTTACTAGGGACACATTGTTGTCTATGTATCCACACATGTATTTGCGTTTCCAATCAATACAATTATAGCATGGATAATAAACATTTATCATGAACAAGGAAATATAATAATAACCACTTTATTATTGCCTTGAGGGCATATTTCCAACAGCTTGAGCAATTGCAAAGGTCTACTTTGACTTGGTCTCCAAAAGCACATGGGTAGAGAAGGTAGACACGACTTGGGCCGCGGTCAACTTGTGGTAGTCCGGACGTTGATGGATCATCATCACCATGGTGTGTTTCGTTAGAACCATTGCATCAGTGAACTTGTCCTTGATGAAATCATCATTAGCCCATTCACATCCAAAGGTTCTCAGGTTTAGCAAAAGAGACTTCAACCTTCGATATACTTCTTCCGCGGTCTCACCATCATTTCTTATGAACAAATTTACCTCTTGCTTGAGCAAGGCCAACCGATATCTTCGAATTGCATCATCACCCTCAAGAGCCTCCTCAAGGCAATCCCAGATTTCCTTTGCGGTCTTGAGAAGAGTAATGGAGTCACTATAGTCTTCGGTCACGGCATTACGCAAGATGTTGTGGGCGGTTGCATTGAGTTGATCATCAACAGCTTCCCTTGGAGTGAGATTTGTTGGGTCCTTCGAGTTGAAACTGTTGACCACAATCAACCATAATTGCGTAGATGCACTTCGAATGTGAGGCCCCATATCTAGTTTCCACTTAGCAAACGCATTAGCTTTCAAAGGGTACGGAGGCCCAACAGGATTAATGCGAGGATGTTGCAAGGGTAGTGGTGAGTAAAATGGTTCTGTGGCATTATACCTAGGAACTTGAGTGCGAACCGGTGATGCAAGGGTTTCCCTTGAGTCATCCGCATCAAAGACCTCATTTGGATTAAATGAGTTTGATGTGGATGATGATGGCTTTAAGCGCGCATCGATTTCCTCCTTAACCGAGGAACGAACTTCTCTCAACATTGTGATTTTTAGATCCGCAAACATTGAAAGGACATCCGCCGCGGTTAAGGGGGCAACCGGGTTGTGAGCTACAGGAGCAGCGGCTTGAGGTATGACCACCTCGGCCACGAGGGGACCTTAGTTTTCACCAAGTCCCGCAGCCGCGAGGTGACCCCCCACAATCTGATCGTCGGCCATATCCTCTAAGGTTGTAAAACCTTATATTATAGCACGAGGCTCTGATACCAATTGAAAGGATCGATACGATCGACTAGAGGGGGTGAATAGGAGACTACAAATTTTAATCTTAATTGTCAATTTTAGGGATAAGCGGATAAATAGGGTTCACTAGATATGCAACTAGGTGAACACAACCTATATGACAAACACAAGTAGTACTAAATATGCTAGGCAACAAGATAACTAGCAAGCCAACAAGCATACAAAGTAAGGTAAAGTGCGGGAAATGATTAACCACAAGTGAGACGAGGACGCAGATTTTATCCCAAAGTTCACTCTTCCTTGGGGAAGAGCTACTCTCCGTTTAGAGCGGTGCCGAAGCCAAAGCTTGTGAAACGCCACGGAAGGCTCACCGTGTCTCATTCGAGTCACCCCCAATGGATGAGCCTCGAATCACTCGGGGTTGGTCTTGAAGGCGACCACCACACCATTACAAACTTCTCCGGAGCACACCACAAGCAAGGAAGCTTTCGGAGGAACCTCTAACCACCTAGGAGCTCAAGCTCCAAGAGTAAAAAATCAATGGTGAACAAATGTTGTGGGGAACACGAATTTGGTTTGGTCAAAGTGTAGATCGGGTCTTGCTCTCCCAATCCCCAAAGTATCAACAAGTTTGGGTGGAGGGATTGAGAGTATTGAGCAAAATGAGGTGTAGCAATGGTGGAGCTCAACAAGACATTAGGGTTAGGTTTGGAGGAGGAAGAAGGGGTCCTTTTATAGTGTCTTGGCTGGGTGGGGAAATCAGACCATTGGACCCCGTGCGCATGGGCTAAGTCAGCCTCGTGCGCACGGGGTACTCAGAGAGGTTTGTATTACCCCATGCGCACGGGGGTCAAAAGGCCCCGTGCGCACGGGCTAAGTCAGCCTCGTGCGCACGGGGTACTCAGAGAGGTTTGTATTACCCCATGCGCACGGGGGTCAAAAGGCCCCGTGCGCCCGGGCTACCCAGAGAGTTTTAAAGTACCCCGTGCGCACGGGGGTCAGAAGACCCCGTGCACACGGGGTGTCCAGAAAGACTCAGTAAACCTCACAGAATACCCGGGCACGACACTAACAGAACCAATGGATGTAGGAAGTGGTAGGAGGCTGAAGTATAAGTCTTGGAGGTATTCCCACACAACACAAATCCACGATGACCCCTCTTAATAGTACGGTATTCCCTATGACTCAAATCGAACCAAAACGAAAACCTTCGAGTCACAGGAAAAAACACGCCTTTGATCTTTCTGAATTAGGGGTCACACACCTCCATCGAGAACTGCATGGAACCAATCACCTGAGATAAACTATAGCGGCTGATATTAGATCCTCTAACCATATTGCCATCACACCAAAACACAACTAATTGTCAGTTACACTTTCACCCTCGCCCACCGCCGCCACCGTCGCTCCCGAGGTATGTCCCTCCCTCCACCTGTCTCCGCCCTCCTCTCTCCTCCCTCCTTCCTCCTCCCTCCTCCTTCCTCCCGCAGCCCTCCTCGCCTCCTCCGCCGACCAGCGTCCTCCCTCCTCCTCCGGCCGCACTCCTCTCTCCTCCCTCCTCCCGTTGCCATCCTCTCTCCCTCCTCATGCTGCCCTCCTCCCTCCTCCTCCTCTCCACTCCCACTCCTCCCACCTTCTCTCTCCTAATTAAGTAATGTTTTAGCTATAGAATTTTTTAGTAAAAAATTTACTAATAGAATAGAACACAAAATATAAAAACTAGTTATAGAATAGTATATAAAAACTTGTAATAGAAATAGAAAATTTCCGGTACAAAATTATTAATCGAATACAAATGTGTTGGACAGAAAATACCTTTATAGAAAATATAAAAACTAGTAATAGAAATAAAAAATACCTTTGAATATTTTTGGTATCGAATAGGTTTTTTGAATATAGAAATGTTTTAGGTATCAAATAGTTTTTTTGAATATAAAAATATGTTGGACACTTTAATTATTTTTACGTCATTATCACTTTATCATCAAAGAATGCTATATGTCATTATTGGACATGTGTGTATGATTTTGCTGAAAACACCTCGTAGTGCCTATATTAGTAAAAGGAATTAGCTCTATTTGGACATGTGTGTTTGTTACTGCAGGGAACACGTCCTAGTGCATATGTTTTGCCGGAATGTTGATTCATTTCTGTTCCGGCAAATTTCAGGCGCTTAATATGTCCGATTTTAGCAATGGTCATGCCGAACTTTTTTTAATCCTTGAATCATGAACACAGGAAATGTCTGACGATGATAGGATCCCTGAGTGTGATCTCTGCGGCGAAGATCGGAGTATGTGCGACAGGCCTCACCTGCAAGACGATAGGTTCTTCAGCATCAAGCTAGACGAGACCTTCGATGTTTCTACGGTACGCAACGATGACAAGTATTTCTGGTTAAACTATACAATGCAATTAATCACTCGGAATTTGGTAGCTCAAATTGGGAAGCTCTAGCCAAGGCATATGGATTTCAGGAGGATATGGAAATAACCTTCGATATTCGTCATGAAGATGATATTGAAGGTAATATCGACATTTGGGTGGATGTCGATATGCTTCCAGTTTTACCTCCATGTGAGTTTATCAACCATATTTGTTAAGTAATTTATATTGTTTATTTAAAAATAGTTGGTGTTCATTCCTACTTAACTTGTTTGTTTTTAATTGTCAGCTTATTTCTCTTCTTCACCAAATACTCAAAAGATAGTAGATCAGACCTACTACAGTCATGGCTCCGAACTAACTTGGTTGGAGATAAATCATTTGATCTCATTTATTAATGGTATTGATAATTAGAAGATCAATTATGAAGATATTGGCAAAAAGTTATTCTGGATACGTGCCACTAGTGCACCCGTTGAACCATGGTAACATTGCTGCAGATAGCATGGTAAGATTATTTTTTACTATTCTGTCATTAATTAGTCCATCTTTTGCATACATAATTTTTTCTTAAGCAAAACTAGATTGCTAACTATTTTATTATTATGTTCTTCAACAGAAATTCCCTTCAGAGGTTGTGCCTCAACTGATGTTTCTAGAAGGTCATTTGAATGTTATCAGCTTATGGCCACGGTTTCCTACATGTTTCCGCAATGCATACTCGATTTCTAAAAGTGATGAAAGACTGAAACTCAAAGGATTTAGCAAATTAATGACAGACAGCAGACAACCACTTGGCGGAGGCACGAAGGATTTACGCAGGCCACGTATCGAAGATAGGTGGATCTCTATTCTTCACAATGGAGTGGGAGGAGCTTACTTGTTTTATGCTATTTTACCTAGGAGAGAGTAGTAGGTTCTACCTAGGAGAGAATAGTATGTGCTAGCTAAGAGAGAGGACCTTTTCTAGTTTATGACATTGTGTAGTAATGGTCGACTTGTCATGAGTTGTTAGATGATTAAGATGATGATAAGTTGTTATGTAACTAAGAATGATAAGTTAGTTCGGAGCCATGACTGTAGTAGGTCTGATCTACTATCTTTTGAGTATTTGGTGAAGAAGAGAAATAAGCTGACAATTAAAAACAAACAAGTTAGATTAGATTAAAGTGGATGGGTGCAAGCGATTAAGTTGCGTTAGTAGGAAAATATGATGTTACGACGGCACACAAGTGCAACACTAGTAGTAGAGCAGGGTAGAGAACCGCGTTGCTAACAGTTAGCAGTAGCACATGGTCGTACCATCGCTACTGATACCTTTAATACCAGTAGCGGGGGTCCGTCCTGCGCTACTGCTAATAGTTAGCGTAGCGCCGTAGCAGTAGCGCGGACGCCCGGGCTACTGATACAGGAATAACCCGCGCTACTGATAGGCTTTTCTCTATTAGTGCCATGTTCTTCTCCGGGAGGCCTGATCTGGAGTCCATTCGGGGCTCCGGAGAGGGCAAATCGTCGATGTTGTCATCATCAACCCCTCTTCATCAACAACCTCATGATGCTCACTACCGGGAGTGAGTAATTTCATTGTAGGCATACTGGAGGTAGATGGAGATGAATGAGGTTGATCACAATTTGTTAGGCTTGATTATTCTATTAAAAGGAAACGTTAACTACCCTTAGATTTCCTTTAGGGCCCCGCTGGACAAAAGATGTTATGCAAGTTCTTGTTGTAAGCACGTACAATTATATACGGAACACATGCCTACATATGATTGATTAGTTGGAGCTAGTTCTGTGTCACTCTAGGTTGTGACTGTTATATGGTTGATTTCATCCAAATATCCATCACTACTCCATATTTACACTTTTCTCATATTGTGTTGTGCCTACACTTCCCCCTTGAGGTTCCACCACTTCGTTGTAGCAACGTTGGCACGCGAATCCGAAAGCAGAAGTTAGCAACCACATGCGTATGCTGAGGGACACCACTCTTTCCAGGTCTCACCTTACAATCTAGGCATGCATGCGTGTCTTCTCTTCTCGAGAGGATGAAATCAATTTGGCTAGATTGTTGACCACTATTAAAAGTCAGTAGATGTGATTGTCTCTTCTTAAAGAGGGTGTTAGTTATGTTCATGTCGTAGGTTAGAGCAAAGCTTGAGACATCTTCTCCCTCTTGATGCATGATGCCATAGCCAAAGTCCCCAAAGCAGATCCTTCGGCTAGTTTCCTTACCCTTCGCACTCGTTGAGTCAAATGTGAATACCCTTACCCATTTTCCACTATGCCCGGACATCGATGTAGCGCGCCATTAAGGATGTGACGTATCGATCCTTGCTCACTTGTCATCGTATCTAGATCAAGATACGGCGCGCTACGGAGTGCTGATGGTCCGACCCTTGCCCAGTTTTGGTCTAAAAAAATTTTAAAAAAAAAGTTTAAGCAGGAGCACGGCGTTTCAGTGGTCGAGCACAGATGAGGCCGTTTTGTTGGTCGTTTGATCGTGTCTGGAGATCCGAGAAAAGCGAACGATGGACATATTTGGGCTGTTGAAAAAATAGTGTATTCAGCTTGGTGGAGTAGGAAGATGAGCGATGTATGGTCGGCCCAGATCGTATGTGGAGGGTTGGTTTCACGGGATGAGGTGGTGACGCCATCGAATGGCAGCAGCTGGGCATGGATCAGGACGTGAGAGTGTAGATGGGCCATGGTCCAGATCTTTAGTTGGGCGGAGGAGAGAAAGCAGTGGCCGAGAGGATACAAATCGCCGGCGGTGAAAACCCAAATTGTGCGTTGAATGGAGGGATCTGGTTTAGAATGTCTTGTGGGTTCGGTTGACTGGTAAGAATTTCCCCTCCTCGTCTACCTAGTTCCTGGATTCTGCAATACTATTAGGGGCGGTTGTTGATTTTGTGATGGGCGGCGGACGCCAGTGTGTTTCCGTTGAGAGAAGAGTTGGCACACGACTTAGGGGCTGTTTGGATCATCTCTGCTCCGCAACTGCAGCTCCCGGAGAGGAGGGAGTGGCAGCACAATTTCAAGGAGTTGCTCAAACCGAGCTCCTCGCGCGGAGAGGAGGGAGCGGCATCACAGTTTCAGGGAGTTGCTCAAACCGAGCTCCTCGCGCGGGGCGGAGGGAGCGGCAGCACAGTTTCAGGGAGTTGCTCAAACCGAGCTCAGACTGGAGAGGTTCCGAACAGAGTCTTAGAGCACCCAGATCCTTTGCTTGAGGTACCGGCGGGCATGAACTGGCTGGATCGGCATCAATGTAGGAACGTGCAGATCCTGGAACTAAAAAGGGAGGAGACACTCCCAAGCCTGCAAATCGAGTAGGACAAATCAAACATTGGACTAGAAAATGAGTTGGGGCAAAAGAAATTTTCCAAAGATGTTACAGCGAAGTTGGAGCACTTGTAGAGCCAGTACCTAGGTTTCAGGCCTTGGCGGGCGCTTGATGTGAGGTCCTGACCGCCGCAATAAGGGCAGGGTACGAGATGGAGGCGCATCTGATTCTGCGGTCTGCGGAGGACGAGGACGCAGAACGCAGACATGCCGGTCGATGCGGATTGGAAGCAAGGGAGCGAGCACTTGATGTGCGGGAGGAACTGCGTGAGTGAGTGGGCGCGACTGGTAGGCTCAGCTCGGCACACAATAGTACCCGTGCCGTGCGCGTTACCTGTCGTGGTCCGTGCGACGCGGCGTAGGGCTATCCCTTCGGGCCATGTCCTTCCCATAGTGTGCATGTATACGGTAGAAATACGATCTCCAACGGAAATGGTCGGCTTCGATACCGTCTTCATCAACACATTTTTCGTCCCTATTTTGGTAAATAAACAATGAACTAGTGAATCTAAAACCATACTCATTCAACCCATCACCAATTTTCAAATAGTCTCACCCATTAATACTTGGCATGAAATGAAGAAACCAACAAATCAGTACTCTAGTTGTTTTGCCTAAAAGGTCAAGAAAGAATACATCTAAATCCAGTCTATCAATAACTTTTTGGCTCATAAGACTGAAACCACACAACCTGACATTTTTTGGGGGGGGAAACACACACAATTTGACACTTACCCTTTTTTCAGTCGAATTTGACATTAACCTTGGGAAATGGGAGAAAATAGGAGCGGATTCCGATAACTCAATTAACTACTCCCTCCGTCCCATAATATAAGAACGTTTTCGACACTATGTTGAAAACGTTCTTATATTATGGGACGGAGGGAGTACTGCCTAACCTGCTACATTTGCTCATGGCGATATGACGATGCACACCGTGAACTGCTTCCTCTTTTCTTTCCTTGGGCCTCGGTTGGCAGGGGAGATTTTCAGCCCCAAGGGGGTTGGGAATTGGAGGAGATTTGGTGCAGGGGAGATTTTCAGCCCCAAGGGGGTTGGGAATTGGAGGAGATTTGGTGATCCCCTGCCTTCCACCCAATCCCCTCTAATCCCTCTGCCACATAATTCCATGTGTCGGTTAAACTTCCTAGAACAGCAGCACAGCACAACTTACGTACTAGCAGCAGCATAAAAGAACACCACCATATAACATCAATAGTGCTACAAGACTTGCATTGCAACACTATGAAGTATCCAGCCAACTTCAAAGTGCAATAAGTTATACTCCGGTCGCTCATCTCTGAAGTATCAAAGGCATGACAAATTATACTACACATTGTTCTTAACAACAAAGATAATGACGGAAAGAAAACAAGTTGTGCAATTTCATCGACACCCCGCTTGTTCTACAAGCGCTGCAACATCTGCAAGACAACATTGTTTCTCTTCAAGCCATGCAACTCCTGGAGAATAAGAGGAAGGCAGATTAATCAAGCTAGAAAGGACAAGCATGATAGCTGTAGATGTAATACTAGCATGATCAGATTAATTATTTGCATTAATATTTTTGCATGATACGCTGATCTATCATCTTGCACAGCAAAAAAGAACATGCAATATAAGTACTTCTCGCCCCCACTTGCTCACGTGTGCTCATACCAAGTGATCAATCTACAGACGTGCTTCCTTTATACTCCCTCCGTATCAAAATATAAGACATTTTTTAGGCTCAATCTAAGCCTCAAAAATGTCTTATATTTTGATACAGATGTAGTATATTTCATACGGTTTAGTTTAATTTACTTAATATGAAGACTATTCACTTTTAATCGCGGTTTGGACAACAAACTGTCACAGCAAGGTGATTTTAGTTCTCGATCTTATTTCATCTCTATCCATTGTAATGGGCTCTATCCATTGTAATGGGCTGGCTAGAAATAATAGTGCCTAATTGTCGTTTTACTTCATCTATATCCATCGAGTAAAGCAGCTGAAAAAAAATGGTGCCTAATTGCCAAAGCTGCAGTGAATTTTGAAAACTTATACAAAAGCAGTCATTGCATTGAACTGGAGTCTGAATGTTTAGCAGAAAAGAAGTTTTGAGTGTGTGCAGCATAAAAATTGAGCATTCACTTTCATATATGTGAAATGTTGGGATATAAATTTTACTTTGTTCTGCTTTACATAAACATGGAGAAACCAATATCTTAAGTATGCAACTGGTGGTTTGGTGTTTCGCTAAATGTTTGTCTGAATGTCTTTGGTAACCCAGCTACAGGTAAAAAATGGAGATGTAAACTATCAACACATGAGAAGATAATCTGGTGGTTTGAATTTGCTGAGCAAGTTAACTAGACAAATTATCTGTACTATTAAAGGGGGGTCTGACATCGCCATCGTCGTGATTGTTCGACCTCCCCTCCCACGATAACCAGGTCGCACAGCCTGCTCCACTCCCGTTCACGCATCCGGTTTTCTCCAGCACCGATATACCTCCCTTGTTTGGTTATCCATGTCACCATGTTTCAGCCACACGAATCCACGATCGAACCATCGGAAGCCAACGCACGCACACCCATCTCTCCCAGCCCCGCACTTCTTCCTGCACTTCTTCCCAGCCGCAGCCGCCTATCCCCCAATCTGCTCTCCCACTGCCGTTCTCCTCCCCATACCACCGCAAGATCTGCTCTCCCACTCTTGTTCCCCTTGCTGCGGTGCAGATCTCCATACTACAGCCCCCAACGACGTCAATGACGACACCACCACCACCTCCTTGTGGTGTCGCCGCCCATCTGCTGGTGGCAGCTCAACGCCTGCTCACCACCATTGCGGCACCGGCGGTTTATGCTGCTGCTAGGTCGCCGTTGTGGTGCCCACAACGAGCCGGTACACCAACGTTGTCCCCTCTGGGTGGGCCGGCCTGGACGGAAGGCAGCGGATCCGGTGCTCGCTCGCCCGTGCCACAAATTGTCCAGCCGACGCCCTCCATTGCTCACGTGCATGCTGCCCGGCCGTCGTGCGCGCCGTGCCCATGGTGGCGCTGCTGGACAGACGCCGGCAGCAGTTTGTCGCATGCGTGTGCGCCATGCGCTTGCTGGCGCCTCCAAAAGTGCGACCTCCTTGACTTAGAGACGATGGCTCGACCTCCTCCGACTAGGTGGTAGGACGAAATCCCACCCTCTCTTGCCTCTCGGCTTGACTTGGTTCAGTTTTTTTGCTGATTTGGTTTACTTTCAGTTTTTATGATGTTTTTTACTAGCATGGACGAAATCCCTCCCTCTCTTTACTTATTAACTCATGATCCAACCCTTGTATAAAATAGGGTAGAAGACATAGGTAAAGATCACTGAGGGTAGAATACATAAGTACAGATTGCTGTACGGTCATATTGTACATGGTGCTGAATGTTCTTTATTTTTTCCTATAAATACAACAATGATGTATATATAGAAAGTCTTCTTAGATGTAGTTATTTTTCACGTATATACAACAATGATATATAATTGTTATATGGCATACAAATGAGTCATGTGATTGTGATAAAATGTTTGGTTTGTCAAGTGCGAGCAGTAGCCAACACATATATTCCTCATGTGATTCTGATAGCTTGGTAATAGCGGTCGAAGCCACCAAGCAACGTGGCATAGCCAATTGGGTTTGGTGTCTACTTATCTGGCCGGTTTTCTTCTTATGCGGCATGAAGATCTAATGGATGAAAAAATCTGTAGAAATCACCAGGTATGTGGCCATGCATTCAGTTGTGAAAGACAAAGTGGAGCTTTAGTTTGGATGGTACAAACATTTATTAATGCACAGCCATTCAAAATTTCAATGCACCAAAGGCTCTGGTGAGTGCTTAAACAGCTACTTTGTTTCTTCAAACATCAGTTGTTTAGAGCAAATAAGTCTGGACTGTTGTGTTCCCTGACCAATGATTAACTATGTGATATCATATATATGGGACATGAAAGTACACTTAAATATTGGCAGTAAGATTACCAGAAGTAGTGTTTTCATTTCCTTTTGCCAACAAATAGCACTACTTATAAATCTTTGGTCAACAAATAACAACACTTATGATAATATTGTGCATTTTTTGCATTGACCTACGTACAAAAAGATGATGGGAGTTTATCCAAGTGAGAACATACAAGACTGTAACATGATTAGCCTGTTTGAAGTTACTGAAACCGGGTAGACAGAGACGTGATTATCCTTGTTATAGCTCCAAAAAAAGTTTGGATATCAATTAGTGTGATCTTTGCTGGCAGATTGAAAGCTTGCTACATGTTTTTCACAAAAAGTTCATACCAGCTGGTATTTAAACAAAACCATGTTTACTTCTGAAACTACAATTTCAGTACTCCCTCCGTTCCATAATGTAGTGCGTTCTCGGTTTTTGAGCTTGAACTTTGACCATGAATTTAACCAACGAGACCGATTGCGGCGGGGGTAAAAACTATACCACTGATCGTATCGAAAATACGAATTCAGTGGTATAGTTTTTGCTCCCGCCGCAATCGGTCTCGTTGGTCAAATTCATGGTCAAACTTAGATTTCGGGAAGCACGGGCGCACTACATTGTGGAACGGAGGGAGTACGTTATACTTAGTATGTGCCTCTTTAGTCGTTTCTTTCTGGTTTGTTCTATGCTTTCAATATTTGTATCGGCTGCCTTATTCATCAGTAATAGTGCCCTCTTATGCAAAACTATGGCCCAACTTTGTTATTTGAATACAGTTGTAATTTTTTCCACGTATTATCATTTACTAGCTGGGTAGAATTGTAAACAGATTAATGAAGGGACACAAAACACCATACATGATTTTCAGTAGCTGTAAATTCATGAAGCAAGCATTGAAATGGTATTGCTATAAATAGATGATCATGCTGCTTCACATTATAATCAGCCATATATGAATTGGTTTCCACAAGTTTTAGTACCCTTTTTTATGAGCTTGCTAGCCCGTGAAGCAAGCATTGTTGTTTAATATATATCTCATAATCCTGAGAAGAATAATGGCCATTGATGAAATCCAGCTCCTTCCAGAATGAAATGGGCTTTTTTGAAGAGAAAAAATGAAATGCTAGGAGAAAAAATATTGGTAGTGGTTTTCCTTTTCCAAGAGAGCTCATATAGTTTACAAAAGAGTGCGCTTTCGGCCATGCTGAGTTGTAGGACCAAATGACAACCTAGTCATGGTCATGTTGAATTGAAGCATGAGTACCTAACAGATACATGTACTTTGCACGTGCTTTGCACTTTTGTTAGTAGTCCAGTGAGTTTAGTCCCTCTTCTCAGGCAAACTTAAACTTCCACAAATATTTATTGGGAATCTATTTTGATCATAGAGTGGTGAGGCAGAGAACGAGTGTGAAGGAGGCACCGAAATTTGTCGTGACTAGAACGATGGATGTCTTTATGAAATTGGATGACGTTTTAAACCATAACCTGTGACACCTACTGAGTAGTTGAGAAGTAGTCCCTCCATTCCAGAATACTTGTCATCACTTTAGTTCAAACTGGAACTAAAACCATGACAGGTATTTTGGAACGGGGGTATTTAATGAACTGCAGAAGTTCCCAAAAAATTTATGTTGTTCTTTTCTCTCCTAAATCATTATTTTTTTATGCCATTCTTTGCGCCAAGACTTTTGATTAACTACCTATTAAGTGGATCTAGATTGTAACTAATCGCTAGAATAGCTGTTATTTCATTGACATCACTTTATTGTGTTGATCAACATTTTCCATGTTTGCTAAAATATCCCTTTCTGTATTCAGTATCATTGTTTATAAGGCGGTAAGGCGGCCTAAGGCGAGCTCCACGCGTTCTAGCACCTAGGCGATGCTTAAGCGCCTAAGGCGGGCATATTTGTAAGGCACTGCCAGGCCGCCTTATCGCCTAAGCGTCTAAGGCAGGACGCCTTAGAAACAATGTTCAGTATGATATCAATTATATTAATACTCGACCAGGATAGCTGAAAGTTGGTTGATTACGCTTGGCTTGATTGAAGCCTTATGGTCTGAGCATATCATACCATGAGAACAGGGTGTTTGTTCGGTCAATGTCTGGCCAGCAAAAGCGTATCAGGAGAGGCATCACATGGTAGTCTGCAATGGCTTCACAATTGAGCCCAGATGCATGGTGGCTAGCAAGGATACATATTGTCTTATGCATGTAATCCAATTTCTCGTTTAGACCTCAAGTTCCAATATTGTACATTGCATTTGTGAAATGTTTAAAGTAGGATATCTTGGTATTGTGATTTTCAAATTTGACGTGCATGAACTGGCAAGTGTCATGTGAAATTGGAATTATACATATCTTTTTTAAATTTGATATGTCAATTGACAGTAGCATATCTCTAACAATGATACTGGAAGGATTGTACTATATTTCTAGTTAACATGATATAAACAAATAAATTTCTAAAACCTTTGTTGATGCATTGTCGATACTAAGATGTAGAAATTACTGGCATTTGTTATAAGCAGTCTTAAATATGCTTGGTTCTCTCTCAAATAGAAAAATGCTGGTCAATGAGAACAAAGATAGCAGTTCCTCACAACATGTTCATGTCCCACTCGATGCCATTAAACATGGTACATCCCATCACACACGAGACAAGTGGAGCCAACCCGAGATGGACCTCCTGTTGATCCAAGAATCGGTCTATTTTAGCATGTCATTTTCAGTATCCATGTTAAACTTTGGTTAATGAGAGCCGTTTAGTGGTCACACCGTCGCACAATAGGGCGCCTGGACTGGTTTGGAGCTGAAGGTGAATTTGATCATCCCCTAATAACCAAATATGCAAGAGAGTTTGCCGTTTCTAGAAAAAGTATATTTGGTTGTCTATCCTGCCAAAGAATCAGTGATACCACCCTAAGAGAGCAACTAAGAGTTCAGTTTCGTGATGAACTAAGAGTTGATTGATGTGATGGTCATGATATTTCTTAAACAAGTGAAGTAACATAGTTGGTGCTCCATTAAGTGGCCTCAGATGTACACAGACTACTCTGTCTAAAAGCTTGTTCTTAATGCATATAAAAGTTGAATGCACTTACCAGAGACAACATGTCAGCTTGATAGCTCCCGGATGGTATCTGCATTGCCTATACAGAGACAGTAAACATCATCAGGACCGAGAATAAAAAAACGCACACTTCCAATTCAATATTCATGGAGAATGTGGATGTTCAGTATTCATAGATTTTGAATTCCTTGTTTGGCCAAGTTAGAGATACCTATGAGTCGAACCAAAGAAGGCTGCGTGTAGTACCGAGCTGGGAGAGGAAGAGGAAGAGGCCTATCTTGTTCCTTCAGTTTTTCTTGCCAGGTCCACGGCTCCTCCTTCATCAGCTTACTAGCCTCCTCTTCATCATATTCAGCAGGGTCCAACGAAGTCAATGACATTTGCTTCATCGTTTCCATCAACATTATGTGAAGATCCAAACTCACAGCATGGATGTGCCGCCCGAAATCAGAGCTGATGATGTCAGGGGTGGTAGGCCTTCCAAAATAGTCAGCGAGACACACAGAGGCAACTATGGTCTTTTGCCGCTGGTTGACTGCAAGTAAATATCGCGCACATGTCGGGATGAACAACCAGTTGCTCTGTTTTTCGCGGCATTCGCCAAGTGCAAAATAAACCATCTCATCGTCATTTGGGCTGAGGAGGGGGTACATTGGCGTCAAATTCCTTGGCAGATGGCCGAATCCATCGAATTCCCACAGAGCCTCGAGGCTGAACTTATACTCCAGCTTCCACTCAAACTCTATTGGGCACAGAAACCAGCCGGTCACGGCACGGTCCTTGAGATCGACGGGCTCAAGGAAGCCGTCGATGGAGATAAACCTGACAATGTATAACGCGGGGGCGTTGAGCGACGAAGTATCGCGTTTGGCGCCCATGGTGCGGTAGGCTTCTGGCTGTGCCACTCGAGTGTTGCTACGTCGATGTTCCTTGGACTTTTTGACCAACTCCTCAGGCAGGGGACAGAAGCCAAACTGCAGAACGGGGTTTTTACCGACGAGGGTGTGGCAGTTGCAGTAGATAATGCCCCGCAGAAGATCCACCCAGCATCTCATGCGACCGGCTGAAAAGGTCATGTCAGCTTGTAACGAGCTCTTGCCGATGAGTACGAGTGCGCCAAAGTCAACTACCTTGGCCTCAGACCAGGGTGGCAAGGACGTGTAGCTGGGCCGCCAAACCAAGAGGGCATCCCCTTGTCCAGCCAGCTCCCCCAATAGGGCCACAGCGTAGCTGCCAAGATCTGTCGAGCGCGCAACGAGAACGCGAACAGTGAGACCTGTGAATACCCATGAGGGGTCTTCCGGCGCAGGGGCCATGTGCAGTGATCCACTGTCGGCATCATAAACCAGATATACAACGCGGCTAAAGTCATGCAGAAAGGTCGTCGTGAGGACGATGGTGCCTTTGTCAACGGCTTCGATCTTGGTCAATGGGCTGCCGCCTCGGAGGGCGAGACAAGATAGACCTGGCGATCCGTTGGCGAGATGGATACCAAGGTGTAAGCTCTGAACTACCTCAGTGGCATAGGCATGCATCTCAGGGGAGAACCCCGCCGCCGTCTTCTCCACGCACCTGAGAATCTTGAATGGCTGCAAGCTGATCAGATCCTCCGCATCGTCGTCGTCAAAGTCCGTGCGGACGCGGCGTTCCAGCAGGCAATCGGGCGGCAAGAGAGTACCACCCAACATGGCTGTTAGCGACAGATCCATGGAAGCTGCGGCTGCGACCCGTGCGTGTGTGTGTGTGTGTGTGTGTGTGTGGGGGGGGGGGGGGGGGGGGGGGGGGGGGGGGGGGAGGTAGCGGTGGCGGTGGCGGCGGGTGGAGGGGGGAGGCTAGGTTTTCCTCAGGAAGACGGCCGATGGGGAATGGGGAATTGGGGAATAATAATGATTCCCAATCAAACATAGCACAGGAAGATGGAGCCCCATCAAACCAGTCGGCGCTCTCTAGTCGCTAGCCACACATAACGGACCGGCCCAGTAACTTCTGCTTGAAAAGAAAATGTAAAAAAAAAAAAAAAAGATTACTACAACGTTGAAAACGAAACGCAATGACCAGTAGACCAAATTATTTCTGTTGACTACTTAACAAAAAGTTCTTCTAGTTAACCTTTCGCTTAGTACAATGTTAACGGATATGCAATATAAACTATCTGAGAAAGGAAAACATACATTTCATATCAAGTTCATGGATTTAAAAAATGTTCATAAACTTCAAAAAAGTACAAGAATTTGAAAAAAAATCATCAATTTTGAAAAACGTTCATCATATTTGAAACAAAAGTTCACACATTTTAAAAAAAAGTTCATCAATTTTTGAAAAAGTTCATCAGTTTTTTAAAAAAGTTCATTGAATTTAAAACAAGTTCATCAATTTTAGAAAAAAGGTTTTTTCAAACAATTTTAGAAAAAAGTTCATCAAACTTGAAACAGATTCATCGATATTACAAAAACTTCACAAAATTGAAAAACATTCATTCAAATGTTTAAAAAAATTCAAAAATTAGGAAAAAGGTTCAACAATTTGGAAAAATCTTCATTGATTTTTTTTTTAAAATCATCGATTTTTAAGAAAAAGTTCACCGGTTTAAAATCACGTCTTTAATAAAAATAAATAAATGGATAAAGTAAAAAAGAACAAAAAAGAAATAGAAACTCGAACTGTAGAAAGAATAAAAGAATGAAAGAATTTAATTTGCACAAGTGCGGGTTGTCCCTAGTGCTTAGCACGTCGAGCTGTGAGCCTACGGGGCTGTTTGGTTCTACACCTAGCAATGCCATACTTTGCCACATAATGTTGCCACACTTACCTAAGGTTAGTTCTTTAAAATGAGAGCCACAAGTTGGCAAGCCTAAGGGAATCTTGCCATACTTTTTTAGTGTATGTCATGTGGGAAACACCCATCTAAGTTGATCAAACTTGCCTAACCTTAGGTGTGGCAACATTTGGTAAAGTTAGTCTTAAACCAAACAGCCCCTACATGTCTCAAGTTTGATCCGTCCCGCCCTCATTACTTTTTGCACTTTAACAGATAAAAGAAAAAAGCAAAATGGGCAGCCTGCTCGCAGCAGTGGGTGTGCGTTTCAGGTGTTCGTTTGCAAAATTACCTATAACGGGCGCCTAAAGCACCAAATAAGAACCATCTTGGTTGCATGTATTCACTGCTCGACATGCATAGCACAAAACTTAAAGCACCTCCAGCAGAAGGCTTGCTAGGAAAGGTTGATTCGGTCGTTTCCCTCTGTCAGGCTCGGGCGATGCATGGTAGGGGAACACGCCGCTAACCTCCTGCGACCAGGGAGATGGAGCGAGCTCGCGCACATGCAATATCCCGCAGTTCGAAAATATTTTTAAAAACAAGTTTTCCAAAAAGTACCATCAGAAAAATCCATTAATTATATGTTATTTACAAGCTTAAATTGAGTTTTTATAAATTGAAGATTTAATTTGAACTAATGTGAACCTAAATTAAAATTTGAGTTTACTTCTTTTATTTTAGTTGAGCTTTATTTTGTCATCTTCGGCATATTATGATATGCGCCTTTGAGTTCTCTTTGGGTTTTCTTCAATTCGTTTGATTGTTCAACCTTCTGTTTCTTCTTTAGATTTTTCTAAGAGAAAAATAAATTTGTTTCCATGTCTCAAACTTTGGCCGAATTTGTAATGTCTAATATGCTTGTCTCTTTTCTCCCAACCGAATGGACCAAGCTGCATATCTTTTTCTCTCCTCTGGGTTGCAGCTAACTCCTCCCTCTCTCTATTGTTTTTTTTTTCTTTCCTTCCTTATGGGCTGGCTGATCTGGGCCAACACCCACCCAAAGCCACCCCTCTTCTCCTTCATGTGTACATTCTCACCTTACATGAAGAGAATTCCCTCAAAAAAAAAAACACCTTACATGAAGAGAAACAACTATATAACTTATAGGTGAATGATGCCTCCTGCCCTCCTCCATAATTCCCATAAATCCCAATCGTTTCCGAAGGTAAAGGGACGTGTGCCTTTCATGGACATCAGTGTTCGCTCCCGGCAACTCCAAGCATATCCATCCATGTTCTTGCGCCAGATGGTACTCCTCCATGCCACAGCTCCATTCAGGGAAGAAGAAATTCGTCCCGTCAACCACATGCGAACAATTTTGCATGTCTGTCAACGTTGTTCGTCGAGTTCATCGCATCGTTCCGTCAAACTCGATGAGTCTCTATCAAATTTCTTTTGCAGGCGTATACTCACCATCTCTACTGTATCCCGTAGACATCATCATTCAACCTATCTATGGCATCGACATGTCCTCGTACTTTCTGTCCCTCGGATGACTTTGTGCCTAATGGATAAAATGTTTCCCATGCCCATGGTAACCTCATGGTGGAGTTAGATCGCTAGTTCCGTCAGTCAATGTTGTTTGTGCATATTTTATATATAGTCGTTTGGCCGAGATCGAGGTTGGTTTTATGTACAGTGAACTTTGTGTTCATATGTTAAATTTCATATGTTCTTCATATGCCTAGGAATCGCTCCTAGTTATTTCATATTGTTAGGGGTAACATATGATTTACTAGATTTAGTTTACTCTTGTTTTAGTTATTAAAATAGTTGTACATTGTTTCGGCTCGATAATTTATGGTGGAACATATATTTCTGTTTTATGCATGCGTACTAATATTTGTGAATCTTATATACCTTAGAGATTCATTTCCACTATCTTATTTATCTTGATATGCATGCTATCCACATCATCAAGTAAGTCCACCATGTAAAAAAAAATGCTTTCCCACTAGCTCTTCATGCACATACTTCCACTAACTCTTCATGCGCATGCACTCTACCACAAATATCCGTTAACTATTTTTTTCCGTGCGCTCTCAAGGAGCCATGCCATCATATGGTTCTTTTGTTATTTGTATGTCTTGACATCATCTGATCCACTTGAGACGTACAACATGAGTCCCCATCCAACCATTTGGTTAGACTTCATGTGGTGTTAATGAGTTCTTTTGATTTTGAAAGTCCAAACAACTATATTCCCTCATTCTCATCCTCTTGCTTTCTGTCCATGTCTCCTTTTCTCCCCACGGGTCAGAGAATTGCGTTAGATGCCTTAGTTCCCTCGAACCTCGGTGTTCCAAGCAACCTTTTAATGTCAATTCGATTCCATTGCATATACAGAGAGGTAGCTCATCAAGTTTTTCTTTAAGAATCCATTATTCCCATGCAACCTTTTAACACCAATTCCATTGCCTACACCCAGGTAGCTAACAAGACGTTTTTATGATGGAACTAAACTTCACCTAATGGAGAAGCATGCATGGTTGCGCACGAGACAAGATAAAGAAAATAAATATAGATACCTAGGTATATTGTGGTGAATGAGGTACATAGGTAAGTGACCTTCCTTTTTAATAGAAAATCAAATTATAAGTGAACTCACGTTTTATGTTTCTATGCAAGCTATGTTTTTTTATGAATGCACATTTGTAGTTGATATCGGTGTTTTAGGTCCAGCCAAGGGTTGAGATATCTTCACTGTCTCTGCGCAATGTTGTTTTCATCTCATACCGCCTCACTGATATATTGTCAAGGTAATAAATTAACAGAACAAAAATCACGTCTATTTTCGTTTTTTCATCAAATTTGCAATCAATCCTGAGTCTGAACAATATTTCTTCCAAAAAAAATTGATTACATCTACTTACACTAGTAGAAAATAGGGCTTTGATCCTGGCCAGATCAGAGCATTAGTCCCGGTCGTGTTATGAACCGGGACTAATGGGAGCATCAGTCCCGGTTCGAGAGGCTAGGATGCCGCCGGGCCTCGGCACGCATCAGTCCCGGTTCGACTGGGACCTTTAGTCCCGGTTCCAGCCATCAACCGGGACTAAAGGTGTTGCCGCCCTTTAGTCCCGGTTTGTGTCTGGAACCGAGACTAAAAGGTAGGCCTTTAGTCCCGGGTTTAGACACAAACCGGGACTAATGTTTTGCCTATATATATCCACGCCCCCCCCCCCCACATCTCCTCTGTTTTTTGGCCGTGGAAGGGTGTGGGAGGTGTGTGCTACTCTGTTCTCACCTCCTATGCACACGAGGTGTTTGATGAAATGCCCGAGCCACACTTAAGCTTTCTCCTCTCCAAACTCGACCTCCAAGCTAAAATTTCCTCAAGATTTGTCTAGGTTTGGCGGTGCACCAACTACACAAGTGTTCTAAAAGGTTAGCAACTTCATCCTTTCTTTTCTCATTGCTAGTTTAGCTCATTTCAAATGCTCTAGAAGTAGAGTGGTTTGTGGGTTTTAGTGGAGGAGTGTATTAATTTGGTCACTTCTCTATTCATGATGTTCTGTAGTGGTTTTTGATATACTTAATTATATAATGCACGCAGATGAACCGGCAATGGATGTACGGTGACCGACGGACCTCCGACTACATTGAGGGCCTGCATAATTTTCTCGAAGTGGCTGAGGCAAACAAGCAGAATGGTTTTATGTATTGTCCATGTACTGTCTGTGGGAATACGAAGGATTACTTTTCCCGGAAAATCCTTCACTTGCCCCTGCTTGAGAAGGGTTTCATGCCACACTATAATGTTTGAACCAAGCACGGAGAAAGAGGGGTTATGATGGAAGACAATGAAAAAGAAGAGGATGATGACAACTATCGTCCTATGTTCCCTGAATACGGTGATACTACAACGGGGGACGCTGAAGATCAAGAGGCACCAGATGTGCCCGATGATGATCTTCGCCGGGTCATTGTTGATGCACAGAGAGAATGCGAAAGTGAAAGGGAGAAGTTGAAGTTCGATCGCATGTTAGAGGATCACAAAAAAGGGTTGTATCCAAATTGCGAAGATGGCAACACAAAGCTCTATACCACACTGGAATTGCTGCAATGGAAGACAAAGAATGGTTTATCTGACAAGGGATTTGAAAAGTTACTAATAATAATGAAGAATAAGCTTCCAAAGGATAACGAATTGCCTGACAGTACGTACGAAGCAAAGAAGGTTCTCTACCCTCTAGGATTAGAGGTGCATAAGATACATGCATGCCCTAATGACTGCATCCTCTACCGCGGTGAGTACGAGAATTTGAACGCATGCTCGGTATGCGGTGCATTGCGGTATAAGATCAGACGAGATGACCCTGGTGATGTTGAGGGCGAGCGCCCCAGGAAGAGGGTTCCTGCCAAGGTGATGTGGTATGCTCCTATAATAGCACGATTGAAACGTCTGTTCAGAAACAGAAAGCATGCCAAGTTGTTGCGATGGCACACAGAAGACCGTAAGAAAGACGGAAAGTTGAGAGTACCCGATGACGGGTCGCAGTGGAGAAAAATCGAGAGAAAGTGGCGGGACTTTGCAGATGACACAAGGAACGTATGGTTTGGTTTAATTGCAAATGGCATCAATCCTTTTGGGGAGCAGAACAGCAATCATAGCACCTGGCCCGTGACTCTATGTATCTATAACCTTCCTCCTTGGTTGTGCATGAAGCGGAAGTTCATTATGATGCCAGTGCTCATCCAAGGACCTAAGCAACCCGGCAACGACATTGATGTGTACCTAAGGCCATTAGTTGAAGAACTTTTACAGTTGTGTGATAAAAAAGGTGTACGTGTGTGGGATGAGCACAAATAGCAGGAATTTGACCTACGAGCATTGCTGTTTGTAACCATCAATGATTGGCCTGCTCTTAGTAACCTTTCAGGACAGACAAACAAGGGATACAATGCATGCACGCACTGTTTAGATGATACCCAAAGTATATATTTGGACAAATGCAAGAAGAATGTGTACATGGGACATCATCGATTTCTTCTGACCAAGCATGCCTTAAGAAAGAAAGGCAAGCATTTCAAAGGTGAGGCAGATCACCGAAAGAAGCCCGTCCTCCGTACTAGCGATGATGTCAATGATTTACAAGTAATCTTTCGAAAGGGTCCTGACGGACAATCTGTTCTGAATGACGCTAAGGGACACGCAGCCATGTGGAAGAAGAAATCTATATTTTAGGACCTACCCTATTGGAAAGACCTAGAGGTCTGCTCTGCAATCGACGTGATGCACGTGACGAAGAATGTTTGCGTAAACCTGCTAGGCTTCTTGGGCGTGTATGGAAAGACAAAAGATACACCAGAGGCACGGGAGGACCAGCAACGTGTGAACGAAAAGGACGACATGCATCCAAAGCAGTATCAAGGTCCTGCCATCTACACTCTTACCAAAGCAGAGAAAGAAATCTTCTTTGAATGCCTGCTCAGTATCAAGGTCTCGTCTGGCTTCTCGTCGAATATAAAGGGAATAATAAATATGGCAGAGAAAAAATTCCAGAACCTAAAGTCTCATGACTGCCACGTGATTATGATGCAACTGCTTCCGGTTGCATTGAGGGGGCTTCTACCAGAAAATGTTCGATTAGCCATTGTGAAGCTATGTGCATTCCTCAATGCAATTTCTCATAAGGTAATCAATCCAGAAATCCTACCAAGGTTACAGAATGATTTGGTCCAATGTCTTGTCAGCTTCGAGTTGGTGTTCCCACCATCCTTCTTCAATATTATGACGCACGTCCTAGTTCACCTAGTCGACGAGATTACCATTCTGGGTCATGTATTTCTACACAATATGTTCCCCTTTGAGAGGTTCATGAGAGTCTTAAAGAAATATGTTCGTAACCGTGCTAGGCCAGAAGGAAGCATCTCCACGGGCCATCAAACAGAGGAGGTCATTGGGTTAAGGATGGCAGTTTTGCCCATGGGTATGGGTACCCGTGGGTACCCTACCCGAAAACAATGGGCATGGGCAAGACTTGGAGAGATTTTGTACCCATGGGTAATGGGTATCCATACCCGCAAAATATATGGGTAGGGTATGGTTATGAAATTATGCCCATGGGCAACCCAATGGATACCCATAAAAAGTTAATAAATGAAAAACACTCCTATGACATGTGGGGTCAATATCCAACTCCTATGGCCCACTCTAAGTAGCGTATTCCTTAAACCGGTCATAGCTCATAGGCCTGTAATCACATGCTCGCCACTCCTCCAACCTCCTATGTGACTTCGAAAAGATGAAATCTTGACTCTTCGCTACCAGACTTATGTCCAACTCTCAATCCAGCGATCCCCCATTCCCACCACCACCTCCCACGGCGTCGGACTTCCACCAACCACCACTCATACTCCCTTGGTGCCTCCAAGAACCCACCCACCGGAGGAGACCGTGTCAGTGCTATACTGCTCGCCCATCATCACTTGAATTTTAAACTCATTTCTCTACATTTTAAAAATTTAAATGCTATATATTGTACCCACTGGATACCCATTGGGTATAGGATACCCGATGGGTATGGGCATGGGTGCCAATTTATGCCCATGGGTATTGAAGTGGGTGGGTATAGAAAGTTTCTGTGGGTATGGGTTTGGGCAGAAGCATGTTGTACCCACCCATACCCTACCCATTGCCATCCCTACATTGGGTTTTGTGTTGACTTTATTCCTGACCTTAAGCCGATTGGTGTCCCTAAATTGTGGTATGAGGGGAGACTGAGTGGAAAAGGCACGCTAGGAGCGGATTCAATAATATGTAGGGACGGGCATTCCTGGGTGCAAGCACACTACACAGTTCTACAGAATTCTACCTTGATGGCCCCGTATATCAATGAACACAAGAATATTCTACGCTCCAAACACCCGGAGCAGTCTGATGACTGGATTACACGTGAACACATTAGGACTTTTGGCGGTTGGTTGCAAATACATCTCATGCGTAACAACACTATTGGAGATGACTTGTACTTGTTGGCCAGGACACCATCTTCGACTGTATTGACTTACCAAGGGTAAGAGATAAATGGGAATACATTTTACACGATCACCCAAGATAAAAAGTGCACCAACCAAAACAGTGGTGTCCGCTTTGATGCAGTAATCACCAATAGGGCAAAGGACACATATTATGGTTACATAGAGGAAATATGGGAAGTTGACTATGGACATGAATTTAAGGTCCCTTTGTTTCGGTGCAAATGGGTCAATCTGTCAGGAGGCTGGGTACAGGTAGACCCGCAGTACTAAATGACAACAGTGGATCTCAACAATCTTGGGTACACAGACGAACCATTCGTCCTAGCCAATGATGTGGCGCGGGTTTTCTATGTGAAGGACATGTCTACCAAACCGAAAAAAAGAAAAGATACGGAAGTGAATACATCATACGATGAGCCAAAGCGCCACATAGTTCTTTCAGGGAAAAGAAACATCGTGGGAGTGGAGGACAAGACAGACATGTCTGAAGATTATGCAAAGTTTCATGAAATTCCTCCCTTCAAAGTGAAGGCTGATACGTCTCCAACGTATCTACTTTTCCTCACCCTTTTGCCCTTGTTTTGGACTCAAATTTGCATGATTTGAATGGAACTAACCTGGACTGACGCTCTTTTCAGTAGAACTACCATTGTGTTGTTTTTGTGCAGAAATAAAAGTTCTCGGAACGGAACGAAACTTTTTGGAGAATTAGTTCAGAAACTATGAGGAATATTGGAGCCAGAAGCCACCAGAGAGGGGGGGCGAGGGTGCCCACCACCCACCAGGGCGTGCCAGGGCCCCCCTGGCGTGGTCTGGTGGGTGGTGCTCACCTCGTGGGCCCCCCGACCCTAATTCCAGTGCTATAAAATCCTAATTTTCCAGAAAAAAACCAGAGAGAAAGAATTATCACGTTTCACGAGACGGAGCCACCACCACCTCCTCTTCTTCATCGGGAGGCCAGATCTGGAGCCCGTTTGGGGCTCCGAAGAGGGAAATCTTCGGTCTTCGTCATCACCAACCTTTCTCCATCGCCAATTCCATGATGCTCCCCACCGGGAGTGAGTAATTCCTTCGTAGGCTTGCTGGTCGGTGAGGAGTTGGATAAGATTCATCATGTAATCGAGTTAGTTGTGTTAGGGCTTGATCACTAGTATTCATTATGTTCTGAGATTGATGTTGCTATGACTTTGTATGCCTAATGCTTGTCACTAGGGCCCGAGTGCCATGATTTCAGATCTGAACCGTTTATGTTATCATCTCTATATCCATGTTTGATCCAATCTTGCCTAGTCATATGCACCTATTACGTGTTATGATCCGTCAACCCCATAGTGACAATATTTGGGATACTTTGCGGTGATGACCGTAGTTTGAGGAGTTCATGTATTCACCATGTGTTAATGCATTGTTCCGGTTCTCTATTAAAAGGAGGCCTTAATATTCCTTAGTTTCCTTATTGACCCCGCTGCCACGGGAGGGTAGGACAAAAGATGTCATGCAAGTTCTTTTCCATAAGCACGTATGACTATTTCGGAATACATGCCTACATTACATTGATGAACTGAGCTAGTTCTGTATCGCCCTAGGTTATGACTGTTACATGATGAATATCATCCAATGAGTTACCAATCCAGTGCCTACGACCTTTCCACTTATTACTCTTGCTAAGTTACTACTGCTGTTGCTGCTGTTCCAACTGTTACAAAACTATTGCTACTACTGTTACCGCTACTGTTACTATTGCTACTGCTATCAAAACTATCATATTACTGTGCTACTGATCACTCTGCTGCACATATTTAATCTCCAGGTGTGGTTGAATTGACAACTCAACTGCTAATACTCTCAAGTATTCTTTGGCTCCCCTTGTGTCGAATCTATAAATTTGGGTTGAATACTGAAAGCACATTTGCTCCCTTGGTGGTTTTGGTAATTAATAACAACATATATGTCATTGTTGTTTCCACTAAGCATATTTTAGGAAAAGTTCAATGATAGGGATGGCAAAAGGATTGTGGAGAAACCCCAAGATGCAAGGAAATGGATTGGCAAAGCTTCAAGCAAGAGGACTCTACATTTTACTTTGTGAGAAATCACTTTGAGTCCATAGGAAAGCCAATACTATTAAAAGGGGGTAAGGTACTGTTGGTGAACAAGATGCTCCACGTGCACAAGAGATAGTCACCAAAAACACCCACAAGCTCTTCCAGTCCAAAGCCAAATATCCAAAATCGGTGAAGCCAACAATTTCCACTCGGTGCCACCGATGCCCAAACTCAAACAGACCCATGCCAAACCCTAGCACATCGGTGCAGCCGATTCCACTTTGGTGCCACCGAGTTTGGGTTGCCAACTTTCTGTTACCTCGATTCACAAAATCGGTACCGCCGAGTTTGTTGGATCGGCGTCACCGAGTTGCGCAATCTGACCGTTGGTCACCTAATCGGTACCACCGAGAATTATATATCGGTCTCACCGAGATTCAAAAGTTGTCACCTTTTGGTCACTTCGGTACCACCGAGATTAACACATCGGTGTCACCGAGTTGGTCACTTTAGGTGTAACGGTTGGATTTTTGGGGATGCCTATATATACCCCTTCACCACCACCCACTCGAATGTGAAGCACTCAGAACTATTCCATACTTGCCCCATCATATTTTCTGAGAGAGAGCTACCTACTCATGTGTTGAGATCAAGCTATTCCACCCCATCCATATGAATCTTGATCTCTAGCCTCCCCAAGTTGCTTTCCACCAAATCAATCTCTTCCACCATAGCCAAATCTGTGAGAGCGTGATTGTGTGTTGAGGCTATCATCTTGAAGAACAAGAGCAAGGAGTTCATCGACATTACCGAGCCTATTACCTTTTGGAGGGTGGTGCCTCCTAGATTGGTTAGGTGTCGCTTAGGAGGCTCCTACTTCGTATTGTGGAGTTGAACCAAGAAGTTTGTACGGGCAAGGAGATCGCCTACTTCGTGAAGATCTACCCATAGTGAGGCTAGTCCTTCGTGGACGGAAGCCGTTATGGAATAGTCAAGGTTGCTACTTCGTGGACCCTTATGGGTGGAGCCCTCCGTGGACTCTCGCGACCGTTACCCTCCGTGGGTTGAAGACTCCATAAATCTTCGCGTCGACAAATTGCGTTTGATCTTCCTTCCTACCCTCTACTATACATGCTTGTTGTTACTTTCCGCTGCTATACTCTTAGACATGCATGTGTAGGGTGTACTTGACTTGCTATCATTGCTAAAATCTGCCAACACTTAAAATTGGGAAAAGGTAGGATTTTTATTTGGTCAAGTAGTCTAATCACCCCCCCCCCCCTCTAGACATACTTTCGGTCCTACAAATACTCTACCCTCGAAAACTGTTGCGATCCCCTATACTTGTGGGTTATCAAGACCTTTTTCTGGCGCCGTTGCCGGGGAGCATAGCAATATTTGTTGAGTCACTTGGGATTTATATCAATTTATCACTATGAAGAATTTGACGGATCCAAGGACCAAGATTTTCCCCTCTACTACGAGGGGAGGTAAGGAACTGCCATCTAGCTCTGCACTTGATTCACCTTCTGTTATGAATAAGCTTGCAACACCACCACATGTTAGTAATCCTGATATGTCACAAGTTATTGATGATGCTGCCTCTGCTATGAATGATGCTTATGATGATGCTAGTACCATGCTTGATGATAATGTGCCGCTAGGAGAATTTCTTGATGAACAAATTGCTAGAGCTAAAGAGAATGAAATTATTGAAACTGATGAAGCTTATGATACTGATGATGACTATGAAACACCTATTAGCCCTAGCTCCCCTAAGTTTGAAATGCCTAAGATACCTGAAGGTTATGTTATGGACGAGGAGATAACTAGAGAATTTTTTTCTTACAAGGATAGAGGCGATCTTAAGAAACTGCTATGCAAGTATAAGGAAAAAACTTTGAATGCTAGAATGAAATGTGATCCTAAATTGCTACTTCACCTATCTGTGTTACCGATAAGGATTATGAGTTCTCTGTCGACCCAGAGTTAATTACTTTGGTTGAATCTGATCCTTTCCATGGATATGAAACTGAAACTGTAGTGGCACATCTTACTAAGCTGAATGATATAGTCACCCTCTTTGCTCATGATGAGAAAATTCGCTACTATTACATCCTTAAGTTGTTTCCATTCTCATTAAAGGGTGATGCTAAGACATGGTACAATACTCTTGCTCCTGGTTGTGTGCGTAGCCCCCAGGATATGATTTATTACTTCTCTGAAAAATATTGTCCTGCTCATAAGAAACAAGCTGCCTTACAGGAAATATTTAACTTTGTGCAAATTGAAGAAGAGAGTCTCCCACAAGCTTGGGGGAGGCTTCTCCAGTTGCTTAATGCTTTGCCTGATCATCCTCTTAAGAAGAAGAAATACTTATATCTTTTATAATGGACTAACCGATGCTTCTAGGGACTTCCTAGATAGTTGTGTTGCTTGTGTTTTCAGGGAACGAACTGTTGAACAAGCTGAGGAATTATTGAATAATGTATTGAAGAATTATGATGATTGGACTCTTCCTGAACCACCGCCTAAACCTACTCCGAAGAAGAGGGGTATATTATTTCTCAGTCCTGAAGATATGCAAGAGGCAAAGAAATCTATGAAGGAAAAAGGTATTAAAGCCGAGGATGTTAAGAATTTGCCACCTATTAAAGAAATACATGGTCTTGACACACCACCACCTCCACAGGTGGTAGAGGTAAATTCTTTATTAAAGTTCAATGAAAGTGACATCCCTCACAATAAACATCCTAATCAATGCTTATATGAGTTTGACAACTATATTATGAAGCAAGATCATTTCAATGCCCATGTTCTGAAACAATTGAAATACAATTGTGATATGATTGCTCGCTTGAGTGACTTGCTATTTAGAATCAGTAATGATGTTAGAGGTGCAGGAAAACATGCCTCTATGGTTCAAACTCAGTTAGAACAAGTTGCTAAGTCTAAAAAAGAATTGCTTGATGAAATGAATAGTAATATGCAAGATTTTGCTGCTAGAGTAGTAATTAGAGGAGGTAGAATGACCCAAGAACCACTGTATCCTGAGGGTCATCCTAAAAGAATTGAACAAGACTCTCACAGAATTAATCCTGATGCACCTAGTCCTTCTAAGAAGAAAAAGAAAAAGAAAAATGATAGGACTTTGCACACCTATAGTGAACTCGAGACACAAAAACCTCCTGATAGTAATGATGTCTCTATTTCTGATACTGAAACTCAGTCTGGTAATGAACATTCACCTAGTGATAATGAAAATGATAATGATGATGTTCATGATGATGCTCAACCTAGTAATGATGTAGAACCAGATAATGATGTTGAAATAGAGCCTGCTCCTGATCTTGATAACCCACAACCTAAAAATAAACGTTATGATAAAAAAGACTTTGTGGCTAGGAAACATGGTAAAGAAAGAGAGCCATGGGTTCAGAAACCCATGCCATTTCCACCTAAGCCATCTAAGAAAAAAGGATGATGAAGAATTTGAGCGCTTTGCTGAAATGATTAGGCCAGTCTTTTTGCATACCCGTTTGACTGATATTTTGAAGATGGCCCCTTATGCTAAGTATATGAAAGACATCATCACCAATAAAAGAAAAATACCTGAAGCTGAAATCTCCACCATGCTTGCTAATTATTCTTTTAAGGATGGAGTACCTAAAAAACTTGGAGATCCTGGAATACCAACTATACCTTGCTCCATTAAGAGAAACTATGTTAAAACTGCTTTGTGTGATTTGGGAGCCGGTGTTAGTGTTATGCCTTTCTCCTTATACAAAAGACTTGATTTGAATAAACTCACACCTACCGAGATATCATTGCAAATGGCTGACAAATCAATAGCCATACCTATTGGTATTTGTGAGGATGTGCCCGTTGTTGTTGCAAATGTTACCATCTTAACGGACTTTGTTATTCTTGAGATGCTCGAGGACGACAACATGTCGATTATCCTTGGTAGACCCCTTTTGAATACTGCAGGGGCTGTTATTGATTGCAATAAAAGCAAAGTCACTTTTCATATCAATGGTAATGAGCACACGGTGCACTTTCCGAAGAAACAATTTCAAGTGAATGGTATAAATGTTATTGAAGAATCTCCGATCATCACTATTGGAAGTTTTCAATTACCTCTACCGACTGCCAAAAAGAAATATGATATACTTATTGTTGGGGATATGCACATCCCTATTGAGGTAACTTAGTGTTTTATGAAATTTCTTTGGTTTCATGCTAATCGAAAGTGGTTGTTAATAAGACTTGATCAACCTTATTAATGAATCATTTTTGAGAGGTATGCCGTCGATGAATCTAGTAAGCACAACTCTCTACTCCTACATTTTATTTTCTATTTTAGTTAGTCAAATACTCCCTCCGTTCCATTATATAAGGTGTATTTGTTTTTTGAAAAGTCAAATGATTGCATGTTTGACCGAGTTTCAAAAAAAAAATCAATATCCACAATAGAAAATTTATGTCATTTGATATTTCATGAAAAGTCGTTTCATAATTTATCTATTAGGTATTCCAAATGTTGTAATTTTATTCTATAATCTTGGTCAAACATTTAAATGGTTGACTTGCACGGAAATCAATACACCTTATATTATGAAATAGAGGGAGTAAAATAAAATGCCATGATTATCCTGTTTTCTGTTTTCTCTGTGCAATAAAAAATGACCCAAAAATCAAAATTCTCAGAATGCCCTGAAAATTTAACACGAATTTTTTCCAAATATTTATGATTTTTTTGGTGCAAATAACACCTGAGGGGGTGCACCTGGTGCCCACAATACACCAGGGCGCGCCAGCACCCCGAGGCGCGCCCTGGTGGGTGGTGGCCCCCATGTAGGCCCCCTCACTTATCTCTTTAGCCCACATTGTCACCTACCTCCAGAAAAAATTCACCACATCCACGATTTTCGTATTCTTTCTCTCAAATCCGTGGACTTCGATCACTTTGCTCGAAGCTCCGTTTCCAAAACTGTTTGGAGGGATTCCTACTTGGTATGTGACTCCTCCATTGCTCCAATTAGTTTTTGTTTTAATGGGTTATTTTTGGAGTAATTAGCTACTCTTGGTGCTGCTGTAGATGAGCTTGCATGTTCAATTCTTAGAGTTCTAAGTAGTTTGAATGCTCAATATGGCCTCTATGCATGCTTAGGAGTAGTTGCTAACAATCTTACAAAGTTTTGTTGACAAATTTTTGTAGACTAATTTTTTTAGAATTTTTATAGGAATAAAATGAATATCTTTAGGAAGTTCTCCTCCAAGAAAAATGCCAAGGGAGTCATTGGGGAATCATCGGATAGTGACCTTCAAACTCCAAGAAAGGTGGAGGTGCGGCCGTGCGAATGGCCGCATGATGCCTTCCTGGAAGAGGCCGGGATCCACCAAGAGTTCACTCAGTTTGTCGCAAATGTTGGGTTAACCGAGTTCCTCGCAGGTAAGTGTGACTAATATCACATCCTTACAAATTCCTTTGCGCAAAGTTTTACTTATCTAGGGAGGAATAACCCTCCTGAAGTGCAATTTAATCTTTATGCTAAACCTCACACATTATCGCTAGCTGACTTCTGTAACATATGCTTGATCCCTTCTGATGGGGACTTGAGAGAACCTAGGCCATCTAAGTTTGAGGATTTTCTCCTCGCATTAACCGTGGGTGAGGATAGAGGCGTGTCGAGCGCCACTGCTATTAGCTTACAGTTTCCCTCAGTACATTATTTCGCCTTAGTCATCACTAAGTGTTTAACCGCTAGGGAGAAGGTTAGCTCACTCAGTTCTCCTGACCTCACTATTTTACGTCGTGCACTTTATGATGATCACGCCTTTAGTATGGGGGCTATTATTGCCCGGCGCTTACAGCTCAATAAAACTAAGGGAAAGATACATGGTGGTATTTATGCTACTCGCTTAGCGAACCACTTTAGAATCCCCTTTCGCCCACATGATTACCTCTTACCCCAAGTTTACCTCGATCATAAGTCACTGCAGGCTCACCATTTTCTTCATGTAACTGACTCTCCACGTGATATTCACTATAACTTAGTATTTAGCAAGGAAACACGTGATGTTATCCCTTTGCCTGCATCTGCTTTGTTTGACCCTATTGCCAGGAACGGATACAGGATTATGCCAGATGACATAACAGCTTACCGGAACAACCTAGCAGCTGCTGAGGAGGAGCCCCAGGGGTGGGATGCCGACTTGGGACCGGACGGCTACTACGGATGGTGATTATCAAGCTAGGCCAAAAGCCTAAGCTTGGGGGAGTACGTATTTCCACCGACATTACATTCATGTTCACACATTTCATTCCAGTTGTCGGTGTTCACACTTTTTCATTGTATTATCCATGCTAGATTTGTTTTCTCACTTTCCTCTTGTGTGTTTGAAAAACTTTGAGAAAACCCAAAAACATTTCCCACTTCTTTTTAGTTTTTCTTTCTAGCTTAGTTTAATTGTAGCATCAAAAGAAAACCCAAAAAGATTTCTCGCTTCTTCTTTTACTTGTTGGGAGTTATCCCGTGTAAATAGATTTTCTCGTTTTAGTTTTTCTTCTTTGTTTCGCTTGCTTCTTTAAAAACAAAAAACTCCAAAAATATTTTAGTGTGTTTCTCTGAAATTCTTTTCTTTTTACTTGAGTCGTACCGAGGAGAAGACCACAATGAAATTGTTGAGTGGTTCTCATCTGCATTATCGTTTACCTAATAAAGAACCCATATTGCCTTGTCTTCTCCTCTTGAATAAAATGCTTGCAGATTCTAGCTTAGTCCATGGTATTCTTGCACTATTATTATCTTCTTATCGTTCAGTCGTGCAAGTGAAAGGCAATAATGACGACATTTGATGAATTGACTGTGGCAGAGAAAGGCGGGTATGAACTCAACTTGTTTTTGTTTTTGTAAATATGTTTAACCTAGTATCCCTTGATTCAGCTCATTATGATCAAACATGTTTGCAATGACCATTAGAGATTATAGTTGTTCATGCCATGCTTAAGTAGCTAGGAATAGATAATGATTTATTTTGGGTGTCAACATGCATTAAAATGGTTGTGATGCGGTATGATGATATGGTATCCTCCTCTGAATGTTTCAAGTGGCTTGACTTGGCACATGTTCACGCATGTAGTTGAATCAAAACCAACATAGCATTCATGATATTTATGTTCATGGTGTCCATATCCTACTCATGCTAGTATTCAACGTTGATTATATGTAATGCATGTTCATGACCGTCTTCGCTCTTTAGCTGGCCGCTTCTCAATCTAATTGCTAGCCTTCGCCTGTACTAAGCGGGAATACTGCTTGCGCATCAAAACCCTTGAACCAAGTTATGCCAGATGAGTCCACTATATCTACCTATATGCGGTATTACCCTGCCGTTCCAAAGTAAATTTGCATGTGCCACCTCTAAAATTTCAAACAAACATCTGTTTTGTGTGCCTGGACCGCTCATGGAGCGATAGGGGGCAGTCAGTATCTTCCATGCTAAGCGGGTTATTCTCATGACGAGTGTTTATTCACTTGTCCTTACACGAGAGGGGCGGTAATAGGGATTCCCAGTCCCGAAATCAAAAATCAAAAATAATTAAACAAAACTCCCCGAGGAATGTTGTTGGTTTGGATGGTATACCTGGATGCGGGTCGCCGTGGAGTGTGATTGTTGGTGGAGGGGGAGTAAACCTTTACTTTTACCGCTTGGGAACCGTCGCTAATTTGTTTAGCATGGAAGATATTGATAACTCTTGGTCGTGACGTTGACAGGAAGGGTGTACCACCCAAAATTATATATATCTCTATTTTAAACTTTGAGCTCTGGCACCACTACAAATCCATGCTTCCCTCTGCGAAGGGACTATCTATTTACTTATATGTTGAGTCATCACCTTCTCAAATAAGCGCCAGACCTGAGAGCACTATTGTCATCCTCATGCATTGTGTATAGTTGATATTGGGTGCAGCATGACTGGATCTTTTCTACCATGAATTACAATGTTTAGTCGCTGCTTGAACTTTGGAGGTGCTCTGCATTTATGTTTTGCGGTCTCAGAAAGGGCTAGCGAGATACCACTATTGTCATATTGTATCACGATTGTTTCAACAAAATGTTGGCGCTTGAGATATCTTATTATTGCTCGTTAGTTGCTTATGTTATTGATATGAGTAAATATAATTCCTAAGAGTTATTGTTGACATGGTTAGTCATAATCTTTGCTAAAAACCTGGGTGCCACTTAAGCATATATATGTAAACAAGAACAAAAGAGTTCATAAAAGTTTTTATTTATCACTTTCAGTTTATCAACTGAATTGCTTGTGGACAAGCAAAGGTTTAAGCTTGGGGGAGTTGATACATCTCCAACATATCTACTTTTCCTCACCCTTTTGCCCTTGGTTTGGACTCTAATTTGCATGATTTGAATGGAACTAACCCGGACTGACGCTGTTTTCACCAGAACTACCATGGTGTTGTTTTTGTGCAGAAATAAAAGTTCTCGGAACGGAACGAAACTTTTTGGAGAATTATTTCAGAAAATATGAGGAATATTGGAGCCAGAAGCCACTAGAGAAGGGGCCCAGGGTGCACACCACCCACCAGGGCACGCCAGGCCCCCCCTGGCGTGGTCTGGTGGGTGGTGCTCACCTCATGGGCCCCCCGACCCTAATTCCAGCGCTATAAAATCCTAATTTTCCAGAAAAAACCAGAGAGAAAGAATTATCATGTTTCACGAGACGGAGCCGCCGCCACCTCCTCTTCTTCATCGGGAGGCCAGATCTGGAGCCCGTTTGGGGCTCCGGAGAGGGGAATCTCCGGTCTTCATCATCACCAACCTTTCTCCATCGCCAATTCCATGATGCTCCTCACCGGGAGTGAGTAATTCCTTCGTAGGCTTGCTGGTTGGTGAGGAGTTGGATGAGATTCATCATGTAATCAAGTTAGTTTTGTTAGGGCTTGATCACTAGTATTCATTATGTTCTGAGATTGATGTTGCTATGACTTTGCTATGCCTAATGCTTGTCACTAGGGCCCGAGTGCCATGATTTCAGATCTGAACCATTTATGTTATCATCTCTATATCCATGTTCTTGATCCGATCTTGCCTAGTCATATGCACCTATTACGTGTTATGATCTGTCAACCCCATAGTGACAATATTTGGGATACTTCGCGGTGATGACCGTAGTTTGAGGACTTCATGTATTCACCATGTGTTAATGCTTTGGTCTGGTTCTCTATTAAAAGGAGGCCTTAATATCCCTTAGTTTCCTTATGGACCCCGCTACCACGGGAGGGTAGGACAAAAGATGGCATGCAAGTTCTTTTCCATAAGCACGTATGACTATTTACGGAATACATGCCTACATTACATTGATGAACTGAGCTAGTTCTGTATCACCCTAGGTTATGACTGTTACATGATGAATATCATCCAATGAGTTACCGATCCAGTGCCTACGACCTTTCCACTTATTACTCTTGCTAAGTTACTACTGCTGTTCCAACTGTTACAAAACTATTGCTACTACTGTTACCGCTACTGTTACTATTGCTACTGCTATCAAAACTATCATATTACTGTGCTACTGATCACTCTGTTGCAGATATTTAATCTCCAGGTGTGATTGAATTGACAACTGAACTGCTAATACTCTCAAGTATTCTTTGGCTCCCCTTGTGTCGAATCTATAAATTTGGGTTGAATACTCTACCCTCGAAAACTGTTGCGATCCCCTATACTTGTGGTTTATCAAAGGCTGACCCAAGCATCATGTTAAATGATGAAGATTATCCATGGTTACGGTGCAATAAGCAAGGGACACAAGCGAACAAAAAATGAAATCCCTTTGTAATATATGAGTTTTCGTCCGAAACCCTGATACTTCGAAAGAGATTGTCCAGTTTGTACACGAAGTACATCCAGTTTTTGCCGTACCCCTGTAAACTTTTTAGCACATGCTATGTGGATTAAATTATGATACCCTGCCAAGTTTCCACCTTTTCAGAGTTCATTTGCAGTGCTTTTCAAATTCAGGGTCATTTAGCTCAAAATAAATCATGAAATGTATGAAAAATAGCAAATGAAGTCAGAAAAGGGTTGAAAATTGATGATGTGGCTTTGAATGGTGCATTTTGAATGCAAAAAAAGTCTAGAGTTAAAATATGTTTAAAAATGAAATCCCTTTGTAATTTATGAGTTTTCGTCCTAAACCCTGATACTTCTAAAGAGATTGTCCAGTTTGTACACGAAATGCATCCAGTTTTTGCAGTAACCCCCTAAACTTTTTAGCACATGCTATGTGGGTGAAATTATTATACTGTGCCAAGTTTCAATCTTTTCAGAGTTCATTTGCAGTGCTTTTCAAATTCAGGGTCATTTAGCTCAAAATAAATCATGAAATGCATGAAAAATAGCAAATGAAGTCAGAAAAGGGTTGAAAATTGATGATGTGGCTTTGAATGGTGCATATTGAATGCAAAAAGTTTCTGGAGTTAAAATATGTTAAAAAATGAAATCCCTTTGTAATATATGAGTTTTCGTTCGAAACCCTGATAGTTCGAAAGAGATTGTCCAGTTTGTACACGAAGTGCATCCAGTTTTTACCGTACCCCTGTAAACTTTTTAGCACATGCTATGTGGGTGAAATTATGATACCGTGCCAAGTTTCAACCTTTTCAGAGTTCATTTGCAGTGCTTTTCAAATTCAGGGTCATTTAGCTCAAAATAAATCATGAAATGCCTGAAAAATAGCAAATGAAGTCAGAAAATGGTTGAAAATTGATGATGTGGCTTTAAATGATGCATATTGAACGCAAAAAAGTCTGGAGACAAAATATGTTAAAAAAATGAAATCCCTTCGTAATATATGAGTTTTCGTCCGAAACCTTAATACTTCGAAAGGGATTGTCCAGTTTGTACACGAAGTGCATCCAGTTTTTGCCGTAACCCTCTAAACTTTTTAGCACATGCTATGTGGGTGAAATTATGATACCGAGCCAAGTTTCAACCTGTTCAGAGTTCATTTGCAGTGCTTTTCAAATTCAGGGTCATTTAGCTCAAAATAAATCATGAAATGCATGAAAAATAGCAAATGAAGTCAAAAAAGGGTTGAAAATTGATGATGTGGCTTTGAATGGTGCATATTGAACGCAAAAAAGTCTGGATTTAAAATATGTTAAAAAAATGAAATCCCTTTGTAATATATGAGTTTTCGTTCGAAACCCTGATACTTCGAAAGAGATTGTCCAGTTTGTACACGAAGTGCATCCAGTTTTTGCCGTAGCCCTCTAAACTTTTTAGCACATGCTATGTGGGTGAAATTATGATACCGTGCCAAGTTTCAACCTTTTCAGAATTCATTTGCAGTGCTTTTCAAATTCAGGGTCATTTAGCTCAAAATAAATCATGAAATGCCTGAAAAATAGCAAATGAAGTGAGAAAAGGGTTGAAAATTGATCAACTAAAACAAAACTATAATATTCTTCAATAGCAAAAAGAATCAACTAAAAAGCTTTTATAAACCTATAGTTATGATCAAAATAACATTAACTTAAAATTATTTAAAATTTATGCAACTAAAATTATCAAAGTATTTTTTGTTAAAAACTTTAATAGCAAGAAGAATTTTCATAAACTATTTTTTGTTAAAAAATTTAATAGCAAAAAATTTCATAAAGTATTTTATGTGAAGAACTTTTAATATGCAAAAAAATAACATAAAAAAATGCCCGCTTACTAGGCCACCACAGCCTGCATACGACTAGAAACCCAACTATACATGGGCCAGAATGCAGGCGCACGGGGCAAGTAGGCCCAACAGGCGATAGAGCAACGTTAGGCCTGCAAAGCCTGCATTAGAGATGAGCTCGAGTGGGCAGCCGCAGCAGGGCTAATAAACCACTTCGAGGGCCTCTCGCCAAGCGAGGTGGGACTAAACTTCCACAGCCCCGCGGCCGTGCCAGGAACATGCCTTTAGTCCTGATTGGTGGCTCCAACCGGGACTAAAGGCCCCCTTTAGTCCCGGTTAGTCCCGGTTGGAGCCACCAACCGGGACTAAAGGTGATTTTCCCTTTAGTCCCGGTTGGTGGCTCCAACCGGGACTAAAGGGTAGTCCCGGTTGGAGCCACCAACTGGGACTAACGGCGGGGCTATATAAGCGGCACTTAGGAAATTTTCCGACGATCACCTCGACGCCGCCAGGCTGCCGGACCTCGCCGTCGACGCCCTCGCCGCGCCCTACCCCGACGTCTCCGACGCCGACGCCCTCGCCCTCGCCATCGCCGACCACCTTGACGCCGCGCTGCCCCGATGTCGCCGAGCTGTGCCCCGACGCCGTCCCCGCTCCCCTGCAACACTGTGAGCCGCCGCACCCTCCCCCTCCTCTCCTCCTGCCCCCCCCCCCCCATGTCGGCCCCTCACGCGCGGCAGAGACCAATGCCGGCGGTGGCGCCATCGACGCGCCGTTCCTGGCATGTGCAGTAGTGGGTAGTATGTGCAAACTTGCAATATGCTAGTTTACAAGCGTGGATCATTGCAATATGCTAGTTTCTAAAATAGTTGTGAGGGAACTTTGGATGTTATCAAACTTAAAAAATTTGCTATGTGCAAACTTGGATTTGTGGTTTGATTACTGAGAAAATTGTTGTATGTTATAAGAATCACATATTTGTTTGGACCATTGCAATATACTAGTTTCTAAAATAGATTCAAATTGAGATATGATGTGTAGTGAGTGCTACAAGCTTGTAAACTTGCTATCTACTTTGCATTTTGTGTGTGGATTTGTTCTCTGTAATATAGCTAGAAATATGTTATTTGTTGTGTGCGAGTGTGTGCATGTGGATTTGTTATAAAATATGGTATTGTTGTTAAATGAAATGTTATTTGCTAGCCATAATTTGTTCTCGTCGACGATGCCCATCCCGCATCCTCGTCGTCGACTCGGCGCCGACAACCAGTTGTGCCATCTCCGGGACTGGGCTCCGCCGGGCTGGCACTGGGAGATGCTACCTTCCGGAGCGCGCAGCTTCATGAGGAATCCGGGTCTCGTCGTCGACCCGGAGCTTCTTTGGTGGCGGCCGCGTGGGCCACTATCGGTGTGGAGGGAGCCGGCCCTTGCGGAGGTGGTACGTCGCCGTGTCAGGGAGGAGGACGAGCACGTCCGTCGCTACATGATTGCGTTGGACGTCAGGTTCTCCAATACCTGGCAGGTTCTTCAGGGATCTCACCCGAGTTATTATCCTGTGATGGTTCCTTCTCTTTGGGTGTCCACCGCCCGTGCCTCGGGAACCGCGAGTCAACTAGATTATTCGATAATATTCGAGCTGTATTAGTGATAATATTCGATAATATTCGATGCTCCATTAACTGGGTTATTCGAGATGTATTAGTGATATTATATGACAATATTATATGAAGAGTCCCCGACGATCGCCGATGGTATTATATGTATTTGTGATATTATATGATGGTCTTGCTAAAAAAAATTGTCGTCGATTTTTAATCTTATAATCCTGAACACAGGAAATGTCGACGTCGTCTGACGACGATAGGATCCCTCAGTGCCCTTTGTGCTGGGATGACAGGGGTATATGCGATCTTTGTCCTCACCTAGATAACGGTACATCCTTCACCGTCAAGCTAACGGAAGAATTTAGTATTGTTACGGTATGTCTAGACGGCATGTATTTTTTTTGTTAATGTAATATGACGTGTATTTTTTGCTTTATTTAACCTTTAATCTACTTTTGTACAATTCGACTAATGTGTTCCCTGCCATGCAAGATTCGCTGTGTTGGACAAGTTCCATTTCAACGAGAAGGGTAGTACAGAGCCTAAGATAGCTCACCTAAGAACGGAGCATTACACTTTTGTTGTTAAGGTACAAAATAACGAAGATCACACATATTTTGGTTGTTCTAATTGAAGAGCATTTTGCAAGGCGTATGGGTTGGATGAGGATATGAACATTACCTTCGATCTTGGCAATGACGATGTTCGTGATAATAATATAGAAATTTGGGTGCATGCGGAGGATGATTTGATTCCAGTTCTACCTCCAGGTGCGTTTGTCAATAGATTTGTTAGGTAATTTATATTGATTATTGAAAAGTATTTGGTACTCATCCCGACTAAATTTCTTTATTTTTTATTATTAGCTTATTTCCATGCTACAAGAACTACCCGACAGATAATAGATCGCACCTACTACGATTATGACTCCGAGCTTACTTGGTTGGAAAAAAATCATCTGATATCATTTATTCATGATGTTGAGTATCATGTTAAATATTACATGACTGGCAATATTTATCATGGATATGTGCCACTAGTGCACAAGTTGAACCGTTATAACATCACTTCAGACAAATTTGTAAGAAATTTTTTACCATTGCGTCACTAGTCCATCTTTTCCATATATTGTTCTTAAGCAAAACTAGTTTGCTAACTATGTTATTATTACTAATGTTCTTCAACAGGTACTCCCCCAGAGACCGTGCCTAAATGGATGTTTCAAAATGGTGATTTGCAAATGGTTAGCTTACGGCCACTCCCGATTAATTTCAATGGTAAATACAGGATATCTCAAAGTGAAGAAACCCTGAAAATCAAAGGATGAAGAAATGCAATACAAGCATTCACGCTATCACTTGGATAGGAATACTTGCGCATCCCACAAGTTGGAGATATGTTGATCTGTGTTCTTCAATGCGGAGATGTCGGAGTTCGCCTTTATTATGCTATTTTAGCTAAGAGAGAGAGCAGTAGTTAGTACGTTTCAACCTTGTGAGATAACTACAATGATGAGGATCGGAGTTGATTAAGATGATGATGAGTTGTTGGATGTTGAATGATGATGTGAGTTGATTAAGATGATGATGATGAGTTGTTATATGACATATACTAGTACAAATTAGATGGATGCAGTAGACCAAGTTGAATTAATTAGAGGAAAATACGATGTTGCGGATGTTGCGAATCCGCAACATCGTATTTTCCTCTAATTAATTCAACTTGGTCTATTGCATCCATCTAATTTGTACTGATGTTGGATATTGTTCTTCCATAATTTGTACTGATGTTGTATATTAATATGTGTAATCACGTAAAAATACAATATAAATATAAAAGAAAATGAAAACACAAAACGGTCCTTTTAAAAAAAAACTGCCTTTTAGTCCCGTTTGGTGTTACCAACCGGGACTAAACGTCCTTCTGCCTGGGCGCCCGACAGCCACCACGTGGAGCCCCTTTAGGCCCGGTTCGTAAACCAACCGGGACTAAAAGTGAGGGCCTTTAGTCCCGATTGATTTGTCCCGCTTGACGAACCGGGACTAAAGGCCCTTCAAAACCGGGACTAATGCATGTCACGTTGTATTTTAGAGCATATGTTGTTTAGCGATGTTTTAGATATTAAACTAAGAAGTAGGTTATGGCATGTTATTGCATGTATTGAATTGCTTAGCTAGTTGTTATAGTATTGATTTAGCTCATTCGAATAAAATGTCTGCTACTAGTTGATATGGTAGTTGCACATATTTATCTGCTCAACCATTATAAAACATTAGACTTATCTAAGTGTTTGTTGGTGGTTGATTAACATTTGATCATGCCACGTTTATGATAGTTGTTTAGGTATTTATTGTGAGGGCTTTTTCATAGTTTTCTTTATGTTAGATGTCTAATGAAGTGCCTTATTATTTGGAATGGGTGCATTGTAGTTCGTGATGAGTGGTATTTTTACACTCATTTCATCTTTGTTTAAACCGAGATATTTCATTTAAAATGAGATATTCGCTGCGATATTGCTACTAATGACTAATAAATGCAAAGGATTCCATAAATTCTCTCGTTGAGGTGTTTCCACAGGAAATGGGCTAAAAAGGGAAGAAATCACATGTGAAAATCGAATGGAAGAAAAATGGAGGAAAGAATAATCATCAGGAAGCATCTGCGTGAAGACAGAGCAAAAGATGTCATTCCATACAGGTGCACGCGTCCGTATGAGCGCCCGTTTGGTGCACAGAGAGAACCTGGTTCAGTTAAAAGTTTCCAACACTGACAGCCCAACATTGCCTGATTGAACAGAGTTAAATTCCGGAATCCCAGGCCACCCAGTTTCTTCGGAGTAGCAACCATTCCCAAGATCTCCAGTGCAGCTTCTCCTTTCCTTCCTCCCTACCCCACCAATAATCTGCAATCACTTGACGAAGCTGGTGGCAAATGGTAACTGAGATGTGGAAACAATTCATGACATAGGTAGGAATCGCCTAAATCACTGACTTTAACAAGGTCTCTTTGCCAGACCGAGAGAGAGGACGGTCAGACCATTGAAAAATGAGTTTTCTCACCCTGTCAAGTAGGAATTTGAACGCCTTTGTTGATGAGTGCCCCACATGTGTGTGTGCCGAGGTACGAGTTGTGGAAAGAATCGTTTGAGACCCCCAATTTGTTCATCACCTCTTGCTTGACACTGTTTGCACAGTAGGTGGGAAAACAAATTGATGACCTCTCCATATTAATCTTTTGACCCGAGCCATCACAGTACGAGTTTAGGGCTTCCTTCAGAGAACTGACACTCCGTTGATCACTTCTTGCAAAGAATATGCTGTCGTCAGTAAAGAGCAGGTGTGAGATGGGAGGGCCACTGCGACCATTCCTCAAGCCATGTAGCTCGCCATGCTCTTCTTTGTGCCTAAGCACACTAGACAGACCTTCGGTGCAAAGAAGGAACAAATACGGACTGACAGGATCTCCTTGGCGAATTCCCCTAGTCGGAACAACGGGCTGAGTAAACTCTTGGTTTACTCGAACCGCATACCGGACCGAAGTGACGCACCTCATGACAACATCAATCCATGCGAGTGCAAAACCAAGCTTGTTTAAACACCCAAAAAGGAAGCTCCACTCTACTCGATCGTAAGCCTTCATCATATCAATCTTGAAAGCAAAATAAGGTTGCTTAGCACATTGCTTGCGAATGGTGTGGAGGCATTCAAAAGCGATCAGAGCATTGTCCATAATCAAGCGTCCAGGGACAAAAACGCTTTGATGCTCCGAGATGATGTCCGGCAGAAAAGGTTTAATCCTATTGGCTAGAGCCTTCGATGCGATTTTGTAGAGGACGTTGCAAAAGGCTGATTGGGCGAAAATTCTTGAGTTGTTTAGGCTTTGCAAGCTTCGGAATCAGCACAATCACCGAGTCATAGAATCCATCAGGAATTGATTTGCCACCCAAAAAGCGCCGAACAACTTCACAAATCTCTTCCTAAAAGAAATCCCAATGTGTCTAAAAGAACAGCTCAGGGAAGCCATCTGGACCTGGCGCCTTAGTCGGCCCCATTTGGAAGAGTGCAGCCTTGATATCGTCATCCGTATAAGGTTTGCACAATTCATCAGTAATTGAATCACCAACTTTACGAGGGATAGAGTCCAAAACTGCATCAACTGAGTCACAAGCTTCAGTAGTAAATAAATTTCCGTAGAAGCTTTGAACCATTAGAACCGCATAGTGGTAACACGTTTTCCACCAAAGCATCATCGTAGAGGTCGGTGAACCCACTGTTCGCCACAGCACGGTCCAGTCGTGCCTTGACATGGCGATGCGGATCTTGACGGTTGGACCAAGTGAACCTCGAACCAGAGTATGTTCATATGAGAGTATGTTGGTCACCAAGCCCCTCATGCTCATCTTGGTACAACACTTCATTGAAATCACCACAACAAATCCAAGGACGGTTCCACTGAGTTCTCATAAAACGGAGGAAATTCCAAAATTCTTCATGGAGCTATTTTTTCGGTTCTCCATAAACGAAAGTCGCTCTCCAAATATCCCAACCTCTGGCTTGACATGAACATCATCTGCTATTGAAAGCCTTCAGAGAAACAATTACATAATTGGACCAAAATAAAGCCAAACCTCCACTACGTCCAACATTGCTGACAGCAAAGGAACTTGAGTAACCCAGGGTCCACATAAAATTCCTAACCCTAGTATCCCACATCTTTGTCTCCGGTAAGAAGAGGAGGGTGGGACGGTATGATTGCACCAACCAGTGCCGATCGACAGATGTTGGAAATTTTGCCAGTCTTGTGTTTATTGTCGGGGTCACACTTGGGCATTGTATCTTGGCACCAGCACTCCTGCTGTTCAACCCCACTGGACAGTGTCCATGTGTTCAAGAAATCACCAGGATCAAAGGTGAAAATGAGAGTAGGATACATTCTATGTGTGACTCGAAATCTTCTGCCTGCCCTGCCTTTTGTTCTTTTGTAATGTTCGTTGGCAGCAGAGTATAGCTCTGGCAAGTGCTTAGAAGATGAGCATCACTTCCTCCCATACAATCTACCACCGTAGATGCCCTGAACATCATGCTGAAATCAGAAACATCATTCACTGAAATCACTAATCTGCTGCAAATTTCATCATTAGTCTCATCTTCCACAAGGGGGTTCATCTGCTGACTGCTTATCAAGAACCACCACCACTGATGGGCGCACAAGCTCTTGCCGGACAATACAACCTGGCCCTGCCTGAAACGGATTCCTCCTTGGCAGCAAGCCCCAAGTCTGGCTAATATAGTTTTTCCTACTTCTCGATCCTCCGTTAAACTCACTGACAGATGGGACCCGCATAAAGGTAGAGAGAATCACCTTATACCGTATTTAGACCAAAGTGGACTGGACACAAGTACGTACAATGACGTGACGCATTTTACTCTTTCAGAAAAGGCAAGTAATAGCATACTGCTGGAGAAACCAAGACGCAGGTTCCAGTTATTCAAGTAACAGCTCAATTACCGAAATCAGCTACTCCTACATATGCAGATCATCAGACTGGCCACGACTATACACATGATTGCACGTACAACATAATGCTCCAGTTTATATTACAACGTTTGTTTTAGGACTGCAAAATTTGGCTGTTTACATGATATAAGGTGTAGGATGAATCACTTATAACATAGTCTGGACAAGTTTTAATCCAATCCACTTCCGCAGAATTTCCCAAGGACCAATCCTAACATGCTCATCCAAGCGATCCTATACAGAGAAACCAAAAGCAAAATCATCATTAGACACCCAACCTTAAGTACCTTTAGCATTCGCCACATTATCGTAATGAAAATGATTACGTACCGCTCGGGTCAATCAGCTGATCGAATGTAAAGTTGTTGGAGAACTGGAGTTGCCTTGGAGCTGGACCAACAGGGACAGGATAAGGTGGAGGCGGCGGCAGTGCCAAGGGTAGCGGACGTGCGTTCCAGTTGATCACCACTCCTGGAAATGAATGCTTAAGCAGCAGGTAGTACAACAGCCACTCGAACACATTGTTCAGATACGCCTCCGCCTGTTTTTCTGAAATCTGAAGAAAAAAACAAAAAGATGCAAGAAGAAACTCAGTTTGGCAAGCAAATGTTAAGACTTCATGTTTATATAATATAATCAGTTTTGGTTCAGTAATTACCAGGGCACCTAAATTTTGCCGAGCATGACTTAAAAATTTACGCGAACATGACCATTGACATCCCAGGGAGAAGTTGTTGTATTTCCGCCAACGATATACCGTATTCATGGCAGGTGAACGGGTTGCAAATGTTGACCAGTCAGGTACATGGAGTTCACCAATAAAAGCGTCGAGATTTTGCTCACCGCCCATATATTCAAAGTGTAAGTCCGATGTTAACCAAAAGGCTAGGCGTGCAGCAGGAGTCATAGCACCAACATGGCAGCTGAAATAGGCTCTTGCACGCTTGCTGATGCCAGCGCCTGGGAATTGTCTTATTCCAGTTTGCAGGTCATAAATCAAAAGATGTACAAGCTTCGGAATTTTGCCATTATTGTTGGCAGTCCCAGGTGGTATCCGTATTCCAGAATAACCTGCCAGGAGCCTCAACTCATCGAACCGGAATACTTCAGATAAAACCGTGCCAGCATCGTACATGTTGTTACAGTAGGTATTGTGATCAAAATCCACTTCGCGTACACCGCCTCTGAACAGTAACTTGCTCGCGGTACTATCATAATCAAGATTTGCCAAGATGAAGCGTGAAACACACTTCTGTCTCTCGTGATAGCTTTCGAGAAGCTTAAAAAGCATTTTAGCTATCTCAATACCTTTTAATCCTAGAGAAACAAAATATGGATCCATACCAATGAAGGTTAGGTCTGGATCTGGTGGGAGAAGTACCACATCAAATAATTCGTCCCCAAGCCTTGATAAATATTTAATGAATAACTCGAGTCTTGGAGGAACAGAGCATTTAGAGCTGTAAACAAGTTGCAAGGATTTGATTTTTAAGCTACTCAAAATGTGACTGAACATCATGGGTAATAGAGAAGTTGATTTGTATCATACGATTCATACCTTGAAGGTGGTTGACCACCCCGTAGCCGAGGACCGATATACAGACTGCACTCTTTATCATTGTTTGTGTTCAGAGAACAAAGTTTATCCTCAAGATAAGCATTCCGACTATTGAATCGGATGGCTGCATCAGATATGTTGATATTTTGTTTCCGCAAAGCTGCAGACACAATCTGCTCAATTGTACAGTTGCCTTCAAATTGCATTGGGAACGAGCCAAAATTGGCAATACGGCAAATAACCTTCAAGTTAATTGATAGTAATATGAGTGAAGTGCTTGTAATCAAAATATGCATGCCAAACAGAAAACGTAAGTCAACACCGACCTGTATTTTTGAGGCCTCAAACATCCTGTTAGAGGATGGTGATGACGATGTTGTCACCTCTCTAACAGGCTGTCTGCTCTTGGGAAATGAAGGAGTAAACTTAACATCAGAGGCTGTGCGGGTCCAACGTCCATAGCTGCATCAGATATGAATCAGAGTTAAATCATCTTAAGAGTTACTCCCTCCGTCCCAAAATAAGTGTCTCAACTTTGTACTAACTTTAGTACAAAGTTGTACTAAGCTTGAGACACTTATTTTGGGACGGAGGGAGTATAACCCAACACAGAACATATGCACACACTCACAGAGGCAGGCAGGGAGGGAGGGAGAGAGAGAGAGAGAGAGGATTACATGTAGCAAAGATTGTTGGTAATTGACTGGAACCCTTGCACTGTCACAGGGTAATTGACCAGAACTGGACCTGCAGTGTATAGACTCTTTGTTCCATCATAGGCAGGCAAATTGCCCCCAACATATGTCTTGCCGTGCAACTTGATGAGATAACCGAGTAGTTCCATGCTTACAGGCCTTGATTTTGACTCCGGATTAATGTAAACCTACAGCCAAAGCAAAGATAAATAACATTTGATCGCAATCAACACATTTCAACATCCTTCCTTATGTATGGAAACAAAAGTGAAAATCTGTTCTAGATTCAGTATGAGGGTAAAGACAATTGACCCTCTGAATTGTACAGCTATGCTAAACAAACATACTCAAATACATTGATTCGCTATATGTGCAACTTGATGAGATAACCGACTACTTCCATGTTTAAAGGCCTTGATTTTGACTCTGGGTTAATGTAAACCTACAGCCAAAGCAAAGATAAATAACATTTGATCGCAATCAACACATTTCAACATCCTTCCTTATGTATGGAAACAAAAGTGAAAATCTGTTCTAGATTCAGTACGCAAGTTAAAGACAATTGACCCTCTGAATTGCACAGCTATGCTAAACAAACATACTCAAATACATTGATTCACTATATTTGCAACATAATCCATTCGAAAGCGTAGCAAAGTGAAACAAACCTAGCTACTCAAGCATTTCACTGTATTTGTGCTATAATCCATTCAAAAGCGTAGAGAAGTGGATGTTGAAGTAACACTCTAAAGAGTTCAGTAAATGCATGATGGAAAACAACCAGATCCTAGAAACCACTAAAGCAAAAGTAAATACTAAAAAATAAACGGAGTCATATTGGATAAGCTCGAATGCAAATCTAGCAAGTAAATAGCAACACATACAATTCTGACTTAGACTCCAGGAAAATCTTCACTTGGAACTTGCATCACATTTCAAAACATGAGGGAAAGAATATTGCGTATCAAAACTTTCACAATAAAGACTCTAAATAGTTTCTAAAATAAACTGTGTATCGAAAGCATTCACACAAAAATCTCGAAGCATACATTTGTCCCAAACTAGATTTTCGAAGTATGCGAGCGGTTGAATCAGTTTTAGGCATAACGCACTTCACTGAGATCCCACAATGTATCAATTATTCAAATCCATGGAAGCAGTTTGCCTATTTAATTTCAAAGACAACCATCTGGCCTTTTTTACCTCTGTTTCTAGATGGATTTGAATGGTCGATACATTGTGGGATCTCTACACAATGAACCATGGAACCAAAATGAACCATGATAACAGGCCAACAGCAACAAAACCGTTTAATTCACAAGAACCAAAACGAAATGGTGTCATTGTCTACTGCTTTCCGTTTCCCATTCATGATAACTAGAGAGATCCATCATCGAAGACCCCAAAATTAGCGCGACAAAACAACAGATCGCATGGTAACAACAAAGCAGTGAAAGGAAAACAGAAGAAATAGCTAAAACAACAGTATCACAGTCGTCCTACTAGATCAGTGAGCGCAGAGGGCAGAATTAATAGCAAGAGATGCTCCAGGTCCAGAAAGCACCAGATCTGAACAATACAGGTAGAGTAGAACAGATGCACTGGTAACAGATTGATGGGTGCGATGGTTTCGGGAGGTAGCTTACATCGCAGGGCAACATGTTGTGGGCGACGTTGATGAGCAAGTGGTTCGCGCCGACGGTCCTGTCCCCGGGACGCGCGGGGTGGGCAGAGCCCTTCTTGGAGACAACCTTGGGCGTCTTCTCCGCCGCGGGCAGGCCCGACTGCGAGGGCGTAGAAGAGGGTGTGTAGGCGTACGCCCGGGCCGACGGAGTCAGGGCGGGCCCGGCGAAGACAACACCGTGCTGGCACGCGCCCTCGTGTGGCCACGGCGGTGCCGACTGGCCTGGAGGCGGCCACAGGAAGTCGGTGGGCACGCGGCCACCTCCGCGTCCTCTCGCCCGGCGCCGGTGGTTCGCGCGCATCGTCCCGGCGAAGACGACGCCGTGCTGGTACACGCTCTCGTGAGGCCATGGCGGTGCCGACGGGCCCGGAGGTGGCCACAGGAAGCCGGTGGGCGCGCGCCGTCCTCCCGCCCAGCGCCTGTGATTCGGGCGGATCATCGCGACGGTCCCAGCCCCGAGACGGGCAGGGCGGGCGAGCCGCTTGCTGGGGACCGGCGCGAGCGCGACCACGGGCGCCTTCTCCGCCGCAGCCAAGACGAGAAGTCTCTGCTCGAGCTCCTTGCCGATAGTCGCGGACGACGGCACCGGGGTTGGCGGAGGGGGAGCGGGAGCGGGGGATGGTTGGGCCGGTGAGGGCGCGGGGAATGCGCCCGGCGGGGGGCCGTAGGGGTACGCCGGGGGCGGACAAATCAGCGGGGGCCGGGGGAAGACGACGCCGTGCTGGTCCGCGCCCGTGTGAGCCCACGGTGATGCCGACGGCCACACGAAGCCGGTGCGCTTCCGCCCGCCTCGGTGTCCTCCCGTCGGCGCCCCCCGCCCGCCGCCGTACGCCTGGCTCCGGTCTCCGCCGCCGCTCCCGGTGCAGGCCATGATGATGAGAGGGCGAAGGAGGAAGGAGGGAGGAGGAAGGAACAGGCGAGGAGGGGAGGCGAGGAGGCGAGAGCGCAGCCGAAACGCGGCGGAGGCGGAGAGGGTTGTGAGTGTGGTAGGTGGCGGTACAAACCCTAGCGCGGCGGAGGCGGAGGCGGAGAGGGGCCGGATGAGAATTGAGAAGTCGCGATGCCCGATTTCAAAAAGGCCAGGACTAGGCGACGGCCGGCCGGCCCAAGTTTTGGCCCGGTCGTCCCCCCGTCCGTCTAATTAGACCCCCGCGTCATCTTCCTTCTTCTCGTCTTCGATGTGAGTCAACGTGATTCCCCTGGTTAGCCCCCCCCCCCCCCCCCCCCCCACATCCGCCACCACTTCATCGCAGCGCTCGCATCGCGCAAGGCTGCCCGTCTTCTTACCCGCGCGCCGACAGATCAAAGCACCTCGTCTGCCACGGATGTAACATTCACCCCGCCACCCCGGTTTGCAGCTCTGCTCGCCTATGTCCCCCGCACGGGTGCTCGCCGCCGGTTGCAAAAAAAAAATCCAGCCGCCGCCTATTATAACTCCCCGCTTGCAGCCTCGCCAGCGACGAGCCCGTGCAGCACTAGCAAACACAGTTGAAACAACGTCATAGCAGTTCAGCTCTCGCGGCCATGTATGAAACTTCTAAAGTGCACTGTTGTAGCATTCACCAACGAGGGTGTCATCGGTTTTACAGTGTGCTGGTCGTCGTTGCCGGTGGTATCCCACGCGCAGCGAAACACACATGGGAAGATTGGGGTTGGTGGCGCTTGCACGTGGGAAGATTACCTCACGAGGGGGGGAGGTTAGCAGCCATCTCTACTAGGCAGCTCATCTCGAGCGAGATGTTGTCGTGTTCTTAGCGAGGAGGTTGCAGCTGAGAAGAAGTTGCAGCGGGCGAGGTTGACATTTAACAAGTATGTGTGATAACTACAGTTTAGATTAGAACCCTCAAGATACACGACCACCGGCTCCTCCGAGAAGAGGAGATCCTCGTCTCCTCTGACAGCAAGGAGGAGTAGCCACCACATCAGTTGCGCCTCCTTGTGGATGTGGCGGTCACCGCCAATGAGTTCTAGTGGTAGATGGAGCTCATGATGGATCGATCGCTCCGGGATGGTGGTCCGGCACCGCCCTCGTCGCAGAGCCGAATCACCGCCACGCTACCGCGTGAAGGAGCTGATGTCGCCGCCCTCGCGCCCTTCCGTCCCTAGAGGTACTACTTCGACGACAATGTCGACGATGATGGCACGGGCGTCGATGGAGGTGACACTACTGGAATTAGAGAATTTGCCATCTGCCTGATCTTTGCCGTCAGCTGGCAGATGGCAAAGAAACTCTTTGCCGCCAGCTGCCAAAAAACAGACGGCAAAGAACACACTGATGGCAAAGATATTGTTTGCCATTAGTGCACTCTTTGCCGTCCGCTGGCAGACGGCAAAGATACACCAGGCAGACGGCAAAGAGACCAGGCGGGCCCCACTACACCGTGGACGGCACGGTTGCCGTGAGCTGCCTCTTTGTCATCTGCCAGAGCCTCTTTGCAAAGGGGATGGGCACATAACGGAGCTCCTCACCGACCGGTACGTACCTCTCACTCTCCCCCACTCCCCACCTCTCTCCCCCACTCCTCACCTCTCTGCTCCACTCCCCCATCTCCCCACCCCGCGCCGCCCGGACCCCCACCCCGCGCCGCCCCCTCCCGGCCCGCGGTTCCCCCCTCCCTGCGCCCCCACCACCGTGGCCTACCTCCCGGCCCGCGGCTCCCCCCCTCCCTGCAACCGCCGGCCTCCTCGCCGCCTCCTTGCCGCCCCACCACCGCCGCCCCCCTCGCCGCACCGACCCCCGCGCCCCGCGACCGCCCCGGCCCCCTCGTCGCGTCGTCGCCGTTCTCCAGCAAACAAAACGCCGCCGCCGTTCGCCACACGCATCACCAGCGCATCGTCAAGCAATCCTGCTGCATCATCTCCGTGTATCCTCCCCTACCATTCTCCACTTCAACCTCACATACATACCGGAACTGGTTCAAGAAAAGGTATGATATCCAAACTGGAAACCAGGATTAATTCAATCATGTCTTTCCAGCTCTCTCCCTAATATCCAGATTGGAAATTTCGATTCAATCCATAGCTTCAAAGTTTTGAGTATGCTGCAATAAAGTGTCTATTTTTTATCTCATGTGAATATATCTGATGAGGGATTTTATGGGAGAGCCATACCGATGGTAGGTTAAAGCAATTCAGTAGGCTGTCGCCATGGGCCATACTGTCGACACGGTGATGCCCACTGTCACGGAAACATGCTACACTTATATGGCTCAGAATCATGGAAGATTCAAGGCATATGTCGTCTTTGTCTATATTACAAGGATTTTATGAGATGCTTTTATGCAGTGCTGTAGCAGAAACGTAAATGTTCTTCTATTTTTTTTTGGCATGTAAACTGAAGTGTGTTGTTGTTGCTCAGCTTGGTGAAGCACTGAAGCTTGAGTGGGTGTCTACACGGACATAAAAGGAGATGACATGGTAGGAACTGTTGAATTTACGTATACACACTGATTCTTCATCTAATTTTTTCAACTTTCTTTCGAAATTATGCAATGGAAGTTCATTATGTGGCTGAACATATGAGATGACATCTTAACATTTTGTTATGCAACTGTGATAGTAAACTCTCATAATAGCTAGGGAAAAAATGTCATAAATTTTTATATCAGTGATTTCCATACGTTTCTTCAGTTATGTCTTCCTTTAAAATCCAAGAAAGAGTTCTACACACCGATTTTTTACTGAAGAAAGAAAGAAAAAAGTAGATAAATGATTGCACTGTGAAGGACTTCTTTAAGTTATGTTCACTTATGTGATCCTGCACTTCTCCAACGCATCTCATAAGAAATACACAGCTACTGATGCAAGTTTACTTTATCAAGGTTACCTCCTTCAACCATTTAATATGCTTTTGATAATGCACGATTCAATAATAATCTCTCTGCATTTTGTTTGTTTTCATCCTTTTGCATGAAAAAAGTTGATATGACGTTGTTTTCTCTGTTATAATCCCTTGATTTTTCTCAGCATTGAACATCAATACGAAAAATACAAGCATAAGGTGTGCTTCCCCTTTGTGGTTCTCCATGAGTTGATTTCATTTCATTGTACACACTTCTTTCCCTTATAATATATTGTACTATTTTCTAGAGCTATATTAGTACCCACAAAACCAAGGTGTAGGTACATTCGTTGGTGTCAGGTGACACCAATGAGTTCTGCCAAAGCGTGTGAAAGTTCATGTGTATGAAGTATTTTGACCCCATCATATTAGCAAATTATGAACTTATTAACTCACTGGGTTACAGTATGAACCCAATGACGTTTTCTGCTAGCTTGGCCACTAACAAAACCTACATATAATCTATCATGTTTAACTGACTACATTTTTTCCTCTAGATTATTGCAGTATTTTCACCATGTAGTATTCTGCGACAGGTAGTTCACTCCAGAAGTATCAAATATGTCTCTTCTATCTAAGCCCCTTGCTACTATCGCTTATGCAAATCTAAAGGTTCAGACCTCACGCCTATTTTTTTTACTGTTGTACATAGTGTTGCTACCTTAGTAGCCGGCTTCAAAAGGGACAAGAATGTATATTTCCAAACTAGGCTAATCAGGATTGGTCTTTTGGCTCTATATTTTTTAGATCATAATTACTTTTGGTAAGATTTTCACAAGATCAGCATCGACATGCTACTAGAATGGGAAGTACTACAATTTTCACTATAGATGTAGAAAATTAGATGGGAAATATGCATGTCGATGATCATATTTCTTGGTTCTTATAGCAACAAGAGATTAATTAGCATGAAGTACTTCTATCGACATGATCAAACATCTCATCATGATTTAAATGTCATGAATATTATTTTGCAAATTATAATTTAATTAGCTACGAGGTGGCAGAATTGCATGAATATGTTCTCTTTTCGTGTTAGAACTAGAAGCATGCATGCAAGTTTCATCTCCATGTGAATGTGTGTGCCATGGACTTCACTTAAACCTGTACGTGTAAGTGCCCTTGGAAACAAACATACTTATGTTATGCATATACCAATAGTGCAAAACTACAAAAAGGTCTATTTTTCAAATTAACCGATTCGGTAAAGAATACATCTTCGTTAAAGGTTACAACAGTTGGTGTACCTATCCAACAACCAATCCCAAATTAGAACAAAAAATAGATATATAATTGGAAACTAACAAGCTTCTTACAACAACAAAAAATCGTGGGGTTGTGGCATAGTTCCAAAACATATATATGTATATCTAAAGTGTCTTAAATGAAGTTATGAACTTCCAAAATTAGAAGATGCAACTCCCTTTTTTTCTATCGGTACAAGTGGCTGACCACGCAAAATCATAGATTAGAAATAATACCTCTCAGTGATGAAATGTTGTAAACGTTGTGCAATTTATATATTAGTCGGGATTAAGCTAGCCCGTGCGGACGCACGGGTTGATGACTAGTGGTACAAACTGCGATTTACTTGTTCTACCTAATTCATAATACCAACGAAACCTGGAACCTGTCACCATACCAGCCACATAATCCTTGATCTGAAGAATTCCTGGGCTGCATGGATAACATTTTCTCTCAGTGTCTCACTTCCTTCGGAAAATCTCGCTTGAAGGGTTGGGTGTCTTGATGGGACCTAGTTCAAACAGAGCATCATGTATTTCGCCATCACCCAATTCTCTTTATAAGGACGTGTTCATATATTCCATGACTTTGTGCTCAAAGAGTGTTAGCAGCTGATTGCGGTTCACATCAGGGTCTTTGGTGTACATCACCTTGAAGAAATCTGAGACCAGCTGTCAGATGTTTCTGCATTGTCCACCCGATTCCCATCTGCATCTTTCAGTTTCTTGATCCTATCTATCTTCATATGGAGTTACTTGGTGTCTGGTTTCCTTCTCTCAGGACTCGGGCACTATCGTCAACATCACCTGAAAATTTCTTGATACCGTTTGCTGGAAATATTGACATTTCACTCACAATTAATTCTCGTGCCAATTCACACTTAATCTTGTGCGCAACTCTAAAATGTCATCTATTTTCAATTGTTGGGAGTATTACTTTATGCTATTCTTCTCTTTAAATTATTGCTGTTGTTATCAGTTGGAAAACATGTTGCTGAGCATAATGGAGAACATTGGAGATAACCTTAATTCTGATCTGGATTTGGAGGTAAACTTATTATTTTATTGTAATATTGATTTACTTGATATGTTCGTTCATGCTTTATTGTGGTGTGAAGTATTTATGTTGCCCTTTGATGTTTGGACAATAAATAGAAAGGAGGGAGAGGAGGAGGTAGCAGTTAATTGGACCTTTTAAATGACAAAAATAGATGTTTTGTCAAATCCCTATGCTCTACCTGTGTCCGTCAAATGCCTATTCTTTTGGGAGACACTCAAATTATTAGTATTTCTTATTTTCCTCTAGATATTCCCTAGATTACCATTATATGGACGAAAAGTTAAAACAAGGGTGACATATTTGGCGAAAATGCCCACCTAGTGCAAATTAAAGACCAATTGGATGTATAGCAGTGTAAAATAGTTATTTTTCTATGACTATATTGGATTTTAAATGTTGTTATGCACAAAAACGCTCTCTAGTTTAAAAAATATTTGAGGTGAGATTTTGAAAAACACTAGTTGAATATTTTTTATGGAGTACCATGCAAGAGTACTGTAGTGTATTTTTCCTCCCTTACATTGTGTGCTCTTTTTACAGCAATATAATGTGTACTTTTTGTTTGACTGGTCAGACGAATTGCCAATGGAGCACCAGGAGGGAGAGGAGGAGGTAGCAGTTAATTGGACCTTTGTTTAGCATTTTGTAACAACACTAGGAGTATGAAATCCCCGAGTATCCGCATGCGACGACGAAGCCTGCAGGTACTGTGCAGCATGTCGCTAGTAGTGTTTTCTCGGTAGCATGCAGGTGTATAAGGAGAGGTATTGCACTTGTTGTTGCAACTCTAGACTAGTAGTAGCCCTCATCATCTTAGCTTAGATGTCTATCACTCGAGTGATGAGTGAAGGAGGAGATGACCAATGGCAGCAACGCTCATTACAGATTGTCGAAGCGTCCCGTCCCGCTGGAATTAACGTAATGTTGATTGATTGCATGTATGAGACACCGAGAGAAAACTATGTGCTGTGAAATATTTCATGATGATGTTGGAAATATATGTGTTGTGAAATATATGTGCTGAAGATGTTTGAAACTATATATATATCATATATGTGCTGTGAAAATGCAGGGAAATAAAAGAAAACAGACAAAAAAGGGGCACTACAGGCTCTTTGCCATCTGCCTACAGATGGCAAAGCACTTTGCCATCCGCCAGCAGACGGCAAAGCTGTCACGTGGCAGCAGTCTGTGCAACCTGGGAGCACCAGGTCTGACCCTTTGTCGTCTGCAGGCAGATGGCAAATGGCAAAGGGCTTGGGGAAGGCATATGGCAAAGGGCTAGGGCAGGCAGATAGCAAAGGGCTAGTGGCAGGTAGATGGTAAACTTTGCCGTCAGTTGGCGGACGACAAAGTATGCCGTTAGCCATACGTTGCCATCCACGTCCTTTGCCGTCTGCCAGCTGATGGCAAAGATTCTTTGTCGCCCGCTGTGGCCTGGCTGATGGCAAAGAGCCGCATTGCCGGCGCTAGCAGTGCTGAAACTGTTGCCGTCTGCAGGCGGACGACAAAGACCTTTGCCATCCGTGGACTGGGCCTTTGCCGTCTGCCATGGCAGATGGCAAAGAACCCGATTCCTGTAGTGTGATGCCGGCTAGTCTGTCCAGGCGTACGAGGTCACGTTCGTTACAAGCTAGTTTAGCGTTTTTTAGGTTTTAGTTGAACAGACGAACTAGCGTTCGTTCTATGCAAATTATGTCTAAACTTATGTAAATTATGTCGTGTCTCTGCATGAAAATTGTCCGGTTTGTTCAAACTACGTTTAAATGTATGCGGGGCACGGTTGAATGATCGACTCCATATCACTATCGACGGACCCATCCGCGGAGAAATAAAATGTATGTTTTAAGGGTGAGTGTTGGGCCCTTACCAGTCGATCAGGGGCACGTCGCCCTGCCGCGCTCGCATGAGTTCATTGTTGGTTGCTACATAGTTTGTTTTTATTATAGAATTAGATCATAATTGGCAGGCGTTGATGTGCCCGTCTATTTTTTCAATAGAGTGATGGTAATTTTTACAAATAGATAGACATGGAAAAACTGAATAGTATTTTCAATGAAAGAACTTATGAACCTATGCCAATATTTATCGTTTTACATAACTATCATCTGGTATATTTTCCGGGTCATGTTGACCATCCTCCTAGTTTTATGTCTACCATGTTTTTTCTAGCATCTCATAGATTGGATCATAAATCCAGAACATAAGCATTTCGTGACCATCAATGTGCCAAAAGGTGATCATACAAGGAAAATGAACACAAATGACATTTCATGAAACTGACCCCTATACTAATCTTGAAAAAACTTTTCAGCAAGACACATCAAAATAATAATGGCGTGACATCCTTACAAAGTCCTATTTTCTCTCAGCTACATATAGGTAAATGATCTCAGCAATACAATTCAAGGATGGAGTATCTGATGCGACTAAACGTCCATTTTGCATCATGATTTCCTACTGTTATTTATAATGTTTTTATGCATAATAATGCTTTATGGAGTAATTCTAATGCCTTTTCTCTCATAATATACAAGGTTTATATAAAGAGGGAGAATGCCGGCAGTTGAAATTCTGGACCTAAAAAACCATATCAGAGATACCTATTCTGCACATCTTCAAATAAGCTGAAACTTCATGGAGATTTATTTTGGAATATATAGAAAATATTGGAGCAAATAACTACCGGAGGGGGGCCACCTGGTGAGCAAAAGACAACAGGGCGCGCCAGGCCCCCCAGGCGCGCCTTGGTGGGTTGTGCCCAGCACGGCCCACCTCTGGTGCCCATCTTCTGGTATTTAAGGTCATTTGACCTAGAAAAAAATAAGGAGAGGACTTTCGGGACGGTACGGCGTCGTCTCGAGGCGGAACTTGGGCATGAGCACTTTTGCCCTCCGGCGGAGCGATTCCGCTGGGGGAACTTCCCTCCCGAAGGGGGAAATCCCATCGTCATCACCAACAACCCTCTCATCTTCGGGAGGCCAATCTTCGTCAACATCTTCAACAGCACCATCTCCTCTCAAACCCTAGTTCATCTCTCGTGTTCAATCTTTGTACCGGAACCTCACATTGGTACCTGTGGGTGACTAGTAGTGTTGATTACATCTTGTAGTTGATTACTATATGGTTTATTTGGTGAAAGATTATATGTTCATATCCATTATGCTATTTAATACTCCTCTGATCTAAGCATCATTATTATTTGTGAGTAGTTACCTTTGTTCTTGAGGTCGCGGGAGAAGTCACGTTACAAGTAATCATGTTAATTAGATATGTGTTCGATATTTTGATGATATGTATGTTGTGATTCCCTTAGTGGTGTCATGTGAACGTGGAATACATGACAATTCACCATCTTTGGGCCTAAGCGAATGCATTGAAGAGTAGTTATTAGATGATGGGTTGCTAGAGTGACAGAAGTTTAAACCCTAGTTTATGCGCTATTTCATAAGGGGCTGATTTGGATCCAAATGTTTATTGCTATGGTTAGATTTTATCTTAATACTTTTCTCATAGTTGCGGATGCTTGCGAGGGGGTTAATCATAAGTGGAATGTTTGTTCAAGTAAGAACAGCACCCAAGCACCGGTCCACCCACATATCAAATTATCAAAGTAGCGAACGCGAATCAAACCAACATGATGAAAGTGACTAGACGAAATTCCTGTGTACCCTCAAGAATGCTTTGCTTATTATAAGAGATCGTTTTGGCCTGTCCTTTTCAACAAAAGGATTGGGCTATCTTGCTGCATTTTATTTACCGTTACCGTTACTTGCTCGTTACCAATTATCTTGCTACTAAACTACATGTTACCTACAATTTCAGTGCTTGCAGAAACTACCTTGCTGAAAACCGCTTGTCATTTCCTTCTGCTCCTCGTTGGGTTCGACGCTCTTACTTATCGAAAGGACTACGATTGATCCCCTATACTTGTGGGTCATCAAGACTCTTTTTTGGCGCCGTTTCCGGGGAGTGAAGCGCTCTTGGTAAATGGAAATCGGTAAGGAAAAATTTATACTACGTGCTGAAATTTATTGTCACTTGCTACTATGGAAAACAATCCTTTGAGGAGTTTGTTCGGGGTATCTTCACCTTGACCGGAACCACAATTAGTTGCTCCTCAACCTACTGCACGTACTGAAAATATTGGTTATGAAATTCCTTCGCGTATGATAGAACAACTGCTAGCTAATGCCTATGCAGGAGACGGAACTAAACATCCTGATATGCATCTAATACATGTGGATAAAATTTATGGATTATTTGAGCTTGCAGGTTTATCCGGAGATGAAGTTAAGAAGAAGGTTTTCCCTTTATCTTTGAAGGGAAAAGCATTGACATGGTATAGGCTATAAAGGTTTTCCCTTTATCTTTGAAGGGAAAAGCATTGACATGGTATAGGCTATGTGATGATATTGAATCATGGAACTGTTGAAAATATGCCCTAGAGGCAATAATAAAATGGTTATTATTATATTTCCTTGTTCATGATATCCATTTAAGAATTGTATTGATCGGAAACTCAGATACATATGTGGGTATATAGGCAAACACTGTGTCCCTAGTAAGCCTCTAGTTAACTAGCTCGTTGATCAAAGATGGTCAAGGTTTCCTGACCATAGACATGAGTTGTCATTTGATAACGGGATCACATCATTAGGAGAACTAGTAGATTCCCCGCGCGTTGCAGCGGGAACTTTAGAAAAAATGCCTTAACCATGAAAAATAAAAATGTATAATGCAACCATGATTGAGGAAAAAAAATATGAGAACATGATCATCTAGATAAAACACATACCCTTTTTTTAGAATGAAAGCATAACAAAGACATAGATATATATGTCCCAAATGTTGACATTCTGCATGTACATGTTGGCAGTGATTAAACATTGTTCCTGAGTTAAGAACCTTTTTTACCACATTTTCCCGTTTTCTCTATTCAGTATGAATGCAATAGAAAAAAATGCAAAGGAGAAATTAGCCAGACCTAGTCATGCTAACCTCAACCTGTAGGTACCCCTAAAATAAAAAGTACACATTCAAATAACGCAACAAAGTTTGATTCCACTGCATTGAATATGAGTGGGAGATTGTCAAAGTTTAATATATCAAGCAAAAGTTGAAACATTATCAGTCTAGTATTTGTGAAAAGCTTCCTCTTATGATTGTTGCAAAATATCTGTTTGAAAAAATGACGAAACAACATTAATACTGCTAAAACCCATACGCTATACTTGAGAAAATTAATCCATTCCGTAAATCTGATTGAATCATTTTGTCGTCTCGTCATCACAAATTAACTCGATACATATAGAGGGTGTTAATCTCAACACAGAAGGCAACAAACATTCTTACCTTCTCGAACATCTTTAATTTGGCAGAGAGTAAAGACATTTAATCAAGCATCTTTCGAGCAACCTAAGTATCCTGAATCAACAATGGTCGTAAATTTGCAGTTATAAAGAATAACAATCACTTGCTAAATTGATGAAATCAAAATATGCATGTATTGTCATTCTTATGGTTACGGGAGTGCATGTATTGTCAGATGCCAAATTAATATTGTTCGATGCCCTTCCATTCATACATAGCATGTTTAGGGAACAAAATCTAAAGAAAATAAGAGATGGAAAGATCATTAATTAGAGAACAACTGTTCTGGGACTGGACAACATTGAGGCTGTGGACGGAGAAAGAGTACCTCAAGTGGTGTGTATGTGGCCTCGAGCTTCCACGGATGGATGATAACGTTGGCTCTCGAGGGATTGGTGACATGGATTCAAATAAACAGGTGATAAAATTCAAAACAAACAGAGGAAATATGTAGAATCATGTATAGCTTGTAGCTTGTAGCTTGCAGTACCTTGATATTGATGTGGAAGTGCCCTGGTGATGCATACGGAAGCTGTATACAAAAGTTTCTTGTTCATGTGGTTTTAATCCAGCGTAAGTTTCCCTCGACTGGAGTTGTACAGAACCGGTCATATGAACTCCACAGCCGGCCTGCCTGCCGGCCGCATCCGGGTGAACGTCGGCGAGCATGTGTTTGAGATAACGATCTACATGCTCATGGTGCGGGCCAGGCTCCGCCATACTGGAACCTTGCCGGAAGTTGATGACGCAAGCACGCACGGGACGTGCCAAGCACTTCGTCGACCGTAACCCAGCCTGCTTAGCTCCTTCATATGCTTGGCAGTTGGCACGGCGAGTTCCACATCCTCAATAAGGTGCTCTTCTGCGAGACGCCCTACCACGGCCTCCTCGACCGCGTTGACGCAGCTCTCATCATCAAGCTCGACATCAACAGGATCCGCCTGGTCGCGTCCGTGCTGCCGGGGCGGGTGCCGGTACATCGCCCGGCAGTTCGTGCCGCAATCGACGGAGGGTGCTGCGTCATGCACGGTCACAAAGCCACTGTTGAAACTGGATGCTCAGGAGTCAAGATCACATGCCTGTCCGCCTGGCACATGTAGCACTGATTTAAGATGCGATCTGCGATGGGGAGATTAAGCGTCTCAGTTACATGTAGCACCATCTTCCTCATTTATAGGGTAACAGAAGGCGAAGCATTAGGGTTTAGGAACAATTAATGCTGCTGTTTCATGTGTATTCGTGGTTGCCGTTTCATGGAGATGATCAGATGAATACGTGTGTCGATCGTGGCGGCTGCGAGGGGAAGACTCGGGAAAGATAACCCTAAGCGATATTAACTTTGGTCTCAGCCCTAAATAAGCCTAGTATGTCATCAACTTTGGGCTCGGCCAGCCCAGTGCAAAAATACTGCTTCGTACAGGTCAGGCCCGGTTTGTGAGCGAGTGAGGAAAACCAAGCGAGTTCAGAGTATTGTGCGAGCGGCATTCTTTCGTCGTGGATGGCTGCATGACTCACGGTTGATTGGTGGAGTGCTGCTGATGTGGATGGGCTGCATGTTGAGAGAAATCATGTAGTGGGAATGAACTATTTAGGTATTATAGATGATGTGATGGACGAGACCCAAACTATGAACGTAGCATATGATCGTGTCAGTTTATTGCTACTGTTTTGTGCATGTCAAGTGTCTGTTCCTATGACCATGAGATCATGCAACTGACTGACACCGGAGGAGTACCTTGTGTGTATCAAACGTCGCAACGTATCTGGGTGACTATAAAGATGCTGTACAGGTATCTCCGAGGGTGTCTGTTTGGTTGGCGTGGATCGAGACTGGGATTTGTCACTCCGTATGACGGAGAGGTATCTCTGGGCCCACTCGGTAATACAACATCACAAGAAGCTTGCAAGCAATGTGACTAAGGAGTTAGTCACGGGATCTTGTATTACGGAACGAGTAAAGAGACTTGCCGGTAACGAGATTGAACTAGGTATGGAGATACTGACGATCGAATCTCGGGCAAGTAACATACTGATGGACAAAGGGAATTACATACGGCATTACCTGAGTCCTTGACATCGTGGTTCGACCGATAAAGATCTTCGTAGAATATGTAGGAGCCAATATGGGCATCCAGGTCCCGCTATTGGTTATTGACCGGAGAGTGTCTCGGTCATGTCTGCATAGTTCTCGAACCCGCATGGTCTGCACATTTAACGTTGGGTGACGAATTGGTATAGTAGAGTTATGTATGTTGGTGACCGAGGGTTGTTTGAAGTCCCGGATGAGATCCTGGACATGGGGAGGAGCTCTGGAATGGCCCGGAGGTAAAGATTCATATATAGGAAGTTCTGTGTTGATCATCGGAAAAAGTTCGGGCGTCACCGGTATTGTACCGGGGGTGCCGGAAGGGTTCCGGTGGTCCACCGGAAGGGGCCACCAGCCCCGGAGGGGAGACATGGGCTGTGAGGGGTGCGCACCAGCCCCTAGTGGGCTAGGAGCACCTCCCCACCCAGGGCCATGCGGCTGGGCTGGTGGGAGGGCCAACCCTAGGGGTGGCGCCACCTTTCCTTGGGTGTCAAGCCACCTCTAGGGCGCCTCCACCCTTGGCCGCCGCCCCAAGGGGGAAACCCTAGGGGGTGGGCGCCCCACCCCTCCCCCTATATATGAGAGAGGGAGGAGGGCAGCCGCACCCGAAGCCACGGCGCAGCCCTCTCTCCCTCCCTCTAGTCTGTCTTCTCCTCTAGATTGGTTCGGCAGTGCTTGGCGAAGCCCTGCAGGATCAGCTCCACCACCATCGCCGCCACGCCATCGTGCTGCCGGAGAACTCGCCTTCCCCTCCGCCCCTTCTTGCTGGATCAAGATGGCGGAGACGTCTTCGAGCTGTACGTGTGCTGAACACGGAGGTGCCGTCCGTTCGGCACTTGATCGGGAGTTCGCGGGACGGATCGTGATTGGATCGCGAAGACGTTCGACTACATCAGCCGCGTTTCTTAACGCTTCCGCTTAGCGATCTACAAGGGTATGTAGATGCAATCTCTCCTCTCGTAGATGGTCATCTCCTAGATTGATCTTGGTGAGCATAGGAATTTTTTTTGTTTCCCATGCAACGTTTCCCAATAGTGGCATCATGAGCTAGGTCTTTGCATAGATGACATCACGAGTAGAACACAAATGAGTTTGTGGGCATTGATATTCAGATTGCTTCCTCCCTTAGTCTTTTCTTGATTCAGCGGTATTGTGGGATGAAGCGGCTCGGACCAACCTTACATGTCCACGTACACGAGACCAGTTCCATCGACTGGCATGTCACTTTGTTGCATAAAGATGGCTGGCGGGTGTATGTCTCTCCCACTCTAGTTGGATCGGATTCGACTAAGGCGGTCCTTGTAGAAGGTTGAATAGCAATTTGTGTATCACCATTGTAGTTTTGCATAGGTAAGAATCATTCTTTCTAGATACCCATAGCAGCCACGTAAAACATGCAACAACAATTAGAGGATGTCTAATTTGTTTTTGCAGGGTATGTTGTGATATGATATGACCAAAGACATGATGATATATATTTGATGTATGAGATGATCATGTTTTGTAATAGTTTATATCGACTTGCATGTAGATGCATATGGCAACCGGCAGGAGCCATAGGGTTGTCTTTAATTATTGTATGACCTGCGAGTCAATCATTAAGCGCTATGTAATGCTTTACTTTATCGCTAAGCGGTAGCAATAGTAGTAGAAGCATGGTTGGTGCGACAACCCCGATGGAAACACGATGATGGAGATCATGATGATGGAGATCATGGTGTCATGCCGGTGACGATGGAGATCATGCCGGTGCTTTGGAGATGGAGATCAAAAGCACAAGTTCATGGCCATATCATGTCACTTATGATTTGCATGTGATGTTAATCCTTTTATGCATCTTATTTTGCTTAGGACGGCGGTAGCATTATAAGGTGATCCCTCACTAAAATTTCAAGATAAAAACTGTGTTCTCCCCGAGTGTGCACCGTTGCGAAAGTTCATCGTTTCGAAGCACCACGTGATGATCGGGTGTGATAGACTCTACGTTCGCATACAACGGGTGCAAGCCAGTGTTGCACATGCGGAACACTCGGGTTAAACTTGACGAGCCTAGCATGTACAGACATGGCCTCGGAACACAAGACATCGAAAGGTCGAACATGAGTCATATAGTAGATATGATCAACATGGAGATATTCACCATTGAAACCACCTCATCTCACGTGATGATCGGACTTGGGTTGGTGAATTTGGATCATGTAGCACTCGAATGACCGGAGGGATATCAATTTGAGTGGGAGTTTTTTAAGTAATATGATTAGCTAAACTCATTATCTTGAACAATAGTCTAAGTTGTCTTTGCAAAAAAATTATGTTGTAGATCAATGGCTCGTGCAGTAGCACCCCTGAATTTCAATGCATTCCTAGAGAAAGCCAAGCTGAAAGATGATGGAAGTAACTTTGTAGACTGGTCCCGTAATCTAAGGATTATCCTCACGGCTTCCCAAAAGAATTATGTCCTTGATGCACCGCTTGGTGCGGCACCCCCCTCCAGAGTCGCCTGCAGACGTTGTGAACGCCTGTCAAGCACGTTCTGATGACTACTCAATAGTTCAATGTGCTGTGTTGTATGGCTTAGAACCGGGACTTCAAAGACGTTTTGAACTTCATGGAGCATACGAGATGTTCCAGGAGTTGAAGTTCATTTTTGAAAAGAATGCCCGGATCGAGATGTATGAGACCTACGATAAGTTCTATGCCTGCAAGATGGAGGAGAACGGGTCTGTCAGTGAGCACATACTCAGAATGTCTGGGTATTCCAACTGTCTGGCTGAGTTGGGAATTGCTCTCCCAACAGAGGCGATCACTGACAGAGTTCTTCAATCACTGTCACCTAGCTACAAAAGCTTTGTGTTGAACTATAACATGCAAGGGATGAACAAATCACTCGCCGAGCTGTTTGCGATGCTGAAAGTCGCTGAGTCAGAAATTCAGAAGGAGCATCAAGTGTTGATGGTCAATAAAACCACTAGTTTCAAGAAGAATGGCAAGGGCAAGAAGGGTAACTCCAAGAAGAGTGGCAAAGCAGTTGCCCGTCCCGTGAAGAAACCCAAGGCTGGACCCAAGCCAAAAATTGAGTGCTTTCATTGCAAGGGAACTGACCACTGGAAGCGGAACTGCCCCAAGTATCTGGCCGACAAGAAGACGGCCAACACCAAACAAGGTATATATGATATACATGTTATTGATGTGTACCTTACCAAATCTCGTTGTAGTGCCTGGGTATTTGATACCGGTTCGGTTGCTCATATTTGCAACTCAAAGCAGGAACTACGGAATAGATGAAGGCTGGCAAAGGATGAAGTGACGATGCGCGTGGGAAATGGTTCTAAGGTTTATGTGATCGCCATCGGCACGCTCACTCTTCGATTACCATCGGGATTAGTGATGAACCTGAATAATTGTTATTTAGTGCCTGTGTTGAGCATGAACATTATATCTGGATCTTGTTTAATGCGAGACAGTTACTCATTTAAATCAGAGAATAATGGTTGTTCTATTTATATGGGTAATATCTTTTATGGTCATGCACCCAATGTGAGGGGTTATTCTTATTGAATTTCGATAGTGATGATACACATGTTCATAACATTGATGCCAAAATATGTAAAGTAGATAATGATAGTACCACTTTCTTGTGGCACTGCTGCTTAGGTCATATTGGTGTAAAACGCATGAAGAAGCTCCATGCTGATGGACTTTTGGAGTCACTTGATTTTGAATCACTTGACACATGTGAACCATGCCTCATGGGCAAGATGACTAAGACCCCGTTTTTCGGAACAATGGAACGGGCAAGTGACTTATTGGAAATCATACATACCGATGTGTGCGGTCCGATGAGCATTGAGGCGCGCGGTGGATATCGTTACTTTCTCACCTTCGCCGATGACTTAAGTAGATATGGGTATATTTACTTAATGAAACATAAGTCTGAAACATTTGAAAAGTTCAAGCAATTTCAGAGTGAAGTTGAGAATCATCATAACAAGAAGATTAAATTCCTACGATCTGATGGAGGAGGAGAATATCTGAGTTATGAGTTTGTCAATCACTTAAGACAATGTGGAATTGTTTCATAGTTGACGCCGCCTGGAACACCACAGTGTAATGGTGTGTCCGAACGTCGTAATCAAACCTTATTGGATATGGTGCGTTCTATGATGTCTCTTGCCGATTTGCCACTATTGTTTTGGGGTTATGCATTAGAGACAACTGCATTCACTTTAAATAGGGCACCATCTAAATCCGTTGAGACGACGTCGTATGAACTATGGTTTGGCAAGAAACCAAAGTTGTCGTTTCTTAAAGTTTGGGGATGCGATGCTTATGTCAAAAAGCTTCAGCCAGAAAAGCTGGAACCCAAAGCGGAGAAATGCATCTTCATAGGATACCCAAAAGAGACGGTTGGGTATACCTTCTATCTCAGATCCGAAGGCAAAGTGTTTGTCGCTAAGAATGGGTCATTTCTCGAGAAAGAGTTTCTCTCGAAAGAATTGAGTGGGAGGAAGATATAACTAGATGAGGTTGTTGAACCTTTGCTCCAACCGGAGAGTAGTGCAGCACAAAAAAATGTTTCTGTGGAGCCTGCATCGGTTGAAGAGGAAGCTGATGATATTGATCATGAAGCTTCGGATCAAGTTACTATCGAACCTCGTAGGTCGACGAGGGCACGTACTGCTCCTGAATGGTAAGATAACCCTGTCTTAGAGGTCATGTTGTTGGACAACGATGAACCTACGAGCTATGGAGAAGCGATGGTGGGCCCGGATTCCAACAAATGGTTAGAGGCCATGAAATCCGAGATAGGATCCATGTATGAAAACAAAATTTGGACTTTGGAAGTATTACCTGAAGGGCGAAAGGCCATTCAGAATAAATGGATCTTCAAGAAGAAGACGGACGCGGATGGTAATGTCACCATCTATAAAGCTCGACTTGTGGCAAAGGGTTTTTCACAAGTTCAAGCAGTTGACTACGATGAGACTTTCTCACCCGTAGCGATGCTTAAGTTCGTCAAAATTTGAAAGTGCGTTATATCGACTAGAGGGGGGGTGAATAGGCGATTTTTACAAATTCGTCACTGAGGAATTTCAACTTGAGGAATTTGAAATGTGACGAACAGCTAGCAGCGGAATAAGTACTCAACTGCATGTGAAACATAGCAGCAGCATAGTCATCATGATGAAATGATACATGCACAGAATACAAGTAGCGCGTAACAGGATAGGCATGTGATGAATAAGGTGACTGAAGAATTTGAGGTGAGGAAATTGTGAAAGTCTTCAGTCAAATTCTTCAAACAGTAAAGATCAATTTCATCAACATGTATCAAGACAGAGAGTAGAGTTGAAGAAATAGAACCAGGTGCTCGGTGAAGACAATGATTTGATGACCCAGTTCCAACTGCTGTGACAGTCGTACGTCTGGTTCGGAGCGGCTTGGTATTTAATCCAAAGGACACATAGTCCTAGGACACACAGTCCTTACCGTATTCTCCTTGAGCTAAGGTCACACAGACCTCGCCCAACACTCATGGTAAGTATTCAGGGTAGACTTCCAAACCCTCACAAACTCGGTCACCCGGCGATCCACAATTGACTGCTGGATGCTCTAGACCATGACGCCTAACCGTCTAGAAGATACACAGTCTTCAAAGGTAACAAGCGTCGGTTCCACACAGGAACAATCTCTTCAGTGATGCTCAATCACTTTGGGTTTTTGGGTGGTTTTTGGGTTTTGGGGGTATTTCCTCACTGATGATTTTCTCTGAAAGTCCTCGAGGAGTGGGTTGCTCTCAAATGACAAAAGTCAAGTTCTTCTCTCAGAGCAGCCAACCAACTAGTGGTTGTAGGGGGTGGCTATTTATAGTCAGGGGGCAACCTGACATGATAAGACATAAATGCCCCCAATGATATGACCGTTATGTGGATAAGGTTGATTGGGGACAGTTGGCGCTAAGCACAGCAACGGTTGGAATTTTGAACTATGAAAGTCCTCATGGCTTATCATGTTCCTCACTTTTAGGCAATTCACACTGGCGAAATCCTAATTCCTCAGTCAGAACAAATTCCTCAGAGACCAGAAGAACTTCGTCTCTGTCACTGATGAACTTGACTGAACTGTAAGAGATTTCCAAAGGCTTCACTCGAAGGATAGGATAGTTGAGGCTTTTGGGATGAGCATCACTTGGAAGTTTTTCCTTAGTATTACCTCGACCCCCTTTAACAGTATGGTGTTTCCTATGACTCAAGGAAGGGAAATGAAACTATGAAAACAAAAGTCTTCACGTTTCAAAGTTCTCGTATCAACAAAGGTCACATCAAAGTCTTCAACTTCAAAGTCTTCACGAAAACTTCAAAGTCTTCAAACGAAGATATACATTTTTAGGGGTCGACTTTCTTCGGATATATCAATCTCCTCAGTAACTTATAGATCTGTGTACACTCACAAACATATTAGTCTCTTAACCTATAAGTCCTCAATACACCAAAATCACTAAGGGGCACTAGATGCACTTACAATCTCCCCCTTTTTGGTGATTGATGACAAATAGGTTACGTTTTCAAACGGGGATAAACATATGAATTGTAAGTACACGTTTTGAGGAATTGATATCAAGATATAGAGGAACTCCCCGTGAAGATGTGCATATTTGAAGAATTTGCTTTGGACTGCAAATGCACATGACATGATAGAGTATTGGAGATCTCCCCCTATATCTTGTAATCCATGTACGCATTGACATATATATATATATATATATATATATATATATATATATATATATATATATATATATATATATATATATATAGTATGAAGAATTTGAAATGCATGATGGAAAATGGTGTCTGACGAATTTCAGCATGCATGCATTAAGGTACTTGAGGAAATAAAAAAGCATAATGCAGTTCAAAAGAGTCAGACCACCATCAGACTTAAGTTTACAACTCAATCAACAAAGTCTTCAGAAGAATGAGAGTTGTAACTTAAACAAAATATAGCCCATATAGATAGACCCGCTTGAAGACTAACTCAAATTTCTCCCCCTTTGTCATCACTGACCAAAAGGGACGAAACTGAGGACTAACGCCCCTGAAGAATTTCACTTGGAAGTTGGTGGAGGAGCGTCAGCGTTGTCGGGGTCATTTGTTGGAGGAGGGCCTGCAGCAGTGTCATCAAGGTCTTCAGCTTCATCAGTTGCACGTGATGAGGAACATGAGGTGGGGACCATCAGAGGAACATGAACTTTCTTCCATTTCTTCCTTGGTTCAAGGGACCAATCATAGGTCTGCTACAAGTTCATCTCTGCAAGTTCTTTAGGAGTCTTGAGGTGAGACAGAATGGCCCAAGTGCGATTGAAGACTTCATGCAAGTAGTATTGATTCTTCCTCACAACATTGTGTGTGACTGTCATCTCGCGAAGAATTGCACCAACTTGACGTTTGGCCCACTTGTGATGACGATCAACTTTCTGGTGAAGACTTAGGAGGATTTCACGATTAGTCATCACACGAGGAGCAGTGTTCTGAGGCTTATGAGCAGTGGTCTTTGCGGCAGTGTCTTGACTTGCAGTGTCATCATTGGTGGAATAAGATGCAGGAGTGCAAATCTTACCATCCAATGTACGTGTGCCCTCATCAATGACTGGGTCCTTCCCTTTGTCATATTCTTCAGATGGGGTGGCTGGCCTCTTGATGACTTCTATTGGAGGCAAGAAGCTGAGGTGATTGATGCGATCTGCCTCATATGCAATTGAGGATCTTTTTCTAATGAATCTCATGATCCATGGGGCATAGAGCTTCAACTCAAATGGAGACATTGCAACGTTGCCCAAAGTTCTCATAAAGAAATCATGGTAATTGATAGGTATGCCATGGATGACATTGAATAGCACATTCTTCATGACTCCCATGACTTCTTCATCATCAGAATTGTATCCTTTGATAGGACACATTGATTTCCTCAAAATTTTGAAGATTGTCCTAGGCACATAGAGTAATTCCTTCACGAGGAATTTGGTTTTTGGAGCTTGGCCAGGTTTCAATTGCTTCATCAGCACTTGCATCATATGATTGGGCAATTCAGGTTCATCATAGATCATTCTTGCATCTACTGATGGAGGACTTACTAGAATTTCTCGAAGCAGTTCAGTGGCTGGTGCTTTGAAGTGAGTGTTGTCAGACATCCAGTCATGAACCCAAGTGTTGATGTCTTCAGCATTGCCAGAGATAAACAGAGTTGCATAGAACTGAAGAATTAGCTCTTCATTCCAGTCACAAATCTCACTGGAGAAGGGTAGAAGACCTGCATCATCAAGGACAGCCAACACAGGAGTAAAACATGGAAGTGATTCCATGTCTATGTGAGGAATGTGCCTGTGCTCGAAGACTTTCTCCTTATCCAGTAGGACTGATGCATAAAAGTTCATCTGAGCATGTGACCAAAACCGCAGACGCCCGATTCTTAGCCTGTCATAAGGATTTTCTTCAGTGAAGAAATGATGCTCAGTGAAGAATTTGCCTTGGTTGAACTTCACTTTCTTCGTATATGGAGATTTTGGCTGAGGCTGAGGATTGTTTGTTGTAGGTATGAAAACTTCAGTTTCTTCAGCCTGAGGAATTTGAGCAGTTTCTTCAACAACAGTCTGCTTGTTTCCTTCTTCAGCTGATGCAGCTGGAATGTCTTCTGGAACTAACTTGGAAGGAGTTGAATGTTCATCAGTTCCAGTGTGAATTTCTTCAGTCTGAGTAGGAGACTGAGGAAATTGAGTGAGAGGAGTGGTCATGGGAGAATTTGGGTGAGCTTCTTCCCAAAAGTCATCATTGATGACAGGAGTGGTACAGCCAATATCCACCTCCTCATCAATTTCTTCAACTCCAGCCTCTTCAGCAGTAAAGTGAGCCTGGGCGATGATACCAGTGGTGTTGAGACAGGGTCTTCAACAACCATTTCTTCATCAAGCTGCTCTGTTGAAGCAGCAGAGTGATGGTCTTCATCATCTTTGTCCCTTGGTATTTCATAGTCTTCACTATAGGGAACAATCTGATATGATGGCACAGAAGAGATTGGTGTTGCATCAATGGGCTAATCTGAGGAATTTGGCAAAGTCCTCAGTTTCTTCGCAGCATAGGTTTTTGTAGTTGCTGATGACTTTCTCTTCTGAGCAGCCTTTTTCTCTGCAGCTTTTGTTTTCTTCACTTCTGATGCAGAAGGAAGTGTGACTTTCTTCACCTTTCACTAGTAGAAAACAGACCTTTCGTCCCGAGCATTAGTCCCGGTCTGGTCACGAGCCGGTACTAAAGATGGTATTAGTCCCGGTTCGTGCCGGCTCCAACGGCTAGGAGCAGGGCGACCTTTAGTACCGGCTCGTGAGCGATCTTGAGTACCGGTTCGTGTCACGAGCCGGTACTAAAGGGGGCGTGGCATGCTGTTGGTCAGACTTGGGCCCCGCTTGCACCTTTAGTACCGGCTGGTGACACCAACCGGTACTAAAGGGCAAGACTTCCTACATATACGCTTCGTCCGCAGCCGATCGAAGGGGCTCTCATTTCTCTGTTTTCTCCCCTATTCTTCTTCTTGCTCGAAGCTCATCCTCCATTTTGCCAAGGATTTGTCAAGATTTAAAGGCACTTCATCTATCCAAGTGTTCATAAAGGTTAGCAACTTTGCTCCTTCATCTCTCATTGCTAGATTAGCTTGTGGTATGCTCAAAGATATGTGATTTGTGGGTTTTAGCTAGGTTTTGGAGGAGTGATCATTATGTGGGAGTTTATTTGATTTATATGCAATTTGAGCTCAAATTAACTTGTTAGGTTGCATATGTGTAGGTGTGCTTTATTTGGTGCCTTCCCATCCCCGTCCTAACCACCGTCGATTGTCCGCACCGTCTCGTCGCGGCACCGGCCACCTTGGTGAGCCTCTTGTTCTTCTTAAAACCTTTTTGTTAAAAAAAATTTCTTGTATGATTTAGATAGCTGCGTGTACGATTTACTTACTTGTATTATTGTTAGTTATTCTATAGTGTCATGGTTATGGTATCAGCCCACGTCGGCCCTCGTCCAGTCTATGATTCAGATGTGGTATGTCGTTATCTTTTATAACTATTTCACACATCATCTAATGTCTATGACGATTAATTATGCCACCAAATTGACGTAGATGTTTTTATCTATAGGAAGTAGTTGAACCAGAAATTCCAACCGACTATGCAATTCTACTCGAGAAATTAACACAAGCTGAAAAAGAAATTGATCAGTTGAAAGAAAAATTGAAAAGAACTGAAGATGAGAAGATGGGATTGGAGTTGCATGTTGCCGATATCATCGATGATCACAAGAACAAGATGGCTGGAATGCGCTTGAAGCTTAGAAAGATTTGAAAATATGCCATTGATAAAGAGGCTAGGTATCATTATGCCATTGGCTCAATTGTTACTTTAGTTGCGATTATGATCGCATTTGTTGTTGCATTTACATGTTTTAGATAGTTGTATGTTGTTTTATGAGATGTATGTATGAACTATAAGTATCTATTATTTGCAGTAATAACATTTGGTCACTGCTAGCTCTACTTTTGGTTGTAATGTGATGATGAAGTTGTATTAATTTGGTCACTTCGATGTTGTGTAGTGAACATGAGCCGGCAATGGATGTACGATGACCGACTAAGTCCAGGGTTTCTTAATGACCTGCCTGATTTTATTCGTGTGGCTGAGGCAAACAAGCAGAATGGTTTCATGTGTTGTCCATGTCGTGACTGTAAGAATGATAGGAATTACTCTACCTCAAAAACCCTTCACTACCACCTGCTGAAGTCCGGTTTCATGTCCGGCTATAGCTGTTGGACCAAGCACGGAGAAAGAGGGGTTATAATGGAAGACAATGAAGAAGAAGAGGATGATGACAACTATCCTTTCGCCGATACAACAATGGGGGAAGCTGAAGAAGAGGCATCAATGGGGGAAGCTGAAGAAGAGGCATCAGATGAGCCCGCTGATGATTTGGGTCGGGTCATTGTTGATGCAAAGAGAAACTGCAAAAGTGACAAGGAGAGGTTGAAGTTGAAACGCATGTTAGAGGATCACAAGAAATTATTGTATCCAAATTGTGAAGATGACCAGAAAAAGCTGGGTACCACGCTGGAATTGCTGCAATGGAAGGCGAAGAATGGTGTAACTGATAAGGGATTTCAAGAATTGCTGATAATGATAAAGAAGATGCTTCCAAAGGATAACGAATTGCCTGAAAGTACGTACGAAGCAAAGAAGGTTGTCTGCCCTCTAGGATTAGAGGTGCAGAAGATACATGCATGCCCTAATGACTGCATCCTCTACCGTGGTGAGGAGTACGAGAATTTGGATGCATGCCCGGTATGCGGTGCACTGCGCTATAAGATCCCCCGCGATGACCCTGGTGATGTGGAGGGCGAATGCCACAGGAAGAGGGTTCCTACCAAGGTGATGTGGTATGCTCCTATAATACCACGGTTGAAACGTTTGTTCCAAAACAAAGAGCATGCCAAGTTGTTGCGATGGCACAAAGAAGAACGTAAGAAAGACGGAATGTTGAGAGCACCCGCTGATGGGTCGCAGTGGAGAAAAATTGAGAGGGAGTTCGAGGACTTTGCAGCTGACGCAACGAACTTATGGTTTGGTCTTAGTACAGACGGCATGAATCCTTTTGGGGAGCAGAGCTCCAGTCACAGCACCTGGCCCGTGACTCTATGTATCTACAACCTTCCTCCTTGGTTGTGCATGAAGCGGAAGTTCATTATGATGCCAGTGCTCATCCAAGGCCCTAAGCAACCCGGCAACGACATTGATGTATACCTAAGGCCACTAGTTGATGAACTTCTACAGTTGTGGAAAAAATCAGGTGTACGTGTGTGGGATGCGCACACACAGAAGGAAATTGACCTACGAGCGTTGCTGTTTGTAACCATCAATGATGGGCCTGCTCTTAGTAACCTTTCAGGACATACAAACAAGGGATACAATGCATGCATGCACTGTTTAGATGATACTGAAAGTATATATTTGGATAAATGTAAGAAGAATGTGTACCTGGGACATCGTCGATTTCTACCGATCAAGCATATCTTAAGAAAGGCAGGCAACCATTTCAAAGGTGAGCCAGATAACCGGAAGAAGCCTGGCCTCCGTACTGGTGAATATATATTTGATATGTTCAAGGATTTACAGGTAATCTTTGGAAAGGGTCTTGGCGGACAATCTGTTCCGAATGACACCAACGGACACGCACCCATGTGGAAGAAGAAATCTATATTTTGGGAACTTGAATATTGGAAAGCCCTAGAGGTCCGCAATGCAAAAGATGGCATGCCTCCAAAGCAGTATCAAGGTCCTGCCAGCTACGCTCTTACGAAAGAAGAGAAGGAAATCTTTTTTGAATGCCTGCTCAGTATCAAGGTCCCGTCTGGCTTCTCGTCGAATATAAAGGGAATAATAAATATGGCAGAGAAAAAATTTCAAAATCTAAAGTCTCATGACTGCCACGTGATTATGACGCAATTACTTCTGGTTGCACTTAGGGGGCTTCTACCGGAAAATGTTCGATTAGCCATTGTGAAGCTATGCGCATTCCTCAATGCAATTTCTCAGAAGGTAATCGATCCAGAAATCCTACCAAGGTTACAGAATGACCTGGTCCAATGTCTTGTCAGTTTCGAGTTGGTGTTCCCTCCATCCTTCTTCAATATTATGACGCACGTTCTAGTTCACCTAGTCGAAGAGATTAACATTCTGGGTCCTGTATTTCTACACAATATGTTCCCCTTCGAGAGGTTCATGGGAGTCTTAAAGAAATATGTTCATAACCGTGCTAGGCCAGAAGGAAGCATCGCCAAGGGATATGGAACAGAGGAGGTTATTGAGTTTTGTGTTGACTTTGTTCCTGACATTAAGGCGATTGGTCTTCCTGAATCGCGGCATGAGGGGAGACTGGGTGGAAAAGGCACATTAGGAAAGAAAGAAGCAATAAATATGGACGGGCATTCTTTCACTCAAGCACACTACACGGTTCTACAAAGTTCCACCTTGGTGACTCCATATATGGAGGAACACAAGGATATTGTACGGTCCAAGAACCCGGAGCAGTCTGACCCCTGGATTGAACGTAAACACATGGAGACTTTTGCCGGTTGGTTGCAAACAAAGCTCATCAATGACAACGATGTTCCAGATGAACTGTACTGGTTGGCCAAGACACCAAGTTCGACTGTAACGACTTTCAAAGGGGACGAGATAAATGGGAATACATTTTACACGATCGCCCAAGATAAAAAGAGCACCAACCAAAACAGTGGTGTCCGCTATGATGCAACCAACTTTCAAGACACATATTATGGTTACATAGAGGAGATATGGGAACTTGACTATGGACCTGATCTTAAGGTCCCTTTGTTTCGGTGCAAATGGGTCAAATATACTGGAGGCGGGGTACAGGTAGACCCGCAGTACGGAATGACAACAGTGGATCTCAACAATCTTGGATACACAGACGACTCATTCGTCCTAGCCAATGATGTGGCTCAGGTTTTCTATGTGAAGGACATGTCTAGCAAACCGAGGAGAAAAAAAGATAAGGAAGCGAATACATCATACGATGAGCCAAAGCGCCACATAGTTCTTTCAGGGAAAAGAAACATTATGGGAGTGGAGGACAAGACAGACATGTCAGAAGATTATGAAAAGTTTCATGAAATCCCTCCCTTCAGAGTAAAGACTGACCCAAGCATCCTGTTAAATGATGAAGATTCTCCATGGTTACGGCGCAATCATAAGCAAGGGACAAACATGCAGAAAAAGTCTTACACCGCGAGATCCCACTCTGGGATGTGATCGGCTTCACTGTCATCACTTTCTATGTGAAGGACATGCATGCATTTTCTAGCATGGTCTCTTTGTACCAGTTTGTAGACGAAGTGCATCCAGTTTGTACACGAAGTGTAACAGTAACCCTCTCAACTCTTTAGAAGTTGCTATGTGGGTGAAATTATGATGTCATGCCAAGTTACAACCTTTTTAGAGTTCATTTGTACTGCTTTTTCAAATTCAGGGTCATTTAGCTCAAAATAAATCATTAAATGCATGAAAAATATCAAATGAAGTCAGAAAGGGTTGAAAATTGATGATGTGCCTTTGAATGGTGCATATTGAACACACAAAAAGTATGGAGTTAAAATAAGTTATTAAAAATGAAATCCCTTTGTAATAGATGAGTTTTTGTCCGAAACCCTCATACTTCGAAAGAGATTGTCCAATTTGTACACGAAGTGCATCCAGTTTTTGCCGTAACCCTCTCAACTCTTTAGAAGTTGCTATGTGGGTGAAATTATGATGTCATGCCAAGTTACAACCTTTTCAGAGTTCATTTGTACTGCTTTTCAAATTCAGGGTCATTTAGCTCAAAATAAATCATTAAATGCATGAAATATATCAAATGAAGTCAGAAAGAGTTGAAAATTGATGATGTGCCTTTGAATGGTGCATATTGAACACACAAAAAGTATGGAGTTAAAATAAGTTATTAAAAATGAAATCCCTTTGTAATAGATGAGTTTTCGTCCGAAACCCTCATACTTCGAAAGAGATTGTCCAATTTGTACACGAAGTGCATCCAGTTTTTGCCGTAACCCTCTCAACTCTTTAGAAGTTGCTATGTGGCTGAAATTATGATGTCATGCCAAGTTATAACCTTTTCAAAGTTCATTTGTACTGCTTTTCAAATTCAGGGTTATTTAGCTCAAAATAAATCATTAAATGCATGAAAAATATCAAATGAAGTCAGAAAGGGTTGAAAATTGATGATGTGCCTTTGAATGGTGCATATTGAATACACAAAAAGTATGGAGTTAAAATAAGTTATTAAAAATGAAATCCCTTTATAATAGATGAGTTTTCGTCCGAAACCCTCATACTTCGAAAGAGATTGTCCAATTTGTACACAAAGTGCACCCAGTTTTTGCCGTAACCCTCTCAACTCTTTAGAAGTTGCTATGTGGGTGAAATTATGATGTCATGCCAAGTTACAACCTTTTCAGAGTTCATTTGTACTGCTTTTCAAATTCAGGGTCATTTAGCTCAAAATAAATCATTAAATGCATGAAAAATATCAAATGAAGTCAGAAAGGGTTGAAAATTGATGATGTGCCTTTGAATGGTGCATATTGAACACACAAAAAGCATGGAGTTAAAATAAGTTATTAAAAATGAAATCCCTTTGTAATAGATGAGTTTTCGTCCGAAACCCTCATACTTCGAAATAGATTGTCCAATTTGTACACGAAGTGCATCCAGTTTTTGCCGTAACCCTCTCAACTCTTTAGAAGTTGCTATGTGGGTGAAATTATGATGTCATGCCAAGTTACAACCTTTTCAGAGTTCATTTGTACTGCTTTTCAAACTCGAGATATGACATTTCAAATGCCATTTAATCAAATTGTCTTATACAGCAGTTGAAGTTGTTCAAACATGCATGGAAATGCCATAAACAGATTCTTTATATTTTTCTGATATTTTTTCATATATTATTTATTTCCATTGGAGTCATAGATTTTTTTCTATGATTTTTTAATGTTTAGGGGTTTTTCTGAAAATAATAATGAATATTGAATTAAAAAACCCGCACCGGTACTAAAGGTCCACCGCCCCGCGCATTTTTTGGGGAGGACCTTTAGTACCGTTGCGAGCCACGCACCGGTACTAAAGGTCCTCCACGTATAAATAGTGGAGGACTCGTCCCGGTGCGAGCCACGCACCGGGAGAAGTTCATTTGCGCGCCGCCAGGCTGCCGGAATCCGCCGTCGCCGACGCGCGCCGCCCCGACGCCGCGCGCCGCCCCGAGCCCGCCGCCCCGACCACGGCGCCCAGACGCCACGCGCCGCCCCGACGCCGCCCGCAGCCCCGCCGGCCGCCCCTGCCCCTGCCGCCGGCCGCCCCCACCCCTGCCGCCGCCGCCGTGAGTCTGCCCTCTTTTTTTTAAGGTTTAATTTAGATTTTGTTTAGATTTTGTTTAATTTAGATTTTGTTTAGTTTAGGTTTAGTTTAGTTTAGATTTTGTTTAGTTTAGGTTTAGTTTAGGTTTAATTTAGTTTAGATTTAGATTTTGTTTAGTTTAGGTTTAGTTTAGGTTTAGTTTAGGTTTAATTTAGTTTAGATTTTGTTTAGTTTTGGTTTAGTTTAGGTTTAATTTAGTTTAGGTTTAGTTTAGGTTTAGTTTAGGCCCCCCCGCTAGATTTTGTTTAGGTTTATTTAGATTGTCGGGGGTCGAGGATCGAGGGGAAAAGGAGTCGAGGATCGACCCCGACACGACATCACCGACAACCCGACCCCCGACACGACACCCCGACACGGCACCCCCGACACCCCGACCCCGACACGACACCTCCCGACACCCCGACCCCGACACGACACACCGACACCCCGACATGGCACCCCCGACCACGACACAGCACCCCGACCCCGACACGACACCCCCGACACCCCGACCATGACACGACACCCTGACACCTTGACACGACACCCCCGACCACGACACAGCACCCCTACCCCGACACGACACCCCCGACACCCCGACACGACACCCCTAACGATAATTTGTTAAGTGTTATTTAATTTGTTAGATGCTAAGTGTTAATTTTGCTAAGTTTTATTTAATTTGTTTTCATAATTAAGTGTTTCTTCTCGACATCGACGATGCCGATCCCGCATCCTCGTCGTCGAGTCACCGGAGGAGGTCACTTGCTTGAGCCGAGGGGCCCTGTCAGGGACTGGGCTCCGCCGGGCTGGTACTGGGAGGTGCTGCCTTCCGGGCGGCGCAGCTTGGTGATCAGGAGCCAGCCCGTCGTCGACCCGGAGGTTCTGTGGTGGCGGCCGCATGGGCCACGGACGATTCAGAGGCTTGAGTCCCCCGCGGAGGTGGTACAGTACCATGTCAGCAAGGAGAACGAGCACGTCCGTCGCTACATGGCAGCTTTGGAGGCCAGGTCTGACAATACCTGGCAGATTCTTCAGGGATCTCACTGGAGCTATGTTCCTGTGATGGTTCCTTCTCTTTGGGTGTCCACCGCCCGCCCCGATATCCGCCGGGCGCTAGGGTTCTAGCTAGATTGATATATTAGCTACTATATATGTATTATTATGATGTATTAGCTAGATCGATGGATTAGCCGATGTATTAACAATTATCCGAGATTATGAGATGAAATCTTTTCTAAGAACTACTATATATGTATTCGATGATGCATTATTAATTAACTATCAGTTATTTTGCTTCTTGAATGCATGCTAATTTGAATACTAATTTGTTTTATCTATATTATTATGGATTAGTTATTAAGCTATGGACAATACCGGTAGAGCTCATGAAGAGGACATCTTCGACATGATACGCTCCTCCGAAAACCCAGCGGACCTTCTGGGTGAATCACATGATGATGACGGCTCACAATATCTGAACGATTACGGTGATGGATGTGAGGCCGAGGAAGAACAACTTATGTTCCAAAATCCGGAACAACTAACAATGTCCGACGAGGTATATACACATATTAGCCTCTGGTGATCTTTACATGTGTATTAATTGATTTGTATATATATATATATATATATATATATATATATATATATTAACAAATCCTTTTTCTTTTAATTATCAGCCCTCCGGATCGAGCCAATCTAGTAGAAAGGTATGAGGCGGTGCCAAAATATTGGACGGCAACGTAAAGCTCAATCTTGATGCTTTCAAACATGATGGCGCACCGACTCACCCTGAAGCCAATGCCAAGACATTTGTGCATCAATGCGGAGTGGTTGTTAGGGATGGAGTCCGGATCACAATGCAAGAATGGATTCAACCAAACAACCCAAAACCAGGAGTGAATTATGTCGATACAAGAATTAAAGATGCCCTTTGGCGAGATCTCATGGAGCATTTCATCCTACCAGATTCTCTCTCGGAGCGCCAAAGGGACAAAGTCAAGGAGTTTGCTCTCCATAAGATGGCCGGCGCGTTCCAGACTTGGAAGAAAAGATTATGGACCGAGTACAACGCTAGAGGCCAGAAGGCGCCCGAATTCATAGGAATATACGAGATGGTAAGGAATCACTGGGACGCATTCATCGAGTACAAGACATCGAAAGCTGCTATGGAGAAGTCGGCAAAGAATAAGATAAATGCAGAGAAAAAAAAGTATCACATAAACTACGGACATGTGGATACAAATCAGCCATTCCTAAGTGGGATGCATTAGAGAATAAGATGCATGCTGAAGGGATCACTCCAGTAACCTTCAACTGGCCCAAGAGGTGCAGGAATTGGTTTTTTGCGCATGGGGGAAAGTTGGACCCAGCAACAGGGAAGATTATTGCACTGGCCAGTCTGAAGCATGCATCAGATGAGTTGATTGAAGCAATAAAAGCTGCCCAAGCAGGACGGTTTCACCCTGATAGAGAGAACAACGAGCTTACACGCGCCCTCGGGAATCCCGAACACGGAGGACGAACACGAGGCGTGGGCGTTGTTCCGTGGTACGAGGGGTTTGCGGGATGGAAGGACAGTTATAAAAGCCGTTCGAGAAAAAAGAAGGTGGAAGCAGACCGACTTTCAAAGTTGGAACAGAAGTACGAGCAGCAGCAGCTGCAGATACAGGTACTGACCCAGCAAAGGGAAACTCCGCAGCAGGAGGCAGGGGAACCCGTCCCATCTACACTGCCGAAAAGCAGCGTGGGTTCCACGGGGGCACCGCTGGGTCACACCCCCGTGGATGATATCACCGAGAAGACATCTTGTGAGCTAATCCAGAAAATGAAGAACATACCCGTGCGGGTCGCGACGGGCTATGCTTTACCAAATACACCTGATGTTCTCTGGCATTGCAATCCGGTTCCAGCTGGGTATGCTCGTGTCACGGTGGACGCAATAGAGCCAGGATATGATGAACTATTGCTTGACATCCCTGGAGGTGAGGGGGAGTCCACACTGGCAAAAGCCGGCCGTGGTCTCATTCTATGGAGTAAGGACTACATCGTCTTTCCACACTCGGCGCTAAGGCCACCGGCTCCTCCGAGTATCGATGTCCAGCGCGAGGGATCCCAGCCAGAGGCATCGCAGTGCCAGCAGTCCTCCCCACCTCGCCAGCAGTCCTCCCCACCTCGCCTGCAGTCCTCCCCACCTCCCCAGCAGTCCTCCCCACCTCGAGAGGTGTCCCACCTCGCCAGCAGTCCTCCCCACCTCGCCAGCAGTCCTCCCAACCTCGGGACGGAGCACGACGCGAGTCCATATCGTCGATATCGATCTCCGCCGCGTGAGCCGACTCCACCCCGGCAGCGGTCCCGCCAGCAGGGCTCCCAAAAGAGGAAGGCCACCAACAGTCCTCTTCGGAAGAAAGCAAAGAAGAAACCCGAGCCTCCGGCCAAAAGGAAGCTGCCTTACGACATGACACCAGAGGAAAACGAAATTGAAAGCGATCGCCAAGTGATAGCCTTTTTTGCGAAGAAGACCGTGCCGCCAAAGGAGGTAATACCCAAGGAAGTCCAAGAGCACTTTATGGAACACTTTATTGATCGACCCCCGGCATATGTCGAGCGTATGCCGACACACTATGAACGACAGATTCAGAAGGCAAGTGAGCAGAGAAGTCGGCCCAGCCCAAGGAAGAAGTTGGGAAGTACGGCATCAACGACAGGTTGTACTACTAGCGGGAAAACAGTTCCCCAGCTCGGAGAACAATCCAAGCAATCGATCTCTCCGCTCAAGGTGAGTACCAATCCAAGCAAGCAATCGATCCAACCAGTCGACGTGCAAGGCAACCCAATCGACCTCGAAGAAGTAGAGGCTGCAGGTCTCACTCTTGGCCAAATCCTTGGCACCGAGGAAATCCGCGGGTACGGTGCAACTGAGTACGGAATGCAATATGCCGTCGGAAAACCACTTGTCACACCCGAGCAGTACAAGGAACTACCAACTGCGATGCGACGGTTGCATGATTGGTACCTGCGTGAAGCAAAGCGAGGGGAGACGGCGGTCATGGTCAAAGTAAGGAAAGAGCATTACGTCAATGCATGTGACATATGTCTTGAATTCCGCGAACTTTTCCAGTTATACCACATGGACTCTATCGACAAAACTCTCATCAGTTGCTATTGTTTGTAAGTAATTTATATCTTTAATAATTTAAGTCTCTAGCTAAGATATCGTTCATTGGCTTATCCTCACTATATATGTTCTTTTCTACGCTATTATGCAGATTGAAGATGTGGGAATTGAAACAAGAGGGAATCGATGACATTGGGTTCATCGACCCAAATACCGTTAATGGTCATGTGGTAAAACATTATGCCAAGGACACAGAAGATCTCTTGGAAAAATTTCTAGAGGCACTAATGAATACCAAATCTACTATAATATTTCCTTACAACATGGGGTGAGTGTTTACTCTCTTGTATACTACAAATTCTATTTTTGCTTACTAGCTCTCTGTCAAGTGTAGTTGATGAGTTATATGCATGCCTGCTTAATTATATAAACTTCTGCGCAGAGACCACTATATCCTCCTAAATATTATCCTCGCAGATGGACTTGTTCAAGTGTACGACTCACTAGATACACTAGAACAATCATACGTGGACTTGTATTTTATGATAGAACGGTAATTTCAATCTTTATCGACCTCGCTTTCTTTCATTATTTCCTGATATCAAAAGTAATTATAATAACTCTTTCGTTCTTTTTCTTTGCCGCGTAGTGTTTGGAAAAAGATGATAGAAACAAACCATCATGGTCGTCAATGGAAACCGAAGCTAAAGTGGAAAAAGATGCAGGTAATTAAGTAGTACTACTAGGTCCGCGCATCTCTTTAATTCTAGTTTCAATACCATTATCATGCTTGATTATTAATTATCTTATTGAATTCTATTCTTTTGCAAAGTGCGCGAAGCAGCCACAGGGGACAAATTTATGTGGATACTTCCTCTGCGAGAACATTCGCATCCAGACCGAAGGCCGTATACGTCGCAGAGGAGCATGTGAAAGACAACTCCAGGTTTGGCAGATGATGTCGAAGCTCTCACCCGAGAAACGCTTTGTAGCACTTCAAGAGGAATTTGCGGCATTTCTTCTTTAACATGTCATTGATGTAAACGGAGAGCACTATTACTTACCGCCGCCTCAATTATGCCAGCAAATCAGTAGTACAAAACTGAAATTTCATCCGGAGCACTAGCTAGCTAGTCCCGGCCGGGTTTTGGGCCTTAAGTTATAAGTCCATAATATATATGGATGTGTAATTCCATTTGTATATATACTTTGTATGAGATATTGTATATTATATTACATATATATATATATATATATATATATATATATATATATATATATGCATCAACTTGTGTAATTAATGTTTACAGTATGTAGCACCGTAAAATAAATTTGAAATGAATGGAAAACACAATAAATAGAGAGGAAAACTAAAACCTAATTAAAAGTGAAAAAAAAAACAGAACACTTAGTACCGGTTGGTATCACCAACCGGTACTAAAGGTCCTCCACCACCAGCCCACGCAGGCAGCCACGTGGTGGGCCTTTAGTACCGGTCCGTGGTCCAACCGGTACTAAAGGTCTGGACCTTTAGTCCCGACCCTTTAGTACCGGTTGGGGAACCGGTACTAAAGGCACATCCCGACCGGGACTATTGATCGACATTCTACTAGTGTTTGAAGACTTTGAAACTTTAGCAGATGGTGAAGGCGGTGCAGTTTCTTCAGGCACGACTGATGCAGTCGCCCTTGCTGTTTCAGAGTCATCAGGCAAAACATTGGAAGTTGCCCTGGCAGTTACATCCGGTGCTTGATTTTCTTCAGCAGACTTGGCAGTTTCATCAGCTGGCTGAGCGGGTTCTTCAGCCAGAGGAATTTGAGGATTTGCTCTTGCAGTCATCCTTGTGTTGTGGTCTTTGACTACAACATTTGCTGTCTTGATGAATCTGCCCTTTGAACCTTTCCACTCAGCATCACATTTTTCTTGCTGTTCAGTGAGGCTTTTGAGTTCAGATTGAACAGTGATGAATTGATTGGGAGTCAAATTCATCACATTGTCATTCAAGAATTTTTCTTTCTTTGTGCAATTTCTTCTATCTCTCAGAGCTTGTTCTTTCTTCCACTTCTCTCCAGCGATGAAGTCTGTAAGGACATGACTCACGCCAATGGGGAGGTTTAGTGAAGAAAGTGGAGTGGTGGGATCCTGTTGCTAGATGTCGATGAAATTGAGGATCATTTTTGGATCCAGCAGGAGAGGGACTGCACTGTCTTTGGCAACAGCTGCCTTTTGTTGTGCGTCTCTGATGATATCAACAAGTTCATCCTCATCAGCTTCATCTTCTTCAGTGTCTGAGGAAATTGTGAAGGCCCCTTGCTTCCTGTGAGGACTTGGTTGTTGACCTCGTCCAGCAGTCCTTTTGATCTTCAACAAAGTGGGGCTAGTTGAAGAAGATTTTTGAGCAGTTGAAGATGCTGATGTAGCAAGTTGCACAGGGGTTGATGATTTTGCAGCAGCAACTGAGGATTGTGCTACCACAGTATCCAAGGTGGATTTTGCATGAGGAATTTGTGTGGCAGAGGAGCTTGGCTGTGAAGATTTTGGCCTGTTTGCAGCCTTCTTGGGCATAGCCTTCTTTCCACTAGAACCACTAGCAGAGGCAGCAACAGCAGCTACAGCAGAGTCCTCATTGAATTTCTTTACTGCCTCTTTGGCAGTCCTCTGAAGCTTTCTTTAATATTTAGCATATTCTTCAGGAAAGTCCTCAGGTATTGCGACGCTAGTTGGATCAACCTCTTGATCAGCAGTAGCAGGAGCTCATCTGCAAGGTGGTTTGAGAGCGAATTTCTTCATGTACTTCTCGGTGACAAACCGATATTCTTTCCATTCTTGAACCCATCACCTCTCAATCCTCTGTATCCGGATCTTCCTCTGATCCTTGGTTTCTTTCCCGTGAATTTCTTCATTTGGAGTACAGTATCCATCATACAAATCATCAGGAATATCACGAGCAGTTTGCTTATCTCTTTTCTTTCCCCCTTTCTGAGGCTTTCTGTCACTGGTCATTTTCTTCAGCTAAGGAATTTGAACTCTTGAGGATTCTGAAGATGTGTTCAACTTTTCTTCAAGAAACACTGCAAATGAGTTAAGTTGATGAGAACCTAGAGATTCATCAGCTGACATTTTATACCTATGAATAGAGTGTAGGTGCGAGGAATTTGGAGAGGTCATATGCGTTCTCAGAAGATTTTCAAATTAAATCAAGTTTGAGGAATTTGACCAGTGGTGTCTTGAAGAATTTCACTAAGTGTTCTTGTCTTAGGTTCCAGAGTTGTGCAGATCCGAAAATTCACACAATTGAGGAATCTTGAAGAATTTCATGACATAGGGAAATTAAGCAAGAATAAGAGGTTGTTGGTGTTCCTTTGATGAGTTGTGGATGAAAGAACACCTTTTGAAGATTTTGAAGAAAACTACAGATCAAACACAGTAATAAAATTAGATTTTATTTACTGTTTGTGATGAACACGACGAACTGATGAAGAACTGGAGGAGTTCGTCGGTGTAGATCTTCCGTGCCCTAACTCGACGACGGAAAGCTGGTACGGCGGTGGCGGAGTGAAGACTTTCTGCGGCCGGCGTGAGTACGTCGATGGCGAGGTCGAGGCAGTGAAGCTCTTCCTCTCCGGCAGCGATGAATTTAGTGGCGGTGCTAGGGTTAGAGCTCGGGAGAGATGGGAGTGGAGTAACTCGAGCTCGTTGGAAGGGAGGGGGGTATATATAGTGGTGGTAAAAACTGACCGGCCCGAAGATTTTGGACCAGATTACCCCTGACCCTTGCTCTTCGCGTGACCTGTGTCACCCACGTACTGAGAAGTGGAGATAGTGGGGGATCATGGGTTATCCATGCGCGAGAATCAAAACGGTTTGAGCGGCAAGTGCCAAAAATTTGAGATTGAGGATTTTAAAAATTCCGTTCGCAAATTCTTCAGCTGTCAAGGACACAGTGAAGACTTTGGACGAGTTTCAAAGTAGAACGCATATGAAGAATTTGTGAATAGACTGGGTTGAGTTTAGCATAGAGGGGGGAGCGGGTCCGATCACATTCACTTAGATGAAAATCAACTTGAAGAATTTGCTATAAGTGAATGCTGTTGAGGACATTGAAAACTCAAATATAATATTCTTAGTCAATGAAGAACACAAAACACAAAGTTTGAAGAAATGGAAATTTTTTGAGGACTTTGCAAACTTTGAGGAATTTGAAGATTTTGAAGAATTTGAATTTTTGAAGAATTTGAAGAAAAACTCAAATATGAAAATCATCAACTGTGGTTGGTGGTGTGACCCACCGTATAAGAATTATGATGATTTGAGACACCACGTACAATTGTCGTAGGGTTCTGAGAATCAAATTATTCATTGATTTCTTCACACTTAGAGGGTTAGTCTTCATTGATTGAAGAAAAATGTTACTTCGTGTGTTGCACATCTAAGTCATCAATTTTGCATAAGGGTTAGGGTGTGTGCCCTTTTACAGGACATTCGAAGATTCTAGGATATTCAGCTCACACCGCAACTTGCAAAATCTTTTCTCATCCAAGGGCTCTGTGAAGATATCCGCCAGTTGTTCTTCCCTCTTCACCGGTAGAATGTCGATGTCGCCCTTCAGCACATGATCTCTGAGGAAATGATGACGAATCTGTATGTGCTTGGTCTTGGAGTGTGGTACTGGATTGTATGCAATCTTGATGGCACTCTCGTTGTCGCAGTAGAGAGGGACGTTCTTCACGTTGATGCCGTAGTCCTTGAGGGTTTGCTTCATCCAAAGCAATTGAGCACAGCACGAACCAACAGCAATGTACTCAGCTTCAACAGTAGACAGTGACACGCAGTTTTGCTTCTTCGAGGACCAACAGACTAAGGATCTTCCGAGGAAATGACATGTGCCTGATATTGACTTGCGATCCACACGATCACCAGCATAGTCTGAATCAGAATATCCAACTAGTTCAAGATCTGAGCCCTTGGGATACCATAATCCAAGTGTTGGAGTGTGAGCTAGATATCGAAGAATGTGTTTCACACCTTTATGATGTGATTCCTTCGGATTTGCTTGAAAACGAGCGCACACGCAAACACTAAGCATAATATCTAGCCTAGATGCACATAAGTACAATAAAGAGCCAATCATGGAGCAATATACCTTCTGATCGAAATCTATACAATTTTCGTCAGTGCAGAGGTGGCCGCTTGTGGGCGTAGGAATCTTGACGCCTTTGCAGTCTTGCATGCCGAATTTCTTCAGGACATCCTTGAGGTATTTCTCTTGAGAGATGAAGATGCCATTGCGTTGCTGACGAATTTGAAGCCCTAAGAAGAATTTGAGCTCTCCCATCATAGACATTTGATATTCTTCACTCATCATATAGGAGAATTCGTCACTGTAACGTTTGTCAGTACAACCAAAGATAATATCGTCCACATAGATTTGACATACAAATAATTCATCATCATAAGATTTTGTGAAAAGAGTTGGGTCGAGTGAACCGGGTTTGAAGCCTTTCTTCATGAGGAATTCCTTCAGAGTATCATACCACGCCCGAGGGGCTTGCTTGAGGCCATAGAGGGCCTTGTTGAGTCTGAAGACTTTGTCAGGATGCTTAGAATCTTCAAAACCTGGGGGTTGAGCAACATATACTTCTTCCTCAAGCTTACCATTGAGGAATGCACTTTTCACATCCATTTGATATAAGATGATATTGTGATGGTTAGCATAAGCAAGCAATATTCGAATAGCTTCAAGTCTAGCAACAGGTGCAAAAGTGTCACCAAAGTCAATTCCTTCAACCTGTGTGTAGCCCTGAGCTACAAGACGGGCTTTATTTCTCACCACTTGACCAAGTTCATCTTGTTTGTTGCGGTAGATCCACTTGGTACCTATAATATTGTGCTTGCTAGGATCTGGCCGCTTGACAAGTTCCCACACGTTGTTGAGCTTGAATTGATGCAGTTCCTCTTGCATAGCTTGTATCCACTCAGGCTCCAGAAATGCTTCATCAACTTTGGTGGGTTCTGTGATAGAGACAAAAGCAAAGTGCCCACAAAAGTTAGAAAAATGTGAAGCCTTTGAGCTAGTGAGGGGACCTGGTGCATTGATGTGGTCGATGATTTTCTCAATCTGCACTTCATTTGCTACTCGTGGATGAGCATGTTGATGACTTTGACCGGGCTAAGGATTTTCTTCAGCACATTTTCTTCAGGTGCACCAGCATGAGATTCTTCATTGTTTGGGACAACTTCTTCAGCAAGCACAGGTTCTTCAGTGGGTATGATGTCATCTGTGTCCTTGAGTTTAATGACTTCCTCAGGAGATGGTTCATCTAGCACAGGAGGTAGGTGCTCTCTTTGTGAGCCGTTAGTTTCATCGAACCACACATCTATAGTTTCAACAACCTTGTTGTGGTAGGTGTTGAAGACTTTGTAGGTATGCGAGTCCTTTCCGTAACCAAGCATAAAACCTTCATGTGCTTTAGGTGCAAATTTAGAACTATGGTGAGGATCTCTAATCCAGCATTTAGCACCGAAGACTTTGAAATAACTCACATTGGGTTTCTTGTCTGTGAGGAGCTCATATGAAGTCTTTTTGAAGAACTTGTGAAGATATACCCTGTTGATGATATGGCAGACAGTGTCAATTGCTTCAGGCCAGAAGCGATGAGTTGTCTTGTATTCATCAAGCATAGTGCATGCCATCTCAACAAGAGTCATGTTTTTGCACTCCACGACGCCGTTCTGCTGAAGAGTATAAGTGGCAGATAACTCATGAGTAATACCAAGTTCATCAAGATATTCATCAAGACCAGTGTTCTTGAACTCAGTTCCATTATCACTCCTAATGTGCTTGATCTTCATGTTGAAGTTGGTCGAGGCCCTTGAAGCAAAGCGTCTGAAGACATTCTGCACTTTAGATTTGTACAAGATAATATGCACCCATGTATAGCGTGAGAAATCATCAACAATGACAAAGCCATATAAGCATGAAGTATTTGTTAGTGTGGCATAATGTGTTGGGAGACGTAGTAGTAAATCAAATTTTTTTCTACGTGTTCACCAAGATCTATCTATGGAGAAACCAGCAACGAGTAAGGGGAGAGTGCATCTTCATACCTTTGAAGATCGCTAAGAGGAAGCGTTACAAGAACGCGGTTGGTGGAGTCGTACTTGTAGCGATTCAGATCGCGGTGGACTCCGATCTTAGCACCGAACAACGCCGCCTTCGCGTTCAACACACGTGCAGCCCGGTGACGTCTCCTACGCCTTGATCCAGCAAGGATGAAGGAGAGGTTGAGGGAGAGCTTCGGCAGCACGACGGCGTGGTGACGGTGGAGCTGCGTGGTCTCCGGCAGGGCTTCGCCAAGCACTACGGAGAACGAGGAGTAGGAGGAGTAAGGCTGCGCCGAGAGGGAGAGAGAGTCGTGTCCCAAACAGCCCCAAGGGCTCCACTATATATAGGAGGAGGAGGAGGGAGGGCTGCACCCTAGGGTTCCCACCATAGGGTGGTGCGGCAGCCTCCAGATCCCATCTGGCCGGCGGCCAAGAGGGAGAGGGGTGCGGCTGCCCTAGGGTGGGCCTTAGGGCCCATCTGCCCTAGGGTTTGCCCCCTCCCACTTCAGCTGCGCCTTAGGCCCTTGTGGGGGGTGCACCAGCACACCTAGGGGCTGGTTCCCTCCCACTTGCGGCCCATGCAGCCCTCTGGGGCTGGTGGCCCCACTTGGTGGACCCCCGGAACCCTTCCGGTGGTCCCGGTACGTTACCGGTAATTCCCGAAACATTTCCGGTGACCAAAACCTCACTTCCTATATATGAATCTTTACCTCCGGACCATTCCGAAGCTCCTCGTGATGTCCGGGATCTCATCCGGGACTCCGAACAACCTTCGGTAACCATGTACACTATTTCCCTATAACCCTAGCGTCATCGAACCTTAAGTGTGTAGACCGTACGGGTTCGGGAGACACGTAGACATGACCGAGACACCTCTCCGGTCAATAACCAACAGCGGGATCTGGATACCCATGTTGGCTCCCACATGCTCCACGATGATCTCATCGGATGAACCACGATGTCGGGGATTCAATCAATCCCGTATACAATTCCCTTTGTCTACCGGTATGATACTTGCCCGAGATTCGATCGTCGGTATCCCTATACCTTGTTCAATCTCGTTACCGGCAAGTCTCTTTACTCGTTCTGCAACACATCATCCCGTGGCTAACTCCTTAGTCACATTGAGCTCACTATGACGATGTCATACCGAGTGGGCCCAGAGATACCTCTCCGTCATACGGAGTGACAAATCCCAGTCTCGATTCGTGCCAACCCAACAGATACTTTCGGAGATACCCGTAGTGTACCTTTATAGCCACCCAGTTACGTTGTGACGTTTGGCACACCCAAAATATTCCTACGGTATCCGGGAGTTGCACAATCTCATGGTCTAAGGAAACTATACTTGACATTGGAAAAGCTTTAGCAGACGAACTACACGATCTTGTGCTATGCTTAGGATTGGGTCTTGTCCATCACATCATTCTCCTAATGATGTGATCCCGTTATCAACGACATCCAATGTCCATGGTCATGAAACTGTGACCATCTATTGATCAACGAGCTAGCCAACTAGAGGCTCACTAGGGACATGTTGTGGTCTATGTATTCACACATGCATTACGGTTTCCGGTTAACACAATTATAGCATGAACAATAGACAATTATCATGAACAAGGAAATACAATAATAACCATTTTATTATTGCCTCTAGGGCATATTTCCAACAGTCTCCCACTTGCACTAGAGTCAATAATCTAGTTACATTGTGATGAATCAAACACCCATAGCATTCTGGTGTTGATCATGTTTCGCTCGTGAGAGAGGTTTAGTCAACGGATCTGCGACATTCAGATCCGTATGTACTTTACAAATATCTATATCTCCCTCCTGAATGTAATCACGGATGGAGTTGAAACGGCGCTTGATGTGTCTTGTCTTCTTGTGAAACCTGGGCTCCTTGGCAAGGGCAATAGCTCCAGTGTTGTCACAGAATAGAGTCATCGGGCCCGACGCATTGGGAATTACTCCTAGGTCGGTGATGAACTCCTTCATCCAGACTCCTTCCTTTGCTGCTTCCGAAGCAGCTATATACTCCGCTTCACATGTAGATGCCGCCACGACACTTTGCTTGCTGCTGCACCAGCTGACTGCCCCTCCGTTCAAAATATACACGTATCCGGTTTGTGACTTGGAGTCGTCCGGATCTGTCTCGAAGCTAGCATCGACGTAACCCTTTACGACGAGCTCTTCGGCACCTCCATATATGAGAAACAAGTCCTTTGTCCTTTTCAGGTACTTCAGGATATTCTTGACCGCTGTCCAGTGTTCCGCTCCACTAGTAGAATGTCGATCCGTAGTCCCGGTCGGGATGTGCCTTTAGTACCGGTTCCCCAACCGGTACTAAAGGGTCGGGACTAAAGGTCCAGACCTTTAGTACCGGTTGGACCACGGACCGGTACTAAAGGCCCACCACGTGGCTGCCTGCGTGGGCTGGTGGTGGAGGACCTTTAGTACCGGTTGGTGATACCAACCGGTACTAAGTGTTCTATTTTTTTTGTTTTCGCTTTTAATAAGGTTTTAGTTTTCCTCTCTATTTATTGTGTTTTCCATTCATTTCAAATTTATTTTATGGTGCTACATACTGTAAACATTAATTACACAAGTTGATGCATATATATATATATATGTAATATAATATACAATATCTCATACATAGTATATATACAAATGGGATTACACATCCATATATATTCTGGACTTATAACTTAAGGCCCAAAACCCGGCCGGGACTAGCTAGCTAGTGCTCCGGATGAAATCTCAGTTTTGTACTACTGATTTGCTGGCATTATTGAGGCGGCGGTAAGTAATAGTGCTCTCCGTTTACATCAATGACATGTTGAAGAAGAAATGCCGCAAATTCCTCTTGAAGTGCTACAAAGCGTTTCTCGGGTGAGAGCTTCGACATCATCTGCCAAACCTGGAGTTGTCTTTCACGTGCTCCTCTGCGACGTATACGGCCTTCGGTCTGGATGCGAATGTTCTCGCAGAGGAAGTATCCACATAAATTTGTCCCCTATGGCTGCTTCGCGCACTTTACAAAAGAATAGAATTCAATAAGATAATTAATAATCAAGCATGATAATGCTATTGAAACTAGAATTAAAGAGATGCGCGGACCTAGTACTACTACTTAATTACCTGCATATTTTTCCACTTTAGCTTCGGTTTCCATTGACGACCATGATGGTTTGTTTCTATCATCTTTTTCCAAACACTACGCGGCAAAGAAAAAGAACGAAAGACTTATTATAATTACTTTTGATATCAGGAAATAATGAAAGAAAGCGAGGTCGATAAAGATTGAAATTACCGTTCTATCATAAAATACAAGTCCACGTATGATTGTTCTAGTGTATCTAGTGAGTCGTACACTTGAACAAGTCCATCCGCGAGGATAATATTTAGGAGGATATAGTGGTCTCTGCGCAGAAGTTTATATAATTAAGCAGGCATGCATATAACTCATCAACTACACTTGACAGCGAGCTAGTAAGCAAAAATAGAATTTGTAGTATACAAGAGAGTAAACACTCACCCCATGTTGTAAGGAAATATTATAGTAGATTTGGTATTCATTAGTGCCTCTAGAAATTTTTCCAAGAGATCTTCTGTGTCCTTGGCATAATGTTTTACCACATGACCATTAACGGTATTTGGGTCGATGAACCCAATGTCATCGATTCCCTCTTGTTTCAATTCCCACATCTTCAATCTGCATAATAGCGTAGAAAAGAACATATATAGTGAGGATAAGCCAATGAACGATATCTTAGCTAGAGACTTAAATTATTAAAGATATAAATTACTTACAAACAATAGCAACTGATGAGGGTTTTGTCGATAGAGTCCATGTGGTATAACTGGAAAAGTTCGCGGAATTCAAGACATATGTCACATGCATTGACGTAATGCTCTTTCCTTACTTTGACCATGACCGCCGTCTCCCCTCGCTTTGCTTCACGCAGGTACCAATCATGCAACCGTCGCATCGCAGTTGGTAGTTCCTTGTACTGCTCGGGTGTGACAAGTGGTTTTCCGACGGCATATTGCATTGCGTACTCAGTTGCACCGTACCCGCGGAATTCCTCGGTGCCAAGGATTTGGCCAAGAGTGAGACCTGCAGCCTCTACTTCTTCGAGGTCGATTGGGTTGCCTTGCACGTCGACTGGTTGGATCGATTGGTTGCTTGGATTGGTACTCACCTTGAGCGGAGAGATCGATTGCTTGGATTGTTCTCCGAGCTGGGGAACTGTTTTCCCGGTAGTAGTACCACCTGTCGTTGATGCCGTACTTCCCGACTTCTTCCTTGGGCTGGGCCGACTTCTCTGCTCACTTGCCTTCTGAATCTGTCGCTCATAGTGTGTCGGCATACGCTCGACATATGCCGGGGGTCGATCAATAAAGTGTTCCATAAAGTGCTCTTGGACTTCCTTGGGTATTACCTCCTTTGGCGGCACGGCCGTCTTCGCAAAAAAGGCTTTCACTTGGCGATCGCTTTCAATTTCGTTTTCCTCTGGTGTCATGTCGTAAGGCAGCTTCCTTTTGGTCGGAGGCTCGGGTTTCTTCTTTGCTTTCCTCCGAAGAGGACTGCTGGTGACCTTCCTCTTTTGGGAGCCCTGCTGGCGGGACCGCTGCCGGGGTGGAGTCGGCTCACGCGACAGAGATCGATATCGACGATATGGACTCGTGTCGTGCTCCGTCCCGAGGTTGGGAGGACTGCTGGCGAGGTGGGGAGGACTGCTGGTGAGGTGGGACGCCTCTCGAGGTGGGGAGGACTGCTGGGGAGGTGGGGAGGACTGCTGGCGAGGTGGGGAGGACTGCTGGCGAGGTGGGGAGGACTGCTGGCGAGGTGGGGAGGACTGCTGGCGCCGCGATACCTCTGGCTGGGATCCCTCGCGCTGGACATCGATACTCGGAGGAGCCGGTGGCCTTAGTGCCGTTTGTGGAAAGACGATGCAGTCCTTACTCCATAGAATGAGACCACGGCCGGCTTCTGCCAGGGTGGACTCCCCCTCACCTCCAGGGATGTCAAGCAATAGTTCATCATATCCTGGCTCTATTGCGTCCACCGCGACATGAGTATACCTAGCTGGAACCGGATTGCAATGCCAGAGAACATTAGGTGTATTTGGTAAAGCATAGCCCGTCGCGACCCGCACGGGTATGTTCTTCATTTTCTGGATTAGCTCACAAGATGTCTTCTCGGTGATATCATCCACGGGGGTGTGACCCAGCGGTGCCCCCGTGGAACCCACGCTGCTTTTCGGCAGTGTAGATGGGACGGGTTCCCCTGCCTCCTGTTGCGGAGTTTCCCTTTGCTGGGTCAGTACCTGTATCTGCAGCTGCTGCTGCTCGTACTTCTGTTCCAACTTTGAAAGTCGGTCTGCTTCCACCTTCTTTTTTCTCGAACGGCTTTTATAACTGTCCTTCCATCCCGCAAACCCCTCGTACCACGGAACAACGCCCACTCCTCGTGTTCGTCTTCCGTGTTCGGGATTCCCGAGGGCGAGTGTAAGCTCGTCGTTCTCTCTATCAGGGTGAAACCGTCCTTCTTGGGCAGCTTTTATTGCTTCAATCAACTCATCTAATGCATGCTTCAGACTGGCCAGTGCAATAATCTTCCCTGTTGCTGGGTCCAACTTTCCCCCATGCGCAAAAAACCAATTCCTTCACCTCTTGGGCCAGTTGAAGGTTACTGGAGTGATCCCTTCAGCATGCATCTTATTCTCCAATGCATCCCACTTAGGAATGGCTGACTTGTATCCACCTGTCCCTAGTTTATGGTGATACTTTTTTTTCTTCGCATTTATCTGATTCTTTGCCGACTTCTCCATAGCAGCTTCCGATGTCTTGTACTCGATAAATGCGTCCCAGTGATTCCTTACCTTCTCGTATATTCCTATGAATTCGGGCGTCTTCTGGCCTCTAGCGTTGTACTCGGTCCACAATCTTTTCTTCCAAGTCTGGAACGCGCCGGCCATCTTATGGAGAGCAAACTCCTTGACTTTGTCCCTTTGACGCTCCGAGAGAGAATCTGGTAGGATGAAATGCTCCATGAGATCTCGCCAAAGGGCATCTTTAATTCTTGTATCGACATAATTCACTCCTGGTTTTGGGTTGTTTGGTTGAATCCATTCTTGCATTGTGATCGGGACTCCATCCCTAACAACCACTCCGCATTGACGCACAAATGTCTTGGCATTGGCTTCAGGGTGAGTCGGTGCGCCATCATGTTTGAAAGCATCAAGATTGAGCTTTACGTTGCCGTCCAATATTTTGGCACCGCCTCGTACCTTTCTACTAGATTGGCTCGATCCGGAGGGCTGATAATTAAAATAAAAAAGATTTGTTAATATATATATATATATATATATACAAATCAATTAATACACATGTAATGATCACCAGAGGCTAATATGTGTATATACCTCGCCGGACATTGTTAGTTGTTCCGGATTTTGGAACATAAGTTGTTCTTCCTCGGCCTCACATCCATCATCGTTATCGTTCAGATATTGTGAGCCGTCATCATGATGTGATTCACCCTGAAGGTCCGCTGGGTTTTCGGAGGAGCGTATCATGTCGAAGATGTCCTCTTCATGAGCTCTACCGGTATTGTCCATAGCTTAATAACTAATCCATAATAATATAGATAAAACAAATTAGTATTCAAATTAGCATGCATTCAAGAAGCAAAATAACTAATAGTTAATTAATAATGCATCATCGAATACATATATAGTAGTTAATATATCGATCTAGCTAGAACCCTAGCGCCCGGCGGATATCGGGGCGGGCGGTGGACACCCAAAGAGAAGGAACCATCACAGGAACATAGCTCCAGTGAGATCCCTGTAGAATCTGCCAGGTATTGTCGGACCTGGCCTCCAAAGCTGCCATGTAGCGACGGACGTGCTCGTTCTCCTTGCTGACATGGTACTGTACCCTAGAATCACTTTGGGGGGGGGGGGGGGGTTTCGATGTCGAGGGACCCTAGATACCCTAGAATCACTTTGGGGGGTTTTCGACGTCGAGGGACCCTAGAAATAACTAACTAATTAACAATGTTAACATCTATTCATCATCATCATCATCATACATCCATCTCTACACTTAGCAAAATTAGCATCTACACTAGTCCGGCGATCATCGGGGCGATCGTCGGGGACTCGTCCGGCGATCGTCGGGGACTCGTCTAATCAATTTCTACTAAATCAATTTCTACTAATCAATTTCTACTAATCATCTAAACTACACATTACTAAAATTCATCTAAACTACACAATAATCATCTAAACACTACACAATAATCATCTAAACAACACCACTCTATGCAATATTCATCCACACATGTGCATGTACAGAGGGGAGAGGGCCGGGGAGATCTCACCTAGCCTTCTGACCTGGAGGTGGCGTCGGCGACGGGCTCGGGGCGGCGGCGACGGGCTCAAGGAGCGGCGGCCGGAGTGAGCGGGCGGCGACGGGGGCGGCGACGAGGGGCGGCGTCAGGGGAGGCGACGAGGAGCGGCGTCGGGGGCGGCGTTGGCGACGGGAGGCGGCGGCGCGGTCCGGCACTTTCTACAATAGACTTTTTGGTGAGCAACATCAAAGTAGAGAACATTCACAGAGAACATTCATCAAACAAACTTAATATGAGTTTTAGCAAGATCATCATGAACAAAAATTTCACACTAATTTCTATGAACAAACAAAAATTCTATGAACAAAAAAATCCATCCATACATCCATCCATCTCCTTTTAGCACATCATCTCCATATACATACATATCTCCATTTAGCACATCATCATCTCGATATACATACAAAAAAAACAGCAATGCAGCGGCGGCGGCGGCGGCAAGCAGAGCACGCAGCGGAGGAGCTCACTGGGGGCGGCAAGCGATGGAGCTGGAGGGCCAGATGGCGACGAGGGCAGCGCGTGGGGGACGGCCGGCGTCGGGGCAGGGGGCGTGGCGACGGCGACGTCGGGGCAGGGCGCGGCGAGGGGAGCGGGGGACGGCGTCGGGGCAGGGAGCGGCGGCCGGCGTTGGGGGCTCGGCGTCGGGGCAGGGACGGCGTCGAGGAGCGGGCGGCGGTGGTGCGACGGCGGCGAGGGGCGTGGGCGGCGGTGGTGGTGCGACGGCGGCGAGGGTGACGGCGAGGGCGCGGGGGCTAATTTCGGCAGCCTGGCGGCGCAAATCTGAGCTCTCCCGGTGCGTGGCTCGGCCCGGGACAAGGGCGTTCCTATTTATACCACGCACCCCTTTAGTACCGGTGCGTGTATCGCACCGGTACTAAAGGCCCTTTAGTACCGGCGCGAGCCACGCACCGGTACTAAAGGTCCTCCCCAAAAAATGCGCGGGGCGGTGGACCTTTAGTATCGGTGCGTGGCTCTCACCGGTACTAAAGGGTTTTTTAATTCAATATTAGTTATTATTTTCAGAAAAACCCCTAAACTTTAGAAAATCATAGAAAAAAATCTAAGACTCCAATGGAAATAAATAATATATGAAAAAATATTAGAAAAATATAAAGAATCTGTTTATGGCATTTCCATGCATGTTTGAACAACTTCAACTGCTGTATAAGACAATTTGATTAAATGGCATTTGAAATGTCATATCTCGAGTTTGAAAACCAGTACAAATGAACTCTGAAAAGGTTGTAACTTGGCATGACATCATAATTTCACCCACATAGCAACTTCTAAAGAGTTGAGAGGGTTACGGCAAAAACTGGATGCACTTCGTGTACAAATTGGACAATCTCTTTCGAAGTATGAGGGTTTCGGACGAAAACTCATCTATTACAAAGGGATTTCATTTTTAATAACTTATTTTAACTCCATACTTTTTGTGTGTTCAATATGCACCATTCAAAGGCACATCATCAATTTTCAACCCTTTTTGACTTCATTTGATATTTTTCATGCATTTAATGATTTATTTTGAGCTAAATGACCCTGAATTTGAAAAGCAGTACAAATGAACTCTGAAAAGATTGTAACTTGGCATGACATCATAATTTCACCCACATAGCAACTTCTATGTTGGGAGACGTAGTAGTAAATCAAAAAATTTCCTACGTGTTCACCAAGATCTATCTATGGAGAAACCAGCAACGAGTAAGGGGAGAGTGCATCTTCATACCTTTGAAGATTGCTAAGCGGAAGCGTTACAAGAACGCGGTTGGTGGAGTCGTACTCGCAGCGATTCAGATCGCGGTGGACTCCGATCTTAGCGCCGAACAATGGCGCATCCGCGTTCAACACATGTGCAGCCCGGTGACGTCGCCTACGCCTTGATCCAGCAAGGAGGAAGGAGAGGTTGAGGGAGAGCTCCGGCAGCACGACGGCGTGGTGACGGTGGAGCTGCGTGGTACTCCGGCAGGGCTTCGCCAAGCACTACGGAGGACGAGGAGAAGGAGGAGTAGGGCTGCGCCGTGAGAGAGAGAGATGTGTGTCTCAAACAGCCCCAAGGGCTCCACTATATATAGGAGGAGGGGAAGAGGGTGCGCATCCCCTAGGGTTCCCTCCCTAGGTGGTGCGGCAGCCCCTAGATGGGATCTGGCCGGCGGCCAAGCGGGGAGAGGGAGGCGGCAGCCCTAGGCGCCCTAGGGTGGGCCTTAGGGCCCATCTGCGCTAGGGTTTGCCCCCCTCCACCCTTGGCTGCGCCTTGGGCCTTGGTGGGAGGCGCACCAGCCTACTCTGGGGCTGGTCCCTTCCCACTCTCGGCCCACGCAGCCCTCTGGTGCCGGTGGCCCTATATGGTGGACCCCCGGAACCCTTCCGGTGGTCCCGGTACGTTACCGGTAATTCCCGAAACACTTCCGGTGTCCAAATCCTCACTTCCTATATATGAATCTTTACCTCCGGACCATTCCGGAGCTCCTCGTGACGTCCGGGATCTCATCCGGGACTCCGAACAACCTTCGGTAACCACGTACACTATTTCCCTATAACCCTAGCGTCATCGAACCTTAAGTGTGTAGACCCTACGGGTTCGGGAGACATGTAGACATGACCGAGACACCTCTCTCGTCAATAACCAATAGCGGGATCTGGATACCCATGTCGGCTCCCACATGCTCCACGAAGATCTCATCGGATGAACCACGATGTCGGGGATTCAATCAATCCCGTATACAATTCCCTTTGTCTACCAGTATGATACTTGCCCGAGATTCGATCGTCGGTATCCCTATACCTTGTTCAATCTCGTTACCGGCAAGTCTCTTTACTCGTTCCGCAACACATCATCCCGTGGCTAACTCCTTAGTCACATTGAGCTCATTATGACGATGTCATACCGAGTGGGCCCAGAGATACCTCTCCGTCATACGGAGTGACAAATCCCAGTCTCGATTCGTGCCAACCCAACAGATACTTTCGGAGATACCCGTAGTGTACCTTTATAGCCACCCAGTTACGTTGTGACGTTTGGCACACCCAAAATATTCCTACGGTATCCGGGAGTTGCACAATCTCATGGTCTAAGGAAACGATACTTGACATTGGAAAAGCTTTAGCAGACGAACTACACGATCTTGTGCTATGCTTAGGATTGGGTCTTGTCCATCACATCATTCTCCTAATGATGTGATCCCGTTATCAACGACATCCAATGTCCATGGTCATGAAACTGTGACCATCTATTGATCAACGAGCTAGCCAACTAGAGGCTCACTAGGGACATGTTGTGGTCTATGTATTCACACATGCATTACGGTTTTCAGTTAACACAATTATAGCATGAACAATAGACAATTATCATGAACAAGGAAATACAATAATAACCATTTTATTATTGCCTCTAGGGCATATTTCCAACAGTCTCCCACTTGCACTAGAGTCAATAATCTAGTTACATTGTGATGAATCAAACACCCATAGCATTCTGGTGTTGATCATGTTTCGCTCGTGAGAGAGGTTTAGTCAACGGATCTGCGACATTCAGATCCGTATGTACTTTACAAATATCTATATCTCCCTCCTGAATGTAATCACGGATGGAGTTGAAACGGCGCTTGATGTGTCTTGTCTTCTTGTGAAACCTGGGCTCCTTGGCAAGGGCAATAGCTCCAGTGTTGTCACAGAATAGAGTCATCGGGCCCGACGCATTGGGAATTACTCCTAGGTCGGTGATGAACTCCTTCATCCAGACTCCTTCCTTTGCTGCTTCCGAAGCAGCTATATACTCCGCTTCACATGTAGATGCCGCCACGACACTTTGCTTGCTGCTGCACCAGCTGACTGCCCCTCCGTTCAAAATATACACGTATCCGGTTTGTGACTTGGAGTCGTCCGGATCTGTCTCGAAGCTAGCATCGATGTAACCCTTTACGACGAGCTTTTCGGCACCTCCATATATGAGAAACAAGTCCTTTGTCCTTTTCAGGTACTTCAGGATATTCTTGACCGCTGTCCAGTGTTCCGCTCCACTAGTAGAATGTCGATCAGTAGTCCCGGTCGGGATGTGCCTTGAGTACCGGTTCCCCAACCGGTACTAAAGGGTCGGGACTAAAGGTCCAGACCTTTAGTACCGGTTGGACCACGGACCGGTACTAAAGGCCCACCACGTGGCTGCCTGCGTGGGCTGGTGGTGGAGGACCAACCGGTACTAAGTGTTCTGTTTTTTTTTTGTTTTCTCTTTTAATAAGGTTTTAGTTTTCCTCTCTATTTATTGTGTTTTCCATTCATTTCAATATTATTTTATGGTGCTACATACTGTAAACATTAATTACACAAGTTGATGCATATATATATATATGTAATATAATATACAATATCTCATACATAGTATATATACAAATGGGATTACACATCCATATATATTCTGGACTTATAACTTAAGGCCCAAAACCCGGCCGGGACTAGCTAGCTAGTGCTCCGGATGAAATCTCAGTTTTGTACTACTGATTTGCTAGCATTATTGAGGCGGCGGTAAGTAATAGTGCTCTCCGTTTACATCAATGACATGTTGAAGAAGAAATGCCGCAAATTCCTCTTGAAGTGCTACAAAGCGTTTCTCGGGTGAGAGCTTCGACATCATCTGCCAAACCTGGAGTTGTCTTTCACGTGCTCCTCTGCGACGTATACGGCCTTCGGTCTAGATGTGAATGTTCTCGAAGAGGAAGTATCCACATAAATTTGTCCCCTGTGGCTGCTTCGCGCACTTTGCAAAAGAATAGAATTCAATAAGATAATTAATAATCAAGCATGATAATGGTATTGAAACTAGAATTAAAGAGATGCGCGGACCTAGTAGTACTACTTAATTACCTGCATATTTATCCACTTTAGCTTAGGTTTCCATTGACGACCATGATGGTTTGTTTCTATCATCTTTTTCCAAACACTACGCGGCAAAGAAAAAGAACGAAAGACTTATTATAATTACTTTTGATATCAGGAAATAATGAAAGAAAGCGAGGTCGATAAAGATTGAAATTACCGTTCTATCATAAAATACAAGTCCACGTATGATTGTTCTAGTGTATCTAGTGAGTCGTACACTTGAACAAGTCCATCCGCGAGGATAATATTTAGGAGGATATAGTGGTCTCTGCGCAGAAGTTTATATAATTAAGCAGGCATGCATATAACTCATCAACTACACTTGACAGCGAGCTAGTAAGCAAAAATAGAATTTGTAGTATACAAGAGAGTAAACACTCACCCCATGTTGTAAGGAAATATTATAGTAGATTTGGTATTCATTAGTGCCTCTAGAAATTTTTCCAAGAGATCTTCTGTGTCCTTGGCATAATGTTTTACCACATGACCATTAACGGTATTTGGGTCGATGAACCCAATGTCATCGATTCCCTCTTGTTTCAATTCCCACATCTTCAATCTGCATAATAGCGTAGAAAAGAACATATATAGTGAGGATAAGCCAATGAACGATATCTTAGCTAGAGACTTAAATTATTAAAGATATAAATTACTTACAAACAATAGCAACTGATGAGGGTTTTGTCGATAGAGTCCATGTGGTATAACTGGAAAAGTTCGCGGAATTCAAGACATATGTCACATGCATTGACGTAATGCTCTTTCCTTACTTTGACCATGACCGCCGTCTCCCCTCGCTTTGCTTCACGCAGGTACCAATCATGCAACCGTCGCATCGCAGTTGGTAGTTCCTTGTACTGCTCGGGTGTGACAAGTGGTTTTCCGACGGCATATTGCATTGCGTACTCAGTTGCACCGTACCCGCGGAATTCCTCGGTGCCAAGGATTTGGCCAAGAGTGAGACCTGCAGCCTCTACTTCTTCGAGGTCGATTGGGTTGCCTTGCACGTCGACTGGTTGGATCGATTGCTTGCTTGGATTGGTACTCACCTTGAGCGGAGAGATCGATTGCTTGGATTGTTCTCCGAGCTGGGGAACTATTTTCCCGGTAGTAGTACCACCTGTCGTTGATGCCGTACTTCCCGACTTCTTCCTTGGGCTGGGCCGACTTCTCTGCTCACTTGCCTTCTGAATCTGTCGCTCATAGTGTGTCGGCATACGCTCGACATATGCCGGGGGTCGATCAATAAAGTGTTCCATAAAGTGCTCTTGGACTTCCTTGGGTATTACCTCCTTTGGCGGCACGGTCTTCTTCGCAAAAAAGGCTTTCACTTGGCGATCACTTTCAATTTCGTTTTCCTCTGGTGTCATGTCGTAAGGCAGCTTCCTTTTGGCCGGAGGCTCGGGTTTCTTCTTTGCTTTCCTCCGAAGAGGACTACTGGTGACCTTCCTCTTTTGGGAGCCCTGCTGGCGGGACCGCTGCCGTGGTGGAGTCGGCTCACGCGGCGGAGATCGATATCGACGATATGGACTCGTGTCGTGCTCCGTCCCGAGGTTGGGAGGACTGCTGGCGAGGTGGGGAGGACTGCTGGTGAGGTGGGACGCCTCTCGAGGTGGGGAGGACTTCTAGGGAGGTGGGGAGGACTGCTAGCGAGGTGGGGAGGACTGCTGGCGCTGCGATGCCTCTGGCTGGGATCCCTCGCGCTGGACATCGATACTCGGAGGAGCCGGTGGCCTTAGCGCCGTTTGTGGAAAGACGATGCAGTCCTTACTCCATAGAATGAGACCACGGCCGGCTTCTGCCAGTGTGGACTCCCCCTCACCTCCAGGGATGTCAAGCAATAGTTCATCATATCCTGGCTCTATTGCGTCCACCGCGACATGAGCATACTCAGCTGGAACCGGATTGCAATTCCAGAGAACATTAGGTGTATTTGGTAAAGCATAGCCCGTCACGACCCGCACGGGTATGTTCTTCATTTTCTGGATTAGCTCACAAGATGTCTTCTCGGTGATATCATCCACGGGGGTGTGACCCAGCGGTGCCCCCGTGGAACCCACGCTGCTTTTCGGCAGTGTAGATGGGACGGGTTCCCCTGCCTCCTGTTGCGGAGTTTCCCTTTGCTGGGTCAGTACCTGTATCTGCAGCTGCTGCTGCTCGTACTTCTGTTCCAACTTTGAAAGGCGGTCTGCTTCCACCTTCTTTTTTCTCGAACGGCTTTTATAACTGTCCTTCCATCCCGCAAACCCCTCGTACCACGGAACAACGCCCACACCTCGTGTTCGTCTTCCGTGTTCGGGATTCCCGAGGGCGAGTGTAAGCTCGTCGTTCTCTCTATCGGGGTGAAACCGTCCTTCTTGGGCAGCTTTTATTGCTTCAATCAACTCATCTAATGCATGCTTCAGACTGGCCAGTGCAATAATCTTCCCTGTTGCTGGGTCCAACTTTCCCCCATGCGCAAAAAACCAATTCCTGCACCTCTTGGGCCAGTTGAAGGTTACTGGAGTGATCCCTTCAGCATGCATCTTATTCTCCAATGCATCCCACTTAGGAATGGCTGACTTGTATCCACCTGTCCCTAGTTTATGGTGATACTTTTTTTTCTTCACATTTATCTGATTCTTTGCCGACTTCTCCATAGCAGCTTCCGATGTCTTGTACTTGATAAATGCGTCCCAGTGATTCCTTACCTTCTCGTATATTCCTATGAATTCGGGCGCCTTCTGGCCTCTAGCGTTGTACTCGGTCCATAATCTTTTCTTCCAAGTCTGGAACGCGCCGGCCATCTTATGGAGAGCAAACTCCTTGACTTTGTCGCTTTGACGCTCCGAGAGAGAATCTGGTAGGATGAAATGCTCCATGAGATCTCGCCAAAGGGCATCTTTAATTCTTGTATCGACATAATTCACTCCTGGTTTTGGGTTGTTTGGTTGAATCCATTCTTGCATTGTGATCAGGACTCCATCCCTAACAACCACTCCGTATTGACGCACAAATGTCTTGGCATTGGCTTCAGGGTGAGTCGGTGCGCCATCATGTTTGAAAGCATCAAGATTGAGCTTTACGTTGCCGTCCAATATTTTGGCACCGCCTCGTACCTTTCTACTAGATTGGCTCGATCCGGAGGGCTGATAATTAAAAGAAAAAAGATTTGTTAATATATATATATATATATATATATACAAATCAATTAATACACATGTAATGATCACTAGAGGCTAATATGTGTATATACCTCGCCGGACATTGTTAGTTGTTCCGGATTTTGGAACATAAGTTGTTCTTCCTCGGCCTCACATCCATCACCGTTATCGTTCAGATATTGTGAGCCGTCATCATCATGTGATTCACCCTGAAGGTCCGCTGGGTTTTCGGAGGAGCGTATCATGTCGAAGATGTCCTCTTCATGAGCTCTACCGGTATTGTCCATAGCTTAATAACTAATCCATAATAATATAGATAAAACAAATTAGTATTCAAATTAGCATGCATTCAAGAAGCAAAATAAATAATAGTTAATTAATAATGCATCATCGAATACATATATAGTAGTTAATATATTGATCTAGCTAGAACCCTAGCGCCCGGCGGATATCGGGGCGGGCGGTGGACACCCAAAGAGAAGGAACCATCACAGGAACATAGCTCCAGTGAGATCCCTGAAGAATCTGCCAGGTATTGTCGGACCTGGCCTCCAAAGCTGCCATGTAGTGACGGACGTGCTCGTTCTCCTTGCTGACATGGTACTGTACCCTAGAATCACTTTGGGGGTTTTTTTCGATGTCGAGGGACCCTAGATACCCCAGAATCACTTTGGGGGGTTTTCGACGTCGAGGGACCCTAGAAATAACTAACTAATTAACAATGTTAACATCTATTCATCATCATCATCATACATCCATCTCTACACTTAGCAAAATTAGCAGCTACACTAGTCCGGCGATCATCGGGGCGATCGTCGGGGACTCGTCCGGCGATCGTCGGGGACTCGTCTAATCAATTTCTACTAAATCAATCTCTACTAATCAATTTCTACTAATCATCTAAACTACACAGTACTAAAATTCATCTAAACTACACAATAATCATCTAAACACTACACAATAATCATCTAAACAACACCACTCTATGCAATATTCATCCACACATGTGCATGTACAGAGGGGAGAGGGCCGGGGAGATCTCACCTAGCCTCCTGACCTGGAGGTGGCGTCGGCGACGGGCTCGGGGCGGCGGCGACGGGCTCGAGGAGCGGCGGCCGGAGTGAGCGGGCGGCGACGAGGGGCGGCGTCAGGGGAGGCGACGAGGAGCGGCGTCGGGGGCGGCGTTGGCGACGGGAGGCGGCGACGCGGTCCGGCACTTTCTACAATAGACTTTTTTGTGAGCAACATCAAAGTAGAGAAAATTCACAGAGAACATTCATCAAACAAACTTAATATGAGTTTTAGCAAGATCATCATGAACAAAAATTTCACACTAATTTCTATGAACAAACAAAAATTCTATGAACAAAAAAAATCCATCCATACATCCATCCATCTCCTTTTAGCACATCATCTCCATATACATACATATCTCCATTTAGCACATCATCATCTCGATATACATACAAAAAAAAAACAGCAATGCAGCGGCGGCGGCGGCGGCAAGCAGAGCACGCAGCGGAGGAGCTCACTGGGGGCGGCAAGCGATGGAGCTAGAGGGCCAGCTGGCGACGAGGGCAGCGCGTGGGGGACGGCCAGCGTCGGGGCAGGGGGCGTGGCGACGGCGACGTCGGGGCAGGGCGCGGCGAGGGGAGCGGGGGACGGCGTCGGGGCAGGGAGCGGCGGCCGGTGTTGGGGGCTCGGCGTCGGGGCAGGGACGGCGTCGAGGAGCGGGCGGCGGTGGTGCGACGGCGGCGAGGGGCGAGGGCGGCGGTGGTGGTGCGACGGCGGCGAGGGTGACGGCGAGGGCGCGGGGGCTAATTTCGGCAGCCTGGCGGCGCAAATCTGAGCTCTCCCGGTGCGTAGCTCGGCCCAGGACTAGGGCGTTCCTATTTATACCACGCACCCCTTTAGTACCGGTGCGTGTATCGCGCCGGTACTAAATGCCCTTTAGTACCGGCGCGAGCCACGCACCGGTACTAAAGGTCCTCCCCAAAAAATGCGCGGGGCGGTGGACCTTTATTACCGGTGCGTGGCTGTCACCGGTACTAAAGGGTTTTTTAATTCAATATTAGTTATTATTTTCAGAAAAACCCCTAAACTTTAGAAAATCATAGAAAAAAATCTATGACTCCAATGGAAATAAATAATATATGAAAAAATATCAGAAAAATATAAAGAATCTGTTTATGGCATTTCCATGCATGTTTGAACAACTTCAACTGATGTATAAGACAATTTGATTAAATGGCATTTGAAATGTCATATCTCGAGTTTGAAAACCAGTACAAATGAACTCTGAAAAGGTTGTAACTTGGCATGACATCATAATTTCACCCACATAGCAACTTCTAAAGAGTTGAGAGGGTTACGGCAAAAACTGGATGCACTTCGTGTACAAATTGGACAATCTATTTCGAAGTATGAGGGTTTCGGACGAAAACTCATCTATTACAAAGGGATTTCATTTTTAATAACTTATTTTAACTCCATACTTTTTGTGTGTTCAATATGCACCATTCAAAGGCACATCATCAATTTTCAACCCTTTCTGACTTCATTTGATATTTTCATGCATTTAATGATTTATTTTGAGCTAAATGACCCTGAATTTGAAAAGCAGTACAAATGAACTCTGAAAAGATTGTAACTTGGCATGACATCATAATTTCACCCACATAGCAACTTCTATGTTGGGAGACGTAGTAGTAAATCAAAAAATTTCCTACGTGTTCACCAAGATCTATCTATGGAGAAACCAGCAACGAGTAAGGGGAGAGTGCATCTTCATACCTTTGAAGATCGCTAAGCAGAAGCATTACAAGAACGCGGTTGGTGGAGTCGTACTCGCAGCGATTCAGATCGCGGTGGACTCTGATCTTAGCGCCGAACAACGGCGCCTCCGCGTTTAACACATGTGCAGCCCGATGACGTCTCCTACGCCTTGATCCAGCAAGGAGGAAGGAGAGGTTGAGGGAGAGCTCCGGCAGCACGACGGCGTGGTGACGGTGGAGCTGCGTGGTACTCCGGCAGGGCTTCGCCAAGCACTACGGAGGACGAGGAGAAGGAGGAGTAGGGCTGCGCCGTGAGAGAGTGAGATGCGTGTCTCAAACAGCCCCAAGGGCTCCACTATATATAGGAGGAGGGGAGGAGGGTGCGCACCCCCTAGGGTTCCCTCCCTAGGTGGTGCGGCAGCCCCTAGATGGGATCTGGCCGGCGGCCAAGAGGGGAGAGGGAGGCGGCAGCCCTAGGGTGGGCCTTAGGGCCCATCTGCTCTATGGTTTGCCCCCCTCCACCCTTGGCTGCACCTTGGGCCTTGGTGGGAGGCGCACCAGCCTACTCTGGGGCTGGTCCCTTCCCACTCTCGGCCCACGCAGCCCTCTGGTGCCGGTGGCCCTATATGGTGGACCCCCGGAACCCTTCCGGTGGTCCCGGTACGTTACCGGTAATTCCCGAAACACTTCCGGTGTCCAAATCCTCACTTCCTATATATGAATCTTTACCTCCGGACCATTCCGGAGCTCCTCGTGACGTCCGGGATCTCATCCGGGACTCCGAACAACCTTCGGTAACCACGTACACTATTTCCCTATAACCCTAGCGTCATCGAACCTTAAGTGTGTAGACCCTACGGGTTCGGGAGACATGTAGACATGATCGAGACACCTCTCCGGTCAATAACCAACAGCGGGATCTGGATACCCATGTCGGCTCCCACATGCTCCACGATGATCTCATCGGATGAACCACGATGTCGGGGATTCAATCAATCCCGTATACAATTCCCTTTGTCTACCGGTACGATACTTGCCCGAGATTCGATCGTCGGTATCCCTATACCTTGTTCAATCTCGTTACCGGCAAGTCTCTTTACTCGTTCCGTAACACATCATCCCGTGGCTAACTCCTTAGTCACATTGAGCTCATTATGACAATGTCTTACCGAGCGGGCCCAGAGATACCTCTCCGTCATACGGAGTGACAAATCCCAGTCTCGATTCGTGCCAACCCAACAGATACTTTCGGAGATACCCGTAGTGTACCTTTATAGCCACCCAGTTATGTTGTGACGTTTGGCACACCCAAATTATTCCTACGGTATCCGGGAGTTGCACAATCTCATGGTCTAAGGAAACGATACTTGACATTGGAAAAGCTTTAGCAGACAAACTACACGATCTTGTGCTATGCTTAGGATTGGGTCTTGTCCATCACATCATTCTCCTAATGATGTGATCCCGTTATCAACGACATCCAATGTCCATGGTCATGAAACCGTGACCATCTATTGATCAACGAGCTAGTCAACTAGAGGCTCACTAGGGACACGTTGTGGTCTATGTATTCACACATGCATTACGGTTTCCGGTTAACACAATTATAGCATGAACAATAGACAATTATCATGAACAAGGAAATACAATAATAACCATTTTATTATTGCCTCTAGGGCATATTTCCAACAGTCTCCCACTTGCACTAGAGTCAATAATCTAGTTACATTGTGATGAATCGAACACCCATAGCATTCTGGTGTTGATCATGTTTTGCTCGTGAGAGAGGTTTAGTCAACGGATCTGCGACATTCAGATCCGTATGTACTTTACAAATATCTATATCTCCCTCCTGAATGTAATCACGGATGGAGTTGAAGCGGCGCTTGATGTGTCTTGTCTTCTTGTGAAACCTGGGCTCCTTCGCAAGGGCAATAGCTCCAGTGTTGTCACAGAATAGGGTCATCGGGCCCGACGCATTGGGAATTACTCCTAGGTCGGTGATGAACTCCTTCATCCAGACTCCTTCCTTTGCTGCTTCCGAAGTAGCTATATACTCCGCTTCACATGTAGATGCCGCCACGACACTTTTCTTGCTGCTGCACCAGCTGACCGCCCCTCCGTTCAAAATATACACGTATCCGGTTTGTGACTTGGAGTCATCCGGATCTGTGTCGAAGCTAGCATCGACGTAACCCTTTACGACGAGCTCTTCGGCACCTCCATATACGAGAAACATGTCCTTTGTCCTTTTCAGGTACTTCAGGATATTCTTGACCGCTGTCCAGTGTTCCGCTCCGGGATCACTTTGGTACCTCCCTACCAAACTTATGGCAAGGTTCACATCAGGTCTGGTACACAGCATGGCATACATAATAGAGCCTATGGCTGAAGCATAGGGGATGACACTCATCTGTTCTCTATCCTTTGCCGTGGTCGGGCATTGAGTCGTACTCAATCTCACACCCTGTAACACAGGCAAGAACCCCTTCTTGGACTGATCCATATTGAACTTCTTCAATATCTTTTCAAGGTATGTACTTTGTGAAAGACCTATGAGGCGTTTCGATCTATCTCTATAGATCTTAATACCTAATATGTAAGCAGCTTCTCCAAGGTCCTTCATTGAAAAACTTTATTCAAGTAGGCCTTTACACTTTCCAAAAGTTCTATATTATTTCCCATCAACAATATGTCATCCACATATAATATGAGAAATGCTACAGAGCTCCCACTCACTTTCTTGTAAATACAGGGTTCTCCATAAACCTGCATAAACCCAAACGCTTTAATTACCTCATTAAAGCGAATGTTCCAACTCCGAGATGCTTGCACCAGCCCATAGATGGAGCGCTGGAGCTTGCATACTTTGTTAGCACCTTTAGGATCGACAAAACCTTCCGGCTGCATCATATACAGTTCTTCCTTAAGGAAGCCATTAAGGAATGCCGTTTTGACGTCCATTTGCCAGATCTCATAATCATAAAATGCGGCAATTGCGAACATGATTCGGACAGACTTCAGCATCGCTACGGGTGAGAAAGTCTCATCGTAGTCAACTCCTTGAACTTGTCGATAACCCTTAGCGACAAGCCGAGCCTTATAGACGGTCACATTACCATCCGCGTCAGTCTTCTTCTTAAAGATCCACTTATTTTCAATGGCTCGCTTATCATCAGGCAAGTCCACCAAAGTCCACACTTTGTTCTCATACCTGGATCCTATCTCGGATTTCATGGCTTCAAGCCATTTGTTGGAATCTGGGCCCGCCATCGCTTCTTCATAGTTCGAAGGTTCACCGTTGTCCAACAACATGATCTCCAGGACAGGGTTGCCGTACCACTCTGGTGCGGAACGTGTCCTCGTGGACCTTCGACGTTCAATAGTAACTTGATCTGAACTTTCATGATCATCATCATTAACTTCCTCTCCAGCCGGTGTAGGCTCCACAGAAACAACTTCCTGTGCTGCGCTACCCTCCGGTTCGAGTGGAGGTACAATTACCTCATCAAGTTCTATTTTCCTCCCACTTTCTTCTTTCGAGAGAAACTCTTTCTCGAGAAAGGATCCATTCTTGGCAACAAAGACTTTGCCTTCGGATCTGAGGTAGAAGGTATACCCAATAGTCTCTTTGGGATATCCTATGAAGACGCATTTTTCCGCTTTGGGTTCGAGCTTCTCAGGTTGAAGTTTCTTCACATAAGCATCGCATCCCCAAACTTTTAGAAACGACAGCTTAGGTTTCTTGCCAAACCATAATTCATACGGTGTCGTCTCAACGGACTTTGACGGTGCCCTATTTAAAGTGAATGCGGCAGTCTCTAATGCATATCCCCAAAATGATAGCGGTAAGTCGGTAATAGACATCATAGATCGCACCATATCCAATAGAGTGCGATTACGACGTTCAGACACACCATTTCGCTGAGGTGTGCCAGGCGGTGTGAGTTGTGAAACAATTCCACATTTCCTTAGGTGCGTGCCAAACTCGTGACTTAAATATTCTCCGCCACGATCAGATCGTAGGCACTTTATTTTCCTGTCACGTTGATTCTCTACCTCACTCTGAAATTCCTTGAACCTTTCAAAGGTTTCAGACTTGTGTTTCATTAAGTAGACATACCCATATCTGCTCAAGTTATCAGTGAGGGTGAGAACATAACGGTAGCCACCGCGAGCCTCGACGCTCATTGGACCGCATACATCGGTATGTATTATCTCCAACAAGTCAGTTGCTCGCTCCATTGTTCCAGAGAACGGAGTCTTGGTCATCTTGCCCATGAGGCATGGTTCGCACGTGTCAAATGATTCGAAATCAAGAGACTCCAAAAGTCCATCAGCATGGAGCTTCTTCATGCGTTTGACACCAATATGACCAAGGCGGCAGTGCCACATCTAAGTGGGACTATCTGTTGGGGAACGTTGCATGGGAAACAAAAATTTTCCTACGCACACATAAGATCTATCCATGGTGATGAGCATCTACGAGAGGGAGAGTGAATCTACATACCCTTGTAGATCGCTAAGCGGAAGCGTTAATAAACGCGGTTGATGTAGTCGAACGTCTTCGCGATCCAAATCGCCGAGCGTCCCGCGATCCAATCACGATCCTTCCGATCTAGTGCCGAACGGACGGCACCTCCGCGTTCAACACACGTACGGCTTGATGACGCCTTCACCTCCTCGATCCAGCGAGCGATGATGAAGTAGTGGTTGAGTTCCAGCAGCACGACGGCGTGGTGATGGTGGTGAGGAACAATCTCTGCAGGGCTTCGCCAAGCGCTACGGAGATTATGACGGAGGAACTAGAGGGCTAGGGTTGCCGGCACACGGCTTGGGAAATCCTGATGTGTCCCGTGTGCTAGCCCTGCCCCTCTATTTATATGTTGAGCCTTGGGGTCTAAACTTGGAGTAAAAGCCTCCTCCGGGTCGGTTTTGCCCGCACAAGGTCGGTTTGGCCCGCAGGGAAAGAGTCCAACTCGGATCCCTGCCGAACCGTGCACAGCCGCGCACAAGCGGTAGTACCGCTTCACACAAGCGGTAGTACCGCTTGGGCGGTAGTACCGCTTCACACAAGCGGTAGTACCGCTCGGGCGGTAGTACCGCTTCACCAAGCGGTAGTACCGCTTACGCGGCAGCAAAACTACTTTTGCACTTTCCAATACCTTGTGGGCTTTATCCCTTTGGCTCATATAAAGTGTTGCTGCACCCGAACACTTCGGTAAACATCCGGAACCCATTCCGGTGAACTCCGGAACCCTTCCAGAGATCAAAACACTATTATCACATATATCAATCTTTACCTCCGGACTATTCCGGAGATCCTCGTTATGTCCGGGATCTTATCCGGGACTCCGAACAACTTTCGGTCACCAACATAATAACTCAATTATACTAATCGTCACCAAACGTTAAGTGTGTAGACCCTGCGGGTTCGAGAACTATGTAGACATGACCGAGACACCTCTACGGCCAATAACCAATAGCGGGACCTGGATGCCCATATTGGCTCCTACATATTCTACGAAGATCTTTATCGGTCGAACCTCTATGTCAAGGATTCAGTTAATCCCGTATGCTGTTCCCTTTGTTCTTCGGTATGTTACTTGCCCGAGATTCGATCGTCGGTATCACTATACCTAGTTCAATCCCGTTACCGGCAAGTCTCTTTACTCGTTCCGTAATACAAGATCCTGTGGCTAACTCTTTAGTCACTTTGCTTGCAAGGCTCAATGTGATGTTGTATTACCGAGTGGGCCCTGAGATACCTCTCCGTCATACGGAGTAACAAATCCCAGTCTTGATCCATGCCAACCCAACAGACACCCTCGGAGATACCTGTAGAGCACCTTTATAGTCACCCAGTTACGTTGCGACGTTTGATACACACAAGGTATTCCTCCGGTGTCAGTGAGTTGCATGATCTCATGGTCAAAGGAACAGATACTTGACATGCAGAAAACAATAGCAATAAACTGACACGATCAAATGCTACGTTTACAGTTTGGGTCTTGTCCATCACATCATTCTCCTAATGATGTGATCCCGTTATCAAATGACATCTCATGTCAATGGCTAGGAAACCTTAACCATCTTTGATCAACGAGCTAGTCAACTAGAGGCTTACTAGGGACACAGTGTTGTCTATGTACCCACACATGTATTTGAGTTTCCAATCAATACAATTATAGCATGGATAATAAACGATTATCATTAACAAGGAAATATAATAATAACCAATTTATTATTGCCTCTAGGGCATATTTCCAACACTATCGTTATCAACCTTACACTTTTTGGTACTCACACTATGGACATGTGTAACATCACGTTCGAGATTCATCAAAAATAAACCATTAACCAGCGGGGCATGACCATAAAACATTTCTCTCATATAAATAGAACAACCATTATTCTCAGATTTAAATGAGTAGCCATCTCGCATCAAACGAGATCCAGATACAATGTTCATGCTCAAAGCTGGTACTAAATAACAATTATTGAGGTTTAAAACTAATCCCGAAGGTAGATGTAGAGGTAGCGTGCCGACGGCGATCACATCGACCTTGGAACCATTCCCGACGCGCATCGTCACCTCGTCCTTTGCCAGTCTCTGCTTATTCCGCAGCTCCTGCTTGGAGTTACAAATGTGAGCAACTGCACCGGTATCAAATACCCAGGAGCTACTACGAGCGCTGGTTAGGTACACATCAATAACAAGTATATCACATATACCTTTAACGTTGCTGGCCTTCTTATCCACTAAGTACTTGGGGCAGTTCCGCTTCCAGTGACCGGTACCCTTGCAATAAAAGCACTCAGTCTCAGGCTTGGGTCCATTCTTGTTCTTCTTCCCGGCAACTTGCTTACCGGGCGCGGCAACAGCTTTGCCGTCCTTCTTGAAGTTCTTATTACCCTTGCCTTTCTTGAAACTAGTGGTCTTATTCACCATCAACACTTGATGCTCCTTTTTGATCTCGACCTCCGCTGATTTCAGCATCGAGTACAACTCAGGAATGGACTTCTCCATACCCTGCATGTTGTAGTTCATCACAAAGCTCTTGTAGCTAGGTGGAAGCAACTGGAGGATTCTGTCAATGACCGAGTCATCCGGGAGATTAACTCCCAGCTGAGTCAAGCGGTTGTGTAACCCAGACATTTTGAGTATGTGCTCACTGACAGAACTATTCTCCTCCATCTTACAGCTGAAGAACTTGTCGGAGACGTCATATCTCTCGACCCGGGCATGAGCTTGGAAAACCAGTTTCAGCTCTTGGAACATCTCATATGCTCCGTGTTGCTCACAACGCTTTTGGAGCCCCGGTTCTAAACTGTAAAGCATGCTGCACTGAACAAGGGAGTAATCATCGCAGCGTGACTACCAAGCGTTCGTAACGTCTTGGTCCGCTGGGAAAATGGGTGCGTCACCTAGCGGTGCATCAAGGACATACAATCTCTTGGAAGCTATGAGGATGATCCTCAAGCTACGGACCCAGTCCGCATAGTTGCTTCCATCATCTTTCATCTTGGTTTTCTCTAGGAACTCATTGAAGTTGAGGGTGACATTAGCGTTGGCCATTGGATCTACAATATAGATTGTAAAGACAATTTTAGACTAAGTTCATGATAATTAAGTTCACATAATCAAATTATTTAATGAACTCCCACTTAGATAGACATCTCTCTAGTCGTCCAAGTGATACATGATCCATGTCAACTGGCCCGTGTCCGATCATCACGTGAGACGGACTAGTCATCCATGGTGAACATCTCCATGTTGATCGCATCTACTATACGACTCATGTTCGACCTTTCGGTCTTCTGTGTTCCGAGGCCATGTCTGTACATGCTAGGCTCGTCAAGTCAACCTAAGTGTTTCGCGTGTGTAAATCTGGCTTACACCCGTTGTATGCGAACGTTAGAACCTATCACACCCGATCATCACGTGGTGCTTCGGAACAAGGATCCTTAGCAACGGTGCACAGTTAGGGTGAACACCTTTCTTGAAATTTTATTGAGAGATCATCTTATTTACTACCGTCGTTCTAAGCAAATAAGATGTAAACACGATAAACATCACATGCAATCAATATAGTGACATGATATGGCCAATATCATCTTGCTCCTTTGATCTCCATCTTCGGGGCACCATGATCATCACTATCACCGGCACGACACCATGATCTCCATCATCGTGTCTTCATGAAGTTGTCTCGCCAACTATTACTTCTACTACTATGGCTAACGATTAGCAATAAAGCAAAGTAATTACATGGCGTTTATGATTGACACGCAGGTCATACAATAAAATAAGACAACTCCTATGGCTCCTGCCGGTTGTCATGCTCATCGACATGCAAGTCGTGAATCCTTTTACAAGAACATGATCAATCTCATACATCACAATGCACCACATCACATCCTTTTGGCCATATCACATCACAAGGCATATGCTGCAAAAACAAGTTAGACGTCCTCTAATTTGTAGTTGCAAGTTTTTACGTGGCTGCTATAGGTTTCTAGCAAGAACGTTTCTTACCTATCCCAAAACCACAACGTGATATGCCAATTGCTATTTACCCTTCATAAGGACCCTTTTCATCGAATCCAATCCGACTAAGGTGGGAGAGACAGACACCCGCTAGCCACCTTATGCAACAAGTGCATGTCAGGCGGTGGAACCGGTCTCACGTAAGCGTACGTGTAAAGTTGGTCCGGGCCGCTTCATCCGACAATACCGCTGAATCAAGATAAGACTAGTAACGGCAAGCAAATTAACAAGATCGATGCCCACAACAACTTGTGTTCTACTCGTGCATAGATTCTACGCATAGACCTAGCTCATGATGCCACTGTTGGGAGACGTAGTAGTAAATCAAAAAAAATTCTACGTGTTCACCAAGATCTATCTATGGAGAAACCCGCAACGAGTAAGGGGAGAGTGCATCTTCATACCTTTGAAGATCGCTAAGCGGAAGCGTTACAAGAACGCGGTTGGTGGAGTCGTACTCGTAGCGATTCAGACCGCGGTGGACTCCGATCTTAGCACCGAACAACGGCGCCTCCACGTTCAACACACGTGCAGCCCGGTGACGTCTCCTACGCCTTGATCCAGCAAGGAGGAAGGAGAGGTTGAGGGAGAGCTCCGGCAGCACGATGGCATGGTGACGGTGGACCTGCGTGGTCTCCGGCAGGGCTTCGCCAAGCACTACGGAGAACGAGGAGTAGGAGGAGTAGGGCTGCGCCGAGAGGGAGAGAGAGTCGTGTCCCAAACAGCCCCAAGGGCTCCACTATATATAGGAGGAGGAGGAGGGAGGGCTGCGCCCTAGGGTTCCCACCCTAGGGTGGTGCGGCAGCCTCCAGATTCCATCTGGCCGGCGGCCAAGAGGGAGAGGGGTGCGGCTGCCCTAGGGTGGGCCTTAGGGCCCATCTGCCCTAGGGTTTGCGCCCCTCCCACTTCAGCTGTGCCTTGGGCCCTTGTGGGGGGCGCACCAGCCCACCTAGGGGCTGGTTCCCTCCCACTTGCGGCCCATGCAGCCCTCTGGGGCTGGTGGCCCCACTTGGTGGACCCCCGGAACCCTTCCGGTGGTCCCGGTACGTTACCGGTAATTCCCGAAACATTTCCGGTGACCAAAACCTCACTTCCTATATATGAATCTTTACCTCCGGACCATTCCGGAGCTCCTCGTGAAGTCCGGGATCTCATCCGGGACTCCAAACAACCTTCGGTAACCACATACACTATTTCCCTATAACCCTAGCGTCATCGAACCTTAAGTGTGTAGACCCTACGGGTTCGGGAGACACGTAGACATGACCGAGACACCTCTCCGGTCAATAACCAACAGCGGGATCTGGATACCCATGTTGGCTCCCACACGCTCCACGATAATCTCATCGGATGAACCACGATGTCGGGGATTCAATCAATCCCGTATACAATTCCCTTTGTCTACCGGTATGATACTTGCCCGAGATTCGATCGTCGGTATCCCTATACCTTGTTCAATCTCGTTATCGGCAAGTCTCTTTACTCGTTCCGCCACACATCATCCCGTGGCTAACTCCTTAGTCACATTGAGCTCATTATGACGATGTCTTACCGAGTGGGCCCAGAGATACCTCTCCGTCATACGGAGTGACAAATCCCAGTCTCGATTCGTGCCAACCCAACAGATACTTTCGGAGATACACATAGTGTACCTTTATAGCCACCCAGTTACGTTGTGACGTTTGGCACACCCAAAGTATTCCTATGGTATCCGGGAGTTGCACAATCTCATGGTCTAAGGAAACGATACTTGACATTGGAAAAGCTTTAGCAGACGAACTACACGATCTTGTGCTATGCTTAGGATTGGGTCTTGTCCATCACATCATTCTCCTAATGATGTGATCCCGTTATCAATGACATCCAATGTCCATGGTCAAGAAACCGTGACCATCTATTGATCAACGAGCTAGCCAACTAGAGGCTCACTAGGGACATGTTGTGGTCTATGTATTCACACATGCATTATGGTTTCCGGTTAACACAATTATAGCATGAACAATAGACAATTATCATGAACAAGGAAATACAATAATAACCATTTTATTATTGCCTCTAGGGCATATTTCCAACATAATGAGTGGGACCAAAGAGATCCATGTGAAGCAATTCAAATGGATGAGTGGTAGTCATAATGGTCTTGGAGGGATGCTTGGATCTGGTCATCTTTCCAGACTCACAAGCCCCACACAGATGATCCTTGAGGAATTTGACGCCCTCGAAGCCAATGACATGCTTTTTCTTCACGAGCGTGTTCAAGTTCCTCATGCCAGCATGTCCAAGTCATCGATGCCATAGCCAGGCTTCTGAAGCTTTTGCAAGTAGACATGTGGCAGGCTGTGGTCTTGTAGAGAAATCAACAATATACAAATCTCCTTTCCTAAATCCTTCTAAGACTTTGGATTTGTTAGATTCCATGATGACCACACAATGGAATTTACCAAAGATGACAATCATATCGAGATCACAAAGCATTGAGACAGACATAAGGTTGAATCCTAAGGATTCGACAAGCATCACTTTATCCATGTGTCGATCCTTAGAGATTGCAACCTTACCTAGACCCAATACCTTGCTTTTGCCTTTGTCGGCGTAGGTGATATGCTTCAGATGTGATGGAGCTAGAGGAATGTCCATCAATAGATTCCTGTCACCAGTCATGTGATTAGTACACCCACTATCGAGGACCCATTCAGTTGATTTGGGTGTCTCATCCTGCAGATGAATTAGTACATCTTATGAACTCATATACTTCAGAGTGAAGAATATGATATCAAATTCATCAGACAGAATTTCATCAAGTAGTATAGTAAGTAAAGTAACATGTGGACGTTAGAAATGAATGATTCCTTTCTTCATGATTAGCTTGCGTCCTTTCAAGCAATTTCATCAGGTCTCTAGTAAATTCATCAGATGTTTCAAGTTCATCTGGAGACCTGACCCTGCATAAGAGGTTAGTTCATTTTCTTCACCACCGACATCTGGAGGGGTGGCAAAGAATCCATCATTCTATGAGCACCATATGAGAACTTAGGCATTGAAGCTAAAGCACTTCGTTTCACAGTAGGGGGGTTAGAGTACTCATAGGAATAAGCAGAGAAATTCTTTGAGGACTTATGAACATAACGATTTGAAGAATAATGAACATATTCATAACCCTTCGATTTTCCCTGCAAAACAGAAGCATTAGCACGAGAATGATATGTATTTTGACCATGTGAAGACTCTGATCTGGGGTTCTTGTTCTTCATAGGTGGCGTCATGAGGACATTCACCTGAACATTTTCCAAGTAGCTCTTGGGAACCCAGATTTTCTTCATAGGGGGACCATTCCTACAGTTAGTTCCAACATATCTAGCAAATACTTCACCATTCTGATTTTTGAACAGTTTATAGTTGGAGTCAAATGACTCATCAGAAGAGAATGAAGATTCACAAGTAAAGCCAGATAAAGTAGATGGATCTACAAGAGGTCCTTTTGCAGTAATCCATGAGATTTTGGGATACTGCTCAGGTTTCCAATAAGATCTATCAGCATTGAGTTTCCTCTCAAATGCAATACCCTCTTCCCTAGGGTTCCTGTTCAGAATCTGCTTTTTTAGCACATCACAAAGGGTTTGATGCCCTTTGAGGCTTTTGTACATGCCTGTCACATACAATTCCTTCAGCCCTGCATTTTCGTCAGTGACATTCATGGTATCCTCAGATGAGGAATTTGAAACCACACTGATAGTTGAAGAATTTGTAGCGATAGAAGCATTTGAGCATTCAGGTGAAGAATTTGCAGTTTCACGTTCGATGCATTTCAAACAAGGTGGAATGAATTCTTCCTGAGCGATACTGATCTGTTGAGCAAGCAAATAATCATTTGCCCTTTTCAAGTCCTCATGAGACACTCTTAGTTTCTCAAGATCTTGCTTTCTTTGAAGAAATTCATAAGAAAGCTTCTCCTGATCTTCTAAGAGAGTTACATGACGACATGAAATGTTATCATACTTAGACTTAAGACTTTCAAAGTCTTCCGTCAAAGTTTGAGTCCGATCCATTTCCTCACTCACGAGATCATCGCTTTTGTCTAGCAGTTTCTGAAGCTTTTCGATGGCACTTTGTTGTCTAGTGGCAATATGAGCAACTTTGGAATAGCTAGGTTTAATGTTTTCATCAGATTCACCTTCACTTGAATCAGAGGAGGAATAATGTTTAGATACCTTAGAACCTTTTGCCATGAAGCAATAGGTGGGAGCGTAGTCATTGTTGCTGACCTCAGCATCATCCGGTTCTTCAGTGTTGAAGATGGACTTGGTGACGAAGGCAGTAGCGAGGGCTAGGCTAGCCACACCTTCAGATTCTTCTTCAGATTCCTCCACCTCTTCATATTCTTCAGATTCAGCTTCTGAGTCCACTTCCTTGCCTATGAGAGCCCGAGCTATTCTGAGGTTGCTCTTCTTCCGAGATGAAGACTTTGATGATGAGGACTTTGAAGATTTCTTCTTTTTCTTCTGACCATCAGAACTGTCATCCTTGTATTTCTTCTTCTTGGATTCTTTCTCCCAGTGAGGACAGTCAGAAATGTAGTGACCTGGCTTCTTGCATTTGTGGCAGGTTCTTTTCTGGTAGTCACTTGTGGAGGAATCCGATTTTGAAGACTTTCCAAAATGACTTCTCTTTGAGAATTTCTGGAATTTCCTCACGAGCATTGCAAGCTCCTGACTCGGTTCTTCAGGATCACCAATGAGTCTTCAACTTTAGATGAGGAAATTGCCTTAGCCTTCAGTGCACGAGATCTACCATAGCTTGGTCCATAGAGATCTCTTTTCTCAAGCTGTTGGAATTCATGAGTATTGAGTCTCTCAAGAATGTCAGCAGGATCAAGTGACTTGTAGTCACCACATTCTTGAATCATCAAGGCAAGTGTATCGAATGAGGAATCGAGTGATCTCAGCAGTTTCTTCACAACTTCATGGTCGGTGATATCAGTAGCACCAAGAGCTTGGAGCTCATTGGAGATGTCAGTGAGGCGATCAAAGGTTTGCTGAACATTTTCTTTGTCGAGCCTTTTGAAGCGATTGAAGAGATTGCAAAGAACATCAACTCGAGAGTCACGTTGAGTTGATATTCCTTCATTGACTTTGGATAGTCTATCCCAGATAAGCTTCACAGATCCCAAAGCACTCACTCTGCCATACTGACCTTTACTCAGATGGCCACATATGATATTCTTCGCTTGGGAGTCAAGTTGCTTGAATCTCTTCACATCAGCAGCGTTGACGTTTGGGGAGATGGCGGGAACACCATGAGCCACAACGTACCAGAGATCGTTGTCAATTGCTTCAAGATGCATGCACATCTTGTTCTTCCAGTAGGGGTAGTCGGTCCCTTCGAAGGTAGGACAGCCCGCTGAAACCTTGATCATACCTGCAGTCGACATAACTAAAACTCCAGGTGGTTAAACCAAAATCACACAGAACAAGGGAGTACCTTGCTCTGATACCAATTGAAAGTGCGTTATATCGACTAGAGGGGGTGAATAGGCAATTTTTACAAATTCATCACTGAGGATTTTCAACTTCAGGAATTTGAAATGTGACAAACAGCTAGCAGCGGAATAGGTACTCAAGTGCATGTGAAACATAGCAGCAGCATAGTTATCATGATGAAATGATACATGCACAGAATACAAGTAGCGTGTAATAGGATAGGCAGGTGATGACTAAGGTGACTGAAGAATTTGAGGTGAGGAAATTGTGAAAGTCTCCAGTCAAATTCTTCAAATAGTAAAGATCAATTTCATCAACATGTATTCAAGACAGAGAGTAGAGTTGAAGAAATAGAACCGGGTGCTCGGTGAAGACAATGATTTGATGACCCAGTTCCAACTGCTATGACAGTCGTACGTCTGGTTCGGAGCGGCTTGGTATTTAAACCAAAGGACACACAGTCCCAGGACACACAGTCCTTACCGTATTCTCCTTGAGCTAAGGTCACACAGACCTTGCCCAACACTCGTGGTAAGTCTTAAGGGTAGACTTCCAAACCCTCACAAACTCGGTCACCCGGCGATCCACAATTGACTGCTGGATGCTCTAGACCATGACGCCAAGTCCTCGAGGAGTGGGTTGCTCTCAAATGACAAAAGTCAAGTTCTTCTCTCGGAGCAGCCAACCAACTAGTGGTTGTAGGGGGTGGCTATTTATAGCCAGGGGGCAACCTAACATGATAAGACATAAATGCCCCCAATGATATGACCGTTATGTGGATAAGGTTGATTGGGGACAGCTGGCGCTAAGCACAACAACGGTCGGAATTTCGAACTATGAAAGTCCTCATGGCTTATCATGTTCCTCACTTTTAGGCAATTCGCACTGGCGAAATCCTAACTCCTCAGTCCGAACAAATTCCTCAGAGACCAGAAGAACTTCGTCTCTGTCACTGATGAACTTGACTGAACTGTAAGAGATTTCCAAAGGCTTCACTCGAAGGATAGGATAGTTGAAGCTTTTGAGATGAGCATGACTTGGAAATTTTTCCTTAGTATTACCTCAACCCCCTTTAACAGTACGGTGTTTCCTATGACTCAAGGAAGGGAAATGAAACTACGAAAACAAAAGTCTTCACGTTTCAAAGTCCTCGTATCAAAATCTTCAAGGTCATATCAAAGTCTTCAGCTTCAAAGTCTGCACGAAAACTTCAAAGTCTTCAGACGAAGATATATATTTTTAGGGGTCGACTTTCTTCGGATATATCAATCTCCTCAGTAACTTATAGATATGTGTACACTCACAAACATATTAGTCTCTTAACCTATAAGTCCTGAATACACCAAAATCACTAAGGGGCACTAGATGCACTTACAAAATCATGTTAGCAATAGCTGCATTTTTCGATTATGAAATTTGGCAGATGGATGTCAAAAAACAGCGTTCCTTAATGGTTTCCTTAAGGAAGAGTTGTATATGATGCAACGAGAAGGTTTTATCGATCCAGAAAATGCTGACAAAGTATGCAAGCTCTAGCGATCCATTTATGGACTGGTGCAAGCATCTCGGAGTTGGAATAAGCGGTTTGATGAAGTGATCAAAGCATTTGGGTTTATACAAGTTTATGGAGAAGCTTGTATTTACAAGAAAGTGAGTGGGAGCTCTATAGCGTTTCTAATATTATATGTGGATGACATAGTGCTGATTGGAAACAATATAGAATTTTTGGAAAGCGTGAAGCAATATTTGAACAAGAGTTTTTCAATGAAGGACCTAGGAGAAGCTGCTTTCATATTAGGCATCAAGATCTATAGAGATAGATCGAGACGCTTAATAGGACTTTCACAAAGCACATACCTTGACAAAGTTTTGAATAAGTTCAAAATGGGACAGTCGAAGAAGGGGTTCTTTCCTGTATTGCAAGGTGTGAAGTTGAGTAAGACTCAATGCCCAGTGACTGCAAAGGATAGAGAAAAGATGAGTGTCATCCCCTATGCTTCTGCCATAGGCTCTATCATGTATGCAATGTTGTGCACAAGACCAGATGTCATTCCTGCCATAAGTATGGCCGGAAGGTTTCAAAGTGATCCAGGAATGGAACACTAGACGGCGGTCAAGAATATCCTTAAGTACCTGAAAAGTACTAAGGAAATGTTTCTCGTTTATGGAGGTGATCAAGAGCTCGTCGTAAAGGGTTACGTTGATGCAAGCTTTGACACTGATCCGGATGACTCTAAGTCTCAAACTGGATACATATACATTCTCAATGGGGGAGCGGTAAGCTGGTGCAGTTCCAAGCAAAGCGTTGTAGTTGATTCTACATGTGAAGCGGAGTACATAGCTGCCTCGGAGGCGGCTAAGGAAGGTGTGTGGATGAAGCAGTTCATGACAGATCTTGGAGTTGTGCCCAGTGCACTGGACCCAATGACTCTGTTCTGTGACAACACTGGTGCCATTGCTCTAGCCAAGGAACCAAGGTTTCACAAGAGGACCAGACAGATAAAGCGACGCTTCAATTCCATCCGCAATTACATCGAGGATGAGGACATAAATATTTGCAAAGTACACACGGATCTGAATGTCGCAGACCCGTTGACTAAGCCTCTTCCACGGGCAAAACATGATCAGCACCAGAACTGTATGGGTGTTAGATTCATTACAATGTAAATCACATAGTGATGTGAGCTAGATTATTGACTCTAGTGCAAGTGGGAGACTGTTAGAAATATGCCCTAGAGGCAATAATAAAATGGTTATTTTTATATTTCCTTCATCATGATATCCATGCAAGAATTGTATTGATCGGAAACTCAGATACATGTGTGGGTATATAGGCAAACACTGTGTCCCTAGTAAATCTCTAGTTGACTAGCTCGTTGATCAAAGATGGTGAAGGTTTCCTGACCATAGACATGAGTTGTCATTTGATAACGGGATCACATCATTAGGAGAATGATGTGATGGACGAGACCCAAACTATGAACGTAGCATATGATCGTGTCAGTTTATTGCTACTGTTTTCTACATGTCAAGTATCTGTTCCTATGACTATGAGATCATGCAACTCACTGACAACGGAGGAGTACCTTGTATGTATCAAACGTCGCAACATAACTGGGTGACTATAAAGATGCTCTACAGGTATCTCCGAGGGTGTCTGTTGGGTTGGCGTGGATCGAGACTGGGATTTGTCACTCCGTATGATGGAGAGGTATCTCTGGGCCCACTCGGTAATACAACATCACAATAAGCTTGCAAGCATTGTGACTAAGGAGTTAGTCACGGGATCTTGTATTACGGAACGAGTAAAGAGACTTGCCGGTAACGAGATTGAACTAGGTATGGAGATACCGACGATCGAATCTCGGGCAAGTAACATACCGATGGACAAAGGGAATTACATACGGGATTACCTGAATCCTTGACATTGTGGTTCGACCGATAAGGATCTTCGTAGAATATGTAGGAACCGATATGGTAATCTAGCTCCCGCTATTGGTTATTGACCGGAGAGTGTCTCAGTCATGTCTGCATAGTTCTCGAACCCGCTGGGTCTGCACACTTAACGTTTGGTGACGAATTGTATAGTAGAGTTATGTATGTTGGTGACCGAAGGTTGTTCGAAGTCCCGGATGAGATCCCGGACATGACGAGGAGCTCTGGAATGGTCCGGAGGTAAAGATTCATATATAGGAAGTTCCGTGTTGATCACCGGAAAAAGTTCGGGCATCCCCGGTAGTGTACCGGGGGTCCACCGGAAGGGGCCACCAGTCTCAGAGGGGCCACATGGGCTGTGAGGGGTGCGCACCAGCCCCTGGTGGGCTGGGCACACCTCCTCACCTAGGCCCATATGTCTGGGCTGGTGGGAGGGCCAACCCTATGGGTGGCGCCACCTTTCCTTGGGTGGCAAGCCACCTCTAGGGCGCCTCCACCCTTGGCCGCCGCCCCAAGGGGGAAACCCTAGGGGTTGGGCGCCCACCCCTCCCCTATATATATGAGAGAGGGAGGAGGTAAGCCGCACCTGAAGCCACGGCGCAGCCCTCTCTCCCTCCCTCTAGTCCGTCTTCTCCTCTAGATTGGTTCGGCGGTGCGTGGCGAAGCCCTGCCGGATCAGCTCCACCACCATCGCCGCCAGGCCGTCGTGCTGCCGGAGAACTCACCTTCCCCTCCGCCCCCTCTTGCTGGATCAAGACGGCAGAGACATCTCCGAGCTGTACGTGTGCTGAACACGGAGGTGCCTTCCGTTCGGCACTTGATCGGGAGTTCGCGGGACGGATCGTAATTGGATCGCGAAGACGTTCGACTACATCAACCGCGTTTCTTAACGCTTCCGCTTAGCGATCTACAAGGGTATGTAGATGCAATCTCTCCTCTCGTAGATGGTCATCTCCTAGATTGATCTTGGTGAGTGTAGGAATTTTTTTTGTTTCCCATGCAACGTTTCCCAACAGGAACTAGAATCGATTGCAATTAGAATTCCAACAAAAGTTTTATCCTATGCATCTAGTTCATCATAATCGGAATTATATATATAATTTTTGGCCTCGTGAAGGAGAAAGCATCGCTCTAGCTTGGGGGAGGCTTAAGTCAATGTTATATTTATGCCCCAATCATGAGCTCCTGAGAGAAATTATCATTCAAAATTTTTATGCTCGATTTTCTCATAATGATCAATCCAAGCTCGATACTTTTTGTACTGGTTCTTTTATGAAGAAGGCTATTGAATTCAAGTGGGATCTTTTAGAAATAATTAAACGCAACTCTGAAGATTGGGAACTCGACGAAGGTAATGAGTCAGGTATTAAGCTTGAGTTTGATTGTGTTAAATCTTTTATGAATACCGATGCTTTTCATAAATTTAGCAGTAAATATGGACTTGACTCTGAGATAGTAGCTTCTTTCTGTGAATCATTTGCTACTCATGTTGACCTCCCTAAGGAGAAGTGGTTTAAATATCACCCCCTATTAAATAAGAAATTGAAGAACCGGTAAAAGCGAAAGATGAAACCATCATTTACAATGTTGATCCAATTGTGCCTACTGCTTATATTGAAAAACCTCATTTCCCTGTTAGGATAAAGGAACATGCTAGAGTATTAACTGTGGTTCGCAAAAGTAATATTAAAGCACCTAAGCCCTCTGAACAAATTAAAGTGAAACCTAGTGTTGCTATGGTTAAAGATCTCTTGGTAGAAAATATTGATGGGCATGTTATTTACTTCTGTGATGAAGCTGCTAGACTTGCCAAACCTGATGAAAAATATAAACATAGACCCATAGTTGGCATGCCTGTTGTCTCAGTTAAAATAGGAGATCATTGCTATCATGGCTTATGTGATTTGGGTGCTAGTGTGAATGCTATTCCTTTTACCTTATATCAAGAAATTATGAATGACATAGCACCTTCTGAAATAGAAGACATTGATGTTATTATTAAACTTGCTAATAGAGACGGCATCACACCTCTTGGGATTGTTAGATATCTTGATATTTTGTGTGGGAAAATAAAATATCCTACTGATTTTCTAGTTCTTGGTTCCCCACAAGATGACTTTTGTGCCATTATCTTTGGTAGACCTTTCTTGAACACTGTTAATGCTAAGATATATTATGAAAAACAAACTGTCAGTGTTAGTTTTGGTGTTGTGTCTCATGAATTTAATTTCTCAAAGTTTAGTAGACACCCTCGTAATAAAGAATTATCTAGTAAGGATGAAATAATTGGTCATGCTTCTATTACCGTTCGTCCTACTGATCCACTAGAACAATATTTGCTAGACCATGAAAATGATATGCACTTGCATGAAAGGAATGAAATAGATAAGATTTTCTTTAAAAAAAACTCTTCTAAAACACAATTTGCCTATTGAAACTCTAGGAGGTCCTCCTCCGCCTAAAGGTGATCCTGTGTTTGAATTAAAACAATTACCTGACACTTGGAAGTATGCTTATCTTGGTGAGAAAAAGATATATCCTCTTATTATTAGTGCTAACCTTTCAGAACATGAAGAAGAAAGATTGTTAAAAATTCCGAGGAAGCACCGAGCTATTATTGGATATACTCTTGATGATCTTAAGGGCATTAGTCCCACTCTATGTCAGCACAAGATTAATATTGAACCTGATGCTAAACCCGTTGTTGATCACCAACGATGATTGAATCCTAAGATGAAAGAAGTGGTAAGAACTAAAATATTAAAGCTTCTAGAAGCAGGTATAATCTATCCCATAGCTGATAGTAGATGGGTAAGTCCCGTTCATTGTGTCCCTAAGAAGGGAGGTATTACCGTTGTTCCTAATGATAAAAATGAACTTATCCCACAAAGAATTGTCACTGGCTATAGAATGGTAACTGATTTTAGAAAATTAAATAAAGCTACTAGAAATGATCATTACCCTCTGCCTTTCATTGATCAAATGCTAGAAAGATTATCTAAGCACACACACTTTTGTTTCCTAGATGGATATTCTGGTTTCTCTCAAATACCTGTATCACAACCTGATCAAGAGAAAACCACCTTTACTTGTCCGTTTGGAACTTATGCTTATAGACGTATGCCTTTTGGTTTATGCAATGCACCTGCTACCTTTCAAAGATGTACGACTGCTATATTCTCTGATATTTGTGAAAAGATTGTTGAGGTCTTCATGGATGATTTTTCCATTTACGGAACTTCTTTTGATGATTGCTTAATCAACCTTGATTGAGTTTTGCAGAGATGTGAACAAACTAATCTCGTCTTGAATTGGTAGAAGTGCCACTTTATGGTTAGTGAAGGTATTGTTTTGGGGCATAAGGTATCTGAACGGCGTATTGAGGTGGATAAAGCTAAAGTTGATGCAATTGAGAAAATGCCATGTCCTAAAGATATTAAAGGTATTCGGAGTTTCCTTGGTCATGCTGGTTTCTATAGGAGGTTTATTAAATACTTCTCTAAAATTTCTAGGCCTCTTACTAATCTTTTACAAAAGGATATTCCATTTGTTTTTTATGATGATTGTGTGGAAGCCTTTGAAACACTTAAGAAAGCCTTAACCACCGCACCTATTGTTCAACCACCTTATTGGAACTTACCTTTTGAAATTATGTGTGATGCTAGTGATTATGCTGTTGGTGTTGTTCTAGGACAAAGAGTTGATAAGAAATTGAATGTTATCCATCATGCTAGCAAAACTCTAGACAGTGCCCAAAGAAATTATGCTACTACTAAAAAAGAATTTTTAGCAGTTGTGTTTGCTTGTGATAAATTTAGATCTTACATTGTTGATTCCAAAGTTATTATTCACAGTGATCATGTTGCTATAAAATATCTTATGGAAAAGAAAGATGCTAAATCTAGACTTATTAGGTGGGTTCTCTTGCTTCAAGAATTTGATTTACATATCACTGATAGGAAAGGAGCAGAGAACCCCGTAGCTGATAACTTGTCTAGGTTAGAAAATATTCTTGATGACCCACTACCTATTGATGATAGTTTTCCTGATGAACAGTTAGCTGCAATAAATGTTTCTCAAAACACTCCTTGGTATGTTGATTATGCTAATTACATTGTTGCTAAATATATACCACCTAGTTTCACATACCAACAGAAGAAAAAATTCTTTTAGGATTTAAGACATTACTTTTGGGATGACCCACATATTTATAAAGAAGGGGTAGATGGTATTACTAGACGTTGTGTAACTGAGCATGAACAGGAACAAATCCTACGGAAATGTCACTCCGAAGCTTATGGAGGACATCATGTGGGAGATAGAACTGCTCACAAGGTATTGCAATCGGGTTTTTATTGGCCTACTCTTTTCAAGGATGCCCGTAAGTTTGTCTTGTCTTGTGATGAACGTCAAAGAATTGGTAATATTGGTAAGCGTCGGGAAATGCCTATGAATTATTCACTTGTTGTCGAACCATTTGATGTTTGGGGTTTTGACTATATGGGACCTTTTCCTTCCTCTAATGGGTATACTCATATTTTGGTTGCTGTTGATTATGTTACTAAGTGGGTAGAAGCTATTCCAACTAGTAGTGCTGATCATAACACCTCCATTAAAATGCTTAAAGAAGTTATTTTCCCGAGGTTTGGAGTCCCTAGATATTTAATGACTGGTGGCGGTTCACACTTTATTCATGGTGCTTTCCGTAAAATGCTTGCTAAATATGATGTTAACCATAGAATTGCATCACCCTATCATCCTCAATCTAGTGGTCAAGTTGAAATTAGGAATAGAGAAATAAAATTAATATTAAAAAACTGTCAATAGGTCTCGAAAGAATTGGTCTAAGAAACTAGATGATGCACTTTGGGCCTATAGAACAGCTTATAAAAATCCTATGGGTATGTCTCCATACAAAATGATCTATGGAAAAGCTTGTCATTTGCCTCTAGAGTTAGAACATAAAGCATTTTGGGCAATTAAAGAACTCAATTATGATTTCAAACTTGCCGGTGAAAAGTGGTTATTTGATATTAGCTCACTAGATGAATGGAGAACCCAAGCTTATGAAAATGCCAAACTATTCAAGGAAAAAGTTAAAAGATGGCATGATAAAAGAATCCAAAAGCGGGAATTCAAAGTTGGAGAATATTTTCTTTTGTACAACTCTTGTTTTAGATTTTTTGCAGGAAAGCCTCTCTCCAAATGGGAAGGACCATATGTTATCGAAGAGGTTTATCGTTCTGGAGCTATCAAGATTAATAATACCGAAGGTACTAACCCGAAGGTTGTCAATGGACAAAGAATAAAACATTACATCTCAGGTACGCCTATTAATGTTTAAAGCAATGTTATCCAAACCATGACACCGGAGGAACACATAAAAGAAACCTTCCAAAACACTCCAGAATCCTGAAAAACAGGAGGTACGTGATACGATAAGTAAACGGACTCCGAAAAATCCGCAAAAATATTTTCTCTTAGTTTTGGAATATTACAAATTTTTGGAAAATAAAAAATAAACGGGAAAGCAACCGAGGTGAGCACGATACACCAGGGCGCGTCTGCCCTCCCTGGAGCGCCCTGGTGGGTTGTGCCCTCCTCGGGCACCTTCCCAACTCTGTTTTCCTTCCATATTCTTGTTTCCCAAGATAAAAAATCTCTATATATATCCCCGGACGATTTGACCACCGCATCACAGAAAAATCCCATGTTCTTGTTTCGTGTTGTTTTCTTATCAGATCTATCAAGCCATATACCCAGTTGGATACGAGTGAGCATGAGTTATTATTGTTGACATCACCCTTGAGGTGAATACGTTGGGAGGCAAAACTATAAGCCCCTATATTTCTTTGTGTCTGGTTGAAACTTTTTGCTCATGGGTATGCTGTTAGTGTTAGAAATCATAGAAAATTAAATGATGGTTGAGTTTGTGGACTTGCCAAAATGCTCCGACACGAGACCCTTCGTGAAAATATGATGAATTGTAGTTGCAAAGTTGACCGAGAACATATTTTGTTGGTTTTTAATAAGGTTTATGCTTTATACTTCTATGTTGTGATGAATTATTACTTGTTCATGAGAAGTTTTATGATGAAGTTATATAATAAAAGTTGTATGGAAAAGTCCTATGACAAAGTATGTTGCTGCTATGACAATAAGCGTGATACTACTATGTCCGTATTTTGTTTTTATCGACACCTCTCTCTCAAACCATGTGGACATGTTTTTCGATATCGGCTTTTGCTCGAGGACAAGCGAGGTCTAAGCTTGGGGGAATTGATATGTCCATTTTGCATCATGATTTCCTACTGTTATTTATAATGTTTTTATGCATAATAATGCTTTATGGCGTAATTCTAATGCCTTTTCTGTCATAATATGGAAGGTTTACACAAAAAGGGAGAATGCCGGCAGCTGGAATTCTGGACCTAAAAAAGCATATCAGAGATACCTATTCTGCACATCTGCAAATAAGCTGAAACTTCACGGAGATTTATTTGGAATATATAAAAAATATTGGAGCAAATAACTACCGGAGGGGGGCCACCTGCTGAGCAGAAGACACCAGGGGGCGCCAGGCCCCCCAGGCGCGCCCTTGTGGGTTGTGCCCAGCACGGCCCACCTTCGGTGCCCATCTTCTGGTATTTAAGGTCATTTGACCTAGAAAAAAAATAAGGATAGGACTTTCGGGACGGTACGCCGCCGTCTCGAGGCGGAACTTGGGCAGGAGCACTTTTGCCCTCCGATGGAGCGATTCCACCAGGGGAACTTCCCTCCCAGAGGGGGAAATCGAAGGCATCGTCATAACCAACAACCCTCTCATCTTTGGGAGGCCAGTCTTCATCAACATCTTCAACAGCGCCATCTACTCTCAAACCCTAGTTCATCTCTTGTGTTCAATCTTTGTACCGGAACCTCAGATTGGTACCTGTGGGTGACTAGTAGTGTTGATTACATCTTGTAGTTGATTACTATATGGTTTATTTGGTAGAAGATTATATGTTTAGATCCATTATGCTATTTAATACTCCTCTGATCTTGAGCATGATTATTATTTGTGAGTAGTTACCTTTGTTCTTAATGTCACGGGAGAAGTCACGTTGCAAGTAATCATGTGAATTTGATATGTGTTCGATATTTTGATGGTATGTATGTTGTGATTCCCTTAGTAGTGTCATGTGAACATCGACTACATGACACTTCACCGTCTTTGGGTCTAAGGGAATGCATTGTGGAGTAGTTATTAGATGATGGGTTGCTAGAGTGCCAGAAGCTTAAACCCTAGTTTATGCGCTATTTCGTAAGGGGCTGATTTGGATCCAAATGTTTAATGTTATGATTAGATTTTATCTTAATAATTTTCTCGTAGTTGCAGATGCTTGCGAGGGGGTTAATCATAAGTGGGAGGTTTGTTCAAGTAAGAACAGCACCCAAGCATCGGTCCACCCACATATCAAATTATCAAAGTAGCGAACGTGAATCAATCCAACATGATGAAAGTGACTAGACGAAATTCCCGTGTACCCTCAAGAACGCTTTGCTTATTATAAGAGATCGTTTTGGCATGTCCTTTGCCACAAAAGGATTGGGCTATCTTACTGCACTTTATTTATTGTTACCGTTACTTGCTCGTTACCAATTATCTTGCTATTAAACTATCTGTTACCTACAATTTCAGTTCTTGTAGAAACTACCTTGCCGAAAACCGCTTGTCATTTCCTTTTGCTCCTCGTTGGGTTTGACACTCTTACTTACCGAAAGGACTACGATTGATCCCCTATATTTATAGGTCATCAGTGCACAGTGTGGTGGTAATGCCACCACATTTGAATCGGGTGAGCAGAACACAAACGTGTATGCAGACAAACAACTGTGGTTTGCATCTGCTCACCCCTTAAGCACAAATGCGGGAAACCAAACAGTCATCCCTAAAGTGGCCTTTGATGCAATGCAGGCAACCAAACAACATGCCCATGTTGGTTTGTTGCTTGTTTTTTGCTCAAACTGGCTCTTGTGTGATGTGGCTGAAATGCAGGCACTATTCACCCAAGTCAACCAAACGCGCCCCAAGTATAGCAAGTTCACAAACAAGAAGAAAATTGACTGACCCAAAATCTAAATTTGAATTCAATCACCTGACTCCTAGCCAGCCCCTGTACATAAGCCCTTCAACACGTAAACGTTTGGTACGTGTAGCAAAGCTCAATCAGAAAAGGGGTTCATTATGTTTGTTGCTAAGCTGCCAACGTTTTGATTGTCCAAGCAACCTCCCCACATGCAGCACCCTATGGTTGAAACTCAACCAAACTCCAAATTAAGTGGCCTGCATCCATGAAGGCCTCCTTGACCGGATGAGCGACTGGAGCAGGTCGGCATTGAGCTTTGGGAGGGCTTCTAGAGCCGCCAAATCAGGTGAGGGAGAAGTATGACTCTAACGGCGATGGGTCGGGCGCTTGTGGCTCCCAAGCACGTGCCTGCCTCTCCCCGCTAATGGGGGAAGAGTTTCTCCGTCCGCTGCGGCAAGCTCACGTGCCATGAACATGAAGGCCTCTAGTCCCGGAGGAGGGGACGAGGTAGGCCAGCAATGATGGTGCCCGAGGATAAGTTGCTCGTGCGATGTGAAGCAGTGAAGGCCTCCTTGGCCGGACCAGATGATCGGAGGTAGCAGGCCGGCAGCGATGAGCGATGGTGCCCGAGGTTGCGCTGGTGGCGATGATGTTGGATGAGCTTATCCACCATGTTGAGCTCGCTTGCCATGAAGGCCTCCCCCACGCCCTAGATCAGGTGCTAACTTGGCGACTTCGCAGGGGACAAACACGCGAGATGGAGGCGGTGACAGTGACAACATCTTTTTTAGTCCTAAAGGTGGAGTCTGTGGTTGTGATGGTACGTTGGTACGTCGTTCGTTCGTTTCGTTCTCCTCCCCCACCGCTACTACGATCTCCCTTCGACTCCATTGATTTTTTTCTGAAAAAGATCCCGCCTCCTAACTGGTTTTTCCCCTAGCAGAAAACCAGTAGAGAAGAAAACCTAAAGGATGTCATCCCCTTCATTGACCCATAGCCGCACACCACTCCTTTCCCATCCCTCCCTCCCTCCCGCACCCACCCCTGCCCCGCCCACTCCGCGGCCTTCCATGGTTGGATCCGCCGCCTTCCACTCCTCATGCTCTGGTATGCCACCGCCGCGCGTGGAGGGCTGCTCGCGATCTGGATGATGCCCTTCATCTTGGGTCGTCGTCGCTCGCTGATAGAGGCTGACGCGAGGGTGTGTCGTTGTCACCCATAGCCAGAACCATCACAGACGAGGGGTACAACATCCGCTAAGAGCACAGGATTCCAGTAGCCGAGATGAACATGAGCGACCACTATCACCTGTCAGAGCATCTCCAACAGAGGCGCTAAATAAGCCGCACGCCCAACAAACCGGCCTTATAGCACGCGCGCGGGCAAAAACAGCGCTCCAGTGGCCGCGCAATAATGTCGCGCGCTGGGCGAAACTGCATCGCGCGCACCATATTTCGTGCGACCGCTCGCACGCGCGGGACAAAACAATTCGCACGCGCGAACCACCAACCACCCGCCTTCGCCCCTCCCGCGCCCGCCTTCGCCCCTCCTCGCGCCTCCGCCGGTGATGGACGTCCGCGCCGACATGCCTCTGACCCCTCCCTATGCCCGCGATCCATCGGCCGCCACCGCCTCCTCCTCCACCACCGTCGCCGCCGCCGCTGCCTCAAACCTTTGTGCGGGGTTGCCCTCCGGTTTCGTTGCCGAGGGAGCACCGGCTCCAAGCACCGGTCTCGCGCGCGGGCCTTTTCATGGCGCCACGACCAAACCCTCAAGGTCACCTCGCGCCACCGCCCACCTTGAAGCCACAGAGCTCCATCATCAAGCGACCATACGTGGCGACGGCGGCGACGCCACCGACCCAAAAGAAGAAGAAGGTGGCGGCATGGGAGCACCTACAGGAGGCTTGGGCAGCATGGGAGCACCTACGGGAGGCACGGGTGGCTTGGGAGCTACCATGGAAGGCATGAGTTTCGGGTCTCTCATGGGAGGCATGGGAGCACCTCGCATGATGCCTCACATGCCTTCACATGATGCCTCACATATCCGAGGTTTCAATGACACGAGGAAAAAGAGGAGGAAAAAGAGAAGGAAGAGGAGGAGCAAGAAGATGGAGCATGATTCTTGATGTTTCATATGTGAACTTATTTATGATGTACTTGCTTGTGGTCGATGATTTTGAACTATGCCATGAATTTGAACTATTCTATGTTGCTTAACAAATCATTTTGCAAATTTTTATGTTCAAGATCATGTTGTTTTTTCTCACAAATTGATACGTGATATGTGTGATATGTGATGATTTTTGCAAATGGCAGCTGGGCGCGCGCTGTATTTTACCGCGCGTGCTGAAGCGCTGCAGCGGCGCGCTAAAATTTGCAGCGCCTACAAAAGCTAGCACACGTCCACGCGCGCTAAATCACTATTTTGGCGCCCAAAAAGAATTATAGTAGCGTCTGTTGGAGATGCTCTCATGGCCTAGGATGTCCTGCAGATTTGATCTATTTTGGATAGAGCACATGGAATCAAACCATAGATAATCAATTTCCTACATTCACATGATTAGCTATAATGAATTTATTACCTCTGTTTTATTTGCAGGATACCCAAGCAGTGCGTACAAATTGTAGTGGTGCTCGTAGCTTATCATCAATCTGCAATTGTTATTTGTGTGTATGTGTTCATAATAGTTCAGTTTACAATGCTGTAAATTATCTTGCTATCCCTCCCCTTGTTACTTATTATAAGCCTCTAATCACTATTTTCCAGCAAAAGTTTATGATTGTTAAGATAAATAATGTTGATTTGTTGTAACACAGTTAACATCCTCTTTCCTGTTTGCACACCTTTTATTTTATTTTTTGATGTTGCCGGAGTCTATAGTAAACATGTCATTGAAATGTTTATCCCAAACCAGTTCTTTGCATGTTTATTAATGATGAGCTATGCATCGATTTCTTACTTTGTGAACTGAAAGATTTTGTTTGCTCCTCCTGTTGAATATTTAGAGTATATAGCAAAAAAAAACTACCACATTACGTGCTAAATTTTTGAAAACTACCATTTTTTTAGTTTTTCAAAATGCTACCACAAAATTGGTTCGTTGTTCCGAAAAACTACCATGTCGCACTAATGACTATGTTAATTAATTTTAAACGTTATTATGATAGTTCGGATCCACTCGTCAGGTTGACCGTTAGGTTGACCATTGACAGGTGGGCCCAAATATTTTTTGAAATACAATCGGGTTCCTGAAAAAAAAAGCAATCAAGTCCTTGAAAAGTTAAAAAAAGCAATCGGGTCCTCGCCGGCGAGCTCGTCACCAGAGCCGAAGAAGGGACCTGGTCGTCGCCGCTGCTGCCGCCCGTCGCCGCCGCTGCTGCCGCCCGCCGCCGCCGCTGCTACCGCCCGCCGCAGTTGCTGCTGCCCACCGCCTGCCGCGTGCTGCTGCCCGCCGCCGTTGCTGCTGCCTGCCGCCACGGCTGCGTGTTGCTGCTGTCCGCTCCCATGGTGGTGGCCGGCCCTGTTGGTGACCAGCCCTGGTGGCGCCCGGCGTGGTGCTGGTCGGGAGAGGAGAGGAGGAACAAGGAGAGAAGAAAGATAAGGGAGGGAGAGAGAGAGCACACTTACATGTGGCACCCACATGTCAGTTAACGGTCAACAAACGGTTTGTTTAGGAGCGGGCCCAACCTGTCATAAACCGGATTAATTCTAAATCACATCGTCATTTGGTTTTTTTGGAACAACGAATTAATTTTGTGGTAGCATTTTGGAAAATTAAAAAAAGTGGTAGTTTCTTGTGGTCAACGCGTGTAGTGTGGTAGTTTTTTGCTATATACTGTGAATATTTACATTGGGACTGTATTTTTTTTACAGGAAATCCACATTGGGATTGTAGATTAATGATTAGAGATATTCTGGCTTAAGTATAAGGATTCTACACTTATATAGCAAGTATTCAAATATAGCATTACGTATAAGAATGTAAGGTGTCTTGTAAGGTGTCTGCACCTACATTATAATGGTAGGAGTTACTATAATAACTCGTGCTTGTTAGTTACCTCTGCTCCTAGCTAGCCAAATTGGAACTCATACTTACATGTATAGGACTGTTGTGTCAGAGTCTTATAGATTGGCACATGGATGGAGAATAAGTTTCAGTTTTAGCTTGCTGTATTGATCATGGCTATGTTGTGGAAGAGTTCTTGCAGGAAGTGTTCACAAGCACATCCACTCACGACCTCTGCCATGCTTCAGCTGCAGGTTAGTAACGACTCCGCTACATCCATTTGGCCCCTTTTGTACATAAAGCAATGCATTTTTGTTTGTGTAGGTAACAAGTTCAGTGTATGCTAATTAATTATTCATATAAGTTTTATCCATGTTGCGAACTTGCACGCTCAGGCCATGCAATGCATCCGTGCAGCAGCCTATCTTTCATCCGCGTCAGCTTGGCATACCATTTTTTGGACAGGTCAATCTTTCTTTAGTGAACGTTCTCAGTAAGATGCGATGGAGTTTGTTTGTTTTGTTTCAGAGATTGGTCTTCATAGTTCAAGGCATATATTTGCAGTTTGATGATGCCCTTTTCTCAAAATCTTCAATGACACTTGATATTTCTCATAGTGATGTATATTATGATCTTTCTTGAAAATGAAACCGAGTCGTCGACTTGGATCAAGTGATATTTTAAAAGGTGTAATGATATTATTTCAGTAAAAAAGCAAAATTGTTCATAATACTTGCATGTGTGTCTGCTTGCTTGTTCCAAAAGCAAAATTTGATTATAATACATGCATGTGTGCGCTTATTTGTGCATAGCGTGATGGACTCTTTTAGTAAAAATGTGATTTTCCAAGAAGGGTATTTAAAATTTTGATTGGAATATTCTCTTGTGGTTTTACAAGAAGGGCATTTAGTGAAAATGAGGGAACAGCTGCTCTGGTGGTCCTCATCCTCATCCGGCCTTAATTCCAAGGTACTGTAATAACTCTTGTTGGTTAGTTACCTCTGTTGCTAGCTAGCCAAATTAGGACTGATCCTTACATGTATATGAATTTTTGGTGAGAGTCTCATAGATTGGCACGTGGATGGAGAATAAGTGTCAGCTTTAGCTTGCTGTGCTCATCAAGGCTACGTTGTGGAAGAGTTCTTGCCGGCAGTGTTCGCAAGCACATCCACTCACGACCTCTCCCATGCTGCAGTTGCAGGTTAGTAACGATTCTGCTACATCCGTTTGGCCCCTTTTGTACATAAAGCAATGCCTTTTTGTTTGTGTAGATAACAAGTTCAGTGTACCCTACTGCATTATTCATATAATTTTGGTGTAACTAGCGTTCTGATGATTGCCTCGCTCCCCTAATCCCGGCCAGTTTGGGGTCCCTTTCATGGACAAGCACCTGAAGATGTAGATTGGGGAGTTGTTCTTAAAGAACCTTAGGATTTTATAATAAAGTTTTAGCTAAAGCTCGTGGGTTTTGAACATGAACTTTTATTTCCTTCATTGAGTTCCGTGTATTTAAATACGCCACTTGGCAAAAAGAAAAGAAAAACAAAGGAAAAACTCTTTCAATAACGTGGATATCACAACAAGGAAAATATAAACACGGATTATGTGCTCCTTTAGTATTTAAATTTACATATACCACACTTCCATTTCATGCAGACAAGTTGTTTAATAAGTTTGCTAGAAACAAAAACTTTATCTTTTCGATTCCCAGTTGCATCGTACCATTTGTTTTCGAAGAATCAAGTGATATAAAATTAGTTGAACCATAGGACAAAGAAAATATGTATTGTCGAATGCTACACATATTTTCCATTCATCAGAAATATATGAACATCATCCTGAGCTAGAAAAATCGTCTGAAATAAGAAAATCTGGTGAAAAAGTTATAATGCATTCACCTTATGCATGGAATCACTCTGTGGGCATACAGACTGTAAGTACATATAAGTATTATCCGTGTTTTTGCCTGATCCCTCTGTGCCAGGTGGTCAGAAGGAAGCAAGGGCTTTTGCGCTGATGCTTAAGTGTTTTATTTGGTTTAGTAAATTGGCCACACATCACCACACCGTGTTTCCTTCCCTTCCCAGCCAGACTAGCTTTCCCTCTCCTCTCCGGCTTGCCACCAAAGTGCTCAGTGTTGTGCGGGAGTTGATTTAGAAAACCCTACTGTTAGATATATAAAATAAGGTGACATGAAACAAACAAGAACTATGTAGTTCAATATGTGTCACAAAGTATACTTCTGAAAGGTGTAATATGAGATTCTAATATAGTGGTTGGCCTGTAACACTGTTTGAACATGCACTGAAAACTGTTGTTTTCTGCTTGTTTCAGAACCTGGTGGAAACCCCTATTTAAAAAAGGACTTTAATTGAACTTGTAATGATTCTTTTCCAGAATGATAATATATTGCTTCTTATGCTTGGTGGTTAATTTATTGGCATCCTTTTTATCCCCTTATTATTCTTATTGGTCATATTTATGTTTATTGCACCTTATTGGGTTAAGGGAAGAAGCATGTATCACTTTATTATTTATTATCCTTATGCGGAATAACTCTGGGTGCTTGTTTCGGTCCCTGGAGAAATAAAACTATCAAGTCATCCTTCATTGTCGCGCAAGTACATCTCTTACATTCCCTGAAATATATTATATATATACTATTTTTATTTCCTAACCAATTTGAAAGCTTAATTCCAAGTGTATAATTCAATTTTTCAATCGAATAGTGGGCATCGAGCAATGGCTTCAACAAACAAATTTAGGTGGGCATCACTTGACAAAATATTAATGTAGTCGCCCATCACACAAAAAAGGCTTATCTGCAGACACTTGTGTATCCAAAGGCTAATAAAAATGCAGAAAGATGGAATAAGAGAACAAGGGTTGCCCCTATCACTGCTCCCGTGATATCCTTTTAATATGTCGACTCATATTTTATATTCATATGCTGAATTCGTCCATCTGCACGGTACAAAACACAAAATATGACCACGACATATGATGTTTTCAGACACTTTATTTGACTTAATTTCTCAGACCATTACATGTCACCATTACTTAAAGTCTAGCTTCTAGACACCCTTTCGTTGCTATCTTTTGGATGCAGCCAAAAAATAAATATCCGGTTGATAAGATCAAAGAAGAAAGCTCCTATCATTAGCCCTATTATTTAATGTATGTATCTGAACTCAAGTAGCTCATCTTGAAGAGTAATCGGTACAACAATAGCCATACCCGTGGCAGCTGCCAAGGTGGCCGCCCAGAAAATTAACTCAGTGACACGGCAAGCCCGCTGCCTCAAAGCGAAGGCAAAGGTGGGGGCGGCTGGCAAAAGGAAGGGTGTTTGGGGAGGTGGGTGGGGCCATGGACAGGGTGTAGGGTCGGTTGGGGACTTGAACATGGGGCGCCTCCGTCCTCACCTTCCGTGCACACTCCTCTCTGGCCAAAGCAATATTAGCCACATTACATCACAGCAAGTATAATAGAGCTGAGTCAGCGGGCTATAAAAAATAAACTAGTATATTTTTACTTAGTTGGAGGAAAGAGAAAAGGAGAGAGAAGGTAAGCGAGCTCTTGGTGAAGAGCCAGCTCTAGCACGTGCTCCTAGGCACTTTGTGAGAGTGAAAGGTGGGCCATATAATAAATAAGTAGTACACTCTTCTAATCAACTATTGTACATGTTGGCTATAAGATGGGCTATAGATGACATGGCAATGACTTATAGCCAGCAGCTGGCTATACTATTAACCATGCTCTCAACGTCGCCAAGCTGATCAACCGATAGTCCTCGTCCTTTTCCTCCGGGCACGTGCCGTATTACATCGACATTAACACCGTGCCACCTCATTTCGTTAACTTGGCATCGCCACAGCTCGACCGATCGCGGACACCGGGCGTGGATCAGCTCTGTGACAACTCTCTGTTCACGGGTATGTCTCCATCGGGCGAGATGATGTATGACGACGCAAACAGACACCTGTTGGAGATGATCCCTGACAGATGTGGGGGTAGAGGCTAAATGGACGCGGAAGTGGATGACTCGGAGCCGGAGGTGCACGCCTAGCAACCGGGTACGCAACCAGGCACATACAACCAGCAACCGGATTAGTACATTGGCCAGTAGGAGCAGGGCGATGACGACGATCTTGATCTGACGACCTCTTTTCTTACTAATTTTTGTAGACTCACTTTTATTTTTATTCTCTTTCCTTTTACATGATTATTTAACATTGACACACAATGAAACAGGTGGGTAGATCAAAATTATAGATAGAGAGCATGCATGATACTCCCTCCGTTTCATAAGGTGTATTATTTTCTGTGCAAGTCAACCATTTGAAAGTTTGACCAAGATTATAGAATAAACTAACAACATTTGCAATATCAAATAGATAAAATTTGAAACTACTTTTACTGATGGATCAAATGATATAAATTTTGTATTGTGGATATTGATATATTTTTCTAAAATCTCGGTCAAACATGACCTTGTTTGACTTTTGAAAAAACAAATACACCTTATATAAAGAAATGGAGGGAGTATATGTCAATGTACTAAACACATTTCATGCAATGAAGTACTCCTTCGTTTCTTTTTAATTTGCATATAAAATTTGGTCAAAATCAAACTTTATAAAGTTTGACTAACTTTATAAAAAAAATCAATATTCATAATACAAAACTAATATTATTAGTATATATTGGTCATACTTTGTTTAGCTTGACTTTGACCAAATTTTATATGCAAAGTAAAAAAGAAACGGAGGGATTGGAGTACAAGAAGAAATGGACATAATTTTGAAGATTACAAGATGGTATTCCCCCATAAGCCCGTAGCAATGCACGGACACTAGTAGAAAACATACCTTACGTTTGCCCCTTTAGTCCCGGTTTGGTTTTGAACCGGGACTAATGTGACCATTACTCCCGGTTCCAACGGCTAGGAGCGGTCGGGGGGCACGGGCATCATTAGTCTCAGTTTGTGATACAAACCGGGACTAAAGGGGTGGTGGCAGTCTGGTGTCAGGCTGGGGCCCCCACGAGCCCCATTTAGTCCCGGCCCCCACGAGCCCCATTTAGTCCCGGTTTGTATCACAAACCGGGACTATAGGTAGACCTTTAGTCCCGGTTTGTGATACAAACCAGGAATAAAGCTTTTCCTATATAAACCCTTCGTCCAGCCCGAGCACATTTCTCTATTTTCTCCATTCCCCTCTCTGTTCTTCCCCTTGGCTCATTATGCTGTTGGATCAATTGTTACGTTCGTTGTTTTATGAGAATAAGTGTGTGTATGAATTTTATGTATGAACTTGGTCTTTTCGGTGTTATGTAATGAAGATGAACCGGCAATGGATGTACGATGACCGACGCTCTCCCCAGTTCATGAATGGCGTGCATAGTTTTTTGCGTGTGGGTGAGGCAAACAAGCGAAATGGTTTTATGTGTTGTCCATGTGGTGTGTGTAAGAATTATAAGACTTACTCTAGCTCAAGAGACATTCACGTCCACCTTTTTACGTCTGGTTTCATGTCCGGCTATAACTGTTGGACCAAGCACGGAGAAAGAGGGGTTCTAATGGAAGAGAATGAAGAAGAAGAGGATGATGACCACTATCCTGGGTTCCCTGAATATGATGGTACTACAATGGGGGAGGAGAATGAAGAAGAAGAAGCTGAAGAGGCATCAGATGAGCCCGCTGATGATCTTGGTCGGGCAATTGCTGATGCAAAGAGAAATTGCGAAAGTGAAAAGGAGAAGTTGATTGGTGTTCCTGAATCGCGACATGAGGGAAGACTGCGTGGGAAAGGCACGCTTGGACAAAAATCAATAATATGTAGGGACGGGCATTCTTGGGCCCAAGCACACTACACAGTTCTACAAAACTCTACCTTGGTGACCCCGTATATCGAGAAACACATGGATATCATACGCTCCAAGAACCCGGAGCAGTCTGACCCCTGGATTAAACGTACACACATTGAGGCTTTCGGCGGTTGGTTGCGAACACATCTCATGAATGACGACAATGTTGGAGAAGAGTTGTACTTGTTGGCCAAGAGACCATCTTCGACTATATTGACTTTCCAAGGGTACGAGATAAATGGGAATACATTTTACACGATCTCCCAAGATAAAAAGAGCACCAACCAAAACAATGATGTCCGCTTTGACGATACAGCAAACACCAATAGGGAAAAGGACACATATTATGGTTACATAGAGGAGATATGGGAACTTGACTATGGAGGTGATTTGAAGGTCCCTTTGTTCCGATGCAAATGGGTTAATCTAACTGGAGGAGGGGTAATGGTAGACCCGCAGTACGGAATGAAAACAGTGGACCTCAACAATCTTAGATACAAAGAGGAACCATTCGTCCTAGTCAATGATGTGACGCAAGTTTTCTATGTGAAGGACATGTCTACCAAACCGAGAAAAAGAAAAGATAAGAAAGCGGATACATCATATGATGAGCCAAAGCGCCACTTAGTTCTTTCAGGGAAAAGAAACATCGTGGGAGTGGAGGACAAGATAGACATGTCAAAAGATTATGAAAAGTTTGATGAAATTCCTCCCTTCACAGTGAAGACTGACCCAAGCATCCTATTGAATGATGAAGATTGTCCATGGTTACGGCGCAATAATCAAGGGACACACACGAAGAAAAAGTTTTATACCCCAAGATCCCTCTCTGGGATGTGATTGGCTTCACCGTCATCACTTTTCTTCTCTAGTGAGTAGCCGGGATGGTCTAGTTTTGTACACGAAGTGCATCCAGTTTTTGCTGTAACCCTCTCAACTTTTTAGCACATGCTATGTGGTTGAAATGATGATATCATTCCAAGTTTCAACCTTTTTAGAGTTCATTTGTATTGCTTTTTAATTTCAGGGTCATTTAGCTCAAAAAAATCATTAAATGCATGAAAAGTAGCAAATGAAGTTAGAAAGGGTTGAAATTTGAGGATGTGGCATAGAATGGTGCATATTAAATGCACAAAAAGTCTGGAGTTAAAACAAGTTAACAAAAATGAAATGCCTGTGTAACAGATGAGTTTTCGTCCGAAACCCTCATACTTTGAAGTAGATGGCCCAGTTTGTACACGAAGTGCATCCAGTTTTTGCCGTAACCCTCTCAACTTTTTAGCACATGCTATGTGTGAAATGATGATACCATGCCAAGTTTCAACCTTTTCAGAGTTCATTTGTAGTGCTTTTTAATTTCAGGGTCATTTAGCTAAAAAAATCATTAAATGCATGAAAAATAGCAAATGAAGTTAGAAATGGTTGAAATTTTAGGATGTGCCTTTGAATGGTGCATATTGAATGCACAAAAAGTCTGGAGTTGAAATAAGTTAAAAAATGAAATGCCTTTGTAACAGATGAGTTTTCGTCCGAAACCCTCATACTTCGAAGGAGATGGTCCAATTTGTACACGAAGTGCATCCAGTTTTTGCCGTAACCCTCTCAACTTTTTAGCACATGTTATGTGTTTGAAATGATGATACCATGCCAAGTTTCAACCTTTTCAAAGTTCATTTGTAGTGCTTTTCATTAAAATAAATAAATGTATAAAAGTAAAAGAGTTAAGAAGAATCTAGTTTTGATTAAAACACCTATTTAAAATATCCTAAAAATTCCCAAATTGAACATAATGGTAAAACATACTAATATTGAACTAGAGGAAAAACAAACACTCAAAAATCTATTTTTAAACTAACGTTATTCACAAACTAGTGATTCACACAAATTTCAAAAGAATTCAAATTTAAACTATTTAAATTTGAAAACTATTGGCACTAACAAAAAATTTATAATTTTTGTGACCTAAAGCAAAAAGATTCATTCAAAAACTATAAATATTCTAATAGTTAACCCAAATAGAAAAACAGAAAGTGTCCTATTTAGAAAAACAAAACAAAGCAAAAAAGAGAAAATAGACGTTTAGTCCCGGTTGGATACACCAACCGGGACTAAAGGTCCCTTCCCGCGCGGAATTTGGGCCGCCGAAAAGGAGACCTTTAGTCCCGGTTGGTATATCCAACCGGGACTAAAGGGGGGACCTTTAGTCCCGGTTGTTGCTACCAACCGGGACTAAAGGTACTCCCCTATTTATACCCCCTTCTTCCTCCCCAAATCATTCCAATCTCCCTCCCTCTCGACGACGCTGCTAGGCTGCTCTGCTCGCAAGCGCCGCCCTCGACGTCGCCGTCCGGCCGCTCTGCTCGCAAGCGCCGCCCGAGCCCGCGCCGGCGTCGCTACGCTGCCAGCCGCCGCCGCTCCTCCGACCGCGTCCGCCTCGATCCCCGCCCGCTTCGCCAAGCGACACCGCGGCCCGAGCCCACGCCGGAGCTGCTCCTCCCCGTCTCCGGCGTCCTCCTCTGTCTCCGGCCGCTCCGGACCCACGCCGCTCCTCCCCGCCTCCGGCGTCCTCCTCCGTCTCCGGCCGCTCCGGACCCGCGCCGCTCCTCCCCGCCTCCGTCTCCGGCCGGTGAGCCTCTCAATCTTTTTGAACATGAATATTACCTTGTTTATGACGTGACAATTTAGGAATCACATGTATCTCTCATCTAATCTACTAGTTACTCATGCTCGCACAAAATATATGTAAATTGACTTCCATTTTGTGAGAGAAATGGTTGTTCCGAAACAACTTTGAATTATGTTCATCATCACAATGTTCCTCCAAAGTGTGTGCTAAGGTCAAAACAAAGTAGTTGCTAGTTAAAAGTTAACTACCAAAGCTTGCCAAAAAAACTACTTGGGAGGAGTCCCCGACGATCGACGGGGGAGTCCCCGATGCTCGCCGAGGGAGTCCCGACACTCGTCGGAGGAGTCCCCGATTAGTTAGATGATGATCGATCGATGATGATTAGCCTACTCGAATTTTGTGGATATTTTAGATGTTTAGATGCACGTGTTTAAATGTTTAGTTGCATAGCGTAGCCGTTGAGTCGACGATGCCCGGCCAGCATCCTCGTTGTCGACTCGGAGGCAACCACCTGCTTGAGAGGCACCAGCATGTCCGGGACTGGGCTCCGCCGGGCTGGCACTAGGAGGTGCTACCTTCCGGGGCGCGCAGCTTGGTGAGGAATCAGGCTCCCGTCGTCGACCCGGAGGTTCTTTGGTGGCGGTCGCGTGGACCATAATCGGTGCGGAGGGAGCCGGCCCCCAGGGAGGTGGTACGTCGCCGTGTCAGGGAGGAGGACGAGCACGTCCGTCGCTACATGGCTGCATTGGACGCCGGCAGGTTCTCCAATAAATGGCAGGTTCTTTAGGGATCTCACCCGAGCTATGATCCTGTGATGGTTCCTTCTCTTTGGGTGTCCACCGCCTGCCGCGCGAGACGTCAACTGGATCTGTAGTAGTGATATTATATAATTAATAATATTCGAGATGCATTAGTGATAATATTCGATGATGCATTAGTGATAATATTCGATGATGTATTAGTGATAATATTCGATGATGTATTTCTGATATTATTGAATGCATTCTAATTGTTTTATATTTGTTCTGGATTAGTTAAGCTATGGACGGTAGAGATAGAGACCATGATCAAGAGAGTGTCATGTTTGACATGATACGCTCCGGAAACGTAGAGAATGAAGAAGTGGATGATGGCTCACAATATCTTAACGCATCCGGTGAGGGAATGGAGGAAGAACAACCAAGAGACGAAGGGGAACCAGCTGGCGAAGATGGCGAAGAAATTTTTCTCCAATTATCAAACTCCAGCGAGGTATTAATTTTGCCTCTGGTGAGTCCCAGATGTATTGATTGATTTGTATATATTAACGAATCTTTCTTCTTTTAGCCCTCCGGATCGAGCAAATCTTCTACAAGGGTTAAACGTGGCCCGGCAAAAAAGTTGAAAGAAGGCATAAAGTACAACATTGATCAAATCAGAGAAGATGGCGAACCGATTGCTCCTAAAAAGAATGCGGACAAATTTATACGTCAATCCGGAGTTATCATTAGGGACCAAATCTCGATCACCGTTCAAGAATGGAATCAGCCAAAAGATCCCGCAGTTCCTTTTGTCAGCGAAAGAGCAAAAAATCTGCTTTGGGAGGCGCTCATGAAACATTTCACCCTACCAGAGGGTCTCACAGATCGCCAACAAGAGAAAGTCAAGGAGTCTGCTCTTAAGAAGATAGCCACACAATTCCAGTCTTGAAATAAAATATTATGGAACAATTACGTGAGAGGAGGAAAGAAGACTCCAGAACAAAGGAGAACATGTGAAGTTAAAAGATGACTGTGACAAATTTGTGGAGTTCAAGGAATCAGAAGCAGCTCAGGAACGGTCGAGAGTAAACAAGATAAATGCTGACAAAAAAACATGGCACCATCGTCTGGGGCCAGGTGGCTACAAGTCTGGGTGGCCTAAGTGGGATGAATCTGAGAGAAACATGAAGGTTGCAGGGGTCACTCCACAAACAGAGACTTGGCCCGACTGGTGCAGAACTTGGTTTTATGCAGATGGGGGAAAGTTGGACCCAAAGACAGGGGAGGTTCTTGAACAGGCAAGTCTTAAAGATGCCACAGAGGAGTTACTCAAAGCAATAGAAGAAGCTCGAACGGGTGTGTACCAGTCCGAGAGAGAGAACGACGAGCTTACACGCGCCCTTAAGAATCCTGAACACCCAGGACGAACATGAGGCAATGGCATGGTTCCGTGGCTTGTGGGGTTTGCAGATTGGAACACTAGTTACAGAAGCCGTGACAGAAAGAATAAGCATGAAGTAGATTGGATTAAAATTGTAGAATCAAAGAACGCGGACTTGGAACGCAAATACATGCTGCAGCAGGAGCAAATCAACAAACTTAGCCAGCAAGGCGCGTCTCAGCAGCAGGAGCTACCAGATGCAACATTGGATGGTACCATTCCATCATCATCTATGCCGAAAGGCAGCGTAGGTTCCACGGGGGTCCCGGCCGATGATGCACTGCTGGCTCGCTACCCCGTGGATTATATCCTAGAGTCGACGGTTTGTGAGCTACACGTGAAACTGAAGAACATATCCATGAAGGTGGCGGACGGCTTTGCTTTACCGAGTGCACCTGAAGCAACCTTCCACGGCAATCCGATTCCACCTGGGTATGCTCGTGTCGGGGTGGATGAAGTTGTGTCGGCATATGACTCACTAGAATTTGATCATCCTGGAGGTGAAGGGGAGCGGACACTAGGAGAAGCCAGACGTTGTCTCATTTTATGGAAAAAGGAATGCATCGTGTTTCTAAACTCGGTGCCAAGGCCACCGACTCCTCCTCCAAGTCCGTCGCGTCAGCCGAATCCACCCAACCCTGAGACGAAGCGCAGCGCGAGTCCGCCGCGTCAGCCGAATCCACCCCACCCCGAGACGGAGCATAGCGCTAGTCCGCCGCGACCGCCGAATCCACCCCACCCCCAGACGAAGCACATCGCGAGTCCGCCGCGACCGCCGAATCCACCCCACTCTGAGACGGAGGACAGCGTGATTCCGCCGCGACCGCCGAATCCACCCCACCCCGAGACGAAGCACATTGCGGTTTCGCGATAGCGATCTGCGCCGCGTCCAAAGCCATCTCCAAAGCGGAAGAGAGCACCAAGGAATAAACCCGACCCTCCTTGCAAAAGGAAGTTACCTTATGAGATGAGTGTGGAGGAACACGAAGCCGAAGTGGCTGCCCAAGTTCGCGCCTTTTTTGCACCGAAAAAGCCCCCGCCAAAGGAGATAATACCTGAGAAAGTCGTACAACACTTTATTGATTGTGCTAAACCGGCTGTGGAGCAACAACTGCGATCACACTATGATCGTTGTATTAGCAAGTCATATCACCAACAAATAAGGCAGAAGTCGGGGAGTACAGGTACTAATAAATGCGGGAAAACTGTTCCCCAGCTCGGAGAACAGGAAGCGCAATCGATCCCCCCACTCAAGGTGAGCACCTCTAAGGCGATAACCGATGTTGATAGAGAACATGCTAGAGAGATCGGTATCACTGTTGAAGCATTCCTAGGCATGGAGGAAATCCTCAAGGCGGATGAGAAGGACCTAGTAGCATGGAAATTTGTTCCCGGGAAGCCTATGGACAGTCCTGAAGCAGAGAAGCTTCTGCCAATGCGAATGCACAACTTGCATCACTGGTACCTGAGAGAAGTGAAGGTCGGGCAACAGAGCCTCATGGTGAAAGTCAAGCAAGAGCATTACTACCATGGTTGCAATTTGTGGATTGAGAATGAAGAACTTTTTCAGTTACTCAATCAAGCCGCACTCGACAAATCTCTCGTCAGTTCCTATTGTCTGTAAGTGATTTGTCTCTGTAATTTAAGTCTCTAGCTCATCTCGTTCAATTCCTGTAATTAATTATCCTCACTATATTCTTTTGTGTGGTATTATACAGAATGAAGATTTTTGAATTGAATAAAGATGGAGTCCATGGCATTGGGTTCATTGACCCAAATACCGTTAATGAAGAGGTGTTAACTAAGTTCAAACAAGACACAGAGGATAGTTTGCTAATGTTTTTGAAGAGCCTATATATCAAACCAGAAATACTATTTCCTTACAACTTCAGGTGAGTGTTACTGTCTTGTACTACAAATTCTATTTTTGCTTACTCGATGTTAAGTGTTGAACGTGTGCGCAGCTTTCACTGGATCCTGCTAATCATTAGAGTTAACGAGGGAACTGTTGAAGTACTGGACTCACTAAGTAAAGACTCTAGTGCATACAAACACATGTATTTGACGCTCGACAGGTAATTTCAATCATTATCACACTTCAACCCGGCAATCCGACCCATGGGCGGCCGCGCCCATGGGCACCCGACCCGAATGGGTAGGGTATGGGTCATCATATTCACCCATGGGTAAGCCCAATGGGTAACCCGATTAGTCATGGGTAGGGTATGGGCATGTGGTTTTGTCCGTGGGTCGCCCGATGGGTCACCCGATTAATATCAATGAGTAATATTTATTTTTATTTTATATGATGTGTGGACGTTTTGGTGAACATACATGCTTATTAATTTCAATAGTACACCCCAACACTGCTAGTAGCGATGCATCTTTGCTTCACTTTATTTCCTGTCAGTCGCTCCAGAATGGTAAGGCCCATAGGAGTATATACTACTAGTCCAGCTATTTCGGCCTGTTGGGCCTCCAACGACTCAAGGTCATGCACGAGGCGTGTGCTGTGGCAATAATCTGGGCATAGCAGTCGATCATTTAGTCCCACCTCGCTTGCTTGAGCGCACAGTAGGCTGGGTTGCTCTATAAAGTAGAGCAGGAAGGGCGATAACAAAGTTAGAAGGCATGCCAGACGCAAGACCTGTAGTCAGTTTGGCAAGATAAAGATGAATTAAAATATTAAACCCGATGGGTGCCCTATCGGGTCGGGTCACCCGTCGGGTTCGGGCATGGGTCCTCTTCTCTGCCCATGGGCAGGGTCCTGGGCAGACTGTACGCCCATTAAATATTCGGGCATGGGTCTGGGAAAGCTTGACCTGGCCAAATCCGATCCGATTGCTAGGTTGAATCACACTATGTCGGCCTCTTTAGTTCATTTCTTGATATGATATTAAGTAATTAATAAATCCTTTATTCATTTTCTTTGCCGGGCAGGGTTTGAAAAAGGTTCATCAAAGAGATTAAAGGTAAATGGAATCCAGAGCTGAGATGGCGACGGTCCAAGGTAATTAAGTAGTACTAGCTACGTCCGCGCATATCTTTAATCTAGTTTCAATAACCATTATAATGCTTGATTATTATCTGATTGAATTCTATTCTCGTAAAGTGTTTGAAGCAACCACAGGGGACTAATTTATGTGCATACTACGTCTGCGAGAACATTCGCTTTATGACCGAAAAACCCGGAAATGCAAGACAACTTTGGGTACGTAAACACTATTCACAATTTTTTAATCATGATCTAATATATATACACACAAATAATATATTCATATTGATCTCCTTTAAAGATGATGGAGTTGCGGAATAGGCTCCTACCAACGGACCGCATGCTAGCAATTCAAGAGGAAATGACAGGATTTTTGCTTGAGCAGGTCATATCTCCCGACGGAGAATACCATTACAAATTGTAGGAGAAATTGTATATATATATATATATATATATATATATATATATATATATATATGGGTGTGTGTGTGTGTGTGTGTATGCATGTGGTCGTACGAGAAATTCTATGATATATGATTGTTCTATGAGAAATTCTATTATATATGCATAACGTGTACAGTATGTAGTAGCGTAAAATATGTTTGAAATAAAAAAGAATTAAATGGAAAACACAAAATGAAAAGGAAAAACAAACAATGTAACCTAAACCCATAAATCTTTAGTCCCGGTTCGTGTTACCAACCGGGACTAAAGGTCCCCATGCCCTGGCGCACCCTGCCGACCACGTGGCCAGGGTTTAGTCCCGATTCGTGGCCAACCGGGACTAAAGGGTTGGACCCTTTAGTCTCTATACATTAGTCCCGGTTGGGGAACCGGGACTAAAGGCCCTTCCCAATCGGGACTAATGTCCTGTTTTCTACTAGTGGGACCCTCTACTAGCAACGATAAGATCGCTCGTGAGCAGTTGATGACCCATCGACCGTTCGCGTGATCGAACGGCCCAGATCACATCGCACGTGGGAGCTTGGGAGCGAACGGTCGCGCTTGGGGTGTTTGCATGGCTATCCTCGCGTTAAGATTCACCCACGAATTGGATGGACGACGTTGCGTTGCTCCAAGAACGAATCTAGCCAACGTTTGTTCATTGGACTTTCCACAAAATAACGTTGGCGTATTATTTGCTTGGCTGAGATCATGTCCGAGTCAGCTTCCTAGTTTTGTTCAGTTTTGTTTTGCATCGGAGGAGGAGTCACCTTCCTAGTTGTTTCGGTGCAGCTCAGCCGTGGCCCGAGGCCCCGCGTGGGACGCCGAGGCCGGAGACCGACATCACCTTCAACTCCAGGGACCATCCCAGGACTACGGTCGCTGCTGGCGCACTCCTCATGTTGTGCACGCCCACCATCAGCGGCGTGGCAGTCACCAAGACCCTCATCGACGGCGGCGCTGGCCTTAACGTCCTTTCCGTGCAGGCCTTCAACATGCTCCAGGTGCCCTACGATGAGCTCGCACCCACCAGGTTCTTCCCGGGGGTGGGCAAAGGCTCCACCACCCCCTTCGGACAGGTGCGCCAACCCGTCACCTTCGGCACTCGTGATAACTACCGCACCGAGCAGATCGACTTTGACGTGGCCCACATCGGCCTTTCGTACAATGCCATCCTGGGGTATCCGGCCCTCGCCAAGTTCATGGCGGCGATGCACCCAGGCTACAACATCATCAAGATGCCTGGGAGCAGCGGCATCCTCTCCGTGGCCGCAGACACCAAGGACGCGGTTCAAGCCCTCAAGCTCGCCTACAAGGCCGCAGCGGCCTCGCGCCCCGACCCCGAAGGTGCCGCACAGGCTCCGGAGGCCGTGCCCGCAAAGAAGAAGCAGCTGTTCTCTCAAGACCGGGATGAGATGAAGCAGGTGTATGTCGATGACAGAGGCTCGGGCCCCACCTTCACCATCGGTGCCGGCCTCCCACTGGAGCAGGAGAAGGCGCTGGTTGACTTCCTCCACGCGAACAAGGACGTGTTCGCGTGGGAAGCGACCGATCTAGTGGGCGTCCCGAGGGAGGTGATCGAGCACCACCTAATGGTGTGCCCCAGTGCGCGCCCAGTGAAGCAAAAGGTGAGGCGGCAAGCACAAGAGAATCAAGTGTTCATCGTTTAGGAGGTCCGCAAGTTGCAGGAGGCCGGCGTCATTCGGGAAGTGTGGCACCCGGATTGGCTGGCCAACCTGGTGGTTGTCCCCAAAAAGGGCGGGAAGGAGTGCATGTGCGTCGACTTCACGAATCTCAACAAGGCTTGCCCTCATGACCCCTTCCCGGTCCCGCGCATCGACCAGATCGTGGACTCCACCGTTGAGTGTGATCTGTTGTGCTTTTTGGATGCTTTCTCAGGTTACCATCAAATCAAGATGGCGGTGGAGGATGTTGAAAAGACGGCCTTCCTCTCCCCGTGCGGCGTGTATTGCTACAATTGCATGCCCTTCGGGCTGCGGAACGCCAGCGCGACCTTTTAGCGGTTGATGCACATCACCCTCGGACAGCGGCTCGGGAGGAATGCGGAGGCGTACGTCGACGATATCGTGGTCAAGTCGCGGGAGGCGGAGACCCTGATCGAGGACTTGGAGGAGATGTTCGCCAGCCTGCGTCGGGTGAACCTGAGGCTCAACCCGAAAAGTGCGTTTTTGGGGTCCCGCCCGGTAAGCTGCTCGGCTTCTTGGTGTCACACCGAGGGATTGAGGTGAACCCACAGAAGATCAAGGCAGTCGAGAAGATGCGCCCGCCCCAAACCCTCAAGGAAATGCAGAAGCTGGCGGGGTGCGTGACCTTCTTGGGACGTTTCATCTCCAAGCTTGGCTAGCGCGCCCTCCCCTTCTTCAAGCCCATGAAGAGGAAGGGCCCCTTCGAGTGGACCCCTGAAGCGGAGGCGGCTTTCGAGGACCTCAAGCGATACCTCACGAGCCCACCTGTCATGGTGGCGCCTCGTCCTTGTGAGCCCGTGGTGTTCTACTTGGCGGCCACCCCCACTCAGCCGGTGCAACGCTCGTGGCGGTCCGAGAGGAGCGCGCTGCCACGGGCGCGGAGCAAGGCGGCCCGCGAGGGGCTGCACCACGTTCGCCGCCTTAGGACGGCGCTCCTGTGGCTCTCGCCACTTCATCGACCCACAGGGCGCCAGAGCCCCTCGCGCTCCATGCGGAGCAGGACTGCACCATCGTCTCGTCCCTCGTCGAGCATCCGATGTACTTCGTCAGCACTGTGCTGCGGGATGCACGCGCACGCTACCCCATGCAGCAGAAACTCCTGCTCACGCTCCTCGTCGCTTCAAGGAAGCTGCGCCATTACTTCCAGGGTCACCCCATCAAGGTCGTCTCTGCGTACCCCCTGGAGAAAGTGTTGCACTGCCCCAACGCCGCCGGAAGGGTTGCAGAGTGGAACATCGAGCTGCAGGCCTTCCAGCTGGAGTTTAGCACAACCAGGGTCATCAAGGGCGCGACCCTCGCGGACTTCGTGGTGGAATGGACGGACGCCCCCGAACAGGGGCTGGATGAGGGCCAATCACTCGCGTCTGGCGATGAGGCGCCCGACGGATGGGTCATGCACTTCGACGGCACCTTCGCATGACGGGGCGCGGGGGTTGGAGTCGTGCTCATCTCGCCGACCAAGGACAAGCTTTGCCACGCCACGCAGCTTTGCTTCCGGCATGGCGAAAAGGTCTCCAACAACATCGTGGAGTACGAGGGCTTGCTCGCTGGCCTCAGGGCAACGGCCACCCTGGGGATCAAGCGCCTCACCATCAAGGGCGACTCCCAGCTCCTCGTCAACTTCTCCAACAAGGAGTACAAGCCGAAGAACGAGCACATGGAGGCATACCTGGAAGAGGTACGTAAAATTGAAAAGCGCTTCTTGGGCTTGGAATAGCAGCACGTCCCTCGCGACGCGAACAAGGAAGCAGACAACATCGCCAAAAGGGCATCACGCCGCGAGCCTCAGGAGCCTGGCATCTTCTAGGATAAGCTCTTCAAGCCATCGGCGGCGCACCCGACCGCATGCCCGGCATTGCCTCAGCAGGAGCTGCCACCGGCCCCAGCCTCAGGCGCCCCGGCCTATTGTCCGGCCTCAGGAGCGCGCCTGCTCCTGGCGCTGGAACCCCAGGTTGGCGACTGGACCGAGGAGTTCAAGGCGTACCTGCTCCTCGGCACCTTACTAGAGAAGGAGGAGGACGCAGAGCGCGTGGCTCGCCAGGCCACTGCTTACTGTTTGCGGGACGGCGAGCTGTACCGCAGGTGCCCCAACGACGCATCCTTGCGGTGCATATCAGAGGAGCAGGGGCGCGAACTGTTGGCCGACATCCACTGTGTCGACTGCGGGCACCACTCCTCCTCTCGCACCCTCGTGGGGAAGGTGTTCCGCAGCGGCTTCTACTGGCCCACGACGCTCAATGACGCCACCGAGCTGGTCCGATCCTATGAAACCTGCCAATTTCATGCCAAGCAGATTCATCAGCCCGTGCAGGGTCTCCAGACCATCCCTCTATCGTGGCCTTTCGCCGTCTGGGGGCTGGACATACTGGGCCCTTTCCCTCGGGCAGCCGGAGGCTACCGCTACCTCTACGTCGTCATCGACAAGTTCACCTAGTGGGCGGAGGTGGAGCCCGTGCACACCATGCCCGCCAGTTCTGCCGTCAAGTTCATCAAGGGTCTCGTGAGCCGCTTCGGTGTCCCCAACCGTATCATTACTGACAATGGCTCACAGTTCGCAAGCAATCTCTTTAGAACATATTGTGCTAACCTTGGAACGCAGATATGTTACGCTTCGGTGGCGCATCCACGGAGCAACGGCCAGGCCGAGCGCGCCAATGTGGAGGTCCTAAGGGGCCTCAAGACAAGAAGCCTCAAGAAGAAGCTCGAGGCCTGCGGTAGGGGTTGGCTCGGTGAGCTTCAGTCCGTGTTGTGGTCCATCCGCACCACCGCGACTAAGCCCACCGGCGAGACCCCGTTCTTCCTCATCTACGGGGCAGAGGCGGTCCTCCCACACGAGGCCAGGCACCGCTCCCCGCGGGTCTTGGCATTCGACGAGGCGCATCAGGATGACTCGCGGGGAACAGACCTCGTGCTCGGGGAGGAGGCCCGTCGCCAAGCCTCGCTCCATGCAGCGAGGTACCAGCATCTGCTCCAGGACCCTCGAAGTCGGAGACCTAGTCCTGAGGCGGGTCCTCTCTAGGGAGGGCTTGCACAAGCTCTCGCCCATGTGGGAGGGCCCGTTCAGGGTGGCCCGTGTCTCCAGGCCTGGCGCCGTATGCCTAGAGACTCAGGACGGGGTCCCCATCCAGAATGCCTGGAACATCCAGCATCTCCAGAAGTTCTATCCAATGGCTAGGAGCGGTCGGGGGCACGGGCACCATTAGTCCCAGTTCATTGGGGACCTATAGTCCCGATTGGTGGCAGACAGGTGTCAGGCTGGGGCCCCCACGAGCCCCTTTAGTCCCGGTTTGTATCACAAACCGGGACTATATGTAGACCTTTACTCCCGGTTTGTATAACCAACCAGGACTAAAGTGTTCCGTATATAAACCCTTCGTTCAGCCCGAGCTCATTTCTCTATTTTCTCCATTCCCCTCTCTGTTCTTCCCCTTAGCTCGAGCTCATCCTCCATTTTTTGCCAAGATTTGTCAAGATTTGAGGCACCCCATCTCTCCAACTGTTCACAAAGGTTAGCAACTTTGTGCTTTCATCTCTCATTGCTAGATTAGCTCGTGCAATGCTCTATAAGTATAGTGATTTGTGGGTTTTAGTTTGGGAGTAATTATGTGGGAGTTTATTTGATTTATATGCAATTTGGGCTCAAATTAACTTCTTAGTTTACTTATGTGTAGGTGTGCTTTACTTTAGTGCCTTCCCGTCCCCGTCCTAACCACCGTCGATCGCCCGCACCGTCCCGTCGCCGGCACCACCTTGGTAAGCCTCTTGTTCTTATCCTTTTCATAAAAAAATCTTATTTGTATGATTTAGATAGTTACTTGCATAATTTTCTTATTTGTATGATTGTTTGTTATACATAGTGCCATGGTTTTGATATCCGCACCCATCGGCCCTCGTCCGGTTTATGATTCAGATGTGGTATATTCTCTTTTATAACTATTTGTTGCAATTCGTATTTATGACAATTATGCCCATCAATTTGACATAGATATTTTTCTCTAGGAGGTATGTGAACCGGAAATTGCAACCGACCCTCTTGTCGAGAAGTTAAATTTAGTTGAAAAATAAAACGAGTATTTGAAAGAAAAAATGAAAAGAATTGAAGAAGAGAAGATGATATTGGAGTTGTATGTTTTCGATGTCGTCGATGATCACAAGATCAAGATGGATGCAATGCGCTCGAAGATTAGAAAGATTAGAAAATATGGCGTTAATAAAGAGGCTTAGTATCATTATGCTGTTGGATCAATTATTACTTTAGTTGCGATTTTGATTGCATTTAAATGCTTCCGCTAGATATATAGTTTTATGTTGTTTTATGAGAATTAAGTGTGTGTAATAATTTTATGTATGAACTTGTATTAACTTGGTCTTTTCGGTGTTGTGTAATGAAGATGAACCGGCAATGGATGTACGATGACCGACGCTCTCCCGAGTTCATTAATGGCGTGCATAGTTTTCTGCGTGCGGCTGAGGCAAACAAGTAGAATGGTTTTATGTGTTGTCCATGTGGTGTCTGTAAGAATGATAAGACTTACTCTAGCTCAAAAGACATTCACATCCACCTGTTTATGTCCGGTTTCATGTCCGGCTATAACTGTTGGACCAAGCACGGAGAAATAGGGGTTCTAATGGAAGAGAATGAAGAAGAAGAGGATGATGACAACTATCCTGGGTTCCCTGAATATGATGGTACTACAATGGGGGAAGAGAATGAAGAAGAAGAAGCTGAAGAAGAGGCATCAAATGATGAGCCCGTTGATGATCTTGATCGGGCCATTGCTGATGCAAAGAGAAACTGCGGAAGTGAAAAGGATAAATTGAAGTTGCAGCGCATGTTAGAGGATCACAAAAAAGGGTTGTACCCGAATTGCTAAGATGACAAGAAAAAGCTCGGTACCACACTGAAATTGTTGTGATGGAAGGCAGAGAATGGTGTATCTGATATGGGATTTGAAAAGTTGCTGAAAATAATGAAGAATAAGCTTCCAAAGGACAACGAATTGCCCGACAATACGTACGAAGCAAAGAAGGCTGTCTGCCCTCTAGGATTAGAGGTGTAGAAGATACATGCATGCCCTAATGACTGCATCCTCTATCGCGGTGAGGAGTACGATAATTTGAATGCATGCCCGGTATGCGGTGCATTGCGCTATAAGATCAGGGGCGATGACCCTGGTGATGATGTTGAGGGCGAGCGCCCCAGGAAGAGGATTCCTGCCAAGGTGATGTGGTATGCTCCTATAATACCACGGTTGAAATGTTTGTTCCAAAACAAAGAGCATGCCAAGTTGTTGCGATGGCACAAAGATATCCGTAAGAAAGACGGAAAGTTGAGAGTACCCACTGATGGGTCGCAGTGGAGAAAAATCAAGAGAAAGTGGCCGGACTTTGATGACGCAAGGAACTTATGGTTTGGTTTAAGTGCAGATGGCATCAATCCTTTTGGGGATCAGAGCAGCAATCATAGCACCTGGCCTGTGACTCTATGTATCTATAACCTTCCTCCTTAGTTGTGCATGAAGCGGAAGTTCATCATGATGCCAGTGCTCATCCAAGGCCCTAAGCAACCCGGAAACAACATTGATGTGTACCTCAGGCCATTAGTTGATGAACTTTTACAGTTGTGGGATTTAAAAGGTGTACGTGTATGGGATGAGCACGAACAGGAGGAATTTGACCTACGAGCGTTGCAGTTAGTAACCATCAATGATTGGCCTGCTCTTAGTAACCTTTCAGGACAGACAAACAAGGGATACAATGCATGCACATACTGTTTAGATCAGAATGAAGGTATATATTGGGATAAATGTAAGAAGGTTGTGTACCTGGGACATCGTCGGTTTCTTCTGATCAGGCATGCCTTAAGAAAGAAAGGCAAGCATTTCAAAGGTGAGGCGGGTAACTGGAAGAAGCCTGGCCATCGTACTGGTGATGATATACTTGATATGGTAAAGGATTTAAAAGTAATCTTTGGAAAGGGTCTTGGCGGACAATCTGTTTCGAATGATGCTGACGGGCACGCCCCCATGTGGAAGAAGAAATCTATATTTTGGGAGCTAGAGTATTGGAAAGTCCTAGAGGTCCGCTCTGCAATCGACGTGATGCACGTCATGAAGAATTTTTGTGTGAACCTGCTAGGCTTCCTGGGCATGGATGGGAAGACAAAAGATACACCGGAGGCACGACAGGACCAGCAACGTATGAATGAAAAAGACGGTATGCATCCAAAGCAGTATGAAGGTCCTGCCAGCTACGCTCTTACCAAAGCAGAGAAGGAAATATTTTTTGAATGCCTGCTCAGTATGAAGGTCCCGTCTGGTTTCTCATCGAATATAAAGGGAATAATAAATATGGTAGAGAAAACATTTCAGAACCTAAAGTCTCATGACTGCCACGTGATCATGACGCAATTGCTTCCGGTTGCATTGAGGGGGCTTCTACCAGAAAATGTTCGATTAGCCATTGTGAAGCTATGTGCATTCCTCAATGCAATTTCTCAGAAGGTAATCGATCCAGAAATCCTACCAAGGTTACGGAATGATTTGGTCCAATGTCTTGTCAGTTTCGACTTGGTGTTCCCACCATCTTTCTTCAATATTATGACGCACGTCCTAGTTCACCTAGTCGAAGAGATTGCCATTCTGGGTCCTGTATTTCTACACAATATGTTCCCCTTTGAGAGGTTCATGGGAGTCTTAAAGAAATATGTTTGTAACCGTGCTAGGCCAGAAGGAAGCATCTCCAAGGGCCATGAAACCAAGAAGGTTATTGAGTTTTGTGTTGACTTTAATCCTGACCTTAATCCGATTGGTGTTCCTCAATCGCGGCACGAGGGGAGACTGCGTGGAAAAGGCACGCTTGGACCAAAATCAATAATATGTAGGGACGGGCATTCTTGGACGCAAGCACACTACACAGTTCTACAAAATTCTACCTTGGTGACCCCGTATATCGAGAAACACATGGATATTATACGCTCCAAGAACCTGGAGCAGTCTGACCCCTGGATTAAACGTACACACATTAAGGCTTTCGGCGGTTGGTTGCAAACACATCTCATTAATGACGACATTGTTGAAGATGAGCTGTACTTGTTGGCCAATAGACCATCTTCGACTGTATTGACTTTCCAAGGGTACGAGATAAATGGGAATACATTTTACACGATCGCCCAAGATAAAAAGAGCACCAACCAAAATAGTGGTGTCCGCTTTGACGATGCAGCAAACACCAATAGGAAAAATGACACATATTATGGTTGCATAGAAAAGATATGGGAACCTGACTATGGACGTGATTTGAAGGTCCCTTTGTTCCGGTGCAAATGGGTCAATCTGACTGGAGGAGGGGTAATGGTAGACCCGCAGTACGGAATGACAATAGTGGATCTCAACAATCTTGGGTACACAGAGGAACCATTCGTCCTAGCCAATGATATGTGTAAGAGCATACTTTTACCCCAGTAGTTTTGGTGATTGATGACAATGTATTTGCGGACTAATCGTGTGCGCTAAGCCTTCCACATAATTCATCTTATAAGCACAAGATGATTCAAGCCCCTCGGTGGTTAAGAGTAAAGACGGTTTCTTTCTTACGTTTTGTTCTCGGTGGAGTTGAGTCGTTGGAGAACCGTACTATCAAGAGGGGGTCCGCTTTGGAAAATGTTTGGGTGGAATCATCACGTACACAATCTTGTGCACCCGTGCTTTTCCTCGCTTCAATGGCGCTTCGCTTCCTCCGTATCTAGTCAACCTATTTGTTGCTTAACTTAATTTGCAAAGAAAAACTTAAAATTGGTAGTTGCCTATTCACCCCCCCCCCCTCTAGTCAACCGTATCGATCCTTTCAACATGTTCACCAAACCAAGAAAAAGAAAAGATAAGGAAGCGGATACATCATACGATGAGCCAAAGCGCCACATAGTACTTTCAGGGAAAACAAACATCGTGGGAGTGGAGGACAAGACAGACATGTCAAAAGATTATGAAAAGTTTGATGAAATTCCTCCCTTCACAGTGAAGACTGACCCAAGCATCCTATTAAATGATGAAGATTGTCCATGGTTACGGCGCAATAAGCAAGGGACACACGCGAAGAAAAAGTTTTATACCCCAAGATCCCACTCTGGGATGTGATTGGCTTCACCGTCATCACTTTTCTTCTCTAGTGAGTAGCCGAGATGGTCCAGTTTGTACACGAAGTGCATCCAGTTTTTGCCATAACCCTCTCAACTTTCTAGCACATTCTATGTGGGTGAAATGATGATATCATGCCAAGTTTCAACTTTTTCAGAGTTCATTTGTCGTGCTTTTTAATTTCAGGGTCATTTAGCTCAAAAAAATCATTAAATGCATGAAAAATAGCAAATCAAGTTAGAAAGGGTTGAAATTTGAGGATGTGGCTTAGAATGGTACATATTGAATGCACAAAAAGTCTGGAGTTAAAAAAAGTTAAAAAAATGAAATGCCATTGTAACAAATGAAGGTATAAAACTAAAACAGTTAAAGAGAATCTGGTTTTGATCAAAACACCTATTTAAAATATCCTAAAAATTCCCAAATTGAACATACTGATAAAACATACTAATATTAAACAACAGGAAAAACTATCATTCAAAAATCTATTTTTAAACTAAAGTTATTCACTAACTAGCGATTCACACAAATTTCAAAAGAATTCAAATTTAAACTATTTAAATTTGAAAACTACTGGCACTAACAGAAAGTATATAATTTTTTTGACCTAAAGCAAAAAGGTTCATTCAAAAACTATAAATATTATAACAGTTATTCCAAATCTAAAAATAGAAAATGTGTTGTTTAGAAAAACAAAACAAAAAAGAAAAGAGAAAATAGACCTTTAGTCCCAGTTGGAGCCACCAACCAGGACTAAAGGTCCCTTCCCGCGCGGGAATTTGGGCCACCGAAAAGGAGGCCTTTAGTCCCGTTTGGTGGCTCCAACCGGGACTAAAGGCATCTTTAATCCCGATTGGAGCCACCAACCGGGACTAAAGGCCCTGGGGTATTTAACTCCGCCTTCTCCTTCCTCTCCTCACTTTCTCCCCCGACGCCGAACCACACACGACGCCGCCAGGCTGCCGGAGATCGCCGTCTTCGTTCCATCGCCTCCTCGCCGTCCCCGAGCCTGCTGATCGTCGCCGGACTGCCTCGCCCTCCTCCCCGAGCCTCTCGCCGCCCCTGCAGCTTCGCAGGTGAGCTCCTGCCCTGCTCCGACCCCCTCCTCCTCGCCTCCTCATCCTCCTCGTCCGCGGCCACCGCGGCCGCTTGCGCCGGCGCCGCTGCCCTGGCCGCCCCCTCGCCCGCCGCCACCACCTTCGTCGCCGAACCCCGGCCCAGCATCCTCGGCCTCCTCCACCCGAGGGATTTTTTGTTGTTGTTTTAGTTGTTTTAGTTAAGTGTTCATATTGTTTACTTGTTTATAACTTGTTTTAGTTGTTTTAGTTGTAAATAAGTTGTAGTTGTTTTAGGTTGTTTTAGTTGTATATATGTTGGAAATAATGTAGTCAAGTATCGTCGGTCGTCGATGAGGAGTACGCGATATCGTGAGGAGTCCCCGACGATCGCCGGTGAGGAGTCCCCGACGATCGCCGGTGAGGAGTCCCCGACGATAGCTTAAATAGAAAATGTGTCATTGTTGTTAAATATGTTATTATTGTCATTGTTGTTAAATGCAATCATCTTTATTAAAGTTTATTAAATAGTAGGAATTTAAATAGTTGTAGAATTTGCTCTCGACGTCGATGATGCCTGGCCCGCATCCTCGTCGTCGACTCGGCACCGGCGACAACCTGCTTGAGAGGCCCCATGTACGGTACTGGGCTCCGCCGGGCTGGCACTGGGAGGTGCTACCTTCCGGGGCGCGCAGCTTGGTGAGGAATCAGGCTCCCGTCGTCGACCCGGAGGTTCTTTGATGGCGGTCACGTGGACCACTATCGGTGCAGAGGGAGCCAGCCCCCGCGGAGGTGGTACGTCGCCGTGTCAGGGAGGAGGACGGGCATGTCCGTCGCTACATGGCTGCGTTGGATGCCAGGTTCTCCAATACCTGGCAGGTTCTTCAGGGATCTCACCCGAGCTATGATCCTATGATGGTTCCTTCTCTTTGGGTGTCCATCGCCTGCGGCGCGAGACATCAACTGGATATGTATTAGTGATATTATATAATTAATAATATTCGAGATGTATTAGTGATAATATTCGATGATGTATTAGTGATAATATTCGATGATGTATTAGTGATATTATTGAATGCATTCTAATTGTTTTATATTTGTTTTAGATTAGTTAAGCTATGGACGGTAGAGACAAAGACCACGATCAAGAGAATGTCATGTACGACATGATACGCTCCGGAAACGAAGAGAATGAAGAAGTAGATGATGGCTCACAATATCTTAACCCATCCGGTGAGGGAATTGAGGAAGAACAACCAAGAGACGAAGGGGAACCAGCTGACAATGATGGCGAAGAAATTTTTCTCCAATTAACAAAGTCCGGCGAGGTATTAATTTGGCCTCTGGTGATCATCAGATGTATTAATTAAGTCTCCAATTTTCCTTCAATTAATGAATCTTTCTTCTTTTAGCCCTCCAGATCGAGGAAATCTTCTACAAGGGTAGTACGAGGCCCGGCCAAAAAGTTGCAAGATGGCATAAAGTACAACATCGATGAAATCAGAGCAGATGGCGAACCGATTGCTCCTAAAAAGCATGCAGACAAATTTATATGTCAATGCGGAGTTATTGTTAGGGACCAAATCCCGATCACCGTTCAAGAATGGAGTCAGCCAAAAGATCCCGGAGTTCCTTTTGTCAACGAAAGAGCAAAAAATCTGCTTTGGGAGACACTCATGAAACATTTCACCCTACCAGAGGGTCTCACAGCTCTCCAACAGGAGAAAGTCAAGAAGTGTGCTCTTAAGAAGATGGCCACACAATTCCAGAGTTGGAAGAAAAGATTATGGAACAAGCACGTCGACGCAGAAAAGAAGACTCCAGAATTCAAGGGAGAACTAGTGAAGTTAAAAGATGACTAGGAGAAATTTGTGGAGTTCAAGGAATCAGAAGTAGCTAAGGAACGGTCTAGAGTAAACAAGATAAATGCTGATAAAAAAATGGTGCACCATCGTCTGGGGCCAGGTGGCTACAAGTGTGGGTTGCCTAAGTGGGATGAATCCGAGAGAAAGATGATTGCTGCAGGGGTCACTCCAAAAACAGTGACTTGGCCCGACAGGTGCAGGACTTGGTTTTATGCGCATGGGGGAAAGTTGGACCCAAAGACAGGGGAGATTATTAAACAAGCAAGTCTTAAAGAAGCCTGTGACGCTTTACTTGATGCAACAGAAGATGGTCGATCGGGTGCGTTCCAGCCCGAGAGAGAGAACGACGAGCTTACACGCGCCCTCAAGAATCCTGAATACCCGGGACGAACATGAGGCAAAGGCCTTGTTCCGTGGCTTCAGGGGTTTGCGGATTGGAATGACAGTTACAGAAGCCGTGCAAGAAAGTAGAAGCATGAACTAGACCGGATTCAAATGGTAGAATCAAAAAACGCGGAGTTGGCATGCAAATACATGCTGCAGCAGGAGCAAATCAACAAACTTAGCCAGCAAAGCGCGTCTCAGCGGCAGAAGCAACCAGATCCAGCATTGGATGGTACCATTCCAATATCTATGCCGAAAAGCAGCGTCGGTTCCACGGGGGTCCCGGACGATGATGCACTGCTGGCTCGCTACCCCGTGGATGATATCCAAGAGTCGACAGTTTGTGAGCTACATGTGAAACTGAAGAACATATCCATGAAGGTGGCGGAACGCATTGCTTTACCAAATGCACCTGAAGCACTCCTCCACGACAATCCGATTCCACCTGGCTATGGTCGTGTCGGGGTGGATGAAGTTCTGTCGGGATATGAATCACTAGATCTTGACTACCTTGGAGGTCAAGGCGAGCAGAAACTGGGAGAAGCCATACGTGGTATTATTGTATGGAAAAAAGAATGCATCGTGTTTCCAAACTCGGTGCCAAGGCCACCGACTCCTCCTCCAAGTCGGCCGCATCAGCAGACTCCAACCCACCTCGAGACGGAGTGCAGGGCGAGTCCGCCATATCGATCTCCACCGCGTCAGACGAATCCATCCCACCCCGAGACGGAGCCTAGCGCGAGTCCGCGATATCGATCTCCGCCGCGTCAGTCGACTCCAAAGCAGAAGAGAGCACAAAAGAAGAAACCCAAGCCTCCTATCAAAAAGAAGTTATCTTACGAGAAGACTCCCGAGGAACTCACTGAATCAGTGGCTATCGAATTGAAAGCCCATTTTGGACCGAAACCGCCCCCGCCGCCAAAGGAGAAAATACCTGAGAAAGTCGTACAACACTTTTTGGATGTAGCTAAACCGGCGGAGAAAAGGCCGCTATCAAACTATGAACGCTCTATTAGCAAGTCCTATCATAAACAAAAAAAAACAGAAGTCGAGCAGTAGTAGTAAATGCGGGAAAACTGTTCCCCAGCTCGGAGAACAGGCAGTGCAATCGATCACCCCACTCAAGGTGAGTACCGATAAGGTGGTAATAACCGACGCCGATAGAGAAAATGCTAGAGAGCTCGATATCACTGTTGAACAATTCCTAGAGATCGAGGAATTCCCACCGATGGATCCAAAGAAACTAGCATGGAAATATGTCCTCGGGAACCCTCTGGTCAGTCCTGACGAGTAGAAGCTTCTATCAACGCAAATGTGCAACTTGCATGGCTGGTACCTGAGAGAAGTAAAGGCCAGGCGACAGGGCATCATGGTGAAAGTCGAGAAAGAGCATTACATCCATGAAAAAGATTTGTGGATTGAAAATGAAGATTTTTTTTAGTTATTCAATCAAGACGCACTCGACAAATCTCTCGTCAGTTGCTATTGTCTGTAACTGATTTCTTTCTGTAATTTAAGTCTCTAGCTCAGCTCGTTCATTGCCTGTAATTATACTCACTATATTTTTTTGTGTGGTATTATGCAGAATGAAGATTTTTGAATTGAAAAGAGATGGAGTCTATGGCATTGGGTTCATTGACCCAAATACCGTTAATGAAAATGTGTTAAGTACCTACCCTAAAGACACAGAGAAAAGCTTGCTATATATATATATATATATATATATACTAGATCATTGATGGCGCGCGTTGCCGCGCCCGTCTATTTACACAATGAATAATACGAACTTTGTAAATATATATGGGCACATGAAATATATTATGCTTTTACAAACATAACCTTATATTGGCAATAATCAATGAAAATCTCATATATACTTGGATAAAAAAAGTAAGGTTCACATACACATGGGCTTGGAATGATAACATGCATACACATCAATATATTCATAAAACCTAACCAATCCATATTGCCAAGACAAATAATAAGCCGCAGCAAAAAATAAACATACAACAGGAGAAATAAATTGTCATTATAGATAAGATATATGGTGCAATAATGAAATGTTCACATGACTCTCTACCAGACTGCCATGTTCCGCAACAAAGAAGAATTAGGCGAGCCTGGTGCACCTAGACATTTCTTTTGTGGAGTGCATCACACTCATGGAGAAGAGTGCTAACAAAGATTTCAGTTAGTTAGGAAATCAAGTAACAGATATACTAAAATTTCACTGAAACTGCAGAAAATAACAACACCGAACCAGGATCTCACCTGAAGGTGCAACATAACCAAGCTTTCACTGAAACTGCAGAAAATACACAGATGAGAACTATACTGAAGATGCCTATATTATGATAGAATTTGTACATGCATGCTCCTCACATTACCACTACAGTAGGTTCATAAGGGGAAAAAGCATATCACCCACTATAAGAAAAGAAACATTACCATTATAGTAGATCGCATTTTTATGCTCAGCACTTTCTTTCCGTAGTTCTTCTGAAATCGAGGTTCGCCATTGTCATGTTTCCAGTAGGAGTTACGTCAGTATTCTGAACACAATGAGAAGGGTGCAGCACGTTATGAAGTGCCAAAGTTAAAAAAACTGCTAGGTCCTAATTGCACAATTTGACACTGACTCACTCCTCGCTCGCTTAATCGTCTCATAAGCGCACCTAGGCATTATGTACGACAGGTACAACATGAGCTCACTTAGCCGAAGAAATCAAGTGAAGACCTGGAGAGCAACCTGTACGCCTAGCCAACGTATAACAGCAAAATCAGAAAATTTAGGAGAATATATACGCCTAGCCAACCTATACGCCTGGCTAACGCATAACAACAACACCGAACCAGGATCTCACCTGCCTGAAGAAAGACACGGGAACGAGGTAAGGAGGTTGGAGAAGGGCGGCGATTGGGCGAAGACAGAGGAGTTGTTTCACCACGAGCCCTCGAGCGCGTCGACTGAAGCCGGATCCCACGCCTCCTGTCCATCCAGCGGGAGACTCGTCTTGGCTCGATCCTGCCTCGCATCAGGGCTGGATCGACGCAGTCCGGGCGCTCCTCTGCGTGTGTGTCGTGGATCCCCTTGAGCGAAATTTGGATCCAATCTCAAAACTGAATCCATGAAATATTTGTGGTACATAAGAGATTACCGTGGACGATTGGGGCCTCATCGTGTTCACCATGCCACCGGCCACCGGTGTTTCGGGACAAGAAAATATTGAGGACGACAACACATCCTTCTCGTCGTGTCCATGTCACCCCCTCTGATCCGCCTGGAGGGGGTCCATGTCACCCCCTCATCGTGGATCCAAAAGAACAAACTCGGTTTTGGGCTATGGATCCAGGAGGAGCTCTCCATTACCAGCGCCCGGTCGCTCAAGCGAGGTTGGATCCAGCGATGGCGCGACTCGAAGGGAAAATCTGATTCGGTCGTTAGCGGTGTAGAGCCTCAAAGAGTGGATCCCCTCCCTGTTGAAATCTTAAGGATAAAGAAGAGGGCGGCGGCTGGGCCAAGATGAGGCGGCGGCCGGCCGGAGACGAGGGCGGCGCAACCTACGTTGCGGAGTGAGATATGAGAGGTCGGGGTGGGAATTGAACAAGAGAGGCGAGAGGTCGGGGGTGGAAGGATGAGAAGCGGATAGCGAACAATTTTTTTTATGAGCCAGCAGTAGATCGCTTTGGACCGTCGGTGGGCTTAAAAATCAAGCCCATATTACCAGAGGGCATAGTTTCGGCCACTGGAGCAGCAGCCCATTAGGACAGCTAGGCCACCGATTAAAAAGTGCGCTGGAGGTGGCTGTATACATCATATCTGACGGCTAGAAACGTTTTGATCATCAAAATGGACTGCCAGAAATGCAAAACGCTGAGAGAGCTCGCTTTAGGCTCAGTTTTACTGTCCTAAATACTCAATGTTAAGTGTAGTTGATGAGTTATGCATGCTCGCTTATACAAATCATGTGCGCAGCTTCTACTGGATCCTGCTAATCATTAGAGTTGACGATGGAACTCTTGAAGTACTGGACTCACTAAGTAAAGACCCTGAAGAATACAGAAGCTTGTATTTGATGCTCGACAGGTAATTTCAATCATTGACGCACTATGTCGGCTTCTTTAGTTCATTTCCTGATATCAAGTAATTAATAACTCCTTTATTCATTTTCTTTGCCGGGCAGGGTTTGGAATAAATTCATCAAAGAGGTTAGAGGTGAATGGAAACCAGAGCTGAAATGGCGAAAGCCCAGGGTAATTAAGTAGTACTAGCTACATCCGCGCATCTCTTTAATTCTAGTTTCAATACCATTATTATGCTTGATTATTATCTGATTGAATTCTATTCTCGTAAAGTGCATGAGGCAGGCACAGGGGACTAATTTATGTGCATACTACGTTTGCGAGAACATTCGCTTTATGACCGAAAGGAGCAAAACTGCAAGAGATCTTTGGGTACGTAAACACCATTCATATTTTTTTTATCATGATCTAATATATATACACACAACACTAACATATTCATATTGATCTCCTTCTTTATAGATGGCGGAGATGCGGGATCAGCTCCTACCCAAGGACCACATACGAGCAATTCAAGAGGAAATTGCGTGATTTTAGCTTGAGCAGGTCATATCTCCCGACGGAGAATACCATTACACCTAATGCCTGCATGTAATGATCTGCAAATTGTAGGAAAAATTGTATATACCAAATTGTATATATATATATATATGTATGCATGTGGTCGTACGAGAAATTCTATGATATATGATTGGTTCTACGAGAAATTCTATTATATATGCATAGCGTGTGAGTATATAGTAGCGTAAAATATGTTTGAAATAAAAAGAATTAAATGGAAAACACAAAATGAAAATGAAAAATAAACAATAAAACCAAAATACCTAAACCCCGAAACCCCTAAATCTTTGGTCCCGGTTGGTGTCACCAACCGGGACTAAAGATCCCCATCCCACGGCGCGCGCTGCCGACCACGTGGCAGGGATTTAGTCCCGGGTCGTGGCCAACCGGGACTAAAGACGGGGGACCTTTAGTCTCTATACATTATTCCCGGTTGGTGAACCGGGACTAAAGCCCATTCCCAACCGGAACTAAAGGCCGTTTCTGCACTAGTGAGAGTTAGGTGTTTTCCAATCAATGCTCAAAATATCCTTCTTCTTTGGGAACTTGGTGAGGCAAAAAGGGTGTGGGCGCGCGTTAAAATTATGAAAATCCTACCATTGTTATGTAGAAACAATGGATAAAAGGGAGGCAAAGTTGGACTCATCATCCCGCTCTTACTCCAATAGTGGTTGTGGGTGGCGGAGAAGTGGAGATTGTAGGCGGCGGGGAGGGAGTTGGAGGTTGAGGGCGGCGCGGAGGGAGTTGGAGGTTGTGAGATGCGGGGATATGAGCTATCAAATATGGTGATAACCTTTTATAGGCACGGGCGGAGGAAAAAATGAGTGAGAAACATGGCTGAAATGGTCCCATGCAGTTGGCACGCGCCAGTCGCCATTATTTGGCATGGAGGAGAGGAGATTGACCGCGGGATGCTAAGGAGGGAGGTGAAACCGAACAAGTAGGTGGAGGATGGAGCGTCCTCTAAGCAAATGGCTACAATTTCCAAATACCGAGCCTCGTGGACTGGATTTGGGATTCCATAAAGTATGGCGATCTGGGCCATATGGTGGCTCTACGAGTAAATAGCAAAAGATATCACATTACACGCTAGGGTAACAAAAAACTACCTCTTTTTCTAATCTACCATTCTTAAGAAGTTGCCCCCCACTATTTCCTATTCTCTCACCATGCACACAGTCCACATCAGCGATGTGGACGTCATTATTCACAGTCGATGATCCCCACTACTTTGATTTTATTTCAACATGCAGCTACTCCAACTCAGCATACATGCCACGTCAGCAGCTTCCTTGAATACATGCACAAGCAGAAATGAACAGCCTCAATGGCCAGCCGAAGAGTAACAGCCATTAGTCGTTTCATTTCCAACAGTAAGAGCCGAACAGCCTTTCTTCCCACATAAAAAGATCAGCTTTTCCGCTACCTACAGATATCCATCCATGGCCAGCCCTCCCATTATATCTTCTCATTACACATGAACTCTCCGGCTACCCCTTCATCTTCTATCTTCTCTTCTTCCTCATGTTGATTCTCTCTTTCTCTCTCTCTCTCTCTCTCTCTCTCCCTCTCTCCTCATTTCTAAATATTCCAGTATATGTTCCTATAAAATTCTGAGAGAGATTTTGTTGCCTGATTGCTTTCAGTTTTTCGAGATCTCTGAGATGGAAAACGAACAAATCCGTCGCTTGCTCTATGTTCGAGGTTTATGAGGAGTAGGAGGAGCATATTCATATTCGTTTCGTTCATCCGAGGTTCATCATGCAACTGTAAGTTTTCTCCATCAATTGATGCTGTTCTATTCGATAGAGTGCATTTGTTCTTGAATCAGATTCTTCTCTTATTTCCTCATCGGATCTGTTATCTGAAGCTCTGGAGGTACCAATTATCCAATTGTCCGACGCTACCATCCACACGGTCATTGATGTCTATGCCGGGAGTGTAACTGCCTCGACATTGCTCCCTTCTTCCGCCTAAGGGTGGACACGGTCCGGTCATGTCCGTCAGTGAATGGATTTTAGACGACTAAGAGGACCGGGGTAGCCATTACTGGCGGCGAGGTGGACGACATGCGCGAGCGGCAGCGGCGGATGTTGCGACTAGGTGGGTGGCTTGCGCGGGCGCCGGCGGCGAGATGGGCGTGCCCTACTGCTGCTGCTGGCCGTGCATGCGGACGTGGCTGGCCGTTTCCTGCTGCTGCTCGCCATGTACGTGCACGTGGCCATGGTGGCCATGCGCTGCTGCTGCCGGCCGTGCCCTGTTGCTGTTGCTGGCCGCGCTGCCCGTGGCTCCGCGTCCTGCTGTTGACGATGTTCACCGCATGCACGGGACCTGCTGCATTACGCGCGTCCTGATGTGTGTCTACTTTGGAGTCCACATATTTGTTCGGTTTTGTATCGTAATTTTATTCTGCATTGTGTAACTGTTACGAGTTGTGATTCTTTCATGCCTGCTGAGATGGAAGGTCAAATAGGAAAATGCATCTCCATGGATATATTGTATGCATCAAAATAGTCTCTATTTTTTCATGCTTTATTCAAGGTTATAAGTGCAGATGGAAGTTCTCATGCTCCGCACCATTGGGTTTCTAAGTCCGTTGTTACTCTGGTATGGAATTGTCACCCCTAGCCGAACTTTTTTAATCATTTTTTGCAACAAAGCATCACCATTTGGAGAGATTAACATTTTAAATGGGAGAAATTATTAAGGTGGCAGTGTTGCACTGAATTCACATGAGCAATTCTCTTCCTCTTTCACTACCAGAAAAGAGCCCTAACCCGACGGCAAAAACAATGCCGACGGCTGCCATCGTCCTACACTGAGCTATGCCAACAGCCAAGGCCAGGCCGTCGGCATATATAAGCCGTCGGGCTATCGCAATATATGCCGATGGCTACCGTCGGCACAAATAAACCATCGGCATATCGCCGTATACGCCTACAGCAGCCGTCGGCATACCTGGGCCGTCGGCATATCTGTGGGCCCGGAAGCCCGGCGTGTAACGGACGGTTCACGGCGTCAGGCCTGTACCGACGGCAGGGAATGGTAGCCGTCGGCATAGCTATACCGACGGCTTAGCCGTCGGCATATCTTGCGTCCACGTCATCGATCCGCCGCCCCTGCCATGTCATCGATCCGAGGCACGGATCTCAGCTATCCAGGACATATATATATATTTTTTAGTTTTTGTATATACTTTTAATTTTTTTTATGTACTATTATTTTATTAACTTAAATGTAGCATATGTAAATATAAACATACATAAATTATTTATCGATTTGGTGAAGAATTTTCCATAGATTATGAATATGTAGTTTGTATTTTTTTTTCGAGTATGTTAATAATGTGACCTCATGTTCTTTTGAATATAGGTCCTCATACTTTCTTAAATCAAAAACAGCTATGCCGACGAAAGTGTTGTGGCGGTTGCAAACGCCCCGCACGCGTCTTCGGAGTGTCACCCCCTTCAAGGACGGCGCCTCCGCCGGTACCTGGAGGGGGTAAACGGCCTCGTCGGGTCTACACGGAGGTGATCTTGCTGTGGGTTTGGCCCGGACGTTGCTCCCAAGTGTTCATATGGGCTAACCTACCACAACCGGATGGAGATGTGCACTGGTCAAAGCCCGTCCAGGGAAAGTCAAAGGGTTAGATCTCGTGGTCAACCGCTCCAGGGTTAGACGGGACGGGTGTAGTTTGGGGGGTAGCTATGCCGCCAGGTCTTTCGCTGGGCCCTCCTACACGTCCGGAAGTGCGGTGGCGGGTGCAAGCACTTGGCACGGGGCTCCGTGGTGTGAACCCCTTCACCGACGTCGCCGCCTTCGTCGCACGGAGGGAGGGACGGCCACGTCGGACAGTAACAGAGGGAATCTTATGGTGGGTTGTCCCCGGACCTTGATACAAAGTGTACCTAGGGGCTTGGCTATCACAGCCAGATGAAAATTTCCATCGGTCAAACCCCGTCCGGGAAAAGTCAAAGGGTTAGACAGCCCGGTCAACGGTGCCAGGGTTAGACGGGACGGGTGTAGTTTGGGGGGTAGCTATGCCGCCAGGTCTTTCGCTGGGCCCTCCTACACGTCCGGAAGTGCGGTGGCGGGTGCAAGCACCCGACACGGGGCTCCGTGGTGTGACCCCTTCACCGACGTCGCCGCCTTCGTCGCATGGAGGGGGGGCGACGGCCACGTCGGGCAGTAACGGAGGGAATCTTACGGTGGGTTGTGCCTAGACCTTGATACGAAGTGTACCTAGGGGCTTGGCTATCACAGCCAGATGAAAATATCCATCGGTCAAATCACGTCCGGGAAAAGTCAAAGGGTTAGATCTCGTGGCCAACCGCTCCAGGGTTAGGCGGGACGGGGGCCCTGGGGGTAGCAATGCCACCGGATCGTCGCACCGGGCCCTCATACACGCCTTAAGGTGTGGTGGCATGTCTGAAGAGGCGGCACACGTCCCCGGGGTGTGGCCCCCCTCACGGACGGCGCCGCCGCCGACACCTCGAGGGGGTAAACAGCCTCGTCGGGTCTACACGGAGGTGATCTTGCTGTGGGTTTGGCCGGGACATCGCTCCCAAGTGTTCCTATGGGCTGACCTACCACAACCGGGTGGAGATGTGCACTGGTCAAAGCCCGTCCGGGGAAAGTCAAAGGGTTAGATCTCGTGGTCAACCGCTCCAGGGTTAGGCGGGACGGGTGTAGTTTGGGGGGGGGGGGTAGCTATGCCGCCAGGTCTTTCGCTGGGCCCTCCTACACGTCCGGAAGTGCGGTGGCGGGTGCAAGCACCTGTCACGGGGCTCCGTGGTGTGACCCCTTCACCGACGTCGCCGCCTTCGTCGCACGGATGGGGGGACGGCCACGTCGGACAGTAACAGAGGGAATCTTATGGTGGGTTGTCCCCGGACCTTGATACGAAGTGTACCTAGGGGCTTGGCTATCACAGCCAGATGAAACTGTCCATCGGTCAAACCCCGTACGGCGAAAGTCAAAGGCGTTGACCACCCGGTCAACGGTGCCAGGGTTAGACGGGACGGGTGTAGTTTGGGTGGTAGCTATGCCGCCAGGTCTTTCGCTGGGCCCTCCTACACGTCCGGAAGAGTGGTGGCGGGTGCAAGCACTCAGCACGGGGCTCCGTGGTGTGACCCCTTCACCGACGTCGCCGCCTTCGTCGCACGGAGGGGGTGACGGCCACGTCGGACAGTAACAGAGGGAATCTTACGGTGGGTTGTCCCCGGACCTTGATACGAAGTGTACCTAGGGGCTTGGCTATCACAGCCAGATGAAAATGTCCATCGGTCAAACCCCGTCTGGGAAAAGTCAAAGGGTTAGACCGCCCGGTCAACGGTGCTAGGGTTAGACGGGACGGGTGTAGTTTGGGGGGTAGCTATGCCACCAGGTCTTTCGCTGGGCCCTCCTACACGTCCGGAAGTGCGCTGGCGGGTGCAGGCACCTGACACAGGGCTCCATGGTGTGACCCCTTCACCGACGTCGCCGCCTTCGTCACACGGAGGGGGGGCGATGGCCACGTCGGGCAGTAACGGAGGGAATCTTACGGTGGGTTGAGCCCGGACCTTGATACGAAGTGTACCTAGGGGCTTGGCTATCACAAGCAGATGAAAATATCCACCGGTCAAATCATGTCTGGGAAAAGTCAAAGGGTTAGATCTCGTGGTCAACCGCTCCAGGGTTAGGCGGGACGGGGGCCCTGGGGGTAGCAATGCCACCGGAGCGTCGCACCGGGCCCTCATACATGCCTTAAGGTGTGGTGGCATGTCTGAAGAGGCGGCACGCGTCCCCGGGGTGTGGCCCCCCTCACGGACGGCGGCGCCGCCGGCACCTCGAGGGGGTAAACAGCCTCGTCGGGTCTACACGGAGGTGATCTTGCTGTGGGTTTGGCCTGGACATTGCTCCCAAGTGTTCCTATGGGCTGACCTACCACAACCGGGTGGAGATGTGCACTGGTCAAAGCCCGTCCGGGGAAAGTCAAAGGGTTAGATCTCGTGGTCAACCGCTCCAGGGTTAGGCGGGACGGGTGTAGTTTGGGCGGGGGGGGGTAGCTATGCCGCCAGGTCTTTCGCTGGGCCCTCCTACACGTCCGGAAGTGCGGTGGCGGGTGCAAGCACCCGCCACGGGGCTCCGTGGTGTGACCCCTTCGCCGACGTCGCCGCCTTCGTCGCATGGATGGGGGCACGGCCACGTCGGACAGTAACAGAGGGAATCTTACGGTGGGTTGTCCCAGGACCTTGAAACGAAGTGTACCTAGGGGCTTGGCTATCACAGCCAGATGAAAATGTCCATCGGTCAAACCCCGTCCGGCGAAAGTCAAAGGCGTTGACCGCCCGGTCAACGGTGCCAGGGTTAGACGGGACGGGTGTAGTTTGGGGGGTAGCTATGCCGCCAGGTCTTTCGCTGGGCCCTCCTACACGTCCGGAAGAGCGGTGGCGGGTGCAAGCACTCGGCACGGGGCTCCGTGGTGTGACCCCTTCACCGACGTCGCCGCCTTCGTCGCACGGAGGGGGGGACGGCCACGTCGGACAGTAACAGAGGGAATCTTACGGTGCGTTGTCCCCGGACCTTGATACGAAGTGTACCTAGGGGCTTGGCTATCACAGCCAGATGAAAATGTCCATCGGTCAAACCCCGTTCGGGAAAAGTCAAAGGGTTAGACCGCCCGGTCAACGGTGCTAGGGTTAGACGGGACGGGTGTAGTTTGGGGGGTAGCTATGCCACCAGGTCTTTCGCTGGGCCCTCCTACACGTCCGGAAGTGCGGTGGCGGGTGCAAGCACCCGACACAGGGCTCCGTGGTGTGACCCCTTCACCGACGTCGCCGCCTTCGTCACACGAAGGGGGGGGGGGCGACGGCCACGTCGGGCAGTAACGGAGGGAATCTTACGGTGGGTTGTGCCCGGACCTTGATACGAAGAGTACCTAGGGGATTGGCTATCACAACCAGATGAAAATATCCATCGGTCAAATCATGTCCGGGAAAAGTCAAAGGGTTAGATCTCGTGGTCAACCGCTCCAGGGTTAGGCGGGACGGGGGCCCTGGGGGGTAGCAATGCCACCGGAGCGTCGCACCGGGCCCTCATACACGCCTTAACGTGTGGTGGCATGTCTGAAGAGGCGGCACGCGTCCCCGGGGTATGGCCCCCCTCACGGACGGCGCCGCCGCTGGCACCTCGAGGGGGTAAACAGCCTCGTCGGGTCTACACGGAGGTGATCTTGCTGTGGGTTTGGCCGGGACATTGCTCCCAAGTGTTCCTATGGGCTGACCTACCACAACCGGGTGGAGATGTGCACTGGTCAAAGCCCGTCCGGGGAAAGTCAAAGGGTTAGATCTCGTGGTCAACCGCTCCAGGGTTAGGCGGGACGGGTGTAGTTTGGGGGGGGTGGGGTAGCTATGCCGCCAGGTCTTTCGCTGGGCCCTCCTACACGTCCGGAAGTGCGGTGGCGGGTGCAAGCACCCGGCACGGGGCTCTGTGGTGTGACCCCTTCACCGACGTCGCCGCCTTCGTCGCACGGATGGGGGGACGGCCACGTCGGACAGTAACAGAGGGAATCTTACGGTGGGTTGTCCCCGGACCTTGATATGAAGTGTACCTAGGGGCTTGGCTATCACAGCCAGATGAAAATGTCCATCGGTCAAAGGCATTGACCGCCCGGTCAACGGTGCCAGGGTTAGACGGGACGGGTGCAGGTACCCCGTCTCGTTTCCCCCCTCCGTGACAGGGCGGCAACGATGTTCGTGAGGGGAGGCAATCGATATATAATTGAGATATGTTTTTTTACATAAGGCACATTTAAGTTAATCAAATTAGTTTTGAAAAAAAGAGAAAAAAGAAAAATAAATAAAAAAGAGAAAATAAATAAAATATAAAAAGTAGCCCAAATCTATGCCGACGGCAATGCCGTCGGCATAGCTACGGCCACGGATCGACAGAGCCCTGGATCGATGACGTGGCATAGGACGCGGATCGATGACGTGGCAGAGGACATGGGCCAGGCCTATGCCGACGGCTAGGCCGTCGGCATAGATCGACCTTATCCACTCGGGGAGCTGCCACTGACCCGTGGGGCCCAGGCTATGCCGATGGCCTAGCCGTCGGCATAGTCCCCCCCTTATCCACTCGGCTGCTTCCTCCTCCACTCATTCTCTCTCTCTCTCGACCCCAACACTCCCTCTCTCTCTCGCCGCCGCCGACGCCACTCCGTTCGCCGCTACCGCCGCCTCCACCTGGACCCGCCCGTGCCGCCGCCGTCTACGCCCGGACCCGCTCCGCCCCGCCGACCGCCACCCCCGCCCCGGCCATCCCCGCCCTCCCCAGCCCCGACCCGACCCGCCCACCGCCGCCACCTCTCCGGCCCCGCCTCGCCACGTCCTCCATCGCATCGTCCCTTCCCAGCCCCTCCCCGACCCACCGCCCGCCGCCCCCTCTCCGCCCCGACCCGCCCACCGTCGTCACCTCTCCGGCCCCGCCCCGCCACGCCCTCCGCCGCCTCGTCCCTCCCCAGCCCCTCCCCGACCCACCGACCACCGCCCCCGCTCCGCCCCGGCCAGCCCCGCCCCGACCCGCCCGCCGGTAAGGCCCGTTGCTGCTGTGTTGCTCATGCGGGCATCAATTTTTTTGTGTGTTTTTAGATGAATTTGACATATGTTTGTATATATGATGAATATATGATGATGTTTATGTTCTGTAGTTAAATTTGTTGTAGATATATATATATATATATATATATATATATATATATATATATATATATATATATATATATATATATATATATATATATATATATATATATATATATATAGCTTAATGTTGTTAATAGTTGTGATGATGAGATGGTGATGAATATATGACAATGATATATATATAGCTTAGATAAATTTGTTTTTTCGTTTTGCCTAGAATGGTGATGAATATATGACGATGATTTTATGGTTCATTGAGATGAACTAATGGTGATGATGAACATATGGTGGTATCTAGTTTTTTTTGGTCTATATGATGACGACGAATAGATGATGATGGTGATGATGAATATAAGATGATAATGCATATATTGTTAATGTTGTTATTTGTTTTGCCTACATGATGCAAAAATAGATGAATGTATCTTGTTAGATGTTGTTAATATTATGAGTTGTAATGGTATAATTTTTTCTTTTGCTGGAATTTGCAGGTTTTGTGGTGTCGCATTTCCATGTAGTGACCATCGTCAGAGATCTTGGTCCCCCATCATCCCTCCGTTGATCGACTACATCATCTACATTCGAGGGTGAGCTACAAATCCACAACCTCCTCCTTCGTTCTTTTAATCATGGTACTAGATTTTATTTTCAAGTCAAGTCGCGTAACCTACGCGTCTCCCATCCGAAAGGGTTGCATTGATAAATATGCATTCAATTGCATATTTATCACCGCAGCTCTTTCGGATTGTCCAGCGTTTTCCACGGACAGCCCGAGGATGTGTAGATTGGGTACGTTCTCCATGTTCTACCCCGTTCCGAGACAGGATTTCGGCGGCGCCTCCCCATTGTTCTCCGGAGCACATTCTCTCGGCTATTTACCGAGACGTGTATCTGGAGAACAGCGGGGAGGTGCTGCCGAAATTTTGTCTCGGAACGGGGTAGAGCATGGAGAACGTACTCAATCTAGACATCCTCGGGTGGGATTAGGACCCATCTTTACCTATTAGAGATGTAGGTGGATTCAACGCGGTAGAAAATAAAAATTTGGTGTGATTAATTTAAATGAATCCTTAATTTTGTTGTGTGGCTCCCAATAAAGCAGAGATGGCAGATAATCAGTGGATGTACAGTGGTTTTACCCGTCGGAATCGAGTAACATCAGAGTGGATCGCGAAAACCGATGTGTATTTGAAGGAGATATTCCGTAGTCCAATGAGAATTATCCCACCATGCCCCTGTGCTCAATGTGCCAGACGTCACCGTAGAAATCAGAAGGACATGACTGACCACCTGCGCACGCACGGATATATACCAAACTTTGACATGCCGCCGATAAACTTAACCGAGCAGGACCATGGTAGAGAGGAGGTGATGCAACAACGCATTGATGGTTATGCAGACGACGGGGTCAGGGCCATGCTAGATGATGTCATTGCTGTAGAAACGGCACATGAACTGGAGGAGCCGGAGGCAACCGCAAAGGCCTTTTTGGAGGTCTTGGCCTCGTCGAAGAAACCTCTTTATGCGGGTGCCAAAATATCTCAGCTGGATGCCATCTCGCAACTGGTTGCAGTCAAGGCTGAGTACGGCTGTAGCCAGAAATGCTTCGAAGCATTCCTGGGAGTATGGGCTAACAGCCTCCCTGAGGGTCATGAACTGCCGAAAAGCATGTACGCTACAAAGAAACTCATGAATGCACTCTCTATGGATTATGAGAAAATACATGTTTGCCCGAAGACTTGCCTTTTGTTTAGGCACGAATATGCGGATGACAAGTACTGTAGGGAGTGTGGTTCGTCTCGGTACCTTGAGGTGGTCAGTGAGGATGGTGAGAAAAGGCAGCTAGATATCCCCGTTAAGGTTCTTCGGTATCTCCATTTCATAGAAAGACTGCAGCGCCTTTTCATCACGGAGGAGTCTGCCAAAATGATGAAGTGGCACAAGGAAGGTATAAGGTACCATTCAAATAAAATCGTACACCCATCAGAAGGCGAAGCATGGAAGTCGTTCGATAAAGAATACCCCGAGGAAGCAGACGAGGCCGGGAATGTCAGAGTTGCGATAACAGGTGATGGGTTCAATCCATATGGTATGTCATCCAATCCATACAGTTGCTGGCCTGTGTTTGTTATTCCGCTCAATCTCCCTCCCGGTGCCCTAATGCAACGCAAGACCATGTTCTTGTCGCTCATCATTCCGGGGCCAGAATACCCGGGGAAGAATTTGGCAGTGTTTATGCAGCCGCTGGTGGATGATTTGCACCATTCTTGGTACTTCCCGAGGTTGACATACGACCGAGATCTGCAGAGAAATTTCTTGATGAAAGTTTGGTTGATGTATTGCATGCATGACTTCCTCGGCTATGCCCTATTCTGCGGATGGTGTACAAGTGGGAAGATGCCATGCCCAGTGTGCATGCAGGCTCTGCGTTTGATTTTGCTATAGAAGGGTGGCAAGTATTCAGCCTTTGACCTGCATCGACAGTTCCTCCCTCCAGACCATCCAGACAGGGAAGACAAGAAGAACTTCACGAAAGGCCGGGTTGTCCATGAAGTAATCGAGATTCCAACATTTTCGGGGGCAGATGTTCTTGCTCAGCTAAAAGCTCTCAAGCCTAAAGTCAAAGGCAAAGCCAAAGCCAAAGCCAAAGGCTTCGAGGGATATGGTGAGATGCACAACTGGACTCACATTACCCCCTTCTCGAAGCTTCCCTATTTCAAGGACCTCAAACTTCCTTACAACATCGATGTGATGCACACCGAAAAGAATGTCGCAGAGTCCCTTTTCCGCACGATCCTCAACATTCCTGATAAGACGAAGGATAATGTTAAAGCTAGAGCCGATCAACAGAGAATTTGTGATAGACCACGTCTAAACATGAAGCATCCCACAGGTGGTTGAAGAAACTGGGTCAAGCCAGATGCTGACTTTGTCCTTAAACCGCCAGAAAAGAAGGAAGTACTTATCTGGATGAAACTCATTTTGAAGTTCACCGATGGTTATGCATCGAATATAAGTAAGGGAGTCAATCTTTCAACGGGCAAAGTGATCGGGCTCAAGAGTCATGACTACCATGTGTGGATTGAGCGGATAATGCCGGTGATGGTTCGAGGCTATGTCCCTGAGCATGTCTGGCGAGTGCTTGCCAAACTAAGCCATTTCTTCCGCACGCTCTGTGCTAAAGAAGTAAGTAAAGACGTGATTGAACAATTGCATAAGAAGGCACCGGAGTTGATAGTCAAGCTAGAGAAGATCTTTCCGCCAGGCTTCTTTACTCCGATGACACATCTTATTCTGCACCTCGCGAACGAGGTATTGTTGGGGGGGCCTGTGCAGAATCGTTGGCAGTACGGCCCTGAGAGACAGAACAAGCATCTCCGACAGAAATGTGGAAACAAAGCTAAGATTGAAGCTTCCATAGCTGAGGCAATTATCCTAGAGGAGGTGTCAGACCTCAGGACATCATACTATCCAGACCACGTTCCCCATCTGCATAATAAGGTGCCTCGATACAATATTGAAGAGCCCAAGTATCAACCCAAGCTCCATCTATTCAACGGGCAAGGTGGCAGGGCTGGGGCCTCGAAATCTTATAACATGCCACGACAAGAGTGGGAGGACCTCATGTTCTATGTCTTGCACAACATCGAGGAAGTTGAGGAAGTGTGGATGAGGTAATACCACTACACCATTCCTTTATGTCTTGCACAACATCATGTTCTATGTTCACTTAGTCCCGGTCTAACACCGCTTTTCTTCTTTTAGTGATTTCGTTCAAGACGAATGGATGGAAATGAATCCTCCTACTGAGGCGGAGGCACTTACTCTTCTCTGTCATGGAAACCCTGGACGTAAAAATTTTGTTGCTTGGTTCATGGAGAAAGTAATTTTCCACATTCCCCTATTAAATACCTAGTTCAACATTTATTAGTTAACCGAACTAATGCACCCAGCAATTTCAATTATACTTGTAGGGAAAAGATCCGAACATATCTATGGATGACGAATTGAGATGGGTTTCCATGGGTTTTGACCCTGCGGTCATGACATGTAAAAAGTATGATGTGAATGGGTATCGCTTCCACACAGAGGAGCACCAGAATAGCCGGCCTGATCCCAAAACTATAAATACCGGAGTGTACACCCCCGGTCAAAATTCATTAGACTACTATGGAAGGGTACAAAATATATACGAGATTACATTTTGCAAAGGGCGCGGAACCCTAAGTCTGCCTGTGTTCAAATGCCGATGGTTCGATCCGCGGGAGGGGCAGAGACATACACCTTCCATTGGTTTGGTCGAAGTTAAACCATCAACCGTCTATGCCGGAGCTGATCTCTTCATTGCGGCTATCCAAGCTACACAAGTTTATTATCTGCCTTACCCATGCCAGAAAGAGTACCTAAAGGGTTGGGAAGTTGTGTTCAAGGTGTCGCCACATGGTAAGCTACCGGACCCGAACGAAGACGATTACTACAACATTAACCCCATGACATACGAGGGAATGTTTTATCAAGAGCAACCTGATGATGATGATGTGGTCAGAAACGATGACGATAGACCATTGGGTGATGATGATGTGGATCCAAACGATGACGATGCACGGAATGATGGTGAGACCATTGTTAATGAAAATGACATACTTATGCTAGAAAAGTTAAACGAAGACGCTGACGACGAGGAAGAGCCTCCACCTCCGTCAGACAACAAAGATGATATGATTGATAGTGATGATGAGACCGAGCGAGAAATCGGTTACAACAGTGATGATTCGTATGGGTTCTAGCAGATGTACGTTTCATGTCTTTTTTTCTATGGTTTAGGAATATGCCTTTTTCTTCTATTTTTTAATGTGTTTATTAGTCATTATTATTATGCTTTTTCCTTCATTATTAATGTACTAATTGTTTATTCTCTTTTCAATGCAGGCTCGTGGAATATGGGTAAGGGGAAGGCGGACGGCGCGGGTTTCATACGCAAGGTCGTCGGCATTGCTAGTCGGAGTGGTCGAGCACGTACTGTTCCCCCACGACTACTTGAGGATGACTCCTCACAGGGAGGTCCAGGGAGAGGTGCCCCTAGAGGAGGAGGGGCGGGAGGAGAGCCCCTGGAGGGCGAGGGGGTGGGGGGAGAGCCACTAGAGGGGGTCGCGGCTAGAAAGAGCGCACCCTCACCGACTTAGGGGTGTTGTCTTCGAGGCCCTCCTCTAGTGAGGTACCCTCTACCGAGGAGGAGGAGGACGAGGAGGAGGAGGTGGTTCGCGAGGAGGTTTAGGAGGGGGGTGAGGAGGAGGAGGAGGAGGAGGTTGGGGAGGGGGACGAGGAGGAGGCAGGCGATGCCGATGGTGGTGGCAGGGATGATGGTGGTGCCGGGGTTGACAACAACAAGGGGTGGCTGCGTGGTAACGCAAAGCTCCCAAAGCATATTCCTGCTACCGAGGAGCAGAAGTGGCTCATTGAGCCCAAGGGGACAGAGTAAGTGCCACTTAATAATTTCAATAATAATTTAATTCTTTTGCTTGTCACATGCTTATATTTTTCTTTATTTTGCTTGTCACATGCTAATATTTTCATTCTTTAAATCTTTTGCAGTAACTGGACACATCCTAAAGGGGCCCGTGTTCCCAATGGCATCATCACCGTCTTGCTGAAGGAATACTGGCCGGGGCTGTACTGTCCGGATCCAGTCAGGCACCCGGACCGTCGGGTTTTGGCCACGACCTGGGAGCACTGGGAAGCGGCCCCCCACGCGGAGCATGTGACCCATGCTAAGGCCGTGATCGCTAATTTTTGGGTGAGTTCTCTTCACAAGCACAAGTCCATTCTGGTTTCATGAATGATTTAACTCATGACTTCTTCCATTCTGGTTTCATGAATGATTGTAGAAATACTATCGAGTTCTTCAGGAGCACAAGGCCACTGCCGACGAGATCGTGCTGCGCCAAGCGAAGAAGAAGGCCCGCCAGATGCAGTACGAGGTGTGCTGGGTGGCCATCACGCAATACTATCACGACGTTCTTGGTGTGAAGATGCCCAAGGAAGAAGCAACGACGGAGGACATTACCTTGGAGAGGCACGAGTACTTGGCGGTAAGTATAAAAGATTTTTCATTCCGACGTTTGTGGTATATTTCATCGTTTCGTGTTAGACATGCCATTATGCTTTCATTATGTAGGTGTGTCCAAATTGGTGTTATGGAAAAGACGAGTCCTGGGCGGCATTGGTGGATCTGTGGTGTGGTCAGGATGGAGCCTGGACGGCTATGAGCAGCCAAAACAAGGCTAACCGAGGGAAGGAGGGAGTACATGCTCAGGGAAACCGGAACCACTTTCTCCACAAGGCACTTCATGTATGACTAACCTCATTAAACAATCTTCTTCTTCTATTTACCGTCGCTTTCTTATGTATGACTAACCTCTGTTTGTTGGTGCAGGAGGAGAAACTGAAGCGGCCGCTCTCACACATGGAGGCATGGGAGATCGCCCATACGCGGAGAAGGCCCAAGCCTGGCGAGGCCAAGTACTATGGCAAGACCGCGAAGAAGAAGGAGGACTACTCTCAGGCGTATCAGAAGCTACATCCTGACACACCTGACCCCATCAAGGCGCCTTTCGACGACAGGGTGGTGGTTGCCATGGGGCCGAAGGCTCATGGTCGGCAGCCGGTTTTGGATGGTGTGGTCACTCCTTCTATCTCCTTGACACAGCTCCGAGCTACAGACCCGAGCCTGAGACAGCGCACGACCACGACCACTGCGCAGTCACAGTCCCTCCTAGCCGAGCGGCACACTGTAAGTATTTTCCCTCTTATCTTCATTGCTCACTTTATTTTCCGCATTTAGATGTTTTATGAGTTCCATCATGTCATATTGCAGGCCTACATTGAGTACGCACGCCAGGAGACCATGGCGTGGCAGGCGAAAGTTGCAGCACGCGAGGAACACAGCACTCGCATGATGGAGGTTAGTTTAGCCCCTTTCATTTCACTTCCATATTTGCACTTTCCTTTCTTCTTACATTCGTGTTTGCTGTGTCAATTAACATGCAGCTCGTTTTTGAGAGCATGAGGAACGGCACGATTCCTGAAAGGGAAGCACCACCACCACCTCCAGGACCACAACCAGTGCTGCTTACCTTTGAGGAATTTCTAGCACAGCAACCGGGGACAACGGCGGTTAGTATATCCCCAAACTATTCAACCACCGCTTACTGTTTATTCAACACAATAACATCCACTGAACATGTCTTTTCAAACATCCAGGGAACCGGTGGATCATCCGTTTGTGGTGGTGCCGGTCTTCGCATCACTCCCGAGTCACGGAGCCCGGTCACTCCGATCCACCGAGGCGGTAGCAGTGGCGGTCTTGGCGGTAGCGCTGCCGCTAGCAGTGACGACCTGGGCTCTGGCGGACTTGGCGGTGACGACATGGGCGGTGGTGGTGGCCGTACTAGCGCTTAAGCTCTTTTACGCTACTTCCGATGACTTGTGTGCTTCTTAGCTAGATGCTTATGTTTCTGATATGCTTATGTTGTTGGTTGTGAGGATGTGATGTTGGTTGTGAGAACATATATATTTATGGTGCTCTTGATGGTGGTGCTATTGGTTGTGATGGTGGTGCTGTTGGTTGTGATGGTGGTGCTGTGCATGTCTATTTGTATATATCTGCTATTTGAATTGAAATGAATTGATATGAAACAGGGAAAAAGGGAAAAAACTCAGACAAAAACTACGCCGACGGCTTAGCCGTCGGCATATTTAGCGTGTGAGTTACCAGTTGCCGCCACGTGGCACCTATGCCGACGGCCTAGCCGTCGGCGTAGTTGCGATAGCTATGCCCAGGGAAAAGCCAGTGCTTGACACGTGCCTGTAGATATGCCGACGGCCTAGCCCTCGGCATAGTTTGGACAGATGCCGACGGCCTAGCCGACGGCGTAGCTACGCCTCTGGAATTGCCAGGGCAGACACGTGGCTAGCCTACGCCGACGGCTAGGCCGTCGGCGTATCTTCCCCTCGTGGAGTTCGCTGGTTGGGAGGTTCTTGACGGCGGCACCGTCGGACGCCGTTTTGGCGTGGAACTATGCCGACGGCCTAGCCGTCGGGGTAGGAATCTATGCCGACGGTTCCCTGGGGTACGCCGACGTATATGTTGCCGACGGCTCGACGCCGACGGGTGCCGTCGGCATAGGCCTATCCTGACGGGGATCAGGCCTATGCCGACGGCCGTCGGCATAGAGGCTTATTCTGGTAGTGTTTATTAATGAGATGAGGCAAAGCTTTTGCCTCCGTTTCGAAAAAAAACATGAGAACTGAGATGCCCAGGCTCACTTATTTAAATTGTTTTGAGAGATCATCTTCTATTATGTTGTAAGTTTATTTCCAGTGTCCAGTAATATCCAATGATGTTTCACTTGAGCAATTATTTTTCTTTCCAGTCTCTCTTAGATTGAATCTTACTTTTGATATGGAGGATAACCTAAATTACAATATAGTATTCACTCCTTGCATCGTTCTGTCAACATTGTTTTGCAAAAACATACTATTCTGTTTTAGGATATAAAGTTCACAAGTATTCACAATGTGCAATTAAACATACAAAATGAAACGGTCGAGTTATCTTGAGGTAAGTCAAATGATCCTTGAGAAGTTTCCCTGGAGGTATGGGTTAGAACAACAACCTAATTAGTGTTTCTTTCCGAGTCATTTGTTGGATATATAGTTTCCACACGAAAACAATTGACGTGTGAGATTTCATACATATGTTGTTTGAGTTCTTATTTCTCTCATGCTTCCACTAATATAGGAGCATATTGGCTATTTTATGGCAGTCACAACCCAATGTTGACTTCATGGCAAATTCAAAATGTCCCGCAGCAACGCGTGGGGTTTCATCTAGTTTCCTAAAAATCTACCAAAAATTGATGGGTTCTTCCAAAAAAAAAACAAATGACTCTGTTGTTTAAAAATAATCCGAATTATGACAGCTCGGGTCAACTCCTAACTAATCTGTTTGTTGCCGTTAATTGACTGATGGGACCCACATGCCAGCTCTTTCTTACTTCTTTATCTTCTCTCCCTATCCTTCCCTTACCTCTCTCCCTTCAGCCAGCGTCGCCGCCTGGCCGGACCATCTCCGGTGCTCCCTCAAGCCGCTTCCCTATAGCTACCTTCGGCCAGTCCCCGCAACTTCTCTTCACGCTCGGGCCACCACGCACCGGCCATGCCCAGGAGCTCGGGCCACCGTGCCTAGCAGCTGGAGCAGCCGCCCCCGCTCTGGTCATGCTCCAAGAGCTCAGGCCGCCGTCACGCACTGGCCATGCCCACGAGCTCGGGCCGCCGCGCCCAGGAGATGGAGCAGCCGCCGGTCATGCCCAAGAGCTCAGGGCCGTTGTGCCCAGGAACAACATGAGTAGCCGCCTCCGTCGCGTGCAGCAACAGAAGGAACAACTACGCCATGTGTCGTCGTAAGAGCAAGGCCGACCGAGCACAGGTCCGTTCGTCGACTCCGGTGACCAGCTCTGCTAGGACCCAATTGTTTGTTTTTGGCAAGGACTAGACTGTTTAAAAAAAAAATAGGGACCCAATTGCTTTTTTTAGGTACCTGATTGCTTTTTATAAATATGTGAGGCACATCTGTCATAAGTTGCAAATGGTCAACTTAACGGTCAAAGTTAACGATCAACCTGACTAGTGGACCCGGGCTGTCATAATCTGAATTAATTTTAATCAACGCGGTCAATTGGTGTTTTTGGAACAGCCCGCCAATTTTGTGACTTTTTAGGAAACTAGATAATACCCCGCGCGTTACTGCGGAATTTTGCCACCAAAGTATGTAGCAAGGCATTCGTTCTTCAAATTTTGATCAGAAGTTTCCAACAATATAATAAGATGTATAGTTTAAGGACAATAATTAACTTCATGGACTAGACTAGAACTACTTGGCATGCAAGCATACTGACAACAGTAGCCCATCTGAATCCTTTCTTTTAATAGAAAATTTTACCGTACGTAGGGGTTTCCTCTACTGTTTGCCGAGAACTTTAAATATACGTATTTAAAGAATGGAATCAGGTTAATTAAACTTCACATACATTGTACAAGGACAGATACATAGTCAAAAGAAAATAATTTACTTCTCTTGCAATGATCAGAATTTGATTCTACTACCAATACCTATACAATGAAGTATTATAGCAAAATGAAAATAAACTGAATGAGATAACCAAATTCTATACATCCAAATCAATTTAATACCCATAATTTTTTGCATGGCAAGATATCGCTCCAGTTATTAGGCTATAAGTATATCTACAACAAACAACCGGAACAATAGAAAAAATATATGGTCCTGGCAGTCAATACACACACAAAAAGAGGCCATGTTTGGCAAGTCTGCATGCACGCTTCAACATTTGTTTGAATTAGTTTGAGATTCATCTATATATGTTACTGTGAAACAGATATTAGGGTAATATAACCATATATTAGCAGGAATAAGACTGTTGGCGTAAGACAGACGCCTGATAGTGTGTCAGTGTATCTAGCATCGGGAAGAAACTTCTCAAATAGCACGCTTCTTGCATTTATGCATCGGAGTTAGTAAACAATGCTAGGTAATAGTATTATATACTTAAGCAAAAATCCAATTTTGAGCCCAGGCTCATCTACACCCGCGCTGAGTAAAAAATCAAAACAAATACACCCTTGTCATCCAGAAGAGGCATGTCGCAATTAACTGCATCCTCTGACAATCCCCCATTGTGGAGGTACAACATAATATTTACATAAAACAATCAAGGGGGTTTGAGGGAGAAGAATCTGGGGAAAAGTATTTTCTAGGATTTCTTTTGGTTTGGGTGGGTGTTGTTGTGCTTAATATTGCAGTCGGAATGTCACTTCGTTCGGTCAGGCATTTGGAATGGCGTTCAGCTCAAAGACGCTTACGCTGAGTCCACCGGCACATGCATCTTGGTCTTGGGTAAGACAGCCTTCCGAGGTTTAGTGGCGGTGACCTTTGGCTGCTTGGCGCTCTTCTCAGGCGACAGAGTGGGCTCGCCTCGCCCTCGTTTCGAAGACCGAGTGGGAAGGGTGATCGCAGAAGACTTGGCGGCACCCGGACCTTTGGCGTTGCCTCCATGGCCCCCTGGAGCCTGGCGCGTCCTGACGCGAGTCTCGAGCAGGATCTCCTTCGACGGGGAATACTCCGCTTCGTCAACAGGATCCGATTCGTCCTCCTTGTCTTCGCCGCTCCCCTCGCTGTCCTCCACGTAGTCATCCTCGACGTCTGTGTCCTCCTGGCGCTCGTTGTCACTCGCCACGTCCGCAGGGGCGCGGTTGACGACAGGGATCAAGCTCACCATACCTGTGAAAGCCTGTCGAGTGAGAATCGCATCAGTCAGAATCCTTGCCGATAAAACATTCGGAAATGACAACAACAATCGCATCAGTCGACGCCGATTTCTTCACGGTCATCACTCGGCAAGTGAATAAGTGTTTGAACAAGCCCCAATGTGGTTGACAGCCAAGGAAATTTTCGCAAAGCAATATGAAGGCCGCCAGATACGAAACGGCGTTGGGGGGAAGGTGGTGGAGCTGAGCCCCAAAAAAGTCCAGGAAGACGTGGAAGAATAGATGAGGGGGCAGGGAAAAACATCGGTCAATGTGGGTCGTGAGGAGGACCCGTTCGTCCCCACGCGGTGCGGTGAGGAGGACGCCCGCCGCCGGCAACCGCCAGCTCCCGGCGACCAGGAGACCCTGGCTCTCCATCTCCTTCAACCGGTCGGCAGTGGCTCGGGGCGGCATCCACTCGCCCTGGACGAAGCCCGTGGACGCACCCGCACTCGAAGAGGATCCGCGCGAACCCTTCTTTGCCTTCTCGGCCTTCGCGGTGGCGCTCCTCGTCATCCTCGATGAGATTGGGCGGCGAATCGGCAGAGCAACAGAGCAGTTGGAGCTCTCGGCGGAGCGAAAGAGAAACCAGGGAAGAAGAAGGACTGGAAATGCCCCCTTCCTTCCCCCCGTCGCATTTTATACTCCAGCTTCGCGAAATTGCAGCCGTCAGATCTGCCACCGCCGCGCGATCGACGGGCTCCTTCTGATCCGCGAGATTTTTGGGCAGCACTTCGGGGACGCGTGGCGAAATTTACGACGCGAGAATCGAGGTGACGCGGCCACTTTCCCCACTACCCTGACACAACTGTCAAATCACGCGCGTGCTTCCCTACGACTTCGAAATCGCCGGGATTTTCGCCACATCATGGTCTGAGTGAGCCCCGCACTCACTGATACGCGCCGACGCATCAAGACTCACCGAGTGGTCAGAGAAAATCCGCCGAGTACTCAGATGAATCGTCAGCTGGCTCAAAAGCTTCCGAATGACAAGCGACTCCTTAACAGCCTCGGTTTTGAGCCTCTGGATCACCCCTCCCTAGAGCGGATTTAGATCGAGTCGTGTGACTCGAGCGGTCGGATTATTCCAGTCCGTCGAAAATTATTCAACCTGAATCGGTTGTCGTTTCGGAGCCGAATGTGGAACGACATGACTCGCTCCCACACGTTCCGGAAACGTCACCAGCGTCACGTCACGCCGGACATTCGTCTCCCAATCAATGCTCAAAATACCTTCTTCTTTGGGATGGTGAGGCAAAAAGGGTGTGGGCGCGCGTTAAAATATCCTTCTCTCTCCCTCTCTCCCTCTCCCTCTCCCTCTCTCTCTCTCTTGTGGTTGTTCTGAGATATAGATAGGTCGATCGATGATGTTTTAGCTGCAGCTGCTGTCTGTGCTGTTTATAAGACACGTAAATCGATCCATTTTCATTTATAGATTATCCGGGTCGGCATATAAATTCAGTTGATCAAGACTATTGTGTGGTTTCACCTTTTTCATTTTGAGTTTTGGTATCATGCCCAGCACAACATATCAAAACAGAGTTGTAAAAAATGCTCCTATATTATAGAACCAAGGGAGTATTTACCTAAGCACATGACCAACTGGGTACTTAATGATCCATATGGATCTACGGGCCTCCTCAGCAGATTTTTTTTTCTTCGTCTTATTCCGCGCGTTCACATGACCAACTTGGTAAACGCATGCATCCAGTTCCAGCGTTAACTTGCGTGAGTACGCGCGCGTTCACACGTACGGTAAACTAGCGGCAACCGGCAAGGAAGGTTAGATCCGAGTGGGCTTCCTACTAGTTGTTCCGGTCTCCTGTCCACGACGTATATACACATGCATCAATGTTGGTCGTCATCGCGTTGCAACTGTTAAGACTAATTAATCCATGTGATTAATTAGGGGAATCCCCGTTTCCCCACGTGTAGATGCTCTCAACAACTGCATGGCGGTTACCCCTGATCAAGTCCCTGCGAACCGATGCTTCCTAGAGGCGTCTCTTCAACTTGTATATAATCTGTGGCAATCATCAATAAAGAGGACATTTGAATCATTTGATTTCTTACACGTTATCAGCACGCTCCCGGCGGAGCGAATCCATCTGTGCGGCGTTCCCCGTCTACGGCAGCGCTCGTTAATTGGACGGCCTCAGCCCGGCGGAAACGCTTCCAAGCGGCAGCCTTGCATCGTGCATGGCAACGACATGAATCTCTCGATCTCTAATTAACTCTTCAAGAGCGATTCCTTGCAGGAAGTGAACGAGAGAATGAAGAACAAGGGCATTGGCATCCGTCGATCCAAATTTCTCTTTATGATTGCTTTGCGAGAAACATTTCTCAATCGCAAATCAACATTGTTGTGCGAGAAAACTTAATCTCGGTCGTAAAACAATCTCATTGCGATTAAGATTAATTTTCTCTTGCAAAATATTAATTCACCTTGCTGAATTATCTTGCAACTTGATACAAGATCATCTCATTTAATTTGAGATCTATACAATTCAAGTTTTCACTTGAACATCAAGTTTGTAACATCATTACTATTCATTACAATAGTAGTGTATTTCTGTTGAGTACGATGTATTCCGGAATGTATGTATCTCCATGTTTAACACATGTCGAGATTAATACGTCTATTTGCAATTGAAATTTTCAATTTCATGCAAATACAGATGCAAAATTCAAAGTGATTTCGTCAAATTGATGCTTGGGATCACAAGGTAGTCATATGGATCTACTGCCTACGCAGATTATCGATGACTACTGATAAAGCCTACATTTTGTCGTTTTCGACATTATGATTGCTTTACAAAGTGCTCTCCCACACATTTTACTAAGTCATGACATAAGGCATTACGAGTGAGTATCTACTGATTTCATCAGATTATACTCTCTAGTGCCGTGAGATCTACTCCATTTTGAAGATTATCTTCAAGGTGTCATATTTAGCAATTTGAGATTCACACTAATGGTTTCAAGATAACTTCTTGAAATACCCATTAATTTTGCTAAGTTCATTACAACATCAACCATGATGGTTTTTAATTTACTGACTGTAAATTAATTATCTCTGGTTTACCCATAGAGGTAACATATGGCCATAGAATTTAAGGCATTCGCCCTCAATGGCCACCACTGCCCTATCTGGGCCATGGACATCATGATCGTTCTTGTGTCTCGTGGGATAATGTGTGCAATCCAGGATTCACTTCTGGTCAGGATCACACTGCTAACAGAAAAATATTGTCTTATACATTATAAGGCATTAGATTCAGATCTCTGCATCTGATTATTCTGTATTAGCAATTCCTGGGACACAATGAACCTCAAGGGCAAAGGTTTGAAGCTCACTTCAACCTTTAACCCGACATCACAAGCAGCGACGGGACCCTATGAGCACGGAGAACGTGATGGTTGAATATACTTCAACCGAAATGTTTGGAGACTATGAATAGTCTCTCAATCTCCTGAGTGGTCAATATTTATTTATGTCCATTTATGATGTGGTAACAACAACATAAGTATTGTTGTCATCATATATTGTATCATCACATTGGTACAAATACATTTGTATGCATTCTATATATCTGACAGTGATTTTCATATTGAGAATCTTCATGTCATATATAGATATCTACGGAAGTCAATGTGATGAAAGATGATTTCTGCCTTGTGGACATATGCACCACGAACTCTATACTCAGCGAAGTGAAATGTTTCCACTCTCGTTGAGAGAAAGGAAATATTTTAAAATCGCTAGACGCGATGAGGTATTTGTTGGCTCAACTCGAGTCATATTTACTATCCCTGTGGGTACTCGAATAGCGGCAGGACGCTTCACTGCTTCCAAGTGTAACTCGTACCCTACGAAAGTATAGAGATATCCGTCAAAATAGTTTCCATAGCGAAACTTATGATGACAACAAAGAGGACTAGCTTCTCTTTACCATATGCAACGGATATGGCAAGCACTTCTCTATGTATCATCTGGATTGTACTACACATACTACAAAACCCGTAGCACATGTTGCGTCTAAGATAGTTTTCCAAAATGTCTTGTATATGACAAACTTGGCATACTCGCCTTGGTCATCCAGACATTGGGTTGAAATCGAAACTATCAGCAATTCCATTGGTTTATAATTATTATGATGCTAAATTCTAACAATATTTGGATTTTATGTGCACTACATGTGACACAGGGAAGCTAATTTTAAGGCTTGCGCACCTTAAAATCTATCCTGAACCACCCAGACTCCTTGAACGCATCAAGTCGAGGTGAGTGGCTCTTCCCATCCATTGACTAGACTATTCAGGTGTTCCATGGTTCTAAAAGACACATCTATACGATGGTCTCAAGTGTGGTTTATCCACATGAAACCATTGGCTCATTATCCTGACATCGATTTCAAGCAATTCGAATGGATAACATTGCGGAATTCTCCTTGAGTGCCTTCTATATTGGCCCTTGGATTGAAGTTTAGCAATTTGTCCTAATGTCTAGACTCAAAATGGTTTGGTAGAATCCTTTATCCAAAGAGTTAAGCTCATTGCATTATCTTTACTTTGGAATTGCAACTTACCAACTTTACGTTGGAGTCATGCAGTTTTACACGCTCATGACAGAACTGCATAATATCATTCCCCTCTATCTTTGATACATGGAGATCTACCAAGTATTTCCCATCTGCGGTAATTTGGTTGCATACCAATATCACCACCCCGCATACATCATTGGCCCCTCAACATATGGTTGGGATCTATGTGAGAAATAACTGTATTTCTGTCAATACCTCAAGCCCCTTGCATGGGGAGTTATTCAAGGCCGGTATGCTGATTCAATGAGGAATATTTCCAGGCATTAGGGGGAGATTTCAAGTACCATAAAGAATGCCAAGAAATTTGTGGAATGTTCAACACATTTCTGCCTCAATTCCACGTACTCAAAGATCTGAACCATGCGTTCAGAAGATTTGCAACACATTGCAAATAACCTGTCAGATTCATTTACTGACTATGAAGGTGTCACACAATCCTACAATCCTGCATAAGTACGCCAGAAAGAGTGGAGGTACCAACAAAATTCACTCCACTCCCCGTTCAAAGCAACAGGGGAGATGTATGGCAAAAAAGTACATCAGGATTCAGCTTCTCGCAAGCAAGGATATCAAGGCCTCTGAATCAGTAAATGCAAGTCAACTTCACGTTGACAGACACCTAATGGGTAGGATACACCCAGTGGATGGGCAACCTTCACCAACCCATGTCATAGTGCACACAATGACCGGGACATCGGAGTACCCGACTCAATCGCATTGGGAAATCGCGAGCAGTCACCATGGGTAACGATATTTCCATCAACTATATATTGATATATAGATTCTGGAGAATCATATAGCTGGAAGTCTACAATTGTCGACATACATTTCTCAACTAGATTGCAAAAACCTTTCAAGTGATTCAGATCCAAAGACCATGGCCATGGCAAAGTGTGAACAACACTCGGACTGAACTCAAGCAAAGGGTATAATCTAGGTAGAAATGATCTTGCTCAATAATGGCAAGGTATTCATAAGCAATACCTACACCAGTTTTCTTCTGGAAACAGAATTGAGAACAACGGGGTGGTGAAACAAAGAGCAAGTATTGTAGCACAAGGGTTCACGTAGATACCCAACTATTCTCCAGAGGTGGAATCTCTTTCCGATAACTTATATAATTGGCAGTACAAAATTATCTATCTCTGCAGTTGATAGATGTAGTGACCACATATCCATGTGGATCACTAGATTCAGACACATATGATTGATTCCCGATGGAATCTCACTTCTGAATCGAAATGCAAAACGCAACATACATTGTGTAAAATCAGTAAGTCACCATATGACTTATTGTTGTCGGTACTTACGGTACAACCGACGTAGTGAGATCCTTATACACAAGGATTACTCCTACAATGATGATTATCCATGTTTGTGTGTCTGCAATGATGACACATGTAATCATCTAAATGACGGGGTTTAAAATGAAGGATTTGGGTAAACCAAAATACCGCTCGTTACTACAACTTGAGCACCTTCATTCATACATTATGGTATACTATGTTGTCTATATCCATAATATATTGGAGAAATTCATTGTGGACAAATCTTATCCATCCATAACTCTCATGGTAGTTCATTCTCTAGATGTAGAGAAATATCTATTTAGACCAAGAGATGATGGAAATGAGATATTGGGACTCAACATTCCAGAATGCCATTGGATCCACCAAACAAAATTGGTTGGTACTAAAGAATATCTTTCGATATCTCCAAGGCATCAAACATCTTGTCCTGGTTTTCAGTTTCACAGAAATGTGAACACCGATATCATTGGATACATCGATCAGATCCCCACTATGTCGGATCGTAGACAAGCTTAGTGTTCCTACTAGGTGTGGTAGCCCTCTCATGAAGAGTCTTCGAAACAGACCTCATGGCTACATCCACCAACCATTATCTCAACGATAATGTTCTTGTGTTGCCCGGATGCAAACAGGTTACATAATAAGCAATATCACTATATTGCATATCTTGCAAGTCAAATCATGCGAATGATTTGTTCATCGGGTCTCTACCAACTTCTATGTTCCAAAAATATGTTCATGGAATTGGTATATGACGACTTCAGAATATGAAAGAATCAGGGGGAGTATCTTCCTGAATTGTTACTGTTAAAAGCATCATAGTATACTCTTTTTCCCTTCATGAGTTTACTTTATAAGTTCTCATAAAGGTTTTTAATGAGGTGATATCAACACAAGATCATATGCGATACTTTCTATTTTCCCCACCGGGTTTTTTAGGAAAGTATATACGGCATATTTATTGTCCTCTAAACTCTATGGGTTTTCTCATATTGAGTTAAAAGAAACAATAACCATTATATGTTTCGTCATTTTCTCCTTATTTTTCCCACTGGGTTTGAAGGAGTTTTAGCAACATATCAAACACATATCTCCTCACATTTTTCCCCACAGGGTTTTTGGAGGAGCTTATAAAGATGATGGTCACACATGAGATGAGACGGTGATTAGGGGGAGTGTTAAGACTAATTAATCCATGTGATTAATTAGGGGAATCCCCGTTTCCCCACGTGTAGATGCTCTCAACAACTGCATGGCGGTTACCCCTGATCACGTCCCTGCGAACCGATGCCTCCTAGAGGCGTCTCTTCAACTTGTATATAATCTGTGGCAATCGTCAATAAAGAGGACACTTGAATCATTTGATTTCTTACAGCAACACTAGTAGAAAACAGACCTTTTGTTCACATCATTAGTCCCGGTCTGGTTTTGAACCGGCACTAATGTGACCATTAGTCGCCGTTCGTGACGAGCATCATTAGTGCCGGTTCGTTCTGGACCTTTAGTACCGGTTCGTGCCACGAACCGGGACTAAAGGGGTTGTGGCAGGCTGGTGTCAGCCTGGGGCCCCACGATAACCTTTAGTCCCAGTTCGTGGCACGAACCGGGACTATAGGCTAACCTTTAGTCCCGGTTCGTGCCACGAACCGGGACTAAAGGTCCCTTATATGAATTCGGCCAGCCCGAGCACAGTACTCCTCCCTGTTTTTCCCCTTCTTCCCCTCCTTTGTTCTTCCTCTTCCTCGAGCTCATCCTCCATTTTTGCCAAAATTTGTCAAGATTTGGAGGCACCCCATCCATCCAAGTGTTCACAAAGGTTAGCAACTTTGTCCTTTCATCTCTCATTACTAGATTAGCTCTTGCAATGCTCTATAAGTATAGTGATTTGTGGGTTTTAGTTTGGGAGTATTTATATGTGGTAGTTCATTTGATTTATATGCAATTTGAGCTCAAATTAACTTCTTACTTTGCATGTGTAGGTGTGGTTTACTTAGTGCCTTCCCGTCCCCGTCCTAACCACCATCGATCGCCCGCACCGTCCCGTCGCCGGCACCACCTTGGTGAGCCTCTTGTTCTTATCCTTTTTATTAAAAAAAATCATGTTTGTAAGATTTAGATAGTTACTTGCATAGTTTTCTTACCTATATGGTTGTTTGTTATACATAGTGGCATGGTTTTGATATCCGTCCCCGTCGGCCCCCGGCCGGAAAAACAAAATCCAACAGATCGTGTTCTTGGTGGAAAGGAAGAAGTAGAGGAGATGGGTGGATCAGCTAGCATATCAAGGTATTATCCATCTCCTAATTGATTTGTGGCTCAAATCTTGTGCAAGATGATCCTGAGATCATCTATGACATCTAACACTGGTCTCCTGTCCACGACGTATATACACGACACATGCATCAATGTTGGTCGTCATCGCGTTGCAATAAGACCGGCCGGAAAAACAAAATCCAACAAATCCATTGCACCATCCATCCATGTAGGTCATCTTTCCCCCGGTCGACGCCGATTTCTTCACGGTCATCACTCGGCAAGTGAATAAGTGTTTGAACAAGCCCCAATGTGGTTGACAGCCAAGGAAATTTTCGCAAAGCGATATGAAGGCCGCCAGATACGAAACGGCGTTGGGGGGAAGGTGGTGGAGCTGAGCCCCAAAAAAGTCCAGGAAGACGCGGAAGAATGGATGAGGGGGCAGGGAAAAACCTCGGTCAATGTGGGTCATGAGGAGGACCCGTTCGTCCCCACGCGGCGCGGTGAGGAGGACGCCCGCCGCCGGCAACCGCCAGCTCCCGGCGACCAGGAGACCCTGGCTCTCCATCTCCTTCAACCGGTCGGCGGTGGCTCGGGGCGGCATCCAGTCGCCCTGGACGATGCCCGTGGACGCACCCGCACTCGAAGAGGATCCGCGCGGACCCTTCTTTGCCTTCTCGGCCTTCGCGGTGGCGCTCCTCGTCATCCTCGATGAGATTGCGCAGCGAATCGGCAGAGCAATAGAGCAGTTGGAGCTCTCGACGGAGCGAAAGAGAAATCGGGGAAGAAGAAGGACTGGAAATGCCCCCTTCCCTCCCCCCGTCGCATTTTATACTCCAGCTTCGCGAAATTGCAGCCGTCAGATCTGCCACCGCCGCGCGATCGACGGGCTCCTTCAGATTCGCGAGATTTTTGGGCAGCACTTCGAGGACGCGTGGCGAAATTTACGACGCGAGAATCGAGGTGACGCGGCCACTTTCCCCACTACCCTGACACAACTGTCAAATCACGTGCGCGCTTCCCTACGACTTCGAAATCGCTGGGATTTTCGCCACATCGTGGTCTGAGTGAGCCCCGCACTCACTGATACGCTCCGACGCATCAAGACTCACCGAGTGGTCAGAGAAAATCCGCCGAGTACTCAGATGAATCGTCAGCTGGCTCAAAAGCTTCCGAATGACAAGCGACTCCTTAACAGCCTCGGTTTTGAGCCTCTGGATCACCCCTCCCTAGAGCGGATTTAGATCGAGTCGTGTGACTCGAGCGGTCGGATTTTTCCAGTCCGTCGAAAATTATTCAACCTGAATCGGTTGTGGTTTCGGAGCCGAATGTGGAACGACATGACTCGCTCCCAGACGTTCCCGAAACGTCACCAGCGTCACGTCACGCCGGACATTCGTCTCCCAATCAATGCTCAAAATAGCTTCTTCTTTGGGAACTTGGTGTGGCAAAAAGGGTGTGGGCGCGCGTTAAAATATCCTTCTCTCTCTCTCTCTCCTCTCCCTCTCCCTCTCCCTCTCCCTCTCTTGTGGTTGTTCTGAGATATAGATAGGTCGATCGATGATGTTTTAGCTGCAGCTGCTGGCTGTGCTGTTTATAAGACACGTAAATCGATCCATTTTCATTTATAGATTATCCGGGTCGGCATATAAATTCAGTTGATCATGACTATTGTGTGGTTTCTCCTTTTTCATTTTGAGTTTTGGTATCATGCCCAGCACAACATATCAAAACAGAGTTGTAAAAAATGCTCCTATATTATGGAACCAAGGGAGTATTTACCTAAGCACATGACCAACTGGGTACTTAATGATCCATATGGATCTACGGGCCTCCTCAGCAAGAAATTATTATTTTTTCTTCGTCTTATTCCGCGCGTTCACATGACCAACTTGGTAAACGCATGCATCCAGTTCCAGCGTTAACTTGCGTCAGTACGCGCGCGTTCACACGTACGGTAATCTAGCGGCAACCGGCAAGGAAGGTTAAGTCCGAGTTGGCTTCCTACTAGTTGTTCCGGTCTCCTGTCCACGACGTATATACACATGCATCAATGTTGGTCGTCATCGCGTTGCAACAAGACCGGCCGGAAAAACAAAATCCAACAAATCCGTCCTAGATCCACTACGTACCCTAGCAGAGCAAGAGCAGCCATGTCGGGTACTGGTTCCAGCTTGTCGCCCGGCTGCCTGCTGCACTGCCGCGTGCGCACCGACTTCGATGACGACGACCAGAAAGACCTAATCGCCCTGCAGCCCTTCAAGATTCTGAGATGCGTCAAGAAGACGGCGTCCGGGTTCTCATCCCAGATGCAGCCTTACGCCGACGAGGTGGTCCGGAGCATGGACGTCGGGGTGCACCTCGCCGATGCGCCGCCGGGAATCTCTTGCCTGGGCCTACGAGGCGGCAGCCCGCTGACCAAAATCGAGGCCATCGACAAAGGCATCGTCGTCATCACCACGACCTTCCTCCACGATTTCAGCCGCATCATCTATCTCGTCTACGACGCCGTCAATGGGTCGCTCCACATGGGCCCCGCGCCAGAAAGTCCCTGTTGGAGGTTCACAGGCCTCACCGTTCGCATACTCATCGCACGGCCACGCCATGGCGAGGACTACGCCCTGGTCCTCGCGGGCAAGTTGGCGGACGGCGCCGGTGGTGGACAGGAGCAAGATGCTCTCCTGCTGTGGCGCCCCACCTCCTCGTCCTCGCCGCCCTGGTCTCAGGTCAAGAAGGCTACGTTCCCAAACAAGGCTTGCGTCGACATGAGCGTGTTCCAAGCCGACATGGTGTTTTCGTGCAACGGCGTCGGCTACTGGGCCGACCTCCAGCGCGGCGTCACGTACTGCCTCTGCCACACCCTATTCAACAACGACGGTGACGACGACCCTGTGGTGGAGTTTGGCTTCGTTCCATTGCCCCCGGAGTTGCCCGGTGCAAATCACCGACGCAGCAACACCCGGGTGGCTCAACCGAAAGACTACCGCACCATGCACGTTGTCCAGGACTCCATCATCAAGTTGGTCTCCATCGACGGCTTCCTCGAGCACGTCGACCTCAAGGACCGCACTGTGATGGTGTGGAGATTGTTGGACCCTGACATGGGGTGGGAGAAAGAGTATGAGCTCCGCCTCGAGACCCTCTGGGGACTTGATGGATTTCGCGACCTCCCAAAGGACATAACCCCCATGTACCCTCTTTTGAGTACAAACGAGCATGACATTGTCTACATCGCGCTCGGTGAGTGCCGCGAGAACCGGCGAATATGGAAGTTCATTCCATCATGTGCACATTATTTGCTCGCGATCAACATTCGGAGCAACACCATCCAGACCTCCACATGTCTTGCGGACTATTTTGACAACCTTGACATCAACAACGTCATCTCTTGTGATTTCAGTCGGTATATTTGCGTCGTGGGCCTTGATCTGTATATAATGATGACAGAGACGATGAGACAGATGTCATTGACATCTTTGAACCCCTTTGACTATGACGAAGCTGAGGCTACAAAGATGATGAACGAGGGGCCAAGGAGCTGGCAAGAGACCTTGAAGGATGAAGATAAATTTGCCCTTCCACTTCCAGCTCGTTATTACTTGCAGCCATCTCTGGTTCGACTAGCCTAACAAGTTCTACCTGACTTGGTTTGAACTTCTATGCATGATGATCATCATGATCAGAATTCAGGTCCATTTATTATAAGGAACTAGAATTATTTTATCCACTCCCCTCAATCTTTTGAGAAATGAATTGGATTTACTTATCCATTCACCTTAATGTTTGATAAATTTGTACGCTTTAGTAGGTTTTTGCTTCAATGTTTTTTATGTTTTATTCAATGCACAATCTTTGATGTTGTTACTCTCATTCTAGGAGTCCAATCATACCTTGTTCCCTAATTCATACCTCCATTTTAACCTCTAGTGCATGTAGTTTTTTTGTTAGGATTGCTTGTGTGTGATTCAACAAGTGTAATGATTTACAAAAGATGCTATGAAGGTACTCCCTCTCTCCCCTAATGTAAGACGCTTTTTATACTACACTAGTGTCAAAAAATATCCTACATTATGGGAAGGAAGGAAGGAGTATATGTTACATACATAAATGATATTCTCAATCAAGAGTGGTTGTTTTTTATGCAAAAACTGATTGTTGCCATGATTGTATCATGCTATTGTATTGGCTGGCTCTGTACATGTTGAGCTCACTACCGGAATGACACATTTGCCGAGTACCTAATTTTGTCGAGTATAATTTTTTTTTGCCTAAATGATAACGCCCACACGTGTGGCACTTATCAACATGGCCCAAACACAGTCGATGTCGTTCGATTCATTTGCACGAATATTGCAGCAGTTGCCATCTGGACCGAGACCCACGTAAGCACCTAGCGTTGTGTGGGCGTTATCATTTAGTGCCACACGTGTGGGAGCTCCTCGCTCGAACGGACACACGACGCTCACTTGAACGTGTGGGTGAAACTACTCTTCGCCCGCACGACACTCGCACGGTGATAGATGGCAACTACAGTTGTGCATATGTGGCAACTAGTTAATCACACAATGACAACTATGGTTGACCATACATGGCAACTATGATAACGCCCACACGTGGCAACTCCAATTAGTTTCATATGACAACTATATTTAATGATATATGTCAACTAAAGTTAATCACACATGACAATTACAGTTAATTAGATATGGCAACTATAGTTAATTACACATGACAACTAAAGTTCGCGCTCACGTGATGGGATGAGTAGTTGTTGTTAGTTTGGCGTGCGGGTCGTCGTAGCTACGCCCGAGCGTATAGGCAGTTTCAATGTTCACCCACACAGAGTCGTGTGGGTAGTCTCCTGGATACGACCAGATGAGTCGTATGAACGAATGTCCATTGTGCCACACATGTGGTGAATACCGAGTTCTTTTTTGTCGGATACTCAGTCAAGCTCTTCTAAACTGAGTGCAAGAACAAAAACACTCGGCAAATTATTGGCCCTTGACAAAGCCATGTTTGTGCCAAGTGCCAGTCCAAAAATACTTGGCAAACGAAGCACTTCATGTCTCTACTCGCCGCCGTTGATGGCGTGTTCTCATTTGTTGAGTGTTTGTTAGGCAATGCTTGGAAAACATTAATCCGTTAGTACGGTTCACCATTCCTAAGTGTCAACCAGGTCGCACTCACTAAATGTTTTTTTTAATGCCGTCGAGTGCCCATTGGAAAACACTCAACAAAGATAAGGCCCTTGACAAATTATTTGAAAGGACATCAACCCCTAACGAGGGTTTTAATGTTAATAGCAATAGTGAGTAGACTACTAACTATGTTTCGAGTATGCTTTCGGTATATACATCATTGGAAATACAATGTAAAGTTGATCGGCAACCCACTAAGATAAAAATAATAAAAGAAGACGGCACGTTAATTTTGTACCGATGATTTCTCATTTTTGAGTCATATAGGTATGCCGTATTACTAAGAACAAATACATACACAAGAAGAGTAAAACAAATAAGCGAATACACCATGGATCGTGTGTGGAATCAACAAAAAATTCTAAGCCAAAAATACCACTCACATCCCATGAGAAAAGAGCCAGTAGGGCATCTTCAACGCCAACCCTCAAACCGCCCGCATACGTTTGGGCCGGACGGTCCGGACGTGTTTTGCCATCCAACGCGGTCCTGTGTCGGTCCGTTCAGCGGTCTGGACGCACTTTCTCCCGCAAACCGCAGGCAAACTTGGTGGGTTTTACGGGCGTCCAAACAACTGCCACATCCATTTCTGACTAGCCTCGCACACCCTTAACCCCCTCCCTCGCCCGTGCGCGCTTCCCGTCCAAAACGGTCAGCGCCGCTCCAGAGCGTCAGTGCCGCATTCATGCCCGGCCAGAGCGGACGTGGCATCTCACTACTACTGGCATTGAAGCGACGCGCCGGCCGAAAGAGCGCCGCCCCGCACCGCTTCCCGGTGCAGGCGACTGCTCCGCATTCAAACGACACACTCGTCAGTTCGTCGCCGCTACATTCGTGTTATGTGGTTGCTGACGAACCTATTCCAGCGCCAGCCGTCCGTCCGTTTGCCACCCAACATTAACCACACCACGGTGGTCCATTGTCATTTTGTCGGTGCAAAGTGCCACGTTTTGTAAAGTGGTGGTTTTCCACAAGTCGTGAAACGAAAGTGGTGGTTATGTGCATTTAACTCAAAGTTGAAAGAGCAAGCAAACACAACGTGGGTACCCCTAGGACGCGTTTGGTTGCCCCGACTGAGCAGTACCTGCATTTCTTTCACATCTCGAGCCAGTCGGGTTGAGCAAAAATAGACAACAAGCCAACATCTGCATGTTGTTTGGTTGTGTGCATTGCATCAAAGGCCACTTTAGGGCTGCTGTTTGGTTGCCCGCATTTGTGCTTAAGGGGTGAGCAGATGGAAACCACATCTGTTTGGTTGGATACACATTTGTGTTCTGCTCACCCCATTCAAATCTGGTGGCCTTACCACCACATTATGCACAACAGCAGGTAAAGCACTAAACTAGCAAGGAAACAACAGCTAATAGCAGATAAACAAGCAACTAAACAGTCATACTATTATACAGGATTAAGTTTAAAGACAGCAGGGGCATCCCATGCCCCCTACTTCAACACCAGGTGTTGAACCCTGGACAAAATATGAACAAGTTCCCAGCAAGTTCTCCCATCACCGCAAACTAACTACAAGTTCATCATAACAAGTCCAGAGGGCGAAAGCAAGGTCGTCGATGTAGTTGTGCCTGATGCAGCGCACCCTGCACCCGATGGAGTTGTCGTGGTTGTAGATTTGAACCTTGAGGCCGAGGCCGGAGATGTGCAGCACGACGAGGTCGCCGGGGACGATTTTGTGGCGGCGAAAGAAGTACTGCCAGCCCCGGCCAAGCACCATCTGGCCATCGAAGTTCTGGACCTGAACCCAGAACTCGCACCACTTGTTCGCCGAGAGTCTGACCACGCGCGGGATCTTGACCATCAGCCACTCCTTCATCACCTCCACGGACTTGGGAGGGGTGGCGAGCATGGCGAGATCCTCCTCGTCTTGGATTTGCATGTAGAATCGAAGGGGCTCTCGAGACTGTCGGTGTCAAAACCGGAAGATCTTGGGTAGGGGTCCCGAGTTTTGGCCCTTGGATCTATGGGGAACAGGGAACGTAGACACGGTGTTTACCCAGGTTCGGGCCCTCTCGAAGAGGTAAAACCCTACGTCCTGCTTTGATTGTATTGATGAGTGTATGATGATTACAGAGTCGATCTACCACGAGATCAGATGAACTAAACCCTAGATGAGTCAGAGTAATGGTTCCTGCCTCTGCGAGCTAAACCCTCTGGTTTATATAGACACCAGGGGTACCTAGGGTTACACATGGTCGGTTATCATCAAGGGATAAACCTGCCGATCTTGTCATCTTGACTTGGAGGACACACCAAGACATCTAAGCTTTCTTTCCCGAACACGAGGTTGACTCGCAACTTGGCCTCCATGTATTGGACCCAGAGTGGCCCACCTGTCCGGCCTATGGGAAATAGGTCAGCGGCCCGAGGACCCCTTAGTCCCGGACTCCCACAGTAGCCCCTGAACTAGCCTCCAATGCCGAGGTCCACGATCACCAGCAGTCCTGCAAAAGTCTTCAGCTTGCAGGGCGAGTTCTCATCCTCCTCTATGTTCGGCCGATGCTAGTCCGGCCATCGATGATTCCTCATTGTCCGAATACTATGCGTTTCCCAGCCATAAAGGCCATCAGCTCGGGGGTGAATAGTGCCTTCGTCTGACAACTTTCGGCAAAGGGTCGTGGCCGGTCATGACTCCTGACCAGTTATGAAAACTCGATTCGTGGTTCGAGGCCGCCTCTTTACTGGCACATCTCATCAATAAAGAGATCGTGCCTCGTTCTTTGCGGGATATGATCAATGTTTTGGTTATCCCATGCGCCCATAACGACACAATTCTATCGGGGCGTGGCGAGGTCTGCGGCGCAACAAAGGGACTCTTGGTATTATGGCTGCCTATAAAAGGGAAAAGGCCACCAAAGCCTCCACACGCTTCACAAATCCTCCATAGCCATTGCCTCCCCAATCTTCAAAGCTCCAGCACTCAGATCCACTCTTCCTTGTTCTCCCCAGCCACACTCCTAGCTCAGCCATGGCCGCCTCAGGCTCCAGGGGCAAGTGGGAGGCTTCCTGCATCACCAACGACGACATCATTGAGCTGAAGCACATCGGGCACCTCTCAGCCAACATCGTCCACCGCGCTCCCAAGGTGGGCCAAGTCATCCCCGCGCCGCGGCCGGGCGATAGGGTGTATTCATCCCCCATTTCCTGTGAGGGCTCGGCTTCCCGCTCCATCCCTTCGTCAGGGGGCTGATGTTCTTCTACGGGCTAGATTTCCATGATCCCCCCCCCAATTCCTTCTTGCACATATCGGCCTTCATCCTCGTATGCGAGGTCTTCCTGTGGGTCCAGCCACACTTCGGCTTGTGGCTGAAAATCTTCAATGTCAAGCCGAAGATAGTCAACAGTCAACACGCGGACTGTGTGGGGACGGTGATCAGCAAACTAATATGTGTCCAACGTATCTATAATTTTTGCTTGTTCCATGCTGTTATATTATCATTCTTGGATGTTTTACAATCATTTTATAACAACTTTATATCATTTTTTGGGACTTACCTATTAACATAGTGCCAAAGTGCCAGTTGCTGTTTTTGCTTGTTTTTTACTTCGCAGAATATCAGTACCAAACGGAGTCCAATCGTGACGAAACTTTTTGGAGATTTTTTATGGACCAGAATACACCTAGTGGGCCAAAGAAGTACCAGAGAGGTGGGCTGTGGAGGCCACAACCCACATGGGCACGCTAGGGGGCCTCCGGCGCGCCCTGGTGGGTTGTGCCCTCCACGAGGCCCCCCTCCACCGCCTCTGATGCCTATAAATTCCCAAATATTCATAAAACCCTAGGGGAGTCGACGAAACACAATTCCAGCCACCGTAAGTTCCAGAACCTCGAGATCCAATCTAACACCATCACGGAGGGGTTCATCTTCTTCATAGGCGCCTCTCCGATGATGCGTGAGTAGTCCACCATAGACCTACGGGTCCGTAGGCTGTAGCTAGATGGCTTCCTCTCTCTCTCTCTTTTGATTCTCAATACAATGGTCTCTCGGAGATCTATTTGATGTAAACTTTTGCGGTGTGCTTGTTGGGATCCGATGAATTTTGAGTTCATGATCAGTTTCTATCCATGAATATTATTTGAGTCTTCTTTGATCTCTTATATGCATGATTACTTATAGCCTTGTATTTCTTCTTCGAATCTTTGGTTTAGTTAGGCCGACTAGATCGATTTTTCTTGCCATGGGAAGAGGTGCTTTGTGATGGGTTCGATCTTGCGGTGTCCTTTCCCAGTGACAGAAGGGGCAGCAAGGCACGCATGTATCATTGCCATGAAGGATAACAAGATGGGATCTATTCCTACATGAATAGATTTTGTCTACATCATGTCATCGTTCTTATTACATTACTCCGTTTTTCCATGAACTTAATACACTAGATGCATGCTGGATAGCGGTCGATGTGTGGAGTAATAGTGGTAGATGAAGGCAGGAGTCGGTCTACTTATCTTGGACGTGATGCCTATATAATGATCATTGCCTTGGATATCGTCATGATTATTTGATCTTCTATCAATTGCCCAACAGTAATTTGTTCACCCACCGTGTGCTATACTCATGAGAGAGGCCACTAGTGAAACCTACAGCCCCCGGGTCTACTTTTCCAACATATTGCTTTCCGATCTATCTTTTTGCTTCTTTGTTTTCAGATCTACTAAACCAAAAAAAACAAAAATATATTGCTGCACTTTTTATTTGCTCTTTTTATTTTGTGTTCTTGAGAGATCTATCTCTCCTATCTATCACTACCTAATCTATCTTTTTACCGTAGAGAGATTGACAACCTCTCTTTCGCGTCGGGTTGCAAGTATTTGTTGTTTGTGTGCAGGTGCTGCTTATTGGGTGGTGGTGATCCTCCTACTGGTTTGATAACCTTGGTTTCATAAGTGAGGGAAATACTTACCGTCATTGTGCTGCATCATCCCTTCCTCTTTGGGGAAATACCGACGCAGTCTCAAGCCACGTTGGGATAACATCACGGGTATCGACATTGAATACTAAGTTATAGCAAATGTTATGAAAAGAATCAACTGCATCAATAAATTGATGATCCTGCAATGCCTAGTGATCTAGATAAACTTGGGACAAGGGATAATCATGTGGGCGAATCTGAACATTAAAGTGCCTCGCTAAACGAGTAGCATAAATACCACCATGTATCTTGCCCTTAGTCCTGTTAAGGTGTAAGCGACGTGCAATAATGGCCCCCCATGTTAAAGGTGTGATCATTGTGCAGTGCACGGCGTAAAATGGCGAAGTCGGGGGCACTGAGTGCACCCACATTCTCCCTAGCGGTTAAACACTTTGCGATGAACAAAGCAAAGTAATGCACAGAAGGAAACTGCAAACTGGTAGCAGTGGCATTTGACACGCCTCTTTCACCACCCACTGTTAAAGTGAGGAGAAAGTCCTCAAATTCTGCTGGTCTAGGCTCTCTTGATTCCCCATCAGAAGGGATCAAGCATATGTCACAAAAGTCAGTGAGCAGTATCTTGTGAGTTTCAGCATAACTTAAACTGCACCTCAGGAGGAATATTCCTACTCAGAAAATGAAAACTTTGCACAAAGGAATTTGTAAGGAGGTGGTGTTGGTCACACTTAGCTGCGAGGAAATCAGTCGGCCCAGCATTTGCAATGAATTGGGCAAACTCTTGATGGAACCCGACCTCCTCCATGAAGGCATTATGCGGCCATTCGCACGGCCACACCTCCGCCGTTCTCGGAGTGTGGGGGTCATTGTCCGATGATTCCCCAATGACTCCTTTAGCATTCTTCTTGGAGGAAAACTTCCTAAAAAAATCCATCTTATTCCTATAATTAAAATTCTGAAAGTTTTAGTCTACAAAACTTTTGTCAACAAAACTTCATAGGATTGATATCAACTACTCCTAAGGATGCAGAGAGGCCATATTAAGCATTCAAACTACTTAGAACTCTAAGAATTCAATATGCAAGCCCATCTACAGCAACACCAAGAGTAGCTAATTATTCTAAAAATAAACCACTAAATCAAAAACTAATTGGAGCAATGAAGGAGTCACATACCAAGTAGCAATCCCCCAAAACAGTTTAGGAAATGGAGCTTCGAGCAAAGAGATCGAAATCTGCGGGTTTGAGAGCAAGAACACGGGAGTGAGAGCTATGGTGATTTTTTCTGGAGGTAGGAGATGACATGGGCTAAAGAAGTAAGTGAGGGGGCCCACGTGGGGACCACAACCCACCAGGGCACGCCCTGGTGTCTTGTGGGCACCAAGTGCACCCCCCTGATGTTATTTGCACCAGAAATTCAGAAATATTCAGGAAAAAAATCGTGTTAAATTTTCAGAACATTCTGAGAACTTTTATTTTTGGGTCATTTTTTATTGCACGAAGAAAACAGAAAACAGGATAAACATGGCATTTTATTTTATTTGACTAAGAAGAAATAGAAAACAAAAGGTGGGAGCAGAAGGTTGTGCCTACTAAATTCATCAACTTCATACCTCTCAAAAATGATCCATTAATAAGGTTGATCAAGTCTTATTAACAACCACTTCCGATTAGCATGAAACCGAAGAACTTTCGTAAAACACTAAGTTACCTCAATGGGGATATGCATATCCCCAACAATAAGTATGTTATATTTCTGTTTGGTAGTAGGTAGAGGTAGTTGAAAACTTCCAATAGTGAGTGTCGGAGATTCTTCAGTAACATTTATACCATTCACTTGGAATTGTTTCTTCGGAAAGTGTACCGTATGCTCATTACCAGATTGAGTTTCAGCATCAGAAATAGAGACATCATTATCTTTAGGAGGTTTTTCTATCTCAGGTTCACTAGGTGCATCAGTATTAATTCTTTGAGAGTCTTGTTCAATTCTTTTAGGATGACCTTCAGGATAAAGAGGTTCTTGGGTCATTCTACCTCCTCTAGTTACTACTCTAGCAGCAAAATCATTCATATTATTAATCATTTCATCAAGCAATTCTTTTTGAGATTTAGCAACTTGTTCTAACTGGGTTTGAACCATAGATGCATGTTTTCCAACACCTCTAACATCAATACTAATTCTAAATAACAAGTCACTCAAGTGAGCAATCATATCAGAATTATATTTCAATTGTTTCAGAACATTTGCATTGAAGTGATCTTGTTTTCTAATGTAGTTATAAAACTCATATAAGCATTGACTAGGATGTTTATTGTAAGGGATATCACTTTCATCAGACTTTAATAAAGAATTTATCTCTACCACCTGTTGAGGTGGTGGTGTGTCAAGGCCATGTATTTCTTCAATAGGTGGTAAATTCTTAACATCCTCAGCTTTAATACCTTTTTCCTTCATATATTTCTTTGCCTCTTGCATATCTTCAGGACTGAGAAATAAGTTACCCCTCTTCTTCGGAGTGGGTTTAGGCGGTGGTTCGGGGAGAGTCCAATCATCATAATTCTTCAATATATTATTCAATAGTTCCTCAGCTTGTTCAACAGTTCGTTCCCTGAAAACACAACCAGCGCAACTATCTAGGAAGTCCCTAGAAGCATCAGTTAGTCCATTATAGAAGATATCAAGTATTTCATTTTTCTTAAGAGGGTGATCATGAAAAGCATTAAGCAATTGGAGAAGCCTCCCCCAAGCTTGTGGGAGACTCTCTTCTTCAATTTGCACAAAGTTAAATATTTCCTCTAAGGTAGCTTGTTTCTTATGAGAAGGAAAATATTTTGCAGAGAAGTAGTAAATCATATCCTAGGGACTACGCACACAATCAGGAGCAACGGTATTGTACCATATCTTAGCATCACCCTTTAATGAGAACGTAAATAATTTGAGAATATAGTAATAGCAAATCTTCTCATCATGAGCAAAAAGGGTAGCTATATCATTCACCTTAGTAAGATGTGACACTACAGTTTCAGTTTCATAGCCATGGAAAGGATCAGATTCAACCAAAGTAATTAACTCTGGGTCGACAGAGAATTCATAATCCTTATCGGTAACAAAGATAGGTGAAGTAGCAAACTTAGGATCACATTTCATTCTAGCATTCAAAGTCTTTTCCTTATACTTGCATAATACTTTCTTAAGATCATCTATATCCTTACAAGAAAGGATTTCTCTAGCTATTTCCCCATCCATAACATAACCCTCATGTATCTTAGGCATTTCAAATCTAGGAGAGCTAGGTCTAATAGGTGTTTCATAGTTCTCAGTTTCAAAGACTTCATCAGTTTCAGTAATCTCATCAGTTTCAATAATTTCATTCTCTTTAGATCTAGCAATTTGTTCATCAAGAAATTCACCTAGTGGCACATTATCATCAAGCATGGTACTAGCATCATCATAAGCATCATTCATAGCAGAAGTAGCATCATCAATAACTTGCGACATATCAGGATTAATAGCATGTGGTGGTGTTCCAAGCTTACTCATAACCGAAGGTGAATCAAGTACAGAGCTAGATGGCAATACCTTACCACCCCTCGTCTTAGAGGAAAAAAATCTTAGTTCTTGTATCCTTCAGATTCTTCATAGTGATCAATTGATATAAATCCCAAGTGACTCAACAAATATAGCTATGCTCCTCGGCAACGGCGCCAGAAAAAGGTCTTGATAACCCACAAGTATAGGGGATCACAATAGTTTTTGAGGGTAGAGTATTCAACCCAAATTTATAGATTCGACACAAGGGGAGCCAAAGAATATTTGTGAGTATTAGCAGCTGAGTTGTCAATTCAACCACACCTGGAGATTAAATATCTACAGCAGAGTGATCGGTAGCACAGTAGTATGATAGTTTGGATAGCAGTAGTAGCAGTAACAGTAACGGTAGCAGTGATAGCAATAGTTTTGTAGCAAGTGTAACAGTAGCAGTAGCAATAGTAACTTAGCAAGAACAATATGTGGAAAACTCGTAGGCACTAGATCAGTGAACTCGTTGGATAATATTCATCATATAACAGTGATAACCTAGGGCGACACAGAACTAGCTCCAGTTCATAAATGTAATGTAGGCATGTAATCCGTATATAGTCATACGTGCTTATGGAAAAGAACTTGCATGACATCTTTTGCCCTACCCTCCCGTGGCAGCGGGGTCCATAAGGAAACTAAGGGATATTAAGGCCTCCTTTTAATAGAGAACCGGAACAAAGCATTAACACATAGTGAATACATGAACTCCTCAAACTACGGTCATCGCCGGAAACTATCCCGACTATTGTCACTCCGGGGTTTACGGATCATAACACGTAATAGGTGCATATGACTAGCAAGATCGGATCAAGAACATAGATATAATGGTGATAACATAAACAGTTCAGATCTGAAATCATGGCACTCGGGCCCTAGTGACAAGCATTGAGCATGGCAAAGTCATAGCAACATCAATCTCAGAACATAGTGGATACTAGGGATCAAGCCCTAACAAAACTAACTTGATTACATGATGAATCTCATCCAACTCCTCACCGACCAGCAAGCCTACGAAGGATTACTCACTCCCGGTGGGGAGCATCATGAAATTGGCAATGAAGAAGGGTTGATGATGACGAAGACCGAAGATTCCCCTCTCCGGAGCCCCAAACGGGCTCCAGATCTGGCCTCCCGATGAAGAACAGGAGGTGGCGGCGGCTTCATATCGTAAAACGTGATGAAACTTTCTCTCCTATTTTTTCTCCGAAAATAGGATTTTATAGCGCCGGAATTAGGGTCAGTAGGGCCACGAGGTGGGCACAACCCACCAGGGCGTGCCTGGAGGGGGTGGCACGCCCTGGTGTATCGTGCCCAACCAGGGCACCACCTCCAGTGGTTCTTGGCTCCAGTATTTTTTATTTATTGTAAAATAAATCTCCAAAAAGTTTCATCCAGTTCCGAGAACTTTTATTTCTGCACAAAAACAACACCATGGTAGTTCTGCTGAAAACAGCGTCAGTCCAGGTTAGTTTCATTCAGATCATGCAAATTAGAGTCCAAAACAAAAACAAAAGCATTAGGAAAAGTAGATACGACGGAGACGTATCAACCGTATTGCTTTCCTTTCCTTTGTGCCCCCTGGATCGTTTGTGCTGGCGCCGACGCTTGGGAGGCACCTCACCGCGGTTATCGTCGTTCTTGCTAGGGGTGCCTTCACCGTCCTTCCCCGTGATATTGGGGGTGTCTACCATATAGACATCATAGGTGGAAGTAGTTGTCCACCATCCAGTGGAAGTGGGGATGTTGTCGACATCTTCATCGATGCCATTGGCCTCCTCGGAGGCATAGTCCAGCATATCGGTTAAGTCCTCGACAATGGCTACCAAGTGGGTGGTGGGTGGGACGCAAAATTCCCAGTGCCTGGCCTCAAAGCCCGTCCGAGTATAGGGCGGGGGCAAGTCATGTGTAATATTCATCCTTTGGATCCGAGCCAGCGTCTCGCTTAAGAGCGAGAAGCCGACCGGGCTGTTCTCATGGAGTCCTCCGAAGTCGATCTCTGGCGCGTCAAAACAAGGTGCATATTTGGCCGAGGCCGAGCCCCGTCCTCCGGCCGTTATGGTCGGATCCGAGCTCGAATCAAGGTCCGGGGCAAGGGTTGATCCAGAGACAGAGAGGGGGAGGAGGTCCGAAGTTAAGCTTCGGGGTTTCCGGGCTCGTCGGATGAGGTCATGAGCCCGGCCAGGGACAGGTTGCCCTGGGCGTCGTTGGTGTACTCCAGGCTGTCGAGCCTGATCTTTTGCCCAGCGACGAAGCTGCCGACCTGACCGGGATGGCCAGTCGTATCGTCGCTTAGATCGACACTGCCGGACACCAAAGGCTGGTTGGGGACAAAGATGTCCCCAATGAGGATGTTGTCGCTAATGACCAAGCGAGCCATCGATCCTGCTGGCGATCCAACAACGGAACTCTCAATGAAAGCACCAACGTCATTGTCAAAACCGGCAGATCTCAGGTAGGGGGTCCCGAGATGTGGACCTTGGATCTATGGGGAACAGGGAACGTAGACACGGTGTTTACCCAGATTTGGGCCCTCTCGAAGAGATAAAACCCTACGTCCTGCTTTGATTTGTATTGATGAGTGTATGACGATTACACAGTCGATCTACCACGAGATCAGATGAACTAAACCCTAGATGAGTCGGAGTAATGGTTCATGCCTCTGCGAGCTAAACCCTCTGGTTTATATAGACACCAGGGGTACCTAGGGTTACACATGGTCGGTTATCATCAAGGGATAAACCTGCCGATCTTGTCATCTTGACTTGGAGGACACACCAAACATCTAAGCTTTCCTTCCCGAACACGAGGTTGACTCGCAACTCGGCCTCTATGTATTGGGCCCAGAGTGGCCCACCTTTCTGGCCTATGGGAAATAGGTCGGCGGCCCGAGGACCCCTTAGTCCCGGACTCCCTCAAGGACCCCTTGATGGGGATATGTACCTAGGGTAGGGTCTTAGGCCTGACCTACATACCCTACCTAAGGACACTACATTGGAAGACTTAAAGATTACAAAGAAGACTCCGACTGGAATCGCCATGGTGCATGAGTCACTCAACAGAACATCCACTCGGAGGTTTCTCCCTTCATTTGGCAGTCATCTTTCACTCGGAAGAACCAGAAGCCAGTCGACCGCAGAAGACCAGAAGCCACTCCAAGGAGGCCAATGGACAGGCGTTCGGCTGATCATCATAAGTAGCATTTATTACATACGTTATCAGTAACATTCACCTTTATTACCATGATCGAACCCTTGGTTGCTGGGTATTGATAAGAGGCAGCACACTGTATATAAGCCACCCCTCCCCTCTGGCACAAGGGTTCGCACCCCCGGTAACTCACACATTCCACACGACAGAAAGCTCCCGAACACTGAGACGTAGGGCTGTTACCTCCACGAGAGGGGCCTGAACTCATACATTCGTGTGTACAATCTCGCCGTAGCTAGGACTCTGCCCTCTCCTTACGTACCCCTAACCTCTACTGTCAGGCTCGTTCTCACGACAGTTGACGCCCACCGTGGAGCATGGCGTCTATCGAACCGTGATGCAAATCGTTTTTTCTTCAAATCTTCGGCTGCGTTCAACGACCATTCCCAGGAAAATTGGCCGCTGGGGTTCCGGCCGATGCACCATTCATACGAGCAAAAAGATCAGGAGAAGTATCCATTTGATCTAGCTTTTCTATGAACTAATTATCTAATGATGGTTCGATCTTTCTCCTGTAGGATCAAACATCACCCATGCGTGATTAGTCGAAACGGTGAAAAGGACATCTCGCTTTGTTCTGAATTCTGATCGATGGTTTTGCTCCGAGACACGAAGCGACGCCGTCCGCACGTCGTCATCTCTGGCCTCGTCTGCAACGCCATCGCCGTGCCCCCATGCACGAACGTCGACGCCGTCCGTCCGTCATCTCTGACTCCATCTACGACGCGGATGCTGTGCTTCCACTCGCCGACATCGACGCCGTCCGCCCGTCGTCGTCTCCGGCCTTGATGCCGTCATCGAACCCCGCACACACGACTCCGGCGGTTGCAGCCTGACTTGGAACGCCATGGTCGGGTTCATCGTGCCCGCCGGCGTCGTTGTGCTGACCGTCGGCGCGCTGCTCCGCACCGAGCGCGCCTTCTGCGACCGCGACATCGGCCTGATCCACATCACGCTCTCTGAGCTGTTGTCGGGTGCCACCGTGCCCCCGATGGTTGCGTCCCGGGCAACGTCAACGCCTTCCGGGGCTGCAAGATCGAGTCCAGCAAACCCCACGGCGCAGCAGTAAACTGCATGCAGTGAAACGGCCGTGGGAAGAGGAAACTTCCATATGCATGAACGGCTTTGACTATCGCTTAATTAGCACTAATTAACGCCTCTTGCATGCAGATTATGTGTGGACGTGGGCAGTTCCTTCCATGCGTTGGTAGCCAAGCAATTACACCGAATTACTAGGGAGTTATTGCTCCGCTACCGACCGAGCTCAACACCAACGCCCACCGCCCGGCTCGAGCACGGTCACGCGTAGCTACATCATCTGCATGGCGGCCATAAGGGACAGCCAAGTGTACTCGGATGGGACATCCACTAGGGACCGGATGACCATTTTACTCGGTCGCCCCGCGCGTCGCCGTTCCACGGGACACTTCTTCATCACTCGCCCCCGCACGCCGCCACTCGGCGAGACACGTTTTCGTCACTTGGCTGCCCCGCGCATCGCCACTCAGCCGGACGCTCCATCGTCACTCGGTCGCCCCATGCGCCGTCACTCTACTGGACGTATCGTCATCACTCGGCAGCTCCGCGCATCGCCCCTCAGCGTGACATGTCTTCGTCACTTGGCCGCCCCACGCATCGCCACTCAGCCGGACGCTCCATCGTCACTAGGCCGCCCCGCGCGCCGTCACTCTACTGGACGCATCGTCATCACTCGGCAGCTCCACGCATCGTCACTCGGCGAGACACGTCTTCGTCACTTGGCCGCCCCGCGCATCGCCACTCAGCCGGACGCTCCATCGTCACTCGGCCGCCCCGCGCGCCGTCACTCTACTGGTTGCGTCGTCATCACTCAGTAGCTCCGCGCATCACCACTCGGCGAGACACGTCTTCGTCACTTGGCCGCCCCGCGCATCGCCACTCAGCCGGACGCTCCATCGTCACTCGGCCGCCCCGCACGCCGTCACTCTACTGGACGCGTCGTCTTCACTCGGCAGCTCCGCGCATCGCCACTCGGCGAGACACGTCTTCGTCACTTGGCCGCCCCGCGCATCGCCACTCAGCCGGACGCTCCATCGTCACTCGGCCGCCCCGCGCGCCGTCACTCTACTGGACGCGTCGTCATCACTCGGCAGCTCCGCGGATCGCCACTCGGCGAGACACGTCTTTGTCACTTGGCCGCCCCGCACATCGCCACTCAGCCGGACGCTCCATCGTCACTCGGCCGAACCGCGTGCCGTCACTCTACTAGACGCGTCGTCATCACTCGGCAGCTCCGCGCATCGCCACTCGGCGAGACACGTCTTCGTCACTTGGCCGCCCCGTGCATCGCCACTCAGCCGGACGCTCCATCGTCACTCGGCCGCCCCACGCGCCGTCACTCTACTGGACGCGTCGTCATCACTCGGCAGCTCCGCGCATCGCCACTCGGCGAGACACGTCTTCGTCACTTGGCCGCCCCGCGCATCGCCACTCAGCCGGACGCTCCATCGTCACTCGGCCGCCCCGTGCGCCGTCACTCTACTGGACGCGTCGTCATCACTCGGCAGCTCGGCGCATCGCCACTCGGCGAGACATGTCTTCTTCACTTGGCCGCCCCGCGCATCGCCACTCAGCCGAACGTGTCTACTTCGCTCGACCGCCCCGCGCGTCGTTAGACAGCTAAGTCATTCTTCACAGACTGCATTCAATTAAATAGTTATTTCCGTATTATCGAGCGGCACGTAAGTCGCGCATGACGTCCACTCAGAGGCCACGCCACCGAGTGTACCTCTGCGCTCGATTGTTTATTTTCATGTCGGAACACTATACTTTCGCTTCATTTGGGTCCAATACTCAAAACGAGTTCAGTCGGATCCTTCACTTTCACAAGTTCAGTCGGATCCTTCACTCTTTTAGACTCTTGCTGGTTCCGGACCAGTAAGAACCTGGCACACCCAGCGGGTGTCTAGGGGTGTAATTTACACATATCATTTCAACAAATATCAAATTACTTCGAGAATTTTTTATGTTAGCTTGTGTTATTTTTCATACACAGGTTACCTGGACGCCTTTGTGCGCCATTCTCGACGACATGCTCGACTCGGCCGCCCCGCGCACCGTCACTTGTTCGGACGCCTCCTCGATGACACGCTGGACTTGGATGCCCCGTGCGCCGTCACTTGGTCGGATGCCTCCGCGACAACATTCTCGACTAGGCCGCCCCGCGCGCCGTTACTTGACCGCCCTGTGCGTCGCCACTCAGTGAGACGTATCTACCTCACTCGGATGCCCCGCGCATCGCAACTGTGATGGACGCGTCTACATCACTTGGCCGCCCCACGCGTCGCCACTCAGCCGGACGCGTCTACTTCACTCGGATGCCCCGCGTATCGCCACTCCGTGCGGCCCGTCTTCATCACCGGGCCGCTCTGCGCGCCATCGCTCAACTGGACACATATACAACATAACCCTCAGTGGGTGAACGACTTAGCCGCGAACCTGATTTTGCCTAAGTTCAAAACTGCTCCGAGTGAGGACATCATCTACACTCGGGGGCTTAGTTGCGACTCCGTATTGCCTAAGTTAAAAACTACTCCGAGTGAGGACATCATCCACACTCGGGGGCTTAGCTGCGACTCCGTATCGCCTAAGTTAAAAACTACTCCGAGTGAGGACATAATCCACACTCGGGGGCTTAGCTGCGACTCCGTATCGCCTAAGTTAAAAACTACTCCGAGTGAGGACATCATCCACACTCGGGGGCTTAGCTGCGACTCTGTATCGCCTAAGTTAAAAACTACTCCGAGTGAGGACATCATCCACACTCGGAGGCTTAGCTGCGACTTCGTATCGCCTAAGCTAAAAACTACTCCGAGTGAGGACATCATCCACACTCGGGGGCTTAGCTGCTACTCCGTATCGCCTAAGTTAAAAACTACTCCGAGTGAGGACATCATCCACACTCGGGGGCTTAGCTGCGACTCCGTATCGCCTAAGTTAAAAATTATTCCGAGTAAGGACATCATCCACACTCGGGGACTTAGCCTTGATCCATAAATCATATAAGGCAGACTCAATAAGCATTCAACATGCCAACCACACGAAGATTTACTCGACTGGCCTAGTTCCAGGTTATATTTATTTACCGTGCCCAGCGCACAAAGATCAGTCTGACTAATTCAGTTCCAGATTGCAAAAATTTACTAAGCCAACGGCATGAGAGTCCACTTGTTCGGTTCAGTTCCACACTAGAAGACTTAAACCCTCTGCCTGACTCATCTAGTCCGACAGAGGCTCGGGGACTACACCCAGTGGGTGCACTCAGCGTGCCCCCACTGGAAGAGAAATCAAAAGAGAAACATTCTGCTCGGTCAGGTCCGGCAACAACATTCAAGTTCAACAAAACTCTACAGACTTCAACCGACTACCAGCAATCGGTCAAAGTCTCAGGGGCTACTGTTGGGGATACACATAACAGATAGGCCCATGAAGGGTCGAAATATCATAATACCATGGGGTTTCAACTGCAAGCAAAATTTTCTCAAGCACCGGTGGGGCTCGCGGGCTCAATGAAGGTGTCCAGATCAATCCCATCGGCGATCCGAGTGGCTGCATCGATGAAGGTCTCCATGAAGTCTTCGAATTGAAGTTTCTTCGTGTTGGCCACCTGGAGAGCCTTCGGCTTGTCCTCCTTGGCCTCCTTGCAATTGACCCGGACGAGTGAAAGCGCCACGTCAGCTTCGCAGCGAGCAGCAGATTTTTTCCATGCCTGTACTCGACCGGGAATTTCGTTGAGGCGGGTCATCATCGACTCGAGGTCAGTCTGGAGGGTGTCTTCTGGCCACAATTCTTTGTCGATCTTCACCAGCACAGCCCTCAGTCGAGTGATATACCCTTGAACACTTCTAAGACGAGCGTCGAGCCAAAACATGTTCATGGCCACAACGTCCCCGACGGGTGACTTGGTGGGGTCCAGATTTGGCTCGATATCCTCAGTCTCCTTGTCAAAGTCTTGGCAGAATTCTGCACGAAGGGGAAATGAAAGGTCGGTCACGCTGCTGCTTTATAGAAATTAAGGAAATTCTCCCGACGGAAGAAAGTTACCTTCAAACATGCCGAACATCTTCTTCGCAAAGTCTCCCAAGTATTTCTCCAGACCGTTACTCCTCTTGGTCTGCTGTTCAACCTTTTTGATCCAATTGGCCCGTTCTTGCTTGAGTTTGGTGTTCTCTTCTTCCAACTTGTTGGCTGCGGCAAGCTTCTTCTCGGCAGCCTCGGTTTTCTCCCTCGCCACCTTCTGAGCATCAGCGAGCGCCTTGTCTTTATCTTCAAGCGCCTTCTTCATGGTATCTAAAGAAATAACATTGTTGAGTCGCGCTTGGAGTCGACGGTTCTCATCACGCATGTCTGTTCGAGTGAGGACACTCGGTTCAAAGGATAGAAGATGAAAGTGATAGCGCAATTGTTCGACAAGGATTACCTCCCAAGGTCTTCAGCTCAGTCTGTGCATGGTCTAAGTCGTTCTTGGCCACCTCCAGATCCAGCTGAAGCTGTTTTTTCTCCTTCTCTGGGTCAACATACTTAGTCCCAAGCTCACAGGCTTTCTGAAATCAGCAAAGAAGTAGGTTAGTCGACACTAATATCTCTTCACTCCTGAGTGGAAAAGAGCAAGTTCAATCGACTGGATGGCGGCCCGCCGCCCTACCCCACACCCCTGCAAAGCGTCATATCATGGTTGATGGAAATGATGTCCATGAAACCTGCAAGATAGGACAAGTGTACTCCAAGTACCAAAAAGGACACCGAGTCCAGGTTCTTAAGACTATTGCCAATCGTAAACGATCGACAGTAGTCTCGGGGACTACACCCAGTGGGTGCACTCAGCGTGCCCCCACTGGATACGAAACCACTCGACCAGGTCCGACCTATCCGAGTATATGTATAAAAAAAAGAGCAAACATGCAAACATTGTCTCTATCAGACCCCCGCCGATGCAAGCACTCGACGGTGGTCTCGGGGACTACACCCAGTGGGTGCACTCAGTGTGCCCCCACTAGACCTTTTATCACTCGACCAGGTCTGTCCTGTCGAGTGAGAAGTGACTATCAAAGCAAATCTAAGACCCCTGCCGATGTCACCGCCATTCGACAGCGGTCTCGGGGACTACACCCAGTGGGTGCACTCAGCATGCCCCCACTGGACCAGAAACCACTCGACTAAGACATGATCTACTCAGGGGGAAAACAAGCAAGTATGCACCAAAAGAAAACACCCAGTGGGTGTAGAGTCAAGATGGATGAGAATTCAATCAGAAATGAACTTACAATCGCACTTACTCGGACATTGGCACGAAGTGCTAAGCTGGCACCGTAAGCCAACTTGCTGGCCTCGTATGCCTCCTTCGTATGCAGCATCATTTGCTCAGCCTGGATCATGGCCTCTTTGCCAGCTCCAGTCTGGTCCTCTGGGGCGTGGTACAGAGGGAACTCGGGCGTCAGATGAGTCGGTGCTGTAGCTGGGGTCACAAGAGTTGTCGGAGGTTGCCCAGTTGGCACTGAGACCACAAGAGTTGAAGTTGCTGGCGGGGCACTCGACAGCGGAACCTCAAGTCTAGACCCAGCTCGGGAAGAGTCACCAAGTTCTTGGGATGATGCAGCAGTCGACTTGCAAGGCACCTGCTCCGACGATGTCCTCCGAGCGCGTACGCGTGGGGTGCCCAAAGTCACGCCTTCATCCCCCGCACCCTGCTGGGGCTCCTCATCGTCTTCCACGTGGATGACGTCTGCAGCTGTCAATCGACAACGCTAACTTATTCAATCGACGATTCTTCTCCAAAAAACAAAGCAGAGTGAAGATTTGTTATACCTCGTTGGGAGGTGGCCGCGTCAGCAGTGTCCACTTCCATGTGCTTTTCTTCATCTCGTGGAGGCGACGTCACCGAGGTAGCAGCTCTGGCAAACAAATTCCACTCGGTCAGCAAAGACAGGAAGTTCCACAATAGCAGAAGAGGAAAATGAACACTCATGTTGAGGCGACGGGCACGGCGATCTTCATGCGGGGCTGAGCTTTCCGAGGTCTTGGTGCGTCAGGCCTAGGCAGTTTCGCGGCCTTTTCAGTCGACTCAGGCGTTGCAGCCCGGTCATGCTTCGGATTCCTAGTGCTCGATGCCAAGGTTCTGCTCGGGACAGCCATTGGGTCTTGGCGCTGCTTGGTACGACGCTCGATGTGCGGAAGACACTGAACCTCTTCCTCGTTCTCCTTCGAGTCGTCATTGATGCCTTCACTGTTATCAATGTAATCAACGTCCACGCTGCCGCCTATGCTCTCTTCTCCGTCATCGGGCTGCTCTCCGTTCGGCACGGGCGAATACATGTTCGTAAACTCCTGCAAGATGCAAACTGTAAAGTCAGTCGACTGAATACCCAATCACTCGACGAAACATGAAAGCATTCTACAAAGGTATAACTCACCAAGTTCGGCGGTGGGTTCTCGACAGAGAAGGGCAAGATTCGCTTGGCTCCTAGAGGATTGTCACAGGCTCCGGTGATGCTTCTGAGCCACTGTGCAATGGTCTCCTCAGTGACTTCCTCTGGATGTGTCCGAGTGGTGTCTTCGATGCCTGAATAATGCCACATAGTGTGGTCCCTCGCTTGTAGAGGCTGGATTCACCGACTGAGAAACACATCTAGTAGGTCCATACCAGTCACTCCGCCACGGATCAAATCTACTATGGCATTCACTAAAATTCCTACCTAGACTTTCTCTCCCTCTATCACATACAATGTTCTGGGAGTAGTGGGTCGCTCCAATGTGAAGGGAGGAAGACCAGTCGACATATTGGGGGAGGCAACATCTTTGCAGTAAAACCAAGTCGACTACCAGCCCCTAACAGATTCAGGAAAGGTCATCGATGGAAACGCACTCCTACCCCTCTTTTGGAGTCCCAAGCCACCGCACAGCTGGATGACATGGGTCTTACTATCACTAGGGTTGGCCTTTTTGACCGACTGAGACCGGATGGTGAATATGTGTTTGAACAATCCCAAGTGAGGGGAACAGCCCTAGAAGCATTCACACAATGTTATGAACGCAGGGAGATACGCAATGGCATTCGGAGGGAAATGGTGAAGTTGAGCCCCGAAGAAATTCAAGAACCCACGGATGAATGGATGGGGAGGCAGAGAAAAACCTCGCTCGACGTGAGTGAGGAGGAGGACTCGCTCGCCTTCGCGTGGCTCTGGCTCGGTCTCTCCCTCCGGCAGCCTCCATGACCCATCGGCTATCAGCCCGTCGGCAACGAGATTTTCGACGTCCTCCTCCGTGACGGTCGACCGAAGGAAATCCCCTTGGATCCACCCCGGCGGCACCGCGGACTGGGCGCCCGACGGCTTCTTCGCCTTGGGTCCCTTCTTGGCGCGCTCAAGCTTCTCCGTCTTCCCCTTCGTCATCGCGGCGGCGGTCATCAAGGCGGAGCAGAGCGGTGCGCGTGGAGCAGGGGAGGCAGAGGAAAAGAGGGGAATGGAGGAGGAGCACTGTTCCGGCCCTTGTGCCGTCACGTCTTATAGCTACCCGAGTAGGTCGCTGACCTATGGGCCCGCCGGATCTCTGTGTATCCCAATTACAAAGGAAACGCGGTACGTGGCGGTAAAGGCGGTGTGAAAATCGAGGCGTCATGCCCCCACTTGCCCCAGTCATTGCGTCATCTTCGCGCGGCGTGCGCTTACCAAATTTTCGAATCCCGTGAAATCCGGACCTGACGAAGTGACCCGTCGCATCGGGAGATTCTATTCACCGCTCGGACCAGAGTCCGCGCTCAGGTTCACTCGGACGCATTTCAAGACAGAATCGATCAGGGTGAATGACAAAGACTCCAATCGACGCAGATTTCAGCGCAGCTCTCAAATGCACTCAGAATTTGTGTGTTTTATCAGAACCTGCATCGACCCCTTTTTTCACTCGAACCCTGATCCATTCGGGGGCTAATGATGGAGATATGTACCTAGGGTAGGGTCTTAGGCCTGACCTACATACCCTACCTAAGGACACTACATTGGAAGACTTAAAGATTACAAAGAAGACTCCGACTGGAATCGCCATGGTGCATGAGTCACTCGACAGAACATCCACTCGGAGGTTTCTCCCTTCATTCGGCAGTTATCTTTCACTCAGAAGAACCAGAAGCCAGTCGACTGCAGAAGACCAGAAGCCACTCCAAGGAGGCTAACGGACAGGCGTTCGGCTGATCGTCATAAGTAGCATTTATTACATACGTTATCAGTAACGTTCACCTTTATTACCACAATCGAACCCTTGGTTGCTGGGTATTGATGAGGGGCAGCGCACTGTATATAAGCCACCCCTCCCCTCTGGCACAAGGGTTCGCACCCCCGATAACTCACACATTCCACACGACAGAAAGCTCCCGAGCACTGAGACGTAGGGCTGTTACCTCCATGAGAGGGGCCTGAACTCATACATTCGTGTGTACAATCTCGCCGTAGCTAGGACTCTGCCCTCTCCTTACGTACCCCTAACCTCTACTGTCAAGCTCGTTCCCATGACACCCCTCCTCGTGGCCATTCCTAGGAGCTCGTCCCCTTGAACGTGACAGGCTCATGAAGGCGACCCTGCCAGGCATGTCCACCCTCTTGAGCCAACGGTTCGTGGGGATGAAGTCCATGGCGGCCTTGGCACCGGGAACGACATGGGATCCTACTCCGGCTCTGTCCCACTCTGCCTTCATCACCTTGTCAGGTAAGAGATTGATTAGTAAAAGGGCATTGGCATGCTACATTTGTACTACTACTACCTAAAGTAGCAAAGACATTGGTCCTACCTACCATGAATACCATGCACGTAACGAAATCATGCAACATAGCATGCCCATTCCATCAACAATCTAGCTAGCATGCACATGAACACTGAGCATGAACATCAGAGACATCACCAATATAGCTAACTAGCACATGAACCCTAAGCATGAACATCAAACACATCACCTATCTACCTAACTAGCATCATGAACCCTAAGCATGAACATCAAAACACAACACCTATCTACCTAACTAGCATGATGTACACATTGTTGCGCATGAGCACTAAGCATGAACATCAAACACAACACCTATCTACCATGTCCATGAACACAGTACATCATGAGCACTAAGCAGTACGCACTACGCATGAACAAGAAACACACATCAATCTTGCATGCCTATGAACACTACTATCCAGCCTATGAACACTGCTATGCATGCGCATCACCTCACAAGCAAGAACACTACTATCCTGCCTATGAACACTACACGCACGAAGGGATCGAATCCAATCGATTTGATTCGATTGGAATCAAATCGAGTCGAATCGAATCCAATGCATCCTAATGATGAAAACTTTAATATACACATCTACGACCAGAGAGGGGATTTCATTCTTACGAGAGCGACTGGAGAGTATGTCGTCCGGGGAGAAAACCCCAACGGGAAGGAGATGGCCGGTGAAGAGGAAGAGGAGCCGCCAATGCTGACGGTCGTCGGCATTGGCCCGGTGCTCGTGGCCACGCGCGCGGTCGAGGAGGAGGGCATCGGCGTCCATGGAGCAAACCCTCACATGGGGGTAACTGAAGGGTAACACAGCAGAAAACAAAAAATTTCCAACCTACGCACCAGCCCAGGACCACTATGAAGACTGCATACAAGGTTTGATCTTCTCGTTACCGACTCATAGTGCAGCGGAAGTAGAGTCGATGACGATCGGCGGTGCAGATCCCCGCAGCTAGGATTTAGAACCTCCCAACCACGAGGATGTATACCCTCATCTGCCCCTCGGACAGCCCTCCGGGAGGCGGTCGGACAGTCCCCCGGACGGTGTCGCGGACAGCCCTTCGGGAGGACCTCCAAAACTCGGACAGTCACTCGGACAGCCCTTCGGGAGGACCTCTCGAATTAAGACTAAAACTACGATCTCTTTATAGAGTTGCACACATACGGTGTCATCTATCCGGCAGGGCTTCGCCGTCCAGAACTAGTTCCTGCCGGAACCCAGACAGCCTTTCGGCTCTACGAAACTATTTCGCGGGGAGGGAGAGAGAAGCCAGGCAAGTTAAATGGCATGTGAATGTGAGAAGGGATCAGGTTTGGGCAGCCCCCTCACCTCCTATTTATAGGAAAACCAAGGGGTAGAGTTGCCATTCCAAAAACCCAAAAATGCCCCCACTTTATGTCATACACAAAGGGCATAAGAGGGAAAAAGGGATGCCATGTGGAGCTCCATGGAGCTCCACTCACCTTGGGGGGCCCCATGAGGGGCTTCCTTGGCCCCCAAGGCCTTCTAGAAGCCTTTTGGGAAATATCCCAAAAGGTGGTTTTCCAAAAATATCCAAAAAACACTTTTACTATTCACGACGACATTTTTCAGCGTCCGTTCGAACTGAAAATATTTGTGTGGGCTTAGCACATTTCCAGTACCCACTAAAATAATTTTCAATGCGTTCCGGAACAATTCCGGATTAGTGATTTTCATCTGCGAAAAGCATCCAAAGCGGTTCTGGCAGCTCCGGAACATTTCCGGTTTTTCTTCTGGAAAATTCCCAGAAGTTTCCAGAATGATTCTGGCACCCTCCAAGAATTATCAGGCATGTGCTAAAACTAATTTGACTTAACGGTATCCCCTGAAACAACTTTTCAGTTTTACCGAAACTGTTCCAGTGTTCTCTCTGCGAAACTTTTCCGTTGTCCGAAACTTTTCCGGTGATTTTCTCTCAGACTCCCTGTCTAGTATTCAGCAGATAAATGACCCTTAAGCGTGTGACCCTATAGGTTCGGTGAAGTATAGACATGACCCGGAACCCCTTCCGATCAATCTTCAACATCGGAGCCGTGGACACCCATATTGACCCCTATACCCACACGAATGAATATTCGAGTGAACCTCCAGTTGCCGTGTGCTATTCCTGTTGCTTCGCGATATGTTACAAATACCCAAGGTGAGACATGTTGGCATCCCTGTGGATCAACACCTTGTCCACTATGCCAGTTACCTCGTTACCGGTATTGTTTTCTTTTCTCGTTCCTTGTTTCGGCATCCCCGTGATCAAATCACAAAGTGTCTGGCCAGACGATGATGGATACTGTAACACCGAGAGGGCCCAGAGATATCTCTCCATCGTCGGAGGAGCAAATCCCAATCTTGAGCTATCAAGTTACTTGACATACTTTTCCATGAACCCGTAAGCCACCGTAATAGCCACCCATTTACGGATGACGTTTAACAAACCCCAAAGTTCATGAAGCAAGAATGAAGAAACTCGATACTCTCATGGTCTAAGGAATCATGCAAATGTTAACCATCTCTGTGTTATTAACCATTAACTTGTGACGAATGAATCTCATAGCATAACATCAATTCGGGTCGATTCAACACAAATGTTCTGCTAACATTGTGCCCTCAAAGTTGCTGGCATAGACATGCCCATGATCAGGAAAACAGAACAATCATGCAACACTTGAGATAGTCTTAGAGGCCAGACTAGGAATACATTTTACCGCTTATTATCCCACACGTGCATATGAGTCTTCCTCCGAGCCTCGTGGTTATTGTAGACTCGAGAACCATAGCAGTTATAGCATGGAATATAAACTTAATTAGGAATAGGGAGATAATCAATAACATTTATTATTGCCTCTAGGGCATATCTCCTACAGACTCCCACTTGCACTAGAGTCAATAATCTAGTTAATGCTAATGCACTTTACACCTGTGGCACACCGGTGTAAATATGCTTCACATGTGGTATAGCCTGATGTCCAACGGATCTGACGACTTCAGCTCCGTGTGTATCTTTGCATATCCTTGCGTTTCCACGCTTTCACAAAATTCATATTTTGTGTGGACTTGGCTTTGCATATGTGTGAATCATTGGTCGAAACCTGATTCCTTAGACTGAGCTATGGAGCAACTATCTGCAATAGTGTCCCATTGACCAAAGCAATCTTGGAACCATACTAAGTTCATGAATAAACTATATGATTCAACAACTTCTTTGTCGCTTCTAAAGCGTCAACATACTTAGCCATTTGTTATAGAATTCGCCACAGTAACCTGTTTGGAACAATTTCCAACTACCGTGCCACCATATTGTGTATTACACAAAAAAAACCTAACTTAAATCGAAAATCGCATGGAGCATTGATGAAGACTATATCGATGTAATTACTTACAATGAGTACTTCATAATCTCTGCTTGCGAGAAAACATGTCATCAGTACTACTCTAGTACTTAATGACATCTTTCACTGTTGTCCCATGATCAGTACTTTTGATCACTTTGGTATCTATACTCACAACAACTTTGGAGTATTGGACATATCTGGTTGTTTTTACATACCATGGAATACATGATTAATCCAAACACGAAGGTGTGTGGAATCTCCATCATGTATTTTGCTCATCGGTGTTTTTGGGACACCGAGTCTTGCAAAAACTCTTTCCATGTGACTTCGGCAAGAATCACTCCTCGGCGTTTTAAATGCTAAAAAGGTTTAGCATCTTGTCAATATGTATCTTTGCTCAGCCCCATTAGGTAAATCTACATCCATAGATCATCATGCCTAATATTAAGGCTATTTAGCCCAAGCACTTCATCGAAAAACCCTTTTCAAATGAAGTCCTAATTCGTGTCAAGAAATTTATTTCCAATTAATAATGTGTCAAGCACACAATGTTTTTTAGAAATATTATTATGCTCCCACTTACTTTCTTGAATCACAAGCATCTTCGTTACCCATTGATGAAGTCAAAACCCTTTTGACCATTTCATCAAAACACGAAGATTCCAACTCTATTTTGCTCTCTTCTGTCCATCGCTGGATCTCTGAAGTTTGCATACTTACTAGCATCCTCTGGACTGAAAAAATACCTTGGACTGTAACACGTGCAAGTCCTTGGTTTCATTTCCATCAGATGAAAATCCTTTCATCATCCTTGTTTCATATCTCATGTTTGAAATATGTATTAATTGCTAGTTCAACCCGAACCGACTTTAAGCATCGCTACGATGAAACAACCTCATCGTAGTTAACTCCTTGAACTTGTTATTGCAACAAGTCGAGCTTTATGGATAAAACATTTTTATCCATATCAGTTTTTAGTTCCATAAATATTCGTTAGACTCTAAGTCTTCCGAAAGGTGTATCAAGATTTTAATCTTGAATCACTTATATGGAAACTATCTCGGATTATATTGGCATTTAGCCAATTCTGGAGTCAGGGCCCATCAACGCTTCCTTGTGTATTGTAGGTATACTATTGTCTAACAACAATATCTCGTATGCGCACCTGAGAGGTTTGCACGAGTTTTTCCTACGTGGTTCAGCTGCAAGTTCGACCGAAGTCCATACATCTCCTGTAGAGGCTTCCGTATCAGTCGCAGTAGGAAACACTGGAATCACTTCCAAGGTTCCTTTCCTTTGATCTGATGACGAAGATACTGGTTATCTCGTCGAGTTGCACTGTCCTCCCACTCACCTTATGCAAGAACTATTCTCATTAAAAGCATACCATTTTGTGGCAAAATCCTTTGCCTCGGTATAGTGGTGGGGGAATACCCAATGACTTGGGATAACCTACAAAGTAGCACTTGTCTGATTTGGAATAGGTTTGTAACCTTTTACACAAGCCCCATATTCCAAATGTTAAGAAAAGATATAACATGGTTGGGCGTACCATACCATGGCGTCATTTCAACAGACCTGATGGAGCTCTTTTCAGTGTAAAAGCCGCAGTCTCTAAAGCATCACTCTTTAAAAGGGATAATGGCAAATTTATTTATGTCATCTTTGATCTTACCATGTCATAAATGGTTCGATTACATCTTCACGGACTTTCCACTTCAGTGGTGTTCCGGGAGGTGCAAGTTATGAAACTCTTTTCACAACTCATCAGACATTCGCTAAACTTGTAACTCAAATATTCCTTTGCGCAATCAAATTACAGAAACATAATTTTCTTGTTACAATAATTTCTACTTCATTTTTGAAAAACCTTTTGAATGATTTCAAAAGATCCAGACTTGCGTCTCATCAAGTAAATATCCATATATCTACTTGAGTCATTTCTGAAGAGAGATAAATCCACTACTTGCAACAACATTTATTGAACTACACACATCAAAAATGTATGATCACCAATAAGTTTGTTGCTCGTTTCTTATGGCCTGTGAACAGTATTTCAGTCACTTCACTTTTCGGAGGAAAGTTGCAAGTGTCAGATGATTCAAAATCAAACGACTTCAAAATCCATCATAATGGAATTTTTCCATGCAGGTTCCTCCAATGTGACCAAATGCAGTGCCACACATGTGTGGTATTCTCTTAGTCTTGCGACATTTAGCATCAGTGTTATGGATGTATCATATTACCATCAATATTCATAACATACATCCCATCTTGGATGGAAACATAGCCCTTCATGTTATTCATAATACTGAACAACAATTGTTCTTTTATGAACAACCCTTTTGCAACAAACATTGTGCACTGGGTTAGAGTGTATGAAACTCTAAAATGAATTATGAAAGTAAACACAGAGGTAATATATTAATATCATTATTCATAACATACATCTCATTCATAATGAAAGTATGGCCCTTATGTTTATTCATAACACCGAACATCAAAAGTTCTCTTATGAACAACCTTCTTGCAAGATACCTTATGCAAAGGGCTAGAGTGTGTAAAGCTCTAAAATGAATTATGAAAGAAAATACATAGGTAATACACCGATGGAAGGTATAGTAACTTTTACTATGTTCCCAGCGTGTATCAAGACCTCATTCATGGCTAGTCTTTCAGGCCATAGTAGTTCTTGCATCGAGTCGCAACAGAATGCAATCGAGCGGGTATCTTTGTGATCAACTCACAATACCCAAGAATTAGTGATTAACATGTTTAACCATAATTCCCAAGAACTATATCTTTGACCAGCCTTCTATACATCAAAAACTTATATGACATTCATACATGAGCTGGATATTCTAGTCTTCTTTCTTTCTGCCTTTATACTTCTAACAGTTTAACTTTTAGTATTTCTCCTACTCCCAGAAGAAGCAGCCAACTTAAGAGTGGCGTTTAGCCCCGGACTTCCTAGGCGTGAAAGTTTCACTAACACCCTTTGGACACTTCCTTTCTCTTTAAGTTGTTGTTTTATTCACCTTCATTTACATGACAGGCGTTCTCCTGGATCCCTCTCTTATCAGTCTAATGCATAGTAAACACCTTTACTAATAGTTTGGAAACAAATATTGCTTTGGATATCTAATATCTTTTAGCCTTTGTTTGTCTCTGAAAATGATTTTCAGATTCCATGAATATCACATAGCTATCCAAACTTTCGAAGTTCGAGTCTCATGGAGGCAAACATATTTCACTTGACCGTAACGGAATTTTAGCTTTTGGATCGAAGGACGAGAGTCCCATCATCCATAGCATCAGCGGGAGAATACCAAAAGCATGCGATAGGACAAAGTCCTTCTCGGCACTCTTGAGGACAATCCTCACATTACGTTACCAACCGTAAAGTTTTAACCAGATAAATAATAGCTTATTCAATTTTAATAGGGAAGGTGGAAACGCGAGCCATTATTCTACAACTATTATGTAATTTACACTTAGACAAAGTTCACAATTAATTGCACTGAGAATTTAAAAGAATTAATTCTACAGTGCGCTCCCACTCAAATCAATATCTCTCATAATTGATTGTGAGTGATACAAGACATGCATTTAAATTGTTCGCCATTGGTGTAACACCACAGATGACGAAAATCTCAACCGGTAGGCCAACTTGCCAATCACATCTCTATGTGACTCTTGTTCATCTTTCGATGCGTGTGTTCCGAGCTCATGAAGGTCATGCCTGAACGTCAAGACAACCAAGTGATCTCGCTGCGAGGTCTCAACTCACCCGCCTCACACTTCTCTAATCGTTCGTACCCGTGTGACACGGCGCACCCCGTAAAGATAGGTGCCGTGACGGTGCTACACTTGGGAGAACACTATCAACTTTGATATTTTGTGAGAGATCACCCTAATAAAAAGCGACTACTGCGCAAACAAAAAGGGTGCATCATAAGGGATAAACATCTCAGGCAATTCATAATTGCATGATATGGTATAGCCCTTCCTGACGGAGAAGTCTTGTATTTCTTCGTCTTCGGCATTCACGTCGGTATTCACCTTCGCGAAGATTGCCACCACCTTGTCGGTGCACCAGATAATATTGCTATCTCTATAGCTAATAAAATAAGTGCATTACATAAGGTTGACACGCAGGTCATTAAAGTGACAATCATATGGCTCCAGCCATCATGCCGAATCATAACACGCGGGTCATGTTAATCAATTTACATCATATAGTCATCTCATACATAATCAAACTATTATGAGCACTGCTATACCACATCATATGCACATGCAAACCCTCCTGCAAAACCAAGTTAGACGCCTCTAATCGGTTTATGCAAGAACTTCTTTTTCGTGGCTTATAAGGTTTCGAAACAAACCGAAGCTACCAATGTCCATCATCAAGTATGATAATTCAAGTTGCTAGATTAACTTTGCGGGGTGTATGAAACATGAGATAATAAAATCTCGAGCCCCATACTGAACTTCGTCATACGCATGACCCCCATGCAGATCATATCTGCATTGCCCTTTTGTCTGCGAAATTTCATCTTTCTTTTTAACTACGGTGGAATTCAATGAATTGTTAGCACTTCATTGATCAATCAGGATCGCGGATTGCCAGAACATTGAAACTCCACCATGCTGTTATCAAGATCAGAAATATGCAAATTCCAGGGAAGCAACAAGAACATCGGGTAAAAGATTTCATCTCCTACCCGCACAAATAATTTTCAGTCATAGAACTCATCTACTACCTAATTTTATAATGCAACACCCATACATCTCTATGTATTCTAGATCGGAACCTGCATCTACGCATAGCACGGCTCTGATACCACTGAAGGGTAATGCAGCAGAAAACAAAAAAATTCTGACCTAACCAGCCCAGGACCACTATGAAGACTGCATACAAGGTTAGATCTTTTCGTTACCGACTCGTAGCACAGCGGAAGTAGAGTCGATGACGTTCGGCAGTGTAGATCCCCGCAGCTAGGATTTACAACCTCCCAACCACGAGGATGTATACCCTCCTCTGCCCCTCGGACAGCCCTCCGGGAGGCGGTCGGACAGTCCCCCGGACGGTGTGGCGGACAGCCCTTCGGGAGGACCTCCGAAACTCGGACGGTCACTCGGACAGCCCTTCGGGAGGACCTCTCGAACTAAGACCGAAACTACGATCTCTCTACAGAGTTGCACACATACGGTGTCATCTATCCGACAGGGCTTCGCCGTCCAGAACTAGTTCCTGCCGGAACCCAAACAGCCTTTCGGCTCTACAAAACTATTTCGCGGGGAGGGAGAGAGAAGCCAGACAAGTCAAATGGCATGTGAATGTGAGAAGGGATCAGGTTTGGGAAGCCCCCTCACCTCCTATTTATAGGAAAACCAAGGGGTAGAGTTGCCATTCCAAAAACCCAAAAATGCCCCCACTTTATGTCATACACAAAGGGCATAAGAGGGAAAAAGGGATGCCATGTGGAGCTCCATGGAGCTCCACTCACCTTGGCCGGCCACCCCCTTGGGGGCTCCCCATGAGGGGCTTACTTGTCCCCCAAGGCCTTCTAGAAGCCTTTTGGGAAATATCCCAAAAGGTGGTTTTCCAAAAATATCCAAAAAGCACTTTCACTATTCACGACGACATTTTTCAGCGTCCGTTCGAACTGAAAATATTTATGTGGGCTTAGAACATTTCCAGTACCCACTAAAATAATTTTCAATGTGTTTCGGAACAATTTTGGATTAGTGATTTTCATCTGCAAAAAGCATCCGAAGCGGTTCCGGCAGCTCCGGAACATTTCCGGTTTTTCTTCCGGAAAATTCCCAGAAGTTTCCAGAATGATTCTGGCACCCTCCAAGAATTATCAGGCATGTGCCGAAACCAATTTGACTTAATGGTATCCCCTGAAACAACTTTTCAGTTTTACCAAAACTGTTCCAGTGTTCTCTCTGCGGAACTTTTCCGCTGTCCGAAACTTTTCCGGTGTCTGAAACTTTTTCGGTGATTTTCTCTCAGACTCCCTATCTAGTATTCAGCAGATAGATGACCCTTAAGCGTGTGACCCTATAGGTTCGGTGAAGTATAGACATGACCCGGAACCCCTTCCGATCAATGATCAACATCGGAGTCGTGGACACCCATATTGACCCCTATACCCACACGAATGAATATTCGAGTGAACCTCCAGTTGCCGTGTGCTATTCCTGTTGCTTCGCGATATGTTACAAATACCCAAGGTGAGACATGTTGGCATCCCTGTGGATCAACACCTTGTCCACTATGCCAGTTACCTCGTTACCGGTATTGTTCTCTTTTCTCGTTCCGTGTTCCGGCATCCCCGTGATCAAATCACAAAGTGTCTGGCCAGACGATGATGGATACCGTAACATCGAGAGGGCCCAGAGATATCTCTCCATCGTCGGAGGAGCAAATCCCAATCTTGAGCTATCAAGTTACTTGACATACTTTTCCATGAACCCGTAAGCCGCCGTAATAGCCACCCATTTACGGATGACGTTTAACAAACCCCAAAGTTCATGAAGCAAGCATGAAGAAACTCGATACTCTCATGGTCTAAGGAATCATGCAAACGTTAACCATCTCTGTGTTATTAACCATTAACTTGTGGCGAATGAATCTCATAGCATAACATCAATTCGGGTCGATTCAACACAAATGTTCTGCTAACATTGTGCCCTCAAAGTTGCTGGCATAGACATGCCCATGATCAGGAAAACAGAACCATCATGCAACACTTGAGCTAGTCTTAGAGGCCTGACTAGGAATACATTTTACCGTTTATTATCCCACACGTGCATATGAGTCTTCCTCCAATCCTCATGGTTATTGTAGACTCGAGAACCATAACAGTTATAGCATGGAATATAAACTTAATTAGGAACAGGGAGATAATCAATAACATTTATTATTGCCTCTAGGGCATATCTCCTACAGTAACCCCCCCCCCCACACACACACACACCACCACCACCACCAATAGGGGTTTCGACCAGCGGCGCGGTGGTCGCCCCCTTCGACGGTGCCACCAAACCCATGACCACGAGGTCTGGATACGGTGGCAGAGCCGGAGCGGCCGACACTATATTAGCCGAACGTGGTGGCCTGGTGCAGAGCGGAGATGGCGTCCGCAGAGCCCGCATCAGGTCCACCTCAGAGTTCGCCAAGCCCGCAACCCACCGCTCATGGATGCGGTTCTGCCCGACGCTGATGGGGGTCAGCGGACGACGTGGCGGTGGGCGACTCATTGGAGGAGAGGAGAGGAGAGAAATGGGTGGTGAGGAGAGTGAGAGGGAGTTGTGTGAATGGAGGAGTGGGCGGTGACACGAGAGGGAGAGGGAGTTATGAGACGTCTCCTCCATCTCCCGCACTCCCCGAGGCATGCAGCCAAGAGCCACACGTGGTCGCGCTCCGCCTGGATGCGGAGAAATTACCGATTCGGCAGTAGCTCGCGGGCCAGGCCCGGAACTGCTTTAAGTTCCGTACGGGCCGATACGTGGGTGCAGCCCAGGCAACCAAACAACACATTTTCATCCCACGGGGCCTGGTTGGCCCAAATGCGAGCAACCAAACGCGCCCCTAGTGTTTTTCTAACATAACCAATTTGTGGTTGTATGGTTAGGAGGACAGTGGTATCCCCAACCCACCAAAGTTCAAGTTCTAGACTTGACGCTGATGCTCGCATTTTCCTGAATTTATTTCAGGCCTTCCAGCAATGTGTTCAATGGAGAGGCCGTTCCCGTCAACTACGAAGGCGCCTATGGTGACTTCGTCAATCTCAAGATGATGTGCCGGCATAGTCTCTCGAAGGTGCTCATAGGGATAGGGAGTTCATTAGGATGAGTGTATGTGCGTATGTATGAGCGACTGTGGTTGTACTGTGTTAAAAAAGCATTTCTTTTTTACCATATTTTTCTACCTCACATTAAAAAAAACTTCAACACAAGAAAAAAACAAAACAAAAGAGCAACCTGTCCTTTTTAAAATCAAATAAATAAAAGAACACCTTGTTGTACACGTCCACTGCTTCACCACCAAGAATGTTCTCCCCGTCTTCTCTTTTATTATCCCAAGTAAATGGATATCCCGTGAAGCCAAGGTCCGCCAAACCGCAGTCGGCTAGGCATTCCCTAAAAGCTTCCATCCGTCCCCTGCTTTGTGGGTTTCCTCCTTGCTGCTCCCGTTGAATGAGGGCCTCATTATAGTTCCCAGCACATAGCCAGGGCATGTCATCCTGTGCACGCAAATACCGAAGCGCATCCCAAGTTTTCTTTATTTCTCTACGCATGGTTCTCCATAGATTCCAGTGAACCTATAAGAGTATCCATCCATTGTTATAGCTGCATCTATATAGTATTTTTTGAAACAAGGCAAAAGATTTGCCATTTTCATTAATTAAGGAGAAGGTTTAGACATAAGCCGCAAAGCGGAAAAACAAAAACTCTACTCTCGCGACATAAGTAGGCTCAACTGCTTGGCTCCAGCAAGCGCCCAGAGGCAGGCTTCCTCCTTGATTCTGCTGACGACGATCATTGTCGGAGCAGCCGTGTTGCGAAAAATTCTTGCGTTGCGTTCCTTCCAAATCTCCCATGAGACAAGCATCATAACCGAAGCGAGGGCCCTCCGATGTTGGTCTCCCGCGCCCACCGCCTTGTTCCACCAGGCTCGAACCGAATCCTCATTCCGGCAAGACATTGGCGTGTAGTCGTGAATGCCAAGCCAGGCGGTGGTCTCGTTCCATACTCGAATAGAGAAACGACATTGGAATAACAGGTGGGCAGCGGACTCTTGTACTTGTTTGCAGAGAGGGCAAAGACCACAATTAGGCCAGCCCCTTCGTATTAGTCGATCGGCCGTCCAAACTCTGTTCTGAATAATTAACCAGGCGAAGAATTTGCACTTCGAAGGGGCCCACATCTTCCAAATCGTGGCAGTGTTGGGGTTGTATGTGAGGCCCGCAAATTGCGCCAAGTACGCCGTCGACGCTGAGTACTCCCCACTAGTTGTGAATTCCCATGAAATGGTGTCATGTCTATCACTTCTGAGAGTAACACCAGCCACCATCTCCCAAAGTTTAGCAAACTGCTGGATATGTGCCAAGGTGAGTCCATTTTGGGTGTTAATCTGGTGAATCCAAGAGTTATTGTCCAGCGCCTTGCTAACCACACATGTCTTCCTTTTCGATATCTTGAAAATCTGAGGCGCGATATCTTTGGGTCTAATACCATCAAGCCAAGGGGATTCCCAGAATTTAGCTGTCTTGCCGTCGCCTATGCACACCTTTGTGGCCGCCGCAAAAAGATCCTTATCTCCATCAGTACAGGGCGTACCCATCCCAGCCCATGTTTTTGGCGGGTCAGCCCATTCGAACCAAAGCCAACGAAGACGTAGAGCAGAAGCAAACTTTTCGAGGTCTAACACACCCAGCCCCCCATAGATCTTGGGCTTGCAAACGGCGGTCCAGTTGACTTTACATTTGCCTCCCGTCACTGAATCACAACCTGCCCACAGATAGGCACGCCTCAAACTATCAATCTTTTTCATAACTTCAACTGGGAGGTCAAGAGGCGTGACGTGGTAAATAGCAATGGCCGTGAGGACCGCTTTGACCAAGACAATACGTCCTGGCGTTGCCACGTGCATGGCCGACCAGGGGGGGAGTTTGGCCGCCACCTTATCCTCCAAGAACTGATAATGGATGCGCTTCAGTCTCTTAATTGACAATGGAATATCTATATAGTATTGACACCACGACTTTACCTTGGCATCAACATGATCTCTCCACCACAAAGCAAGTCCGCCACTCTTTCCCACACAATCCACCCCAACTCCTTGTCTAAAGCCTAGCCTCCATTTCAGGCGCTCCATTGCATGCGCCTTTTTCTTTGTCTCTGACAGAAACACCACCGCTGGGTGCCTGGGTTGTAGGACCGTACCAGGTCTCTTAGCTAGCTCGCCAACTGTCGAGTCCAACCCAGTCCTCGACAGTTCCAGGCCAGGATATTCATTGGCCCCGGCGGCCCTGCCTAGCAGGGTCTGCCGATACGTCATTTTGTTTAGAGATCCGATCAAACACGGTAGATGTCTTCAACCTAGTATCACGAATGAAAGTATCATTACCCACAAGCCTATCTGGGTCTCCCTTAACCACCCAATGTTGCTTTGGCCTCCTTTTCCTATCACCCTTCTCGTACTGGTTGGGGCTCCTAGCTGATTGACCCATGCTATCCTGCCTCGGGATCCGAATGAAAGTGCCCCTCTTCTTTTCTTTTACCCTGTACCTACTGGAGCAACCTTGGTCACCCGAACCTCTCCCTGCCTGCTGATTATACATGTTTCGCAACTCTACATGTCTATTCAGTTGGCGTTGTCTCAAATCCTGTCGCGGGTCCTTCTCTCTCTTTTGCTCCAATTCATCTCTTAGATCTCTATCCCTTAGCTCCGATGGCATGTGCTGCATTTTGCTTGAGTTGTTAACTTCATTGTAATCATGGCTAACCTCCACGCCAGTGCGGGAATCAGCTGACCATATCCTCTCTTCCCCACATCAGCTCTTCTACGCCAATCTCCTTCACTAGATCTGGAGTTGCACTATTTGTTGCTTTCCCCTTTCCATCCTTCAAGGACGTTGAGTGCCCTGGTGAGGCCCTCAGCCACTCTCCCCATTTCATCTCTGAATTCATAGGTGGCACACACCCCTCCACTCCATGCACCAGTCGTCCACATTCAAAGCAGATATGAGGGTTTTTTTCATAAACAAAATCAAACCATGTTCCCTCTACATCATCAGCACTCTCCTTCAGATTAAATCCTCTCACCAACGGCTCGAAGACTGATAGCTTTGTACGTACTCTGAGTTGTTGTCCTTTCGCAAATCCATCCTTCTCAACATCAACACGAACACTTTCCCCTAGCCAATTGCCCAGCGCCTACCCAAACACCTTACAACATTTATCTGGGGGAAGATCAGCTACGCGAACCCACACATCAATCGTATCAAACACCATCTCTGAAGGCCTCGTATTACCCTCATAATCTTTCATTATCAGGACATTGAAATCAAACTGTCAGGGGCCATTATTTAGAACATGTTTCCAATCTCCTTCACTTCCAAAGCTCACAGAAAACGTGTTTCCACCCAGGTTCCTCAACTTTGTTTATTTGTGTAGCCCACATGCCCTAGGCATCGTCTTCTCCAGTGCCTTCATGTTCATGGGCCACGGTGTACAAGCTTTCCCCGCCACTGACCACTTCATCGCCATGGGATGCATCTGCCCTGACTCGCTGAATATGAAACCAGTAACCTCTTTCTCCGTCAGAATCAGATCTCCCATCCTTGCTGCCAAGTCTGCTGCCTCCTTCGACCCCTTCCCATCAGCGGCGGACTGGGACGTGTTCCGGCTTTGCGTACCCTGCGCCATCCTCACAGACGACGCCGGTGCATCCTGCTTTGTCACCGCCGCCTTCGGAGTTGCGGATACTTTCGCCGGCGTCGAGTCCTAGGAGACGCAACATCACTTCTCCGTGCTTTCTCCGCCATGGCGCCGCCACAGGGAAGAGAAACTCAGCCGATCCACTCGTACGAAGAGCGTCGTCGCCCCTCCATGAGTCACCAAAATCTACACCACCATCGTGCGGAAACCCTAACCCTAGCTCCAGGACGTGATCGCCTAGCAATCGCCTCCGGTCGCCTCTCCTATTACCGCCTTGTGGTGGACCCGCGCTGAAACTATGTCGTAGATCGAGAATTTCCTATTGGACGCACATTGCATCAAAATGTCTACCCTTCCTACAAACCTGGCGATGTAGCGATTACCTAGGCCGGTCCATTAACGTGTTGAAGCGTTTCTGGTTTTGCGAACCTTCTAGAGTTTCCCAGCCAGTTTTTTTGCTTATGGGAACCTTCTAAAAGGTTTTCTGAACCGATTTTTCTGTTTCTTTTTGTTTTTGGATATTTATTTTTTATGTTTTTCTTTTCTTTTCTTTTCTTTTCCTATTGTTGTTTCTTTTTTTCCTTTTTACGTTTTTTATTTTGTCAAGTTTATTTTCTTTTTATAAGATTTCATGTTTTGAAAATTGTTTGGAAACTTAATAAGATGTTATTGCTCTTTAGAAATGTTCAATATTTTTAAAAATGGTCATGTTTTCAAAATTGCACCTTTAGGATTTTGATCAGGAATTTCAAAAAATGTTCATGTTTTCAAAACTTGTTCAGAGTGTTTTTAAACATTTGTTCAGAATATTCTTGTTCAAATTTATCAGAACTTTTCAAATAATGATAGGGATTTCAAAAAATGTTCCTGTTTTCAAAACTTGTTCGCAAATTCAAAAAGTGTTCTTGTTTTCAATTTTTTGTTCACGTATTCAGAAATTGTTCGTGTTTCAAATTTGTTTGGGATTTTCAGAATTCTTCTCCATTCCCAAATTTATTCTAAAAATTCAAAATGTGTTCTTTATTTTACAATTTTTTTAAAAAATTAAAAAAATGTTCATGTTTACAAAAAAAAATCAAAAATTACTTTTAAAATTTTAGTTTTGTAAATAATAACATGCTTCTGTCTTTTCTTTTCCTTTTCTGTTTTTTCACTTTTCATCTATATTTTCATTTTTTTAAGTTCATGTTTCGAAAATTGTTCAAAAACTTAAAAAATGTCCGTCCATTCAAAAAATGTTAAATTTTTAAAGAATAGTCATGTTATAAACAATTGTTCATAAATTCAAATAATATTCGCATTTTCAAAAAAATCCGGGCATTTCAAGAAATGTTCTCATTTTTCAAAATTGTTGGGGTTTCAAAAGATGTTTTTGTTTTCAAAAATTGTTCAGAAATTTCAAAAAATGTTCTTGTCTTCAAATTTTGTTCACGTATTTTGAAAGTTGTTTCCGTTTTTAAATTTTGTTCACAAATTCACAAAATGTTCGCATTTTTGAAAAAATGTTTGAAGGTTTATAAAAATGTTTGAAAAATGCAGTAGCTACAGTACTTCTACACTATCGTTTTACTCAGGTACAACATGTTCGTACGAGTAAATATTTATTAAAGGACTGCACTATGTATATGTCACAAAAGTTTCTTGGGTCTGTTGGCTATCGTCGCGCGCAGGAGGTTCAGGGTTCGATTCAGACAATTTCTCACGTATTTTCTTTTTACATTTTCGATCTCGTGCTACAGTATACTCCCCTACTGGGCCGGCCCAGGTCAGACTCCCGCCTGTGCGTTTGCTCGACGGTATGTCGCAGAATGCGACACATAAGAGTTCTCCGGAGATCGCGCATCGGCGGCATGGACATTTGCAGCCAATCGTGAGACCTCCTTGGTTTCGTGGGCCGGCCCAAACTTGGTCAGTGGGATCGGTGTTGACTAGTCGCGGCTAACCGGCTTACGGTTGACTGGTCAACAGTTGAGTTTTGTGAAAAGTGCAAAAATAATCAAAAATATTCGAAAATATCACAAAAAGTTCATGAATTTAAGAAAGCTCATGGTTTGAAAACATTTCGTAAAATCGGAAAATGTTCACTAATTAAAAAGGACGTGGTTTTGAAAACATCATTTTTTAAGTTCATAGTTTTTGTGAAAAAAGTTCATAGATTTTTTTAAAAAGGTCATGAATTTGAAAAATGTTCAAGAATTTGAAAAAAAATATCAATTTTGAAAAGAAGTTCACAGATTTGAAAAGAGTTCATTGACTTTGAGAAAAAAATGTTCACAGACTTGAAAATATTTCATACATTTTGAAAAATCACAGATATGAAAAACATTCATTAGAAAAATTTAGTATATTTTGAAAAAGTTCACTAAAAAAGTGAAAAGGTTCAGGGATTTTAAAAAAGAAAAAGAAAAACCGGTTAACACAATTAGAAGCTTCCCAAAACCAGTCGAAAGCTTCTAGAAACTTCACAGAACCAGTTTGTGTTCAAAGTACAGGCAGGACAAACAAAGCACAGAAACTACGCGTTCAAGAAAAATATTGTGAATAAAAAAAAAGTTTAATGAACTGAACCCATGAGAGAGGGGCGAGTGCGCCGGTTTGCCCATATGCCATTAACCGGCACCGCAGGCGCCGAATAGGGTTTTGGCTCCAATCATGGTTCTTGACCTATCAAACCTGGGCGTGTGGGCCATCAATCGTTATGGTTGTACAAGCAGTTTATTTATCTTCCTTTGTTGCTTGCAAAGGTGGTCTCAATGCGGTCTATATTTTGTTGAAACAGAGTACCCTGAATTAAGTAAGAAAAAACATAGTACACTTATACAAACACACGGGGAAGCTGCTAGACAGGCCAGGAGAAAACAAGTGTGTTATAACGGACGTAGTTGCCATGTGTAAATAGTCTAAAACACACATATTTTGCCATGCTATAACACTGGCAATGTGTAAAAAAAAAACTAAAAACACAGAATTTGTCATGTTATAGCTGACATAGTTGCCATGTGCAAAAGACTAAAAAGTAGATTTGTCATGCTATAGCTGACATAGTTGCCATGTGCAAAAGATTAAAAAGTAGATCTGTCATGCTCTAGATAACCACTTGTTCAAGATTAGAAAATGGATAAGAAAAACATAAAAAAATCAGGTTGTTCACTCTGAGGGGGGTCTGCAGCGAACCGTTATGTCGTTCTGTCGAGAGGGGTGGTGGGAGCAAATGCTTTGAGATTTGTGTGCGTGATCCGACGTACCTAAGAGCGTTAGCATGAAAAATGGTTGCGAACTGACGTCAATTCAATAGCATTTCCATTGATTTATTACATTATGTTTATGTTACTTTCATCATTACACGACATGGTTTTCCTATGCTACATTCAGTCTATTGATTCTAAACACTATGTTAGCGTGAACATAAGTGGCCTGAGAATGCATGAAACACGTTATTATTGGCAATTTGCGGATGATCACCGGGATCCGACAAGACAATAGAGGTTGCCTCAAGAAGGAGATAGTCAACATGGAAAAGTCAAAGAGGAACAAAAACAAGAAATTAAGGTGGCGCCAAAGGGGAGGTGTTCGTGATTTCATTATGGATTGTGCTCAGTTCTTTGGGGTGTGGTTTTGGTTGTCTAAGTTGGTAGTTGTAGTTAGTCGATGGGAGTACCTACCTATTTGACATTGCAGTCCAGGTGTTGAGAGTTTGCAGGAGTATCGTGTCGAAGGCGTTGATCGTTCTGCCTTTGTTGTCGTGTTGCTTCATGGTTTGGGAGTAGTCTGCATGATATGTCGGATTTTTGCTTCTTTGCTTGTTATGAACAAGTATGTGAACACAACGTGTGTACCTGTAGTGTTTTTCTAACATGTAACCAACCTGTGGTTGGATTGTTAGGAGGACAGTGGTATCCCTATCCCATCAGAATTCAAGTCCTAGACTTGACACTGATGCTCGCGTTTTCTTGAATTTTTTCAGGCCGTCCGGCGATGTGTTCAGTGGGAGTAGTCGTTCCCGTCCACTACGAAAGCGCCTATGACGACTTCGTTAATCTCAAGATGATGTGCCGGCTCACTCTCTCGAAGATGCTCACAGGGTAGGGTATGTGCGTGTGCGTTCATTAGAGTGAGTGTATTTGCATATCTACGAGCATCTGCATATGTACTGTGTTAAAAAAAACATGTATTTTTACCGTACTTTTTCTACCTTGCATTTAAAAAAAACGTTCCACACAAAAAAAAAAGCTAAAGAAAAGAACAACTTGTCCCTTTTAAAACCAGATAAATAAAAGAACACCTTGTTGTACACGTCCACTGCTTCACCACCAAGAATAAATAAATAAAACTCTCCAATGCAAGGCAACAAGAAGAGAAATAAAGATGATAATCGCAAGCAACTAAAATCACCAGTCACCACAAGATCCTATGGCCAGTGCCACAAAGGTCCAACACAACACCCCCGCAAAAAAAAAAAAGGTCCAACACAACACAAGGAGAGAGTCCGAACTCCTGCGTCCAAAGATCCAAACCCTAGACCACCCATCACCCTGCGGCTGAGCTCTCACCACCAACCCGAGGGGCGGAATCCGGTCTTCCTCAACCCTCGGCCTCGCAACCACTACCACTACTCCCGGAGGGAGACCCGAACACAATAAACAAACCCACCGTAAAAGACCAGGCCAAAGCCGCAATTTTTACTCTTCCACCTTGCTGCGCGGCGGCATGGCGCTCCTCATCCGCGCGCCGCTCACCTCCTTCGACTCCGGCGACGACGACGACGAGGGGTACGCCTCCTCGCTCTCCTCCGGCGCCGCGTCCTCCCCGTCCCGCTCGCCATCGACCTCTCCCCCCGAGGCCCGGCCTCGCCCGCGTCCCGTCCTCGGCGCGCCGCGGGTGGCGGCGCAGCTCTCCTCGTCCACGGACGACGAGGCCGACCTGTTCGACGACGACGCCGGCTCCTCCGGGGACGAGGTGCTCCAGGAGGTCTCCAACGGCTTCTTCCGCGTCGCCCGGGTGCCCCCGCCGCCGCCCTCCCCCTCCTCGGACGAGGCCGCGCCCCCCGCTTCGGCGGCCGGGGGAGGCTCCTCCGCGTCTTCCGGGGAGAGCGAGTACTTCGGCGCCGCTGAGGGCTCGGAGGAGGAGGCCGCCGCCGACGTGTTCGTCGACGCTGGGACGGGGAGCGGGCTGGAGGAGGATGCCGGCGTCTTTGCGGCCTCCACTGGCGCGGTCGCCGAGGGCTCGCTGGACGGGAGCTTTGTGAGCTCCATGAGCGTGCTGGATGACGGCGCTGCGTTCAGCGATTTGGTAAATCTCTCGGATATTTCCCTGATGAGTGGTGGTGGTAAACAGGGAGCTGAGGATTCTGGTGCTGAGCCTGTCAACATTGTGGAGCCTGAGCCTTCCACTGGTGACGCCAGTGGCACGCGCATTGTGGATGCTTCAGAGGGGAATGCTGGGGGGTCTCAGCAGGAGCAAGTTGTTGTGGAATTGCCTCCTGCACTGAATTCTACTCAACAAGAAGATGCTGGTCTTGAAGTTATCGATGATGACTCTGATGTAAAAGATACCAAACACAAGGTTGCTGAATTTCCTCTTGTGGTGAGTTCTACAGAAGCAGAAGCTACTGGTGGTCTTGAAGTTCACAATGCTGACTCTGATGAGAAAGATAACACACCCAAGCATGAGGTTGTTACACATTCTGAAGATGCCAGTCCTGAACATGTTGCCGCAAGAGATGCCACGGTTGAGCCTGCGCAAGTTCGTACCAATGTTGATAGCTCACAGTTTACTGTTGAAGGTGGCCATCACAAGGTAGATGGTGAAACTGATGGCGATTATCAACCTTCTGATGAGCCTGCATCTGTACCAAACATCGGGACAAACAATGCTTTGGAATCTCCTGGAAAAGAAATGGAGGACAGTGTGCCTGCCTCCAAGGGCACACGCTTCGGTTTGGATGATTCAGATGAGGATCGGCTGGATGATGATTATCAAGTGGAGGAGTTGAGCAGAAAGGAGACTGAGCTTTTTGATTATGCAGCTTTGGCTGAGCTTCTGAGGGCGGCAAACAGATCACCTGCACAGGGCAAGGCCAAGGTGTTTCCAGTTGAAACCTCTGATCCCGTCCAACCGTCTCCTACCGTGGTCGGTGTCCCTAGGACAGGTGTGGCTTCTACTCATGTGCTGGATGCAGTTGCTGACCCGGAGAGTGGGATGACTGATGAGGAGAAGAAGTTGTACATGAAGGTGGACATGGCACGAATCAAGTATTTGCGTCTTGTGTACAGATTAGGGTATGACACCGAACATCAGGTACCTGTACAAGTGTTATATCGGCTCAGTCTCGTTGAAGGCTTCAGGCGCATAAGGATGGCAAACCATTCCTCCGAGCTTGAGAATGCCTGGAGCAGGGCTTTGCAGCTTGAGACAGAGGGAGTAGATGACTTGGAATTCTCCTGCAATGTATTGGTCCTTGGGAAGACAGGAGTGGGAAAGAGTGCAACCATAAACTCCATCTTTGGCGAGGATAAATCCAGAACGAATGCTTTTCTGCCAGCAACAAGTTCCGTGAAGGAGGTTACTGGAGTTGTTGGTGGTGTTAAATTCCGTGTCATTGACACTCCAGGACTTGGGACTGCAGTTAGGGATGGAAAATCAAACAGGAAAATGCTCAAGTCTGTTAAGAAATATATCAAGAAATGCCCCCCTGACATCGTTTTGTATGTTGATCGGATCGATACCCAACGGCAGGGTGCTGATGACCTATCCCTTTTGCAGTGTATTACCAGTGTCCTAGGCCTGCCAATATGGTCGAAAGCCATTATCACTCTTACTCACTCAGCAGCAGACCCTCCTCCGGAAGGACCTAGTGGCTCCCTAGTTAACTATGAGATGATTGTGACCCATCGGACTCATGCGCTTCAGCAAAGCATCAGACAGACCACTAATGATCCTCGGATTGAGAATCCAGTCGCTCTCGTGGAAAATCACCACCTTTGTCGGAGGAACATGGAGGGTGAAAAGGTGCTTCCTAATGGCCTTATCTGGAAGCGTCTGCTCCTCCTCCTGTGCTACTCACTGAAGATGGTTGCTGAGATTGATACTCTTTCAACCCGCCGTGCTGCTTCTGCAAGCCTCTTCGATCGCCGTCTTCAGATGCCTCCACTTCCTTACTTCTTATCATCTTTGTTGCAATCTAGAGAGCACCCCAGGCGTGCAAATGAACAGAAGGTTGAGAGTGTGGACTCAGATGTTGATCCTGATGAATTGTTAGACGAGGATCAAGAGGATGAAGAATACGATCAGCTTCCTCCCTTCAAGCCATTAAGTAAATCACAGGTTGCAAAACTCTCCAAAGAGCAGCAGAAACTGTATTTCGATGAGTACGACTACCGAACCAAGCTTCTTCAGAAGAAGCAGTTGAAGGAACAGCGCAGAAGATTAAAGGAAATGAAGAAGAGTGAGAACAACAATCATGATGTACTTGTGGACAATGATCATCCTGATGACGAGTATGACAATGACAGATCTCTTATGCCAGACTGGGCCTTGCCATCTTCATTTGATTCTGATGATCCAGTGTACCGCTATCGGTGTCTTGAGCCTGTAACGAACCTTCTGGCCCGTGCTGTTACCAACCCTGAAGGATGGGATCATGACTGTGGGTTTGACGGTGTGAGCCTCCAATACAACCATGAAGTTGCCAATGCATTTCCAGCTTCTATGTGGGTCCAAGTAAACAAGGACAAGAGGGAATTCACCATTCATTCGGAGTCCTCAATAACAGCTAAGCATAACGAGTATGCTTCAACCCTTGCAGGCTTTGACATACAAACCATGATGGACCAGCTTGCTTACACTCTCAGGGGCGAAACCAAATTCAGGAACACCAAGAACAATGCCACTACTGGAGGTCTGTCCATGAGTTTAGCAGGAAACACCATGATAACTGGAGTGAAGTTTGAAGACAAGCTTTCAGTCGGTAATTGGTTAACACTGGTAGCAAACGCTGGTGCTGTGTCCATGAAAGGCGATACTGCACATGGAGTGAATATGGCGCTGAACCTGCTTCAAAAAGACTACCCCATTATGGGCCTAGGCCTTGCAACTGTGGGCGCATCACTGGTAAGATGGCATAAAGAATGGACTACGGCTGCAAACTTGGATACCCAGTTTGCCATGGGAAGGACTTCAAATATGGCAGTTCATGGTGACATGAACAACAAGCTAACTGGACGAGTGAGCATCAAGGCCAGCAGTTCAGAGCATCTGTCGGTTGCTCTATTAGGTGCCTATTCGATGGGAATGTATCTGTGGAACAGGATGCATCCTCGTGCAGATCCGAATAATGAGTAGCACGGGTTAGTTCTCCATGTAGTTTTGATTTCCTAACAGTTTTAATCCTTGTCTCTTTTGTTTCTAGTTGTTCTATTAATAAACTACTGTCAAAGCTTCTTTCGTTCCTTATTGTATGCCCGTCTGTGTTGACATAGCTGTAGAGTTTATGAGCATGTACGTGGGAAATAAAACCACCAAGTAGATGCCCATGTTTTTCGCCCTCATGCTGGCAATAAATATTCCTGGTACTATTTACTCATGAAAAGTTGGCCATTTCGTTGTGCTACTGTCTATCAGATGTCATGTGTGTGATCATCCTTTGGTTCTTTCCAGCCTTCCGTTAATTGTCTAACAGATAACGCAACAAGTGTGTGAAGAAGGCAATCCGAGAATCCCTTTTATTTTTGGAAAACTAGGAAGTCCGGGCATATATATATATTTATGCAATGGGTCTAGGGGTTGTTGGGTTGCTGCCCTGAGATAAACTAGGCTGGCGGTCGTCCTCGTGAAAGTTGCCTGCTTGGAACCTGGAGCCTCCACCGCTCCGGCATGGGAGTTAATCTTTCCCAGGCTGTTTATGCGGATGAATGTGATTTATAGTGTTCAATGTTGATCCTTCAGTTGTGTTTCTGTCGAAGAGTAGTATGTGCCTGACGTTTTAAGCAACTTCCGTTTCCTGCTTGTTGGTGGTGTTGACCAGAAGTCGAGGGCATAAACTGCTTATCCAAATTATTTGTCAAACAAACTTTAGATACTTCAGGTTAAGTCCATTGCTCTTTCATATTTGCAATGATCTTCTTGGATGACGCGGGTCAGGAATCACCTTCTTTGAAACGTCCGAGGCCCTTATGAATGGATGTATAAGTCTGGTCTAGAAAAATGTCTGATAATCAAATTATATCCTTTTTCTGGCTATGTGTCATTCAGGAAGTTGGGTTTCTTACACATTAATGGGCACTACTAGCTATACTGTTTATGTTCCTTTTATGGTGCATACCTTTTCTGTTTGCTACTCCTGAAAATATAATTAGGTCGGCAGGTGCTAGCGATGCTGTTTATGGAGCATTCCATTTTTTGTTTGCTGCTCCTAAAATATGTACTCCCTCCGTAAAGTAATGTAAGACGTAGTGATCTAAAACGTCTTGTATTACTTTATACAGGGGTAGTAGTTTGCAAAAAAGCGTCTTACATTGTGGGAGGGAGTAGTTGAATCACTAATTCATCAGTCCAAGTGGTTGTCTCATGCAAAGTACTAGTAGCACCTCTGTTTACAGAGGGAGTACGTAGGTAGTGTGCTAATTTGTTACTCCCTCTTAAACGCTCTTATATTTCTTGCCAGTATTCACTTGTATTCATACGAGTAGGAAAACAGTACACAACAGACCGATACACGTATAAATACACAAGGATACAGGCAGCAGCACTGCCCCAGCCGGAAAACATGGAAGCCCCTCACACAAAGAATATTGCAAAGGAGAACCGTCGTGAACGCCCGGCGCTCATTTCTCCAGCGTCGACAGACAGCCGGCACAGGAGATGACACTGGATCTTCCATAAGCCTGGAGCAGGAGCAGCCCCTTGCCAAATTGGCGTTGACGAACCGCAACAGCCACTAGTACTCTATAACACTAAGCTCATTAGTTTTAAAGAGCTCACATTCAATTGATGTCTTCAATTACAGTTGGGTCGATTTCTCAATGAGAAAGCTAAATTCCGATCGATCGGAATTCTGCAACAGGCCGAACGACCCGACTCCGATTTTACCAGGGTCGTTCGACCTCCCGCACTGCATGGATCTCACTAGCCAATGTTTCTTTTCTGTTCGGGGGCGTTAAAAGCCGAGGAAGAAAAATAAAGCTCCTGTTGGGGTTCAAACTCAGGTCGCCTGGGTTAGGCCTGCTCCTTTGGCCAACACAGTAAACCATGTTAGTTGTCCAATATAAAAACTTGACCCTTCTAAACCTCGTGGCACCAAAATAAAAGATATTTTTTTCTTGTTTTCTTTTTTGCATTCTCTAGTACTACATCATTTGTGCAACATTTATTAATTAGGCGGATATTTTTTGCAAACACTCCAAGGAACGTTGTACTTAACAGGATGGTTGTAGGCAGGGTACTGTCAACGTGAATACACCGAACAATGGTGAACAGATGTCAGTGATAGGACTGGTGAGGTCTCCACATGAGATGTAGTTCGAGAGGTAAATTTTGACTGGTGTAAAAAGTTGTTAAAAAATTACCTCCAATAAGCTATGTACAAACACCGTGGTAACTTTTTGATCACGAAAAAAGTTGTTAAAAAACATACGTCTGATTAATTTTGTATAAACGACATGGTAATATATGCACCACATAATTGATAACCTATGCACAAACACACCGCAACTTTTTGGTCCGGTGGAAAAGTTGTTAAAAAACATACACCATAACTTATCTTTACCTGATAACTCCCGCGCTATTTGTCACCCTGGGTGAGGAATAGTTATTCTTCATCCCCCTCTATTTTAACACCAATGCATCGTATTTTTATGTCCCGTAATTTTTTTCTTACTTCATACATAAAAAGAGAACGTAAGAAAATATTAGATCACCGTAAAAAATATTTTATGTTATGTAAAATTACGAACGTAAAACATAGTGTAAAATACACATAAAATGTATTTTTTTTATGGTCTTATGACCAATAATTTTGCTTTCTTATGCCAAAATTTTACGTAGTGAATCAATCTATTTGTATACCAAATGTAATTTATTCGTAAGATTACCTCGGATGAAGAATAACTTATTCTGCACCCTGGGTGATGAATAGTATTACTATTAAAGTACGGAGTGCTTCTACCCGTACGTCATTAAAATTGCCCCCGAAGTTGCAAAATATTACCCACCAATGCCACCAATAAGTTATAAAAACGTTCCACACAGAAAAATCCGGACTGGTCCGGCCCATTTAAGAATCTCCTATACTACGCCCAGCGCGCTAGAAAAAGACACAGCTCGCCTGGGCCGGCCCATATATGGGTGATTAATTTTTTATTTTTGGTTTTTCTTTTCCGTAGTTGTTTTTTTCTACTTTAAATAATTTATGAATTTTAAAAAGTTTTCAAAATTAAAAACTGGGAATTTAAAATAATATTTAATAATTCATAAATGTTTGTGGCTTCAGAAATTGTTTGTGATTTTTAAAAAATATTAGCAAATTTTCTAATAAATGTCCGGAAAATAAACATACATTCATGAGTTTTTCTAAAAAAGTTCATGTATTAAAAAATGTTTTAAAATTTCACCAAATTTCTCCAATTCAAAAAATATTCATGTATTAAAAAATAGCATAAAATAAAACTGTTCATAAATTCAAATATATAGTTTATTGATTCACAAAATATACGCTGATTCAAAAAAGATCATGCAGTTCAAAAAATGTTCATTAATTTAGAAAATTGTTTCATCAAATCCCAAAAAAAATGTTAGTCGATTCTAGAAATGTTCGCCGATAAAACAAAATGTTTGCAAATAGTATAATATGTTCATGAATTCAGAAAACGTTCTTGATTTTACAAAATGTTCGTGAATTTAAAAAATGTTCACAATTTCAAATATGCTCACGAGTTTAAAAAAATGTTCATGTTTTCACAAAAAATGAGAGTGATAGTGTATATCGATGATGTAGTAAAATGTGATCATTGCCATTCGAAATTATAATTTTTTTCTCTCGTTGCAACGCACGGGCATGTTTGCTAGTAATATATATATATATAGGACAAATTTTTCCTACTACCGGGTGTAGTTACTCCCACTTTGGTTTCGTATGTTGTAGGTAGTATCTATTATATTGGAGAGTACGTACGTGTAGTATGTAAGAATGTTTGGGTAGTATATATACTATTTTATAGGTAGTATGTACAATATTTTGAGCATACTCCTTTTTACGTACAAATATGTACGTATTTCACAAATATGATAAAAACATGGGCTTACATGCAATTTTTTCACATAACTCGTTTTGGAGTATCTTAGATATAGTATATGAACATACTAAAAATGATAAAGTAGTATATATACTACCACATGGTAGTATATGAGATATGGGTGTAACTACACCCGGTAGTAGGATGCATTTTCCATATATATATATATATATATATATATATATATATATATATATATATAATATAATAATATAATATATATATATATATATCTTTCCCTAATAATAAAGCACGGATTGACTCCGTGGGTTCACCATCACAATACGCTTCTTCCCATGAGTTTACGCCTTCACCCATATCATATTTTTCTTATACTATACTATCCGAGGTGGTACTAATTTTGTATACGCCCCGCCCGTGAGTGGACTTTTCACGTCCGCACGTTTCTGGCTGGCTCTGCGAGCTGAAAGCCCAGGCCCAGGTAGGGCTCGCTCTGTACATCTGCTCCTCCTGGGAGTCCAACTAGGCCGGCCGGCCCAGGAGCGAGTGTGGTACTGTAAAAATCGCCAAAAAAATTGTGCATTTGCAATGAATCGAACACGAGACCTACTGCTTGTGAACACGCGCTGCTATCCAGCAGAGCTGCTGATGGTTAGTGTCTAACAGGCCGCGCTAAACCTTAAGAATGAGTGGCAGCAGCAGATCTGAATATTTTTTAAAATTTCAAACGCAATTTTTTTTTTGAAAAAAGTTGATATTTATTTGGAAAAAAGAAACGTTCTAGCCATGATTTTTTTTCCATGCGTTTATACATACACGAGGTGGTATTAAAATTTTCATGTACGAGAACCAATAGCAACAGCTAATAGGCGATCTGGGCGCCCTGCGCTCGCTCTTACAATTAGAAAAAATATTGCCTACAAATAAACCCGAACTCGAAAAAAATATTGCCTACAAATAAACTCGAACTCGAAACCTCACACATAACTACCTACCCCTGGTAACCAACTGGCTAGCCAGAAGTTCTGATAAACATTAAACATTGGTAAAATAAAACTGTTCGTGTCGCGGCTTTGGACCGAACCCTCTCTCCGCCACCTGCGTACATCACTATAATGGGTCACAAGGATGTGCTGATGGGCCTCCTCAGCTTGCAGGATCAGCCAAAAATAATTTGACGGGTATAGAATAGTACCACCTCGCCCCTTTATGTCAAATCTTATCGGTTTATATACGCTGTTAGTTGTCCGGATAATCAACAAGGCACTTGTTGAGAAATAACAAAAGGGGGATGAGATGTCGATTCGGTGGTTGCACTTGCAAATAAGAAAAAAAAAAGAGGCCCAACAAAGTACGGTGGCTGCACTTCCAAATAAGGAACAAAAGAAATCCAACAATGAAAAGGTATGATTGGCTCGTGGGAGTATGCCTCATGGCAACCATGGAACGCTGTGATGGTGGATGGGCTGCAGAGAAGCACATGCGCACGGCGGGACGAGATGAGGCAGAAGTACAAAAGGTTGGAACACATGTGTCATGGTGGATGGGCTGTAGAGAAGCACATGCGCACGGCGGGATGAGATGCATGATGAGCCAGAAATACAGAAGGGACACGATGATGGCCTTGCGGTTACAGTTCACAATAAATAATGTGGATATGAAGACGTCCCTTGGGAAGCTATAAGCCATGCGTATGGCCGTGCATCATTCAGTTTGTGCATGCGGATGGATGGTAAATGTGCATGGCCAATCGGTTGCATGCGTCTAGCTAGCTAAAACTCATTTTTACATCAATGAGTCTAGCCAAACCATGGTATCTTACAGCAATGGGCTAAAATACTACAGTTTTTCATTATTCTGGTTATTGCGATACTTTGCTATATCAAACATAGCCTTATGCTTCTTTTCATTGTGATTTTTCTGTGACTGGGCGACACATTGTAATATTTTCAGTGCTGCAGGCGTTTGGTTTCGAAACTGCGTACATAAATATTTTTAATTCACGTCGTATTTGCTGGGATCAGATTTCGCTTTATTCTAAAAAAAATACCTGATTGATCTACATGCAGCTTCGATCGAGGGTACCTGATGCGGCACGCGCGACATTTCAAGCTCGACTGATGCTGCTGCAGGCGGGACGTGACGTTGCAAGCTGGAGCACCCGCTGCGTCTAGCCGAAAGCACACCAATACAACACCCGTCGGAGCTATTCTTTTTCTACTGAAAAGTCGGGCCGCCATGGTGCAAAGACGACTAAGCGACAACCGCAAGTGTAGATTTCAGATTATGGAGAACTAAGTTTTCCTTACCACCGGTGTTAAGGCTCATTTCGTGATTAATGTATGGCTAATATGCATCTCTTCCATGCCTCGGCGTGCGCCTCCCGGGCGTCGGCCGGTGGCACCATCCGGAAGTTATCGTGCCTCGCTGGTGGACGTTTGGGTATTCACATCAAAAAAATTCTCCCGTTGCAACGCACGGGCATTTTTGCTAGTATATCTTTCCCTAATAATAAAGCACAGATTGACTCCGTGGGTTCACCGTCACAATACGCTTCTTCCCGTGAGTTTACGCCTTCAGTTTGAATTTAAATTCCCTATATATATTAAAGGAGGACTTGAACTGGGTTGAAGTTGGATTAAGTCCATCATGCACCGATGGTGGGCTAGCAAAAGCATAATTCAACAACGTAGAGGAGGTCTTTGATGCTTCTAAATTTGCTAAACACAATGCAGTTCCAAGACTTATTTTAGCAGTTTAACCTTTTGGTTATTGGTGGTACCCGGACGACATCCACAACCCGTCAAGGACGTGACTAAGTACATGACAATGGTTGGGCTACATAGATTACCTTCTAGGTTGCTGTCATAGGATTGTGGTGATCTCACCATGGTTAAATTCTTATTCCAAATAAGGAACCGTCGACAATTATCCAAAAACATATGGCATATATATGGTAAACCGATGAGGCATTTTAGGAGACGAGGACCAGCTCGCAGTTTCCACAATCGGCATGCCCGACTAGCTTGACGCCACACTCACGAAACACAGATGCATGGGTGAAGACATGCCAGGGTGTCTGCCAAGCCCGTGCCTCTACGGAGAAGCTCGACTAGCTGGACCCACTTACATTCGTCAGCAACGAACAAGAAGGACTTTGGTTCTGGTGTTTGCTCTGTGGTGAAGCATGGCCGTTGTGCCAGGGATTTTTTTTATTTTTTGCAATTAATTTTGGTGATAAAGACTGTTTTTTTCTCCCGTTGCAACACACGGGCATTTTTGCTAGCATATATATATATATATATATATATATATATATATATATATATATATATATATATATATATATATATATATATATATATTATAATAAAGCAGCTATTGCTTCTGCCCGTTCACCGTCATTAAATTACCCCTGAAACTTCGCTAAAAATTACCCACCATGCCATTCACGAGTTAAAAAACCGATTCGTTAAAAAACAAACAGGAAAAAGCCGAACGCACGCATCTCTCTATTTCCTCCCTTTATCAACCGGAAGTGCCCAGATACTCGATTCCCCTCCTGCTCTTCCCAGCGCCGCCACGCACTCCATCTCCGGCCGCCGGAGCTCATCCTCTCTCGGACGGCCGAACTGCTGCTCTCCTTATCTTCCCTACCCGTTGCCCCTGACCCGCCCCCAACTGGCTCTTGCTCCGTCTCCCTAGCTCGCATCGCCATCGCACGCCGCCGCCGATCCAAAAATCGAAAACCATGCCCAGGAGCTCATCCTGCACCGCTTCTCATCCGCTCTCCGCTTCGTCGCCTGCCTGGTTGCCGTCGCATCGATTCCCCCATCCCTCTGACATGCCTCTTTTATCACGTGACTCCCGCCGGCGAGGCTCCGCTCACGCTGCTGCTTTCTTCGATGGCCCCTCCCCGCCACTGCAGCGCGATGCATAGCCGGCAGCGTCACCAGCGTGTTGGCGGTCGGGATGGACGCAGGCACACGAGCTTCAGCATATCGTGATGTAGCAAAAGCGGCCGCCCCTGCAGCTCTGGACCGAGCAGTTTCCGTCCCTGCTGTAGTTCTTTCCGTGCTGACCATGTGTCATGATTTTCCACGTTGCGAGGTTTGCGATAACAGGTATGGCTGAGACTGCATGGCGCCGGCGATCAGACCAAGGGAACTGACGCTGGTACGTTGCTTGCATCTCTTACTGTAGTATGATGATGACCGAGTCCTGTTAAATCCATCATAGCTGCACTTCTCCGTTACATGTGGAAATCAGGCTTTGACTCTATCCTCTGAATCCATCCTGACGGCTCAAACATGTTTAGTTGAATGCAACATATTACCACTCTTATCATCTTTCAATAGCATATATGCGTGCATCTGTCTATTCCTCTTTTCTCTTTCTTTCTTTTCTCAATGCTCAGCTCCCCTGTATGATGCTTGTAATGAGCTAGATTGGCAGACGCTGCACATTATGGATTTGGTGGCAGAGGTGCATGTGGGGCTTGCCGTGGATGAATGTGTGCGGTGCGCCGATGCCGTTGGCTGCACCGTACCTAGAGAAAGCCATGGAGCCCGTGGGAAAGACGCAAAACTGGATTGAACCCTCAACCTGAATATTCATTAGCTTCTGGTATGTATTTGCTTCCGCTGGATAATGCTCTATTGCCGTTGTGGCCTCCGTGTGACGCCTTCCCATCCATCGTCTTCTTCCCTAAAGCTACATGATAAAGTTTCAAATTATTAACTAAAATTTTGCCAATGGCAATGTATCAGTACTTTGTGTTGGTATTTGTCATCAAACATACATTTAGTAAAGTTTGTAGTCAACCAAGCACAACTTATATGATACCAGATTGAAATTATGAACTAAAATTTTGCCAATGGCAATGTATTAGCACTTTGTTTTCTTGAATTCGCTAAGTATCCCTCAGTTAGTATAATCTTTGTTGCCTGAATTCGCTAAGTCATGGATCTAAGCATTGGTGTGGGTAATGTGGATCAGGTATGGCGTGGCTGAGTTGTTCTGGAAAAGATTCTGACGCTGAAATTGTTAACTATCCTGATTCTTGAATGACCGCTCAACCGCTATTTAGTTGATAAAAATAATTGTTGCGTTGAAATCAGTCCGTATCACTTTTTTCTGTTGCCGCTGGTTCTCATGACGCGGAAATTTGTCTGTCCATGGCTTTGTTCTATCTCTAACTTTTGGATTTCAAGCACAGGAAATGTATACAATATTACTAAGCATACAACATAAAAATGCTTCCTCTGTATTTTTGCTTCCCAACATAGTGTAAGGTTCAACTATCAGAAAATCATCACAACAGTCATTAAGTTTTGGGAATTATGTATTGGCATGCCATACTGCTAAAAGATGTGAGTTTGCAGCATGATCTTGCATGCACACAGTAGTTTTTAAAGTAAATGCTTGAGAAATCATAACGCAGCATGATGTTTTTCTTATGAATGTCTGGTGTACTTTGGCTAGAAGAGCAACTGTAGGTGTCTGGTGTACAACTTGGTTAACCCGATTCTTTTTTTGCTTATGACGATGTTTATTATCAGAAAGCTCCTGACAAAGCATCAAGTAGTGGGCCAATACTCGAATAACTGACTCACCTACAATCTTTTTTTCTAACGGCAGTATTATATACACAACAATAATTTTTTACATTTTTCTTATTGTTGCAAATATATATCTTGGTAGTTATAAATGATACATCTATTTGGTCTTGGTTTATACATATCAGATGCTTATCTGTAGTGTTTAGGAGAGTTATTTTTGGTTGGAAATGACTTTTGATTCGTGGTTCTCGAGGAGGTATATTACTCTGAAGCACTTCAAATCTTGGCTCTGGCTAAGCATAATATATTACTTTACTATTGAAATTTGGCTACTAATGATTTATGTTACCATTGTTTTTGTTGTCTTTAATAGTATAAAAGATCTGAAGTGCATCAGCTATCATTGCTCCAGTTTGTTGGTAGATTTGGCAAACCCTCTAAGTTCATTTTTCACTAAAATATAGTTTGCAACACTGGTTATAATTAATATATTGATATAAGTATGGGCAATATCCAAGTTTCTTTATACTGATATAAGTTCAGGATTTGTAATACCATTCTACTATTTACACAAGAGCCTTGTGGCTAATCATACTTGATCCTGTGTGCTCTCATCTGTAGGTATGGGTTTCACATCGTTGTCAATTTTGATATGTTTCACAGGATGAATGATGCTTCAGATTCTTCTAAAACTGCCACTATTCAGTACGTATCAGTCGCAACCTTAATTTATATCAGCGCGTTTGATTCGATTCTTGCTGTGTCTAGAAAATATTGCTCTCTCACCTGGGAACTTTGGAGACGATATCAACATTTTTTTGAGACTCCAAATACCAGAATTAATGCTGCTGCGTGTGTCACGATCTGCAGTTCTTAGAAAAACAAGCATCCGCTCCTTCCCCTCCCTAGATCTGAGGCTATCCTCGAGGAGGCAGCAAGAGCCTTAATAAAAGCTGAGCTTAGGATCAACACATCATCGTTGGCGTGAGCTTTATCATACTGGAGGTGGCGGGAGCTTTGCCATATTGGAGAACCAATAACACACAGAGCAGATAGGAGAAGAGTGTTGCAGTTCAGAGAGGTTGAAGATGCATGTGGTGGAAAGTGGTGATACAACTACAAAATTGTAGATTTAGTAAAAAAAATCCATGTGAGAATGGATTTTTTTTCAAGAATCTTCCTTCGTACTTTGAGTACTTACAATATTGTTTTTCTACTTGCAAAATTATTTCAATGTTAAGTTGTTTTGAGGTTCCTAAGCATTTATTTACTTATTTTTTATCCGTTGCAACCCATGGCAAATACTCAATACGCCAGCATGTGTGTTTGCAGCTTGCTAAGCATTCATCAAAATTATAGTTCGTATGCAGCTTGTACATGTATGAATTTTGGCCATATTGCACTTCAGCGCATCAATTAAGGTAGTGATATTGGACCGATAGTTGTTTTGGTGACTTTAACAGAACTTTTACAACCAGTTGCATATCACTTGTATATAGTATGGTAAATCACTAAATTGTAATGCTTCAGTCTTCATGTGTTCTAAAAAAAATGCTTGGAACTTTAGATGATGAAGCCTCGATTAACTTTCGGCCAACTATAGGGAGAACACTGTCTTAGAAACAGATGTATTGTGAAGTTTAGAAGAATCAGTGTAATAGGCTTCACAATCTACTATGTAATCATTGCTTTTTTGGCATAACAAAAATCTTCATAATTTCCTCAACTATCTGCAAATGATTGAACCATGGAACAAGAAATACTTGTTGCAGAGAAAAGAGAGCACAAAATAGATGATTGGCAAATAAAGGTAAAGACATGAGATAGCATGTACGACGAAGAGCTAGATAGCATAGAGTGAAGATGAGGTGTCATCTGAATTTTATGGTTTTCCTATAATAGCCAACAAAAAAACCACGCCCTGCGCGTGCCAGCGTGCATGGCTCCAAATGTGCATTAGACGTCCCTTCCGCTGCGAGCTGCACCCAGGAGGGCATCGATGGTCGTTGGCCACCTCGCACCAAGCACAAGGCATTGGTATTGGCCATAGTTGGATGCATTGTGATTGTCCATTGGTATTGGCCATAGTTGGATGCATTGTGATATGGTGGACACCATGGCCCCATTGACGAGGGTTGGAAAGGAGAATAAGTGGCGACATGGATGGAGCACCGTGTTCAAATTGAAGATGTGGACCTGTGTGTTGTCTTTTTCTCCCGTTGTAACACACGGGCATTTTTACTAGTATGTCTAAATAACATGATAATATACACACCGCACAACTGATAACATACACAAACACCATGGTAACTTTTGGACGGTGGAAGAGTTGTTAAAAAATTACCCCTGATAATTTACGTGTGACTTCGCAGTGCAAGTACGAGCTCACAAGGGTTATATCTACCGGAGACAAGAGGCTTATTGGGCTTGACTGCTGCCGGCAACTTGGTTGTGTGAACGAAGCAACATGTTCCCCCCTGGTCAACATGATTTGTCCGGATCATAGGTGCGCTTGGGCTTCTCTACGTGCACGTCGAGGGTAGTATATATTTGAATAATATGTGCGCGTGCATGGTTGCATTTTCCTTTAAATGAATTAAAAGCTTTCTGGGTTCTACGCTTCAACTCCCTCCGTCCCATAATATAGTGTTAAAACTTTTTAAAATAAATTAAAAGCTTTCTGGGTTCTACACTTCTACTCCCTCCGTACCACAATATAAGTGTCAAGACGCTCTTATATTACGGAGGGAGTACATCTTAGAAAGCACACACCGATAATTCTACATATACTAATTGAAGGCATTAATCCTATAACAATTGCCATGGAGAAATAACATTTGTGTGACTTATCTTGAAATCGTCACTTCATCCTTTCAGCTATAGCTAGCAGCTACAATTATTGCTCTTTTGAACCGGAGCTGTGAAAAGTTACAGCCGAAACGAAGGCAGACTTTAGCCACCGCCGCTCTAAGAGAAGAAGCTGGGAAGCCGAGAAATCGAGTTGTATATTACTCCTCCCGCTCCATAATAATCTTAAAACACTCTTATATTATGAGACGAAGGGAGTATATTTTTTTTATTAAGCTGGATATCACACCTTGCCACCAAAGTTGACGCAAATTACGACCAAAATGGAATGGAAAACGCTTCGCTCCATCTCTCTCACTCCCATTTATTCTCAATTTGATTTGCTAAGGGAGCGCTAGAGTGCAAATGGCTTTTTAACTCCGAAAGGAGCCACTTATTTTCTAAATTTATCATCCTCTTGACGTGCTGAACAGCGTGGACTGAATTAGAAGGACCCGGGTAAAGCTCGAGCCATTGGCCTCGTCGGGCGCATCACGCCCTCCTCTCTCCCGATGCTAGAGTTTTCTCCCCCCACCGCCGCCCGTCATAGATCCTTAGACTGTCTCGCCACTGAATCCACCCTCGGTCTTACTCTCTGCATCCCTCCGTGCCGCCCGAAGCTCCGCCCGTAGAAGGCTCTCGCCCTTGGCACGCCATCGTCGCCGTGGTGACATACTCATCTTGGCAGGAGGAGAGAGACACCACTTTTTTGCTTCTGGCACTGCCAGGACACCAGGCGGTTTCCGAAAAAGAACAGCATGCCCGATGTGCTCCTTCGGTTGTCGACGTCGCCTGCCATATCAGCGTCGATGTAGCTACTCAACTGAGTGTTGATGGATATGATGGTGGGGTTGCATCCGACCTCGAGCGTGCCCGCGATGTACCTCAGAAGATGCTTGACGGCGCTCACATGCTCCATGGTCGGTGCTTCCCTGAACCAGCTCACCATGCCGACAACAAAGATGATGTCCGGGCGGGTGTGAACAGTTGCCGGACGACAATGGAGAGACGATGTGGTTAGAAAGTGACATTAATAGAGTCGAGGAGGAGCAAACATGAATGGTGAAAGTAAAGAGAATGAATTTGTATTTTGTGGATGGAGAAGAAAACAACATATATGATCGGTTGGAGGGAGAAAATCGGGGTGTGTACTTAAGTTGACAGCAATTCGTGTGGGGAGGAAGAAACCTATGTGATGTGATGGCTGAAAATAACACGTTCATTTGTGGACGCGGAAGTTTGGTCTATGGGGACATCTACACCCTATATAAAAAAAATTAGCAATTCAATAAGAAGTCCAAAATTTCTGAAAATAATTTTGAAATAAACTTGGCCTTCCATTGTACATGTGAGAAAAATTCCACAAAAAGAAAATTATACTTTGACTTCTTTTCAAAAAAAACAAATTTTCAGACAAAATAACATGAATAGTCACCTATAATAGCAAATAATTTTTGTCTTTTTCGCTGGTTATTTTTGGGTGAAAATTTATATACCAGTACAAAAGTAAGTCAAGTTTATTCTCAAAATAGTTCATAACTATTTTAAATTTTATTTAATTATTAAAAAAATCTTCATATAGGGTGTATATACAACCAGAAACCGAAATGTATTTCCCGTTCATTTGTGCACAATATATATGTGCCTCTTGTGTTTTGTGTAGAGAATGTCTCTTTGAGTGTCGCGGTACTACTGGTTAAGCTAGGTACACGCGACACAAGCCAAAATGGTTGTTGAGCCGTTGAACTCGCCGGTGCTCGTCACCGTGCTCGCCTTCCTTCTCGTGGTGATCACCGTCCTCGTCTCCACCAGGCGCAGCAGCAATGCGCCGCGGCTGCCCCCGTCGCCGCGGGGCCTGCCGGTCGTCGGCCACCTCCACCTGCTCGGGAGCCTGCCGCACCGGAGCCTGCGGTCCCTGGCTGCGTCCCACGGCCCGGTCATGCACTTGCGGCTCGGCCGCGTGCCCACCGTCGTGGCGTCCTCCGCGGCCGCGGCGGAGGAGGCCATGAAGACCCGCGACCTGGACTTCGCCGGCCGCCCCAGGCTCCTCATGGTCGACCGCTTCTACTACGGCAACGGCGGCATCGGCTTCGCGCCCTACGGCGAGCACTGGCGCCAGGCGCGCCGCGTCTGCGCCGTCCACATGCTCAGCTCGCGCCGCGTCGCGTCCCTGGGCCGCGTCCGGGCGCAGGAGGCCGCCGCGCTCGTCGACCGGGTCCGCAGCGCCGGCAACTCTGGCGGCGTCGTGAACCTGAGCGACAACCTCAGCGTCTACTCCAACGCGGTCATCTCCCGCTGCACGCTCGGCGGCGCGGACTGCGGGGTGGAAGGCGGCGGCGGCGCGAGGCTGAGGAAGGCGTTCGGCGAGATGGAGGAGCTCCTCGGCACGGTGCCGATGGGGGAGTCGGTGCCGTGGCTGGGATGGGTGGACACAGTGACGGGGCTGGAGCGGAAGGCCAAGCGCGTCTTCGAGGAGATGGACGGGCTGCTGGAGCGGGTCATCGCCGACCACCGCCAGCGCCGCCGTGCCGCCGCTACCACCGGGGACGAGGAAGACTTCGTGGACGTGATGCTGGACGCCGGCGAGCTGGACACGGACAGCATCAAGTCCATCATCCTGGACCTGCTCGCCGCCGCCACGGCCTCGACCTTCGCGCTGCTCGAGTGGGCGATGGCGGAGCTCCTCAACCACCCGGACGAGATGCGCAGGCTCCAGGCCGAGGTCCGCGCGGCCGTCGGCGCCGACGCCGTCGTCACGGAGGCCCACCTCCCGCGCCTGCCGTACCTGAAGGCGGTGATCAACGAGACCCTGCGGCTCCACCCGCCGGCGCCGCTGCTGCTGCCGCGGGAGACGCTGGAGGACACCCGGCTGCAGGGCCACGACGTGCCGGCGGGCACCCGGGTCCTGATCAACGCCTCGGCCATCGGCCGCGACCCGGCGACGTGGGGTCCCCGCGCCGAGGAGTTCGCGCCGGAGAGGTTCCTCGGGTACGACCTCGGCGCCGGCGCCGGGCAGGACTTCTCGTTCCTGCCCTTCGGCGCCGGGAGGAGGGGCTGCCCCGGGGTGGAGTTCGCCATGCTGTCCAACGAGCTGGCGCTGGCGAGCCTCGTGCATGGCTTCGACTGGGAGGTGCCCGGCCCCGGCGGGAGGACGCCGCCGGTGGACATGAGCGAGCTGTACGGCCTCTCCGTGTGCCTCAAGGCGCCATTGCTTCTGGTCGCCGAGCCGTGGCCGTCCGTGGATGAGGGCGTCCAATGAACGAAGCAACAAAGTATTAAATGTACGTTGCGACACTTATTTTGGGACGGAGGGAGTAGTATACGTGTATTTTTTTTTTTTGTAAAGTTCTAGTAGGTTTATACATATATGAATGGTGTATGAGAGCCAGGATCGATGATGCTTCTTTTTCTACACAATGTGGAGCAGTCCAACACAATGTTAATGTGTTTTTCTTTTTTGAAAAAGATGTTTGAACACTTGGCCTTTTCATCAATGGGTCAAGTGGAAATGCATTTCATTTTCTTGAAACAAAGGCAAAAGAGTCCTACTCTCGCAGTATGATCGAACTCAGTGTTTCACGTCTACAAGCTCCGCATGGTGGGCGCTATAATTTTTCTAGATTTATTTAGAGTTTCTACCGTCATTTCATTTTGAACTCAGTGGGTCAAGTGGTATTTGTGGTATGGTGTGTCTATCACCTACAAGGTGCTTGTAGAGACCTGCAATATAAAACTATGTTGGCTCGGTCTCTTCGGGTGCTCGTAAGTAGTCCTGGGCATTCTTCGGGCCGGACCATATTTCAGTCCGGGCTTGTAAAAGCCCGACGGGCAAAGTCTAAGCCCGAGTCCGGTCCGGCCCGAGCGAAAACACAAAAAAGTAGGCCCGAGCCCGGCCCGGCCCTAGCGAAAACACGAAAAAGTAGGCCCAAGCTCGGCCCGAAGGGACTAAAATGAGCAATTTCGGGTCGGGCCTCCGTGTAAACTGCCTATTTTTTTAGGCCCAAGCCCGGCCCGAAGTGCATGACGGCTGAAAATTCAAGCCCGAGCCCGCCCCGAACACTGAGCCTGACCCAGCTCGGCCCGGGTTTTTCGGGCTGGGTCGTCGGGCCGGGCTGCCCATGCCCAGGTTTACTCGTAAGGGTCGAGTCTCTGTTAGGGTGAGTGTGTATCCATGTTGTGAGCACCAACATATGTATCGTGTCACTTGACAAAAATACAAAATACTTCTTTAGTTCCACAATGTTTTGCATATTAGTTTTTCATTTGTAAAGTTTGATACAAAATTCTATTGAAAATATCAATTCCTGATTTGATTGTTTGAAGCTTCACCTAATTTGACGGTGTGGTTTGCTTAGATAAAAATAAATTGCAGATTTGATCATTCACGTAAGGTCACTTACTCACTTTGTTGCATTTCTTGACTGAACTTTTCTGTGTCTGAACTTCTAAATTTTGTGGGAGTGTGAAAGCCAAAACAAAACTAAAACTACAGGGATCTTATGATGTTCAGATGTCCTGGTTGTCTTTTGATCCGGGCAAGAAGACCTAGTTGTCGTTTGGGTACAATTTACCTGTTTATCATGGGAAAATAGAATATTTTAAGGCAGACCCAATCGCTACCTTGCTGGTGGTGACACACAAACATGAACTACTCAAGGGAGAAAACAGAGCAACGGTTCAGAAAAAACAGATGAGCACACACAGTCTGGTTTCAGTCTCGTTTAAGGCTACTTACACATTGTACAGTTGGGATGGTTAGCTAATTAGGTGCTACTCCTATTTGATTGAGTGTCATTATTATATTTAAGTAAAATTCTAGACTGGTATCTATTGTTCTTATGGGATTAATAACTTGGATTAACTACTGCTTAATGGATGGCTTACTAGAGAGGAATTTCTTTCAAACATGCGCACAGATAATATGTTTTGCTTTTCAATAATAAGGGTGCACATTTGGAAAATCTCCTTCTGTTCGATAGAAATGAAAATGCGAAGAAGACGGCGTCCACATGACCATGAACAGAAAGTCTACACCAACAAGGTTATTAAAGTAATGAAGATTAATGCAATTTTTGCTTACGCCGTCCGCTTGCAACCCTAGGTTGTATGTTCCACTACAAAGAAAAGAAGAAGAAGCATACGCCCAATTCATCTCGGAATGCAACCCATAACTAAACTGAGTACTGTAATAATAACACGCAAAACGTTGGGCGGCACTTTTCACAGCTAAATCCAGGCGTACGCCAAAAGGTGGCAAACATGTTCGGTAAGATTAGACAACACGAGGCTTGAGCACGCCGCGGAACAGGCTGACGAGCGGGTTCACATGTTCGTCTGCTCCTCTATCGCCGTGATGCGTGATGGATGCACGGCCCGATGTTTTAGCTGATAACTATAAAAAATGACCTAGTGAGTACTGCATTTAATTAACCGGCGAACCCGGGGTTGAGACACCGAGTTGATCGCTTTGTTATGTACTGTAAAAATTAGCGGTGTCAAGGAAAATTGAGCACAAACACTAAGTGAACTTTTAAAAAATATTTTTTCAATTAACTTGGGTTTAGGCCATGCAGCTGGATGTGCTGCCCCGCCCTAGTGGCCGCCTGGATGGCGACGGCTCGAGCAGATCAAAGCAATTGAGATCTGTGCTGGTGCTGCGCTGGAGGTGAGGAAATGAGCAATGGAGGAAGACGAGCTGGTTCGCTCCAAGCCGGCGTGGTACAGTACGGTAAATGGGATGCCGGTCGTGGGTGACAGGATGGTAGAGGACAGTTGACACGATGCGACCATGCCACTGTAAATAATTGCAGTGGGTCCAGATTCGACAATGCACTGTGCATAGGCCATGCCCTTGCCGTTGTTTGTACCCGTACCTCGTGCCAAATGTTAACAGAAACAAACATATCGTCTACATGTTAACAGAAACAAACATATCGTCTACTTACATATTGTACAGTTGGGATGGTTAGCTAATTAGGTGCTACTCCTATTTGATTGAGTGTCATTATTATATTTGAGTAAAATTCTAGACTGGTATCTATTGTTCTTATGCGATTAATAACTTGGATTAACTACTACTTAATGGATGGTTTACTAGAGACGAATTTCTTTCAAACATGCGCACAAATAATATGTTTTGCTTTTCAATAATAAGGGTGCACATTTGCAAAATCTCCTTCTGTTTGCTAGAAATGAAAATGCGAAGAAGACGTCGTCCACATGACCATGAATAGAAAGTCTACACCAACACGGATATTAAAGTAATGAAGATTAGTTTAATTTTTGCTTACGCTATCCGCTTGCAACCTTAGGTTGTATGTTCCATTACAAAGAAAAGAAGAAGAAGCATACACCCAATTCATCTCGGAATGCAACCCAGAACTAAACTAAGTATTGTAATAATAACATGCAACAACATTGGGCGGCACTTTTCACAGCTAAATCCAGGCATACGCCAAAAGGTAGCAAATAGGTTCGGTCACATTAGACATCACGAGGCCTGAGCACGCCGCGGAACAGGCTAACCAGCGGGTTCACAAGTTCGTCTGCTCCTCTATCGTGGTGATGAGTGATGGATGCACGACTCGATGTTTTAGTTGCTATAAAAAATGACATAGTGAGTACTGCATTTGATTAACCGGCGAACCCGAGCTTGTGACACCGGGTTGATTGCTTTGCTATGTACTGTAGAAATTAGCGGTGTCAAAGAAAATTGAGCACAAACACTAAGTGAACTTTAAAAAAAAATTCAATTAACTTAGGGTTAGGCCATGCAGCTGGATGTGCTGCCCCGCCCCAGTGGCCGCCTGGATGGCGGCGGCTCGAGCAGATCGAAGCAATTGAGATCAGGGCCGGCCCTGAGGGGGGGGGGGGGGGGGGGGGGGGGGGGGCGAACGGGGCGGCCGCCCCGGGCCCCCAAAAGCCAGGGGCCCCCTCCCAGGTATACGTACGTAGGCTACGATAGTGGTCAAGTTCGAGCGAAACCTTTTTTTAAGCTAAACTCAAGAACGCCTCAGCCTGGGAAAGAAATAGGGATGTGGGCTTGGCCCTTGCTTGCACCACGCCATCACGTACAGCCGTACAGGCACAGGACGTGTACAGGAAAGGAATCACTGAATTGACGGTATCTTTTTCAGTTTTCCTTCGGATCGTTCGTTCGGTTGTTCTTCCGCTGACCGCCGCAGTGCCGCCGTTCGTCCAATCTAATCGCCGTGACGCCGACACGCCGTCTCGTTAATTTAACTCTGCGTCTCTACAGCCTCTGCCTCCTGACGAACGAGCCGCCGACTGCAGGTCTGCATCAGGTACGTCTCTCCTATTCTGCTCGCGCCCTATGCGGCTCTGCCGTCTTCCGTCTGCCCTGGCCTATCCTAGACTTCTAGTGTTCTTCTTCATGTTTTTTTTCTAATCCTTATTCCCAAATCAACAGGTCAATAGGGAATTGTTGGTTGGGCGACCAAATCATCGAGCACACATAGCCAGATTAGATTACAGAGAGAAGGTACTATACTAATACAATGCCCTAGATTTTGTCATGATATTATATGGAGATCTTCTGTAATTAACCAATGTTTTAATTAGCTTGTGCTAATTGTAAAAGCTAATTGTTCCTTTCAATTTCGGCTAGGTCATGTCGGGTACGGGTAGAAAGTATCCATCCGGAAGTCATAAAAGAAAAAAGAAAAATGAGGTAGATGAGGAGAAAGAGGCATTGCGTGGCTCCCTTTTTAAATAATATAAAAGCAACACGAACACTTCAAGAAATTTAAGGTAATATGTAATACATTATGTGATATGCACACTGATTTTGGATGCACTTAATTGTTCTTTGATAAAAATTATCTACATATGATGATTGCTAGTTAGGCATTTATACCAAGGGCCCCGGATCCTAGTTTCGCCCCGGGCCCCTGAAACCTCAGGACCGGCCCTGATTGAGATCTGTGTTGCTGCTACGCTGGAGGTGAGGAAATGAGCAACGGAGGAAGACGAGCTGGTTCTCTCCAAGCTGGGGTGGTACGGTACGGTAAATGGGGTGCCGGTCGTGGGTGACAGGATAGTAGAGGACAGTTGACACGACGCGACCATGCCACTGTAAATAATTGTAGTGGGTCCAGATTCGACAGTGCAGCGTGCATAGGCCATGCCCGCTCCGTGTTTGTACCCGTACCTCGTGCCAAATGTTAACAGAAACAAACATATCGTCTACTTACAAGATTGTACAGTTGGGATGGTTAGCTAATTAGGTTCTACTCCTATTTGATTGAATGTCATTATTATATTTGAGTAAAATTCTAGACTGGTATCTATTGTTCTTATGCGATTAATAACTTGGATTAACTACTGCTTAATGGATAGTTTACTAGAGAGGAATTTCTTTCAAACATGCGCACAGATAATATGTTTTGCTTTCCAATAATAAGGATGCACGTTTGGAAAATCTCCTTGTTTTCGCAAGAAATGAAAATGCGAAGAAGACGGCGTGCACATGACCATGAACAGAAAGTCTACACCAACACGGTTATTAAAGTAATGAAGATTAGTGCAATTTTTGCGTACGCTATCCGCTTGCAACCCTCGGTTGTATGATCCATTACAAAGAAAAGAAGAAGAGGCATACACCCAATTCATCTCGGAATGCAACCCACAACTAAACTGAGTACTGTAATAATAACATGCAACCCACAAGCCATGCCCGCGCCATTGTTTGTACCCGTACCTCGTGCCAAATGTTAACAGAAACAAACATATCGTCTACTTACAGATTGTACAGTTGGGATAGTTAGCTAATTCGGTGCTACTCCTATTTGATTGAGAGCGGCGATATGGCTCATACCGGCATATAGTATTATTATCTGGACCATCGGATGTGCAAGATTGGTAGGTGAGAGGGGCATTAAATGACACCAAGCATATTTGATTGGTCACGGGTGTGGCGGCGGCGGTGGCGATTGCCGATGGGTGCGACCGGCTGCGGCGATTTTCCTGCGGATCCTGTGTGCAGGTATCCCCCCTGCGCCCCCATCCCTTCACTCCCCACCGAGTCTGTCGGCCGAGCTTCGTCTACCTGTCGTTGTCCCTAGCGGCGGCGAAAAGGAACTTGGCTATGGTAGGACCTCCGCCGATGTCGCGTCCTGATTTTATTTGGTTGTGTCTGTGCAGGTTACCAATCTTTCAGGACAGCGTGCCCCCGGCAGGATCTGGTCAGCATGAAAGGGGACGTTGGTTGCGGCCATGTCGGAGAAGAGGGCAGTAGGGACAGCGGTCCAGCAGAGTCCGGTGAGTTGGATGTGAAGCCAGATCCGCAGGCGCCCGGGTGGATCAAGACTTCAAGAGGTATGCGTGTTTGAACCCCCACCTCCCTGTTTGTGTATAGGTGTACTTATTTTATGATGAGTCGGATTTGGGATTAGGCTTTGATTTAGTTGTAGTGTTAGTGCGGTGGTGGGGAGGGGAGCGTTGTGGTGATAGTAATTTTCTGGTATAGGCGCTGTGGTGAATCATTATGCCAGTCTGAAGGGGAAATGCATGTTTTCCGTGTAGTTGGAGAATTCGTGTGCTGATCTGCTGCTAGAATTGCAAAAGAGTTTGCGTTGATGCCCCGTTGAATTTTTCCGACAGACATTTAGAGTTGGTCTGTGGGTAGTGTTGATGCAAGAATCGAGCTGTAGATGTCCTGCTTAAGATTTTGAAGGGCATACTGGAAAAATGGTACAGAGGGCGGGTGGTGAGTTCATGATGTGTGGTGGAGGCCAGGGGTCTGTGTTTGGCATGAATATAACTGCGCCAGAATGTTGTTGCCGGGATAACCTTGAACGGGCGTCATTTTTGGTTAATTTCAGAAAAGAAAAGACGCTGGTCTGGTCTTGTGCTTTTTCGACAGGATTATCGACCCTCCGTGCTGGGTGGTTTTTCATTTTGTATGTTGCTTTTGTAAGCAATTGTGGGCTCGTTTGGTAATCCTGCTGTGTTTTGTGTCTCAATTGTTTCTCCCTGAAAAACGGCAGCTCGTTGAATTTAGTTATGCTTTTTTGCAGAGTTCGCGTGGGGGTGAATCGGAGCGCGGACCTGCTACGGAACCTATGGAAGAATAACATCAACATCAGCAAAGTGTAAAGCATAATTGGAGGGTTCTTTGGGATGGTTGAAAATGTGCCATTCACGAAGTGGGCACTTCGGAATTTTTGCGGACAAATAAGTCGGGACGAGGCGGATGACGATGTGAGGAAAACAATTGAAGTTTTCGATGAATTGGGTGCAAAGGACCCTGAGTTTTTGTTCAGGTCGAGCTGATGGCGAGAGTGGGATAAGAAATCTGACGTGGACAACAGGGGATAGTAGGCTAAAAGTACAAGTTTTTGGGTGATGTGGTGACATTCGACACCACGTATCGAACAAACTTATATGACATGCCATTTGGTTTGTTTGTTGGGGTTAACAATCATTTCCACAACATATTCGTGGGAGGGGTGCTGCTTAGGGATGAACAAATAGAAAGCTTCGAGTGGGTTTTCACGGAGTTTGTGAGGATGATGGGCGGTGTGGCACCTGGAACCATACTGACGGGTATGTGTACACTATTTTTGTTCGTGACTTTGCTGTTAGAGGTAGATTGCCTTACTGAAAATGTTGTTCAAACTGACAGATGTTAATTTGCATTGCAGATCAGTGCTGAGCTATGGAAGTAGCCACTTCCGGATACGGTCCATCGGTAGATTAAGAGGTGTTTGATTTGGTGTTCAGTAAGGTAGCTTAATGTCCTAGGCTGTCCCTGGTACCGATGGATAAAAATTGTTTGTGTGGATGCTAGCCTAGAGTAGAAATAATAAGCGTGGCATGAATTGTGTATACTTCTGCTCTGGTTGCGGAAAACATTGTAGGGGGTTGGTTGGAAAATCTTGAGACATTTGTTGTTACTGTATGTGATTAGCTAATTGCTGGAATGTATGATCTTACTGTGCAATAAATTCCTCTGTTCTGGCTTTGCCCGCACAATTTGAAATCGGTCCAGGTCCGCGCACACCGGACCATGAAAAAGGGCAAACGACGAGACCGTAGAAGACAATGGTTGCAGCCACCAATAAATGCAGCCTGCACAGCGTCAGGAGCACTGTACAAAAACTCTGAAGAACACATCAATACTCTGTCTTATACTTGCATACGTTCAGATCCCAAGGAGTACCAACGACTCAGATAATATGATCATATGGTAGTACGACCCATATGCAATTTTCGTATTTGATTGAGTGTCATTATTATATTTGAGTAAAATTCTAGTCTGGTATCTATTGTTCTTATGCGATTAATAACTTGGAACTACTGCGTAATGGATGGTTTACTAGAGAGGAATTTCTTTCACACATGCGAACAGATAAATATGTTTTGCTTTTCAATAATAAGGGTGCACATTTGGAAAATCTCCTTCTGTTTGCTAGAAATGAAAATGCGAAGAAAGTCTGCACCAACACGGTTATATTAAAGTAATGAAGATTAGTACAATTTTTGCGTACGCTATCCGCTTGCAACCCCAGGTTGTATGTTCCATTACAAAGAAAAGAATTAGAGGCATACACCCAATTCATCTCAGAATGCAACCCACAACTAAACTGAGTACTGTAATAATAACACGCAACAACGTTGGGCGGCACTCTTCACAGCTAAATCGCCAAAAGGTAGCAAACAGGTTTCGGTCAGTCAGGCAGCTAACTATCATACAAGAGGTCTATTGGATCCTTAAGAGAGAACAAGTCACCTATTCCAGACAAGTAATAATTGCAAAGGAAGGAGAACTAGCGGGTCGCTACACCGGCACAATTTTTTCTAACCCAGAAACCGTGGCATCGAGGAGCTCCTCGTTTGCCGCCTTTCTGTTGCCGGCGTCGTCGGCGTGAGGACCTTGCGACGCTTCTGGCGACGCTCTTGCTTCTCTGCGGTAGACTCCACGTCTTTCTCCGAGCACCTGCCCTCCGAAACCTCCATGGTCTGGTCTTCAGAGGTGCTCGAGGGAAGAGGCCTTTTAGCTTCCCAGGGCTTGTCCTCGCTGACTGCTTCCTTCGGTTTGTCCTCGCTGGCTGCTTCATTCTTCGCACAGGAGGTGCCATCCAAGTCTGGCATCTCAGCATCGGTACGAGCCGTGTCGTCTTGGCAAGGAGCTTCCATCTTCTGGTCTTCGGAGATGCTATCAGGAAGAGGCCTTTTAGAATCGCAGGGTTTGTCCTCACAAATTGCTTCATTTGGTTTGTCCTCACAAACTGTTTCATTCTTCACGCAGGAGGCGCTATCTACGGCAGGCATCTCAGCATCAATATGCTTGGTGTCATCTTCACAAGGAACTGCCTCGCCTACTGCTGGTCCTAAGTTACCGTGTGCATCCACACTGTCCGTATGAGCTTCATCGCTCCCATCTTTGCTGTGACCTGCCACGATGGCGCTAGTCTCTCCCTCTTTCGACTCATGGGGAACAGCGCTGTCGCTGATAGCACAGCTGTCAGTGTCTCCCTCTTTGGACTCGGGTGAAATATGCTGCTCACCATCATTGATCTTATCCGCAGCTGCGCAAGTTTCCTCCATGCCAACTTTGATATCATCTTCTACCTCAACATCCACAGAAGTATCTTCATGTTTCGCGTCCTCGGATTCGACAGCAATTGTTGCGGGTGAATGCTCAGCAACATCGTTATTCAAATCGCATGCCACGAGTGGAGACTGCTCAGCAACATCGTTGTTCAAATCACATACCACGAATGAAGACGTGTCCTCAGAAATATCACCCTTGGCCTCCTCGGCTTCAACAATGTTTCTTTCTAAAGAATGCTCAGAAGTATTCCCTTCTATATCACCAGCCGCAACAGATCCCATGACATCAGGAAGATCACCTCTGCCATTGTCAGCTTCGTCTTTGGTGCTTGCTGGATCAGGTGCAATGTCAACTTCCCTGGCATCAGACATCATCACAGGATGCATATCTTCGGAAACATCACAGCAATCATCCACAACTTCATTTATGTTTGTTTCCAAACTATGTTCTTTGTAGGCCATTGCCTCCGAATTATCAGAGAATGAGCCACACTTGGAATCCATAATAGCATGCACCGTAACTGCTGCTTGGCTGGAAATTGTCTGGTTATTATGCAAATAATCCAGCATGGATTCCCCACAAGTGTCCTGATCTTTTACCACACAACCATCATCCTTCAACGCTTCAGAACCTTCTGGGGCACATGATCTCGGGTCAGGTTTATTATCATAATTCGCAAGAGGTGACTCACTTTCCACGCCCTGGCTTGGCATGCTTTTGCCACTATCTCCGTCAAGTGGACAAACCTACCAATAATAATGGAGAACAACAAAAGGTACAAAATGGCATTAGAAAACAAGTTTTAATTACTACCAATCAATTGAAACGCTAGGAGTACTAGCCATTAGCTAAAACTATACCTGCATGTCTTGTACAGCAAATGTTGTAACCCCTTCAGCCTCTAAAATGCATCTAGAAACAGGTAGCCCATTTCCAGAATCATTAAAGCAGATGGATGTGGATTGTTGCTGTGTTCCAGGAATTTGGCAAACTGGGTCAGATTCACCAGCAGAGCACCCCTGAGCAAGGAACTCCCTAGCTGCTTCATGCTCAGAATTTTCACTTCCTAGATAGCTTTCGTCAAACTGCTCGCTACCACAGGTTAGTTCCGGAAAAGTTTGAGAAGGTTCTGTCACTAGCCCCTGGATTAACTTCCGGATCAATGAACGCTTCAGAGAAGCTTCAGCGGGTTCAAACCAACCATCACTGAGCTGAAAAGTACATCAGGCATTAAAATATGGGGTTAACAAAATATCCAAAATGAGATGGGTGAAGATTACTCGAGCAGAGAGACATCAACTTAAACTTCAGTCTCCTGCTAAAAAGAATGTACTAGTCTACAGGCTATATAAAAAAATTCACAGAACACCTGCCACTCCAACTGAGAGGATGAAAAGGTGGGATCAAAACTCAAGAGTGCTCACATCATACCCATCCCCATATTTTAATTAGGAAAGTGTGCCCAAGCTCCCAACTACCAACAATTTCGTAAGGTGGCAAATAGCCCAACCATGTTTTAAGCTTTAAATTTGATGATAACCCAGCAACTGCACTTTTCACCTGATGCAAAATGCCGGCGTACAAACTTTGATTAATCTCCATCAACTCCAATGTTCAATTCGACTTGTAACCTATGCTTTATAATGGATTACGAGTCTACGTCTATTTTCTTGATTAACACGGACCGCCATATTTGCAGAAAATATGAATCCTAACGCCAGCAAGTACCATACATCAATTCCTCTTATCTTTTGAGATTACAGGTAGCAAGTTGCTCAAATGCAAATGGAGATGGTCAGGCCATAAGTAACTGTGGTAAATTGACTAAAGTGAAGGCACAAGCGAATGGCTACAATCTTGGAGAAGTAGGAATAGGTTCTGTGCAGTTTTCTCTGACTTTCATCAACAAATTATAGCTAGAATAAAATAATCTATGACATTACTGATTATGTACTAGGATATCCACACTTTGCATGGTGTTCACGATAACACAAAAATTAGCATTTACTGAAGGAAACTAAACAAAATTACATAAACAGAAGAAAAATTGTAGGCTGCTAATGAAATACAGAGCTGGGGGCCCAAACATAACATCAAAATTGAAGAACAATAATCAATGAGAACTCACGAAGGTTGAGGATACTGATATCTTCAAAGGGTTGAAGCTACTGGGATAATCCATCAGAAAGCGTTCCACATAATGGAGCAGGAACAAGCCACAGTCAAATGAGTTATCTTGCTGAGGGAGCTGGACGGACAAATAGAACAAAGCTATATCACAATAAGAAAATAGATATTGAGAAATGAAATAAAAGAAATTTCTTTGTTCTGTAGGCATGTATATACGATATAAAAGAAATTTCTTTGTCCTGTAGGCATGTATACGATATACATTTGCAACCCTGTGAGTTATATCAACAATGAAGGCATTGCCCGGCTGAAAGTACTTTTCATAGAATGAAAATATGTTGGACTGGCTAGCTTAACAAGTCAAACAAACTAGCTCATAGAGATAGTTAACAGAAGCTCCTGACCCATTAGACAAGCAGTCCCTGGACTGCAATTTCAGTTAAAACAGAGAACCTACAATTTAGTACTCCCTTTATTGCCTACTACATGTTCATGGGCCATTTATTTTTTGTGCATGCACGGGTGGGAGGGTCTGTGTGGGCCATAATTTGCGCTGAATTCGCTGTTTGGTTGGCCACAGATTAGCAGGGATAAGCAAAAACTAAAATGCACATGCAAACAAAAGCTCATCAAAAAATTGGCAACAGGGCAAGACTGGCATCATGACAGGATTTTGGCAAACATTTTTTTGAAATTTTTAGCTTCAAACCTTAAACCCTAATGGATAGGAAGATTTTTCTAATAATTTCAAACCTTAAAATTTTTATCCAGTTAACACGTTGGCTAAATACCATCGTTAAATATCCACACCAGTTACCATCTATAACTCTCCATTATTGGCGAGTGCAAGTGGCAATGCAATTTAAAAAGAGCTCCTTGATTTATTGATCACTAATGAAATGAAATATCAAGGGGTAGGGTTTCTTTCAGTGCTTGCCCTCTTCACAGCATCAACATCAAATGTTTCTCAGAACTAGTGTAAGTCAGAAATTGGCATCAAACATATAAGTACTGAACAACAATTTTCCAGACACACATGAGACTCGATACTAAAAGCTGATGTTCACAAACCTCAAGGGAGACAAATCTCAGATTTAAGAATTTGTCTGAAATATCTAATGCTGATTCAGGGTGCCTTTCCTTCCACTCTTCCCATAGATAACTGCACCAGAAAAGTTAAACTCAGCAGATATTGGTCACCAAGTGACTCTCAAGTGATAAGATAAATAGGAGTAATGAAGTGTGAAAAAACAACATTGACTGTTTGCACTTTTCAGTTATTATATACTTGTAAATTATATGTTTCAAGCATTTATGTGGTCTACAAGAGATGCCTTTTACCATTACCTAGTCCAAAATATATTAACAATAATATGATTATATAAACGTGCTTCTGATAACTATAGTGCATTTTTTATCTGAAAATCTTAAAGATCATATGTGGTTAAAGTTCTGAAAATCTGATAGTGCATCCTAAAATAAACTAATTTGCACAAAAGCAGCACAAGATATCCCTCTTCTAGAAATGAATTTACCTTTGAATAATGTCTTTCAGTCCACTGTGATTTCCTTTAAGAGAATCCATATGTAATATACATGGAACTTTACCATGCTCTTTTGCTTCACCATCTTTAGCAAAACAACAGGAAAGTAAAACACTACTCCATAAAAATGTTAAAAGCACCAACTTTAATTTATGTTCGCACCTTCAGATGTTTCCACTTCTCCAGGATAACAAATAACAATCAAGCTCCAATGCAAGCTACAATGCAGGAACATAATTAACAGTGCACAAAAGTTAGAATTTTAACAATAAAATGTAGTTGACAAGTTCCTTGCCTGAAGTTCACTGGAATAAATAGAAAATCCTTCGCAAATATGTTTATTTTTCGGGTCCACTTGCGGACACGTAAAAAAGCTGATCTACCCTCTGGAGCTCTCCCTTGATCTTTGTCAAGATCTGCCAGCTTGCGGAAAAAGAAGCTATTAAAGAAGTGGTACTTGCACTTCTCGGTGGTCTTCATTCTTGTTCTTAAGTATCTGCAAATAAGAAAATCAAAGCATAGTTGTAATTACAAATGAGTAAAATGCACTCCAGAGAAATGTGAAGTTAACAGGCACATAATGAAGAATGGTAACTGAACACATCAAAAATAGAAATTCATCTTTCATGATATTTAAATCTATACTGAAATCCGATTTTGTTCAGAGCCAACAACTATGATAGTTGTCCATGAGAACTGTATCACATTGTTATTCTCAAAAATTACTGTCCATGCAATGCATGAAACGAGAAGAGCCATGTGGTCACTGTAGCTTTCACAGGATTGTGGGATACATTTGTTTCACAGTAACTGATTTGGTAGGTGTTGGTCGCGATATCTTATGGGTTTCACCTCTAGCCTACCCCAACTTGTTTGAGACTAAAGGCTTTGTTGTTGTTGTTGTTGTTGTTGTTGTTGTTGTTAACTGATTTGGTAGGTAACCTTCAAAACGATAAAGAAGATTTCATATCATAAACAACTTGAGAAAACATAAATACGGAACTGCATCTGCATCTGCATGTAGCAAAGCAGGCGATCAGATCTACAAAAATTACAATAGCAATTGTGACAGCACAAAAAGTGTAATTGGACAACTAAGGCTAAAAAATAAAGGATGATTGTGCAGGTAGCAATGAAAGGTTCAGCCTACTTGATATAAAAGTCAATTATTGTGTCGTTGACAAATGTTTCAGGTAGAAGCAAATCAACATCTCTGCTGCTAATAGAAACAGCATCTGGATCTCCTTTAGGATAGATAACGTCTTCAAAGTCGTCAATGCTGAAACAATTAACACGAACAACGGAACAAGTTTAAACATAGCAAGAACTAAATATAGATCATGGTAGACACTCAGTTCAATTTCAGACATTAATAAGGTTATAAATAGCTAACAATATTAGCATTATTGGTTTTTTGGACCCTAATCGCTAAACGATGCTTCAATGTCCCGCTTCAGTTGCGACGACCAGTATAGCTTCAAATAGCTCAGATTTGTCATAGCTAGCTAGTGACAGCCCTGCTATTCCATCTAAGTACCTTTTGCCAAAACTACAAGCTAAATTTGAAAATCAACTTCATTAAAGGCCTCAATACATCTATTGACGGCATAGATTAGGATAACTTATCAAAAAACCTGTTTCTCTTTTTTGACACTTATTAAAAACTATATTTCTTAGTGATTACTACTCCCTTAACTTGATTATAGAATAAAATATTGGCACCTACAAAATAAATAAAATGTGAAAATACTTTTCGTGATGGATCTAATGATACAAATTTGGTAATGTAGATATTGACATTTTTTCTATAAGCTTGGTCAAACATGCACATGTTTGACTTTTGAACAAACTAATACACCTTATATTTTGGAACAGAGGGAGTATTTACTATTTAGTCTGAAGAAAATTGTGTTCCTATCATGACATTGTGTCAAAACTTGCTTGCATGATTCATGTAGTGTACATATTAATTATTTTTCTATTAAAATAATAAAACATTATACATAATAGCTACGCTTTAAGCAGCTTAGCCAGGACCTCGCCCTCAAAACTGCGATCTAAAAACTTGGAGATTACAAAATACATTATTAGAACATAATAGGTGAAACTACAAACTAGTACAATGGATAAAAACATGCATAGCAATAACATCGTTTCTACATGACAGAAGCTAATTGTAGTGCCATATGCTCATGAATGCTTCTAGATAGTTCAGATGGTTCAGAGGAAAAAAACAAAAATAAAAGACAGATGCAGAGAATACATGACAGGAGTGCAACATACCCAGAAAAGTATTGTTTCGGGAAAAATAAACTTGGGTCGGTGCTCCGGTTCTCCAATGCAAAATCCTCTCTGACAGTGGCATGCCATCAAGTAAGAACATTGTTACAAAAGCAACAACATGACCAAAGACTGTACATATATATTTTGTAACTTAGAGCAAACTGCACATTAGAAGTGTAAAAAGATACAGATATAGCAAAACTGTCCAACCACGAAATCTGGCAAATATGTGACAAGTCCGATGGGATAAGAACTTTTCCGCCAAAATCATGTATAATGTCCTGATCCCTCCATCACAATCTATGTCCACCTTTAAGACTTGATATCCATATCCAAACCACAGACAAACAGAAAAATGCATTCATAACCGAACCCTAATCTGAAATAACCCAACTTACCAGCATTTGCAGCATGTCTAATTTCGTGAGTTCTTGAGTAAAAGAATAACACATCACAATATAACAGTTTCATATACTCCCTCCCTTCCGGTTTATAGGGCTCAATTCAAAAATCTCACCAACCAAGGTCGATGGTGAGTGGTGGAATATTTTTGGTAGTTTACAAAAGTACTCAATTAATGCGCTCGTTTTCCTCAAAAAATTGTGTTTACCAATGTTTTAATTGCAATGCATGCATGTGTAGCCAATAAATAACAAAGACCTTTTACATGCATTGGCTAGTTTTCTCTTAAGCCTTGCATGCAGCAATTTAATGCACCTCAAAATCTGAACATGTGATGAGAAGCAATAGAAATGAGACTTGTAAAATGGAAAAACGCAAATTTTGAGTTAAGCCCTATAAACCGGAAAGGAGGTAGTAGTGATTTAAAGTGCATGGTCTACTCTCCACAATATGAATAAAATCATATATTATTAACACTTAACAGTAATATCTGATATGATGCACCCCCATATATTATTAACACTTAACAGTAATATCTGATATAGGCCAGCATTTTTCACTGGCATATGTTTAACAGCCCAATTTACATGGTTTAATAATCAGCATTAGTATTTGCATGACCCTATCTGTGGCTCGATAGGAGGGGAAAATAACAAAAATTAATGTGTCCAATGTAATGATGCATTGGCATGAACCTAGTAACTCTTCTATGCTGTGGTCAGAAATGTGAATTGACTGAAATCAACACATACATGAATAAAAGGGCAAGACATAAAGCATAACATCAGCTCGAAGCTTACGATGGAGTGTTGTTCCAGATGTGACGATATCTTAATGCCATATGACAAATCTTCTCTTGTTTTCGCGGCCACTGTGGATCTGTAAGAATAAACTCCACTCTAATAGGATCTACAGAGTACAAAAAAGACAAACAAAATTAGTTCGAGATATGCAAACGCCAAAGGATATCAAAACCTCACAATATTAACATTCAGTTCATATTTTGTTAACTTATTAGATTATTCATGCATGCAATTGTGAACAGGGCACGACGGCGTGGAGAAGTGAAACTTCAGGCATGGCATCTCGAGTGGCAGGAAGAGGCGGGGATGGATTTTTGGGAATTTATCTCTTATAGGGGATCTGCAAGAGTGCTCAAACTCCCAATAATGAAAGTTATGGGGGGGTTATAGGATTTTTAGGGTAATCTGCTAGAGTTGCTGTTGGATTGCAGGGGTGCTCAACATGAGGACAAGGTCTGGAACCTCCAATTAGCAGCAGGGGTTATAGAAACAAAATAGTGGGAGAGTGGTCCGTGATTCTGGTTTGTTTATTGAATGAATCAGAGGCCCATGCATCATATACCTGGCTTACACTGACTTGAGGATCAAGGAAACAACTAACATGGAGGAGCAAGGAAATCACTAATATCTCTAAAAAAATCAATTCAATTTGTAACTTCGTAAGACAGATAGATGACAGTATCTCTAGGCTCCTCTAGGAGCCGGTATGGCCGTATGGTTGATGCAGGCTGGGGCCTACACATGTAGGTCCATCTCACACTAATACACCACTTGCTTTTCCCAGTGATGATACAGTTTACTTCTTTTTGTGAACGTTTTGTGTTGGTCCATTAATTTCTTAACAGGTGGACAGTCATGAAGGACATGCAATGGACCAGTCTTCCCAGCACCATTTACCTTCCTATTCAGAAGTACCATGCACATTCAACCAAGCTTTTGGTTGGCACAGTCAAATGTGTGCACTATTTGTATAATCTTACTTTGCATGACACATTGTCTGCCAAGAACAAAATGGAAATTAATAAGGAGCTCTAAAAATGTTCTGTGTATTCAGATACTTATATTAAGCAAAGGACCGATACTAATCAAAGAAATAAACTGTGGTTTGGTTGATGCTGTTTAACTTGTTCAGAAGAACAAAAGACAAGCAATTCTAATAAAATCTAAATTCACAACAAAACACACCCCATAAACCAACACGGCTTTATTTCATGCCTTGCATGCATCATACATGATGCCCGAGATGTCGTCTATCCTTGGAACACAGTGAAGGCATACTAAGATCTGGGATACAATAAAAAGACCAGAATGCCCCGCGTAATTACCTGAACTTTCGGTCTCTGCACTGGGTCTAATAAGGAGAGTTACAGAGGCAGATGCAACCTGGTGAAAAGGGTAACTGATAATAAGCTATACAAAATAGAAGGGAAAGTAACAAAAAGAAGTAAAGAGAATTACATACACTCTGAGTCCATTGACTATTAATGGAAATGATGTCAGTAACATCCCAACATAGAGCTATCGTCTTATCATTTTCACATGAAGCACAATCAGAATGTTCAATTTTGAACCAGTCTGGCGAAAAATATAAGCGAGGCTGAAGATGCAGGGCCATGTCGCACAACACAAAGTCAGGTTTAAGCTTAACCGGCCCTTCTTTGTCAACCTACAAATACAGAAGAAGAAAATAGAAGTGATAAACGTACCCAACTACATACTCCACGATGACATTTGAATCATGTTAGTAGGCCAAGAGCTGGCTGTAACTAAACAAGTGAAAGTTCTGCAGATATGACATATCAGCTCTACTTCAGAATTCAGATAAATCATTTCTCCATGTTGCGTTAGAACTCAACTGAATTCAATAATACAAATTACTCAAGCATTCTATAATTAAATTAAAATTTCATATAGGGCGAGGAGGATACATACCATTTCACCCAAAGCATTGCACATGTTTTCCAAGTCCATGTAACCTGAAATTGCACAAAAAGATATTAGCAGACTCCCATAAAGAAAGCACGAGCATTGGCTATGAGTTGACCAGTTTACAGGCTATACCGTAATTAGTGGTGGATGAAGTTTCAGGGCTAGATGACAAGTTTTCTTCATCAGAATCAGAAAATGTTCCCTGATGCCAACCAAAACGAGTAACCAAAAAAGATCAATACATGGAAATGGAATAAATAGTTGAATCAAAAGACAAATACTAGCAGTATCTATATCTGGCTGAACCTCAAGGTGTTGCGTACTGCCAAGTCTAGCTTCCTTCATGGCCTGAGTTCCTGACATCATCTCCAAATCTTGATACCCATCTAAGCAAGCATAGGAATTGCTAGAACCACTGTGCATGGCTGTAGTTGCCATAACCACATCAAATTCGGTTTTGTGGGATAGATCCTGATTCATTTGAGGATATTCAGTTGCGTATGATTCTTCACCAGCATGAGTATCATGCAAGCCAGTGTATTCCAAACCAGAGATCTCAGCCTGATTCATCTGCACCCTGTGAATTACAACACAGGGGGGGGAGGGTATAGAAGCAATTAGATATTTGACAAACGATCATAGATTACTCATTGACATGCAATTGCAGTTGATATGCAATAAACATACAACAACAAAACAAACAAGGCCTAGTCACCTTCATTACTACTATGATTGACCACTGAAAGATTGAACGAAAAGAGCTGGATGCACAAGCCAAGAAAGACAAGCATCAATAAAACTATAAAAGCATCTAATTTGTAATGAATGTGAAACACCAGAACTGTATCAAGAGTCGTGCATTATCAGAACCACAACACTGAAGTGGGTGCACAGGAGCAGCTTACTTTCGTTCTATCACATCAACACATTATGTTATAGCTTTTGAAGTTCCGTTAAAATATATGACAAGGAATCTGATAGGAACACTCTGCAGCCTTCATTATGAGATATGGACAGGTGCAACTCATTATTTTTTGTTTGAGCAAACATAATTTCACTTACCACTAGAAGTTACAACCTTAGTGAACATTCCCGTATGAGTTTGTATTGCTAGCTTAAATAGCTTAGCTAGGCTAGATAAATGGATAACGATGGGTGCTAGTTGCAACTATGTTGTGTAGCCAACAGAATTTGTCTTACCATCTTTGTAAAATAGCCTCTTAAATTGCTAAGCTAGGCCAGATTCACCTAGCCATTTGAGCTATAGCTCATAAAAGCAAGGCTTGTCGTTTGGTTGCAAGGAATCTAAAAAAGTAAAACACAGAACACACCTTGAAAAATAACTCATCCTCTTTGTATCTATGTTTCTTGGATGCATAGGGAAAGAAAATTTGCAGAGATGAACAGGGACAGGACAACTGATCTAGGAATAGTCAAATATGACCCCACAACAGCAGTAAACTGGTGAATGCCCTTGATAGATAGAGGCCAAGACAAGGGCACAATTCCAGATAACGACGACTCCATGATTTTTTTTCTGTTTTGACAGTCCAAGAGAGCATCCCACGTAGGCACCCCATTACCATCAATCGGTCAATCGATTGCTTCTGATTTTGGTGTGTTCACGCGTCTGCAATACGAGAAGTCGAGAAAATCACGGCCGCAGGAACCACACCTCTCTGTTCCACTTCCCTTCGCCACGCGCATTGCACCAACGCCCACACAGCTCGGCAGCTGCCGGCCAGAACCAAATCAACACGTCCAGACTGCAAGAGGACAGTGCCAGACTCGCAAGGCACGGCCTAGGCAGATCAACGCCACAACCAGCAACTAAACGACCGGCACAGTTACCCGACTGATCAACGCTGCAAGCAAGGAGCACTGACGCGGTATTTTTTTGCTATTTATTTTTGCATCAATAGTTCGTTCTTCAAATTTGCCCCATGATTATGAATTGCAGCCAATAGACGGTAGATACAAACCCCATTGAATCTAATTAGTGTAAACTCAATTCAGCTAGGCAATTTTCCATATTTCACGTGTAATTTGTATTTAACTATTTATCTAAAGTAGTTTACAGAACCTCGGTGCCTGATGATGTATTTTGGGAATTTGGAAATACACAAGACATCTTTTTCAAGTAATGTCTGTCCCTTTTTCATCATTATAAACCTATAATACACATTTTTGTATTTATACATCGCCTTCTATTGCGTCCGACAATCTCTGCTAGAAGTAAATAGACACGCATTTATTTAGTAAACCATTGCTTGAAAATCTTACGCCACACATTAAAATGGTGCATCGGGGTGACATTACATCTAGCTTCGCCGTCGATCTACCATGCCCCGACTTGCTTGGGACAAAAGAAAAACCAAATCTTTTCTTACCAAAGGGTACAAAGAGCAATCTGGATAACTGCATACACATATTCAGAGAACGCTTTCCTAGATCATTCTTGAAAGTACGCATGCCCGTCTATTTTCTGCTACGAGAACGCACGCCCATCTAACCCGTGTAACAGCAAAACACAACCGGTCACAGAAATTTCGCTGCGGGCGTTAAAAAGAACATTAATTTCCGGTGCAGCAACCGGCCACGATGTTCGAGAGGATGGGGAGGTTACAGCAGGACGGGAGATTGGGTACCTGCTTCAAGTGGCGGAGGGGGCGACGACGGGGCAGACGGAGTCGCGGTGACGGCGGTGTCCTTGGGCCTTTGGTCGGGGAGGAGGGGGTGTCCCGCTGGTGGGGA